>OZ043914.1:9815970-11100382 GCA_964056405.1 Acronicta alni
GAGGTCTTGGTTGCAATTGGACTCGAGGCTCTATAGTGGGAGCTATGATGAGCTTTAAGACCTCCGCGCACAATTTATTACCTTTTTTTTTCGGCACTTCCCGGAGACTGTTGATCAGAGGATCAGACGTTAAAATCAACATATTAAGCAAGTCTCTATTCGTGGCAAGACGAGTGCACTTTCTGGTGTTGTGCTCTCTAAACCTCCGGCAATCTTTGTTTCTCGCTTCTTGGGCTTCCTCTAAAAGCAAAAGTAGCCTATTGGAACCATTGCCGTCTTAATCACCTCTGTACTGTGAATAAGCAATTTATGCACAGTAGCAGGCATGTAGTACCACGAGTAGAGACATAGATATAGTCTTCTTGTCTCGAGACAAAGCTTTTTGAATTCAATAAGATTTATCTCAAACCCAGAAGACAATGTCCTCAACAATACATCAAAGTATTTGATGATTGTAACATCCAATCCTGTGTACTGAGCACTCAGTTCGGGGTTCCCGAAAAAACGTCGAGCTGTGTTTCCATCATTTGTGGAACCAAAATCCTGGCTTTGGCTTGTCCACAATTAATCCCATTCGGTGCTTGAATCGTTGTTTGATTTCGTCTGATCGTTGTTTTACACTTGCTTTTTCATCTGAAGACCTAGCTTGCCATTTCTTAATATCTAACTTATAACTAAGGTGTAAGAAGCACTCAAACGAACGAATCCAAGCATGTAATGTTGACAAACCAAAGCCAAAATTATCCTGATTGCTATCAAAATGTCCTTCATCATTCATCATTCTGGGAGTAGCCCCATAAATATAGCATTTCTGCGATGAAGGTGTCTCTGTCAAAGCGTTGCATACTTTTCCATCAGTCATAGTCAGCAGAAGCTTGTGCTTAACAGAAATTTCAGAACCACCAAGATCACAAGATGTAGCCTGCAAGTCGTTTATTTGTTCCAAAACCTTATTTGTCTCGATTTTTGTCAATTCCGTAGTTTCTTTGGCAAAAATGAATTTAATTGGACGACAAAACATCGTCGATGATGGGCGAGGATTTTGCCAGATAATGTTGTTACCCTCGTCGATTAACCTTAGAGGAACGAACGAATAAACAAAAAGAAACTCATCGTGTCTTCGGTGTTCTCAATCTTTGTTTGTAAGCACTATGACCGGAACTTCCGTCACATCCCCATTTACTTATAACAGTAAACGATGAATTGGGGAGCACACTTGTGATAACTTCTCTCTGAGCTTCTACTAAGCGTTCTGCTGTTTTATTCAAAATAGCTTCAAGTAGCTCAATTTCTGCTCGAGTTTGTGTCACAACAAACAATGTTTCTTTTTTTTTTTTTATATGAGTGAGTTGTTGATTTTGAATCGATATAATACGCTAATGCCTCGTCACTACTTAGCGGTCTATCACTTTGGACAGCACTTGGTTGTTGAAGGCTAATGCATGCACTTGCAGAAGCTGGATTTTCGCCAATGTCCTTTATAACTCTGGCAACGTTTTTATGTCCAGTTGACCGTGCAGCTATCTCTGCAGCAGTCATTAATTCCCCAACACTCCGCGATTGCACTAGATCAGCAACTTAGTTTTAAAAGACGAATCTTCAAAGACTTTTTTAGGTCTTCCGGGTCGAGAAAGGTCAGCGAATGAGGTAGAAGGTTGCGGTTGAGTCGATCCAGCCACAACTTATTTTTTACTTATTCAGGAAACGCTCTTTTGACTTTCCTGAAGACACCCACTTGGTAGCAATTTTCGAAGAAATGTTGGCTAATTTCATCTTAATTTCTCTTTGACATTCTTCGGTGATGTCAGAGAAATCACACTTAGTCAAAATAAATTAAAATAGACGATAATTTCTTTCGTCTTTTTCGTGCTTAAGCCACTCTTTGAAAAACTCTATTTTACTAATAGAGTAAAGCCTTTCTACAAAAAAAGAAAAAAAAAATGTTGTACTCAAGTGTGCTACATAAAATATGTCCCATATTCATCTATAGCCATGTAGCTAAAACATATCAAAAATTCATAGTGGATATAAGAGTATACATGGCTTTTCCAAGCCTGATAAGTTCGAAAACAAAGAAAAACATGTTTTTTTTTGTGTATTCACAAATAGTCTACTTTATGAATATTTATAACACATTAAAATATTCTAATCAGAAAATAATATATTACATACCTTCAGAAGTAAAATCCATCACTAAAACTTTTCACAAAATTAGAACTGCCACCAGGAGATGTTAGTGTAAGTGTCGCAAAAATGCAACTGACTTATTTTTTTAATTGCATTGACCTCATTATCTCACTTTGATAAACGATGACTCATGCGTATGGAATGTTAGACGTAAACAATTCTTGGAATCAGAGGTTTAGGGGTGTACAAATTTCCGGGAGTTTGATAACGACTTTTGTCCACCTGGCTTGTTCTACGCCGGACACTGTGCCGCGGCCAAAAGTCCTCCACGAAGAGGTGCAGATAACAAGTTTTACCCTCAGAACGCGTGTAATCTTAAAAATGATATATTCTCATATTGTATAAGATAATAATTATTATCATTTTTAAAATTTCAAGCAGGGTAACCATAATTTTCTTTTTGATTTGGGAATACCTCTAACTGGAGATTAGTGCTCGTAATTAGGTGTATTGGACAACATCTAGCACAATCTGAAAAAAAAAGTATTATTAAATTTAAAACTTGTATTAAATTTAAATATTTTCATGCAAAAATATAAAGATTACAAAAACTTACTCTACAGAATCATTTTAAAGAAAATGAATCAAGAGATCAAATAATACAAATAATAATTATGGTTACACAAAACCTTATGTAAGAAAATGAATGCAAACAGGGTCTTTTGTACAGAGGCCAGCACATCAAGCTACCACAATCTGTCAAATTTGTTTGATTGATTTTCAACTTTAATACAAAGCTTTATGGTTTATAATCAATTCGAAAAATTTGTCAGTTTTGGATATCTTGACCTGCTGGCGTCTATACTTTCACATAATACCCGGCGTTTCTTGTAAAAATTACATTTGTAGTGTAGGTACCTATTGTTCCAGGGATCGGAGGATTATATTCAATAGCACCTAATCATCATCAACCCATATATTGTCCCACTGCTGGGCACGGGTCTTCTCTCTGAGAGGGATTAGGCTATAGTCCACCACGATGGCCTAGTGCGGGTTGGCAGACTTCACAAACCGGCGAGAAAAATCACTAAGGTATGCAGGTTTCCTCACGATGTTTTCCTTCACCGTTAAGCGAGTGATAATTAATTATAATACGCACATGAATTCGAAAAGTCAGAGGTGCGTGCCTTGGGTTCGAACTCGAGACCTTCGACTTGGCAGTCCAATGGTCATACCACTAGGCTATCACATATATGTTATAATAGCACCTAATAGTCTATAAATTTTGTATAAGTAATTATAATATTTTGAGGTATGGCATGTGAAAACATCATATTTTGTGTACCATTTAAATCAATTGCTAGTTTGCTACTAGATATTTTCTGCATCCTTTATTCTCCCAATCATGAATAAGAATAACTTCTTCCAAGTTGAATCATTATACGGTAGAATTACGTGTTTTCTCTGTGATGGGTTCGAATTCATATCCTGATGGAGGATATGAATTCGGTCCCATCATATAGATAGACAGCTATTTCAAAAACTTGTTAACGTAAGTTCATCGCACGTAGTATTTCTATAGGTACTTGTTCTTTATAGTATTTATACCTAACTAATGTATTTAGCGGTACCTATTCAGACGCAAGGGAAGCCTTAATTTATCCCAAAACCATTGCGCGTGCAAAACAGACCTGCCGGAACTCGGTCTTTCCGGCAGTTCTGTTTTGCACAATGGTTTTTGATTGGATGTGCAATCGCCCATAATTTAGTCATTAACCATTTTAGACGGCAGCTTTACGCTATAAAAACAGGTAAATACCCGTATATGAACACTATGTGATTAAAATAATAGCTTATACTTAGTTGTACTTACCTACGTGTTTAAATATAAATAGGTTATACAGTAGATCATATGAATGTTGATGCAAAGAAACACATAGGTAGTTATTAGAAATTATTTATTGAAACATTGATACGAACATTGAAACATTGAAACTTTTTTTTTACCAAAATCATACCTAACTTGAAATAAATAATACCATAAGGTAATTGCTAGCTATCAGTAAAATCCCAAATCTGAGTGGCGTAATTAAAGGCAAGCCTTACCTACTTCACTCAATGCAGTATACCTGCACACACCACAACAGTAATGGTAGTAACGCCCATTATACAGTAGGTAGGGACAAAGATGTTTTGGGAAGTATCTGTGTCGCATACGCCAAGAGATAAATGACCAGTGGTCACCACCTTCCGTTGGCCGAATTCGATTACCACCAGAGACAAATAATCGCGTTTATCCCGCGACACGGCTTGTTCTTTTTAATGTGGGCCCTGTCTTTGTACCATTGAAGATTAACATCTAACTCCGGGATTTGATGTAAACTTATGATTACCCACTGAACTTGACCGTGCTTGAGCTATGAAGAGCCTGATTAGTAATCAGAAAAGTTAAATTAAATGCTATATCAAAATTATAAATTCCACCGTAGATACTTAAAAATTCTTTACTAAATTCAAAAGGAGGTTTAAAAAAAGGATTTTTATTGCTATCAAATTTATTTCCCTAGTGATGCCAAGACGAGTAGGTCTTGGCATCACTTCTCTGTTATTAGATATTAATTATCCATCTTAGAGTGTAATAATTCCTCACTCTCCAAGTATCTAGGTGGAGTAAAAAATAGTTACCTTCCTAGTGATGATTATCATCAGTAAAAGTAAATCGACGCGACTGTTGTCTGCGTAATACTATGATACAAACAAACAAGAGTAGCAGGAGTACTATTGCAACTCCACACATTGCAAAAACACCACCACGAAGTCGATTTTCACCTGAAACCGAATAGGTATCGTGATTGAAGAAGTTTGATTGGGATGCAAAAGACAATCTAAGTATCTACAACATTCCAAGTAGGTATATCTATTCTTTAAAAGAATGTAAGTTAACCGTGACTGTACAGAAGCCAGTACATCAAGCTGTCAAGACTCAATCTGTCAAGTTTTAGATAGCTTGACCAGTGGCGTCTGTACATTGCTTAAAATTACAAAAAATAAAACAATTTGGGGGACAATAAGAATCACAATACATTTCTATCATTTAAAAAAAACTGTCTGTTTGTGTGTCTGTCTGTCTGTATGTTTGTTTGAATAAGTACCTACGCATCAAATCATAACTATTTAATTTATTAAAAGTAACTGAAAAGGAAGTCATCGCCCCTATTTCGAGGCCACGTTTAGGCTGTTTCATTTAAGCCTCCATACCTACTTTGTGTAATGAAATCACAGCGATTCGGTTCTCTTTATCACCCCACTCCATTTTAATATCGCAAAATATTGTACAATGTATTGGCGCCTAAATGAGAAAACACAATGAACAATCTTATAAAAATTACAGATTCCAAATTAAAATGTAATATTTTGTTTCTTTTTAATTGTAACAGTATTTATGGCCAGACTAAATATAAACAAGGCGTCACGGGACTCAATTGGCGAGCCCCGGTCAGTGTAAAAACTAAAATTTAGAGTATGGTAATGACGTACTAATACGACGTCTTTAATAACTCAATTTATTTGGAGCTGTCATTACAACTTACAAGGAACATCTGGATTTATTAGTTGACAATTGTTACAATTGTTTTCTTTCTTCTATCATTGTGCGTTCTAAGAGGAAGCGAGGAGAGGGCTCGCCCTTTAAAGGAGTCACGGTTGTGGCGAATGTCACGAACGAATCTCATAACCGTAGGATATAGGACTAGAGAAGGCAAGTGCGGTTTTTAGTCGGTACCTCCTCAGTTGGTGAATGATCCATGAGGATTTTCCGAACGAAAAAAAAAAAGAGAAGTAGCGATTTCCCCCGTCCTGACTTTTATATTTGCTCGAATCCTAACGGTCGTAGCTTGATGTTAGATACCTTCCTCAAGAATGAGGCTATCAAATATTTTTCAACTGGTATTAGTTTCAGAGATTAGCGCGTTCAAACAAACATACAAAAAACTTATAGTAAAGATATATAATTCAATTTGGATTGAATTTATAACTAATAGGTACTACCTACCTGTTACATGTTAATAATAATATCGGATTGCTTTAAGTACCTTTCTGATAAGAAGTTAGTTGCTCTGTTTTCCCTGCGGAATTCATTATATTATTGTAAAGTTGTGGCAAATATTGAAGCCAAAATCTGACGTCTCTGTCAGGACTGCGATAGTAACCGTTGACGCTTCCCATATCGCGAATATCATATGTGTTTGAATAACCTGTCTTGTAACGTTGCCATACGCCATCTTCTCCTGGTAATCTGTAAGTACAATAATTGTATGCATTGTATGTAAAAAGGTATACCTCAGAGGCAGCTTTACCTATGGTGTAATGGTGTAGGGTGTACGTTGCACACGGGCGCAGCTACCATTGCAGTATTATGTGTATATTTAGTCTATGGCGCAGCGGTCCTAGAAGGCGCCGAGGGCCATAGGGCCGCGGAATTCTAATACAGTCAACGATACATCATGGCATCCAAAACTGTTAAAAATCTGTATAAATAAATAATTAGCCTATTGCACACGGGCGTTAATCGGCTCGCTATGTTTCTAAACAAATCTACCAAAACTAACCTATCTAAATCTATCCTAGCACTAATTAACTGCTTTAAATGTTAATTAAATATCATGATATTGTACTTTAAATAGGACGTGGATTGACGACGAGAAAAAAACGCGTTTCGCGATGTCTTTCCTAGTAAATCGAATCGCGCGGCCCGCCGCGATTTTAACTTGCTCGCATCATCGGCCCGCGTTGTATCTACCTACCGTTCTAGAGATATCTAGTAAGTCGTGAATAAAACTTAGCTTCTAAATCTTAAGCGGAACCACCGTGAGCTGGAGCTGTCGGTCCATGTTCACGTTTGTGTGTTTATTCGGTTCAAACGGGGACCAGGCAGAATCCACTCGGGTTTCTCTTTTTCTCTCTACCTACTAAACCAAATGACTGTGTAAAGTACCTACTGGAAATTTAACCTACTACCTACCTACCTACTTACTTCGTTATTCAGTAGTTAGGAAGGTACCAATGCGGAATTTCAAAACCTTAGAAGTTGAAGTTGAATTTGAGACATAGGTAATCCATTTGGATCGATGTTTTTGTTTTAATAGTAATCTAATGATATTTGGATATTCTCGTTATCGGCCGCCATACCTAAGTTGATAATAATTGTATTTCCTACATAAGTACTTAGGTACAATCGACAAACTTAATGATTGACCACTTCATGTCATACCTACTTAGGTACTTTACATTAAGCCCTGTACCTAAGGTCCGAAAAAGTTTTAAAAATAACGTAGGTATTTATACTTAGGTCAAATAGTAAAATCCGTGTTCCATACCCCATACCTACCCAAATTTAATGAAGTTGACTATATGTCTGCGTAATAGTAACGACACTCTTTTTTCGTGTGGGGAAGCTGGCCGACGAGCCACTTGTAGCATCAAAGCATCTCCTAACAATGCTACCAAATCCGAACCGTGAACAGCACCTGCACAGAATAATTAGATTAGATACTATAGATAAATTACCTACTAATGAACCAATCGAACCAAGCAAACACAAAAAGGTAGTTTTCTGCGTGTCAACAGAGTTATAGCAGAGCATGCAAGATGTCGAACTAAATCCAATATGGCGGATTTATAAAGTACTTTTCCCAGCCCGAACAAATTAAAACTTAGGTGCTACTGGTTCAGGGTGGGGCGTGTTAGGCGCCGGTGCTTTCTTTTCCGAGCAGGATAGGCCCTCTCACGATCCTGCTCGGTAGCAGCTGCTTCTGAACCATAATGATCTCAAAGAAGAAGACCGTTTCAGCCCAGTTCTCTGGCTCTCCAGATCTCTCCCGATCCTGGGGGCGGCGGCGAACTTTTACATTAAGTGGGACTTTGGGAAGCAGTCTGAGCAAAGCACCCACACCCTTCTTGACCCGGCGGACCAATGTCTAAATAAATAGATAGTGCGAGAGAAATTCTTATAAGTAGTTAGTAAGATGTGAAATTAGCTAACTTTATATTTAGTTATATTACCTAATTATCTACCTGTAAAATTATTGTTGCGGCCCTGTAAATCAACTCCAGAAGGTTGTGAGAAGCGATAAACATACAGGCGTGTCACTCTTCTCGCCAAGCGAGCTGCTACAAGTTCAACTCCAGCGGTCCATTTCGCTGACGATTCAAGTCGACCAAGAAACTCGACATTACAGAGTTCTCCTGTTTTATCATTCCAATATTCCCAATGGACTGCTTGTGCCAACTGAAAGTTTTGTTGCAATTAAAATTCTACATCAAATGTGCATGAAATACATTATCCTATTATTACAATAATTATCAATTTATTTTAACTAATTGAATTCAAAATATACCATCGGTAACGCTTCCGGTCGATCCAAAGAAAATTGTCGAAGAATTTCAGGTGTGACCTTCTTATTTGCATATTCAAAAAGCTGCAGGTTGCTTTGTTTCATTAATTTCTGATAATTTTCGCCTGAAATTTAAAGACGTCTCGCAATTTTTTATCAGTACATAGGTATTAATGTGAAACCAGTATACGGTGTTTTTATACAGTAAATAAATACAAGTAAAATACCTACCCTTGTAATTCAACACTTCAAGGTCGTTAGCACCTAGAAGTACGTCAAGTTGCATACTTGGTTGCGCTGGTGCTGATAAAGCTTCTCGTAATGATTTTGGTAAATACTGTTCAGATTCAGGTAAAAAATTGTCAGAAACCGGTTGCATAGTTTCGCTCCAGGAGTCGTTCTGGAAAAATACCTACCTACTTTATTACAATGTAAGCCACGAAGTTTGAAATATAATAGTATCATTATCTTGTTTATGTATGTTGGGGTAAGATCGACGCTAGGGTAAGAACATATCAAACCAAATCAAAATCAAATTTATCTGTGCCCGCGCGCCGCGCCGGGCGGTAAATGACGTAGTGCGCAATGTGGCTACGGTTTGGTACGTTCTTACCCCAGCGCCGATCTTACCCCGACATACTTTATTTACCGAGTAAAATGACAGTATATCTGATAAAGGCCTTCCCCGCATACAATGTAAAATTTCATGATCTGAATCACTTGTACAACCGAGTGACTGTGCAATTTTGCGAGAAATCCGTTCAGTTTCGGTCACTTCAATATCTCTTTTGTCATCGATTGCTTTCCACATATCAAATGGTGACATAATAATTGCTCTTTGAAATAAACCTAGGAAAACAACGAAAGCCTATTAGAAGTTTGAATAACGATGCAGTCAGCAATTTAAAAGTAGGTACCTACATATAAGTATCTTTTGTACTCATATACTACCTATTTGTGTTTTTACCAAATTGCATGCTAATCAGCTCAGCCATTTTTGCATGACTGAATATCATACAAACATCCAAACTCTTACCTTAATTTATGATATTAGTAGGTATACAAAAGTAAAAATTAGGAGTAGCTGGTATGTTGACATGATAAATATACCTACCTAAGTAAGTAGGTATGATGAATATGAACATAATAATTATGAAGATGATTATTAAATTTGAGCTTCCTTTTGGTTTTGGCATGAGTAGGTATGTATTGTTTTTATTACAATGAAGATTACCTACCTATTATGATTCCTAATTTAACTAAGGCCGCAACCTCAACTTATGTTCTGGTCTATAGGATTTGTGAGCATATAATACCTAAAACTATAGCTTGAGACGAGATAATGTGATGTCAAAATTATGTTGCGGTGTGCATGTTACCTCCGCATCTTATTTTTATAGGTAGGTACCTACTTACCTAGGTGCATGAGAAAAATAAGAAATTGTGCGTAGGTAGAATCATTCAGTGCTCGGCTGGAACTAGCCATTCCTCCAGCATGTCCCATATCCAGCACCCTGTGCTGAGCCAAACCCTTTAACACGAGCACGAGTGACACCAGACGGTCCCGACTCAACCCGGTCCCGTCACCTCACATATGTGACAACTGAAACTTTGCGCTTCGTTTCGTACCTAGTTCGTTTCCGCCATAAAGAATCGTGCCTGCGCTTACTTAATTCTTATAAGGTGACTATTACATACCATTAGATCGAGGTGATGTTATATGATGCAAAACACTATCAGCACCAGCAGAATGACCGAGTAAGGTAACAGAGGTAGGGTCTCCGCCAAATGCTGCGATATTGTCACGCACCCACAGAAGTGCCAGGTACTGATCCAACAGAGCAAGATTGCCACGGGCTGATATGGAACGTAGTGTAAAAAAGGAAAGCAAGTGTAAGCGATACGTGACCGTAACTACCACTACTCCTTCAGCCGCTAGTTCCTGGCAAGGCAGAGATACCCCACCTCTTATCCAAGATTCACTGTATAACATAACAACCACTGGTACAGTTTTACCATCTGGCCGCTACCTAGAACAACGTATAGATGTTATAAAAGGACACATAAGTAATTCGTGAAAGCAGTTGCAATTAATTAAACGACTTCCAATATGAATTTTAGGACTTCGAACGATTAGTGAGAGTTGATAACCGGAGACCGATATCGATATAATATTATTGTGAATGAACCGGCGCGCGTTGCAGTGATTTCAAATTGTTTAAAGTTTTTAGTGTTTTGGTACCGCGTACTTACCTATGTAAAATTTTGCAACCAATAGGCTAATTTAGTTTTAAGAGTGAAACTAAACAAGGTGTAGAAAAAATTATATTGATCAGTCGCTGGATATTGTTATAAATGACCGGCGACTTGAGAATGTAGAGCGACAACGGACGACATCACAGACTGAGTGGCCGGGCCTCGGCATCTTCGAAGTGGTAGCGTGTGGTAGGTATTAGCGACTCCACGCAAAACGAAGAGTTGTCGCAGTCGCACACTGAGAACTTAGGGACTCAAAGTACAGACAGTTGACAGTACAGTTGGATAATCTTGTACAGGTACTTTTCACGAGAGAGATACCCTACTAATAGTTACTTTCAATAACATAACATTGAGGCAATAAATAACTGAAATGTCTAACCCGAGGTGTCCATATATTCAGAAAAAGACAGTCTTCACTGTAGTTGTCGTTATCTCCATCTTCTATATCTGGACAATGTGGAGGAATTCGATGGGCATAAAATGTTCGTTTCCAACCAGTATGCTTTTCAGGTGCCTAAAACAAGTAGGTACTAAGTATAAGTATTTTTTTGTGGAAAAGTAGCCTGTACCTAATTGTCAAATTTCAGACTAGAACCTGCGTTTTCAGAAAGTTTAGCCTAGGTCTGTGTCAGCATCGTTTTTGTGTTTAATTTGCATAGATATTGAATATTTAATTAATTGATTTATCCAAAAATTTACTAGGGTGAGTGGGGGAAAGAGGAAAAAACGGGGCAACAACAAAAGTCATCCATCTCTCTCAGTCAGCCAACGTTTGCCGCTTTTATTGAGTGGTTGTATAAAAATGCAAATGTCTGCAACTGTGACTTTTTAATCTTATCCCGTGTCCGTAACTTTACTTACGACAATAATCGGATGCACAATAAGTATCTAATTAATTGTCAGCGCTACAATATCGACTATTTAATTATAAAAATATTTTATCTTTATGTAACTTTGATTTGTTACATAAGTAGTATAGGTATAATGCTTATGTACATATAATACTACAAAGAAAGATGCAAAATTTTGTTTTATACTAAGTCGGTATTAGCAATAAAAGAATTTATTTGATTTATTTTCAGTAAGTATGAAAGTTTGAGAACCTCTACTTCAAAAACAAAAAAATCGTTTTATATTTTATAATTTACCTAAAGGTATTTTAATACTAGAAGCACGAGTTTTCAAGGCACTTCAAACTATAGACTATAGTGACGATCAACAATTTGATCGTCGAGTGATGATTTTAGAAACTATAGTATCGATCTTTCCCCATCACCCTTTGATCTTCCCCCTGTTTTCCCGTAATAAAAAAAAATATTACGGTTGTTTTTTCTGTTTTAGAACAGATTTAGTACGATGTTATTAATATACTAGAAAAATATATGTACTCTGCTCTTTACTAACTTTAAGATACATAAGCTAATATGTATTATGTACTGTTCTACAAAAATACAACACGTGACAACACTGCTCATCTCATCAAAAAACCGTTCTGACTTCCCCACTCACCCTACTTTAATAATATCAAAAGTTACGGGGTAAATATGACGTCGCTCTACAAGGCGCGACCAACTCGATGAACGAAGGATTAGTCAGTCAGATGTTTGTTTCAGCTAATTGTTGTATAATTAATATCATCAAACATGATAATTATGAATCATTATATTAATCTTTTGCATTTTCCATGCTAAGATTTTAAAGTAATTTTAGCGAAGGATAAATTCGACTGCAGGATTCGACTGATAAAGACCTAAATTCAGAAAGTGAAGGCAAATCTCGACATCGCGAGTGGGATTGGCGGTGGCTTAGTGGTCATAGCGTCTGGTATTTCTAACCAAAAGACGCAGCTTCGAGTCCTGCCCGCAGTCGAATTTTTACTTCGCTAAAATAAGTTAATACACGCACGACCAAACGACCATTGCTATAAGTATGTATTTGCAAAAACCCACGATAAAATTTGAATATAATATTTAAGATAAAATTATGATTTTTTATGTATAGGCAAATACATACTATGTACATGTAGGTTTATATTGTATTTAACCTTTTTATATACGAAAAATCCTAATGGATCGTCTGCTACCTGGGGAGGTGCCAGGGTATGTCGAACTTCTACCAACTAAAAACCGTAGATACTTGCCTTGCCTTCCCTTGTCCTTTATGTCACGGCCATGGGGTTCGTGACATTCGCCACGACCGTAACAGCACGGGTAATGTTATCTATATGTAGATAATATTACCGTGGTAACAGGCTGTGGTCCAACCCTCACTGGACTCCTTCAAAGGGTGAGCGTGAGCCTGGCGTGGATCAAACACGAGCTGCCTACTGAGGCCATTGACTGGTCGGGCGGACTCCCCAACTCAGCCGCCCGCAAAAAAATGATGTTTTTGCACTTTCATAAGATTATGACACAAATGGGAGTAGATAGCGCCTAGGTACTACCTACTCCCATTTGTGTCATAATTCTTTATAAATAATAAAGCATTAAAAAGCAAAAAAAATATGTGTTTTGGGACGTACCGAAAACCTGTATCGCCCTTTTGGAGGTGTCGCATATGGTACACCGTAATATATTTCCACTGGTGTTTCAGAGCGTTCCGTATATGTTTTTATCTGGAACATTTGTATAGGTGTTAAGGTAGGTAGGTAGCAAATGCATAAATAAAAGCATCAGTGCAATATATTCGGCATAATTTCCTTCATTACCACGAGCAGTGTAGGGTTCCGTAGTTGCCCGACACAAAGGTCACAAATCACAATATGCGAAAAAGGACTTTTTGTTTTTACTGTGAATAAGTATTAGTAATTAAGTTCTCTGTTTCCATTATATTTTTGCTGAGTTTTTGATGTTGATACACACGAACACAAGTGCCCGCCAATAGCCAGGTAGGTACATATTTTTTTTATCGCATTGGCTGGTCTGGTCAGACAATAAAACATCTTAAAAATAATTTAAATACTGAGTCGTAGATAAGGAGTGTTCAGACTCCATAAGTGTGTTATTATAACACTGATGACTCTGATGAGGTATCCAGTACACTATCTAAGAATTTACAAGCCAATAAGCGCTCTACGTTGAATAGTAACTATCTTCACAATGTCATATACCTAGGTAATTCAAGTAAAAATGTAAAATTTCTTAGGTTCATTTTTTTAAATGGTACCTAATAAATTCTGTCAAATGAGGTTAGCCCAATAATATACCTATTATTGAATAGGCAATAGGACCTACTAGGTACCACACATTTCCCTTTGGCCACTTGGTCTGGTACACCCTGTAATAAGTACAGCGTGTACCAGACCGATGTATCGATATTTATAATATTGGTATCTACCACAGAACAGAAAGTATCTACTTACCCCTACAATTCGTCCTTGTGGTAAATTTGCAACTGGATCTTGCGCTAAAACCATAATGTATAAACCAAACACACACCAGATACTTAATGGTGGCAATCGACACATTGCATAAACAAATTAATAATATCTAATGAAATACCTAATGTTGATTTCTTAGTAGTTTAATGTTATATCGCTTCAAAAGTCGCCTATTTATTTAGATGGATGTAAAATCTATAAAATCGTTTAAGTCACATGTATGCATGCATAAAATGTTTATTTGAAACTGATGTTTTGTCACATTGTACACCGTATTTATATAGGCTCAGTGATCTAATTGTACCATCAAAAAAATGCATGTAGAAGGCGCAAAGTTTTCCGAAAAAGACGTATAATAAATAGGCTTGGGAGTTTATTAGATATCTCATTTCCTTTTCGGAAATCTTGTTTCCTCAAAACGAAACAAGTAGATAAATACATTTGCGGTTTACTTTATTTATTTAATTTTTAGATTTATCTAGCTCTACGTTCAAAAGGCCATTTAAAACATTGTCAAAAGTGTTACAATATTGTAGTAGGTAACACTTTTAGTCCCTGTCCCTCATTATGTCTAATTTTAAGAGACTATGTTCTTTGAGTTATGTCGGAGATATTATATTAATCTCAGAGATCGTTAGATAGAAACCGATATCATCAATGTACCTAATAATAAAATTAATGTGTAAATGTACCGTTGCAAGATTTTATAAAAATAAATTAACAATTGTCATACTCTTGTCTCATATCTCTCCGAATGTTTAGTGTAGGTACCCATAGAAGTAGTATTGAACTATATCTATGAGTGTACCTATCTTAAAGCTCTGCTCTATTTATTGACCTAGAAGTTTTGTTAAAATTTTGGATAAGCTGGTAAATCTGTCAGAAAACTGTGCGCCAAATCTTGTCGGTGCACTGCCGTGCACTCATGTTACTAAATGAATAGTAAGTAGGTACTACTGTACGTGTATTATTGACACGAAAGTTTGGATTGTACACAATGATTGCGCTCTAGTCCATGACGAGAGAATTGTAACAATGACTGGTCAGTGTTCTACCTTTGTTCCAACTACATTAAGCATTTTATTGTGACAAATATGTAAAGCTATTGAATAGTATAAAAAATATAACGCATGCAAGTTTTAGTTTTCACTAAATTAACGTACTTAAATTCCATATTATTTTTACCCGCGTGGATCCGTAGTTTTTTTTATCACAAATCAGAAAGATCAGACTGTAGACTTTCCGACTAGCAGAAAGGGGTCCATAAAAATTATAGGACTGCCAAGAATAATAAAATTATACTAGCACTTGTAAATACTTCCATTCATACTCAAGATGTGCAATGAAATGACCCCCTATGACACCTGTGCAAATGTCAACCATTTTCGAGTAATTTGAATTTTTAACATAATTAAGTTAAATCTTCTGATCATTATTGGAATTTTGATTGAAGTTGATTTAGGCTTTTTCACAATAAATGCATTCTGTTCACCCAATTTCTGATTTCTGGTACCTTTATTGTATCACTTTGGATAGCTGAAAAATTTTACATGTTTTTGAAATGTTCTGCCGATAAAGTAATTCTGTGTTTTATTGCAGAAATCGACCAGTTCAGTCAAACAATCTGGTCAAATTTATGAAAATAGTACTTAACAATTAGTAGCTCGGATTTAAAAGCTATTGAAGATAATTGTCATTTTATGATTGACTAGCCTTTTACCCGCGACTTCGTACGCCTAGACTTAGTACCTAACACAATAAAATTGTTGTCGGATTGTATTCATGGGATAAGAAGTACTCAATGTTAGGTAAAATTCCGCTTTGTTCCGGGAAAAGAAGTAGGTACCTATTCAATATGTCAGCGCCAATCATAAACTATTAGTGTACCAACATTTCATTCAAATCCCGTAAGTAAGTTTCCTACATAAGTTTTCAGGGAATTCCCATATAATTTTGGGGTAAAATGTATACTATTTGTTATTCCCGGTCACATACTACATGTGTAGGAAATTTCATTCAAATCCCGTAAGTAGTATCCCCTTATATCAGATTTTCGGGATTTCCGGGATATTCCGACATTTTTCCGGGATAAAAAGTAGCCTATACTTTATTCCCGGTCACATACTATTAGTATACCAAAATTTCATGCAAATCGGTTCCGCCATTTTTGCGTGATTGAGTAACAAATAAACTGATTACTATGTATTATAAAGCAAGCAGATAAGAGTAATAAAAAAAATATTCATGCATTGGTTTTAGTTTTATACATTTTCAAAGTTGTATAACGCAGATATCTTCAAACACATAAACAATTTCAAATTACTCGAAATGGTTGACATTTGCACAGGGGTCATAGGGGGTCATTTGGTTGCAAATGATCTCTCGGATTGTCAACATATTACCATAGATCAATATACCCTTTACATATTACCAGTAACCCTGTAGATTCTCAGGGCCGCCAGACGTTACTTATTTTATCACATATATTATGTATCTTAATTTGGCTTTATGGTGCTGTGCAAAATTCCTCCAAGAATATTTATTATATCATAATAATACACTACTACTTAATTTTATAGTTTTGCGACTAGGTAGGTAAGTAGGTAATTGTGACCTGAATGACTAATTCGGGCACAAACAGTTATTCGCAAGGGCTTGTGCTTTTCGACATTCCCTATAGTTAGGGGTTGTCCAGCCTAGAAATGTCGATTTTGGCTGGGCTACAAGATTAAGTAGCGTCTTATTTATTCCCTGTTCAATTAGAACCGAAACTTGTGATGGTGACCAAGCCAGAAAAAGCCACATAGTAACACCATTATCATGTTCAATCAAATTATGCTTTAGCCAATAGAAAATGTTATGATCGTGTCTATAATAGTTCGATGCTTACTTACTATTGTGTTATTACAAAACAAGATAAACACAAATAAGGTAAATGAAGAATCGTTTTGCAGATTTATTTATTATAAACATAAAAATGTCTAAAAATATAAAAGTCACTTTAAATTTTACTTCACTCATCTAAAACCTAGAGTTATCTAAATACCTACCCCATCACACTTTAACAGAACTGTATGCAATGTCGAGTTTTTTTAAAAGTATTTTGTAGTAATAGTGGATCGGCTGATTGTTTGCAAAACCGATGGTTGCCAACATTAATCCGTAACCAAGAAGAATGGAAAACAGCTTGTGCCTGGCAAGCCACTGACGCAGCCCACCAACTGAAATGAAAACGCAGATCAAGGACAATTCAAGGTAATCAATAATGTCGACTGTATCCGGTTTATTTCCAAGGGTAGATTGTCGAATACCTACTCTCAACTCAATGTATTTCTCAAGGTATTCAGTATCTAACCAATACCGATCACAAACCATTAGGAGGAAGTAAACTAGTTTGTTCATATCGATCGATGTGTGTGCATCTTGTCAACATCTTTAATTTTATATATGATAGGTACCTAACTGAAGGATCCCCGCATATAGGTACTTATAACTTCCTCTATAGGATACAGTTAAAAACAGTGCGATTCTTTTTTGGGTTGTATACCATATCTGTATTATTTTTAATACTTTTCGATCGCAGTTTGTTATTTTTTAGTGAAACAACATGTACGTAACCTACAAGTACTTCACTTAGTACACAATTCCCGCACTGGTAAAATTCTCATTCGCTTAAAAATCATTACCTACTTACTTACTTAGTAATTGGATTTCTAAGAAGAAATCTTTCGAACCTTATTCGTATTATGTGTAAGTAGTTGCAGTGATGTCGGGGGAACTTGGATAACATAACAGGACTTGGTGACGAGGCACCGCATACCTCCTCCGGAACTAATAAACTAATCAGCAACAGTAGCTTAGGGCGTTGCTGGGTCTCCCCAGCAACACCCTGTCATCTAGGGACAGCTGGATCCTGTATTAAATTATTTAGGGGGACCGGCTCAAGCAAGGGTCGGGCGGGTACCGTAGGTCTTCGCAATGTACTTCACCGAGGACGGTAAGATCGGTCGGCGAGTGTGTTTTGAGAGTGCAGCTAATCACTCTATTCGCTTCTTGGAGGACGGTGATGGGGTCGTCGGGATAAGTAAGTGCATGCCCGGGGATTGCGGATTCTGGTGATCTGGCAGGGTGAGCGCCCTTTTAAAGTAAACGCAGCTTTCAAACAAAGCGGCCAAGGACCAAGGACATGCCTACTATATGGGACACGTGTTTTCTTTACTACCTACTTCAATTTTTCAAAACACGTGCAAATGCTAATTAGATTACTGGCCGATTTCAATGAGTTCTTTTGTAGTACCGATTACCTTAACGTTTTTAAAATCTAAAAAATGTATACTTACCATTTCTATTGACGCTCGCTGTAGGGAACCTCATTGAAGCGGGCTGTTTAGCATACACAAGCATATATCGCACCCTCACAAGATCACAGTTAGTAACGATGTATTGTGTCATTTGTCCGTCGCAACTTGCTCCGTAAGCAATTTACTTTTTTCATCTTCATATATGCCGTCACCTGAGATTTAAAAATAATTGTAAGTAACAATTCATATTTACAAAACAGTAAAACTCGCTCCAGTTCTCTACACTAAACGACAGCAAGCAAACTCGTAGTCAAATCGCGAAAGGCACATTTCCAAAATGTTGGCAACAGGGGTGCATACAGAACCAACAGAAGATGCATAAAGAGGCTTTGTTCCAGCAATGGACATCATAGAGATGATGATGATGAAAGAATCCCAAAGTTATTGAAACAAAAAAAAGTGGTTTTCTTATAATAATTAACTATGGGATTTTTCCCGCTAATTTTTAATTGGCCGAGGGGAAGCGTCTGCTTTCGATAATTTTAAAGTAGCTAGGGATAGCGACGGAATTGCAGGTTGGTAATTAAATTAAACATGTGCCATGAGAAGGTATTTTACAATGCTCTAAAAAGTCGTAAATTCCACGCGCGGGTTTTGAAACCTTTGTCCTTTTTGTGCCAAAAAAAAATGATGACGGGGATGAGGCATCAACCTGGGATGGGAAGTTGGGAAATGATTAATAAAAAAACTATTTAGTTTATGGGTGTGGATATTTGTTGGACCGATATCCCCTATAGGTCCCCTATATAGTATATAAGGTTTAGACGTTTTCTTCCGGAAGGAAGAAAATGACGTCTAGACCTTAGGTGAAGTCATGCCTTTTGCCAACATTTTATACATAGAACATGCCAATTGCCAAATTCAATTCCAGCAAAGAGTATTTTCGCTGTTTTGTCTTTTCATTTATAGACCGAATACAACAAATGAAAAATTTAGATTTACCTTCATTAGACACGGGTTTTTGGTAATTAATTCCTTCGGGAGCGTCAATAACTTCACACATGGCTATACATGATAAGTGACCACCAATGCAGCTTGCGCCCCATCCGAATCCTCCATGACTGTACGGCAAACTTATGTTCAATTCAGGTGACAAATACACGCCGTTACCCAGTAGTGTGTTCTACATCGTAAAAGAAGCGTGGTATGTATATATTATGATAAAACAAACTTTATGCGTATCGTTGGCCATATTTAAGATTCTTGTCGCCTACAGTAATCGAATCGACTTGACACTAGTTGTATCGTGTCCATATGGATTGAGGAGCCATTTTTTTTATTTGAACGGAGGATTTTTGAATTTAGGGGCCACATGAGAACTGGAAAAATAGTCGATGGATATTTTTGATAAGGGGAATGGAAGCAGTGGGCAGAACAGTACTAAGCTACCGTGCTGAATGAGCTTCGGTGTCTTTAGATTGCCAGCGCGTGACTGACCTTCTAATAATTAGTAATTCTAAGGTAATTCTAGGGTTCAGTGGTAAAATATAGTATAGTAAATAAAAATATAATATAATATATTGATTTCTGACATTTACGCGAATATT
The DNA here is from genome assembly GCA_964056405.1 of Acronicta alni. NCBI lineage: Eukaryota > Metazoa > Arthropoda > Insecta > Lepidoptera > Noctuidae > Acronicta > Acronicta alni. The sequence continues at coordinate 9,836,036 of OZ043914.1, forward strand.
TATACAATGAAATAAAACTACTTATTACGAATTTTATCGCGTATATTGTTAGTATTAATCCCGACGTTTCGGACCCTTTACAGCGTCCATGGTCTCCCTACATTTTTTATTGTTACATGATCAATGACATTTATTACTAATTATTAATTAAAACTAGATGGAGCCGGCATTTCCTAGCTGACGACCTCTGAGAAGAAACGGTCAGTGGATACGAAACGGGGCACTATGGAAAAAGACTTAGAAAAAATTTCACCAAAATCCATCGCCAATCAAGCCTTCGGGACCCGGTGGGATGTGGGAGTAGTAGGGTGGGGGAACACCATGGCACACCTCAAGGGCATTGACCTTGACGTCAAGGTCAAATTTCCGAAGCTCAAAATCCGCTATTCTCCTGAGGTTACTAACGTTGACCTCAAGCTCTGGTGTCCTTGAGGTCAAGGTCAAATGACATTACAGTCAAGAACAAATGATTTTGAGGTCAAGGGGTCAAGTGATTCCGGAGGTAATATTGACGGAGCCCCGCTTCGCGGGGCTCCTACTTCTGGGTGGTTTAAAAAAAAATAACCACGAAGGGGATGGCGGGGTCTTCTAGACTCCGCCATTTCCTTCTAACCTAACCTATCCGAGTCGGGATGCCCGAAGTTCCGAGCTCGCTACGCTCGCTTTTGTATCCTAAATTTGAGACACCAATCCCTTCGACATCGTTTTTATGAAAAACTGTTGGTCGGAGACAAAAATTACCAATTTATGAAAATAAACAATTTATGAAAAAAAAAATGTAAGTAATAATTTTCTAAGTCTTTTTTCCTCAGTGTCCCGTTACGTATACTCCAACCGAAGAAACGCCGAAACAAACTCAGAGAATCATGGTCTCTTTTAAATCGGAATCGGATTGCCAATAATTAACAACTAAAACATGATCATTGAATATTGTTACTTTAAAAGAGACCATGATTCTCTGAGTTTGTTTCGGCGTTTCTTCGGTTGGAGTATACGTAACGGGGCACTGAGGAAAAAAGACTTAGAAAATTATTACATTTTTTTTTTGGTCCGAAACGTCAGGATTAATAATATCAATATTCGCGATAAAATCCGTAAAAAGTAGTTTTATTTCAATGTATAATATAATAAATAGGCAATTTAGAACAGTTTAATTCGAAGCAATCATCACGCATTATTAATTGGTTTCATTTATATATTAGTTTTATCAATATTATCATCAAGATGGATTTCGAAAGTTGGCCTTGATTCTTACGGAAATTTAAGTAGGTACCCACTTACCTTATTTAAATGCTGTTGCAAACCAAAGTTAAGTATGGTGTAAAAATTCTCCAAACGATTTCCGTGATATGCATAAAATATATGATGGTTCTTAGACAGTTCTTTCCATTTAGTTTCTGCCGTGGACTTGCAGGAGCTTGCTACTTGGAATATATATTGCGGCTTCGGTGCAGATAATGTGGAATGTGCGTTTGCTAATACAGTCTCATGCTGAAAGTGTTTATTTTAATTAAAAACTGTTATGTATTAAAATTAACTAATTATTATGTGTAATTGGCCTATATTTAATATTACTATTTCTAAAAGTAAGTTATTATTCACACATTTTTCACGGGTAACAAACGTATAGGCTACAAGCGGCGATAAAGGTACCACACAAAGTTATAAAAACACCCTACCGGCCGGCCCCATTATGCCCTAGTCCCTAATATTTATGGAAATCAAAGATTTAAATCGTTAGATATGCCCCTCACCGTACTTATACCGCTCGAAAACGTGTCCATATAGAGATTAGATTAGTGCATGCACACATTCCATGTAGAGACGGAGAACGACAGTGCGCAATATTCAGTATGAGTGAACGAGACAATAACAGATTCAATACTTCCGAATTTCAACCAGTTTACTTACGGAAACGTGACCATTAGGTATATTTAGACGCTGTAGGGCGCATCTAACGATTTAAATCTTTGGTTGAAATGTATATTCTAAGGCAAAAACCCTATAGCCATACAATATATCATCTAATATATAAAATTCTTGTGTCACAGTTTTCGTTGCCATACTCCTCCGAAACGGCTTGACCGATTTTGATGAAATATTTTGTGCTTATCGGGGAGGTCTGAGAATAGGCCAACATCTGTTTTTCATACCCCTAATTTTTTTTTTATGGCAAAACAACGTTTGCGGGGTCAGCTAGTAATAAATAAATTTCATCAATTTTTGGATATTTGTTACACAACACTATCTAGTCCCAAACTAAGCAGAGCTTGTACTATGGCTTTTAAATAATCGATATTATTATAATAAGTAAATACGTTTTAATAAATAAATTATAAATAAATACGTTAAGATCGAAGAATCGTAGAGTTACTTATAAAATTGAAATTAATGTTTTTCTGCGTTTTATAAGTTATCATGGAGTTGGCCATGTTAGAAATTTAACGAATCTTCACTCTAAGTCGCCATTATATTTTAGTATCATCAGAACAACTACTTGTCTGCCAAGCTTCAAGCGAATCGGTTTAAATGTGATTTGATTTCTAGGTCCTTAGATGAAAATGCAAACATCTCCATTTTCCTCTATATCTGCACCACCCCGGTCAGCTTTCCAGTTGTAGAGCAGTGCCTACCTACATAAAACTTTCATATATGTATTTTGTTTTTCTTAAAAAAAACGTTGCCCCACTAAGATTTTCTCCTGTATCGTGGGTGTGTTTACAAACACAAACTTCCAGATACACAAACATCCCGGAACAACTACCTGTAGGTATTACAAATTTTTGTTCCGTGTGGGGATCGAACCCACAACCCGTGACTCAGAAGCCGATCGCTAAGTGCCCGTGCCAAACGTGTCATCGTGTCGTGTCGCCATCGTGTCATATAATGAATACAATTTTAAAAATAATTGCCTAAGTAGGTATAAAATAATGCTAGTGAATGAAGTGAAATGTCATCGAAGCTCAATATCTCAGTTATTGACCGTTATGAAATAATTCTAGAGATTCGTAACACCGGGGCGGGGACATAATTATTACTAAGTATGTATATCGTCGCATTGTCGCATTTTCAGCCGTAGCTTCACACGTATTTAAATAACTAAATAAACCTTCATAACTATTGAATAGGTACATGTGTGAATTTGAGTGAGTAGTTCATAACATATTGACTTTAAAATAACATACCACTTCTGCGGGCACTGTTTTCAAAGTAGGCTCCTTTAATCTTACGAGCACGTAAAACAACAAATCAATAATATCACTGATATTCGACAAGTTATCCAAATTATCCAACTGCTGTAAGACCAAATCCAAAGCTGGCACGTCGGTTATTACACTAAGCTAGAATAAGTATAAAACTTTAGTAATTTAGTATTATCCTACTTTATAAAGGGCGATACACCCGGCTATTACGGATACGATACATACACGTTTCAAGTTTAAGTTGATCAGCCGGGCCTACCTAGCTCCTACAGGGTAGCAACATCCCAGCCAGGGCTCTGTTATTTGTTACATAGCATAGCAAACCACAGAGCATATTAATGTTTTTACTTCGTACTTAATTAGGTAATAAAATATTACCTAGGCACAGCAAAAAAGAGAATAACTCTCTTCTCAGTACACGTCCTGATTCCGGATTCCCTGAATTTACTGACAAATTGCCTTTGATCAGGAGTGAGACAATAGATACTTGACAAGCTAAATAAAAAAGTACCTAGTCCTAAAAGTACCTAGTATGTAGGCAATAATATACCTACCTGTATTATCAGAGTAGATCGGTAGAAAAGATAAGGTAGGCATCTACCGTTGCTCTGTGGCTTATTTTATTCTATCTGCTATGTGAATAAACATTTTTGTCATTACCATAATTTCTACAGATAATACAAAAAAAATTAAGAATGATGAGCATACTAATTCATCCATATCCTTGACACCATTTTTCAAGAAAGCTGGTGGAAAAGGTCTTAAACAGCTTTCATATCTAAAACTAAAAGCTGCGGCGACAAATAGACTCCATTTTATATCTGCAGCTTTAAAATCCTTCTCCAATACTAATCTGGAATAAGTAGTAAAATAGGTGTTTAGTAAGAAACGACAGCTATGGGTTATTTCATCTCCGGCAGATGAAATAAGACGTTGGCTGTGTTGAGATACCTAATGAATGTAAATAAGATAAACATTGGAACTTCTTAAATCTTAGGGTTGTAAATTAGCTAGTAGTAATTAGCAGGTGAAAACAATTAATATCAAATAATTGAAAAAACATTTTTACAAGGCACCATCGCGGCAAGTGGCACGGAATGTATGTGGCTTGATACTTGATAGGTAGTTTATGTTGTCAACTTGTCATAGTAGATACCTACTTATGGTTTTTTTTTAATTTTAGACGATGCAACATTAATTAACTGCAAATTACGGAAAACTACGATTATACACTAAATAATACATTTACTATCACAAATAATGACAGTTATAATAACCTTAAATGAACAGCTTTCTTCTCTAACGAATCTAGTTTAGCTTGATTATTATCTGACAACGTTTCAGATGCAGATGCCAAGTTACAGTTAGTTGCTGTGTCAGATAACGCTTCAGGCTCCCCGTCCATGATTTTATTTGGTCTCTCAGAATATACGGAAAAATATTATATAATAGGCATAATTTTGAATTCTTTCAAATATAGTTGCACATTATTTTATTTCATTATGTAAGTCAGAAATATTTGTCAAAATCATAAAACAATAGACGAACTTGCGGCCAGTCATGTACTCAATCTATACAGGTTTACTCAAGTGTTATAGCACGTCTGTATTCCCCGAAGGCTTAGGCAGAGGTATACTAATGTAGGGTACACCAGGGTATGCTTAGCTCCTAAGTAAAAGGGTGAGATAATTGCTATTTGCCATTAACCGGCCCCAATCCGAACTCCGAGCTGCAGGCTGCTACTGGGAATCTTTTAAAAAATAAGCATCGTCTGACAACCGTGATTGAATATAATTAAAATTAATCGTGAATTAGGTATATAAGTATTTTTAACTGCCTCATTAGCCTAGTGATTTTACAGCGTGACTATTACAGTTGAGGTCCTGGGTTCGATCCCCAGGACTTATTGGATAATATTCAACCATGAGAAGGCCAGTTGAACAGAATACAACTTCTATACATATAAGGTACACTTCCACTTGCACTTGCAGTGGCAAAACTTTTGACACACTATTGTTTGAACCTTCCAGCCACCTAAAGAATAGTATTAGCATGGTGCAGCGATCAGCTCCGGGGGCATTCACTCAGTTCGTTCTTGTTATTATAGAACCTCGAAACTAAGTAGAATATCTCATTTAGTAAGTACCACATGTAGTTATTTCAATCCACAATTCCAAATACATCCCTACTTATATACTTATTTTATTATTTACTAGAACCATAGTTATAATATTTATCTGGCATCCACAAAATTGCAATATGATTGGGGAGCCACCATGTTCTGCCCGTGGTCTTCTATCACTGGAGATGCGCCTAACGTGGACAGGTTTTATATTTAGGTCAACAAAACAAAACAATGAGGAAGTTTCAGTATATGCACTCTTTGCAAATAACGTAAACTGCGACAGTAGAATTGTTTTACAACCATTATTATTTAACCTAGTCACGAGTAATTTGGTAGTTTTATAAACACTTATTATTAAATTAATTAACTCCATCGACGTCATGCAAGTCTAACGTTTGATAATTTTGTTGTCACCACGTGTAAATAATTTTATTATTTAATAATAATTTATCTGAACAGAATGAATTTTTGAATCAGTAATTTGTTTACTTTTTAACTAATTAATTAAGAAATAAATTATATAAATATTTGGGACATTTCACACAGCACGATCTAGTCCCAAACTAGGCACAGCTTGTATACTATAGGTACTAGTCAATGAATAATAATTATAATACTTACCTACCTATGTACCAGTTATGTAGGTACTTACTTATGTACTAGTTTGGTACTAACCTATGTAAGTACTGCTTATGTACTTACCTATTTACTACTTATGTACTGACACAGAATAAATATGTAACAGTATGGAAACTAAGCCTAGTTGAAGAAATAATTACCTACGCTCCATTGAAGCAATAGGGTTGTAACTTTCATGTTTTTGTTTTCTTTTTATTTTTTACTAATACATTTTTGTTTTGTAGTGATCAATCAATCGAATTGAAATAGCATACAAATACAATTTAAATAGGTGTATCTTAATGTTAGCAAAATTCGATAGTTTAAAACACGGCAAACAGTTTTATATTAACACAACAACTTGTAGAACTTATCTTTGACTCTGTCATTACGGCGTAATCTTTTACAAGTTTTGACGGGAGCGTATGCGAACCGCTGCTGTTGCCCTGTTGGACGAAAACGTTTCGTGGGCTCGTCGGAGCAGGCGCGCGGTAGACGCCGCAGCGCAAGTGGCGCGCGGGCAGGGCTCATCAGCGGCTGCGAACCGTACCGCGTTACAATAAAAAAACGCGTGTTATATGTATATGTATTACAAATTATTAACGGAAAAATACTTTCGTCTGCTACGACACGCAACTTTTACTACTCGGGAGGAAGGTAAACAATAACTTTTGTAAAAAAATACTGTCCTATATTTTCTTACATTTTGACAGCACTATCGGTTTCATTATCCTCGAAAACCATGAAAACGACACCCATGACGAAAAAGTTGATAATTTATTGCAGCCGCCATCTTGGATTTAAGTACATTTTGTCCGCACTATCGGCTTCAACATCCTCAAAAACCATGAAAACGACACCCATAACGAACAAGTTGATAATTTATTGCAGCCGCCATCTTGGATTGACATTTTGACAGCACAGTCGGTTTCAACACCCTCGAAAACCATGAAAACGACACCCCTGACGAAAAAGTTGATAATTTAATTCAACCGCCATCTTGGATTTACATTTTGACCGCACTATCGACTTCAACATCCTCAAAAACCATGAAAACGACACCCATGACGAAAAAGTTGTAATTTACTGCAGCCGCCATCTTTAATTTACATTTTGACAAACAATAACTAAATCATTCTTACCTTGTGTACTTACCTATGTACTGCTATTGTACTGGTCTAAGTACTGCTTATGTACTTACCTATGTACTAGTTATGTACTCACCTATATACTGCTTATGTACATACCTATGAACTACTTATGTACTTACAGACCTATGTACTGCTTATGTACAAACGTATTTACCGTACAGTACCTATGTACTGCTAATGTACTTGCCTATGTACTGCTTATTTACTTACCTATGTACTAACTTATGTACTGCTTATGTACTTACATATGTACTTAAATACCTATATACTAGCCTACGCACTACTTATGTCCTAACCTATGTACTATTTATGTACTGCTTCTATACACCTATGTACTTACCTATGTACTACTTTTGTACTAACCTATGTACTACTTATGTACTACTTATGTACTCACCTATATGCTGCTTATGTACTTACCGATGTCCTAACCTGTATACTGCTTATGTAGTTACCTATGAACTACTTATGTATTTACTAACCTATGTACTGCTTATGTAGGTACTAACCTATGTACTACTTATGTACCTACCTATGTACTGCTTGCTACTATTATCAACCTATAGGCAGGGCCGGATCTACCATATGACTTTTAGGGCTTCAGCCCAGGGCCCTGTGGATTCAAGGGGCCCCCAGCTAAGTCAAGTCAAAGTTAATATAAATCAAATAGGTACTTTACTGTCTAATTTTTTTCTATACTTTGAGTAATTAGGTGGGCCCCTAAGTAGTATTAGCCCAGGGCCCCCTAAACTCACGGTCCGGCCCTGCCTGTAGGAACTCTTGTTACCTGTCAATGTTAAATAAATTACATTCATAAATATGTTGATTGATTATATTGAACTTGTATGAATAAATAATCTAAGGAAAGTGTCATATAAAAGTAATACTGACATAACTCAATGTATCGAAATTAAATACAATTTACAGCACATTCTTTGAGTCATCATTTAATTATAAGTAACTAATAATAATTATGTTTACTAATGATGATACAAATAATACTTTTATCATACACATTGAACTAACTGTAAAGTAAGTCGTATCGGTTGAGGAGCAAAAATACTTGCTTTTCAATAGATTTCACTGACGTCACCATAAAGAGGCGAGTAGGTATCGCGGTGGCTTAGTGGTCATAGCGTCTGGTGTACCTAACCAGAAGACGCAGGTTCGGATCCTGCCCGCGGCCGATTTTTTCCTTTGCTTAATAACTTTAAAATATTAGCATGGAAAATGCCAAAAAAAAATACAAAAAGATATCAGAATTTATATACTGCTTTCTGAGCATTCTTCTTTTTATAACAGAGAAGAACAGTTATTGGTTCGACGATTTGTGGATACCGGTGACGTAGACCATCGCAGACGTGAGCCAAAACCATCGGTTTTTTTTTCTAATCGACACGAGGACATCATATCCCGGCACAGAGTGGACCCATTCCTGCCTACCCGAATAACCGCAACAGCTCATAATGTGTAAAACTACTTGCGTGCAGTAAGTTTATTTTATTTATTTATTTATATATCATAAAAAATAACAATGTTGTTCTCCCGGTCAAGGTTATGGGTTGGTGGTTGGTTGGGGGTGTGGGTTTTCTGGGATTGAGTAGAGTGATGGGTTCTATTTGTAGGGTTTGCTGACCAGGGACTTCGCCAACCTATGTCCTAACCTGTGTACTGCTTATGCACTTACCTATGTACTACTTATGTACTTACATAGTTTACTACTTTTGTACTAACCTATAGCATGACGACCAACTTCATGCAACTTCCTTCGCACGGTTTGGTCGCTTACCAGTAGCTGGTGGTCCTCCTGGAGCCTTTGTACTGGTTGCATCACTATGATATTGGGTTATCTTATCTTCTGGCGGTCATTTGGAGAAATCAATCCTGTTGCGTTCTCCTGATAACGTTACCACAACCTTGATATCACGTTTTGGTTGGTGTGTAGGGCCTCAGCAACGACGTATTGAATAGCAACATTTTTTAACATGCCCACGGCTTGTTACATTTCATCTTGACTCAAATAACAACGTGACATAACTCTTAAGGCTCACACGGCACGTTAAATTACAAAATAAAAACAATCTAATCCCTTTTCATAAATTAATATTAATAAAACAATTTTAATTTTACGTAACGTAACGAATTACTAACAATTTTGCCGCCGTATTTTGTAGGATGAAAGTAAGAAGCGAACAACTCAGCGACGTTCTATGTATGTACTACTTATGTACTAACCTATGTACTACTTATGTATTTACCTATGTACTGCTTTTGTACTTAGCTATGTACTAACCTATGTACAACTTTTGTACTAACCTGTGTACTGCTTATGTACTAACCTATGTAATTACTACTTATGTATTTACCTATGTACAAGTTATGTACTTACCAATATACTTATGTATGTACTTACCTATGAACTGCTTATGTACTTAGGTATATAACTTATTATTATTATTATTTGTATCTCCACTTTGGATATCACGGCATATCTCCCATGAGGAAGACATCCGGTCCTTTGGCAGGCTTGCGCGGGGACACAGGTCCAACGCGTAGAGGCCCCTTGGAGAACTTTGTTCTAATATGGGATGGGCACCAACCTGGGGTACTCCTAAACTGCACTATTAGAGTACAGCCTAGAGTCTCCCGGGTGGGTGCAGGACTATTGCAAAGTATGTATCTTAAAATTAATTGGGTTTATGGATGTAGGTGTTAGGTGGACCAATAACTTCTTTTGCCGGAAGAAAACGGCGTCTGCCTTGCAACCTCGAATAAATATCCTTAGGGATGGCAGACGGTGACTCGCCACCTCACTAACTGGGCCCCCCGAAAAGCTGCCAGTACAGGCAGAAGGCGGCAAGTGGTGTGAGCGGCTAGGGGTGTAGAGAGGTGCGGCCCCGGTTTCACGAGAGTCTCCACGAGACCCGGATTGGGTTTCCCCATTATTACGCCATTAGACACTTCCACCCCCGAGCATATAGCTCTGGCGGCCCCGCTCTGACCGGCCAATTAAGGCAAGACAGAGTTGAGAGTCCTGCGGCCGCTCTTGGGGTTCCACTCCAGCTACCCAGTACGGGCAAACTGAAGACGAGGCCCTGACCGACTCTCTGGGGCAATAAGGACCGCAGTGTCGCCACTCACCACAAGCTGCCCTGCGATTTGTGCGCTTTTCTTTACACCTTATGACACATTTTTTTGTTTTATTGTCATAGGTTTTTAGAAAGCGTTTCTAATCTACCCTCCAGTTTTACATTAGTCTCATGATGAGGTAATGCTTCTCCCAGAGGGGGTTTATTATTATTATATCTATACTTTTTTTTTGTAAATAATATGTAAGCATGTATTTACAAAAATATACATATATTTATAATACATATATGAAGCACCCAGACAAACACAAACAGTTATGTTCATCACATATATATAAATATTTGTGTCTTGTGGGAATCGAACCCACGACCTCGTGATCAACAGTTTGACACTCGATCCATTACACCACAGACATCGTTAAAAGATGAAAACAATTTATTTTATATTTGTCTTGACTTAAATAATTATCTCCATAATTGTATTGAAGATATCAAACACCGGAAACACTAATCGTGACGTTAGGTCACCGCGAACCAACTTGGGAAAAGAATACCTTGCGTAAGCTATTATTCTACCATGACAAGAGAGCAAAAGTAAAAACGTTAAGGCATTGGCAAGTTGGCAACACTTTTAAGTGACGTTTTACTTTACGGCTGGATTGTTGTAATGAAAAATGGCGTTTGTGTTGTATTGAAAGCTGTAAACATACGTATTACTTTAAAAGTTATAACACATTTGTTGTTTATCTAAATAATTTCATAATATTTTAATAATACGAAGTGATAGTTATAAAGTGGACTAATGAGTTTATTGACCGATGTCTGCCGTGGCTCCCACTATCCCCGGTTGGTGATGATTTTGTGGCAGTTCTTTTTAACAAATTACTATTTTAAATAATAATCAATGATTTTTAAAACGAGAGTCTCATAGATTATATTTGTGACAGTTGAATTTCCATGTGGAGCACACATTTTAAATAAGTTTAATCAATTTTATATCGACCTATATTCAATTTGACATTGCACCGCGTGACGCGTTGTTAACTTGTTAGTAGGTATTTATCGCTGGAAATGGAATTTCTACTGAGTTTTTAGTAATTATTTACAGTAGGTTGATGATATGTACATAATTTTCCAATTCACTTAAAATGAACTGATTGGTTTTATATTGTACATTATAAGATTAATTCTAATTTTGTAAATATTGCTGACTTATACAGGATATTAACTAGCCCATCACTTAAAATAAATTATATAGAATACAGGATTAAATGGTTTTATAATATAATTGATATATATATATATTAGTAATGACCTTGATATAATGTGTCTATGGTTGCTTTTAACTTACCACAATAGTGTTAGAATTAGAATTGGCTGTTTATTGTCCAACATGCAGGGGTTGCTGCAGTCACCTTGAGTGAGATTAGGATTCCCAGACCTTATAACACATAAGATTGACAACTCCAAAAGAAAACAAAATCAAAAAGATATTTATTGTTTTGAAAAAGAAATACTTAATAATTTCAACACACTATTATTATGATTATACATGCATACAATCTTAGTTACAGAAGCATTTTCATACTCATGGGATCTAGAATTATACTTGCTTTGCAACTAAGTAGCTTTAGGATTAAGCTCAATTTATAGCATTTACAGGGGCTGACCCAGCAAAGGATATACAAAAACGCCGAGCAGGCAGTGTTGGGTGAGTTTCTCTTAATGACTAAATTAATTTTAGAAATATAATTTTATCATGATTATTTATTTATTCAGTGATTTTATATTTTCAAGAAAGAATATAAATTTACTTTTCTATTATGTCAGCGAAGTCTTACTATCAGTAAGTCTATTGGGAAGAAAATTCCCATTAGATCAATTGATAAGACTACTGGGATTTGAACTTTGCATTAAAAAATATATTGCTAGATTTACTCAATCAAATCTTTCATAAATACTTGCAAAGCAAAAAGAAAAACAACTTTAATTATGATATTATTTGTAAACTGTAGTAATATCGCACTCAGTAGTCACTATAGCTGAATCCCTCTTAATGTGAGAGGGATCAGGCTATAGCATAGGTGTATGATCAATCTTTTTCCACAGCTAGGGTTAACTGTAGAAAGCTAAACCTGGCTAACCCGACAGACATTGTCCACTTCAAATTACCTAAAATAAGTGATACGAAAATCTCAAAAAATAAGATTTTCAGTGTTTCCCAAAGGCAACTTCAACTTCTTTAAAACAAACATAAAAAAAAATGTTGGCGAAGGAAAACAACCCACCAGTTCGAAATTTACCTTCACATGTTGAATTTACGTCTTTATGGTGACATCTGAAAACCTTAACATGGAAAATATAAAAAATGACAAGAAGAGCATTTAATTTTTATTACTGTTACTAGCGTACATACTGGTCTACTACTGGTCTACAACACTTCAATGAATCTACTAACGAAATCGAAAACATCCGTTCAGATAAAAAAGATCTAAAAGATCTAAATGCTTCAATTCCTCAAGGCAGTGTTATAGGATGTTTATAGTTTCTGATCTACATAAACAACCTGCCTAAAACCGTTGAGGGACCATGTGTCCTATTCGCTGATGACATCTCTCTACCAGTTACCAGATTTAAATTTAAACAACAACTTAAATTCTATACTCACCAACACAGTTGACTGGATGAATAATCATAACCTCGAAATAAATTTCTCTAAAACAAAACTAATATCCTTCCACCAAAAAAAAACTTCATTTTCAAAGGTATAAAATTAGAAGTAGTGAACGAATTTAACTTGGGACTGACAATAGACACTCATATTAATTGGAAACCACACTTAAAGAAGTTGAGAGCAAAAATATCATGTTTTTCATATGCCCTATACGAAATAAAAAAGACCACAGACCAACAAACAGCACTTATTACCTATTACGCATACGCCTACTCTTGAATCAGTTATGGTGTAATATTATAGGGAAATAGTACAGACGCATCTACTCTCTTTATCCTACAAAAAAAATTAATTATTTTAGTCAATATTGAAGAAACTGACTCTTGTAAACCGTATTTCCAAAACCTCAAAATTTTAACCCTACCATGCATTTATATTCTAGAACTATGTAAATTTGTCCGAAAATACCCTGAATTCTATAACAAACGCGAACACATACAAACCAAAATTATACTTAGACATAAAAACAGATTAAACCTACCACATCTCGACTACATATGCACTCCTCAGGCCCACTGGTCATGTCTATAAAAATATACAGCAAACTACCAAACAACATTAAAAATGAAAATACGTTTAATATCTTTGTTAATAAATTAAAACACTTCCTAATAAGAAAAAGCTACTACAGTATAAAAGAATACCTTGACGATAAAGTATAATAACCCCTTAAAAATATGATATAATATTTACTAACAATACAGACATAACTAAATTTAATTAAAAGTAAGTACTTTAATATTATCAATTATATATTTAATAAATATTCTAATAAACAAATCAAAACAAATAAACACCGAATAAAATAAAATAATAATAAACATACTATATTGAGAAATATAAAAAAAATAATTAAAAATAGGAACCATTAACACCAAAAACTAAATACAAAAATAAAATAGAATTTAGCTATAATGGGAAAAAACGCATAAATAAATTCTCACTAATTGCATTAATTAGATTATGAATGAGACATAATACAAATATATACCTAATAGAGGTGGTTAGAAAATAAATTAGATACACATAACCGTATTTAACCTACTCATTGTGATAAAATAAAAATAAATAGTGCATTTAAATATTATAATTAAAATCGTAAATAATACGTAAATATAATAAATAAAACGTATAATAATAAATAATATTGACATCAACTTGGAAAATATAAATAGAACAAAATAATATAATAATATAGACACGTCTCCCTCTCTCCTACTAAGCTGTGCTGTGCCCAACAGGGTCCATAATTGATTCCTAGATTTAAGCCTACCATCTGTTTTATATATTTTTGTACATTATGGAATGCAATATATGAATATGGTTACAAAATACATATAATTATTTTTGTGGTATAAAAACTATACATAATATGTATGTGTAACAAAATTCAATCAAGTATGATATGCTGTTTAACTGCAATCGGACCATACTGTTTTTTCGGTACAAGTAGGAAAATATTTTTTTGTGATAAAAAGTAGCTAATTGAGTCATCTGACACATCTGTTGGGTAAATAAACTTATATTAAGGCCGGGAATTTTCAGGAAATTGCCTCGTTTTCGGATTGAAAACTGAATAACTTCTCAAGTCATAATAAACTCTAGTACCTATAAGCACCAAATTTTGAACTTGATCTCGAATTTTCCAAGACCGTAGGAAATTCCCAAACTTTCTTTTATACAAACCTTGTCCTGACGATAAATACGAACCCAATAAAAAAAAACTTTTTATTCATCATTCTCTAGATATATTCTTATTTTTAGGGAAGCCTATAACACTAATGACAATTTTAGATATAGAACAATTATGTCTATATATGTAAAATACCTGTTTATGTAATAAAGAAATTTTGTATTTGTATTTTGTATGTCACAAAAAATGCTAATAAAAAGCCTTCCACCCATTTGCTAGATTCCTAGATATTAGATTATTTATATCGCTCAATATTGTTTCTTATGTACAGATATTTTTTAAGTGGGTACCTACAATATAATAAAATTATACCTACAACATCCACATTGTTTAATGTTTTATTGATTGTTGCTCTTTGAATTATTTCTCGTCTCAGGTCAGATGAAGACGACGCAAGTGGTGGGAAATATACAAGGATGGAGGAGGACAATATTCAGGATAAGGAAAGATTTGCAAGGTAAGGAACACATCTAATGTAGTACTTCGCTAAAATGACTTAAAACAAAAAGATAACACGTAATTTTAGAATCTGAATCTGACTGAAGAAATTGGAATTTACGAGGAATCATCAAGGTCTAGTGTATGTACTATACACATTAAGCGTAGATGTACAGTATGCGCGGCATAACCTGGCCGGACTGAAGTTGGCTGTTTGGTTGTGCAGTATACAAATTTTCAACATAAACAATCCATTGCGCATTCAAATTGCTAACTTCAGTCCGGCCAGGTTTTGCCGCGCGTACTGTTAAATAATAAATTAGAATCAGATAAGTGTTTCCGATTTGTTTGAAATGTTTGGATTGAGCAATGCTCCACACTACACCACCTACAGTTTTATTTAGTACTTTTTCAGAAAATATTAATATCCAGTTAGTATTATTTGTTTGTATGTCATGTAAATATAGTATTTACCTTTATCATAACATATACAGATTCCATCTTTATAATATTACTTTATAATATTTATTTAACATCATCTAAGTATAAATGATTAGCGGAAAATCTAATTTGAATTTCGAAATGTACAGAGGCCAGCACATCAAGCTACCCCAATCCGTCAAATTTCTTTGATAGATTTTCAACTTTAATACAAAACTGTAAGGTTCATATTCGATTGGGAAAGTTTGACAGTTTTGGATACCTTGACCTGCTGGCGTCTGTACCAGCCAGCTTAATGATAATGGCATACTCAATGGCTATCAAGTTAGCTGTAGCCAGCATAAAACGGATCGAAAATATTAATCTAAACAGTTAACAAGTAATTGAATACAAATCTAAAATCAAGGCATGCAATTTTCCCATAACCGCGACACTCATTATTAGGTGTAATGATTGAAAACGTGTCTTATCATTCGACAAGTGCGCGCCTTAACCTCCTAAAACTCGTATTTATAAAATTATTATTTTGCAATACCGTATTGATGTTTTTCATTATTCGGATTTACTCATCTTGGGCACTTTACACTTAGGTACTATTTTTTTCCGTGACAAAAAGTGATGTATTTATATTTTCAGCCGCGAGAATCACTGCGAAATTGAACGTCGCCGTAGAAACAAGATGACGGCGTACATTACGGAACTATCGGATATGGTTCCAACATGTTCTGCGCTCGCGCGCAAACCTGATAAACTTACTATACTGCGTATGGCAGTAGCGCATATGAAAGCCTTAAGAGGTAAGTTCAAAAATTTGTATTGACATTAACCATGCGTGACCATTTGAAGATTGATTGATGTTATTTTAAGGCGGATCAGTAATAATTTAACAGGTACTTCTTATTACGTTTATTATAATTACGAAGAGAGAAAAATTAGCTTGTGACGTCCAGTCAGTTCTCGTTATTCTAAGACGTACTTACTTTGTTATTATGCACATTAACGAGCTACTTACCGTAAGTAGTGTTGGAGAAGATATTGACGATCTTTTCATTGCAGGTACTGGCAACACCTCAACGGACGGCACCTACAAACCGTCGTTCTTAACTGATCAAGAACTGAAACATTTAATTCTTGAAGCAGCTGATGGGTTTTTATTTGTTGTAAGTTGTGACACGGGACGTATTATTTACGTCAGTGATAGTATAGCTCCAGTACTTAACTACTCTCAGGTACGTTATGATTCAAATCTACTGGTAAAAACTTAAATATTAAAATAATATAGGTATTTAAAATAAATATCAACCATAGAGCAGGGAGTTCCAAGGTAGTAGGCTCTGCTCATGCTGCTGAGTTCGTCTTGGGGTGACACCACCGTATTAACAAATATTCTGACACAGCAATGATGTGCTAACATTATTCTGCCAGTAGTAGCCAGTGAAATCACTGGGCATATGAGACTTAACAACTTAGGTAAGTATAGGTGCTTGATTCTACTGGTGTTGCTGGTGTCCATGGGCTGCAACTGCCACTTACCATCAGGCGACCCGTATGCATATTGCATGTATTTATATTTATCATTTTATTACAAAAAGGTTACCTAGAAAGATGGTAAGAGCTGACAGATCAGGGGGATCATATTAGGGGGTCTGCTACCTAGCCAAACAATGGTATCGCCTGTTGATGGGGTTTCGCGATTGTGAAACAACGTGTCAGGGTAGAATTTAATGTATTCATATCATTAAGGTAGGTATGATTTCGAACTCGGCTGCAGCGGAGCTCAGAATCATAAGTACCTTTTACCTTATTGTCTGACGTCCGAAGAGCAACAAGTTCCGATGGTGCACTTAATTTATTTTATTACTGTCCGTTTAAAGTACAGCACAGGTACAGTCGCTTAATAAAGTGTTAGAGTTCAGAAGGTAAGTGCGATTTTTAGTCGGTCTTAGAGGTCTACTCCCTAAGCACGAAGTCCGTAGTTTCGACCTTAGTTACGGGCGTTTCCTACTCCGTATCACCTACGGATGGATAATTCGTTCGGGGCCCGAATTAAGAATTAAAGACAACACAATTTGACAGTTATCCCTACTCTCGATGTGTTTTTACCCGTTCGAAAAATTGAATTTGACACTTGTTTTATCGGACTCCGAAGTTTCGGAGAACTTTCGAACGGCTCGTAACTTCGTTGACGGAGATAGGGTGTAGACCCTCTGGTCCGACATACCGTCGCACACTGGGACCCGTTCATACAACGTAATGCTCAAAACTGGATTTTCAAAATGAGGGTATCTCAAAAAATAAAATATGTAAGGATCGACTTGAGAATGTATCACATCGTTTCTACAAATGCTGAATCAGTAACTGCTATCTGCAGTCCAGTGCATCAGCTCAAATTTTACTTTATACCCACATCATTAATTAACCGATCACGTGCGTGAGTTTGTAATGAATATTAAAACATTTATTTCTACAAATAATCGTCTTATTTGATTAAAATAAGACGATTATTATTATTATATAAGTAGCTAATTGCTAATAATGGTCTAATTGAAATAAAATATTTGAATTTAATGTCACTGATTTTTAGTAGGCCATTTCTATGCCTTGATAGGATTTGTTACATTTAAATTGCTTTATTTTAGGGTGAGTGGTATTCTTCTTGTTTATATGACCAAGTGCACCCAGATGATGTTGAAAAAGTAAGGGAACAGTTAAGTACTCAAGAACCACAAAACACGGGCCGTATTTTGGATCTTAAGACTGGCACTGTTAAGAAAGAAGGCCATCAATGTAAGACCTTAAATCATTGTAACCTAAGAACCATATTGTAATCCTGAATATATTTTCAAATCATCATATTCCAAATTTCAGCATCCATGCGTCAGGTAATGGGCTCGCGTCGTGGTTTTATATGTCGTATGCGCGTCGGGGGATCTGCGGAAGGTGCTCACCTAGGAAGACTACGCGCTCGTAATTCCTTAGGCCCATCTCATGATGGTCATAATTACGCAGTCGTCCATTGCACCGGATATATTAAAAATTGGCCACCTACAGGTAACAAACATACAAGAGAAAGTGTTTTTAAAATGTTTTAAATTTTAAACTGTCCTTCTTTTAATATAAAGAATAATTCTACATATTTTAAGTAACAATATAATAGATGGTAGTCCGGCGCACCATGCAAGAATGTAAGGTTCGCGTCTACATTGCTACACGTGTGTGCGTACATTACTTAATATACATATTTGCAAGAAAAAACTATATCGTGGGTGATACTTCAAACCCATTAACACTTGCTACACCACCCAAGTAACATTTTGCTGCAAGGCCTAATTTTCAATGTTATTTAATACAAAGTTAGGCCTTATAGCAAATTGTTACTCTGTATTGAAGTATCATCGACGATATCTGAGAATAAGCGATAAAATAAACATTTTTTTTTAAATGACAGCCTATGTAGTAAACAACTGTCTGTTTGTCTGTGCGTTTGACCACATCAAATCTGAATTTATTAAGACTGAAAGGAATTCATAGCCTATATACCTATGTATTTTGAAGCCACGTTTAGGTTTTATTGCATTAAAATCGCTTTACTTTACCATAAAATATTAAAATTTTAACTGTTGAAGTGTTAAAACTGCGATATTAGCCTATTGGTCGTAAACGGGTCTGCTACGCTTGAGGTCCTGGGTCGAGCAGTGTTGTTAAGTTATCTTATGTATACATATATTGTATAGTATTTTTTTTTGCATTTTCCATGCTAAGATTTTAAGTAATATTATTTTATTTAGTGGTTAGGTTTTTCTGTAAAACTAGACCTGGGACCTGGTGACACCCCTACCTCCCAGTCATCACACCTGAAAAATATAAAGTAGATTAAAGGTAATAAGTGTATATTTCAAGTTTCAATAAATATAGGTAATATAAAATTTATGTGTTCTGTAGTATATTATAATGATTAACTTAGGTGAGCACTAAGACGGTATTTTCGGAAATTGTCATGGATTTAATTTTAATTCATTTACTTTGGTTTTGTCTCTGCATCACCCTAAGGTTGTCTAAAGTATTAACAAACAAATATAATTTAAGATTAATAACATGTATCCGTTTGCTATGAGTTCTATGTCCAAAAAACATTAAGAAACATAGTTTTATGTATTTTGGCATATCAGATCTGTTTCCAGGTATGCAGATGGATCGCCCTATACAAGAAGAACTTGACACATCTCATTGTTGTCTTGTTGCGATTGGGAGGTTACAGGTAACCTACTTTATTATTTATTTGATAACGGAATTGTATTATCCTAAAGAATTGAAAAAGGATATTATTCGTAATTATATTTTTAGGTCACATCAACACCAAACTCTTCAGAAAACAGTTTATGTAGTGGAGGGGTGGAGTTCGTATCGCGACATTCAGTAGACGGTCGTTTCACATTCGCCGATCAACGTGCGACACAAGTGGTTGGGTACGCGCCTGCTGATTTACTGGGAAAACTTTGCTACGAGTTCTATCACCCCGAAGACCAACAGCATATGAGAGACAACTTTGACCAAGGTTTCACACAATTATTAATTTCTTTTAGTTGCAATTTACAAGTCTTAAGGTAATTAATTACATCCGTCTTGAATGGTTGCCAATTAATGACCTCGGACGACATATTTACACTCTAACCTATAGCTAGTGAAAATAAAAACGCTTGAATTTCAAAATGAGTCATTAATTAACTTGTCAAATTACTATGGAAAGATTTATAATAGGGATTTATTGTCAAAAATTACTGAACAAAAGTTATTAAATACATTTGACAAGTACATATCCAACATTTTTGCTGAAATAATAAGGTTCCTTTATGTTGCTATTATTTTGAATCTGTATACTACGCTTAAAAATATATGAGTCTGGCGATATTTAGCGTAGTCTGGTATGTACCAGAGGGTTCATATCTCCTAAACTGAGTTTAGTGCACGCGGGTTACCTATTCTGTAATATGATAGGTAAAATGTAAAGAAATATATACCCAGTTTTCAAATACTTATATCGTATTTACATATTGTAATTGACTCCTTACAAAGGACATTCTCTGAAAATAATGTCATATTTTTTTAAATAAAGGCATATAATAAATCGGGCATCAAATATACTCATTGAGCGACAAAATTACTGATTGACTAGCAAAATTCTAAACACAGATATCGGTTTGGTTATAACTGTACCCACACATCGCCAGAACCAAATCTTGAATATTTTGAGTCCAAGGCGATAACTATGGCTAAGATAGTGTCATTCAGATGCAGATGCTCGTTATTTATGGCTGACTTAGCAATGTAGATTTTTAGAGGCAAATAATGCTATTAAAAAGAAGTCTGTTTAATCAGCACCTTTAAATAAACTCTTCCTCTGTAATAATAGAGTGGGTTTACTGTGTTCACACATACATTTATTGACAATCTGGTAATGTCAGTAATCCAAGCCAACAACATTGTGACATTGTCAAAATAGTATTATTTTTTTTCAATAATTTTAATGCAAAATCCCACTCATTGGCTTATGCAATATGCCCTGTATTTTTTTTTTCTAATTTTAAATTTGTTTCAGTATTAAAATTGAAAGGTCAAATCATCTCACTTATGTACCGGTTCCGCACCAAAAACAGAGAGTGGGTTTGGTTAAGAACTTCCGCCTTCGCCTTTTTAAACCCTTACAACGATGACGTTGAATATATTGTCTGCACTAATACACTAGCGAAGTAAGTATTTCAATACATAAAAGGCCTTTAAATAAACGTATAACTGTGTCGTATGTTTTGTTTTGTTTCTTTTAAGAATCGATACAAAACAAGGTAGCAAACCTTATACAGATTATTTAAAATAATTAATTATTATAAGTTATGCCATTTAAAATTTTAACAAAAAAATGTTTTTACTATTAGCCGGTCGTTGGGAAGTACCACGGGTGAGGCCGCTCCAGAAGAAAATTACGATTACCATTTACGACATCGTGACGTGTATCAAGCGCAAGCGCCCACTCTACATCAACAGCACCACGCTCCGCCAGGTATTCCGATCGAATTTCAAGACCCTCACTTAGCCCGCCAAATTAATACTAGGTGTTTCGGTTTTGTAAATCATAGAGTTTTGTTTCATCTAGTTTTGACTTTTCAAAAGTGCCGCAAAATCTAATTGAAATAAAATGTTTGACTTTAGATCTAGAATATGTAACAAAAACCCTGGCCGATCCTTAAGTTAAAATTGGGTTAGATTAGGTATCGTACTGCGTGTTTTATAAACACGTAACCATTAAATAGATACGATATACATATTTTGTTCTGATAAATTTAAAAAATAAATATTTTGTTCTGATAAATTTAAAAAATACATATTTTGTTCTGATAAATTTAAAAAATACATATGTAAAAAAAGATAACATTTTACATGTTAACCCTGATTTCCTGCCATAGAGTTCAATGATATTGATTTCTGACACTTACGCGAATAATATACATTGAAATAAAACTACTTTTTACGGATTTTACGGTTATATTGATATTATTAATCCCGACGTTTCGGACCCTTTACAACGTCTATGGTCACGGGTAGACTGATAGAGTTCAATGACTTCGATCTACACTAGTATCAAAGAAGCCGCCTCCTGAGCAATTCGCCTTTATTACCCTTTGTCATGCGCCGCCCGGTAACTGTCGCGTACTGCCAATCCAATTTAATACGAATGAAATCTATGACAGACTGACGCGAAAGTATCACCTGATAAATTTATACAAGCATGAAGATGATACACGCTGTATAAACTATAGCACAATGCGAGTTCATCGCAATAATGGTTACGTGTTTATAAAAATAAATAAAAATCGATATCTTTAAAATACAGAAAGGATAAAGGATGGCGGATAAAATATACAAATAGAATATTGAATTTTGGTAAAGCAAATTAATGTGAAAATGTGTGTCAAATTTCAAACAACAATTTTACGAGATAAATACAATTTTGTTTAAATTATGAAAAAAACTTCTATACTTGAATTCATTATTATATTATTAAATAGGTAATTAATGAATATTATATTGAATAAAATCTCCACAAATCATTAAGTAATAATTTTTTGACTTGAATACTATTGCTTTTTGATTGTAGTGCAGTTCTTAATAATGGTTTCGTTATATTTGTTGCCCAATAAAATGATGATGTATATATGAGCCATAGTATGAACAGAGTCATTTTATGAAAGTAGCGATTTTATGGAATTTTTGTGTCTGCAGTGAGCGGTGGGGGTGGGGGTGGCGGCGTGAGCGGGCGCTCTCCGGGCGAGGCAGGCGTGGCCGCGGCGCCGGCGCCCGCCTACGCGCCGCACTACGCGCCCGACTACTCGCCGCACCGCCCCACCAACACGCCGCCGCACACCACCTGGACCACGCTCCGCACCGTGAGTATACTACACACTACACACTACACACTACACACTTCACGCACATGCACATACACTCCTGACATCACTCATCACAGTTCAAGTCGAACTTAAAATAATCGTGAGAAAGATGTTGATTATCACGTGTTTAAGTATTTTACACTTTGTGTTATATATTTTATGTATATTAAAATACGCCCACCTTATTGGTATGGTTCTTCAAATAGGTCAGGTGCGTCGTACTCGCAACCGGCGTATATGTATGACAAGATGTATGAATGTGGTCGAGGCAAAAGAAGTATGCAAGAATCGTAGCAAGTAGCGTTCTTTAGTTTCTGCCTACTCCCATGGGAAAAAGGCGTGAGTGTATGTATGTATGTAAAATATAATAATGATAAAGGATATGGTTGGTCCCCAGAGCGGCGGTGGAGGCGGCGGCGGAGAGAGCTACGCATACAGCGGCGATGCGGCAGGTGGCGCAGGCGCAGGCGCGGCGGACGCGTCGCCGGCGCGCTCTCCGCCCGCTCCCGCGCCCGCGCCCGGCTACCTGCCTCCCGCCGCGCACTACCACCACAACCACCACCCGCACCCCTCTCATCCCTCGCACCCCTCACATGGTAACAACTACTATTGTCTTACTATCTTGCATTCCAAATTATGCAACTAAATTCTATAGAAAAGCTGAATCAAGTATAACATGCAGAGTTATTATATTGATGACCTCTGTGTCTAGTGGTTCATGGCGCGGACAGCTAATCACGATATTATGGGTTCGATTCTCACATGACATAAATATTTATGGGATGAACATAAGTGTGTTGGTCTGGGCGTTTCTGATGTATAATAAGTATGTATTTTAAACAAGTAAATGTTATAATATCTTTTTGTATTTTTTTGCATTTTCCATGCTAAGATTTTAAAGTTATTTAGGAAAATGCCAAAAAATACAAAAAGATAGTTAGTAGGTAAGGTGGCATCGTTCGACATTGAAATAACTCTAAAGTAAGTCGTGTCGGTTGAGAAGCAGAAACTTGCTTTTCAATAGGTGTTACTGACGTCACCTTATAGACGTAAATTCTGAATGTGAAGGCAAAATTCGTCATGGCGGGTGGGACTCGTGGTGGCTTAGTGGTCATAGCGTCTGGTTTAAGTACCTAACCAGATTACGCAGGTTCGAACCGCGGTCGAATTTTTCCTTCGCTAAATAACTTTAAAAGTAAATAATAAATATCTGAGAGGGAAAGGGAATATTATAAGATACGTCCGCTGTGTTGCAGGAATGTGGTCGTGGGCAGGCGGCGCGGGAGCGGCGGGTGTGGGGGGCGCGGGAGGGGGGGCGCCGCCTGACGGGCCGCATGCGCCGCACGAGCTGTCCGAGATGCTGCAGATTTTAGACCAGAGCGGAACAGCCACCTTTGAAGATCTGAACATTAATATGTTCAACTCGAACTTTGAGTAATGTTTATTACGTATATCTAATTTGACTGGTGACTTTATAATGAAGAATATGCTGCGCTTTTAACAACGGTGACGGTGTCGATTATGGTGACCACGCTATGAAGCAGGCGTTGAAAGTGGCTGCATTTCTTATTTATATTAAGAACATTACCAGATAAACTGACAAGTCAGCCTATTAATTTAATATTTCGATTTTGAAGTCGTAAACACTCAAGACATTTCATTAGAATAACTTCATCATGATACTTTGCTTATTATATGTACCACATAATACATAATATGTATTATAAATAACAAATTGTAACCTTACATCAGAGAGTGAGGAGAACAGAGCATACTGGAATTACCTGTCAGTATAGCAGTATTGTAACATAATGCTCAATATCGAATCTCATTTCAAGCATTATCTTAATCTATGATTGTTACCTATAATCTTTGATGTGCCTATTAATATTAATTATCACGCAGTGTGCGACAAAGGAAAACAACATCTACATGCCTGTGAGATTTGCTCCACAGCGTGTGAAATCTGCATTAGGCCAGAGTAATGGACGATGATGATCCACTGAGTGATACATAATGCTTTTACTTCTTTAAATTCATCACTAATCAAAACTATAATAAAACTATGGGAAAAGGAAAAGTTATATGAAATATACTTCCTTACCCAACTAGCACATCCACTATCTACAATAATATTACTAATGAACTATAGTGATGTAGATCAAACTGCTTACGTCCCCAAAACATATTTAGCCCGATTTCACTGATTCAAATCGAAATATTAAAAGCATGAGATAGGAAAAGATGGTTCTGCATAGTTTTGTTGTCGCTTTTACAGTTAGTTACGCACTAACTTCATTCTTCCAGATTTATTGTGTAAATAATGTATTATTTGGCAGCTACCAAATTAATGAATATAACATTTGTGTGTGAAGTTATTTTAATCTACATTTGACTATACAGAGTTAGCTTTACAGACTTGTTAAATTTCTTAAATAGTTAAAATTATGTTCATTCAATATTGTCGTAGGATTGCGTTATTTTTGTTCTAATGGTGCAACTAGCAAAATTAAGTTAATAGAACTTTAAGTTATGATTAAGACTCCTTTAAAATATAGTAATATTAATAAGTATTTTTTTAGAAAATATACAAGATATTTTCGTTATAAGTACCATTCCACTATTCCTGTGTCACATATTCAAAATGTCTAACTGGCTTGCCAGTTGTTGAAATAGGACTAAGTACCTACATTGACTAGTTAGAAAGTTTATGATCGATATGAAATTCGAAAACAATTAGTGACGAAATACTCAATGTTTGCCTAATAAGTATATTTTTTAACATCATCACCACATTCTGTTCGTAGTTCAATATACAGTTTACGCTAACAAACCAAAGACATGCGTGCATTGCGAAGCCTTTGGTTGCAATGATTTTGCTAGTTTTATCATTGTTCAGTTGCGTTGTGTTGTGTTCATATCGCCAGACTTGATTAATATTTCAGGTATTTAGTTCACAAAATCACCAGGCGGGTTTCTGAATTTTTGTGACAATTAAACGTTTTATTAGCTAGGCTATATTAATTTTATAAAGAAACCAACACTATTTTAATTATATAGCAATAACTGAAAGAGAAGAGCAGGTTTCGCATTGAAATGGCGTAAACTAGAAGTCACTTTATACTTATATATCATATTATTTTGTTTGGTTTAATGGATCAGCATAATAAATTTACACATAGATAAAAATAATTTTATTTGTCTATTTGAATTTACATTAATTGAATTGACTGACACCACAGTGCTTGTCGGGCCATGCACAATGTAGGGTTCCGTAGTTGCTATGCCTACTTAACTGTGATAGTTTTCCTTTTAACTTCATTATACTACTTCCATGAATTTTTTCACCTATCAAAAAACAAACATTTAGCTGGTAGTAGGAGGGGGTCACTTGACTCTAACAAAATTAGCACTTTATAGCTTCATATTTCGCAAACAGATCCCTGAATTTTTTTTTTTAACTAACTATCGAATGACACCCCAAGACGGTATGCAAATCACGACGGATAGAAAAAATAAATTCATTCTTTAGATGCAATCCAAGTACTATATCAAATATTTTTTCAAGATTTTATTTTGCTTCTTTGTCGGCGTGATTAATAAATATGTGAGCCCATGCCAATTTCAAGCTTTCCAGTACTAAGAGTTTCTAAGCTAAGCCGCGGACAGTTAAACAGACAGAAAGACATGCGAAACTAGGGTTCCTTGTTGACTACGGAACCCTAAAAAGGCGACAATTTTCCCGCGCTGTATCAAAAATTATTCTAATTTTATTTCCCCCAGAATTCTCATTTTCATATTGGTTGCAAGTCAGACCTCTTCTTTGTTTTTAATATTTTTAAATAAAATAAATCCAGCGATATTCTTTAACAAACACACTATATTTAGTATTGATCGATAACTATAAGTTTCCTTTCTATAGCTCCGGAATACTTCGCCGTACTTTCTTCAGTCGCACAGATTTTATTGTCAATTTTAAGAATAATATTTAGAAATCATAATACTATTAATTTTCCATTCGTAGATATACGGCACAGGTCACTGTTTTTTTTTTGTTAATTTATTAAATTTCATGTTTCAATAATTTTGTACCTTGCTCACACTGTTCCTACCCTTTACCCTAGCCAAGGGCTCAAGATCCGTGTCGGCCATCTGCATATTGCGTCGGATCCTGAGTGTCACGTAATGATCACAGCATGTGAGGGCTTTACATTTCAAGAAGTAAGACGTATACGGCAACCTATAAGAGCTACCATCACGAGATACAACAGTAAACAGTTTTTACTAGTAAGCCAGTATAACAAAAATCTAGGCTCCTTCCTCTATTGATACATATTAGTAACAGTTATTGCTTTATAATTGAATTTCCACATTGTAATTTTGTTTCCAGTTCTTAGTTAAAATTATACCTACTTAGTTTAAGATCATATGCAGTATATTTTTAAGTGTAACGCATTTACGAGTTAAAGTTTCTTCGTATTATTTTAAATTGGTTGAATAGGTAATGTCTAAATTTTGTAAAATGAATTTTGATTAAATTTTAACGATATAAAATATTGGTTTTAATATTATTTAAAATAGACTTCATAGACACCCAAATATATAAGTATAATTTGTAATCTGTAGGTCGTAGACAGAAGAAAGATTTTAAGGTACTTTTCCCCGAGCTTATTACTTTTTAGTTCACCTACCACAGAATAACTATAAACCTACGAAGGAAGTAAAAAGAAGTAAGTTTATACTTGCCAACTTAAGATTTATCTTAAGTTGGCAAGTATAAACATATTATAATATGTTTATACATAACTGAATATCCTCAGTTGTATAGAAATTATCACCACTTTAAAATGAATAACATAAATAAAGGTAAGTAAATGAAATATGTCAAAATCTCAAATAAAAGTGGCGGGACCTACTGGATGCGCTACTCAGAGGCAGGTAATTCACACCCGAACACCTAGATGCCGAATTTGGACTTCAAAGGTTATCGCGTACTGGGTTAGGTTTTTGATCTTTATGTGTCAGTCGGCCAGTCATAAAAAATACGTTTTTTGCACTATATTAAATATTTTGGTAGAAATTGAAGAGATAAATGAAAATATTAGTCTGGTAACGTAGGTATATTGTTCTAAGGCACGTATGATTTAAATAAAAGCTTATGTGAGTATTTAGATAAATACAGTGAAAAGTAAATAAATTGTACAGCGAAAGTACATAGGCCAGCACATCCAAATTATCCCAATCTGACAAATTTATTTGATAGATTTTCAGCTTTAATACAAACGCAATAAATGAACCTTATTGCGTTTGCATTAAATCTGAAAATCTATCAAATAAATTTAATAATAATAATATCTATCAAACAAGTTCAATTGGGAAAAATCGCCAGTTTTGTACATAAAGGTGTCACAGGGGCACAACAGACAGTAGATTACATTTGACAGTACATTTTAAGGGGCACTCATTGGAGTAGGTAAGTACACCACGCCCGACGCGGACCGTTACGCTTTATGATCTCTCGGCTTCAGGCGACTGGTGGGGATTTGGTGGCGTGTGCGCGAGGCATCTGGATGCAACCGCGAGTTGCGCGAACAGTAGAGGGACCCATATTACGGTACCTATATCTATTTATCCGTTTAAGCTGTGTTTATATAATTTGGAGTACTAGGTTTTATAGGATAAACCAATTTGATGTGTTTATTTGAAATAGTACCTAGATTTTGAGTTATGAAGGGTTAAAAAGTGACTCCAATATGGTTCGTATAATATTAAGAGTTAAGAGAGGTAGGGCATAGTGGGAGTAATTCCATTCAAATTGGAGCTGCC
This sequence comes from Acronicta alni, assembly GCA_964056405.1. Lineage (NCBI taxonomy): Eukaryota > Metazoa > Arthropoda > Insecta > Lepidoptera > Noctuidae > Acronicta > Acronicta alni. The sequence goes on from OZ043914.1 coordinate 9,864,796, forward strand.
CGACTGGGGAAGTACCTCCACCTTGCAGAGAAATAAAACTAACACTGCTTTCATGCTTTGAGCTGTGTTGTGTTTCTTATTTTTTATTTAATTTATTTCATGACCATGGATACAAGTCCTTCAGTCGTTTGTGTTTCTTACGTTGAGCAAGGTTGCCAGTGCTCCACGAGGAAACGTTGTGTTGGCAGGGGGGACTTGGAACCTTATACTGCCAACCTAACTATTCCTCTTTCAATAAAGGGTCAGCAACGCGGGTGTTGCAAGCGTCTCTAGGCTACGGTTACCATCAGGTGGGCCGTATGCTTGTTTGCCAACTTAGTAGAATAAAAAAAATACACACGGGTGCTGCTCGCCAGTTCTCTTTTCTTGGCTTGACACGTTCCCGCGAAAGAAGAAAGTCCCTACAGTGCGTTTCAAATTATGAATTGTAAGTTCAATGGCCGCGATCTGTCAAAAAAGTACAGCTTCGAAAGAAAATTAATTTTTTACTGCATACATTTTAAAATGCACTCCAAATTCACAGTATTTAATGGACATATTTGCACAATAAGTAACAATTTCAACGGTCTTGATTTATAAATGATAAGAGATTAGTTTTACAATTTCTTATTTTTTGTTTCATTCATAGGGCAACATAATTAATTTGATACTGCACCTCATAATTTGACTGTCAATGTCAAGTCAAATATACGTCAATTTGATCAACATCAACGTCTCCGTGCTCTGTGGCTTTTCTGAACTTATTATGAACGGAATAAATAAAAAATCATTTTATTTTTAACTTTAATAAAGATTTGTGTTCTGCTAAGCCCTAGTGCTGTTGTCAACACATATACACATGTTTTGGTGTTTTCAATCATATAGAGTTGAATACTTTTGTCCATTTAGATCAAAAGAAGTGTGTAAAAAGGATCAGAAATAATGGCAAGATTAGGAAAAACTGCGCAAGAATTCATTCAGGATTCGTTTTCACCTATCATAGCAGTGTTATGCAGTCCAAGAGTAGAAAATGTCGTGTCCAAGAATAATTTGTCTTTTACAGAAATGTTACAACCGTTTACTACATTGGACTGGGAAGGTATACATTACTATAGTGTTTACTTTTGACGTGCGAATTATTTGATGAAAGTTGAATCTGGTTATATGATAGGCTAACTACATTAAAATTGGTATTACTTTAGGTCAATTTCGTGACCCTAGTGGAAGCATGTGTTCTATAAAGAACTGGAAGTTAATTATAAGAGATGTAAATTGGAAACCCTTACAACCTACAGAAGCGAGAAGACAGCTGAATAATGCTGTACTACACAATTATCATGACAAGACTGTGTCTCTTGAAATAGGTATTGATTAATTTTTACATATATTAAGCCCATTTCTGCCCTGTAATAATAATGGTTGTACTCTGTCCACTCGTTTATTCTCTTTTAGTCAGTTAATATATAAAAAAATATAACTATTCCAGACTATCTAAAAGTTTAGTAAAATGTGTAATATAATAAAATTATGTAGTAAAGTAAAAGATAGTCTTATTTTATTATTATCTAGGTATGACTTCTGACAGATATTATAATACTGTAAATTTACCTATCAGTTTTATAAAAAAAGGGATAATTCTTAATCATATTCAATTCAGCTACATTCTATTGTATGTAGTATAGTATATAGGCTCCAATGTATTTTCTGCAAATGAATAAATTGAAACTAATTGTTTTATACATCAGTTAAATCAGTATAGGGAAAACCTTGTATCCACTCAAATACCAATAAAGAATATAAATTAAACAATCCATTTAAAAAGAAGCCAATGACTTTATATGATGGGTTTATAAATAAAAAATTAAACAACTAAGGAAATCTATGTCACTTACCAATTGAAAATGTCAGGAACCAAATCTATATAATTGTAATGTTTTATTCTACCACCACCAGATTCATCTGTTAAAAAAGAATATACAAGTGGACAGGGTATAGGTTTTATGACTAAGCAATAAATTAATTATTCATGGGTCATTCGCATTCATTTGATGCTTCATGGGATATAAATATTGCATGTCATAATCAATTTATTATTGTTTTTACAGAAGCACGAAAGTTTGATGTTCCTCAATCAACACATTGGTTTGATGCATGGAGGGAGACTTACTTGGAAGTACAATTTCCTTCAGATCACGAATTCACCAAACATTTTATCTCTTGTATTATAGTAGGCACAACCTTAGATGATAATGTGCTAGACAGTTTTAACAATTTGAACCAACAATGTGCTCTGTTACAAAATGTTACACCCCCCAAATTACCTAAATGGTTCAACAGTGGGGTTTTAAAATCATATCTCCTGCTTCATGATGTGTCTGCTGTGCCGAAAGAAAAGTGGGTCTTATAATAATATTACTATAAACTTTTATTGCATCACTTTTATTGTACTAGAGTTAACACTACAATTCTATAATTTAATATGAATTGAATTAAACAATTATCAAGTCATTTGCCAGTTAGCTGGCAGATCACAGATATGTGACACTACATCATAAAAAAAATTCTGGAAGTAAAAGAACAGTAAAATTTTTTTATACTATGTGTAATTATTTTTCAAAGTTGCTGTTCTTCCCAGTTCACATTAAAAAAAATAATAAGTAATTGTATTTTTATTTAAATAATTAATTAATGAATAGATATGTATAACAACATATTTTTTATTTCTTACAGAGCAGATGCTACATTTGAGACACTAAAGCAGACCTTTGGAGCAACCAACTGCTTTATGTTATCAATTAATTCGAAAAGCACATTAGATCAAAATGTCTCAACAGATTTGTGGGCTCAGTTTGTAAAAAGATCATTACAGTCTAATGTAAATGTTTTTATTCTGATTCATATAAATGTATAACATACCAATTAGGATCCCAGATAACAAAAAATATTATACATTTTTCAGAATGAGTTGTCCACATCTCTTACTAATCTACCCACCACTCCAGCAGAACCACAGCTGGTATTCTCACCAGCTACTGTGAATATGTCAGGTAAGTTAGGAGCACGAGTAAACTACTACTATAATTAATTATTGCCTACTAAGTATGTAATGTACCTACTCTCTTCCAATAAACAGTAATAATAATAATAATCAACCTGGGAACGATTGTTTTGATACAATCTGAATCTCATTTGGAAACTTTGAATCGCTATAACTTTTTTCAGACAGTGATTCGAAATGAACGACCATATATAACTGTTGTAGTAAATTGATATGTTTTCTAATGAGATGTGTGATCTTTATTGGACATGTAGTCATTTTTTCCGACCATTTTCTACTTTTAAGTCTATCATCAGTAAGGCCAAAACCTAGGTTATTAAAAACAAAAGCTCTTGAAATAAAACTACTTTTTACGGATTTTATCGCGTTATATTGATATTATTAATCCCGACGTTTCGGACCCTTTACAGCGTCCATGGTCGCGGGTAGATATACCGCGATAAAATCCGTAAAAAGTAGTTTTATTTCAATATATGTATAATATTCGCGTAAATGTCAGAAATCAATATAACAAAAGCTCTTCTTTATTATTTAGTTGCAGATGAGAACACAACCATTATTTCTACAATTAATCCAGAGAGTGCTCATCCACTAACAACTTCTGAAACAGATGTTTATGATAATGCAAATAGTTTACAGGTAAACATATTTCCTGAAAATTAATACTTTTTAAAATAATGTATGAATATATTTTTAAATTATAATATTATAATAATGTATTTATTTCAGACACATTCGTTTTCTGGAAGTTCCGAAAGTGTCAATGTAGCTGGCAAAGGATTAGATTATTCAACAGAAGTACATGGCTCAGCATTGAATGCAAATGATATTGAAGCCATAAAAACATTTTTGCAGGAATATGCTTCAAAGGCATTGTTACCTTACATGGAAAAACAAATCACACAGTTATCTGAAGTTGTAAGTTATTCATTTAAGTTCACCATCGCATTGCCAAATATTCCGCCGCTAAGCAATAATGTGCTAACATTATTAATTGTTTAAATGGTTAGGTAGCCAGTGTATTTTTTTAATTTAAATTAAATTATTGGGCATATGAGATTTACAACTGAGGTCTGATGATACCACCGGTATTGCTGGCGTCTATAGAATGCGGTTGCCCCTTACGCCGCGCCGCCCATGCTTGTTTCTCATATTATCAAATAACATTTTTAATCCTAAATTTAGATATCTGTATCCTTTTGTTCTTTTGTACCTATCTAATGGTGGACATTAAAAAATACATAACATAAAATATATGAATTCATAAATATCTATTTTCAGCAATAGTATGTATATTAATTTCAACAATTTAGTCTAGTGGTTACAAACAAAATCCACTTTGGTAATTAAAGAAATAAATTTTTGACAAATAATATTTGTTAAAGTTTTACGTTATTTTCATTCACAAAAATTATAACTGAAAAACGAACACTTAAAATTCAATGTAAAATTTAAAGGTTGCAAACAGAAAGGGTGTCAGCAGATCGTTGCTATCAGCCACAAAACGATGGTTTGGTACTGGAAAGACTGGAAATACTACAGGGAACAGCACTGTCATGTATGTGGTAATTAAAGAAATGTTACATAATATGTATAGCAATTATCAATTGTTATACCTTCATCATCATTCTCCTCCCCAACTTACTTGGGGTCGGTGCAGTATAGCTTTTTACCATACATCTATCAGCCATCATCTCATCGCTTACTTCCTTCCCATATGATCTTACACACAATATCATTATATCACTGTATGTGAACATTGTTACTTCATTATGATCAACCCATTATACTGCTGGGCACGGGTCTCATCTCAGATTGAGAGGGATTAGGCTATAGTCCACCACGCTGGCCTAATGCGGGTTCGCAGACTTCACACAAAATGTCAAGAAAAATCTCTAAGGCATGTAGGTTTCCTCAAGATGTTTTCCTTCACGGTTTAAGCGAATGATAATTAATTATTAATACGCACAATAATTCGAAGTCAGAGGTCTTGGATTCGAACTCGAGACCTTTGACTTGGCAGTCCAATGGTCATATCACTGCTTTTTGTTACTTCATAAATTACTTATTTACTTCGTAAACTTTCGATAAATTGTGAACAGTATATACCATACTGCTTACAAATAACGTATTTCGATAGTTTATAACCTAGCCATGTCAAAACCAACAAATTGAACATGTGAACGTACTGGTAGGGTTCACAATCTGTCGATTTTAAACTACGTCAAAATGTATTAACCGTCCACGATTGGTAGTGTGGATAGGTCTTGGCGATCCGTTCTGGATCCGTATGGTACATACAAATTTATCGTCAGTTTACCATAGATTATATACTAACGGTGACTCATACAATGTTTATAAAATATATTATTATAAAACATTTTAGCTATACGAGTGACTGTCCCGAATTACAATTGCGTCGACTGGGGGACTTATGGTTCTTATGTCGGCAATGGCAACGTGCTTTCGACACTTATCACACTGCAAAGCGAGAGTTTTATGCCGACAGCGCTTGGCTTTGCTACGCAGGGGCCCTTGAGATGGCTGCAATTAGCGCGTTTATGGCAGGAGACTCAAATCGTAAAACTCATGGCTACATGGAAGAAAGCATTGTAACATATCTGAATACATGCAGGTAGGTGAGGTTGTTTTTATTTACAGCCTGTTCTAGTCCGTTTGTAATTTTGATAGAACATTGACTTATCTATCTATCTGTCTTGTCTATATCTTCTTCTTCTTATATATAAAAATCAATTGCTGTTCGTTGGACTCGCATAAGCTCAAAAACGGCTAAACCGATTTTGTAGAATATTTGGTTTGTGTTTGAGTGGGTCCATTGATGGTTTGATTTCACAATTAGACCCGGTAGGCGGCACTGCAATCGGATCCTAGATTTTTTTATTATTTTGATGGCAGGACAATGTCTGTGGGGTTCTCTAGTAGGTACATGAATAGTATTTTAAATTTCAGGATGGTTCAGTATGCTGTAAGAGCAACTTTGCTATCTGTCCTTTGCTTAAGTGGGTCAGGTTTGCATGGCGAGGCAGCTAAGCAATTGATACGTATGACGTCTGAAGACAGTGACTTACGTAGTGCTATGCTCCTAGAACAAGCAGCACTATGTTTTTTGTCTGGCCCCGCTTCTAAAGGCATGTGCAGAAAGTACGCTTTTCATATGGTACTTGCGGGACATCGATTTTCGAAGGCTGGACAGAAAAAACATGCATATAGATGTTACAAGCAGGCGTATCAAGTAAGATATTGTTTTTTTTATTAAGATATTTAAAATCTGTACCTACTTACTATACATACAATTTTTTTTATCTTTTTCTTTATAGTTATGTTGCGTTAAATACATTGAGATTCCCTAAAACTAGCAAGGCTTATTAGTTACAAGTTAAGTTTAATAACATATTCTTTATCTTATACTTAACCCTACTAAGGAATAATCTTTTGTCTGCTATAGCGTTAACACATAGAAAGAACATAGTTAATATTTTTTCTATGTTAACTTGAATTTACTTAACGCAGTCTTGTTCGAAGGAGAACACAGAGGTACTTAAATAGAGCATGCAATTCAAATTCATACTCTTTGGGTCTTTATCTCTTACATACATACGACGGAACATTGTAAAGTTTCCAGACATTTCCATTTTCGAATTACGTAGGTACATAATTTTTACTAGTCTGTTTTTTTTTGTAAGTGACAATACCATGAAATTGTAATATTAGGTATATGAAAGCAGCGGTTGGCGGCTGGCGACGGACCACGTGCAGTTCGCGCTGGGGCGGCTGGCGGGCGCGCTGCGACTGCCGCGCGAGGCGCTGCGCTGGCTGGCCGCGCCGCTCGCGCCCGCCGCGCAGCAACCGCCGCACCAACAGGATGCCTTCCTACGAGAGTACATGCTCGCACACCAAGTACATCCTGTTATACATCTGAATTTATCATAATCAACCCATATACTGTCCCACTGCTGGGCACGGGTCTCCTCTCATATTGAGAGGGATCAGGCTATAGTCCATCACGCTGGCCTAGTGCGGGTTGGCAAACTTCAGAAATCGTCGAGATAATCTCTAAGGTATGCAGGTTTCCTCACGATGTTTTCTTTCACCGTTTAAGCGAGTGATAATTAATTATTAATACGCACATGAATTTGAAAAGTCAGAGCTGCATGCCTTAGATTCGAACTCGAGACCTTCGACTTGCCAGTCTAATGGTCGTACCACTAGGCTATCACTGCTTGCATTAGTTGCATTACTATCTATACGTCTTAATGCGTTACTTACTGCCGCACCAGCAGAATGCCTACCTACAGGAATACATGGTCGCACACTAGGTTATACTGCTAGTTCTCTCACTACTATCTGTACGTCTTAATGCGTTACTTAGAACAACTCATAAGTTCTTACTAAGTTTGGGCCCTAGCCTAATCTAATGGAGAGTTCTAGGGAAAACTATTTCGGTTCCCAAATCGAATTAGCTAATTAACGTAAATGTGAGTACTATGTAAGCTAAATATACAAACATACACAGATTTTTACTGTCTCTTTAATTGGCTTTGAGAATTTTATTTATTAGGCCTACGCAAATGGTCCTTCGATCTACGATCGTCGCGTCGTCTGACGGTTGGTTGAGCTCCCTATATTATGGTCCAGCTACACAATGACCGATGCATACGTGTCATCGGTTACGATTGACCTAATCAAAGCAACTTTCTCCGTGAGCTATTTTACCCCATTGCTATTTTAGCTGGGTAGTTCTTTGTCGGAATATGTCGGAAACTTTGGTTCTGTAACTGGATAATTTAGTTGCGGATTTAGCCTCTCTGAGAGACTCCGAAAGTACTATCTCCATAGCTCACTGTGCGCTTTTAAACTTGTGGACCGTTCCTACTCACCATGAATGTCTATATAGTTTCGGCTCCGTCGGCGTCGGTCTTAACTGGTAAGACGCACGCATTGAAGATAGCTCGATCGTCTGAATACACACATAGAGCCTGCTTCAATAAAAAATAATCGGCACAATCGGTATTTCTATTCAGGATGATTCGCAAGACTACTGAAATTAAACAATACTCAAATTTCAATAGACAAGATGACTGATGGGTCTTACCATCTACGGTTCCAACATTATTATAGATTGCATTCAATCTAAATCCAACCCTAAAACTGCTAAATCAAAGGTTACGATGATCTTATTCTGCGTGATTCGAATCGGTAATAAATAACAAAATGTTTGGTAGCTGTTACAAATATTTTTTACGTTAAGACTTCCTGTCTAGTGGCAATTTCTCCATACAAACGTATTCTGCTGTTTTCTTCGTGAATAATGCCTCTAGAGCTATGATTTTTTTTCCCAAAAAATCTAGATCTACCTAATACGTGCCCCTATTACTTCCTTTTTTCCAAACGAAATCACTAAAAGAAATATGAGCATCCAAAAACCCGTAAAAAATGCCCGTTTTTACCGCCATGTTCAGACGACTATCAGAAAAATTGGATAAGTTTTATTAAAAAAAGAAAAAAATAGAGGCATAAATATACTTTTCCTCTAAATTATGATATAAGTTTTTTTAAGATCTATCCAGTTTTGAGGAAGAAAACAGCAGAATACGAAACGCATTTTGGTCAAGATTTTTGGAGGTAAAATCGGCCAGAGCTGTGGTTGTTCCTTTCGCACTTTACGGGGGGAGGATGGAGAAGAGGGAGGGTAAGGCTTACACGTACACTAACTAATAGGGAAGTGGCAATTATCGATATTTATTAAATCGTGTTGCAATCACACGATTTATTAGTGTTACTTTCTATTGTTGAATGCATTTGTCGAACGATTATAAAACATGCACTGCATACATGAGAACTGGAAATTGTAGTTGCGTTTACAGTGTCACAAGTTGTTAGGAAATAAAACTAGGGTCCAGAATATTGCTAGGTACAGACCAATCGAACGAACAAACAAATGTTGATGAAAAGGAATCGCTGATGACTGTGATGTACTGAATCGTTCGCTCATCCTGCGTCCTGTCTGTCTTTACCCGGGTAATGGCGTATAATTGGTATATGATTAACTCGTTATTTCGTTAATCATTAATTAACGAAGTTGACATTTCGACTTATGGATTAACTCATAAGCTAACTTTAAACAATGTAAACGGGCCTGTTAACTTCCGTTAAATTTCCCCAAGTCCGTTAATCGTTAATCCAGTATGTACTATTTACCAAAAATACTGCCGGCGCCCGGCGCTTTGTTTTTTTTTTATATACAGTCGTGGTCAACTAATTAGGGACAATCTTTAGTTAAGCCAAATTGTGAATTATTTTTTTATTTTCCAACGAGTCTTAACAATATTCCATATCTTTTACATGTAAGTGTAATTAGTCATTTATGTGCGCGATTACACAAACAATAACAACTTCTTAAACATTAAACCTCTTTACAGTATAGCTGATAGATTATCATAGTGCTATTTGTTCAAAGAATGTGGCTGGCCATTTAATTAGGGACACTGAGGTATTGCGTTCTAATTTCAAAATTGGAATTTCAATACTTTTTTGTTTCTTTTCTTATTTTTTCGTGGTCGTTTTGGCGGCAATCCAGATTTTTTATTTTAAGTTTTGAGAATTATTTTGAAGCAAAATGGGCAAAAATAAAAGGTGCGATCCAACACTACGAAAAATTTCGTCGAGCGTCGAGCGTGGTTGGTCATAACCGAAGGATAGCACAACATTTAAATTGTTCAAAAACTATGGTATGGAATGCAGTGCAACATTTCAAGCGCTATAACACAGCTTTAAATGTGTCCAGAACAAAAAAATCGAGAAAAACGACTCCGCAAGAAGATAGAATAGGCTCTATTTTAATTAAACACGAAGTGTTTGGGGCTAACGAAAGAGCCGGTGTATCTGCGAGAACCGTTTGACGACGTTTGGTAGAAGCAGGGTTGTTCGGAAGAGTGGCTCGCAAAGTACCGTTGTTGAAGAAAGAACATAGAAATGCTCGTTTGGCGTTTACACGTAAATATGGACATTGGACCTACGCCCAATGGCAACATGTACTTTTCTCTGACGAGACCAAGGTTAATTTGATTTCTTCAGATGGAAGGCAATATGTACGGTGTCCTGTAAAAGCAGAAATGAATCCAAGATTCACAAAAAGCAGGTGAAACATGGCGGTGGAAACATTAAAATGTGGGGTTCATTTTCTGGACGTGGAGTGGGACCTGTGAGGAAAGTTCAGGGTAACTTAGACCAACATCAATACAAGGCAATATTGGAAGAAATTATGCTTCCCTATGCTGAGGAGCATCTCCCTATTATATGGACGTTTCAGCAGGATAACGACCCGAAACATACCGCCCATTCAGTCAAGTCGTTTCTTACAGTCAGTCTGTATCGGTGCTAGATTGGCCAGCAAATAGCCCGGACCTCAACCCAATTGAGCACCTTTGGCACGAAATCAAGAAAAAAGTTGCCACTTATCGTAATACAAATTTGGATGAACTTCATGAAGCTTTTTGTGAGGCATGGGCAAACATTCCTGTCGAAACATGTCAGAAACTGATAATGTCTATGCCACATCGGTGTCAAGCGGTAATTACTAACAAAGGTTTTGCTACTGGGTACTGATTTTACACGTAATAAAATGGAGCTGTTAAAGATATTATAACACTGCAGATTATAAGTTTTGTTTAACTGTATTTTTCATTATACTTTACTGTCCTTAATTAAATGTCCACTACAGAATTGTACCTTAATATTTAATACATGTTTAATCTTTGATATTAAATACTTTTACTATTTATTTAATCTTTTATTTACAGCCATTTATAGCATAATAATCGGATCACATTATGCAAATAATAGGTGCTGAGAAATCAATAGGGTTTTATATTTATATGTACAACCGGTTATAGCCCTTCACTATCTTCAATGTCCCTAATTAGTTGACCACGACTGTACATATAGAAATACTTTTTTTACAACTTCTATGCAATGAACGGAATGGTTTGTGAAAAGGGGATAGGTAATATGAATGGTAATTTCAGTACTTTCCCTTAGGTACTTACATTAGAATAGGTGCTCTTATTTAATTAGTTTGAAAATTAAAAAAATTAAATCTTCAGATCAAGTTATTTAATTTATCTACTTCCTTATCTTGGTACACAGTTATCTCGCGACAACCTTTTGTATCATTTAAATTGTGTAAGGACATTATAAGTTGATATTGATAGTAAAAGTTTGAAAGGAAATGTTTATTTTATTCTTTTGAGCGCATTTAAATGAAAGGTTGTTTTTATAATAGTTTTTTTTTACTTTTTAGTTATTTAACTAGCATTCCATATTGTAGGAAAGCATAAAAAATGTTGTCCGCCATATTGGATTTAGAGTGACGTCACTTTATTTTTCCAGTTACTCTCGGCAAGCCCTTTTATTTAATACCCATATTAGGATTGCACTAAAAATAACTACTCCGCAATCTTGGGGTGTCACCATGTTGGGCCATGTTGGATTTAGAATGACGTTACACAGCTAACCATGCATTGTCATCCAAACTAAGCGTGTAAGTACCTACAACCTACCTATGCAAAATTTCAGCTCAATCGGTTGAAGATGTCTGCTTAAAAATTGAGTTCCAATTGCAAGATTCCAACCAAACAAACATTCATAGTTACATACATTGCATGTTAAATAAAAGCTTTTAAAAATATTATTAATTAAAATAAATTATTATTCATATAAAGATAAATCCAATAGAGTCGATAGAATACTATGAATGGTTCGAGCGCGAGAATCAGGCGGCCGGCCGCTGCGACGGCGACGGGCGGCGCGCGCTTACGCACACTAATACACCACTCGTTCACACATTGACAGCACGGTTGCAGGTTGCAGAGCGCAGCGCGACAGCAATAGTTTCTTCAAATACCTATTTTTCAAATCCGTCTCGACTAGAGTCCCCTCTTAAGGCTTATTCAATACCTCAGTCCACCCGTGACCATGGCTGCTGATCCGAAAGCTGAAAGGATTAAAAAGCGATAAAATCCGTAAAAATAATAATATTATAAAATACAGATTTGGTCTGGGTGTTTCTTATGTATCATATACTAATGTATTTACCAAAAAAAAGGTATATATGTATTATATCCATTATCTAGTACCCATAGGCCATAGTACAAGCTCTGCTTAGTTTGGAACTAGACGGTGCTGTGTAAAATTGTCCAAAAATATTTATTCAAGATGGGACGGTAAAATCATGTTGTGACGTTTATTTATCTACCTACAGCAATGGGTAGAAACTAGCGAGGAGCCTCGGGAGCAGCTTGAGCTGCTGCCGCTACCGCTAGTGATGGAGCGGGACACCAGCGTGCTGTGCGTGGGCCCGGCGCCGCTGGGAGCGCCTCGGCGGCGCGCGGCATCGTCGCTGTCACTGGCGCGGGACCCGCCGGCGGGGCATCCCGCCGCCTGGCGCACGCTAGAGGAGATGCTGCTGCAGGTGGTCCAGGGCGCCGTACCCATGATATTTAAGCCCACCATTGACCTTTACACAGACTCCACTGATTGCGAACCTCTAGTGCCGCAGGGAGGTACGTATAGTTCGGCCTTAATCATTATTTCAAAAAATAATTTTAGTTTTATTAAAAATGTTCCATTAAATTTATTACAATAGATCTTTAAAGAGGAATAAAGGAAAACCATTTCCATTTTAAGTACAGAGGCCAGCACATGAAGCTACCACAATCTGTCAAATTTCTTTGACTGATTTTCAACTTTAACACAAACCAATAAGGTTCATATTCTATCGAGATAATTTGACAGTTTTGGATAGGTTGACCTGTTGGCGTCTGTACAACAAAATCAACTCTAAATTCTTCACAACAAATACAATAGGTAAAACTACCTGCCAGAATTTTAAAAAACGAGACGAGAAATTTTATTTATTAAATTTGACAGAGCACTTCTACTTTTTCCCCAAAATACGAAAAAAATAACGGACATGAACACTTGCAGAACATCAAACTTATCTGACTTGGTGAGAACGTCACTACTGTCACGTTTGATGCTGCCATTAAGAATAAAAATAATTGCCAATACGGTCTTGGTCTAGACCATGAGTTCAAAATGGTCACTAAAATGCGTGGTCGGTTTTATTCTTATAAAAAGCTAGTTTTTTTACATTATTTTTTAATTTATTTACCCTACTATGTAATTCGGTCCTAACTAAACAATAAATCAATTATTTTTATGAAAGCGTAAGTAACAATCGTATTAAAAACTGACGTCACGTACACACTACATGCGTCTTTTATCTGTCTAATGATTTACAATTATTTTTTATGTTTAGCCCATAGGCTAAACATAAAAAATAATAAAAGGATAAAGAAAGAAAAAATAATACAACGCTGAAATATTTTGATTTCAGAACCGATACAAGTTTCAGTTACTTTATGGAATCCTTTAAAGATTTCATTACTTTTAAAAGATGTGGAACTTCTATGGCGATTTGTGCTTGCCACAGACGCTACAGTAGGCAGTGACGAGGAAGTACTAAGCAATGAACAGGCTGTCTCCACGGGACAAGCTATGGAAAGCAATGTTATATTTACTCAGAAAATTAAGTCCGTTCTTTTGGATGGTGACAGCAAGAAAGTAATAATTTTCACATTGACGCCATTAAAAGTTGGTCGTCTTAATATTCACGGGGTGGCTTACAAGTAAGTTCAAATTCATTTTAAGCAGTAATATAAAACATCCTATTATCTGTCTGGTACCGTAGTGGCTAACGACTGCTGTAAGGCACTATCATACATACATAAAAACACTCCTTTAAAATCCCGGATCGGACAATGTCGGTCAGTTCAGAAAGAAGTATGAAGACTGAATGCTTGGAGTCGGCGATCGCTGACTACCAGTACGGGTCGGTATCAATAAGCGCAGTAAAAGTATTTTCTAACTGAATACGACCTAAAACTCGTGTATTTCATTACTTATAGGTTAATAAATGCTGGGGAAGGAGGTACTGAAAACGGGAACAGTGTTATGATATCAGGAAAAGTGAATCTTAACTCAAGTGGAAGAACTTCGGACAAACGATTACAAATTACAGTCATTCCAGAGGCACCCTGTTTACAAGTATGTATTTTTATTCGATTATGAAAAACCAAGAGAACTTAGCAACAATAACAGTCTCGCTCCCCTCACCTGCCGTGCCGCATCCGTTTTTGTAGCTTGTGGATGAGATGATTGTGACTAAATTAGATCAAAACGGTGTTCTAATATGATGACTTTATACGAGATTAAGCATCTTCACAAAAATAAATAAAGAAACTAAAAATTTGGAATAATAAATCATCAAGTTTCTTCATTAAATCAAGTCCCTTTTGATATAATAATAATAATATACCACCGGTAGCTTGGACCCTGCTCCCGATGCCGGTGGGTTTCTATTTTTTATATTTTTAAATGTTTCTATTTTATCTTCTGTTTTTTATAAAAATATTTAATAATGTAAATATTTAATGATTAAAGATTTAATAAATGGAATAATAATATCTTTAATTCAGGTGGCATAGACCCTATAAAACGTCACGTCACCTGTAGTGCTACAACATCAGCGGTCTGGTCTGATATGATATTTTAATATATTGAATACTTTTTAGATGACATTTTCGGAAACAAGTCCGGATATTATAAGTGGAGAAATGAGAACTATCGACGTAGAATTCACAAATGTTGGGCCTGTCGACATGAATAACCTCTTTGTTGCTGTGTCTCATCCCGACTGTGTTAATCTCGTAACCACTGAAGATGATGAGAGTGATTTTAAAGTTTTGTATGACGAAAAGTATCGTAAACCACCCACTTACTCAGGTATTATTGAAGTTTTGTTTTAGTATTATTTCTTTATGTACCCAGTTGTGAAAGCTGCATTGACTCGTACCTATTCCTGCCGGCTTTTCTATTGAACAGTAAATATCAATGTCTCTTATTGCTAATTAATAGCAATCCAAGGTAAGCATTTTTTGCCCAGGTTTCGCTCTTACCGAAAATACAACAGACAGCCTATGACCTTCCTCAGGATGCTATCTATCTCCTAGCTGAATTTTATTGTAATGTGTGACACGCCTCCACCCATATATTGTAACCATTAACGTGATATGTTTATCAGTCTCATTTTTATTCAGTGCGCAAACTTTGACAAGTGAAACTAACGAGTTTTATTAAATACCTATTTTTTATTTTGATACGTCTTAGTACAGACGCCAGCAAGTCAAGCTATCCAAAACTGTCAAATTTTCCCAATTGAAAATGAACCTTATTAATTTGTGTTAAAGTTGAAAATAAATCAAAGAAATTTGACAGATTATGGTAGCTTGATGTGCTGGCCTCTGTACAAAAAATAAAGTTATCGCTAACGAAAGATGTTTAATTTAAAACTAAATTTATGGCTACTCAACACCGCGCGGCAAAGCGGGCGCGCCTAAGTACCTACATAATATCAGCTGTGCGCTCGTTCGATTCGCCGGCATATATAATAGGTATGGTACGAATACGATCAGCTGATTTTATCAGGTTTTAATTTGACTTTTTTAATTTTCGACGACCTCTGTGGTCTAGCGGTTCGGGTACCGGACTGCTGATCATGGGGTTCGATTCCCACAGGACACAAATATTTGTGTGTATAAAACATGAGTATTTGTGTTTGTCTGGGTGTTTCTTATGTATTATAAGTATGTATTTACAAAAAAAAAGCATATAAGTATTATATCCATTGTCTAGTACCCATAGTACAAGCTCTGCTTAGTTTGGGACTAGATGGTGTTGTGTAAAAATGTCCCAAATATTATTAATTTACGGCCGTGATCTGAAGTTATTTGAAAAGTAATTCCCTTCATACCCTTCATTCCCTCATGGGCTTAGGACCTTCCAAATGCAGAAAATAAAGCTTATGATCAATAAAATTAGTGCACTTTTAAACATAACATTTAATTTGACATTACATCATGCTAGCTTTTACCGACAACAATTGTGTAACTAAGTCTAGGCGTACGAAGTCGCGGGTAAAAGCTAGTGTGCATGAAATTTCATTCAAATACCGTAAGATATTAGTTTTTCGGGATTTCCGGGATATTCCCACATTTTTCTGGGGTAAAATATATCCTATTTGTTATTCCCGGTCACATACTATGTGTGTATGAAATTTCATTCGAATCCCGTAAGATATTAGTTTTTCGGGATTTCCGGGATATACCCTAATTTTTCTGGGGTAAAATATATCCTATTTATTATTTCCGGTCACATACTATGTGTATGAAATTTCATTCGAATCCCGTAATATATTCGTTTTTCGGGTTTTCCGGGATATTCCCACATTTTTCTGGGGTAAAATATATCCTATTTGTTATTCCCGGTCACATTCTATCTGTATGAAATTTCATTCAAATCCCGAAAGATATTAGTTTTTCGGGATTTCCGGGATATTCCCAAATTTTTCTGGGGTAAAATATATCCAATTTGTTATTCCCGGTCACATACTTTGTGTGTATGAAATTTCATTTCATTCTAAGTGGCAACACTGAAGTTTTAGGTTATGTTTAGGTCTTGTTGTGATGATAATAAAGCATCACAACAAGTGTTAAATTGAAAAACTTTTAGCAAATAAACAAAAAAATGTGATACTTACGAATGCAAAGATAAACCGGGAATTTTCTTCTCACTATCAGTTTTGCAACCAAGAACACTGCACCGTACCATTTTGCAGTATTAGATAAAGATCCTGCTGAACAGCGAACACATAATAATACAAAATTAATGAACTAATCAATAAAAAAATCAATGTTTATCACAATCTGTCACGAATGCTCAATCAAAACGTCAAATTTTGTTTAGCAAATGAAGTGCTGACCTTGAAAAAAACGGCCACGCGAGGAGGGACAAAAGATAGCATATCGTTATCTCTTTTCTTCTCGGGCATCTGGTGTATATTCAGTCAGTCTGGTCCGACTGGGCAGTCGTTTTTTTTTTTTTTTATAAGGTGTTAATGCTCTGTATAATGTTCTGATATACGCAGACGAGCGAGCGGGGCGGGCGGGTGCATGGCGCGCGGCGGCGGCGCGTCACGTGCGCGGCGTGGCGGCGCGCCTGCCCCGCGGCGGCACGGCCCGCGCGCGCCTGCTGCTGCGCCCGCGCGCCGACCTGCTGCTGCTGGCCTACTACGACACGGGCCTCCGCGCGCGCCCTTACCGTCTGCTGCGCCACGTGTTCCGTTTCAGAGTCACCGTGAGTACTCGCACCTCCCGCTGTACTGCCGCAGGGTGGCGTCCCTGTCGTTGAAAATTAAAGGTCGGCCTTTTTTACAGATTTACGGACACATTGACAATACTACCCAACGGGTGAAAAATAGAGTAATATCGAACTTGTATTTCCAGGAAGTAGTCGAGTTGGCGGTCACCCCGCGTCGAAGTCTCCGCCAAGTCGACGGAGATATCGTCGAGAACATGAGTCTAGCAGTT
Source organism: Acronicta alni (assembly GCA_964056405.1). Taxonomy (NCBI): domain Eukaryota; kingdom Metazoa; phylum Arthropoda; class Insecta; order Lepidoptera; family Noctuidae; genus Acronicta; species Acronicta alni. Next base: position 9,882,340 of record OZ043914.1, read on the forward strand.
GAAGTTAAGAATGTTTTCGCTGAAAAGGGGGAGGATCTGAGTGTGAACATTTTAGAGGCGTCATTACTAAGTCGCCAGTGGAGTCTCACAGGACTCGTGGCGGCAAATGGCGCGGCTGATCCACTAAACTCGAGGGAGAAGCTTCACTTCGTTCTCCGCGCGCGACGTATTCTTACATCACTCCCAGAGGGCAAAGTTGAATATACGTGCGTCAAAATTGCTGACAGCCATCCGGACGCTATACCCGATATTAATGTGCCCCCTTATTCTAAATTCGTCCTTGACGGCCAACATTCTTTGATTGATGGCCCCGATACAGCTATTGCACAGGAAATTTCGAATAAAAGAACAGGATTGATCCAATCCATGTTTGTTCTTCGTTGGAAGGTGCACGAAAAAAATCAAGTAAAAGCTGCAGTCGGTCAGCATTGCTTATGGTTGGATTGTTTTACAAAAACTATATCTCGTGAGAGAGAGTATGTTTCTGGAGAAGTAGCACCCGTACAACTTGATGAATATGACAGCAAATTAGATTTACATGAATCTAATATAAAAAGTAGAAAGAATAATGTTGTTATATTTAGATTGGAACATTCCAATTACATCAACCATAATTTTAACAAAATGAAACTATGTTTGGTACCGATTACTCTCAATATAGTGAACTGTTATGGAGTTCCTGTGAAAGTTTTTATAGATATGTCGAAGCGAAAAAACAGGTAATTACCTAATTATAAGTGTCATTATAGAATTGACATAAATCGCGTCTGTAAATTTTAGCTAACATATTTTTGTATATTGTGTGATCCCACTACTGAGCAGACTTCTTTACGATCTCATTCCATATCTTGTCTCTGTTGTTATCTAAGTAATTTCTGTACAGACCGCGTTCGATAGTCTGTGGACACTAATAGTTTGCCAGAAGTCATTACTTCCCAGAATTGATCCTAATTAGTGATTGGATAGTGTCGCTGATAACTAGAACTGCATCATTGGTTTCTTTTTTTTTAACTATTGATGCAGTTTATGTCAAAATCGGGCCCGAGACTTCTTTGAGTATTTGCGCTTAATTTTTTCCTAGTTTATTGTTAATTTAGCTTTAAATTTTAACAGTCTAACATTAATTTTACTTGTCACTTCTGTTAATAACATTCATAATTATTATGGACTAGCTTCTGCCTGCGACTTCGTCTGCGTGGACTTTATCTGCATAAAAAGTATATAGTCTTTCGTAGTAAAAGTTAACTGTACTGAAAAATTCCAATTTCCTGCGCAATTTTCTTAATTTTGCATTCCGTAAGAACCTTCTACAAGTTACTTGAAAACTTAAACAATATGAATGAAATCGGTAAAGTCATTCTCAAGTTATGGCGTGACGAAGGGAAACAGGGATTCATTTTTATATATTACTAGCTTTTACCCGCGACTTCGTACGCCTAGACTTAGTTACACAATTGTTGTCGGATTGTATTCATGGGATAAGAAGTACTCAATAATAGGGAAATTCCCGCTTTGTTCCGAGAAAAGAAGTATTCAATATGCCAGCGCCAATCACAAACTATTAGTGTACCAACATAATATCATTTAAATCCCGTAAGTAGCACATATATAAATATCGCCAGACTTTCGAACAGACACAGTACTACAACAGCAAGCCATTTAGAATACATTTTACTTAAAGTAATGCTTTTCTAAAGCGACAATACCATCATAGTACGGGGGAAACACCAATCAGGTCCCCCAACTGGCTTCCTGAGTCCTTCCTGGCCCAACGGACACCTACATAAGTTTTCTGGGAATTTCCACATAATTTTGGGGTAAAATGTATCCAATTTGTTATTCCCGGTCACATACTGTGTCTGTATGAAATTTCATTCGAATCCCGTAAGTAGTTCACCATATTAGTTTTTCTGGGATTTCCGGGATATTCCCACATTTTTATGGGCTAAAATATATCCTATTTGTTATTCCCGGTCACATACTATGTGTGTATGAAATTTCATTCAAATTCCGTAAGATATTAGTTTTCCTATATCCGTTTTTCGGAATTTCCGGGATACTCCGACATTTTCCGGGATATAAAGTAGCCTATACTTTATTCCCGGTCACATACTATTACGGTACCAAATTTTATGCAAATCGGTTCAGCCGTTTTTGCGTGATTGAGTAACAAATAAACAAACAAACATCCAAACTTTCACATTTATAATATTAGTATGATATGATTATATAGATAGATATATGTACCTACATAAATATGTATAATAAACTAACTATTGCCCACGATTTTCCTCACATCCTAAAGGAGTTATTGACAAAAAGTAACCTACGTCCTCGGTATCTATAACTATACTATGTCAAATTGTAATTTTCAACTTTATTGAAATCGGCTCAGTGGGAACCGATTTCAATAACAGTTTGGGCGATTTCAATGAAATTAAATTAAATTTAGGCTGAAATGGTAACAGATAACAGACAGCGTTACTTTCGCTTTTTATATTATTGTAATAGTACCTAATATAATATTTATCTATAATAATTATTTTAAAGTAAAATTCACAAAAATACAATAGTTTACTGCATTTGAAGTACTACATTGTACAACAAAAATGAAACTTACCTCATTATAATATCCATATTTTAACGATTAGGCTATTGAAGCCAACTGTTCTACCTCACTCAATCCATTAATCGTTTTACTAGTCTCCTATCTTCTATCTAGTAGCTCAGATGTATGATCGCCATGCCCTATAACTCCTAGCAGATTATCCCCAAGTTTATAGCTCGCAGTTTGACCTAACAGCCGTTCTTCTCTATATGTTATCATACTAATATTATAAATGTGAATGTTTGGATGTTTGTTTGTTTATTTGTTACTCAATCACGCTAAAACGGTTGAACCCGGAATAAAGTATAGGCTACTTTTTATCCCGGAAAAATGTCGGAATATCCCGGAAATCCCGAAAAACGGATATAGGAGAACTACTTACGGAATTTGCATGAAATTTCATACACACATAGCATGTGACCGGGAATAACACATAGGATATATTTTACCCCAGAAAAATGTAGGAATATTCCAGAAATCCCGAAAAACGAATATCTTACGGGATTCGAATGAAATTTTATACACACATAGTATGTGACCGGGAATAACAAACAGGATATATTTTACCCCAGAAAAATGTGGGAATATCCCGGAAATCCCGAAAAACTAATAGCTTACGGGATTTGAATGAAATTTCATACATAGTAAGTGACCGGGAATAACAAATAGAATATATTTTACCCCAAAATTATGTGAGACTTCCCAGAAAACTTATGTAGTAGACCTACTTACGGGATTTAAATGAAATGTTGGTACTAATAGTTTATGATTGGCGCTGGCATATTGAATACTTCTTTTTTCGGAACAAAGCGGGAATTTTCCTAACATTGAGTACTTCTTATCCCATGAATAAAATCCGACAACAATAATTGTGTTACCAAGTCTAGGCGTACGAAGTCGCGGGTAAAAGCTAGTATTATATATTTTTCATTTCTGGACTCATCTATACCCAGCCACCACTACCGACGAATTGTATATATGCGTACTTTGTAATCGTTTCAGAGAGTCTTCTGGAGAGCTGGGTTGGGCCGGTGCACTCAGTTACGGGAGCGACGTGGAAGCTAAGGAGCTGGGTGTTAGTGTGAATCTAAATAAATTTGAGTCTAAGCGTGTACACGTGCGCGGCGTCTGTGCAGGGCCGGGTACCTATCTTATCGGCTCTGCTTTCACCGTTTCGACTACTGGGGAAGATAACCATAATATTTCTAATGTTTCTAATAATACATCATTACTAGTAGTCCAACAAGTTGCATAGAATATTTCCTATCTTCTGAATATTTAATTAATTACCATGCGGTGCAGCTGTGCTGCTGTTGATGTTGTTGATATGCTAGTTGTGTATTTGAAAACATATATTTTCTTCGACTTAAAATCTACCACCGTATCCACTTATTTAAACGAAATTAACCAAACTTAAATAAGTTTATTGTGTATACTTCTAAAAGCAAATGTCTGCAAGACTATTTTTACTTAATGTTTGATCATTCAAAACAACAGGCGTCGGTATGACGCGCAAAGGCAGTTACGATCTCTTCTTAAAATTAGGGCAGTATGCTTTTGTAGTTATTTATTCCAATGTAAACAAAGTCTAGCATAAATAAGCTCAACTTAATTGTTAAAAACCGTTGCTGTAAAGATGGTAGGTTCTCCAACTGCTGCTAAATTATTCGTCTGGTGTGGTACCATCTCATTGCCAAATATTCCGCAGCTGAGCAATAATCTAGCGGCTAGCATTTCCAATGGTTTGAAGGAAAATGTAGCCAGTGAAATTACTGGGCATATGAGACTTAAAAATAGGTCTCAAGATGAGAACGCGCTAGTGATACTGGTGTTGCTGGCGTCTATGCTGCGGCTGCCGCTTACCATCAGGCGGCCCATATGCTATTTTCCATTATACATACAGTAAATAGAAACCGATGAGTTACTTCGCAGGTAGAAAGGTTTTAAAATATTTATTTATTATTTAACTTTCACAATGATGTGAGGAGATTCGTATATAAACTCTTCTGAGTTTCCTTAGATACATGCGAATGTTATTATGGAAGTTTATTAGATTATACATAGGAAGATAATATATTATATACAATAGGTATTTTCAACATAACATTGACAGAATTAAAAAAATTACAGCCAGGCTGCGTACCTACCTATTATATAAGTAGGATTTAAAATCTATACATTGTTGAAATAAAACTACTTTTTATGGATTTTATCTCGTTATATTGACTCTCTAGTTTACCCGTGACCATGGACGCTGTAAAGAGTCCGAAAAGTCGGGATTAATAATATCAATATAACACGATAAAAATCGTAAAAAGTAGTTTTATTTGAATGTATAATATTCGCGTAAGTGTCAGAAATCAATATGTTAAACATTGTTATCAGAACTTTCTTTAGAAACCTAATAAATATGTGTATATTTATTTTATTTGAGATTTATAATTGTTGTTTTCAATCAAATAATACACAATTAAATTATCAATTCCTTCCATTTCACTATCAATCGATAACATTCAGTATTCGTTATGTAACGTTCATAGTTTCCAGTCTTCAGCTGACTGTCTGGGGTGTTTAACTGTTTATTTTTTCTATCAATAATTATGTCACTGTAGGTAAAACATCCACGCTCGGTAAATGTTTGTATTTATTATCTAACGTGGAAAGCTATTGCTCACCGGCGTGTCGTGTGAAAATTACCATATTAAATGACTAGCTTTTCCCCGCATCTTTGCTCACGCAGATGATGGTCATTATGATAGCCAAACCACTTTTGGGAGTATATTAATATTTATAATTATCACACTAATATTATAAAGGTGAAAGTTTGTGAGTGAGACGTCTAATGAAAACTTGCTCATGACGCCGACGCCAACGACGAAAAATTTGTTGTTTATTTTTACCTATTAATAAATACTAGAATTTGTCGCCTGGCGTAGAGAACACGGATTTTCGTTATTGACGTGGCGGTCAAAAGGTTAATTCTGCTTTCTACTTACCTTAAACCTACCCCATATTTTGATAGACACATTCATTTTAATTACTCATTAAGTGATATCCATAAACTTTTATATATTTATGGGATGTACCACTGTATTGTTTAAATGATAATTAGTACCTATAAAATAACATTGTTTTATTTAAATGTCATTTTACATACCGACCTACATTTCTTTTTATGGCATACATAATTACATTATAGCTACATGACGTATACATACTAGAAATACAGTAGGTACATTTTATGATATCGGATTTCAATAACTTAACATGATTTTATAGTTTTCTTCAACGACTATACTAACATAGTACCTAACCGTTTCATAAAATTTATAAAAATAATCATGGCTATATATTGTAACAACAATAACTGTATCGTTTTTTTATTATGTGGTAAGTTTTCTTTCACTTATACAATACAAATCAACATGAGAGATGATAATAATTAGTGTACGACTGAAGCAGGATTTTCTACCGAATCCGAATCTTCGGTATCTGTCTGTTTCGGCCGAAATCGAAACTTACATGTTAAAAATCGTTTGTTTAGAAAAAATCATATAAAATATAATAAGCTAAGGAAAGAAAATTAATTATTGACAGTGCAAGCGGCATTCCTGGGTATTACTGTATTAGGGAAGAATAGGTACTCACCAGGCACCGATAGAACACGTCTAATGGCAAAGCGTTCAACAGGCGAGCTGCTTGAATAGTAAACGATATATCAAAAAAGCTGGTACAACTGAACATTCAAATGCACTCCGCATTTGAATGTTCAGTTTTCCTAAATCCAAGTGAATAACTAGACGGCAAAAACTTCAATGCTTAATAAATGCCAATAAAATTGTGGAGACAGATGTAATAACAAAAACAAACACCTAATCACAATGCGCAAGAAATACATAACACTATCACCTCGGCTGATGATAGCGGGTGAACATGAGGTACGAACTCAGCCGAAAGACACGCGATAATTCACGAACACAGAGTTTCGGTGCGGCCGAAGGTTCGATAGATTTTCTACCGAAACTGAACAAATTTTCAAGAAGTCTGTCATTTACTAATTACCTATTTCATAACTTTTAGACAACGAATTTGTCACGTTAACGACATTAAGGCGTTTATAATTTTGCAGTCGTGTTTTTAATACTATGTAGAACCTTATTTTTAATTTACCGTAAAAATGTAAGAGGCCGTTGGACTCATCTTTAATTTATTTGATTCGTTTTACAGAAAGCTTACAGACTTTAATAATAAGCATTGAATCACATCGTGTAGATAGGGACATTTGCTAATTACAAGCTTCTGTAGGTATATTATATCCCATCAAAAACATTCTGTAAAAAACTAGCCAAGTCTCGATGGAGCTGCTTGTTTATCTCTAAAAAGTAATGAAATCTAGACAAAGTCGTGCCAAGTCTAAGATTCCTTACTGCGATGTCTTTATTATTAATTATAGTTAATGTTGTGTGACTTGGCCGCTGACTTTTGTAAAGGCGGTATATTTCGATATCTCTTAATAGTTTGGTTGGGCTCTTGTGTTTTCTAATTAGGGTCACCAGGTACTCCAGATCTTCGATTATCATAGTTTTCCCTTTATGTGGCCGTTAAACCCTAACCCTGTACCAAATTTCAGCTCTCTGAGTTTAAGGGAAGTAGATACTAGTTCTATTTTGATGATCATAAGTGAGTGAGTGAGTGTCATAAATGCGAATCTTTGCTTTCGCTTAACTTCGGAACTAAATGACCTACAGACATGAAATTTTGGATTTTATGTATGTGATTATAGCTTACTGGATGACGAAAATTTCTGCGTTCTGGTCTTATCCAGAGGTTCTGAAATAGGGGCCTGAAAATGCGGCGAAATGGTTCCAGTAAAGGATGGTACGGCAGTGTTTGCTTCGCGCTCGACTTGGCGGGGGCACTGCTGTGCTCCCAGATCTGGATTAAACAATACAGTGGTTTGCAAACTAAAGTCAGACATAGAAAGAAAATTTATGTAAGAAAACTTGTGTCTAGCCGTGCAAGTTTATAAAAATAATTATTAGGTATAAAATATGTGACGTGTTTTTAGTAATTATTCTAAGCTCGATTCAATGACAATCGTAACTAAAATATTCCTTGTATAAGATTTTTCTAATACTACGTGCGCTAGTGCAAAAAAGATCAGTCTCTAAATGCGATGTTATAAATGTTATAACACTGCGTAAACCTGATGCCTGTAATAGTGGACGCCTTCTAAGATATTCTGATCAGTAGGTAGCTCCGAAGCAAGAAAACATATATCACTCACATTAAGTCTTAACTCTAACGGCAAGAAGTAGTACTTATCGTTTGCAACGGTGTTCATAATCAAACTAGGATTGCTTAGCCTTGAATTCCAATACCTACTTCACAAATTTCCTCTAGACAGACTCAATACGATATTTTTGTAATCCTCGTGCTGAGGGTTACAAACTTGCGAAGCGTAGGTACCTACTCAAGGTGGTAGAGCACGAAAGAACAACAGTCACTTTTATTGGTTTTAGAGAACAAAAGCAAGTCTTAAATTGTAAAGCCCAGGGCTTTAAACGTTTTACTCACAACAGATTCTATATGGTCATCAAAAATATTAGTTTGCTATCGTATAGAATGCCAATAGATCTGTAATACTGGACACTACTACATGACCATCCATTGTATATCACGACCAAGCAGTTTTCTGGCGAGTAAACACTACTTGTTAACATTTAGAAACGTTTAGTTGCAGTTTGTTTGTGTAAAAATTCACATATCCACGTACCTATCACATTTTAATATCTAAGTCCCAAGATCTAACCTTGGGGAGTACCTCAGGAGCACCTGAGGGAACGAAATTCCAATTGGATGTATACCTATCCACGTAAAACTATAACCCGAAAACTGGCATAACTAGGCTCCTCGCACAATTTAGCATGTAAATATGGGGTATCATGTCATGTCTGGTCCACCAGACTCAAGTGTCCAGACCTTTGAGTAGCCTCAGTACCCTATTCAGAGACACATGAATCGTACTCATATTCACTGAGCTAGTGGAAAGGGTGTCCACATTTAGACCATCAGGTTCGGAGTCAGATTCTTGAAAGGTTGATTGAAAGTAAGAAGCGAACAGCTCAGCGACAGTCACTGGTATCTGCGGATATATCATGATACTAGAATACGTTATGAAATGTGTTAATTACTACATACTTTTTTATTTTACTAGGCTCGCGTGGTGCACTATAGTCTCATCCTTCTAAATCTGAGAAGAGACCACTGCCTAGCAGTGGGTCAGTATACGGGTTGATGATGATGATAATCATCATCTCAGAGTTTTCAGAATATGCAATGACTAAAGGCGCCTTTTTTTTTCGGGAAAACCAGCACCACTACCACTTACCCCTTAATGATGAGATCACGGGAACCGCTCCCGCATGATCCGCGATCCCACCACGGAGTCCAGTGTCGGACCCTCCTCGAGGGCCAAGTGCAATGGGCGACTGACGACCCCGAATCCGCCGCCCAAGGCCGCGGAACGCAGGGAGAGCGGCGCACCGTGATACCGGGCCCGGCACTCCTCTCCCGCCGCGGCCCCGTAAACCTCCAGCCGCGGTGTTGCCCATACAACACCGCGGCCCGTGTCAAACTTTTTTATCTTCTTCTTCCTATCTTGTTGTATTGGTTTGTAGGGAGGCTCGTGGAGAGTATGTATGTATGTACAGTACAGGTTAATCTTATGTGTACACGGTAAGAGTCATACCCTAACAGTACCTAATATAAACTTAAATGGTGTATTAATATGTATGATGTGGTTGTACTATTTTATATAATTAAAATAAATAAATAATAAAAAAAAAGTTTTTAAGTAAAAAATATCGATTTAATTAGTTTACCGACTTTTCTACGGATATACGTATACGATTTTATTAACAAAAGTTAACTGTTTTTTATCCTTTTGGATTTCGATATGAAAGTGTTATTCATATTGGTTTCAGGAGTTTCCGAAAGCACATTATCATGTTTTATATTAACTCCACAATAAAGAAAAATAAGGTTGCTTAAATTATCAAAATTGAAATTAATATTTTGCCGTGAAGGAACGGATAACAAATCAAATCCGCTGCAGTATGTAAAGGATCCATATTAATAAAGCAGTACCTAATTAGTATCTATAATTTCATTTAAAAAACAAAGTATCTTAACGTTTTCATTGAAATGTATATGAATACCGTATGTACAGACGCCAGCAGGTCAAGCTATCCAAAACTGTCAAATTTTCCCAATTGAAAATGAACTCTATTGTTTTGTGTTAAAGTTGAAAATCTATCAAAGAAATTTGACAGATTGTGGTAGCTTGATGTGCTGGCCTCTGTACATGATCGTGGCGCCCTCTCTTTTTCATGACTTTCTTGACTGTTTGTATTTCCTAGTAACGCTTAATTGGTCAACTGTAACTGTAAAGCTATACAACATATAGCATGACGTTCGCTCTATACGCTTTATCGCAATTCGCAAGCCGGTCTACTCTGTATAGAACAGACAAAAGGGGGTAACAAAAAAACAATGGAATAGGTAATTATATATTAGTCATTTGCGTGGATAGCTCATCAAGCGATGACGAGGATATAGAATAAATTGGTGAAAAACACTGGTGCTCAATTTTTATTCACTCATGTTACCTTGTTAAATAAAATAAATCTGCATCACATAATATTGAAACCATTTCGATATCGATGGTCAATAACAAAGTTGAGTGTGGGCCATAGTCACTGACATAATATATGGTCAGTGACCATAGTGCTCAGCGCGTAGACAGAGGAAACTATAGACTGCTGGATACATCTATCTCTCTTCAGCAAAAAAAAGGATAAATATACACCAGATGCCCCAGAAAAAAAGAGATAACGATATGCTATTTTTTGTCCCTCATCGCGTGGCCGGTTTTTTCAAGGTCAGCACTTCATTTGCTAAACAAACTTTGACGTTTTGATTGAGCATTCGTGACAGATTGTGATAAAGATTGAATTTTATGATGAATAATTCATCAATTTTGTATTATGTGTTCGCTGTTGAGCAGGATCTTTATCTAATACTGCAAAATAGTACGGTGCACTGTTCTTGGTTGCAAAATCCCGGTTTATCTTATCATTCGTAAGTATCAAATTTTTTTGTTTATTTGCTAAAAGTTTTTCAATTTAACACTTGTTGTGATGCTTTATTATTTATCAAGTTTAGATCAGATACTGCTATTTCAAAGTGAAATAAGCGGCTATTTTATTATTTTTACATAATGATAAAAACATAACCTAAAACTTCAGTGGTGCCACTTTGTGCTGGGAAATTGCCTCAATTTTTAATGGAAAATAGTAAGGAAATGAACACAGAATTTAATAATTTTGTTCAATATTTTTTTGATGAATAATTAAGTATTTGTCGTATAACCTTAACGCCTTCTGGTTTTTCAGATATCCCGAAAAACCAGAATCATGAAAATTATGGATTAAAGTAACAAGAAGAAACATCTGGCTGCCTAAGAAAAGCTCTAAAATATTCAGCAAACACTTTCATAATAGTTCTTTAGTGAAGATAGGAAATATGAAAATAGGAAAGCAAGAAAATAGGAACTCAAACATGTTTTGAACCAAAAGAAAGATTAAGAAATGTTCATAATAAATTGGTACTATTTCAAACAATAAAAAAATTATAAGTTGGCTTTGATGTTTTACTTCTAGTTATAAATAACTTAGGGCTAAATAAGCCCTGTAAGTAGATAGAGAACATAACTCTCTTCTGGCGCTGTCTGGTAAAAACTAAGATTTGGGGTAAAATAATTTAAATGGTAACCCTAAAGTTACAAGTACCTTTATTTTTTGTGCCACTCGGCGGCACGCTAACCTATAGTCTCTTTTCCTCTGTCTACGGCTCAGCGCTGTACTATCTGTCAAGCACACTCAAAACAAATCACTCTGTCATATTATGTTAGCCTGACAGAGAAAACAAAACAAATACTAAAGTCCGTCTCACGAAAGAAGTCCCACGGAAATGAGGTGAACTAATTTTGACAACTCAGACGACTACATTGTATCAATTTCAATAAATTACTGAATCAATAAAATCAGATTCATCCTACAGGGATTAAATAATGAATTTTTGGAGTCTAAAATAATAGAGTTTAGCAATAAAGCAATATTCCGTCGTTGACAGTGGCGCCGCGTCTGTGGGACTTCTTTGGTGAGACGGAATTTACATTGAATCTATGGTCTATTCGTAACGGCCGGGGCGGACAGGTGAAGTGAGGGCCGGAGAATCTTGCGATAAAGCTGTGAAAATCACTCAAGTATATCGTGTACAGCTAGTCAATACTTTATAGCATAGCGTTGTATGAACGTGTACAACATAAACGTATGCGGAGCGATATGATATTATAACATACCATCACGCCTGTATTCCTGAAGGGTTACGCAGAGTTGAATGATATCGAACGACGCTTTTGGTCTAGTGGTTCCAGTATTGGACTGCTGATCATGGAGTCGTGGGTTCGATTGCCACATGACACTAATATTTATGTGATAAACATACATGTTTGTCTTGGTGTTTATTATGTAATAAAAGAATGTATTTACAGAAAAAAACATTGTTTATCCTTAGTACATACAAGCGTTGCTTTATTTGGGGCTAGATGGTGCAGTCTAAAAATGTCCCTAAATATTTAATATTATTATTATATTTTTGTGCTCTACAATATTTTCTATAAACTATAATATATTAGTGTAGTCTGAAATTAGTTTTAAGGCAGGAAGGAGCAAGGGCAGCAGGGGATCACATTTCCAGTATGTAGCGCTGACCTTCATCTACGCATATGTGAATTATTGGGTCTGTTTTGCATTATGAAGTGAAGTGCGAAGTGGGGCGACACATTTTGATTAAATATATGTTATGATAGAATCATCACGCGAGGCGTTACTGAGAACGATCATGTTTGCAATTCTTCATGCGCAAAACCAATCTCTGCCCTTTCTCTGTCGCCGCCAGAACTCAAGACCCGTGCCGGTTACTACATCAACTTCCTGGTATCACTTATTATGTTTCTCTAAACAGGTTGCGCTTGTTACGATTATTATTTCATCACAGATTATTTATTCACAGCCTAACTTTACCCACTGCTGGGTATAAGCCTGTCTCAGTTTTTGTAATCCAAGTACGCCTTAAATAATGTAGTCGATCTATCTCATTACCGGAGCCGAAACTCCTCATAACTACGCCTCATAATAATAAAATACCAATTAAGAAAATTTGACTCTAAAAAATATGTTGGCAACATTTTTCGTAATAACGATGCTGGACGTAAAAGACATGTATCCAGGGCGGTAAAAGTAAATTATATTAATGGTGCTGGTAGTACTAGGGTAGGTAGTTATGTAGGTACCTAGTAATTTAGTAAAGAGTAGTGGATAGGTGGGCGTCCATCTTGAAATTTTACTGGGTTTGAGCCGGTTTAGTTCTAATAAAAGTGTATTTTGTAGCTTGGAGTTCATATTAATCGTTAGTTTTCAAGAAGTTTATGTATGCTGAAATTATTCATCGTTTAAAAATAGGATTAACTACAGTTATGTTTTAGGTATGAACGTCTGCTAAAACATAATCGTTTGACGAGTAATGGCGTGCGTTTTTCTCTTTGAAGACACTTTCATATTTTATTCCATGTCGTCAGATCCTATGAAAAGTAACACATAACGCATGTGATCTAGGATTGTGTAAATGTTCGTTACTATACTATAGAATATGCTTCTGTACTATGTTAGTTGGACAGTAATCGTAGCTGGATGTCGTTTTTAGGTTATACATCACAATACTATAATTGAATAGTGACTTGTAATCATAACCGCCTATAATTTGATTCGTCTGGTCGAATCATAATGCATGAACACATTGCAATTAAGTGGAACTCTTCATAAACATGAATATATGAAAGTGACGTAGAAAATACTTTATTCACAGTATCGTTACTCAAGACATACGCGATTTCCGGAAAGACTATCGCTGATAAAAGTTTAAATTGGCGGAGGCATAGCACGATGGCAGTGCCGAGTAGAGCGCGAGTATATGCCGATGTCAACTCACAACGTCCCAGAGAATACTGGGACTATGAAAGCTATGTGGTTGACTGGGGCAACCAAGAAGACTACCAGTTGGTGCGCAAGCTTGGGCGTGGAAAGTACAGTGAAGTATTCGAGGCAATAAATATAACAAATAATGAGAAGTGTGTAGTTAAAATATTGAAGGTGAGTCACTTACTATTCCTTTGATTTTATGTTAATAATTGGTTGACATTGTGCTTGGTCTAGATTAAATTCTACTACATTTCTCGCTTTTACAGTGTACCTTATGGCCTAATTATCAAATTTTATTCCAGCCTGTTAAAAAGAAGAAGATAAAAAGAGAGATAAAAATATTAGAAAACTTAAGAGGAGGCACAAATATTATTACTTTACAAGCTGTAGTCAAAGATCCTGTTTCTCGTACTCCAGCACTCATTTTTGAACATGTGAACAATACTGATTTTAAACAGCTGTATCAAACACTGTCAGATTATGATATAAGGTATGTACTCAAAAATAACATTTACATCATTTACTTAATGCTTTGTGTAGAAGATAGGATCATAAAATAAATTAGTATGTGTTACAATTTACTGTTTACTTAATTCCAGATATTATTTGTATGAACTGCTGAAGGCATTAGATTACTGCCACAGTATGGGCATCATGCATAGAGATGTGAAGCCCCATAATGTGATGATTGACCATGATCACAGAAAGTTGCGTCTTATTGACTGGGGGCTAGCTGAGTTCTACCACCCTGGGCAAGACTACAATGTTCGTGTTGCTTCTAGATATTTTAAGGTAAGTAATTTAATTAGTGTATTTTAATTAAATCAAGCATCAAGGCTTTAGAAAAATACTTAAATCCTGTCATACAAGTTTATTCAACTGATAAGAGTATTTACCAATTAAGAAAAAGAGGTGCCATTGTGTGTTAATTTTTTTATTTGGTAGTTGAATTCACAGGAATGCTACCCATCTCGCCGAACACTAAATCATGAAGATCTCTCAACCCTCACAGTAAACTTGGTTATTATGCACATATACTCACATAAAGACCTATATGTGATTTAAACGGTAGGATGATGCTCTTGGTCAAGTGCTCAGCATATAAATAAGCATATTATGAAATATAATTATATTTAGCTAGATGGAGTACTCATCCCCTGCACTTGCCCTGCACATACCCCAGACTGACTGGGATACTTGAAACATTTGTCAACTGGTGCATACAAATTAACTCCATAGGAAACAGTATCAATCTTCTGTTACACAGTACCTTACATCGGTTTAACACCCATGGGAAAGTAAAACTGAAGTGATGCATCATAAAGATACACTTGTGATGAGTAATGAAACCATTATTACTATAATTATACAGGGTGGAAGGGACATCGACGCGCAACGGCTTACCATGACTTCAGTACATGATTCTGGACCCCTCTGCGTTGGAATTTTTCGTCGGCTTTTTCTTAAATTTTACAACTCGCAAGTGAACTTTAAGGAAACAGCTGACCAGAAGATCTTTCGAGTTTAATTTACAATGCTGTTTTTAGTGAAAAAAGTGAATTAATGACTTTTTAATTAAAATTCTTATTGGGTTAGATAGAAATAATGATTTTATACAGTTTCAAGTTGAAAAAACTGAAAATAAAACGTAAAATTTAAGAAAAGGCCGACGAAAAATTCCAGCGCAGGGGGGTTTAGAATCATGTACTGAAGTCATGGTAAGCCGTTACGCGTCGATGTCTCTTCCACCTTGTATATAAATACTTAGTTTTCTGATAGGGGTGTATGGGAACTACCCTAACCATTACCAATTCAATAAAATGTGCTTTCTTAATGATACATTTAATGAAGTGTAATAAATTGGTATGAATGGGTTGAAATTAATATAGGTACCCTTAACATTTTCACTTCATAAGCAGCACAATAAACATCAACAGAATTTTCACAATAAGAATATCATACATAGTCAGATTACCAAGAACAATGCAGCAAGTTCGAGTTGTATAATAAAATACTGTGTTTTAAATAAAATATTTATTCATTTTATAATAATTTCTTGTTTTAGGGTCCAGAGCTCTTGGTGGATTACCAAATGTATGATTATTCTTTGGATATGTGGTCACTAGGATGCATGTTAGCATCCATGATCTTCCGCAAAGAGCCATTTTTCCATGGTCATGATAATTATGATCAGCTTGTTCGTATTGCTAAAGTGCTGGGCACTGAAGAGCTATTTGAATATTTGGATAAATATCATATAGAATTGGATCCTCGGTTTAATGATATACTTGGCAGGTATGTTAACTTATTTTAATTTTTGTTGTTAATCATTTTGTATATTATGTTTGGGTATCTATCTTCTTACCATGCTTTTGATTTTAGGCATTCTCGTAAACGATGGGAGCGGTTTGTGCATTCTGAAAATCAACATTTGGTATCTCCTGAAGCATTAGATTTCCTAGATCGTCTTTTACGCTATGATCACTATGAGAGATATACTGCTCGGGAGGCAATGGATCACCCATACTTCTGTAAGTTACTGTCAATGAATATTGTGGATTTGTAGTTGTTTCATTACAATCATATGACATGGCACCTTAAATTTAAAGTTATATTATATTGAATCTTGGTGTAAATTTCAAATTCTAAATAGCACTCTTCAATTTTTATAGCTGTGTACTGTGGTAACAATTATATGGAGGTTTAAAGTGAAAAAAAAATTCAGAAACATGGAACAGTAGTTAGTAAATAAATCTAATTTTTTCATAAGCTCAATTGAAAATTCTGCATTCCATAAAAGCTTGGATGGTGCGTGTGTTATCAGCTCATTTATCACTTTAACCTACTTGTTTCATTTTTCCTATTTTCAGAATTGCTACAAAGTTCCAAAATATATTTCATTATAAAATAGCAAGTTATTTTGCGATTCCGTTATTCTATCGCCGAAACGATAGTAGTAGATTGCAACAAACTTTCTATACAGGGTGTTAAGTAAATGCATAAAATTTTTCAGTATCTCGTGTTATAACATCTGTTAATATTAAGAAATAAAACATCTTTTAATATTTTTCACTTAACAAATATCGCTTCACTTTAAACTTTTATTGATAAAAAAAAGCGAAACTATTGTACAAGAAAGTTTTCCTCACCAAATCAAATTGAGGTTGCTGCACATCTTAGTCATTCCACTTTGCCCCACTAGTGGGCAGGGCTTAGTGGTGTAAAGTGGAATGAGTTTAGTCTTATTCCGACACAACAAATAACTTGCCATATAAGTTAGGGCTTTAAATCGTTTCCATAAAAGTTAATTATATAATTGCATAACTCAGTGAGCCTGCAAGTAGGTAGTCCTTGCGCGTGCATGTCGCACTTTATGTGTCACAACTTGTTTCATGTCATCAGCAATAAAATCTTCCTCTTTTTACAGAAAATTAGCTTCTCTGTAATATAAATATAGGATTTTAAAGTTTGTTGTAAATAACTTTAATAATATTAATAATGGTAATATTTTTCGGGTGTATGTAATTGTATGTATAATCTTTGGCACGCTCTACAGCCGTTTGACGGCTTTCGACATATTATGTGTAATTAGATTCGTCTCGTTGTCGGATTGACGTAGGGTATATTTTTCTGATATGGCGTCCGCGAAAATAGAGGGCTAATTTTATTAAAATATGAAAAAGATCTATTGACATAATTACGGTAAACAATATATACGGGTATCAAATATAAGCCACTAAATAGCTTTATTTTATAAATAAAAGCTGTGAAGTAAAATATATTATTAAATGCAAAAAAAAAACCGTGTGAATCAAAAATGTTAAAAAATAATATCAAACGAAAAACATTTATTTTATTTATTTAGGACGTGTCATCAAGGATATGAGAGTCGCAAGTGTTACTGTCTTAAACTTAATATACAGAGTGTCCCAGAACGTGACGATAAGCCGGCAACAGGGGAAAGGCCTACTAATGGCGGGCCCAGTAAAAAAGAAACATCGATTTTGTCGCTACGTTTCCTAAGTATCAGCCATTTTTAAAAAAATCACAAAAATACCTCCCTGAGTTAAAATTTTTGGCATAATGATTAGAGTTTTCAATTATTTGATTATTTTTTTACTGTTGCGGAATCTCAAGTAGCTACGCTAATTATTTTCATATCAAAGCAGATCCAAAAATGATAATTTTCTGAGAAAAAATACTAAATATCATCAGTGAAAGTATTCCTAATTTACTATCACTCAACTTTGATTACTCATACTGAAAAAAAAAAAAATTAACTAAGCTGACAAGGCAAGTTTGACCAAAAGTTGGCTCATTTCACCAAGGTTCTAAAATGGTATGACATGTACATGTTTTGAGTTAAACAAAAAAAATATAACCTATTATTCCGGTAGGTGTCCTAATTTAAAAGTATGTCATCCAAATAAGAATCCTTGTTTATCTATGAAACAGATTCTTTTGTTTTAGTAAAATAAGTTAGGTTGTCATTTTAATCATTAGAAAGAGATAGTGATGACATGACATCATCAATGAAGCTGCCGAAAAAATAAATAACAAAGGGTGTGCTAGATTAGTAAAAAGATCAATTTTGCGAAGATGTATACCGTGCATTAGGGCTCAGGGGCGACAATTTGTTTGAGTAAGGAAAACATCGTGAGGAAACCTGCATACCTTACGGCCAGGTCACGACTTCGGTCTTAGCGGCGAGCGGCGCGGCGCGCTAGGCGGTGGAGCGTTGTGCACGCCACGTACCCTCAGTAGCGGTGAGCGGCAGCGGCAGAGGTGGACGGATTTGGATAGTCAGAACGTGCCCAAAATCATGGCGTTATCTAAATTATTCCTTTTCTGTTTTGAAAGCAGTATATTTTTTAGAATCTTGGTGAAATGGGCCAACTTTTGGTCAAACTTGCCTTGTCAGCTTAGTTCATTTTTTTTGTCAGTATGAGCAGTCAAAGTTGAGGGATAGTAAATTAGGAATACTTTCACTGATGATATTTAGTATTTTTTCTCAGAAAATTATCATTTTTGGATCTGCTTTGATTTGAAAATAATTAGCGTAGCTACTTGAGATTCCGCAACAGTAAAAAAAATAAAAATAATTGAAAACTAGTCATTGTGCCAAAAATTTTTACTCAGGGAGGTATTTTCGTGATTTTTTTAAAATGGATAATACTTGGGAACCGTAGCTAATAAATCGATGTTTTTTTTTTACTGGGCCCGCCATTATTAGGCCTTTCGCCTGTTGCCGGCTTATTGTCACGTTCTGGGCACCCTGTATATCTACATAGAGGAACTCTATCATTATTAAAAAGAGGTACAGAATCATTGTTGCAAAAACATATTTTCCACTATAAATTTTGGGGCATCAGATACCACTACATACTCCCACATGCATTGTAATCAGATGCTTTGACATAGGTATTCAATTTGATTGATGATTTTTTTATAACAAATCAACCTAATAACCTTAACGGTTAGGCTAGTTCCAACAGAGATTCCATTAAATTACCCGGTTAATTGATTCACTATTAAATATACAAAACAGATACGAAATATGAATTAATACCTCACTAGTACATACTAGAGAACAGAATCCAACCTACGGGTGGCCAAGTCTCTATAACAATTGATTTTACACTGTCTGTAATTTGTTACTCAGACAGGTTAATTGCAGATATCAGACATGAAAAGAGTTACTTGTTTATTGTATACCTTGTTAATTGTTTCAGATCCAATTGTGAAGGAGCAGGGGCGAATGGTTTCTTCCAATTCTCCAACTCCGAATGCATTGCAAGGACCAATAAATACTGCAGAATAATTGTTACAAAGAGATGTAAATGCTCTTTATAATGTATTGATATGATATACTTGTACAAGATTCCGGAAGAAAAAACACTGTAAAAATAAAACATCAAAAGAGGCCACTGATGGTGTAAATACATACACAGAGACAGTGAAGGACACCAATTCTGTTAAACAAATGCTGATGTAATTCCAATGCTTGATAAATGGAATAATTTGGAAAGACAATATAACTTAGTGTTTAATATTAGTAAATCTGGTTTATTCATTGTTTTAAAAGTGATTTTATCTCTGGTATAAACTGCTGACATCCGTATGTGACAGTGCTCGTGGTACTCAAGCTGAGTAGTTATCTTGTGATGGGTTCAAATTGTCAAAGTAAATTCTAAAACATCCATTTTTATATGAAATTCGGTAATTATTATTATGGAGATAAACATAAAATGCATCGAGTTTAATTGCACTTGATCTTTTGCATTTATTAACCTATGGTATTGATATTGTAATTACTTGTATAATATATTGGTAACACCTGCATACCATTTGCAAATATTGGTTAGCAGCTTTTTGTTGGTACTCTAATTATTAAAATTTTGTATTTATGTAATAGAAGTAAAATGTAGATATGTGTGATATAAATACAAAATTTTAAGATGATTAATTAATCGTTTTCTTTTATTACGTATTTATAAAAGAAACCAGCTAATTCTAACATTAGATAATTGTCGGATTTAAACATTGTTTTCTATTAGTATATTTTTAATAAGTTACGTTAGCTGTCCTCATAAATATTATACATAACGGAAATCAAATCGTATCTTCAATTGGAAGGTGAGCCTCGTGGAGTATAATTTATTTTAGTGTGATAACTTCAAGTTGTTGCATAAAATTTTCTGAATAAACAATACTAACTTTGCCTGGAATTGTTTTGGATTATTTATGTTTGAAGATTTCAACTTGGTATCAACTATATTGTGATTGTATTTGGGTAACTTCTCCTTCAGCGCCAGGAAGCAATTGACGGGAAATCCATCATCTTTATGGATATCTAAAACATTGAAGTAACGCATATGAAATATGCAAAAGAACGATAAAACGTTATGCAAAACATAATAGTTTTTCGTGTCTTGTCAAATTGCGAATTTCCAAAAATGCATTTGAAGTCTGCTTACATAATCCCGTTTTTAACATAATATCGTTAAGTGCACATACACCAAAGAAGGGCAACACTGTTGTGAGGATATACGTATTTCAGAGCTATGTTAGCCAATATCCTGATTTTATTAAAAAAAGCCCGCAGTTTTGCTATGAATGTCATGATCGCCGATGATCGATGGGAACACCCTGACCATTCCCCGTATGATTTAAATTTAATGTTGTCGTTGCAACAAGATAAAGATGAAATATTCTGTAAATGTCACAAAAGATATCAGCAATGATGGCATACAATTATTTATGATTTGTTTTTTTTCCAATTTATAGTCGGTGTCAGTAATAATAATCACCAGAGTTCCGTCCGTCAATCTAAATAGAAGACGACAGACGAGCGACAGATTTAGTCTGAGATCAGACCTATCTAATCGGTTTCATAATTTTGTAAAACATGTTCACTCATAAAATGAAAATGTATTTGGAATTGGGGTATATTACTTACTTTAATCAGTATATTTAATTATTTTTCAATTATAAAATATGTATAGGACATAATAATATATGCAAACATTCATTAAATTAGTCCTATGTAGATTACTAGTAACTAGATACATAAAACAGAAATGAGAAATATTAAAATGAAACTAAAATTTGAACTGAGAATCACGACTGGCGGTCATAACGCGTCGCATTCGGCGCGCCTCGCGCCCACGTCATGTCGCCATACAGACCCAATAATTCACTTTTGCGCAGATGGTAGATCAGTTGAAGGTTGGAGCTCAAGATAAGTGCCGGTTACTGTACCACCTTTGTAAGTACATATTGAATTTTAGTTCGGGTACCTTATTAGCGAATCATTGAAACTATTTTTAAAATAGCTCAGGAGGGTAAATACAAAACATAACGGCATTATAGTTACCTACTCCGTCGGTATGTTTGTGTGTTCGTGTTTTGGCAGTAAAAGTTGGTAAGCCCGATTGTATTGTTGGATTTCCCAACTACCTTCTTTATTAGTTGAATGATTATGCACTTGCGCTCAGCAAGTGCATAATCATTCAAGTGCATTCACATGTGTTTTGATTTCGTGCTTATTTTCTTTGTAGAACTCTATATACCTAACTACATACAATTTTTTGTTCATGATAAGATTATACCATAACCAGGCCATACATATTCCTTTTGCCAAAAAAGCAGCGGTACTATTATCGGTTTTTGAGAACAATAATAAACTTTACACAAATGTTGTGTAAGGTATCGGCACACACCGATCAAAAGGGGTGCATCTGATTTTGAAATTATTTGGTATTATTTCAAAAACGCTCACAATATTTATAAGAAATGTGAGTTATAACGATTGTTGCTATATTTACCATCACATAATCTAAATATACTGGAACTTATTTAGATTATAACATTATTGGAAATAACGTTCATTTTGCTCGAAAATCATATTGCCGCAGACGTATGTTACAACATCACTTGAGAACGTCTATTTAAAAATAAACAAAATACTTTTAGACAATTTTACACAGCACCATCTAGTCCCAACTTATAATCTTAAGACACACCCAGATAGAAACAAACATGTTCATTACATAAGTATTTGTGTCATGTGGTAATCGAACTCACGAGCTCATGATCAGCATCGGTCCGATACGCGAACCACTAGACCACAGACGTCTCTAGCTGTTCGTTTGAGAGGTTTCTCAATTCGTCCGATCCGAATCCGTGAAAATACGGTCCGGAGTAGTAGTAGAACTATTTACATGGTAGTTTATGTACTAGATTCCGGATCCGAGCTGATCCGAGGTGGTGATCCGACCGGGGAGCGAAGTGCGTGACACGGCGGGCGGCGTGGCAGGCATCCAGTGTATGTACCTATATTGATACCTACTACTTTTACGGTTAACACCATGGAATAGATAAATGGATGGAATGGTAATGTGGCCGTGTAATTTTGATTCGAAAATCATAATTCTACTGATTCATTCGTTCACCGCGTTTAGTCTGCTTCAGAGAACAGAGCTCTGCATTAAAATGCTGCGTTGTGTAATTGTTACTTGTAATACAAAAAGTCAGACCACAAGTATAGAGCTAGGAGGTATATCTTTCCATCGGTAAGTCGATTAAAACATTTCCAAACACCAATAACATTATTGCAATAAGTTACAAAAAAATACATTGCCCGAAGTGTACGATTGCAATGTAATGCATGCATTGTGTTCTCTACACTTCAACCATTGCACGTTTCGTCGTTTGCCGTGACTGGCCATGATGCACAGCGCGTGCTAGTGTGCAAACGAATAGCTGCCCTGAGATTTATGTTTGTGTGCGAAATATTTAGAAACATAGTATTACGTATCTGTTAGACATTAAAACAGTCGGGAGTCGAGCGGCTACACTGATCCTAATTCCTAATACAAAATTGCAGCGAGGTCCTTTCCTACCTTATTAAAGGTATCTATTCCCGTGGTTAACACCCCAACATACAGTCTGTGATTTTGTTAACGACCAAAAAAGCTTTTTTACTGCCTTTCTTTCGACTTTTTAGTCTAAAGTCTAAACTAATACTATAAAGAGAAACGATTTTTGTAATAGATAAACTCATCATCATGAACCCATATACTGTCCCACTGCTGGGCACAGGTCTCCTCTTATACTGAGAGGGATTAGGGTATAGTCCACCACGCTGGCCTAGTGTGGGTTGGCAGACTTCACAAACCGTCGAGAAAAATCTCGTAATTTAAGAAAAAGCCGACGAAAAATTCCAACGCAGGGGGGTCCAGAATCATGTACTGAAGTCATGGTAAGCCGTTGCGCGTCGATGTCCCTTCCTCCCTGTATATATCACACATTTACAAAAGACACTTTACCAACACTACTCTTTTTGTTTAGTTAATTCGTTTTACTAAACGAATTAAATAAAACTGTGTTGTGGTCAATACCAATAATTAATGTGAACCCACTAAAAAGTGGCTCGTTCACTCGGAAGCCGCGCTTGCGTCCACCGAACCACAGGCGAAACTAGACAGTTAAAAGGATTTAAACATTTTTTTAGATGGACTTGGCAAACTTAAAAATATGCATTTTCGTAAATTATTTATTTTTACATCTCAGACACGATCTTTTACAACGAATTCTAGGACTTCAAAACTTTTTCTATAAGTAGCGGTAGTTTATGATTACTCATTTCTGAATGGTTTCTACTGCAGCCATAACAAAGATAACTGTGAATGAAGGGAAACATTGAAGTGCTGGTATCACTTTCAAGGATGTTCAAGAGATCCACATCATTTTCAAAATCTTGTTTGAAGTTTGTATTTTCATATGAAACTATTCTCGACATGTTTGTTGCTTGAAGAGCTGACAGATTCGTTATCTTCGTGTGTAGCACACTCTGAAAAAAAAGAAAAAGAAAATAGTATTTTGATACTAATGAACAGGTTTTTTGTTTTTTTGTTGCCCTTGGTTCAGAACAGATTAGGTGGAGATGCTATGCTATATCATCTGAATGATGGTGTA
Source organism: Acronicta alni (assembly GCA_964056405.1). Taxonomy (NCBI): domain Eukaryota; kingdom Metazoa; phylum Arthropoda; class Insecta; order Lepidoptera; family Noctuidae; genus Acronicta; species Acronicta alni. Next base: position 9,906,529 of record OZ043914.1, read on the forward strand.
TCCACACCAAATTACTTTTTGTGGTGCATCATTTTTGTGGGTACTTCTTATTTGTGTTTGCGTATTCGTATTCACTTTATTTGGCAAAACATTTGGTGAATCCGCCAATAAGTAGATCAAGAGCTGAATAGCAACATACCCAAATATTTGATTGAATATAATATGTCACACACAATCTTGTCTGACAACTTTGCACCTGCAGCAGGTTTTCTTTATTTAAACTCCTGTTAGCACATATACACCCTTATTTACTATTAATTACTGAATAAATTAGAAAGGTGTCATTGTACTCATCATTATTTCTATGAACATTTAGGTTTACTCAACACACCAAAATGTTTGGAACAGTGACTTCAGGGTTAGTTCTATAGCAAAAGTTATTCATAATGATGAGTACCTACAATGACCCTCACTAACATATTTATATGAATTGGATATTTACCTTACAGATTATACATCTGTTATGCATGCTATTTTTATCAAAGTCACCAATTTTGTCAGCTGTTTTGCAAACAGTTGATATGGTGGACTGAAAGTTTTCTTGGAGATCAGATACAAATGAGGAGATTACCGACTGTAAACTATTATTTGTCACATTGTTCTTGCATACTGGGGCTAAATGTTTAATATTAGTATAATAATTCAATTCTTCTTCGCTTATATCTTTCATTGGTCTTAATATTTTAACTTTCTCATCACGAACATCAGAAAAGCCCTGAAAAATTGTAGTAATAATGAAACATTATTTCTGTTCCAATATGAAAAAATAATAATCATTGGAAAAATCACTTGTAGGCAAGAATCTCCTCTCAAGACAACAGACACTAATAACACTAATATCTTTGAAAAGTCGGAGGAAGACAAGAATTGAAGTATGCTATGTGAGCAGTGAAGTACTCATTTGTCTTTAAAATATAAAAACATACTTACAATATCATTTTGTACTTGTGATCCTCTACCCATAGCAAGATTACATAATAAGTTTGTTGCTAAAGTTATTGTTGTTTCTGCAGTAAAAATAGTATTACATGCTAATTGCTTGGCAAATTTTATATACAAGTTGTGTTTAACCTTCAACAGAAAATCATTTGCTGCTGTAGGAGGCATGCTACTTAATATATCATTAAATTCTTTTATTCTGTTTTCTTCTACATCAGGTATACTATTTGCTTCCAGTAATTGATCGTTTGCATTTATATACATAGAGAGATGGGATAAATAAATATTAAAATTGTATTTTTGGCATTGTTTCATTACTAATTCAGCAACATCTTTGCCTTTGTTATCTGAAAATTTAAAAAAATGTACTACAATTATTTTTACAAATACTATTCACTGGAAATGAATATTCACTATTATTTATTATAATGTCACACTAAAATTGTAGTATAAAGTTTTACTATTACATACAGTAGCAGGTACAGGTTAGAGTACCTAGTTAGTCTTTTAAGAGTCGACAGTGCGTGCAAATTATGGCAACTTGGGAGATTATCGTGGGTAACAATCCCAGTGGTAAATAAAAGTACAGGTGGAGTAGGTAGAGTAACAGAAGATATAATAACTAACAAAATTGCATACATACCAAACAGATGTAAAAAGTAAGGGACAATCCGTAGTTTCTTGGTATTATTTAATGAAATACCATGGTGGACCAAGTCTAATAACACTGTAGAGCCCAAACCTCCTGAGAGACATATCAAGACATTTTCATTTGGCGCCAGTACCTTATTCTTGCCAATACAAGCACGAAATTTATGATTTGTGTTTATCATAAAACAATCATCACAATAATAATCTTTTTTTCGTAATATTACTGTCTTGGGGGAATCACACCTTTTGCAATTATCCATATCTATTATTTGTTCAACACCTTTAGTAATTCCCCAGGGCTCAGTAAATAAAATACCGTGAATTTCCTTCGTCTTTGATCTCGTTTCGTTTAAGAAAATTCAATCTTAAATGAGGTAGGTTGAATCACAACTCACTGAATTCTCACTTTTACAGACAGAACAGAAACAGAAGCAGACGGCTGACACTGACAGATTACCTATTTTTTGTTGTAATATTTGGGGCATGGCTTCAGACGCCTTTGTGCCATTTACAGATTACCTAAACTCTACCTACACCATAGATAACGTCTAATTAAATTTAAACCATATAGATAGTTCATAACGCACATGATCAGAAAACAGAAAAGTCAGAGGTAGGTACGTAGCTTGGATTAGAACTCGAGACCTTCGACTTGGGAGTCCAATGGTCATACCACTAGGCTTTCACTGCTTTTCCAATGCCATTTTCAGTGTTTGATTGACTAAAAACTTATTGCTTTTTTTAGTCAATCAAACATGGTGATTGCTTATTTGCTTGTTGTCTTTTTGTTGTGTAATCTCGACTGAGTTGCTATCTGGGAGGGATGACCATAACTTGGACCACCTCGTTAAAGTATTGTTCCGCATTTAAATTACCTCGTGTCAAACGAGACCAGTTTTTCCACCCAGACGAATTCCAGCCCATACCATGATCGTTCCGCCTTGGTAAAGATGAACTTTCTAAGGATCTCTGGAGTCCAGGGGCGTCTTTACCTATGGTACAGGGTGTGCGTTGCACACGGGCGCAGCGCCGAGCGCCACTGCCTTGCTGCGACCGCTCTAAACACTGTCAACAGCACATCATGGCATCCAAAACTGATCTTCAATCGATTTTCAATTTAATCTCCAATCAGAGTTTATTATCCATTGGGGTAATTTGACAGTTTGTAGTGTGTTGTTAATTATTAAGAATTTTATTTTGACCGCGCGCCTACTAGAGGGCGCTAGGGTAATAATTGCCTTGCACACGGGTGCTACATAAGGTAGAGACACCTCTGCTGACGTCGAATCTGTCGACCAAGAAATCGACAAATACGGACTCTCCTTCAACCGGGATGATATCCGAAGCGAATGTGTTTCTATCTAGCTGGCCCCCCATGTGCTACAGTCAACGAAACCGGTGCAGGCTGATAGCTTGTTCAATGTACCTCTCCGAAACAACGATAATATTTAATGTACCTCATCCAGAAAGACAGACATGCCATTTAATTTCGGTTTCTGGCCAGAGGGCCCCTCCGTTATTTGATTACTTAGAGAATTGAAAAAAATATTGGATACCTATACTCCTTCCAATGTACCTTCCAAATTATACATTTATTAACAAAAATCTTTGATAGTAAAGCAGAAATTAAATTTGAAAAGTTTGTCTGTCCAGCGGGCCCCTTTTGAACATATGTACAAGTGTAAATTTGAACGTATTTACAAGTGTAAATACCATACCAAATTATAGTATTTTCAATGTACCATGAAGACTGACTTCATGTTATCTTCTAACAGTTTTGTCAATAATAGCCACTTGGATTGGCTGGGATTGGAGAGCACCTACCAACTGACGAGCTGTAATTTGGGGCTACCTTCTTGCAGCATTTTGCAGCAATCGGTTTTGTTTCTAGGTAGTTCTTCGGTGAAATTCCATAATTTGAAAATTAGAATTATTCTTTGTTTTCGTATTGACTGTGCCCAGCTTTCAACATACCCACAGCCTTTAGCATCTCTTCCCGTGTTAAATCACGACGTGAAATAACGCTAATTCGCAAATATTACGAAAAAGCAGCCATACTCATAGCTGTTGTTAACAAGAAAATATAATAAAATCGAACAATAATAATCTAGAACTTTTTTTTCCAAACTCCGTACTCTGCGACCAAGTATTATTGTTGAACCTGCCTTGATACATTATATTGAATAATACTTTTCCAAACTAAGTTGACCAGCCAACCATGGTTGACCCGATTTATAAACTAAGATTAATAGCATGTCTTGACTGGGTGGAATTACAGCATGTAAAGTGGACAAAATATGAAACAGCATAATTTGATAAAAGGCACATTTATTGCTTCAGTTGATTTTGTAAGAACTGAATCTAAGTCTCGTTACACTTTATTGAAGGCAGCAATATCAACACTTTGAACCTGTAAATAAAACAAATCTTATTGTAAGATATTGTGATTGTGCTCCAGTATTTTTTATCTAGCTCTCTTGTATATTTTATTTATATTTTTTGTAACACACAAAGACTGATAATAAAATGTATAAGAGCGTCGATTTTTATGAAATGAGGAATATAAGAAATAAACGATCTTTCACTTTGTCAGCCACTGTTCAGGTTTATCAGTTATAAATATAAAAAGATATAAAAACACGTATGCAGTCGGGGAGACTTATGTCTTCTCCAAGCGACTTTCTCTTCCCGTTTCCATAATCCATTTAATTTATTTTTTATGAACTTTGACGTAATATTCTGGGAAAAATATTTATTTATTTAAAATTAACCATAAAATGTGAATTATAAATTTGATAAAAATACTAAATATGTAATTTTTTTTTGTATTATCATGGTACTTATTGGCTTATGGTAAATAGAATAAGATACTCAAGTTTGAGGAGATCCAGTTTTGTCCAAGTATCTTGAACAAACAGCATCAATCGTATTTTATATATATTTTTCAGTACAACAGTATTTTGTTGTGAACTATGCTGGATCATTGTATTATCCTCAAATGAAATGTGTCCGATAGAAAGTTCTTCGAATTTTCCAATAGGGATCCATGAATAAACAATGTAATCTTTTGATTTGAGCTACATTATCTACTTCAACATTGTTTCCTATTTTACAACACAAACAATATCTCGGTTCGGCTCAATATCTGAACTACACTGGAGGAAACTGAACATATTGAGAGGGGGCGTAACACCTTTTTCGTTATGTGCAGATTTCTACTAGAAAACTTTACCGCAAGTCACGTTAAGGAACTTCTTTCCAAAAATATAATAATACAAATGTAAAGAAGTGAACTGTAGTCTAATAGTTACAAGAAAGCACTGTGTTGATTCAGAATAATTAAGTTAATTAATTTAGTGGAGACATACAGTATTTTACTTACAAAATCTTCAAATTTCTCTATTTCTTCAGTTAACCAATCCACAGAAACCTTGTCATCTTCAACCACACAAGAGATCTGCAGTTTCTTTATTCCATAGGCTAACGGAACAAGTTTTGCTGCACCCCACAAAAGGCCATCAGTAGCAATTTCTCGTACTGACTTTTCCATAGCTGCCATGTCAGTTTCATCATCCCATGGCTTTACATCCAAAATGATGTTCGATTTAGCAATGAGTACTGGTTCTAAAAGAAATAATCATGTTTATGATAATATTTAACAAATTAGAAATTGCCTTTGGAACATTTTTCGAGTTTCCATTTTTCAGTTAAAACTTTTATAAACAATAGATGGGAGATGGCAGATTGAAACAGATTTACAATATAATACAAGCATGGGCAGGTATACTCGTAATATTTATTCTAGATTTCTGTAATAGTAATAAACATAATATCTGCCTGTCATTTACAAAACATTAAAAATGTACAGACGTGGCAGGTCAAGCTATCATAAACTGTCAAATTTTTCCAATTGCAAATGAACCTTATTGCATAAATTTTAAAGTCGAAAATCTATCACAGAAATCTATCAAAACCTATCAGACTAGCGGCCCGTCCCGGCTTCGCACGGGTGGACATAAGATTCCCTAATCTTTTCTAGCAATAAATATAGCCTATGTTACTCAGGGTGCATGTAGCTTTCCAATGGTGAAAGAATTTTTGAAATCAGCACAATAGTTTTTGAGTCAATTCATTACAAACATACACACAAAAATACAAATCTTTTCTCTTTATAATAGTAGTGTAGATTAGGGGTAGCTTGATGTGCTGTACAAATGGAAAGGTCATAATATTTTAGAGACAATGAAGTAAATGGACATCACTTAATATAATGGTGGCTTACGGATATTCACAGTTTATGTAATCAATATTTAAAAATATACCAACTTTTGGCTTTCTTGGCATTATATGCTGCTAGTCGTTCTTCTCTTATTCTTGCAGCTTCTGCAGTCTCTTCTTCGTCATCAGAGCCAAATAAGTCCACACCATCATCATCATCGTCATCAACTTGAGCTTTAGCAGCAGGTGCATTGGGTGTTGGGCCCTGGTATAAGTAATAGGGTTAGATTTTCAGCATATCTTATTAAAATAAAAAATTCGGGCACTAGAAATATTTTACAAATATTAAGTGAATACATAACATTGTTTCAAACTGCTGATTACATATTTATATTGCAACAATGTGCACAAAATTTCATATAAAGCAATGCCTGTGCTATGGTCAGCTTATTACTCTAACAGTGCGCCATATTGTTGCAATTTACGAGTCTGCATTGAGCAGACTGTTGATTGATGTATAAATAAGATTTTTATACAACTGTACTATCACTCACTTTGGAAGATTCAGTCTTGGCACCACCACCTGTTGATTCAAGTGTTTCTACTCTGGCTTGAAGGCTAATGACCAAGTTGCGCAAGTCATCAATAGCTTTTTTCAGGTTGCCATTATCTTTCTCCAAAGAATTGACTTTGTTGGTCAGTTCTGTGTTAGGTACGCCTGCCAGGGTAACAACACTATCCATCTGAAATAATTAAGTAATAAATTATTTATGTATGTAATTATAAACATGTCCTGGATTAAAATACTTCAATTATTTTGAATATTGTGAAAAGATAGCACTTCATTAATTTCAAAACCTGTCTGTAAAGTATGTAAAATAATACTCTTTACTGGAGAACAAAACATGTCTAAGAAAAAAAAGTAAGCATATTTTAGAATGGCAATGTGTGAATAATAATAAGAAAGTTTACTCACACATTCTAAAGATTCTTTGATATGTTGTCTAGCCTTAGCAACTTCACTGGCCAATGAAGTGCGAGCCACTGAAAGTGGAGTAGCATGAACCTACAAAGTTTTAAAAGTTTTTAACAACTTTGACAACAGTAATGATTGTAAAGTTACTATCTAAAGTAAAATTCAGGTTTATAATCATATTTTTCTTAAGAATCATTTTCATTACTAGTTAGATGACTGTACCCTAACCTTATTGTGGGTTTTGCTATCTCAAAAATAGTTTTGTTTATGATTAATAAATTATATTTATTTCTGTAAATAGATATTTTAATCATTACAATTACGATTACAATTCACTAGGTATTAAAAAAAAACTTGATAACTGTCATTTTTAGTCAGAAGTATGATTTATTGAAAATTTAAGTATTTGATGATGTCTGTTGTCTAGTGGTTCAAGTACCAGATTGCTGATCATGGGGTTCAATTCCCACAGGACACAAATATTTTGTCATAAATAGTGTTTCTGTTTGTGTGGGTGTTTCTTATGTATTTACAAAAAAGTATATAAGTATTATATCCTATTGTCTAGTACCCATAGTACAAGCTCCGCTTAGTTTGGGACTAGATGGTGCTGTGCAATGCGTGTAAAAATGCCCCAAAATGTTTATTTGTTAATAAATTTTTGACAAAATTACAAACCTTTGACAATGTTTCATAATAATTTCGCTCTGCATCACCATAGATGTTCTTTTCTGACCAAAACTTTTCATGTATTAAGGCAGACATCCTAAAAAAATATAATAATATTAATTAATTTGGTTGTAATTCTATTTTTACTTTAATTATTTATTTATTTATATACACTTTATTGCACACTAGAACAAAATTACAAAAATAAAAAAGCCACATAAAGATTTGGTACAATGGGCGGTCTTATCGCACAAGGCGATCTCTTCCAGACAACCTTTGGATGGACTGAAGGAAAGGAAACACATTGGGTAGTTTAGGCGTACTAAAATTGAAAATTAATTATTATTTTATATAGTATGTAAGAAATAAGAATAAATAAATATATACTCATAAATATATAATTATGTTCTTCAGCATTGACTGGCTTGCTGAGAATGTTATAACTTGCTACTCATGACACTCAGTAACTACAGAATATATTCTATAATTCTTTATGTAAAGAATAGAACATCTGTTGAGTTGCCAATATGCCATCTACACATTAAGCAACTCCCTAACCACAATTTTCCATGCTATTTTGAGTTATTTACTTGTAACTTAACCAGAACCACTATCTATAGGTCATACAAATATTATTTTCATGCAGGGATCAAACCCATAACCCATGGCACAGAACCTGATCACTCAGCTACTGGCCAAATGTACTATATAATCTACATACCATAAATTAAAAATACCGAGATAACTCATGGTAATTTCATTTGTCAAAATGTGTGCAAACCACATAGCATGTAGGCATTGTCATCATCATCCTGTATTCATCCACTTCTGGACATAGGCCACTTTTTTTGTCAATGACACTGACCCATAACTTCATAGAATTACAAATAGTTGTATACTATAATTATATTGAATTATTGATACATATATTCTGCTCGCCTCTAACTGTGGCGTTAGTCTACGTGGTCCTAAGCGTGACTGCTACGCTAGTTCCTGGGTTAATGGGTTTTTCTACTAAAAAGTTTCGATTTGTGTTCGGATAATGGCAATAAGCTCGCCCCCTATTACATGGGACGATACGATGGCGAACTGTGGGTACCTCTGCCTACCCTTCGGGGAATACCGTGATGGTATGTTATTTTATATATGATATATTTTGTCAGCACATGACCATTCAAAAATAGATTTTTAAGATTCTTCATCAGTGAGGCACTGAAGAACATTCATCAGTGGTAATTTAGGTTGTCGAAGGTCGACCAACATTATTCAAGCTCATTATATCTTATTCCTAATACTTTTATGTATATTTAGCTCTGATTAAAAGTTTGAAATATAATCGGTATTATATAAATCCATAATTAGCACTTCTAGTAGTAAGAGGCGGCAGATCAAACTTTCAAATTTCGACAACATTTAGAGGTTATAATTTTAATAGCTGGGATTTCTAAATTTATTGGATTGCGGTTTATAAAATAATTTTGTAAACTTACGTACGCTGTTTGAAATTATTGGAACTAAATCAAAAAATCACAAAATTATTGAATTCGAATCGGAACTTATCAACAAGAATAAAAACTACGCTCGTCGGTTTTTTGGTGGGCACGATAGGGAAGAGAGAGAGAGAGAGAGCACGTTAAAGCAAAGAACTAGTAGTCATTCAACCAATCATACTACGGCGCACTACGGTTTAGTTAGTTCCAGTTCCACACTTCCACGTTCCACGACGACGTTTCTTTCACAATCCCACGTTGACATTTTTTTTTTATATTGGTAATACTGTGAATTCGGTTCCTTGATGAGATGATGAGAATGATGATACTTTGTGAAGTATTTGATTGATAGTTGAAAAATTGGGCTCAACCGAGAAATGTGAAAAGAGGGTAGGGATATCTTTGGACTGCTGTGGGATAATTAGCTGAATAAAAAAACTTAAGCCTGACAATTGTTTATTTATTAAAATAAATTATTTTTTTCTAAGACATAATTTAGAAGGTAAGTAATTAATTTACTTAATCGTATATTTAATTGTATGTAACATTGAGACGGAATGTAATTACAAACTGATTGTATTAATTAAAATCAATTAAAGAAGAGAATGATACCAACATTAATTAAATATTCCAATATTCAGAGTTACGAGTCCATATTCAGAGTTACCACAGGTTAGTGAGTGATTGCAGCTAACGAGTACCAACGACATCTGTGTTTTGGCATTAATCAACTTGAGTCAGGCAAATGCGATTAGCTTATTGGTCCTAAGCGTGACTGCTACGCTTAAGGTCCTGGGTTCGATGTCCAGGTCCAGCAAAGTGTTATTGGGTTTTTCAATGAGATTTATTCCCGGTTAGTAACAATAGGCTCGCTCCTAACCCCTATAGGAATGAGTAATATGGGTGTACCTACAATTAGTACACCTCTGCTTTACCCTTCGGGGAGTTTAGGCGTGGTTGATACCTAATCTTTTCGTCGACTATTCATAAAATATAAAATTATAATCACATTTACAATAAAATGTATGAACTGTATAGTTTACTAAAGAGAGTATAACTATTATAGAGTGTAGGTAGTGCGACAAGGTTATCTGAATGACCCCATGCAGTGGTGGCCGTATTTGGAACTACAATAAGTAGACTTCGTATTTTCAAAGTTACTAATTATAAATGTAAAACATATTATAAAGTACTCTGTATATGAGAACTGTAAACTCTCGTGTATACCGCTGGCTAGAAATATTAGCCCTGAAAGAGAAAGCTAGCTGTAAACGTAGTGGTGTTCTTTTTAAATCATGTTTACACAACAAAGATATGGGTTTATATGTCAATGATTTTATAATTACATTCCCCGTTTATTACGTTTAATAATGTCAATGATTTTATAATTACATTCCCCATATAAGCCTGAGCCTGCACCCATTGTGCCTTCGGTATCAGGGAAGAACTTTATCTTTAACTATTTTTGTCTTATTTATTTTTCTGGAAAACTTAAGTGTAGTTTTATAGACAGAGTGGCCCATTGATAGTGGTCCAATTTTTTTTACGTAAAGTAAAAAAAAACCACTGTCCCATGGATTTACCTAAACGCCTCATATTTACCACGAAAATTGGGAGTTTAGATGTTGTGATCTTTTTAATTTATTTTGCTAAAATCTATTTTAGTCATGGAAACCTCTATAGATTGGTGGTTGGATTTGGTGAGCAAGTGCTGTAGGTACACATGTAGCTAGCAACTAATGAGCCATTTTTGAAGTTATTTCCAAATTTCCAAAAAAAAAACTAGGTATTATTAATAAAAAATGCTTTACTAGGAATTTGTTAAAATTCTTAAAACTGCCTTGAAACGTGAGGGTAGCATATAAGTACAAAAAAAGATGATTTTATTACTCTCGATATAAAGCGCATGACTTCGTACAGCTGGGTGCCAACCTTTTTTCTGTGGATACTGCGATACCATACAGGCGCACAGTACTCTGTGATGATGATCGGATGTGCGAAGAACAGTCGCAAAAGCGCCTTCGCTTGTACCTGCCAGTCTGCGGATGATGTTGATTCTCGTTTTCACCTTCTGCTTGACGTTTTCGAAATGGGGCTTGAAAATCAGTGTATCCAGTATTACGCAGAGGTATTTTTGGGTGAAATTGTGTGTCACCGCAAAAGTTTACTTGCAGTCTTCTTTTAGACAGGCAGTTGGTTAGATGGAATGATGAGACCTCGGTTGTTGATGGATTAGGGCATAGAATCCATTTTATGTAATATAGCCCCCCATAGTTGTTAGATCCTCAGTCAGTGCCCGCTCTCTCTGTTCAGTTTCAGTTTAGTCCTAGCATTAACATATCATAGGTTAATACTAGGTCGTCTGCATAAGCAAATGTTATTGGCAAGTCGCGGATGTAGATGCGCAGATGAACAGGAGTTGTGCTAAAACTGAACTTAGTGGGAGTCCATTTTTCAAGAGACGGTAGTGACTGCCTTTTCCTTCTAAGCGAGCTTTTATAATAATAGTGTGGGCTGAGAGGCGGAGCATTCTGTGGCAGGGGATGACGAAGCTGACTTTACTTAGAAGTGATGGATTTCCTCACAGTATCGTCGGCTGCACTTAAATAAACAAAGGCTACTGATGTTTTTAGGTCGCGTTGATAACCATCCTCGATATACGAGGATAGTGCCAGTAATTGATTAGCACAACTTCTGTTTTGAAGCCAGCCCGCTCAGGTGGGATAGCGTCATCGACAGTTGGATATATTCTGCTTGAGGTAAAAAGGTCAGTTTTTAATTACCAACCTAGTGCATACAAAATTAATTCTGAAGATGATGCGTTAGTTACCTACACCGTAATATTTTTTCGTCTTCCTATATCCTCACGCTTCAATTATTTTTTAAGGCTATTAGCAAATTCCTTGTAGAACATTTTTCTTTCATTACTATTTTTTGAAAATTATACATTATCATTTTAATATTTAAAATAGTCAACCAAAATGTCTAAATCCAAATTACCATTTTGGAAATAAGTTCAATAATGGCTCATTAGTTGCTAGCTTCATGTGTATGGCACTTGCTCACCAAATTTGATTCGATTTAGTGAAATAACTTTCAATCTAGAGAGGTTTACATGACTAAAGTAGACATTTTAAGAAAATACTCGTAAATTTAAATAATCGTAACTTCTAAACTACTAATTTTCGTGGAATACTTATATAATGCGTTTAAGTGAATCCATGGGAAGCTCTACATACAAAAAAAAATTTTACCTCTATAAATCCTGTCTGTTTATGAAAAAAAAAATGTTGATATTTTGGAAAAGTTTTAATTAATAATGATGTACTTATTGCCGCATGGTTCTCCAATATTTTTATTATCATTGTCGTGTGCTCGTATGAAGTCATCCTTTAATTACATTATTTTATGCAGAACTGCGTGGCGGGGAGTGAGACTGCGGAGTAGGGTCGTAGCCATGGGATTCAGGGTGGATTTCTTCCAGGAGTACGACAGATTTCAAGGCCCTCCAAAGAGGATCTTGAAATGCGTGCAGCCGCACGTACAGCCCATGCGATAATTACATAAAAATAGTAATAGCATGTTATGTTTCCTATACTTAATAATGTTCTAATGTCCTACTTACCATATAACTGCTTCATTTGATCTGAATAATTTATTGATCCTACTAGACCTACCACGGACTAGATCAAGTTCCTGAGAAGGAGGTCCTTTGTTTGATTCCGGAATAAAGCAGTGTACCTAATTGGGATTTCATATAGGAAAATTCTTAGTTGGCGGTTTGGATTTGTGCTTAATGAACTCGTCTCCTTATTAAATGGGACATAAACATAACGTCGAACTATGGATATACCTACATCAGTTTATGGTTATCCAAAAATCCACATGAAAGGACTACAGTGGGTACTTAGATGTGTAAGAAGTATGCAAAAAGTTATGTAAATTTATACCGATTACCAATTAACTTGAATTATTGGTATATATTCTTTATATTTATCCGCATGTCATTATATCGAACTTTCGTAAAATGGTACTGCATCTACCCTGTCCGTAATGTGTTACACACCTGTTTTGTGTAGCTTTCACCGCTCATTTAAACAATTCTTGGAAGTTAAATAAGCATCGTGGCCTCGCGTTGGTCGCTACACTGTTCGAGATTTATATTAAGATTGTCTATAGGTATGTTAAATTGGGTTAAGTTGTAAGGATATTTCTTAAAAAAGTAAACAAACACAATGTTGTTAAACATCGTTTTCAAAATTGGCAAAATTTTATCTTATTTGGGTATATAGTTAATTTTCTATACCTACATAATACCTTTATATACCTATGTGTATGTACAACGAACGACTACTTTTCGAGTTTAGCCTGCAGGATATTTCTAAGCAGTTACGTACTCTAGTCTCTAACGTAACTGCTTAGAAATATACTGTGCACAGGATGAATTTTTAAAGATTAACGAAACCAAACTGCTACAGCGAATTTTATACAAAAACCAAATAACATTTTGCTCAACCTGAGAATCAAACCCAGGATCTCAAACGTAGCAGTCGTGCTTACAACCACTAAGTTAATAAAGCAGCTTAGTAGAATCACTCGCTTGTATTAGCTTCAAAGCCTTCTTCTATGGCTCTTTCTTCAAAAGGCCATTTAAGACATTGCCCTTGTGACACTCACATATTTGATATTATTATGTCTTGACTTTAAAAGAGACTATGATTCCCTGAGTTTATTTCGGTGTTTCTTCTCAGAGGTCGTCAGTTAAGAAATGCCGGCGCCATCTAGCATTAAAAATTCAACACATTGCTTGTAAAAGTGTCTTTAAAATATCTATTTGCAGAAAATAAATATCATTTTATTATACGGTGAAGGAAAACATTTTGAGGAAAGCTGTATGCCTGGGAGATTCTCATCATCTCATCGCTATCTAGTGACCTACCTAAGGGTAGGGTTGCTAAGGGGTCCATAGAATATATGAGAGCTATTGTTAGTATAGGTAGTAAAATACTTAATATTTTACTACCTACTGACAATTAAAGCATTAGATTTATATTTTTGACTTTGTTCAGGTGTTGAAAATAGAAAGGTAGGCTAGTTAAGTGATAACTGAGCAGATAAACAGAACTGCAAGATTAGGTAAATTAAATAATAATATTTACTTAGCTTCTGAAAATGCGGAAATCTGGAATGAATATCGTATGCCCATAAATTAGGCTGCAGAGGTCCAACAGTCGCTTCATGAAGATATTTAGCTGCTTCCGACGTAGAAAAACGCTAGGAAATGATAATGATGAAAATATAATTATATCTGAATTAGATCGAAAAACATTCAAGCTGTTTTCGTGTAAATTATGTTAATCCTTATTACGTTGTCTTGTGTTTATTGATAATGTTACTTTATAATCAGGTGAAAAGTACCTAATGATAACATAAAAATAAAATTAAGTCTATTTGATCGTAATGTAAAATACCTAATCGTAAGAACCGTTTTCGTGTGGTAGATCTAGTTCTATGATAAACAATTATTTTCATTTAAAAATAAAGTATTTAATTGTACCTACTATTTAATTATACCTACTGGAAACTTGACGTAAGTTACAATTCCAATAAGAAGATTATGATCAGTATTAAAATTTAATTTCCAAAACAATAAATTATTAAATTAAATAAAAAACCCGGCTACCTAACTGCGTTATAAATACTGACTAAAAAGCGAAAATCAAGCGCTTTTCAGTCAGTATTTTTTAACGCAGTCAGGTTTTTTGTTTAATTTAATAATATATTTCACTCTTTTTAGTTTTTGTTTATAAAAGAAAGCTTGCTATTAGTTTTATTTGATACCCATAATGTTAATGCCATAATGTATGTTAGTTATTAGTTATTTTCATTTTTTTTATTTAACTTAACTCTAATAAATTTTAACTTTAATTTAACTCTATTTTTTATTGTGGAAAACATAAAATCCTAATGGATCATAATTATTATGCCACCTGGGGAGGAACGGACTCATACTGATTAAAGAGCGCACTTGCCTTTACTTGCCCTATAGTTTTGAGCTTAACCATCATGCTCCTAGCCTTTTCCCAATGTTGGGTCGGCTCCCAGTCTAATCCGATGTGGCTGAATATCTAATCTAATTTTGTTTGTATGTGTTTATTGTTCCAAAATAAATTATTATTAAAAAAAAACTGTATTTTATACGAAGTGATTACCAGCTTCACACCCCAAATTCTGGGTTATCCGATACCGATAATAATATAAGAAATCATAAGTTCTGAGAAAGAAACTTACATTATTAGAAAATCGGATTAGTTTTAAATAGAAAATCCGGGTAAGCTACCCCAACTGCAGAAGCTAATACGACATTCTGTAAATAGCTATTAGTTGTGATCTTACAGTTCCAAAAAGGTTTGCAGGCGCTAAACTAGCCTGAGTGGGCTGGAGAAACATTTTTTATTATTTATTTATTCAAAGGCTTTTGACCATTACATGACCATGACCTATAACTATAACAAGATACAAAAACACTTTATCAGATAAGAGAGGTACACAAAAGTATTAGCATTTGGCACCAAACTAGGCATAACGTGTATTTCAGCCCTCAACGCCGATCCCCCTGAGTCCACATAAAATTTTAAACTTATAATAATACTATTATTGCCTAGTTTTTGATATTTTCTAGCGTAGGTCTCTTTGTCTCCGTATCAGGTATAAGGGGGTGAACGGGGCACCAATCCGTTTGCACAGTGGGGAGATTTTGGTCTCGATATATCCTGATATATCTAGTCTACCTGACCTGTCAGGTAGACTATGATAGATATTGTTCTATCGATGCTTGCGTATTCATCTGGAGGTGATCGTAGACTAGGGTTGCCAACATTTCTTCAGCGAAATATAGTATTTTTCAGACGAAGCTATGAAAAATATAGTACATTTCAAAATAAAATAGTATTTTACTACTTTTTTTTATTAGTGTCATATATGCCTTATCAAAAATAAAGCATGCGTTTGACTCTGTCAATTTGGCAGAGTACACTTGCAAGGACATCCATAAACTTTTAAAATATAGGATTAGTTTGTTAGATTTTGGTGTTGAAAATATAGCATTTTTGCGTACTATATGTTTCTTCAACGAAAATAATAAAAAAATAAATCAACGAAATACAGTACAATACTATATATATTATAGTACGGTTGGCAACCTATATATATATACCTTTTCATGTTTTCAATGGGCACTCTATGTTATTAGTGATGGGTTGTTAATCTACTAAGTACTATTAAAGTACCACAAAGGGAATATCCCAAAATTTTTAAGTCGCAGGTTTTGTATTGTGTAGCAGTAGCAGCGTAGGCTTTTATAATACGATCAGTATTAAAGCATCACAGAAATAATAATCTGAACTTTATTGTAGCTATTGTTTATCATACTTATTAAGAAATAATTGTCAATGAATCGTCTATAATATAATAACTCAAGAAACTTTCAAGTCACTACGATCAACATTTAGTCGATTTAACGAATCGCATGAAAGTTCAATAAGGGAAGTTGCGTAAAGTTGGGTAATTCCGTAATTCCAACGTTGCAGGTCGCAGATTTTGTAACGTCTACGTCTGTAACTGTAGCGACGTCTCTGCGTCCGCGTCGTCTGGCGGACTTGTGAGACTTGTTGACGTTCCTCGCCTCAGGTGGTGCCACCCGGCTAGCACCGCACAGGCACAGTGGCTACCATATCAAAGTTAGTTAGGTACAACAGGTAAAAATATAATTAATAAGTATGAAACCTTATCCTTGCAAGTTGGTGTCTCAATCCAATTTTCTGCTTTCATTATTTATAACAACATAGGATGTCAGTAATGTTTTGTCGAAGAGACACCCTGGGCAACGTCCTCGAGTAGGAGGGCCAGCAGGCACGGAAGATAAATTCGTCGTTTTGGTGCGTGCGAGAGCGCGGCGCGGGCGGTGCGGGGCGGTGCGGGGGCGGCGGCGCCGGCGTGCGGAGGCTGCTGCGCTCAGAGCACCTGCGCCCGCGCTCCGTAGCGCCGCTCGTCGCGTGCTCGTGTACCCGCGCCCGCGCACCGGCCCGCGCCGTGCACAGCGTCGTGACGCCGCCCACGGTATGTGAAACGCCGGTGGCGCGTCGGGGTCGGGCGGCAGCGCGTCCGCCACTGCGCTGCGCCGCTTGCTGGCGCAGTCGGTTGCGCCGCCCGGCCGGTTTTGTAATTTCGCCTGGCGGGCCGTGACGTCACGAGACTAGTTTGACGCGCGTGCGTGACGGGCTGCGCCAGGACGGCCGCGCCGCTGCCGCCCCCGAGCCCCGACCTCAGCACCAGTGTAATGACGTGCCCGCTTGTCTCCTCCGCTGGAGTTACCAGTGATAACGTTTGTGCACCACTATACATTATGTCTTGCATCAATGGTTTGTCAAGAATTCGAGATGTTTTCATTTCACAATTCAATACCGTTTGGTTTTAAATGTAGGTACTTCTATATTTTGAAGTATCCAATGTTTTTTCTTAGAATATAACAAAAAATATTATCGTTTTCAATACGTGTGGCTTTAACGTAAACGTGTGTGCTGTTCGTATACTATACGCTAGCGTACAGTCATGACCAATTCACTTCTGCGTGTGAGTAAATTATGTGCGCTTATGTCTTGTAACGTCGTGTTCGGCGAGCTTCATCCTTGTCTGTGTGCGTGTGCACACTATGACAACTTGGCTCAGCTCACGCTCAGCGGCAGAGCCTTTTTATATTTTTATTTTTCCTCCTTCAGTTCAGCGACGCAATGGCTCTCTTCGCAAGCAAATTTTTCGATGTGATAAGGATGGAAACATTATTTTACGCAGAAAATACTATTTTATATCAGTCCATAATCTTTAAACTCTAAAGGCTCTATTATGAATAATATGCAGCCCTATGTATGTATTCAAATGAAATGGAGATAAGGGATTCGTAGGTAAATAAAACATTAATTTAGATATTATGGAAATTACACTATAAAATCAAATAATTATGAAATTAATTGTAAACTTTAAACTGTTAACTTCAATTGTAATTATGGTTTGAGGGTAGACAGGTTTTGTTTTATGAATTACATCTACTTATGCAAAAATTTCATTAATAATCAAAAGAAACAAGGAGAGTTTATGAATCGTGTGTGTTTCGATACCTTGTAAGAAAATGTCGTAGATAATGATCTATGTCGTACTAACTACTAATATATGTCGTAGGTAATCTATTGTATGTTGTAAATAAAGTCGCCATTATAAAGAGACAAAGAGCGAAGTTTTATATCGTGAAAAATTCCTTAATGCTTGGTCGTATATACATAGTATAGGTGCTACAGTGCAAGTATGGCCACTTCACTCTCAAACATATGCCTCGCGTATATCTCCCTCCCTGTCGGTCGTTCGGGCCTCAGCCTCCGTAGCAATGCACCGAGAACTCAGTATCCCTCTCAGTGCAGCTTCTGAACGAATACGATTATTTTTGTCTTTTTTTACAAAATGAGAACGATACTTAGCTTACTTAGGTTCCAGCTTTTAGTGGATTCGTTAGTCGTTTGCATTTAATACTGTGTGTTCCTGTACTTCAGCCATTATTGTTTTAGTATGTTATTTTATTTTAATCCTTTGTATGGTTGTAGCAGATATTGGTTAGCGGAATAGAAACATCACTGATTTGTTTGTAAATAATTGTTTACTGACGAGTCTGACAACCACGTGGTTACAATAGTTACCAGTTTGTACCGTTCGGTGGTTCATCTCGTTTGGTCCACGGCCGCGCCGCGCCGCTGCGACCGGAGCAGGGGGCTGCTGAACAAGTTCGGGCGCTTCTCGGCGATCAGGTGCCACTTGATACTCGTTCTTTTCTAACTGGATTTGAATCAGCTGTTAGCTGTTTCTGCTTGCCCTTTAAATCTGAGAACGTACCTCTGCGGTCTTTGCCGAGAATCAATTTAACACATATTTCAGATAAAGATGCATGTTTCTGTACTCTAGGTGCCTACTCGTTTTTAAGATATTTGTATAAATAAATAGGTAGGTCTAGGTACTATATTGATGTGTAGTGTTCAAACTTTGGCGTATTTATACGTATACATATAATTACCTACTTACTGAAATTTGAGACAAGCGGGCATATCTACTTCACTGGTTGTTTTGCACATTTATTTTTATTCTATAGGAGTTACACAATAGTTTTTTTTTCAGAAATTGAAATCAGGGGAGTCGAGTGTTGAGCGGGGTGCTCCAGAACGGAGCCTCCGCCCTCACGAAGACGTCACCTACCGTGCCGAGGTACGGCGGAATGTCCGCATCGCCGTCGCCGTGCGAGGAGCGCGCGCGCTCTCCTCGGGGCGGCGTGTCGCCTGCGTCCGCGCCACGATCGCCCGCGCCCGCGCACGCCGTGCTCGCCACCATGACTCCAGTGCAGCCGGCCCATGATTACTATCCGCACAAAGTCGAGATGGACTCCGACGACGGGTACCCCCCAGAGGCGCACTCATATCGCCACTCACCACATGAACTGGCCGCGTACGCCACCGATAGCAAAGTGCCGGTACAACCCGATGTCTACGACCAAGGAATGGAATCGATCGACGAGAAGACCCCTATAGATTTAATATACGAGGATGACAAGCAGACAGTTATTTACACGACAACTCCGGACCAGAAACGCGTAGAGATGATTAGCGGCCAGTTGGACGACGGGCAACTTGTGAGCAGCGGTGGGCAGCTGGTGGACGGCGGCGTGTCCGTGGTGGTGGGAGCGCCGGGACAGCCCACCGTGCTCGTGCTGGCCGACCACGTTGTTGACGAGCTAGGACAGGTCATCACCATTCCCAGGTAAAGCTACCTATTAAGCGCGGCTAGATATATTAGAAAAATTCGTCGGGTGGCGGTTGTTTTGGTCAGAATTTTTCTAGTATACATTTTCTGATTCTGTGCGGCCACATTGATATGGAGCCTCGTAAGAACTTAGCTTAAGGTTCAGAGACGAGTGTAAGCGTACCTAAAGTTATACCATTATGTCAAAATACAGTTAAAATTCGCCATAGGATAGACACTAACATTCAGGGTCAGATTCGTCTCTGAATCTTAGTGTTATATTCCCGGTACTTAGATCAATATTATTCGATTACTAAACATTTTGCATTCCTCCCATTTATTGAATCTTGTCTTATGGTTATTTCCATAAATATCAATGTAACGTATCGTATTTTATTGCTTCGAATTTATGAGATGATATGGAAATATCGTGTTGCCAGGTGTCTATGATAGTGGGAAATTCCACTACAGTCGAATATAGAAACTTCGTCAACAGGCAATTTGAGTGCCTACATTAAAAAAAAATAGGCATGTTTGTATGCGTATAGGTAATATTAATCTAATGGAGAATTTTGCTAAGTTTTTTAAAACAATGGCTTATTTAATAAGCATTTCTTTTGTGATTAATAGTGCAGATAAATTAATTGCTATTCATTAGACGTAGGTAGTAGGCGGGTGTTATGAAGGAACTTAAACTCAAACTAAAAAATATATTGCAAACTAAGTGTCCGTCTTACACATAAGTAAGTTAAGGTATATAAAACTTCGTGACTTTTTCAAGCATTGCTTTTTCAACAGTGGGGGCTGAACATTTAATTGACAATATGATAGGATGGTTAATAATGTTTATTGTCAATAATTAAACATTGAAATATATACGTTTGGCACAAGTAAGTTTATAAGGAATTAGTACGTTTAATTAAATTTTATATTTATAATAGATGTTAAAATACCATCGTACGAATTTGGTTAATTAATGATTAAATACAATTGATTAGGTATTTCTGTAACCAAGTGGTGTGGTTGAAAGAATGAGGTGTTTGTGTGTCGGAGGTCTCCAGCATAACGGTTGTGCACGTTAGGAGCGGCGCGTGTGGGCGGAGCGACGCGCTCACCTTGAACTTGCCGCGAGAGCCGCGTCCGCGGAGTGCCGGCCAGCGCCCGCCGCCGCCGCCGCGCCGCCATCGTCAGGCCCAACACAAGGCGATCGATGCTGCGATCTTGCCAATAGTCATTGTGTGCTGAGTCTGACCAATCTCTCCTTACAACAACGTCAGAGATCTCAAGAACGATGAAGTTGTAGGATACTATGCGATTTACAATGATTTATTTCCAAAACCTCGAGTAGGTACTATCAGAACACATTGTAACTAGTACTTAAATATTTATAGATTGCAAACTTATCGATTCTTCAACTGAAAAAAAGTGGCTGAAAGGGGTCAAATATTAGGTATTAATATGCTAAATATTACGACTTTAAGTTAGTTACTTCTGGTCCATTATTACTGGTATTCGTGTTGATTTGCTTAAACGTAACCCGTGAAGGTGTCATTAAACATGGCAGTTACTGAGTCGAACGCTTGAATGTAACCGTCGCAAAAAGCCTCCGCCATGTGCTTGCATGTCATTCATATCGCATGACGTTTGCCGACATCTACGCGGCGCATGTAGTAAAATTAGTTACGTCTGTTTGTTGCTCAGACGAGTTTCATAAGTGGCACCTGTGTATTAGTTTATTCTAATGTAGAAATAATCCGCGTTCAAGCCGCATCGGTGTAATACGCTAACGGGAAAATTATGAGCGCGTATCACAAGTATACATGTGCTAGTCTAAGAAAAGCAGACAAAGAAGTCCATGATAATAATTTAATATGAAATTGTTATATTCGGATAGCTAATAGAATATCTAGAATAATAGGGAATGTGAAATAATTCAAACAGTCCGCAAAGTAGGTTTACGAAAGTAGGTCTTTATAGTGAGCACTTATAAAAGCTATGCTACGTCACTATTTCAACACTGTAAGGCATTCGAGCGGCTACGGCTGTCCGTAACTGTCCCCAAACTAAAATCACTTAACATAATCAACTCTTCCACTAGCTAATCTATAAATTATAGATGTTATCTCTTTCTACAACCTGTTTTTCGAATATATTAAGAAAATGGACTTCAAAAGAGGAATCTATTTCTTGAGATCATGCGTGAGAATGGCGCTTGGAATTGACGGTTGATCAGAAACTATTTAAAATTTTGAAAACTATTTAAAATTTTGAACAGTCTTGATATTATTGTGACGTCACATCGTTGCCCTTGGGAAAAGCCTATGTGCACCAATGAACTGTTGCAGGCTGATGCTGATTTATACATATTTTTTAAATATAGATTAATAAATATTAATAAATTTTGTTAATAAATATGAATGTAAATTATAGCAGATTTTAGTTGTGCTCCTCTTTACTTATCCGATATTCTTTATAATACTTCTGAAAAAAGTATCGGATGATAATCTTTATATTTCATGATTATATGGTTTTAAGAGTACTGATGCTGATAAGGGAATTTAAAACGGGAGAGCTCTTAGTAAAAATGAATAAATAAGCTCAATATGGATTGGTAAGTGATAAAAACTCGGCTGAATCGTTTAGGATGGAGCGAGAGGCTGCGAGTCTCACCCGCCGCCGCGCCGCGCCTCCAACACTTTAATGATGACTTTTTGTTGCATCACGGTACGCACCAAAAGCGGCGCGCGTTTCTTATAATCTTTATAAATTAACATATCTGTGCGTTTACTTTGGCTAAATATTTTTTGTTCCGCGTTTCAATGTTCATGAAAATGTTATTAAAGAAAACATCGTTGCCCTGTTTACATTTCTTCAGATAAACTGCAACTGCCCACTTCGACAATTTAATAGATTGACGTCACTATCGAATACGATAAAAATTGTTATGATTATATTATAAAAAATGTAATGTAATAATGATTCTGAAACATTATTAAAATTGACTTACATTATAAAATACATGAAGTATATATAAATCGATATTATAAGTATAATAGTATGGCTGGAATCGCGTCATCTCATAGCTTGGAGTGTTGTGTAAGGCGACAGCCTCACCCCGCGCGCCTCGCCGCGCCGCAGCCTTATTTTATTGCCTCGCTCGCGCGCGGTGCGGCGAGCCCTCGAGATGAGCTTACCATCGTTCGGGTTCTCGCCCCAATCATTATTTAATGTAATTATTTGGCCGGTAAACTGCTTTTTTTGGAAATCATAACAGTTATGTACACTTTTTATCTGGCGGCTTCGGCTTTAGGTGGTTCATGCAAGTTACCATATAGTGTAGGTATAGGTACCCACTGCTTAAATTGCTAAATGTAATTTGTAAATAAGGATTTTGTTGGGCAAGTTTAGGATGAATATTTTCAGTATGTGAAATGTATTTTTTATAATTGGGCTTATATTCGATGAAGGCCGGTAAAAAATAATTAAATACGTGAAGTAATGGTTTACTTTCATGACGATGAATAATGACTGGTACGAACATGACGTACATAAATTAATGAGTAGCTATTTCCATATAAAGCAATAAATAAAATAATTGCTATTTTTTCCCAAAATACCTTTCTAGTTACAGATTTAGTTATGTTCCCACATACTCGGGAGTAATTTATAAGCAGTTGTAAAACAACTTACACCAAACTATTATTTAATCCGTGCTCTGACTGTACTCTGAAAAGTAAAGTACACAACTTCAAACTTTTCAAAATAAAACGTAGCATTTGATGTGACTGCGTAATTGAGAAACTTACTTACTATACTTACAAAAGTTGCATTATATTTATACATTATACGTAATTTATAATCGTAACGTAAGTAATATAAAATAAGTAGACTCTTTCCTTGTCGTAATTACGTACACACAACAACCATCTGAATTAATTTGGGAACGAATCAAGAGGTGTTTGTGCTACGTTGGCTCCAGAGAGGAGTCAATACACTCGTGAAAGCGCGAGATATTAAAGCTCTAAGCAAAAGACATCAACGGGCGAACGGCCCCTCCCGTAGCGACCAGGGAGTAGCATAGTCGATTCAATGCTCATTGGTGACAACTTCACTTCATTATATTAATATCAAATAGTAATCAGATAATTGGAGAGTATAGATAATATTAATAATTATTATTATTTTATAAAGTAATACGACAATTAATTCATTGTTCAGATATAATAGTTTAAGAAGCCAGGATGACCGGCATGATATGACGTTGATAGTTGCAGGAGTTTATAACATTAATATCAAATAATAATCAGAATGTTCAAGGGTATAGATAATATGAATAATAATTATTATTTTATAAAGTAATACGACAATTATTTCTTCATTTGTGTATTAATAGTTCAGGAAGCCAGGATGACCGACATGATGATTATGACGATGGTAGTGGTAGGAGTGGTAGGAGTTGCAGTAACTAACTATTTTAAAATCGGCTTTTTACAAAGTGACGAGAACGCAGAAATTACACTCTCAGTTTACCTACCTTATATTGAATAGTCACTGTTTAAACTCAAAGTTCAGTGTGTCCTTTAAAAATTAACGATCATCCTTTCTACCTGATGCCGCTGTCCGAGTGCAAATAAAAAACGGTTTCCCCGCGTAAAGGGTTCACTTCCCATCACAAGAAGGTTGAAGGTACACCCGCACGCACACACGTACACCGATACACACACTACCACACGTTGCTATGTAACTTTAGGCACCGACGAGCCAGCGTCCGACAGAAATCTCAACGGGGGATAAAATTTCTTCAGAACTAAAGAATATAGTGGATCGATCTAAAATATTTTTACGTCATATATTATTTCAGTTTGATTATAGTGCTTCTATATGAAGATATTACATACTTTGGACATATAAAACGAATCTATTGTATCTACAGCTTTTGTTGATGACATTTTTATGTATTCATTTAGGTTTAAGTGTGAAAATTAATTACCTACTATTGATCTTTAATAATTGCAACTTTGTTATTATTTCGAGATGTTTTAAAACATATGATTTTAAAGAACAAAATGATTCTGCTAGCTACACAATCAAATCAATTTTACATACCTACCTAGTTAATGGTTTTCGAAAGAGCACATATCTCATCCACACCCAAAAGTAGATAAATATTTTATTCGTTTTTTTTATCCATGACTACACAACAGCAAATCCATTATAGGATTTTATTATCTTACATCAAGGTTTGGAATCGAACATCAACGGAGTGTAGGTTATCGTCAGCTGTTGTAAAACAACTTCTATAGCAGTAGAGCTTACGACTGAAAATGAAAGTACGGATAGGAAGGGAATTTAAATATTCGTGGATATACGCAACTTTTTTTTTGTGACTTCGGGGATTCCTTTGTGGTTAGCCTCTTAGTCGTTCGTGGCCACATTCAGTCCCGTTGTTTACCCTTTGTACATATAGTGATTGTGCCGATAATTAAACGCGCTTTTATTCAAGATTGACCAATTTAATACTAAAGTCGTTTTTGAATACATTCCATTTAAAGGCCGTTGTTTATTTGTATTGTAATTAATTTTAAACCTGTTCATTTGAGATATTATTACTGTAACAAGATCTCAAAATATTTTCGCTATCTTTGAGATATATACATTTATATAGTATGTATATATATGTTAATATCATAGTAAATTGTTTGTGATTTAACGATAGTGATCTATTCAATTGAAATCATCGATTGAAATAATTCGATTAAAATAATTGTTTGAGGTTTACTGAGGATGTCTTTTATTATTATAGCCTCCAAGGATTGTGTATAGGTACAGTGATGGTCGTTATTATTTCTGCTCAGTCATGATTTAGGTACTCTAAGGTTGTACGGGGCCTCCTGTAGCGCAAACAAAATGCGTACTTGACTTTGAGGTCGATCGATCAATGTATTACAATGTTGTTTAACGTCAATGTTCTCGGATATTAAAGGAGCGGCTCACTGTTAATTAGAATGTTTCTGTAAATTGCCTCGCGCTATATTGCCATTATAACTCTTTTCGTTTGATTGCGTTTGTAAATCAACAACATGGTGTCAGATCATCTGATATCATTCTTTCGCGACGTGCGTTGATGTAATAGTTAATCACGGCAGGCTTTGTTCAACGAAGTTTATCAAACCTATGTAACTGTCTAGATAGTTAAGCTTAGCAGCCTTTACTTTTCTGTTACAATTATGAGATAATAATGATAACACCTGACAATGGTTATTGTCTAATTATTGCATCAATAGAACAACTGTTATATTTGTAATTCTTTCTCAAGACCACTTAACTATTTCAAAATCATTAACTAACTTTGCATAGATAGGTATCTATAATCATTGAGTCGTAAAATCGGAGAAACTGTTTATTCATCACATTGACATCGTGTTAACGCACACACAGAAAGCTTGCGGATGGGTGTGTGAAGTCTGCGTGTGTGTTGGAGCTTATTAGTGTGACAAGGACGGAGTATAGTATTGATCTGTGTGACAGAGAGAAACGGACATCAACAAGGCTAGCTTTGCCTTATAAGTATATGAATGTACGTTTTTATTAACTTGATTCGTTATACGGCTTGCCATTATAATAATATATGGGTACATATAATCACAATTCAGTCCAATTTTAAGAATACCTACGTCTCATAACAAAATGCATGTTAATTTTTGGTTGTCGTTTTTAATAAAATATGTATATAAAAAGCTTATAAGGAAAAATCATGATGTTTTTGTAAGATTGTGATTTAAAATATTGTTTTATGATTAAATGGAATTGTACAAGATTCTTTGAGTCCTAGCAAAACCGAATTGTTTTCACACTGAGTAGTAACAAGTATGTACAACAGCTGTTACTAATTCTGCAGCTATTACTGTTAAGGTTGAGTCCACATAAGTGAGGCACTTAGGTATATCTGTATACGTAAAGTGTCTTCGTACTGTCTAGCGTAAGCGTTTATCTATTTATTTATTAAGGCACTTCAACTACGTAAGCAAAAACATTTAATAATATTAACCGTGATCAGGTCTAATGGCTACACGAATTTTTATAGACGAGCATAACATTCATAATAATAATATTTAAACTAGTATTAGTGTAAATGTATTTAACTTCATAGTGTACGTAAGAAAATTGAAATAAACTGTTAAATAATTACAATTAAAAGTTGAAATAGTAACTTAAACTAATTGACCAATTTGAATTTAAATTATTATCAGGCGTTATTCGAACGTATGGACGTATTAGGGCGTAATCCCTGCAAAGCCATCGCGTAGATATGGCGTAGTAGCCACGTAGACGCGACGTAGCCGACTCGTAGATGCTGCGTGTTCTGTGCGTAGCTACTGCGTAGCATTTGGCATTTAGTTGTCATAATACAAAGGGACTCATAGGTGCTCTTTGACACAGGGTGCGATTTTTTATACTCATTGAAAAATTTTATTAATGAAATTTTATTAACATGGTAATCTAGTCCCAAACTAAGCAGAGTTTGTACTATGGATACTAGACAATGGATATAATACTTAAATACTTTTTTTTTTGTAAATATATACTTATAATACATAAGAAACGCCCATACAAACAAACACTTATGTTTATCACATAAATATTTATGTCATGTGGGAATGGAATCCATGACCTCATGATCAGCAGTCTAACACTCGAACCAGTAGACCACAGAGGTCGTCAAAAATAAAAAAAAGCATATTGGGATATTATTAAGGTTACTGGTTGTGAATGATGAAAATATTTTATATGTTAAGGATTAAGATTACTCAGAACATTGAACAGCCTGTTATGAGGCCAATGTTCTGCAATAGATGTTTATGGAACGGTATGACGTCACGCAATAGCATAACATTCTATCTACATATATACTGTAGCCACCTCAGACGTAAAAGATATGCTGCAGCATAGCCTTACAGATATTTAAATATGGAAATTATTTCGTAACTTTTAGCATCTAGAAACTATATTACAATATATGACTCACATAGAATGCCACAAATGACCAATGCATTTACAAAGTAATTAAGTAATATTGGCGTTCTTAATTTGTCATTGATCTACAAAACAAAATCATTCTTTAAACAATGTCGGTATTGCTACCAACGTTCAACATACATTCAATGTAGTTAAAATATAGTGTATTAATTACCAATGATAGCTTTGTGGTAAGAATGTTTAACTTCGGGACGTGAATTTCCAAGTTTGAAGTAATGTACAGAGTAGAAATAAAATCATTTGCCTTAGGGGATTGAGATAGTACGATTATGGGCACCCGAAAAATTCTTAGAGGTGTGCTAGTGATATAGGTAGAGTACTGCCTAATTCCTCTCAATGCTAGAGGTCCTGCTCGGCAATGACAGAGGGTAACGGGTTTAATTATTGATACTTACTGTCCGTACACAATATATTATTTTTTTTACTATTTCTTATATTGTACTAGCTTATATTGTGCTCGCGGTTTCACTTGCATCTCAAAAGGCTTTTCGAGACAAAATGTAGTATATGTCATTTTTCAAGGTCTAATCTATCTCTGTACCAAATTTTACCAAAATCAGTTCAGCGGTTTAGGCGTGAAAGCTTAACAGACAGAGTTACTTTTGCATTTATAATATTAGCAGGGATAATACTAACCTTTTAAATAAATAATAAAAATAAACTTTATTGATGTACATTTTTCTACAAGTACCTATAGTACTTAATCTACTTAAAGTACACAAAAGTATTAGCATTTGTCACCAAACTAGGCATAACGTATATTTCAGCCCTCAACGCCGATCCCCCTGAGTTATAAATTAAGTCTCTTTGTTATGAAATTACAATGATCCCATGTATGAAATAATGTACGTAGATATATTGTTTATAATTTAATAGAAAATTTAGAATAATAAAAAGATTACAATTTAAAATAGGTGTGTATCCAGTCCTCTCCTTGTGTGTCATGAAGGTGTGCATGGATGAGTGTGAGAGGGTGTGTATGAAGGATATGTGTAAGAAATAATTACTTTTTAAATTTATTAATCCCTCTTCTACATTGGCGTTGATTACAATAGACTGACTACGATGGCAGTTATACTATAGCCACAAATAAATGATAATACATTATATTAACTTCAACTGGAGGCATTCTCCAGGAACCATAACTTTAGAACATATAAAAATGCATCAGTGTATGATCTAATCCACGAGTCCATTATTTTTTTAGTCATGTTTTTAGGCGCTCGCGCAACACAAGGTTACACAATACAAAGCTAATAAAATGAAACACTCAAAACCAGCATCTCCAATGAAAACGTATATAAACATAAATTATGTTTATCTGTCAAAGATAGCAGTAAGTATGCAGTAACTGTTAATTAAGAAAGTGTGGTATAAATCTATTCAACGATTCATATAGACACATACATATATTCCCAATTTGTACATCCGCGTTGTAAAAGTCATTGTATCAACGGTTTCGACCTTTCATATACTTATTTTATGTACAATAATAAAGACAGTAAAAGGCCCTCTTGTCATTTCGGATGTGAATATTGGTGAGAAATATTTGAGAACGTCACTTGTGCGGTATAAACTTGTAAAAATACATTAGCATTGACGACGTGGCATTGATTCCTATAAAAAAAATAAAAATTCTTTATTTCAGACAACCTTTTACACCGTCCATAGAAATATAAACAAAAAGAAAGTATGAATAAAAGTAAAAATCCTAAATCACCCTCTTAACTAAGGATCTCCATAGAGGGGATGAGTGCCTGTTTGCTAACGTCTTCAGGATTTCATTGGGGCTACCACGCACCCTGAGGATCAGGGATACCGTTCTTTTGCGCAAGACGGCTTGAAAGCCGTCAGTATGATAAAGCGAAAAACATTCCTGACGCACTACAGTAGCGAGGCAGCTATCAATGCCATGTCGTCAGTTTCAGCCCAAAATGTAGTATGATATATAAGTAAGTACTAGGAGTTACTACATATTAAAAATTAAAGTCTCACTGCGCTGGCTTTGTATTTGTTCGGCTTAATCTCTGAAAATTCTGTATAGATTTTCATATAGTATTTCCAATAAAAAGAGGGATCATCTAGGAAGATATAACTTATAATTTATGAATATAAGCTCATGAGATGCCGGGGCGGATCGCTACTTATTTTTAAATTTTGTAAGTCTTGTACGAGTATTTTGTAACTGTAAACACTCACTAACAACAATAACTGTTTTAATATTATATAAATAGGGCTGAACTCTAACTTTTATTATTACTTAAGTTACTTATTAATTTAAAAAGGCTTTTGTTTTCTTAGTTACAAATTTGTATTACTTGGACATGTGTGGTGTGTTGCACAAACACCAAGATGATCTAAAGGTTTCAGACCCCTATTAAAGATAAAAAATATGTGCAGCTTCTTGCGTAGATTTTGTTATATTTACGAATTAAAAACTTTATCACAGTAGATAAAACTCTTAAAAAAATAATGTCATGAGTCTAGTCAAACATGCCAATGGTTTATGAAAATTATAAGATTAAATTAAGTTTTTTTAACTAACTCGTCCTGCCGCTTCCGAGCGTAAGGTCCTGGGTTCGGGTAATTTTGATAATAGATTTTCCTTTCAATAATAAGGTAATAAGTACAGTTATATATAAAATGTGGGTGTACGGTAATCCACTTGTGCATAACCCTTTGGGGAATACAAGCGTGACATATAAGTATGTGGACTTCTTTTCCGCACTTACTTCTAACTCGTAAAGGTCGAGCCATTGCATTGTACCGTACGTTATGAGATAGTTCTATATAAACGTTATACGATGACAACACTTATGTTAATTACCTATCTGTCACCACTTCCTGGTGTGTAGTTGGGAAAATGAAATGAATCTTATAAGTGAAAATGATGAAGCTTATAAGCAAGTTTCAGCACACATCCCTTGAAAAACTGAAATGATGTAGATTTAGTAATATAACTTTTTAACAAAAAATTAAAACAACACACAATACTTAATTGACGAAAATATCGGAGATTAAAAATACAGACAGACGAACATAGCTACTCGTCGTTTTTTCTGTCCATTAAAAAATAGATTTGATTGGTAGATAAGTAGCCTAACCATGATTTGTGAGCAATAGAGGCACTAACATTTCAAAATTTTATTGTTTGGTGATGTTAGTTCCTCAGATGACCGCTAGAGGGTTTCGTCCATCGCTCACTGAACTCCAAGTTAGGCTTCTGAAGTTAGTTTTCAAAATGATAATGTAGTGGGTTAGGAGACATTACACTATTTCCATTTCCTGTAGCACGTGTTATGCTAAATTTAAGCTGTAAATTGATGGTAATGTAATGCATTTCTGATAGCGATTCATAATTATTGCGTTTATATCTATTTTACAATTCTCGTGGACAGTCAACATAAACTATTCGTTATCTATGTAATTGGAAATCGATAAAGGCGGCAAAAATATATGCAAATTGTTGGCGCAGGTAAAATGTAAGGATAAATTACTTGATACTTAAACTGAGCTTTTGGGGTGAGGATACTAACTGCAATGTGCAAAAGATGTACAGTTACATTGAAGGTACCTATAGTTAGAAATATGTATATTCCGATTAATTCGTGATGCCTACCAGATTTCGATAGTGGTGTCGTAAACGTCCGCGTCTTTAATATAAAAATGATAAATAAGCATAATTTGTTTATCAAATATTCTTTGAGATACGATCGCCTTCCTGGAAGCCTCTCGGGTGGTTATAAAATGTTTTATATTAGGTACATACACACATCATTTTCTTCTGTCGTGTGCATGTATAAGAAGTATCGGTTCGCAAGGAAAACAAGAATGATTAAAGATTGTTAGTTGAGTTTAAAAAAAAGGTACAGCAATGAGCCTTATCTATTATATACGCGTAGGCGATTGTATATGTAATTATATCTAAATATGAACTAATGGATACCGTGGTTGTATCGCGGTCAATTTAATAGTTGATCGATGTCGGTTAATTGTGTAGGAATAGTAGGAATATTTTAAAACCTTATAGAAATGTTACACGTTCATATTAAGATACCATCACGCCTGTATACCCGAAGGGTTAGGCAGAGGTGTACTGATGTACACTCGCAGTTTGTCGATATGTTTAGATTCCATTAAATGAGGGTAAGCCTAATACCAATATTTGAGCACAATTCCAAACTCCGAGCTGTTTCTTGGAATTTATAGTAAAACTCATAACGCGTATATTGACAATGGCAACCATTATTAATCCTTGAACGTTTTTTGAATAATTTTGGCAGTAGTCTATGACATGGGATCTAAACATACCGTGGGTGGGTGTACATTGGTACGCATCTGCCTAACCTTTTGGAGAATACAGGCGTGATGGTATGTTATGTTTTAGTATTGGTCTACTAAGGTCTTAGTAAGAACCAGTATATAAATAAATAAATATTTGGGACATTTTTACACAGCACCATCTAGTCCCAAACTAAGCAGAGCTTATACTAAACAGAGCTAAGCAGAGCTTGTACTTGGGTAAACACAAACGCTTAAGTTCATTACATAAATATTTGTGTCTTATGGGAATAGACCCCACGACATCGATCGTGATCAGCAGTTCGACACTCTAACCACTAGAGCACAGAAGTCGTCAAATTCATCAAAAGTAAAGTAATTGTACTTTATTAATATAAAATCCATATATTTATATGGTGTGACGACGCTGCCAAATATAGAATATTAAAGTTTCAGATTTATTGTTTGGTCGTATTGTCGGGTATGAGGCAGGACTTTAAGGTTATACATTCTCTCAGATAGCTCGACCTCGAGACCAGGGTGTATGGCCGGGGTCCGAACTTACGACGACATTGTGGCAAGGACTGAGGCAAGGGCGCGCCTCTCACTCACGCACACAGCACACACGTCACAGAAATGTTTTTCGGATGCCAATGTAATTATAGAAGTTATCGATACCTACTGCTGGAATTGTGGAGAATTAATGACATTAAAATATGTTTTTTTATTCAGAAAACTCGAGTCCATTTTTTATGCCAAACATAGTTAATCAAAAACTGTCATGCTAGGGCTGTCCCTAGCCAATTATATGATTTATTTATAAAGACTTGAATTGTACATTGATAATGATAAAGTTAAATGACTTGGTCTTGTATGTATGCTGTGTCCATATTCCTACATTGAAAATGCAGGTGATTATAGTTCTCATATCACTTTTAACAATGCATAAGTATTTACCTACTAAAAGTGTTCAGTATTTTTACTTTTTTTATAATATTGCCTCGCACAGGGATTTTCTCTTATATCGTGGTTGTGTTTACAAACATAAATTTTCACATAAATTACTAGCCTGACTCCGAATACCTAATAATAATTATATAGTACAAATATTTAATCCGTTCGGGGTTCGAACCAGCGACACGTGGTGCAAAAGCTAATTGCTCAATCAAAACATACCCAGTTATCTCTTCTTCCGAGCCTGTTCCCAACTAAGTTGGGGTCGGATCAGATCCGGCTGAATATCAGTATTTTACATGAAGCGACTGCCATCAGATCTCCGCAAATCTAGCTTTTTGGGCTTCTGACTACTTACCACTAACGATTAAACATTGTTAAAAGTGTCCAGTTGTGAACTAAATATAGGGTTACCATGTCATT
Source organism: Acronicta alni (assembly GCA_964056405.1). Classification (NCBI taxonomy): domain Eukaryota; kingdom Metazoa; phylum Arthropoda; class Insecta; order Lepidoptera; family Noctuidae; genus Acronicta; species Acronicta alni. Next base: position 9,940,000 of record OZ043914.1, read on the forward strand.
AATTTATTACTAGAGCTAATGAACACTTGCTTTTGATGGTACTACCTACGTACTAATAATATATAAATAGATATACATCTACTATATTACTAAACCATGAGTGGCGGTGAGTAACGGACTTGAAAAAGATTATATAATTTCTCAGTCACACATCTTTGTATAAACTCTAAGCTTTTGTTATATATTGTAAACATTGTAAGTTAATTTAGAATTATGCTAGCGAGACTAGCACAACTTTAAATTAACTCGCGGACTACTGCTGGTTGGTTACTCGTGCCATATAAGTTTAATATCATTTTGTATTCATCTCAAAGACTTACAATTTGTTACATTACAATATTTTTTATATTACTTGTAGAAGTCGATCGGCAAGAATACCTTTAATTTACCGTTAATTGTATAATAAATTAAAATGTTTCAAGAACATCAATGCTAAAGAATTTTTAAAGTTTTTATTGGCTACCTACTTGGGAAAGATAAAGTTTATCTTTTAAATTCAATGCAATCTATGGATGGCCGTCGTGTTGGATCATTAAGCGAATACTTCAAGTACATTAAAAAAAGAAAGCCTCAAGGAGCAATATGGAAGGTTTTTTGTGTGGCACAGTGGGTTCCGTACGCGCCACCGACGCACATACAAGGAGTTGCGATCCGCCACGTCCGTTGCGTCGCGATGTAAATGATCCCCTTGAATAATGTATCCCTTTCCTGGCCATCTCTCTTCTAGCACCAACGTATAAGGTACACGACCAGCAACCGTTACTTCTAACTGCTCTCCTTCTACGTTGGCTTATAATGAAATAAGCGAAATTGTTGACCATCGTTATGTATGTTATTTTTGGAATTTCTATGTAAAAAAGATATTTTATATTGTCGATTATTAGAGACAGTGATTGTCTCGTCTGTCAGGGTAGTGATGAACACATCAAATAACACTATTCAGAACAAAATTGTAAACCAAGATAAACACTGTAACCATGTTTTTTTTAAAGGAGTGTCTATGGAGTTTCTTGCCCGTTCTTCTCCATAAGACCCACTTTATGGAAACGTGCAAGTAGTGTTGACCTTTCAAAAGTGCTATTTTAATGGTCTAATTGAAAATATTTGACTTTGACTGACTTGAACGTCCTCTGATTTTCCGTAGAATAGAAAAAAGGTTAACCAATCCTACTAATACTTTTTTTTATTTATTATTATTGAGTTATTTTCCGCGGACTTGGAGGTCCGCGCCTTTTTAACAATAAGTAATTGATTAATTTGCATGCGTAATTAATTATAATTGGGCAGTTAGGCTGCTCCTATGGGACATTGTTCTTAATTATTCTAACTTAATTCTACGCGAGTCCACTGTTTTTTCCTACTAATATTATAAATGTGAAACTTTGTGAGGATGGATGGATGTTTGTTACTCTTTCACGCTAAAACTACTGAATGATGAATTTTGATGAAACTTTACAGTATTATTATTTATACATCAGAATAACATGTAGGGTAATTAAAAGTAAAGTTCCGCGCGGACGAAGTCGCGGGCAGAAGCTAATATAATATAATTATGTTACCTTTTTTAAATAAACACGACGTATCTCGCCGCGACTCCACAAGCATGTGCAAAGATACTTATATTACGTAGGTGCAATAATTTTGCGTTACGTCTCCTATGCCGAGTTCATGGCCTTCGCGAAACATCGAATGGTTGCGTTGTTTGTCTCTGTTGAGGCAACGTATTATTGTTTAGTTTTGTTCTGTTCCGGTTTCGAGTCAATGAAAATTACAAAAGCTATTAACTATAGGTAAATAAAACATTATAGAATTAATGTGATATAAAATGAATAACTCTCATTCTGCCGTAGGTACAGAGGCCAGCACATCAAGCTACCACAATCTGTCAAATTTCTTTGATTGATTTTGAACTTGAATACACAAAAATAAGGTTTATATTTAATTGGGAAACTTTCACAGTTTTGGATAGCTTGACCTGCTGACGTCTGTAGGTTAAGTTACGTTTTAAATGATCGTTAGTATCTAAATAGAGTTGAATGGCTTGTGACGATCATGTATTTCTTCATTTCTCTAGCTAAATTAAAAAATGGTATTTGTTTCTCGTCTACATACCATCACGCCTGTATTCCTGAGGTGTACTGATGCACCCCCACAATTCACCGTTATGTTTGAGTCTCATGCAAAACAGGCTAGCCATTAGCCAAGGTTCGGGCATAAATCCAAACTACGTGCTGCTACCTATTAAGAATTTAATAGAAACCTCGAAAATACTTTACTCGACCTGGGAACTGGGAATCGAACCCAGGAACTCAAGCGTAGCAGTCGCATTTACAACCACTAAGCCAATGAGGCAGTTTAGTTGGTTTCTCGTTGAACAATAATATAATTGATTTAATAAATACCATTACCTTAAAACGATGTCTACTCCAGTGCAGTGATGAAGGAAACATAAGCTGTAATTTGTTTGAGGTTAAATTCTTATAAATATTCTAACAGCAGTTTATGTTGTTATGAAACTTAGTAAACGGAACCGTCTATGATCTCAGCGGGTCGCTATTTAGTGTAGGTTCGCATTGACTCATTTTGGTTGCGGAAAACGAATTATTTATTTTAATACAACGAATAATTACGCTGATATTATGGTTATACGTAATACATAGGAAGAACTAAGTCGTTCAATAATATTTATCTGTTGTATCCATGAAATGTACTGTGCCAAAATAGCATCGAAATGAAGTGTAGGTGGTAAATTAAAATCGAGTTCGTATGTTACGTTCACGCTTCGAAGGGTCTCGAAATTTTATTGATATTTGACAAAATGAAAAGAAAAATACCACAAAGAGAATCTTTCAATATTTAATTAATTTAATTAAGAATAAATTCTATTAGATATGACTCATGCAGTTGCCCTTAGAAAAGCATCTGGCTTATCTAGAATTAAGAGGCGATGTGCTCTAAGAGCGGTTCAGAATACCGCCGGTGTCGCATTAGATACAACCGAGACATTGTACTGAGATTAAGTGCAAATGATTGTGTACTCTAACGTCATTTTCATTGATACGAAAATTGCAGTGTGGTATGCCGAGCAAGGCTCGCGAGCGGGTCACGACTGACGCGCACGCGCGTTCGTGACCTTGCCGTGCGCGCCTCGCAGAGGTCACACTCTTGTGTTGATGCGCTAGCGCTCCAGTCTACGCTTTCCATATTTCCAAGCGAAACTTGTACCAACCTCAAGTAATATCCAGGACATGATCTTCTAAGTATAAATACTTTAGATATTTCATTTTATAGGCAGGTGTGAATGAGCACTTTAGATATTATAAGTTTATGTATTTACAGAAACAGAATTATTATCTGCCTTGCGTTATTGTTTTTTTTTTAATAGAGTGAACACATAACACATTTATTATTACCGTAGGTATTAATTGTTTGCAGTTAGGTAAGTTAATTTAGTAAGGTTTAAATTAATTTAGTTTACGGCAGTTCCGGCTCGACTTACCTTATGTACTAAGTACTTAGTATCAATATCTGAAGAACGGTGCTACTGATATTTAACTCACATTATAAGAAATTATGGCTGTACTTGCAATACCGAGGTGACATATTTACGCGAATAATAGGAGAAAAGGCTCTGGCGAAGGAATGAGAAATGCCGCCATAACAGGGCTTTGCGCACTTTCTCCAGCTGAGGCTCTCACTCGGTGAGTCGGTACACCCTTTAAAGTGGTGTTGCGAGGGCTTTATCAATAATTATCAATTAATAAAATTAGCTTTTTAATTTAATGCATTTAATTATCATGAAGATATAGCGTAGTAAATATCCTAATTACAATTCATTCAGCGAAAACACAGAAGATATAAAATATATTGCAAATAAATTAATATTTACTATTAGTATATAATATCTTATTTCTAGTCTGTTGAGTGAATGAATCATTGTCAATTAAGTAGTCGCCTTCAGATAGAACTGAAAGTACCGTATGAGTAATTTTTTCTGCCGACTTACGTCAGTTCTAAAGAAAAACTAATAAATGATATGTAAACGAAAAAAATATCAGCGGATTATGTCATTGTTAATAAATTGTTATAAAGTACTAAATTGATTGCGGTAATGTCCCATTTGTGGTAGATGTCACCTTATACTAAATAAGAGCCAGCCTAAGAATTCCGCAATGACTAAGCGTTGCAAAACCAATTAAGTGGAAGGAAGTTGCGTTTCTACGCATGTACATGAAAGTAGGTATGTGTACCTATTACGTTATATGACATCTTTAAGAGGAAGTTAGACCAAATTCAGTCTTACGTAGGTATCTAGTTTTGTGGTCGGAGTAATTAAATAGGTATTGGTACTTAAATATAGTACAACCATCTTCCATATTTTTACTTCGGGACGGATCCCACATCGCACATTATTTTTCCATTCGCCTGAATCAATCGTCTCTCATTATTCACAACATTATTGACCATAGCATTATCTCCCACGTAGTTCTTCCATCTCTCCTTTGGTCTGCCCTTCTATCCAATTCTGCTCAGCGACGTAGATCCACCTCTACTTATGAGGAAGGATAAGGCGAATAATAATAATAATGATCCCTAGATGGCGTTGGGATCGAAATAGATCGCGCTATGGTTTCGTTACACGAGTTTAATGACCCCCGCTGAAATTTTCATATTTGTTGTGAGCTATAAAATACGGTCAAGTTTAATATACACTTTATAATTACCGATTATTAGTGTTTAATTTACTACCATCTTCAATTCAAACGGACCCTCGGGAATATACATGTGCCCGACCCAGTTCTCGTAAATGATCATGTTACATTGTACTGGGACCGGTCTATCATTACAGACAGGACTATTGTTGCCAATAAGCCTGATATTGTAGTGATAGATCGATTAGAGCGTCGTGCAATGATTGTTGACATCACTGTACCGCATGACGAGAACCTCGTGAAAGCCGAGAAAGAGAAAGAAATAAAGTATCTTGATTTGGCACACGAGGTTGTCGACATGTGGGAGGTGAATTCAGCAATCATTGTACCAATTGGTGTGTCAGCTAATGGCCTAATAGCCAAGAGCCTCGACAAACATCTAAGGAGGCTCTCGTTGGTTGGCTGGATCAAGGGCTTGATACAGAAAGCAGTACTCTTGGACACGGCCCGTATCGTTAGGAGGTTTCTTTCTTTGGGGCCCTGACCACCGGTAGCTTGGACCCTGCTCCCGATGCCGGTGGGTTTCTATTTTTTATATTTTTAAATGTTTTCTTTTTTATGTTATGTTAGGATGAAATATTTAAAAAAAAAAATGTATAAGTATAAATAAAGAATAATAATAATATTTTTTTTGGGACATTCTTACACAGCACCATCTAGTCCCAAACTAAGCAGAGCTTGTACTATGGGTACTAGATAATGAATATAATACTTATGTACACCTTTACAGGAACAAGAGTGCCTATGAGCGGTTATCTAGTCATATCTCTCATTATTCACTACATTATTGACCATAGCATTATCTTCCACGTAGTTCTTCCATTTCTCCTTTGGTCTGCCCTTATATCCAATTCTTGTCCATATCCAAACACAAAATCCTAAAACGTTTTGACTTTTTAAGAACTATTATCATGTAATATGTCTGCGGTCATTGTAAATAATAGCTGCACAATAAAACAATAAACGTCAACAAAATCTATAAAATTAAATATTTACGTTTAAGATTCATCTTCAATCCTTGAACTTTGTAAATGCAAAAGTCGAGAGGCGGGTAGACAAAATCATTTGGAACTATTCATTGTAATATTTTTGACCGATAATCATTGCCGATTAATGTAAGTACAGAGGCCTGCACATCAAGCTACCACAATCTGTCAAATTTCTTTGATAGATTTTCAACTTTAAACTAAAACAATAAGATTCATATTCAATTGGGAACATTTTACAGTTTTGGATAGCTTGACCTGCTGGCGTCTGGACCTAATTACTTTTAATACATAAATAATGAAATGAACTGCTTCAATGTTCTGCCGAACATAAGACGTTATTGGGTTACCTAATACGTAATAATGTATTACAACTTGTAAAGGATCGTATTGAGTTTTGTTTTCGAGTATTTAAGTAAAACAAGAACTGATCGAAACATTAATACAAGTCGAAATTCTTTTGCAAATGAGTTTTGTAAATCATGAAAGAAAAGCGCTCACCGTTACCGCCGTACTTGGTCAAAAGTTGTAATGAGTGCCACAAATGGTATCGATCCGAGGCACGTCCACAGCTTACACTCGCTAATGTTCCTCATTAAATACTGGAACATCAATTTGTATCTGCACCACGTAGAAAAATACCAAAGCCATCCATTTTTATTGCGCTGTACCACGAGGACATTCGCAGACGCCGATTTAAAAGAATATCGTCTCTTATCTGATGTTATTCATACAAAACGTATTTTATGCAAATCCGTTCGTTATTATTCTTGATTAATGATTAACTCCATGACTTCTGCAAATTATCAAGAGTTCAAGGGCATTGGTATCATGTATTCGCTTCGGTAAGGCTGTTAAAACAAATGTATGAATTACATCTAGCCTAGAGGTATATAGAAAAACTTAATTTGATATAATTAAGATAATACCTTCGAGGCTACGATGCTGTAGAGTCCATGAATGTGTTGACTCGATTGGATGTATTCTAACAAGCAACAGGTTCCGATACGATATAAAGTCGATAATTTTTCTGATGCACCCCACGAGATGTGAGTATTCCGGTTAGTTCCGTTAAGTCTTCAACTAAAGTGGAATTTCCACTTATTACTTTACGTTGATATACAATGTATACACCCTCTACTTTAAACGCACGAAGTTTTTATAAAACTGCAATGACATCGAACATTTTGCGGAAAAATATGTATCATGGAATAGTATTGTTGGGTTATGTAATAGTATGCCGTGATCATGTCATTAACGCGTTAAAATGTTTCAGGATCTCAGGTTATTATTTTTATTGCCGTTGCGCAGTCTTGGCCCGAAATATAGGTACTTTTGTTATTTATTATGTGGTTGCTATATTTTTGTCAGTGTTTGCAGTAAATTCCCATAACAATAATTTAGCACAGTACAAAATAACTAATTAAGTGAGCGCAGCGGGACATGTTTTTATGTTCCCACTGGTTGACTATTATAATTGATGCTAGCTAAAGCTTTATGTCAATAATATATTGAATTCGGGAAATGTTTTGATTGGTTTTTAAAGCTATTATTTACATTTAAAATCGTAGAATGAAAATGAAATAAAGTTTATTTTATTTTAGGTAAGTTTATTTTTTTATTATGTGAATGAAATGAATATAGAAAAAACTGTTTATGTTTTCAAAATTGTGATGTGCCGTTTCGTGTACATAACGTTTTTGTGGTGTATTCTGACCCTGAATTCTACACGTAAACATTAATTATTTAATAATTGAAAATGATTTATAAGTCTGTAATTTGCTTGGAAAAATTTTTACGCAATACAATTATTGTTTTTTAAATGTATGATAGAGCAGAGGTGACATAATTAGAAGCAATAGGTATTTTTAGTGTTTGACTTTATGAATATTTTAAACATGTATTTTATAAAATTACAATATGTTACGGTGGCGTATAACGTAGCTAAATTATAAGATTCCTTTTTTATTATCTGCTCATGAAATTGTAGGTTGTGGAAGTTTTTACGAATATGACCTTTGCCGAGTGTCGGTTTATTGACGTGGTTTTGTAATAAACAAATAAATGTATCTGTTATATCCTACGCTCTGTGGGAATTTTAGCTCCATGGAGCGCGCAATAGCAGTAGCTGATGGAGATTAGAGGTGCAGTAGTCGCAGCGAATGACGGCCTGCGTCATTTAACTACACTCTTTTAAGCTGAACTTACTCCAAGTAAGAAGATAAAATTTATTTTTAAACTTCATGCATAGTGGTAACAGGTTTTGTATTTATACCTGATCCAACATAATTACGAGTATATGCCCTCTGTAGTGTTAGATTCCTATATGATTACAAATGGATTAAATATTATTTTCTTGCTAGCGAAAGTATCTAAAAGAAGTAAGTACCAACTACTAACTACTTTTGTGTCTAAAATCACTATATATATTTTTTTAATTTCGCGGTCGATGTATTTCTGGCTTATTAGCATATATATCATGTCTGACCTAAGTTTGATTGATCACGTCGTGTTAATAATCTGAAGGCTTATAATATACAGACTAAAAAACTTAGACGATTTTGTAATTTCAAACCGTTCTTGTATTTTAATCTCTCATTGATTTTAATAGCCGTAAATAGTAAGTAAATAATCAATTTATATTTCTTTGAGGTCTGCAACGTTTTAAATATCTTCTTTTTTTAAGTCATCGAAGGGTTTATTTTATGTGCCTGTATCTGTTGCGAAAAGAGCAATGCGATAGCAAATAATGGCTCATGGACCTCTGATAAGCTTTCAAATATAAAGTTTGTTATAAATAAAAGAGTATATTATATTGAACTGAACAGATAGTCGATAGCTGGGACAAAAAGAGCTTTACCGTTAATGTGTGCGGTGGATCATGAAAACTACATGTCTGTGCGTCGCTGCGACTGTCGTACTAAGTTTCTCTCCTAGTTAAACGAATCAAAAAACCACAATCTTAATTAACGACCAAGTGTTCTCTTTTAAAAGCGTTATAAATCACTTTCCACGTTGATTGGTTTGCTATAAGTTTGCGGTACCTACTTATTATATTTCATAATTTGTGTCAATAGATATAATATCGCAATTATTGACTGAATCACTGACTGGGTTTGATTCCTAGGTCGAGCAGTGTTATTTGGTTTTTAGATTCGGAGTTTGGAGTTTGGATTTGTGCCTGACTGAATAGATTCGCATCCTATTACATGGGACTTACTAGCGTATCTACTGGTAAACTGTGGGCGTATATTAGTACACCTTTTCCCAACACTTCGGGGGAAATAGGCGTGATGGTAGGTATATTACGTTATGATATCGCAAAACGAAGTAGTTATTTGTTTACGATTTTAATCACATGCATAGTTCAGGGTTACCCGACTGGTTACCCACTCGAAAGGAGCCGAACTAGTTCAATTTGCGACTCAAAGATCAGATTATAATAATAAACTCTCTTTAACGTCTATAGTGGCCGTGAGAGTGACTGCTACACTAGGCCTGGGTTCGATTCCCACGCCGAGAAAGTGTTTTTGGATTATTTTTATTTAATTAGGTATTATATTCGACTGAAACTGGTAAGTTATCTTACAGTGCCAAGATAAAGGAAAAAACGCGTGAAAACAGTTATCGATTACCTAGTAATGTTGATTATTGTATTTGATTCCCAATTGAGAGGAGCACTGAATTGCATTTGCCGTGGGTTATTTTAGTGCTAAAAACGCAAAAATGTTTACAATAATAATTTGTATGAGCAATGCAAACGAAGCCAAAATCTTATGAAGTACATACAGCTGAAGATAGGAAAATTATTTTTCGCAGACCCGTTTTGTAGTATTATGCAGGAAGTTTGGGATGGAATCGAAAGGAATCAAATAAACCTAAAAGATATCTTTCTATATCTATACTAATACACTACCTATTATAAAGAGGTAAAGTTTGTGAGGTTGAAATAATCTCTAGGTCTACTGAAGAGATTTTGAAGATTCTTGTTGTGTTGGATAGTCCATTTATCAAGGAAGGTTCTAGTTTATATATCATATAATAGGGGTTGTTAATAGGGAACAGTAGTTAGTAACCGACATCGACAGTTGGAAATTGGCGTTTTATTCTTCAGACTTAGTACGAGCTTTGAAGTTGTGATTTGATCTCAGAATTACCATAATGGGAGTAGCTATATTGATTGAATGCGTTTTTATCTGATCGATCGCAAGAAGCTTATATCTACGCGACGTCTCTATAAGGATAATGGATTCTAGCAAAATCTTGTCATTTCCTTAGCATAATGAACAATATTAAGAGGCCTGCTAAGTGTAATTGGGGCTTGAGCAGCAAAGTGCTCGTTTTATGCGGCCGCATAATTACGTATAATAGGCGACTTTTGCAACGCACGCGCATTCAGAATGTTTAACTCCCCCGAGACAGAAGTTTCGAAACACTGCTAATTATAAGGTGTATATTATGCGATTAACTTAAATGTTGCCTTTGTACTTATTTACTGGATTGGAAATGAAAAAAATATTAAATCAACTTAGAACTTTGAAAGTCCTTTTCGGGTTCCGTACATCAAAAGTAAAAAATATGGAACCCTTATACGATCACTTTGTTGTGCGTGTGTCTATCTGTCGAGATCTTTTATCTCGGGAACACGTGGAGGTATCGAGTTGAAATTAAAACCGTATACTCAGGTCTACAGTTCCTTGAAGCTGTGAAAAAACCAAACTTCTAGGTTAACGTAAATAAAAGCGGCCCTTTATGCCGCAAAAAACGTTCAAGATTCTCAAGATAATCAATATTTATGATATAGGTACTTTCCGTGTACTAGAACTATGAAATTTGGCAAGCAATATCGTCTTATACTGCAAGTACAGGAAAAATTTGTAAGTAAATCATAAAAAATATCGTCTTTATTTAAAGTACGTAATCAATCATCGAGGTTAAGCAACGGTATGCGGGGTCATAATGTAATTTGTACGGAACCTTCAGTGGGCGAGTGTTCGGTGTTTTTATTTTTTAATGAGTAATTTAAGTAAAGATATACTTAATGTTTTATTCTACCTTATAGTTTGAAACAAGAACCCTATAGAAGTTAGCAGACAATCTAGCCAATAACATCATACCAACACGCCTGTGTTCCCCGAGGGGTCATGCAGAGTGTTATGTTCCCATGTAAAAGTAAATGTATCTATTGCCATTAACCGGACACAAATCCAAACTTCGATATTACTAAGAATTGCATAGAAAAACCCAATAACATATAGCTCCCCCTGAGAATCGACCAATAATTAGGCGGCTTAGATTAAAGTAAAATCTCTCTCAATTAGTGCCCAGTCATCATGACCTACCATATACTGTCCCACTGTTGGGCACGGGTCTCCTCTCAGAATGAGAGGGATTAGTATCTGTAGTCCACCACGCTGGCCCACTATGGATTGGCAGACTTGACACATTGTGAGAAAATCTCTCAGGTATGCAGGTTTCCTCACGATGTTTTTCTTCACCGTTTAAGCGACTGATAATTAAATTAATACGCAGATGACTTCGAAAAGTCAGGGGTGCGTGCCTTGGAACTCGAGACCTTCGACTTGCCAGTCCAATGGTCATACCTAGGCTATCACTGCTGTGTTCGGTAATGAGTCTCAATTATTAAAAATATTATATGTACTTATAGTTACCTACTGCCTCAGGTTTTATCCCCGTTAAACTATAAATTAGCATAAACAATAGAAAAACCATTGTTTCAATCCTCTGGTCATGATAATCAGGGTCACGGCTTCTTTAATAAATTTAATACGTGTAAAACGGAATCTGCCAGGGTAATACAACCTCCTGTCATGGTCGTGGTGAATTTCGCAGATCCCATGGCCATGACAATAGGCTGCCCTATTTAACGAGTAAAAACCGCACTTGCCTTCGCAGTGTGTGGTTTTTAATCGGTACTCGGTACGAGTCCGATATACCCTGCCACCTCCCCGGGTGGCGGAGAATCCATGAGGATTTTCCGTACTACATATAAAAACGGCTAATCCAACCTTGATTAAAAAAAGTACCTTGATATCTAAAATTTGTCGCCTACTGTGATTTGTCTCTACCTTTAATACAAACATGTTGTGGAAATTCCAGCAAATCCTAGGAAAAGTACGTATCTGTATCTACTACCTACTATCAGTCTTCTCGATCTACTTGCAAACAAGTAGTCGTTTGTTAAATCCATTGTGTCTGCTCTTGGCGTAGGACACCTACGGGAATACATGAAGGGTCTTGTAGCGGAAGTTCACTCGACGTAAGTCGTGATCGTGACTTATAAGAGCCGCAGATGATAGGCTTCTTTCAACAATATGGTAGGTAAGGCTTTGCCATCGATCAGTAAATAGTTATCATAAATGTCAGGCATCATGTCTTTTAATATTATATATCTACCATCATCATCAATGGCAACTATATTCCACATCGAAAAAATAATAATACCGTAATGGTCTTTGCAAACCTGGTCAGTTCTGTAGAAGTTAAATTTATTTGACAGTTAAATGCTATAATTTTCGCTCTCTTCGCAGTCTACAGATAATTTAAAGATGTTAACTACCTATCTCGCAACAATATATTACGAGTATTTTAAGATTACATGCTAAGTAATCGAATTTGTAGTTTGTGCCAACGTAGGTAGGTGACTTGTAAATTTATAAAATTCATGGATTTCATTCATATTAAGTCAGTATAGAAGAGTAAGAGGATATTGAAGAATATAAATCCAATAAAATTTTTCTTCCCTATCATAGAAAACTACGTTACACGTCTCTGTGCTCTCCTGGACAGGTAAGTTGGTATTTGTGCACGCTGTAGGTAGATGTGCTATTGACTGATTGTCACATTGGCAAAAAAGTGCAGCTCGTTCAAGAATGAAGACACTGGTTCCGATGGGCTCTACTCTCGTGATAATTAATTTTGTCGCCTTTTTCGGATCATTGTTTTTGCTCGCATATTGTATCGAGGCCAGAACTAATCGGGACACAATTACGGAGAACTACATCAGTATTTCATACATTTTGTTAAGATCCAGTAACATAAATCTAAGTATGCGTTTGAATAAATAGGTACATGTATTCCTCGAAATATTCATAGTGCCTGAGTAAATCGCCCTCCCTATTACGGACACTAGTTGTATAGTGAACAGAAAAAAAACTGAACGTCGATGTGTTTTAAACTGAGAATCGATTGCAGATATCTTGTATTTTTATCTACAGGTAACTCAGTAAATTTGCGATACAGTTCTTCCACTTGCTATTGGACATCGCTGTAGAAGTTTTGAATTGCTACACATTTTCTTCTGTATTCCTATATGTAGTAAAATGTTGCTTTCAAATTAAACAACTTTTGTTATTTTTTTTTCCATTTTCGTGACTTTGTATCATCATCATGTTCTATTAACAGTTTTAATTTTGAAGATCAATCTACGGTCGTATGTAGTTCGCAAATATTTAATGAGAACGAGTACAATCTAAGGGGTTTAACGAGCTGGTGCGGTCCGTCAATGCATTCGTTTTTGTACCTACAGATAGCATTTTATTTAAAACAATAGTGGACGTGGTCAGCATATTTACGGTGCGACTGCGACAGACTTGTCTTACTCCGCCAATCAATGGTCGGCTTAACAATCCTTGCGGGTTTTTTTATAAATACTAAAAGGATATAGGCCTAGCATACCTAATTTAGTAGCTAAACATTTACCCAATGAGCGTTGAAATTGACCCGCTGATTGATTGATACACTCATTAGGTAAGAGTGAAGGTATTTTCCTTATTCGGTTGGAGCCTTTTATGTGTGGATTATTAAGGAAAATACCAAAACCTTTAAGGTTATTAGAGATCTTCGAACTAGAATCTTAGAAAATTCGGTAGGTACCTATTTAAAATGGAATCTTACAAGCGCAAAGCCTACGAAAGATAACATTTATTTGATATATATCTGTCTATTTATTTAAATATCCCGTATTTGGTCAAGATTATTCGGTTTGGGTGAGTCGGAGCCTAATGTATACTAATATAACGCTAACATTCGGCTCCCCATCCTTTAGAAATCCTAATGAATTAAATTTGAAATTTTATCGGAACCGAAGCAGTACCACCTTTGTATAAAGCCGGCCGTAAAGGGCCCACTATCTATACTCGATTAAAATGTACCAGAGTAATAGTTTCGAGTGTATCATCATAGATGTCTCTCGTGTATCATGGTCATTGCTGTAGTTCTCTTGTTCGTCGATAGGTGGCGCTACTTATAGCATTTTATAACATCTCAAGAAGCCTACTTTGTTGACGAATCTGAAAGGTTCTTAAGACGTAAAGTAAATAGTAATTTTGTTAATGCTGTTAAATTATGCTATTATTGTATTTTCTCAATTACATTATTATTGTAAATAATGTTGCTAATATTGTAGAATACTACAGGTCTATGTAGTACCTACCTATCAAAAACCGCAAGCAAATTACCTCCAAATTAATCAGTGCAATTTATAAATACCAACTTTAGTATATATTATCTCTTGAACCCAAAAAAACTCAGATATTAGGAACGAATATACTATCATGGATTAAGTGACTGTATTTTCTTGTGTCGTTAACTATTTTTGTATTTGATCCTTAGCTAATACCTATAATAATAATTTCTCCGAGTTTAATTGTAAATAAAATGTTTCAGTTATTGTAATTTATTTTTCCTTTCTACTTTTTGAACTAACACATCGGTAGAATTGATCTACCTATGCACAGAAATTTATTATGCTAAATATTATCTCGTATTTATCTCCAGATATTATTAACACTATTTAATTGCACCGGAAACTCTATAATTGAGGTCTATTAAAATTCTATAAGCGAGTATCTACGGTACTTAATCGTAATCTCAAATACATAACGCATAGCCAACACCTGAGGTAGCCACAAATTGATAATGCACAAAGGTCCCTATAGAACTGAACCGTGCTTTACGTTTTCTTAGCAGTTATCATATCCATCGCGTTATTGACCTTAATCTTTACAATTTATGGTCATTCAGTACACACTACCATAAACGTTTTATTGACAGTCGTTATTTGAACCCGTGGCTAAGACGATTTTATAGCGATTCGCTGTTCGTATTTTATTAACGCCATTGCAGTTGCTGTGACGCAGTCCTCTTTAGTCCCCTTATACGCTCCAAAAGTGTCTCCATTCTACAAAATTCATGCGAAAGCACTTGGAACTTGGAACCAACTAAATTACATAACACGAGAACTTAATTTATGCACGGTTAAGATTACATTTCTTATTGACGTAAGCTATAAAAAGGACAGTACACGGTTCTGCAAGAGTCAGAAGCAAAAATGCAAAAACAAGCTTTGAGTGCCAGTATTAATACCAGCAAAAACAAAAGACAATTTCACCAATCTTACGGTTCAATACAATGAATCTTATTGCGAAAGATTTGTTGATATACTTTTCAAAGAAAACGATATTTTGTTTTTAATACCGACTTTAAAGTAAATGCCGTAAAGAGGCAATGTGACAGTTGTTTTAGTACTTTTGTAATATCATTGATATTTTAAGTTCCGAAGGAGAATATTATGTTTCAGTGTTGTTTTTAATAGTTTTATATTTTTAAACTTGTAGTATTTCCTTATCGAACAAAGAGAATGGACAGTACATATGGTTATAATTCTGTACATATGTTGTTAAAAATATGTAATAAATGGATAGCTATATGCCTTCATGTGTATTTTACAGTGGTCAAATTAGAGGACGCAACAGTAATAATACATCGGCGAGATCGCCAGTACAGTCACGTTTCCATTGTTCGTGGGCGGCAGATAAAAAGTTCACAGAGTAATAATTAGTTTCAGGATCGAGAGTGAGCTCAAGGAACAAGAAGCTTAATTAACACTCATAAAATAACTCACAAGGGCAGGTTCAATAATACAGGATAGCTCCTTACAATGCACTTCTGACCAATTGCCAAGTAGTATGTACATAATTATTTTAGATTTTATTTCATTTTATGTAGGTTTGTAAACTAAAGGGTAAAACTATAGGGTGTTTGGTGCAGCATCGTTTGCCAAATTGAATTGGGTGAAAGGAGAGATAATTTTCTATCTCTTCAGGCCCACATACTCAACTCTTGACTACAACGGTTTTTTATTACAAGTTTTTATTTTGTAAAAATCAAAACTTAGTATTAAACCATAAATAAAAAGTTATAGGGTATAATTTTTATACCGTAATGAAAGTTATTTATTTGCATTTCGTCTTGACACATTTATACTAAAGTTATTAATCAACAAGTTAAACACCAGCGTTATAAAAGTTACTACACTTTGTTGTAGCAGTTTGAGTAGTCATTGCCTACAAACTGTCTACGAGGTAACATGAAAACTTTTTTTTGTTTCTTTTTTGGCAAATCCCCAGAACAAATTCATAATATCTTTATTATATAAATTAATAATAATTATCGTAACTATTTATTCAGTGTTTATTTTATTCCACCACGCAAAGAAATGTTTCTTATTGTTCCTTATATTAACATTGATATTATGGCACGATATTTTAATGTTCACCATTTAAATATTCGACAAATTCTTTGTGTTTAAAACAATTCGAAGGAGGCATTAACTTGTAGGCATGCCAGTTGATGACTATAAATCCTACACACGACTTTAGCTCCAATTGTATGACTTTGTGGGAGGTGCCATTTGTAATGTCGAGCAAAGTGCATGCGCGGGCGCACGTCGCGTATCAAGCAGATCGCTGTAGTGATAGGTCACCACGAACACGCGACTGTCGCTCGTCTATGGCGTTTGCTCAAGCCTCGTTCCGCCCTTCGCGCTAATTTACTTTGAGCATAAATCTCTGAAGATCGAGTGCTGCATGTTGTCGCCATTCGTCACCGTTGTACGCTCGTAGACTGAAAAACGAACGTGATTCGGTTATTACAAAGCGCTAAACGAACCACTTAGACGGTTCATTAAATAAATTTATTCCATTCGATAGTGATTCGATTCGATTGCAAGCTAGCCGTTGGACGATGTTTGATTAATGCGGTTCGTGGTGACGAGGTAGTTTGTTTTTAAATATTTACTATTTCGTCAAAGTGTGAGCATAACTGATTAAAAGTATTTAGTGTTTTCTCTTTTGAGTTTATTCAAATTATTTAAAATGTAATATCTACATAGAACCCGTAAGTTTATCGGTCGGCGTGCGTTTAGGTCTGCCCGGAATAATTGCGTGACTAAAATCTGAGACGTAGGTTCTGCATCAGGCTCGCAATTCATTCATGTCGACGCGGCACTGTAATTAATGAGACAATATATTAGAAACGAATTCGTTTTGGATCGATAACTAATGTTAAAATATATCTTAGAGTTTTCTGAAGATTGTACACGATGAGTGAATTAAACGATATAATAATTTATTATGGACAACTTTGGAGAACAATTTGACTAATGAAGGCCTGTAGGTGCATGTTGTGTAGCTAGAACTAAATGTTCATAGTCTAGAGGAGTCAACAATATTTGAATTTTAATAGAATTTATTGATAGAATTAAAGTTTATGCGTCATTTTATTGACAGTTATTCGTTTTATTTTCTTGCTGTCTAATCGATCTCGCTAATTTGCCATGTAAATTTTTTAACAGAAAATATTTAAATCATCGTCAATAAAACCTAATTTTATGACAACTTGTCGAAAGCTTCATCATAAGCCGTTCTACCTTTTCCTTAATTAAGGTACAGAGGCCAGCACATCAAGCTACCACAATCTGTCAAATTTCTTTGATTGATTTTCAACTTTAAAACAAAACAATAAGATTCATATTCAATTGGGAAAATTTGACAGTTTTGGAAGGTTGACCTGCTGGCTTTTGTACAAATGATTATTTCTATACAATTAGCTTTACCGTGTTTGGATATGTTCGACCAGACATCATAGATCGTATTTTACTGTGAGCACTAACTACCACGATGGTTTCCGTGAGCCGTGGTGTCCATGATAAGCGGCTTGACCGTGCGGCGTCGGGTCACTATAAATATTGCTGTGTTGAGTCCCGTTTAAATTCTCTATTGATTGGACACGCGCCTCATTAATACTTAGGTAGGTAGGTACATACCTACTAGACCTAAGAACACATTCTTCTACTTCCAATGAGATTTTGACTGATTGAAATATAATAAAAGTATAATGTACTAATTTGTGTGGTAAAATAATATCAAGCCTAATTATCGCGTACTATTTACATATATGTATAGATATCTACAACTCAAATTACTTCTCCAGAAGTTTTATCACTCTCTCACGATCGGACTTTTCTAACGGCTATCACAATTTTTTTAATTAGCTTCCAAAATAGAGCCCTCATAAATTTTATAGCAACATAGAGGTGTAACGTAGCGTCGGGCTGTGCGGCTGTGCGGCCGTGCCCGCTGCCTGTGCCCGCGTCGCCGCCGGCATTCA
The DNA here is from genome assembly GCA_964056405.1 of Acronicta alni. Classification (NCBI taxonomy): domain Eukaryota; kingdom Metazoa; phylum Arthropoda; class Insecta; order Lepidoptera; family Noctuidae; genus Acronicta; species Acronicta alni. The sequence goes on from OZ043914.1 coordinate 9,958,169, forward strand.
TTTGGGTATCACAGTTTTACGATAGCATTTATGATTGATTAATCAGTGATCCCAAAGTTGATCGCTTCCGCACTTATTCTTCTGATTGCAAAACATTATTTTGTCCACGTCTAAGAGTGACTGTAATTTGTCTGTTTATGAGCATGATGTTTAAATTACTGCCTGAGGATATTGATATCGTAAAATTAAAATTGTCTTTGATCAGATTATTATTTACTGATTCCGTACGATATTGTCTCGTCAACGGTATCATACATTTAAGGAGGCGGGAGCAATGTGTTTATACTCGTTACCTCAAATAAGGCCAAGCGCTATTGTTCTGCTATTGTGTCTCATAAACGGCAAATCGGGTTTTCGTTACGTAAGATTTATAGCTCGTATTTACATTACATTTGTTAGACGAAAATTGACTTATAATTCAACTTTGTTCTACTTTTGAATAATTTACATTCAGTAGGAATTTAGCCTGATTTATTTAGATTGTTTCTGCTTACTTTACGATTCTAACTTTCGTAACGTAACTGTCATACGTGGAGGTAAGTCATAAATAATTGAGTTCAAACATAGCTTCCGAGATAAGCATCTGGCCTATAGCATGTACGTATCAGTAGGTAGATATTAATACTTGTGCACTGTCTGCTTTCAAATGAGTGACGGCTACCGAAGTCTGTGCGCTGAGGAGATAACGAAGTCTAACTCATCTCCGTTAGCTGAGTTCCATTTTATTCGGATAGATAAAATTCCTCATTTGCGGATCAGGGTTGACCAAAATACGTTGATATAAATGTGTAATATGTTAAAGGATATGAGATGATTACAAGAGTCACTAGCTGAGGAGCAGGGTAACGGCACCTATCGCTATCACAGGATTTTTATGTTTAACGATAAACACTAAGAAGTTGTAAAAACGGCAGGTCTCGGCGGTATAATATAATGTCCTCGTTTTCTAAGAAAACTTAGATGTTTGATAAGCGGTAAATGTTAGGCATCATAAGATGTACCCTCTACAATTTTCTTTGACCCTGTGTATGGTATCTTCTGAGGACAAAAATTATACAGTAGAGAATGCGTTGATATCACTCGGGAATCTGACCGTATAATATTGCAATAGCCATTACGGACACACCGTAGCATCTTCAAAGTGCCTCGTAAACGCGCTACACGGCTACTAGAAATGTAATTTAGCGGTACTGAGAAAGAAACGATGGCTATCTTCAGATGAATGAAGCAGTGTTAGTGCACCGTCACACTTTTTTTACTGGTTAAGGTGTTCTGGAAACTTATCTCTCAATCACATGCCGTAACTGTATGTTATAAACTTATTTTTCAGATCTGCCCGCCTTGTTCTCGCTCCATAAAACTTTCGCAACTTGTAACACATACGACTCGTACGCAATGCTCAACTCGCATGCCACTACTAGGTGTATATAAATTTATTATTATTACCTCCTTGTTCGTTGTACAACATGATTGTGACGTTATTTACTTATTGTGCCCTTTTTGCTGCCACTGTGTTCAGGGGACTATTAAATATACCACCAGAGTACAATTATATCGGTACCCCATCGAATATTGCCTTTAGAATAAATTCTAGAATAAAGTATATATATATCATATCTGCACATTATAATATATTTTTCACAAAACAATGTGTTACTAGGCTGTAAAAACAATTACTATAGTGAAACAAATACATATTTCGAACACAAACAACGACCAATGCGACAAAAACTAGCGATACTTTAATTTTATTTTAATTGGTTCAGGCGAGAGTGACATTCGAGGCTGTCAGATTTAAGTCGTGTTCAAGGTGATAGTCTCTCTCGCGTCGAACTAAAATGGCGACCGGGTTGGCATTTAAATGCCATGCATTTTTAAATTCATTCGACGTACGCAATTAACAATTCGACTTCGATTACTTTGTCATAAACGTGCGCGTGTGTATCGACATCGCCCGTTAGGAAGCTGTTTAAGAATTCATGACACTATTAGTGTGGAAATTAACTTTATGATTTCTGTGAATATCAAAAACATTAGCAACAAAGTTTACGAGAAAGATATTATTAGTCTTTTACATTCTTTGTGCATAGCAAGGCCTGCATAACTAGTGTACTTACCCACAACGACAGGCGAGTCTAATAAAATAGGATCAATATAACATTTATGCTGAGTTGAATACTCGCCTACAAGTAACTTTGCTTTACACTTTATTAATCTTGGTGCATAGTATATGAGTTGGACTTGCGTTAATTATGATTATTACGTGTGATTTAGAACTTGTAAGTGTCTGTATTTAAGTAAATGTTGTCTGTTATTGTTTAGAATTTTGATATCCGAACAAGCTGAACGAATATTTCACGGCACTAGTCACGAAATCATATTTTATCCGAACCTCCCGTGTTTGTATGAGTTTGGAACCAATAAAGTCCTTGGAGCCGCAATTAATGATATTGTTCCTATGCACATCGGCCGTGTGCTAGTTGATAATAATCGTATAATGTGGGTTGTTCACTCCTAGAACACGTGTATTCGTCCATAAGTAGGTACGTGTATATATACTAACTTAAGCAAACATCTGAGTAAATCATAAGTTTTATACAAGAAATTCTTAGAATAAAACTTAGCTGTATTAAAAGTCAGCAATTTATTAATTATGCATTAATAAACTTTAAATTAGTTTTAATGTTTATGTAAATCGTATCTTGGATAAATAACTGTATCGTCGATTCTTTTAACAGAAGCGAAGCTAGAACGATCAAAATAGACTTTTAATCATCATCAAGATACCATTACATTGATATAAGTCGATTATAACCTATTACGTAAAATTTATATTTAATCATAGCAAGTTGTCTATAAGTTCGTTTGAAGAGAGCTAGTCGATTCTGAGTGATCCGAGTTTTATAATTATTATCAACTCCTTCAGTATCTTGAATACTTATGAGTGATCAGTGGATAATAAATAACGAGTTAATTAACTTTAATGGCACAGTGTAGTTCTAGGCTGTGACAATAAGTGCTATTTGAAAGTTAGTAGTTATAAAGCTTGCCTAGTGTTATTGTGGCTTTCTTAGAGGTCAGCGACAAGTTGCGACGTATTTATTATATTAACATTCTTCTTATTTCTTTGAATAGAAATAATAATATATTTTTTTGTCTTAAGTTAAAATACAAAAGGTAATAACTGATTATAGATAAAGTGGGTATCACATAGCACCTATTATGCCTGAACTAAGTAATCATGTGTTTCAGGCTAATGTGATCATATCACAGGTCCTGTTCTATAGGTTGAAATCATTGGACTAACTAATTGGTCTAGTGGTCGCAAGTGCGGCTGCTGAGCGGGTGGGTTCGATTCCCATATTTCTAATAGGAAACATTTTTTCTAATAGGAGATTCTTAGTAGCTTCTCATAGTTTGAATTTGTAATAAGTAATGGAAATCGGTTCCCCCCCGTACCATCAGTATGTATAGCGGCCAGCACATCAAGCTACCCCAATCTGTCAAAATTCTTTGATAGGTTTTCAACTTTAATACAAAATAATAAGGTTCATATTCAATTGTGAATATTTTACAGCTCTGTATAGCTTCATCTGCGGGCGTCTGTACATCTCACCTTATACAAAATGTTATTTGCAAGATCGAAAAAAGTCCGTGAAGCTATTAATAGATATTAATATTACAAGAAAAGTCTTAAAAGTCTAAAGGGTTGAATGTTATCTATAGACGTAGTGTTTACTAAAAATCTGCCGACATAAAAAATAATGCAGTCGCATAGTTAAGTGCATTTACATGACGCCGCAACAATTATACTAAGTGTGTTTATCATCTATGTCTGAGTCACTGCAGCGTGGCCTTTTATAGTAAACGTAATTTATTTAGTATTTTACAAATTCGAATGGCGCCGGCGACATTAATAGTACTAACATATTACATCGACATAGTCCATTTATTAGTAAGCGCTTACTTGCGGTTATAAGACGGTCGCCGCAATTTAACACCGAAGGAGGATGGCCGCGACACATCCCGTCATCGCCGACAATCAATTATCCACAATCCATAATCACGAACAATTAATTTTTTCTCGACGCAGTTAATAGGAGTGCGCTTTCGTCGGTTATTTTCTCGATAAGGGTCAAATTGATCCGCCCGCGGCCTACGTGAACAAAACAGGCAATTTACGGCACTCGATACATTACGGTTTTTATTATTATTCTACTCTGCTGCTTATCTTGTTGCAGCGGGCTCCACGCGGTAATAACAGCGCGCGTCTTACACTGTCTGCCATATTACCCACCGGAATGCTAAGTTGAGCTTCATCTTCCGAGAGTCAGTCGTGCTAATCGGTATCCGATAGGTGCTCTCTCTTATAATTTCACTATAATACCGCTGAACAATACACAAACCGTGACCGTTTGACCCGCGTGTAGTGTTCATCGAGAGAACATAGATCGTCATGTGTACACAAAGGGGGTCTTTTTTGATAAATCGTTGAAAAGAAACAAAGGGCGCATAAATTTATCGTCGGCTGGTGGCTTATCATGATCACGTCGACTTTCTCCGAGTACCAATATAGCATCGTGCGGTGTATAGCAGCATCACACACGCGCCCCGCCCTGCGCCGCGCCTGCGCCCGCGCCGGGTGCATCGGGCCACAGAAAGCTGCATTGATCACAGGTTACCTAAATAACCACAGCATTTAACTGCCATTTGCCTGAACTTACCTTTAATCTGTACTTTTAATAATGAAGGCAAATTGTTCCGTTCCCTCAACAACTACTTTCATAGATAAGGCGGTAATGTCAGTATCACGTTTGTATATTGAGACTTATTGTTGGTAAATTACGATTAATGCTTTTACAAGACAAATCTCGGGTATTATTTTTGTTTGTTACTTTCGTTGCTTAGTGATTTCTAAAACCATCCATAAAGATGAGAAGAAAATCGTACAGCGCTATAAATAAAATTTGGGAAACACGAACAATATCACACTTATTTATTTCTGTAATATGATACCATCGAAAACAATTTGAAAAATAATTTTGAAATTTTACACCGAGGTTCTACCTGTACGTTGCAAGATGAATAGCGACCGTTTGCACAATTAAAGGGGTGTCGCTCATCCAAGTCTGTTTCAAAAGATATAATCCATTCAAAATGAAAGGGTTGTTTTTTATTGGGACAATGTCTCAACGAAACATTCGATGACCACCGATGACCGGTACCCATGACTGACCAGTGTGGGAAGGAACGTTTATTTCTCTGTGAAAGATTGACCCTTCTTTTGTGTCACTTTTATAGTTGAAGTTTCATACTGCAAAAGCAAAGGGTCAGTCTAAAGAAATAACAATCAGTACCTACTGCGATTGTTTATTTTTTGCAGGACTTTAAAACGGTTAAACAATTTAATAAGAGATAAAAAAATAATACAAATTCCCATGCATGTATTTTTCCACCTATAATTACGTGAACTCGGCATGGACTCCTCGAGATATTTTCGTGCGCACGACGTGAAGGGCTTGCACAAGAACTGTTCAGGCGTTTCGGAGAACACCAATGTGATAAATCGGACCCTCCAATTATTATTACATTCGGTCCGCGAAAGTACTCACTATACTTATGGCGATTATTGACCAAATCGGTACTTGTTCTCGTTACGCCAATCACATACTTGATATGTAGCGTTCGTTTGACTACAGGCAAGGAATACTGAATGACCTAGTACATAATTAGTGAAACTTATCTTAATATTTGTAATAGTATGAGTTCTTAATTAAATTGACATTATTATAGCACGCTACCAATAATTGATAACAATTCGAATTAAAAACAAATGAGCCTTCTAATCATTCGATAAATATGTATAAATAAAGACAAAGTATAGAATGATATTCTAATGAAAAACATTAATTAAACTCAATTTGGCGCATAATTATGTATTCATAAACAACACGATAACAAATCTTATTAGTATATTGGCTCTTGGGAAAAAAAGCCCGCTTCCTTATCCAAACAGAAGTCCAGCAAACAATAGACTAACTTGATACAGAATCTATTAAGAATTATATCGGACGGGCCATTAGAGATCTGCTTGGCTAGTTAGTGTTATTTGGCTACTTAAAAAACGAACATGACACATTATCTGCGGCAATCCATCTCGATCGAGTGCTTCTCTAATTCGCCGCTTGTGAGTGGGCGCGCCGGCCGACCCGATACACATACGTACTCATAAAAATATAAGGCATAATTTTGTAATTATGTAAAACGGTATAAAAACCAAATCTAAATCGGTTGCTATCTGTAACGCAATATAAATTAATGGCCGTTATAATAAAATTCATAGACGGCAAATGTTTGAGCTTTTTCGGTTCCAATCAATAGATGTAAGTGTTCTACTTCTAACATTTAATTAAAATTAGACGATACGTTTGACTCGTTACACGCAATTATTGGTCGCGACGCGATAGCTGACTTGCAGTTTGACTTTTGAAAGCACTAATCATGTTAATTTATTCGCTAACTATATAGGGATATAAAATATTGAAATAAAACTAAACAGCGTCCATGGTGTCCATGAGTCTACCCGTGACCATGGACGCTGTAAAGGGTCCGAAACGTCGGGATTAATAATATCAATATACGCGATAAAATCCGTAAAAAGTAGTTTTATTTCAATGTATAATATTCGCGTAAATGTCAGAAATCAATATCTAATATATAAAATTCTCGTGTCACAGTTTTCGTTGCCATACTCCTCCGAAACGGCTTGACCGATTTTGATGAAATTTTTTGTGCTTATCGGGGAGGTCTGAGAATAGGCCAACATCTATTTTTCATACCCCAAAATTTTTTTTTTATGGCAAAACAACGTTTGTGGGGTCAGCTAGTATAAAATATTATTTTAAGAATAAGTAAATTACGATCACTCATTATTGTTGTTATTGTTTCAGAAATATAAAATCTAGTTTTCAACAAATACATTCGATATGAGGATATGAATACCTTAAATCTTATTTTAATGCAATCTCGGTTTTATTCATGATCTATAAAATTCGAGGTTTAATGTTTAATCGCGAAAAATTAATCCACAGTAAAGCCGGAAGGAGACATTCCGAACTACCAAGGACTTGGTGTTTTGTAAACGGCGGACGATAAGTGTAGATCTTTTATTGTTTTGTAATGATAATGTTGAGTACGAATAGTGCTGAGAACGTGAATTAGGTATTTGCATTCTCAGGTCTGTGAGGTTTGCCGTGGACGGTGGCGCTATATCGTAATTATGGTAACGCGGCGGCCGCGGTCACTTGCGCGTCGGACCCTCCGCGCCTCGGCTTCACTCAAATTTGACTTCTAATTGCTCGGCCACTACCAACATTTTATGTTTCCTTAGGCCATAACTTTAATTAATTCTTACATCGTCTGATCTTTTCTCACGCTGTATTATCGTAATTAAATTGTAGTACTTATTATGGTTCCCTTCTTAACAATATTTTTTAACAAAATATTAAAATTTGATTTGGTAGGCTATTTATTCCACCGATATTTTTTCTCTCATACATACTATGCCATAGTGTATATGACTTGCATCATACTTATTTTTATTTCAACCTGTATGTATTAATCGACTTGATTTTGTATACTTACTTAATATAATATATCATAGTGGCCGTTTATAACATGTAAACAACATATGAATACCTTCAGGTACCTACTATTAAATTGCTCAATGACGTCGATTTTCAAAGATTGCATATACTAACTTAATTAACAACATGTATTTTATTGAAGCTTTGTCAATGGTATAGATATAAATAACTCGCTCCAGGGCTATGTCGACGAAAAGATGTCAAAAATTACATTTTATATTAAAAAATGACCATTAAGCTGACATAACCGCTTGTATACGGTTGTCTGCCACGCCTGCTGATGCAAGTTCGATATACTATGGCGAAATAGCTTACAAATCAAATAATTAAAGCCGAACTCACGGTAGTGTAAATAAAAACTAAAATGAACTTAAAATTCATATTATTGTCTGTAATCATCGAGCATCGCAGCAGTAGGCAACCCTACCTAAACATAGCGGCAATCTGTGGGTGCACGTTGGTACACCTCTGCCTAACCCTGCGGGGCATACAAGCGTAATGGTATGTTATGTTCTGGTACGTTAGTAAACAACCCTGGTAGAATGTATATTCAAGGGAGGAAATTCGAATCTCAATCTAGGTTTTTGATACCTAGGTATCTACTCATTACTAAGCATGAAGTGATATCCCTAGTATCTAGTCAGTGATATGTTATGTGCCTGGCTATGGACTACTACTTCATAAAAAAAGAAAGCGCTAGTGTCACTTAAAACGAGTTACAATTTTGTTATCGACTGTCATTCTACTGATCGACCTCGATACGTGCTATCGCAGATCGTGTGGCTCGTTGAACTCTAATGTATGAAGATTTGACTCTGGCATAATATTGGACATTCATGATTAGTACATTAGGAAAATATGTTCTGCTGTTTCGTATATTTTAAATACATACTTCTTTTTACATATAAACAAATATTGCGTCGTTTGAGTATGATTTTCTTTCTTTAACGGTTTCGGACGAGTAAGACATACCAAATATAATGATAACACAAAAGCTTCTGTTCAAACAATCGGCAACCCTTTATCGATGAACAAAGAGGAAGAGCTGCGATGTCACCCTTCTCCGAGCGGGTCGAGTGAGCGTTCGGCGGTCGTGTGGGGCGAGCGGCCGGCGACGCAGCAGTAGCGAGCGACGCCGCACCCGGACCGCACCACCGTCGACCGCGCACTGAACCATCCGATCACTGTGCGCCGCGAACCTGTTCCAAAATCGAACCCTAAACTAAGCTGACCGTGGGGCAGGGTGGACCGGACACTGTATTGTGCACAAGTGACCCCTATTGGACGAGCGTGACAACTGACCGGTACCTGACCGCGTCATGCAAAACGCCCTCGGACGTTGATGCGGGGTTGCCCAGCTGCCCCCTCGGCGACCAGTTCTCAACTTGTTCCACAGGTATTTTCGATTATTGTCGTGACCTGTTCTTCTTGGCCACTGCTCAAACAACGTATTGAATCATTATGATAACATCGTGAGCCGTAACGTACCGATGTGCGGTATCAGTAGTAAATTATTGCTACTTTATTTGACACAGTATTTCCCGTAACCTGCTACTGAATGTGTAGCAATTACGGACTCCTTGTTATCTGTGTAATGTAGTATCAACGAACCTTTAGTACACAATGGTTATTTTAAATTTTATTACTGTAATTATATCCGATCAATATGATTATTTAATTGTTTCTTGATTGGTTAATTATTGTATTAATTTAATTTAAATAAATACTAATCATATTTTGATCATTAGTCAGACTCGTATAAAACAAATTACTAAAATTTTGAAACATCGATTAATTTACTAATTAATAATATTAAATATTTTCTTAAATTTATCTTCATTGTATTTTTTTAACTTTAGTTATAGGGACATGAGATTCTGTGGGATAAGAAATATTTTAGGGGAAAAAAAAATAATTACAAAGAACTAGTCTTTATAATAACACAAGATTCCAAAAAATAACATATGACTCGGGCCGTCGTGATATCACTGGGCTTTTAAGCGCTGCTTATTGACTTTGAAACAGTATTTTTTTTTAATCATATACTTAAATATGGCAATGCGAGTATTTAAAAATGATATCTTTTATATAATATTAATCTTATTGTCCATTTTGTAAAAGAATATCGGAATCAAAATCTCTGTGAGTAGTCGACTTTTTTACTAGCCACAAAAATACAAATAATATACTTAATTACTTTTTTAGTCTTATCAACTGTGATGTTAAAAATGAAACTATTAATGTAGTCAGGAATATAGTCATAAATATTTCAAGTTTTTAAATGATTTCTTTGTTCAGTTTAGTCAAAAAATTAACCTGTCATGTTTACAATACTCTACAACATACTTTTTTATGTTGAGTTATTAATTAATAATTTTATTTTTAATGTGACTAGTTTCTTGATGGAAAATTACAAGCACGATTTAAGATGGAGCACATAATTTAAATAAATACTCTTTTGTGTCTTATATACAAAATGTAAAAAATGCCTTTATGTAAAAAATACTTTTTCGCACTCTAGTGGGAGCCACGAAGGACAGAACACAGAAGACGAAGGAACACAGTAAAACTATTTTCCGCCAGCGTTACGGCAATTACCCAAGTAGGCAGTTACCACCATGGTTAGATCCTTTTTCTGACACACTATCGAGCAGGGCCTCCTCTTATATATCTGCAGGCTATAGTCCACAGCGTCGGCCCAGTGCTGACAGACTAATATATCTAGAAGTGATTACATCCAACTGATGGGAGCTACTTAGTTGTAGTAGGTACCAATGTTCGAGTTTCATAAAAAATCGGACGCATAGAGCGAACGCCAAGGCAGTGGATATTTTCGTATTTTGTTCTCAGCTGGTTCTCAAAGTAGGTGTCAAAGAATGTCAAACATGGCTCGAGCTCTCTTCACTCATAAGAACATCTATCATTGATCATGTTCGAATCGTTTCAAACTTTGGTGATCAATGTTCGTGTAAGGGATATAGTTTGTCGTAGGTGTGTACATGGTTCATATTTTTAAGGGATCTAATTATCTTTTTTGCTGTTCAGTTTCTTGAATGCTTTTAACCCTTGTCTGTCTGATAGAAAGCATAAACAGGGTCCAAGATGGAGCACGAAATTCAAGTAAATGCCTTTATGGCCCCGGCTCTTTCATACACCCGATTAATCACAGTAAACCTCTTCGCCGTTCATATATTTATTTATTATTACATTTCATTTATTCATTTATCAGATACATTAATTTACAATGCTTAAATAATACAATACTCTACGCGTATGACCTGTGTCCCCGCGTAAGCCTTCCAAAGGACCGGATGTTTTCTACACAGGAGATAAGCCGTGATATCCAAAACGGACCTAATAATAATAATTAATTTGTTTCATAAAATGGTACTCTTAGTTCTACACTCTACAAACAAACAAGCTGTTTAATAGTTCTTAACTAAAAGATAAAGTAAAAAGTGGTGTTAGCATAGTAGGATGCATACAAGTGAAGTTGGTGGAGGTGACTCCAGTTGTATCATTAAACTTCCTATCAAAGTCAGAGTCAAAATAATTTATTCTAGATAGACCAGTAGGTAGTGCTTTTTGAACGTCATTTTTACATTAAGACGGCTTCCAAAACGCCTGCACTTCACCGCGTCCTAGTGTTTTAGCTGGGAAGAAGAAGCGGCGCAACAATCTCCCCAGCAACACATTTCTGTCTGTTGATTTATGTGACAATTTGTGTAAAATTTATATAAAACAAAATTTTAATTTTGCTTAAACTTTTCAACGAACATATCATATTATCAATAATATATAGACTTACAAATAAATATCTTGTTTGTATAACACCACGATATTACTTAAATATCCGCAGGCCATACAAAACATATTTCTTTGAGTCAAAGATCAAACCTGATGCTGAACTAAAAACAGCATTTATATCCAAATGCAAATTTATATTAAAAAAAAATGGTGCGGTTCCGCATAGTCAGTGGAATTCATGAGTATAAATTTGCACGTGTCGTTAAAATTTTGTTACCGTGGTTGCAATCACATTACGCGGGAGCTTTTTTATTAATATTATTTCCAAGCAATTCTGCGTGATTAGCAAAATTGCCGCGTGTTGGAAGTAACAAAAACAGGCGTATCCATTTAGTAGTGACGCATAGTTTGTAATATATTCTGATTCTCGGTTATAGTAGATAATTAGGTGGTAATATAGCAGCAACACTTCCGCGTCGCTCGGCGGTCCCGCGGCCGCCGCGCGCCCAGCGCTCGTCAACAGATTTATAGCGAGTTTGACCGTGAGACCTCAAGCGTAGCCGTTTTTTGCCTAATGCGTTATTTATTAAAATTTGATTATAAAACAACCGAAGTTAATTTTATAAGTTAGAATCGAGTCAAATTTTAGAGTAAAATACATAAATATTGTCAACTATTAGATGCTTAATGAATGAATATTTATATGTACACATAGGTACCGGTGAATTTTTCAAGTAGTAGTGGATGACCAAATCCGAAACTAAGTATACTGAATAGCGAAAAATGATCAAAGGAGTCTAGAGCCCGATTTTGATTAAAATTAATACTTCGTCATTGGATTTTTTAAAACTCAAGATTCCTAGCCCGGAACTGAACCCGTTGATTAAAAAAAAAACATATATCTACGCATTAAACCCTAGGAAGTAATGTCTTATGGCAAAGTAAACGAAGGAGCTCATTATTCACAAAATACACGGCACTATTTTATTTTTCTTACGTTACCTGCCTTACCGTAACTGATTAATTATTCAAAATGATGGCCATTCAAACTTCATTTAAATTCCCTTACAACCTGTAAACTTTTGTTAAGATAAGTACGCAGTGTTGCTAAGCAAGTAATGTTTAACTCTAAAATGTCACGTAATATTATTACAAAGAACAAAAGAGCCGCTAAAGAGCCAGATGACTCGAGTGGTGCCCATGTACCACGACATACATTAGAATAGTATTTTCGAATATCAAATATTGGTTTTGGCGGCGGTCGTTGTGCAAACAATTAATGTTTATTTCACTAAAACATCGGCGCGCGACCGCTCACATTTTTGTTGAGATAATAATTGATTTTTTATTTACTTCTTGAGTGTTGCCGCACGAAGACAACGGCATATAGCGTCAGGAACATTTTCTCACGGAACACGGACAAGCAGTATCACTATCCGAGTCCGTTATACTTTTCTTGCGAAAAGCTCTCTGAGTGAATATTGTGTGTTCAGTGCGGGGCGCAGGCGCAGCGGTGACCGAGCGCGCGCTCGTGTGTCACACGTCAGATCAAATACACCAGATAAAACTTAAACTAATGTACACTCAACTCAAAGCTTTTCACAATCACCGGTGAGGGCAATAAATAAAGCTTCGCCGAAGAACGGGAGCAATTAATATGGGCGCGCCCGACTCGCGTGAAAGTAGCAGACGCGGACCACATGAGTGGACCGTGGACGAGACGCCCGCGCCGACGTGGGCACATATTATATTGTAAATATTATAGGTGCCTAGATAGGTGCACACACGACACACACACGTGTAGGTGGAACTAAATTGCAATACGAGGTATTTAATATTTGTTATATAATGTTAATCCACTCGTAGGATACAGAGCACATATTGTGGAGGTTTTATATCTACTTCTAGTGTTTGACTAATAAAATACACCCATACATTATAAGACTATAAAATACATAAGCCTATGATGTCTTCCATATTAGTATTTATTAACGGTTAGAGTAAATCAAGTGGTAGGTATAATAATAAGAGATTTTTTATTGCGCCTTTTCTTGATTGTGTTGAGTAGCAGAAAAGTGAGCTTAAAGCTCGATACCAGCTCAAAGCTCAAGGACCAATTATTATTCATGATTGAAATGCCTAAGTAAAAAAGAATCGTAATCAAGTAGGTATGTATGTAGTTTAAAAGAAACTTGTTCTAGAAGTTTAAGTAAAACTGACTACGGCAAACTATCTTAAGTTCTGTGGATAGATCTGATAAGCTGTTGATAGCGCTCCGATCATCATAATCCCATATTAGCATATATGGAAGCTGTAACTACACGCCATAGCAGTAAACCCGAGATGGAAGTATAAGTACCCGGTACACACATTGAAAGCATTTATCTTTCTAAATTGCGACTAATAAAGAATAAATCATAAACTGGTACCATAATAACAGGCTACACTGCAGTAAAACATAAACGGTGCATACGTGTACAATTACTTCCATATCCAATTAATTTCTTGAGCTGATATTCGGCTGACCCACATTTGAAACATTTTGCGATAGTACCTCCTACGCATATGAGCGACATGTCGATATTGGCGTATCGGTGATTTCAATATGGCAACGCTGGAGCCTCGACCGAGTGTATGCAAATATGCGCCGCGGGCGAGCGCGGCCGCGGCAGGGCGCGTCGCGACGACGCTGTGTAACACACTGTACACATGGTATGCAATTACCATTTTATTAGTCAGTTAGCCGCCTTTTCTACACTTGACGGAATTTCACTAAAACTTGTAACTCTTGTAAGTGCATAAAACTACGGTCAAGCGACGCGAATGACTAGACTATTTAAAGAATGCATAATTTTGCCGTCGATTCAGAACAACATTTAATTAAACACTTGTTTTTTTTTTAAGAATAGTTGAGTAATTCGTTGTAATTATTCAAACAGTTTATAATTTTATTTTTAAAACTTATGAATTATTTAGTTTAAATTGAGTATCGTGTTAACGTCATATTTCTTCTTATATGAGTAGGGATAAGTAATTATGTGGGTGTTCATTGTATCCTAACATAGCGTCGTGATTTTATGTTTATTTAGCGTGTTCCCAAGAATCCCACGCGCGCTGTGTAAGTTTTTCTAGGTATGACGCGTGAGTGCAGCGCGGAATGCGGGCTACTGCGCTCTCTCGGTCGCATTCAAGGGTAAGCTGGGCTCAAATGTTCTTCAGTGGTCTTTAGAAACCGTATATAAAGTGGACCGATGTATAAAACATTTAACCGTTAATTTAAAGTAACATGTCAGCCATATCCTGTTTGAAATTATAAAATATCCACATTAAAAGCATCCATAGGTATATAAAGTGTGGACACTTAAATGTTCTATAATATCGTTTCATCTCCACGGTTTCTCCACGGTTAGGTTAGGATGATCTGGTGGTACTACGCAACGTCTGGTACGTTAATACATACATAGGTACTGAATGCGTAGTGGCTACGGGCTACGCGCCGTAGATCATAATCGGACGAGTATTTATTGGTGTGCGCTTTCTAAAAGCCCTGCGCCCGCGCCATCCCGCGCCGGCAAAGCTGTATACTCACGAATGTCAAGTGACACGCGATATTACATACAACGTATTTTATTGCAACTTTGGATCGTCAACATTATCGTCTTCTAAATGTGAATAAGCCTGAGTGGCAGGTGTACGTTTGGATTTATTACGAACTTCCTTTTTAGTAATAAGTACATGTGATGGCAGTTATTGTTGGACATTACTCGTTTATCGAACGTAATTAAAAATAATCGGGTACCACGGGTTACGGTATTATTATTTCTTATTTGGTATCTAATATTAAAGTGAAAAACTTTTAAAAGATTGTGCTGGTATGATAATTTGAATAGTTATCATGGCCACGGTGATAGCTGTAGTTATTCACACAAGAAGTCATTTGTAACAATTAATTTTAAAGTAATAGATAATTTTAATGTTACTTGCATATGTAGGTATGATGTGGCTCTTATAACGGAACTTTTAAATTTATTGCTTTCTTTTACTTAACGACTTTCAATCTCTTAAGATTCGACATGTTGACTCTAAGCGCGAGACATACTATAAACATTATTGTCTCCCGTTACCTGGGAGGTAATATCTCACAAAATTGTTCATATTATCGAAATATGTTTAAATTATTTATTGCTTACAGACGATTAATATTTAAAATGTGAATCATTCAGTCATTAATAGGTAATACCGTTTAGCATTAATTATTTATTACTTTCTGTTAGGTATCAAATAGTTTTATAGAAAAAACAGCGAAACAAGTCTTAATTGATTTGCTTTGGTTCTGAGAGTATTATCAATCCAATTAAAATGTCTTTAGTGAAATATGTACGTATTGCGTCTAATGATTATGATGCACTTGCTACTTAGTTGTATTATGATTGTCGTTATCTATTGAGAAGTCGTTTCACACGGAGTATCACGTAGTATTGTCAACAGTATTGCTAATACTAATGTTCCATTTTACTATTAAAGTTGTGTACGATTAATTTAAACAAATCATCGCCAATTTGTATTCAACTTTATAACATTAGTAGGTAACTAATAATAGCCATATTATTAGCAATCACGGTGTACGAGCTCTGTTATTGCGAGTCCATCAAAATACTGCGCTCAACTAATCTTGACACTTGCGCTGTTAATATTATTCAAAGTGACGTATCAGCCTTATTTTAAACATCAAAACTTTTGTTTTTACAGACTATAAACAAAAAACAACATCAACTTACTCGTGCATGTCGAAGTGTACGATAGACTTACCTATAATAAACCCATATTTTAATCAAGGATTAAAGGCGTGTTTTATTATATTATTAGCGATATCGTTTATTAAATATAAAAAGTTCATCTCATATACTCTATAAATCACCAGTTAAAGTCACAAGAAGTTTTATTGCTTTTGTATTTTATAAGTTACAGTAAGCTGTAAGTAAAAGTAGAGTTCCCTTTAAAGTGTCAATTATTTTTCTTAGATTTCTGTCCAATAAAAATATTTTGTATAAACATTTTATACCTCAAAAATATTTGTTAAAATATATTATAGATGTGGCGCAGATTTGCCCAGAAGTGACGCAAACCGGGTCGAAAAAAAAAACAATGTATCTTGACGCCGTGGTCGCAGTAGGCAAGCGTTCGGTGGTCGCAGGGCGGGCCTGGGGTTGTAGTGCGGTACCTGCCGAGAGCGTGTGAAGTCCGGCGCAGGCAGGGGGTGCCTGCCACAATGGAATATTCAAATGCGCTCCTGGACGTGGCTCGCATGAATGTGCATTGCCTATGACCATATTATTTTTAACATGCGAAGATAATGGCTCATCGGGTGATTCTTAATTTTTTTTTTGCTTTCTTATACGCGACCCTTTATTAGGGTCCGCAACGCTTTAGGGTTATTGTGCAACCGGCGTATGTTGTCATTAAAGCGAAATATAATTAATTATTATTTGCTCGCACTGTTTAAACACCTTTAAAGAGAACACTGTGAAGAATTTATCTAATTTTGGACATAAAACATATATTTAGTAGTCGTCTACTAACCTACGTAAGTACAAAATTTAAGAAAACATAAAAACATATGTTATCAAAAATGGCTAAATGCCAGCCATACATACTTAACACACATTAATTAACAATAACAAGTTTTTGTATTTAAAAAATACTTTAGATGATTACATCCACTAACACTGATAAATTATCACAGTTTGCAGTCTTAAACTTTTGCACGTAATTAATTTCCTCGAGTTAGATGAAGTTCTAATGCGGTAAACAACAATAATGAATAATAACCAGTGTCCCGTCAGCCGTCAACCGGTATTTATGACACTTTACCCTGTAATTTGGCAATCAGTTGTGTTGCCCGCGTACGGCGCAGCCATTGTGCACTGCACCACGCTGACATCAGGAGCCTGTAATTTGCGGTTGCTTGCAGGTGTTTATTATATTATAGCTGTGACGTGAGATTAAGTGAAATGAATAAACTGCACGGAGACATGCCAGTTAGGATTTTCAATTGCCGCGTTTTTTTTAAATTAATCGTTAACTCACCTACTACGCGAATAATTCATGCTTAATTTTAAGCGGTCATCCGTATTTCATTAAAAACTTTAAACCTATTTAATAATGACATTTTGGAATTGCATAATTTGAACGTATTAATCAAGTTCATTGTACGTGATCGCGACAAAGCTCTCATAAACTTATCTCGTAGAAAAAAACTTATTAATTTATTCCGTTACTTTATGAGGCCATCTCGCATATAAATTGTCTTCGATGATTTCACACGGTGAGCGGTGCACTGACCATTGTCTCCCCTATCATTAAAAAGAAAATTGCGAACCACGCCATTGTTGTATCTTCAACCCTTTCTTTGCCCTCTGTCCATGAGCGTTACGGCGGCCCAGGGTAATATCTCACAGTTTTGACAATCGCCCGATGGGGAGACACTCATTGTTTCGCAGCATCCGAGGGTCCCGCAGAGAATTTATGCTTGCCTGTCATAACAGAATGAATTCACGCATTGTGAATCAATACAGTGATTTCATCAATAGACAGCCTTTGTTTCTGGGTGTCGAGCTTACGTAATGTATTAGGATATGTCAGCAAACAGTAAAATGTAAGTGGATACTTTTAGTTGAGACAATGGCCACTCATTTATATTGTGCCAATAATTGATAAAAAAATCGGTCAACTATTAAACCGTCACGAGTGTAATGTTGTCGCGACGACTTTATGTACAGATTATCTATTCATATTTATTGTATCGAACATTTGCTGAGTAGGTATTATTAGATAAATAAACAATATGATTTTTAGTACTGAATGTTATTTTATAAAATCGATTTAAATAAATAATACACCTGTATGTAACTGCTTCAATGCCGTAGTGGTTGTTGAACAAGTTCGGTTGCTGAGCCAAATTGGGTGCGAATCCTTCCCTGGGTTTCCTATGAAATCTCAGTAGCAGATCGCACATGAACCTAAAACACGCCAGCGACCTGTGGATGCATATACATTAGTAGACCTTTAGCTAGCCTAACCCTTCGAACAATATAGGCATTATATTATTATTATTACAAACCTGTATTGTCGCACTGCAAGGCAAAGGTCACCCCACTCTTCTTCCACGTCTTAGTGCGGCTATGAAATTGATACTATATCAATATTATATGGAGCTGATAAGTTAAATGATATTATAAGTTAAATTTATTCGAAGGTTTTACAACTTTTGATTATATTTGGTAACAATAATTGCTTGCGAATGGTGCAACAAAAAAAAACAGCTTTATGATGTAATATGAGACATTATGTTACAAAAGATCGAATCCATTATTAGTAATTGTGTTAAATTTGAGTTTATTACAGTAATTCTCCGATTTTAGGATTAAAAAAAAAAACATTCACCAAACAGAAAATGTACAAGACTATTCCATGGTGGTACCTCGTATTTACGTCTCAATGTTTTTGTAAATAAATTATGTACTCGGAACATATAATTTATTGGACATAGGGCCTTTACGGTAAAATGTACCTATAGATGCAATTCGCGTGTGTGTGTGCGCGTGATGTGCGTGTGTAAATCTTTGCGTCCCCTCAATTCTTGTTTACACTCAATACTGTAATTTCATAATTCATGCGTTTAAATGCATAGCTTTTCGTGAGCGTTCGCAAAAAAGCGCAGAGTCTCGCTGGAACGGCGATTACGGCCCTTAAAATAACATCGTACGTTTAAGATAATGACAGACACACCGGCAAAATGCACTTATAATTGGTTATACAAAGACTTTTGGTGAAAAATTATCATGTATATGGAAGATGATGAGGTTCTCCCACGGGATGTCGGATGGGGGAAATCGTAATGCTGCTCTTACGACAAGCTCGCAATGAATTGTGAATATTGTCACTGATTCAGATTTTTAGCAGCGAAATTAATTTAGTCGTACCTTAAATATCTCTCTGTAATTAAAGTAATGATAAAATAACCTTTAATTTTTCACACACGAATATTAGAAATTGAAATAAATACTTTTTGCGGATTTTCCCGGAATCCCGACGTTTTGGATATTTTACAGCAGCCAGCAGGGGTACATTCACTGAAAGCATGTGACCATTCACATGCTTTCAGTGAATGTACCCCTTCTGTATTTACTTTTAGTGTGTCCTGTATAGTAGCGAATAAACTATTTTTCTTTCTAGGTAGACTGAAATGTAGGACGCTTTAAAGTTACAGCCACTTTAAACGCATTATATTACGGTAGATACAGAGGGCACGTTTTGAGTGAATTAGATCGGATTTAAAATTGACAATATAACGTATCTATAATATTAAAAAATATTTTTTTTTAAATAACCTTCAGACTGACTTGTGACGCACCTATCACGGATTCGGATTTACATACCATACCATACTATACCATATTCCATACCATAGAGATGCACCTAACCGAAATTTATAAGATATTCCTGCAGGATTGGGAAAAATGACATCATCGCGGGAACACTGCAAGAATTTTTGTCCTGTCAAATTAGTCCACTTGCTTAGGAATGTGAACGCCTTAATTGAGTTGGCATAAGTCCCGTCTTGTTTCTCGTAGATGCCGAGGGTTAGACTAATCAGATTGTTCTAAATATTTCTCTCCTTATTCAATGATTGTTGCAAGAAAGGGATGATACTTGATGTCAAGTGCGATTTGCAACAGAATCAGCACCATTGTATTGATTAGTTATCGTGAGAAACGAGATGGAAGTGTTTGTATTTAAATAATGTATTGAATTTACAAATTGTAATCGTGAACAAGTACTTATATTAATTAATTTATTTACACTGCATTAATAAACGGTGTGCCTATATAATCTAGTATGAGCCAAGGGCGCCGTCTATTTTACCACATTAAATTCCAATGTGACACTGGCTGAAGTATTCACTAGATTTGTAGTCACGAGGAATATCAATTAGATCCCTCAATGGATCTCGAAAACTTGCGATACAATTTCATTACAGCTGTGACATTAATAGTTCTTAATATTTTGTCACTTATCTCACTAGAATTATTAAGTTTTGTAACCGAATTGACACAGTTTTGGTTTTTGGTCGGCTAAAGAATCTTGTTAGAATAATTTGTTTTATTTACCTACGAGTTAACAAAAATTTCCTGCTATTTTCACTTATAGATGTATAATTAATGCTATCATCACCATCTTATTAGTTTATTTATAAATTCTTGTTGACTCTGTAGATCTATTTCATTTGTAGTCTGTTGTAGAGAGTATTTTTAAGCCGATCTATTGTGACAAGATTAAAGTCTCAGAAAGCGTTATCTTATGATCATATCATATTTTATCTTACTGTTTGGACACACTGAGTTATTCCTATCTAAAATTTGATTTTTATGTAGTATAGGTAGTTAAATTCAAAACCGTCATTTTGCGTCACCCAATGCAGCTAATAGTAATGAGGCTAAGAATCGTAAATTGATCGTTAGTTAATGGCAAACATTTTATTAGCAGGAAAGTTCAGAACAAAAAAACAGTTTGTATACTTACCTACTACTGCAAGACTGTGATCAAATTTAATTAATTATGCAAAGAATAAGATTAGGTACCTACTGTCAGATACACATACAGGTGTCGATAAATAAAACTTAAAATTTTGCAATTATCTAATGGCACAGAAATATTAATGTTTGCAACATTGCATAAGCAATTAGCAGCTCTTAGTCGTAGACATACATCAGTAACAGTAGCTGTAGGTAGCGGGGACGGCGATAAATTCCCGCAACTAGTCGGTGGTTACTAGGCAATAATCGACGTTGCATATTTGCATAATTGTGCCCGCTAAGTGTCCGTATCTACATAAAATTGCGTCTTTTTCATGACTCCTCTATATTTAACCATGATGAAAATCGTTTCGATCAAAATATTTCCTTTAAACCGCGTGCCTCTTAATTAATATTTATTTTGAATAAATTTCGACGACGATCATATTATAATGACGAAATGATTTTGATAATATCATTAGTCATTATACATAATGTTATTATGTTCAACCCGTATCGTAAAACTTTAAGTTTATGACGTATTTCTGTGAATATCAAATAACAGATACCAATCTAATAAATGATCAAATATTCCACTTGATTCTTAACAGAGACTGCAGTGAGTAGAGTTGGTCTTATTAATAGATTCTCTTATTGGTCTTATTGAACTGTGGATGACGAACTTATTAGGCTGTCGGAAGTTGGTAATAAAGTTAAAACGTTATTAATGCTTACCTGCAATAAACTAAAAGATAGCTATAAAGTTAGGGAGGCACTTAAAATTAAATGCTAAGATTTGAATTTCACATGATTGTATTGATTTTGACGTTCTTGATGTAAGAAAAGTGCGGATGCGGATATATAGCTGACAATTCATAATAGGATTAATTGAGTTGTAAATGAGATAACAAATCCATTAAATTCCAACGTGTGAAAATGTATAATTGGGATGAGTATTTTAAACAGTAATTTCGTAAAAAAAATAGTTATAAAACATCCAGACAAGCTTTTTATGATTCCGCTATAAAGTGCAGCTTGGGTAGGTATATAATAATTATGCGATTTTATTAGTAATAGATTATATGTTCAATGACATCATGACACGACATGCGTTAAACGAGAACGGAAGAGGGAAAAAAGTGTAACAGAAATCAATTTTATTACAGAGACATTTCCGTTCGAGTCGATCGGAGATAATTTTTAATCTTGGGACCTGAACACAGCTAATCTAATTAGATTCCAACGAGTGGAACTAGTCGATAAAAACGGTTATGAAGTTGGAATGGACGCCGCTACCGAGCGACAATTATGTGCAGATATCTGATTGCGAGTGAACACAGCTTTTATGATTCGATACCAAAACAACTACACAGAAATACCGCTGATTACGTCTAGTTAAAGGCAATTGTTGATTTGTACACTTCATAAATGTAACGACAATAGGTATATTTTATAATAATTATCTTGTAGTAGGTATTGACGAATTTGATTATATAATGATATAATTTAATAAATAACTTTGTAGATAGGTAGGTACTTTGTTGTTTCATTACAATATAAAGCTGGCATTGCAACAAGATTAAAACAACACTCGATACCTACACGTGCATTTTGTGTAACTTTGGAGAATGTATAGATGCATTGCAACAAGGTATTTGTTAAATGTTTACGCAGTTACGGTAATGGATACAGTCACTGGAAACTAGCTTCAATGTCCGTTTGCGCTTGTACTACACCAATGATAAACGATTCTGGGGATTGCGTTTCCTTAAGCACCTTTTCAATTTAGGCTCATTTCAATTCTCTCAATAACGGATATAATTTTCTTGTCATTATTAGTTTAACTATTAGCTAATATTAACACTTTTATGGTGGTGGTACTTAGATGTAGGTTCTCGTTCTAATAATTGTATTTAGTATGAAATTCCTTTTTTGCATTGGTGTCGCTAATTTCAAGACCCATATTTATCTGTCTTTAGAGCACATGTAATTTTTCTGAATCTAATTATAAATACTCTATATAATTTCTGTTGGCATAATTGCATTGTGAAATGATATGATAGTGTAGTGGTGCGTCGCACGGTCGCGCCTGAGGGCGACTCGGACGGATAACGGAGCGCGGGCCGTGAGGCTGATTTATCGTGGACATCCACCGAACCTATCCGATTTGCATTTAGATAGCACTGCGGCGCAGGCGCAGGCGGGGCCGCGCAGCTCGCCCGCGACCGAACTCGCCGCTTTACTCTATCATACGTAAATTAACTACAAAATTATCTTTCTGCAAAAAAACGACAACAGCTATTCATCCTACTGATAAGATTTAAACGTACGCTGCCGGTGCTCTATCATCAAGCTTCGTACCTTTAATAGCAAAGTTAATGATGTTACAATTTCCTTAGAAAGTTGAGAAAAGTTGTTTAAACCCAACGGGAAAGACTTCTTTTCCACGTATGTTGACTTAATTAATAAAGTGCCACCAAAACGTCGTGAGAACTTGTCTACTTCTCGGTTATGGTTATACGGAGGAAATTCGTAGCCGAAGTTTGATTCACATTTTATTTGATACTAATAAGTTGTTATCCAATTATAACAAATTCCTCGAGGGCTGTTACGTGGCGCTGGCTGACGATGACGGCGCTAGGTTATTCAGACTGCTCGTAAATTATCTACCTCCGCAATTAGTAGGCGCCGATTTGCCGCATTATACGTTTCCTTCACCAACTAGTAAAATGTATCGCTTTTATTGAACAGTCACAGACTTTATCAAGATCATCTAAATAAATCAGACTTGGAATTTATGCAGTCCTATGTCTTTACTTACAAATATTATTAAAGTTTAAGAATGCTAATCCCAATAAATCGTTTTCTTTAACGATGGGCTTTCATTTCACAAACAAGTAAATTATGCGTGATAGATTACAAATCAATATAGTGACAAATTTAAATTTGAAAACTTAGAAGTTTATTGTACCATTTTTCAATTCATTTATGTAGACACGTGTGTATAAGTAGCCGGTTTGCAATTAGATACTAAGTAGGTATAGATGTATACGCACACAAGCTTATTTAAGATTTGCATGCCACTTTATAAAATGCAAATTATATTCTCTATAGACATACGTATTAATCGAAACTCGGTGTATAAAATATGGTGTCAGTGGACGTTGCTAAATGTTTTACAAAATGGAAATCGCAATTCAGACGGCTTGCATGTGTGGTGCGCAGCTTATTGCAAATTTTCTTCGTGAGAGCATTTAATCTTTCCGTCAAACAGATGTTATCCATTGCAACAAACCCAACCACTCTGAGGCGTAAAAGGAAGAAGCATACGCCCCTAATTGCGATATATCCCCGAGTATCTCCTACAATATGTAAATAGGCGTCCGAGGTAATTAAAAGCTTATCTCGCGCCCTGCCATCGTGGCCCCACTGATTGCTTCGTAAAATGATTGACATGCTATTTTAACAGTGTACCGATAATGAAAACGTTCTTGCTCAGTTTAATTCATACTTTATTTATTGTTGACAATTACTATTTGCACAGGATAATTGATCGCGTTCTCACAATTGTCAGGTTACTGACGAGTTGTTTGCGATTTTTTAAAAGCTACATTGCCGCGAGGCGCCTGCGCCGCCGCCTGTGTAATGTCCGCACACCGCCTAACTACTTTGTAAACATTTTTTTATTATTTGTGTCACTTTTTTCGTACAGAATTCCCGATAAATTATCTTAATACGACAAATATTTACATTCGTTATACAAAGCTTATTGACTTATCTATCTGTAGGTATTTCTTAATCGTTTTGAATAAGATTTTTTAGACAGTAGTTAGAACGGTTTAACGTATTAACTGCTAAATGATGGTGTTTATTTAGCGGTTCGAATGAACGTTCCGAGCTAAGAATGGAATTTGTAAATGACTTTAAGTGTCTGCCTAGCAATATAGTAAGACATCAATAATCGTGTTTTATCTGTTACAACGGATTAATAGTTACTCAATTCTTCAATGCCTTAATGGTTTCGTAGTTCATCTAAGTAAAACAATGCGATAACAAATCTGAATGCATTAAATCAACATTGCCATATTTCCGTGGGCAGTGTCGCAGAACTTGTAGATCTTTTGGGAATAATGGCTTCGCGGTTTAATTATAGTCGCAGGAGTATAACATAATCGGGCATAAATCACGTTATATAGATACCTGCCAACCACAACCTGTTTCAATTCGCACGGCACAATGCGCGCGGCGTATTGTGCGCCTGCGCAGACCACGTCGTACCTAATTTATACCTTCATGGTGATTTAACGACAGCAGCCGAATCTATCCAAGAATACGTATCAAAGTTTTTACTATTACTGCTTTAAAGAATAAAATTCATTTGTAGTGTCATTTATAGGTTTTTTATTATTCGTTTGGTTCACATCATGAAATTTATAGATATGGTCTCTTTGTTCAGTTTGTCGTTCGGTGAGTATCACGTTTAGCACACAATCGAGAGCATTAACATTTCCATTGAAACGTGCAGACTTTAATCAGCCGATACGGGTCGCTCAGCCCAAACATGACTAACTGACAGAGCCGCAGCGCGAAATGAGCTCCACTGGAGAATACTGTTTCTTCATTTGTTTTTCAAGATAACAACAACGGACCAAGTAATTACTTTACGAAACCATTTTAAGTTATTAGTTTACACAATTTATATTGTTTACAGATTTATAATACTCGTAGGGCTGATTTATAATAAAGGTTCTACAAGCTATTAAGTAACGCCTTCCCGATCAACATGGACCACACACGGCATTCAAATTAGAAAAGTCAGACAAAACGGAAACGAAGCATTTATTTTGGGTTTAGAGAGGAGCGGGCGCCGCGGGCGTTCCTTCTCTTCATGCTCGTAACTCTTCTAATAAGACACTTTACGCGAGCT
Organism: Acronicta alni; assembly: GCA_964056405.1. Lineage (NCBI taxonomy): Eukaryota > Metazoa > Arthropoda > Insecta > Lepidoptera > Noctuidae > Acronicta > Acronicta alni. Next base: position 9,984,064 of record OZ043914.1, read on the forward strand.
TAACTAGAGCTTAATGCGTGCAACTTCAATTGTATATATCATTTTGATTTGTAGTGAAACCGAAACATTTGTTCGTCCCGTGTCTCGACCGTTAAGACGATTAGCGTCATATTTTTTGTAGGCAGTCCGTTCTTGGTTAGAAATATTCTCAATTTACTTCTTTATAGTTCCAGATAACATAATATTTACCATTTAACTCGAATGCTTTTAAAACGGGATGTTTATATATTGTTAAATGGTAGTTAAAGATAATTCGTTTTAAAATGATCGATGATAAGTGCTCGGTTGAGTTTTTTGTCGTGTTCGCACAGTGAAATAATTGCGAGCATATTCTTATGCGACGCAGACAAGCGCAGGCGGCCTTCAATACCGTCTCTATTTCCGCACTTCCCCTCACTGCCATTTAGCGCAAATTGTCTTCTACATTTATGCCGTATGTTATGTTTATTGTCTATTTTTTAACTAATGGCTCGGGTTCACGGTTTGCAAATTAGGTTACGCGCGTAGCTTTTATTTTCGTGAACATAGTTTCATCATAGATGGCCTCTAAAATTTATAAGTTGTATAAATACTTTAACTAGTTACTCCGAAACGAAAATGTATGAGTATGAATGATCAGTAGATTCCATCAAATTCAAAAGCGATATTCATATAAATTTCAATAATAACAATGATTTTCTTTTGTAAATGAAGTGGGTATTGATGGTGATGTCTGTGTGACGGGCTCACGTGTTGCGTCGTGTCGCCGGCGACCGCGCGACCGAGCACGCACAATACAAAGAACACTTCTTATAATCGCGAGTTAACGTCGCATTCAACTGCTGCCGCAGCGCGTCAACCTACTGAGCGTTGTCACTCAACGGTCACTCAACGGTTTTATTAAAAAGAATTGTGAATAAGAATTTTATGCGCCCTGAATTAAATTTTATTTCCTGCCAAATGTCAAATTTTAAATAAAGTGCGATGAGTGACTGTAAAGATATGTGAATACGGTCAAGCATGTTTTGAAAGAATTTCATATTCTTATTATTAGATATAATTTGAAATAACGGTTCCAAGTTCTAAAAAGAATGTAAGTAATAAACAATTATGCGATATACTGTAGTTTATGTTTATAGCATTTAACAATAAAGAGACCCCAACAAAACATTATCGGTGTGTCAATATCACCCCTTTTATTTAAAATACTTTTGTTATTTGAAATCAGATATTGAATACAGACACTATTTTATAATCATATTATTTAGGTTCCAAACTTCTTCGTGTGTAGTCTGATTTAGTATCAATAATTATTGTAAACTTGAGTGCGTAATTATAGAGCAACGTTAAATTTTGACTTGAATGCTGCTAGTTACGCAGGCGGGAGACATGACTTATTTAGTGCCCATGTTGCGTTTCCATCTTTAATCTGCGTGGGCGCATATTTCTGAGAAAACATTTCTTGTTGACCGTACATAATGCTGCCAAGAAAACAGAAGTAATAATGTTGGCCATACTTGTACGGTGAAGAACTCCGTAAATGAATCATCGCATATGCGTGCCTCGTCAGGGCGCAAAAAGAGGTTTGTCGAAAATGCTCCTCGTTTAGTTTTGCTCCGTGTGGCTGCGTTCGCGCTCAGTGCTCCCTGTACTCATCCCTTATTTATTTATACTGGTATGAAGAATGTACATTTTTTGTGCTACCATAACAGTGTGCGTTCAGCGCTGCCACAATCCGAGGCAGCGAATTCTTTAATTGACAAAATGCAGCGAAGCCACATTCCACCTCGAATCGTTAGCTTTAATGTGGGAATACAAAATGGATTATTAATGATACATTTTCACTTTGTACAAATTACCCACAGTCCTATGTTTGCACGAGGTTGTTGTCCGCATAAATTTTGTTAATCCGTCAATATCCGGTAATTAACATAAAATTGTAACTAGTTAGTGTAATTTTAGAATAAATATTGCAATAACAGTCTTATTTATTGAAATTGAGGCAAATAATTTGAAATAAGTAACTGTGACAGAGAAAGTAGATCTAGCAATGTATATTAATTTGTATTAATGGCTTTTTAGAAGATAAAATAAGAATTTAGCTTGAAAATGTGTAGTCCTAGTACATGCCTACAAGTTTGTAAACTACCTACGTCAACAGCTGTGAAAGCTTTCAAGTTCTCTCTGAATTAGTTTTAGTTTCAATCGATGGTCTGAGTTATTTTTTTAGAATTCTGAGTACATTTTAGAGCATTTATGTATAAATAAACATATGCTTGAAAAAGGAATACATTACTGAATTTAACTAGCCGATGAAAACTTTTATAGGCGACATATAGTTTGTAAACTTATGATGTAAATTGCAACGATCATTCAAGCACACACGATATAGGTAGCAGTATTTTACACATCTTGAATTAATTCGTTTTTTATTTTATTTTATTTATAACTTTTAGGAAGACTATCAGCTAATTAACTAAATAACAATATTTAAGTAGTAACATAAAGCTATTAAAGTCTCCACTGGTAGAAACAATATACAAAAAAAAGAAGAAAGCCCATGAGTGCTACTAAGTTAAAAAAAAAAAGTTTTCTTAAAAACTGTATCTAGTTCAGGAATGCGATATAATTTAAAGCCTAATAGAATATAATTATCGAAATCAATACTTTCACAATCTATTAAACTGTTGTATACTTGTAGAATATATAGTATAGAACTTATATTGAAAAGACTATCCTTTCCCGAAGAAATTTATTTTTGTTTGGTAGAAATTCCGCACGTCAATAGTCTCCAACAGAAAACATGTGTAAACAGTACATCTCAGCGCTGGCTCCGTGCTGTGGCAATGAGTCGTTAGTTGCGATAGGTACTAGTTTCTCTTATCATTGATGATAAAACATGCGTAGATTTGAGCCGCACCCTGCACTTTCCCTTGAAGGCAGGTACTGCACCTGCCGGGTGAGCGAGGTGAAGCCGCGCAGCCTGTTCCGACGCTAACGCATGATTCAATATTTCTGCAATGCGCCAACAACTTTTATGGATATGTAACTACGTGAGGTTATTGCATATGAGACAGGTTAAACAGATCGACGAGAAAGTTTGCAGTGTAGACCACTACGAATGGGTTATAATTATAATAGTTGTGATTTTAGCTTAACCTGAAATACATTAAATATTTGTTTTTTTTTTTTTAATATTTGGGACATTTTACACAGCCCCAAACTAAGCAGAGCTTGTACTATGGGTACCAGATAATGGATATAATACTTTATACTTTTTTTTTGTAAAAACATACTTATAATCTTACATAAGAAACACCCAGACAAACACAAACACTTAAGTTCATCATATAAATATTTGTGTCTTGTGGGAATCGAACCTACGACCTCGTGATTAGCAGTCCGACACTCGAACCACTAGACCACAGACGTCGTCGCAATAATAAGAAGATCTATACGCCTACAGACAGACTATCTAGGCATAACAGGGAACCATCGAGTAGTTCCTTTATCTTAGTTTCTCGGGTTTTAATTAAGAGATTAATAATGAAGTAAGTAAGAGCCGCGAGTGGCAACGACCGGAGAGGATAAGCGCGGCAGGCGGGCGCACGCAACCCTACGAGACATGCGTGCCGCTCCGTTACGACACCTACACCAAATTTTTCCACATGCCCGAGCAGCAGATAAGCGGCGAGCGACGCCAACGTGTTATTTATTAACGAACCGAATGATCGATAGTTGGACGCGTCACCGGACGTGGACGAGCGCGGCCTTTCGAAACTCGCCGCCGCCGACTGATCGTTTCGCTGTAAGCTGTACACCTCCGATAAATCCATCCCACAATGTCTCCGACTCGACTGGGCACGAAATTCATATTCTTTGAGACAACTTCATAGCCGAGCTTTCACTCAAGCATATCTTCGTAAATACATAAGATATTAAAGAATGTTGTCATTTAGAATAACGGAATCTTTTAGTAACAGAAATATGATTAGATTATCTCTTTCGTATCAACAATTTTGTAAGATGTTTGAAAAGTCGTGCACGCAATGTCCGTGTCGAATGCATTGTTTGGTTACCAAGGCTTCTCCAACCCTTTGCCAAATCCATCAGTTCCGCTCTAGCATAGATACGACACGTCGTCGTGACAGCTGTGCGCGATACTTTCTAATCGCTCCATTGAATACTCAACACCAAACAAACGCACAAGGAGTAGGCAACTTGCGAAACATTAAATGGCTCGAACAATTGACAGCCAGAAAAGAGTAATCAATTAATTATTTATAGAGGTGTCAGTCTAGTCTTTGACAAAATGGTTGAGCAACACCGCACTTCGAATACTATCAAAATATGAGTATTCGCACGAGATTATAATGTAAACAAGCTCGTATGTTTACATGTATCGATTCGAGGCAAACGTGATAGGAAACGATCGGAAATTCGAGGTTCGGCTACACAGGGCAGGTTAGACCAGTCCCGGTGGCCTCGCAAGGACCCCAGCAAACCTGTTAGATTCGTTGCACGATTTTTACGTGCGCACCTACCGGAATCTCATTCACGTGGTGCAGCCGCGCGCTCCGCCCGGCCCCCTGCGCCACCGCCTGCCAGTTAACTCGTCAAATGACTCACGCTTCGGCTGGTTAAATGCCAGTAGCTGGCTTTTCCAGTTCTCTGATCCAATTCGCACATTCTATTCTTGTTTGATTCTAACGCGACATTCTGTAACCGTGGTTACTTCATTAATTAGCTAATGATATGAAGCACACGGTTTAAAATCTCTTGGGATACTTTATTTGCATTACCTATTTTAAAATCAGTACCTACTAAGATAATAATTTACTGCTGGATTATGACGGTGTGTACTTCCCAAAGTAAAATAACAACAATATTTCAGGATAGGAATAATTAGAAATACAAAATTAGGTTAAACTTAGGTACTTGTTTTATGCTGTATGCGACGGGAAGAACCTGGAACGCTTCGTGTGTTAGCTGTCCGAAGTGACTGCACCTGCACAGGAAAGTGGGAACGCATAAGTATGTCACATTTCACACAACAAATGCCAAGATGTATTAACACACCAGGAACAGGAATCAGGTAGAACTACGATCCGGTCAAACCCGTCCGACGCGTGCTTCCAACATTTTTTATTTATTTGTCTGCATCGTCGGATACCGCTGGGTGTGACGTCAGACGACCTAAACTGGTTAGCGAGGGAGCAGGGATTTGCCTCGTATCCTTCCGGTTCTGCGAGTGGTTCAGACCTGTTCTACATCAGGTTGCGCGGCACCAGGCGACCCGGCCGCGTGACGTATGAGTACTACGGCGAACTTGCATAAAATCACCCGAATTAGACAACGCCCCTGCGTATGCTCAAAGCCCGTTCCGATAACTAGTCATTTCACTCTCGTAGCAGACACCAGCAGTGCTGACTCATGCTCTGTGTGCGCAACAATTAGCAAACGTAGCGTCACATTATACGATGACCGCCGGTGGGTACCATCAAAGGTCAGTATCCGTACCAAAATGGTCACGCCTAATAACTGGTTCGTAAGTTGTAGTCGACTCATTCGTAAAACTACATTGGTTTTGTGTACCAGTATTTTACGCTATGTTTACTCGATTTACTCTATAGCACGAGTGTTTGAATGAAAACCTCTATAGTAAACAGATCACTCTACCTATGTGTTTTTGCAAGACGACGAATTGTATATTTTATTCCGCTTACGATAAGGTCAGAGATATTTTGGAGGTATGATTTAATCATTTGCATTGTTGCAGGAGACGCAAAGAGGTGATGGAGGTGAGCGGGGAGTCGTGGCGCGCGTACTACTCGAGCGCGGAGCACCCGCTGAGTGCCGCCACCTCTGCGGTGCTGGGCGCCGTGGCGGACGACGGCCAGGCGCAGCCCATCGAGTACTACAAGCTGCCACCGCTCGGCCAGGACACGCACCTCAGCCTACACAAAGACGCCAAACTTGTCGATGTCTGGCAGTAAGTCCTCAACACAACATACACCTTCCTGTTCGAAGATCCTGCTGTTACTTTGCATTGAATAATAGCCCATTATTAATTTACTCTAGCGTGTTTACACATTATCATTTATCTAATTCTTACAGAAATATATATTATAACCGTTGTAACTGTTGAGTATGTCACATTAAATTTTAAAATACGGCTCCAGAATATCATAAATACATAATTATTAATTTTATTAAAGTTTAAAATTGGTAGGAACCTACTTGAAATACGTATTCTTTTAAATACACATCCACATGAAGCGTAATTAATGACTCTCAAATACTAACACGTATAGCATATGTATAAGAAAGATAATCGAATATGCAAATTCAATTCCAAATCGATACCTAACAATCAAGTGGAATCAGAAAATGATCGCGGAAAATCAATCGTCGATTCTCACGGCCGTACATCAAATTGAACGTTCGTGTATCGGAGCAATTATCATTATAATCGCCGAATTTCTTGGCGCGGTGAATACGGAATGAATTCGCGTAAAATTTATATGTAAACTATGATAATATGCAATCTTTTTGTAGTGGAGTTTTTGTTCGCATTGAGACGCAGGCGGGGTTGGGGGTTGTGTGTGTTGCTCAAGTCTCACGGACGAGTACACTGAGACAAGACGCCGCGTGGCTTCCGGCCCCAACGAAAGGTGTAAGAATAACAAATAATAAAAATGTTAATGTTCCACTCAATAAATCATGAGCGCTCATTTGAATACCTATGGCGGGATTAACAAAATAGCAGTTCGCAACTCTGGCGCACCCCCCGCGCCCCTCTACCTCACTGCTTGTATCTGATATTAACATATTTTTGCTATTTGGCTCCGTTTTGCAAAATACACAAATGACAAATCATATTTTCTTTTCATTTATGTATTTTTTTTATTGCCTTTGGCATATTTTGGTAATAAATAGCACTTTTACGAGTTTATATATCAGGCTTACATAAAACTGAGAACCCAAGAACCAATAAATGCCAGATACGTCCTTATCTTCTTAATTAAAATAACAGATAATTTTCAAAAATAACTAAATAATTATTTATACAGTCGGTGCATTCAACGAATTCCCATAGAAACGCGACCCCGATCAAATTATACTCGCTCTTTGAAAGAGGTTGTTAACAAAAATGAGCAAACGCCGTGTCACATTCTTAATAGAAGCAGTGCATAATGTTAACTTGACCCTATACAGACCATTTAAACTTTTGTGAATGTTTTATTATGTTCCATAAACACTAGTTATAAAGGAAACTAGTTTTAAATCCGAGAAAATGTTAATTTATGAATAAATTTCTGTTGACAACAAAAACATTTTTAATGTTGAATATGTGTATAACTGATATGTATAGGTGTCGTCGTAGTGTTATGTAGGTTATTCACGTAAGAATAGAGAACTGTCGAAGTGGTAAAAGCCTCCCACGTGTCACCACACACGTCGGCGCGGCCGAGGGTCCACTGGGTGTGCGCGGGTCCCACTCCTCTGCTGCTGCCGGAGCCGCACTCCAGAATGTGACACTTGGTCCGCTCTATTCCGCGCGTCATGCTCGTCACTGCTTACGGGAGTGCATAAATACAAATAATGACAATAGACGGATGTGGATGGAAGCGGCTCACATTGACAAGGACGCCCAGGACTTGTCTCGAGTCATTGTCGGCACGCGTCCCACGCGCCCGGTTCAACGCGCGCTATTGCTCATTCATACATTCAAAATTATAACGAATGCTCTCAGTCGCCCGCACCCATACGCGCGTTCTGTGTCTCCGAATGCGTTTGTATGCTAATAGTTCAGCGCCAGTGCATCGTCAGGTTTGAAGCACACTATTTGTTGTCTAAATCGCTCGTATTATTTGAATTGAATGCTCGATAGATGTAGAAATGAACTAGTTCCGTCTGTATTCCTTCGAGAATTGTTGACGTAGGCGTGAAAGCGTTTCGTAAACGCATTGCGTAGTGCGCGGGCGCAGCTTACCTTGTTCTATGCACAGGACTACGCGGATGTTACGGGTATTAAATGGAAACGGCGGCTATAACCATTAATAGTTGTCGGAGGCTGTCGAATGCTAACGCTAAGATTAGCATAGAAACGCGCGGCGGGATGCCTCTGGGGAGGGCCTCGCCCTCTTGACCCTGTCACTGTTCGCACTTGCCATGCTAACGGGAAGTTGGTTTCTCCACACTAATGTATCTAACTTATTTTACGAGCTAATGATAGCAATTATCTACGTATTTAATTACTGTAGGTAAGCAAGTAATATTATGTAAATAAAACTTGAATACTTACTCATCTTGTAGTCAAGCGACAATTCGGAGTGGGTAGGTATTCGATTTGGACAATATGCATAATTAAAAACCTATATCTATTCGACTACAGTAAGAAGTGAATAGTATAATTTGCAAGCGGGCTGAGCACATGTGTCGTTAATGTCGCGGTGGTTTAACAAAAACTCAGGGAGTTGGAACCGTGTGACCCATTTAGGACTAGAACCGGTTTCCTCTTGGAGATACGTCGTTATTGTTAAAGACACAGCAGTTAATACCATTCAATTCCCTTGGATATAACGGACCCTCTTATGAGGATAATGCATAAAAAGATGGTAACATCGTTATGTCCCTGACAGTCGCGGTCATCACGTAGCGAAGTATGAAAACGAGGGATTGACCATTCTTTCTTGACCATTCTTTATCATGCGAATATAATTATTCTATTGAATCAGCTGCACAAAAGACACCCAACTATCCTCGTCAGTCTTGCATGCGAAAATCCCAGCTGTTGATTATTATTACATCGTCATTGATATTTAATTAATTACGTTTTAGGGAATAGCTTACCGAGAAATTAATGACCAGAGACAGTTATGTGTAATCAAACGCCCGATTTAATGACTTAGACAAATGGCGAAATCGTTTTCAATTAAAGTTTTTGATAATGTATTAGTTCCGTGAGAAAAGTAGCAATAAACCTACATTTAGTCGAATGATATATTCAAATAGAATGAAATTACGTTGGTCGCATCCGCTGCAAGCGCCTCCTTCGTCTCGTTTATCGTTCGGTAGATTGTAATCTATTCGTCAAACGATGGATAAACTGTCGCCGCTTCAGATTTTGATATAGATAGAGGCCGCATATGTTAGCTTATTAAGTTATTATCAAAGGCTCCGTGGAATTACACGAGAGATTTCAGCATGGTAGTTCAAGATAACGACTGTACCTTATTCGGAATAAAGCTATGAATATTATGCAGCATTCAATCAACGGGTAGGTATTTATATCTTTACAGTCAATCAGTCATTATTACGTAATTCTATTTTTGTTCAGTATTTTAAATTTAATAAACAGTAGATGTAATGAAGACTTGATCTGATTTAGTGTTATCTAATATTAAAAAAATAGTGTCGGGATAGAAATATGGTGTTTTTGTATTTAGTAAGAGGCATTTTGATGTACGCATTGAATGCACGCATTAACGCAGTGCAAGGGTTGGGCACCCTTAGTTTCATATTATATTGTCGAGATCTCATCATGTGTGAAAGGGTGTTAAGTAAACATTGCAAAAATTATAATGCCAATTGCATCCGAGCGAAGAACCGATTCAGCTTCGATAAGAAAAATTATAATTTGCATGTAAAATGTTACGCGGAGTTGCTAGAGATGGTGTTCATTCTTACCTTTTATTACGGTTACTGTTATGTTAATCACAAGCAACATGACACTGATATCAGATTAACAGTTTGGGAAATCTATTCCGCTACCTGATAGAGTGAGAATTATACGTAACGGAAACATTAGGGGAACACTTGTAAGGGCCGGATATATTTCTGTAACGCAACATTATCTTCTAATCGAATCTGTTCGATACTACAATTTTTGATATAGGTACCGTGAGATGGATAAACCATTGCAAACAGATCACGGTAAGAACTGAATAAATAAAATACTTAATGCATAAATCAATATTTGGATAATTTTACACTGCACCATCTAGTCCCAAACTAAGCAGAGCTTATACTATGGGTACTATATAGACAATGGATATAATACTATTATACTTTTTTTGTTAACACATACTTATAAGACATAAGAAACATCCAGACAAACACAAACAGTTATGTTCATCACAGGAATCGAACCCACCACCTCGTGATCAGCAGCCTGACACGCGACCCACTAGACCACAGACATCGTCGATGGGCCGGGGTTACTGAAAAACAGTTGTTACTATAAACAGTGAGAATGAAATAAATAAATAGATGACGAAGTTGAAGTTACTAATGGAATAATACACTTACATATAATAGCCTGACTCGTTAGCCTAGCGGTCCTAAGCACGACTGCTACGCTAGAGGTCCTGGGTTCAATTCCCAGGTCGAGCAGTGTTATTGTGTTTTTATACGCAATCTCAGTAGCAGCTTGGAATTTGGACTTGTGCTCGGTTAGTGGCAATAGACTCGCCCTCTATTACATGGGACCAAAACATACCAGCGAACCGTGGGTGTACAATTAGTACACCTCTGCGAACCCTTCGGGGAATACAGGCGTGAAGTCATGTAAATGTGTTATGTTACAATATAATAATAAAAATTATATAAATAAGTAAAAAAATAAATAATAACGATATACCTAACATACATAGTACTTAAAGTATTTAGTACAAGCTCTGCTTAGTTTGGGACTGGCGTTGTTGACGACCTCTGTGGTCCAGTGGTTCGAGTACCGGACTGCTGATCATAAGGTTGTGGGTTCGATTCCCACAGGACACAAATATTTATGTGATGAACATTTAAGTGTTTGTGTTTGTCTGGGTGTTTCTGTATTATAAGTATTTATTTACAAAAAAAAAGTAGATAAGTATTATATCCATTGTCTAGTACCCATAGTACAAGCTCTGCTTAGTTTGGGACTAGATGGTGCTGTGTAAAATTGTCCAAGAATATTTATTTATTTATTTATTATTTATATTAGTTACTATTTTCTTAATTACAGAACCATAAAATATCTTTTGATATCTAATTGAAAATTTGATACTTAGTTACAGTTAATCCCAGATACGGTAAGACTTTCTAATTATGTACCTAGTTCAGTACTCAGTGGTAGCACCCACAGGGCTCAAGCGTCTCAGCTGTCAACGAAGCGAGCTTTGTCCCGTTTTTACAAGCGTCAACAATAAGCGACAAGCAAACATCGCATTGTGCTTTACGCATATGAATAACGATGTCTACGCGCCGCCGCCGGCATACCGACCTCGGATTAATACCAATAATTCAATTTGCATGCAACGCAAAAAAGGTGGCGGGTTAAATAAACATTCACAATGTCAGAATATCGCAACACTTATATTATAAGCATCGACTCGTTTTTGTGTCTCTTAGTATTACAAATTCGCTTCACTTTTCGCGTGTCGCGTTATTTGTTACTCGCACACCGAAAATTTGGCGATACATGCAGAAATACTTTATACGGCCAGGCTTTATCTTATCGAATGAGCGATTTCACACTCGTCGCGTTTCTCTTACAAATCGCGTGCATAAATCGTGAAGAATGAGCAAAGCGAGAATTGCAATCGGACACGGGCGAAGAGTCCGCGGCCTGACTCGCGGGAGGTCGCGCGTCCCGGCCAATTCGGACTCATGAAATAGTACCGCGAGAGACTCTTATCTAAAATAAACATCTGAGCGCCGGTGAAACATGTCTTCAATTATCATAAATCGGCGCGCACTGACAACGGCCGACGAAAGGCGCGCTCCGCTCCGCGCGTGGAGGTGCGCGCTTACATGCAAACAAATCAAGCAACTCTCATGTAAATTAACTTGCAAACACTATTAGATGCAAACCAATGCTTGTGACATTCATGTTAAATTTGCTCTTTTTCTCAATTAGTTAACGTCTGTGATTATTCTCCAACAGATGATTGAAGCTTCTTCCTCTTACCACCGCAAAACTGTCCACTGTCTCACGAAGTTTTTCGCAACTCTGTGATTCATATGCAAGAACATTGCTAACCATTTTATTTCCTACACTATCTCTGTTTACACTTCTCGAGCATCTCGTTACAGTGTACTCCTAAAATGTCATTATTCTGGTATACTGTACATGTAATTTCACATTTAAGCATCACCAACTATATGATAATCAACTTTATGACCAGTCTGACCACGATTTGCCACAGCAAAATATGTCTTATTCCCTTACAATTCTGCATTTGCATGCAGCTTCAACTTTATTGCGATCATAAATAGGCTTCGGGGTGAATTAATTATGAGTTGAATCTAATCAGCTATCAAGAGGTCGTTGATTAATCACATATATTAACAGAGCATACATATTATTACAAGCTAATGAAAGTCTTCGTCATTAGCTTCTTGGTAATAATATAGGTCTGTGTCTCAAGATTCTCACACGGTGCCTGCCGGTGCCGGAGGTGAGGTACGCTCCTACTAAGATACTGTTTATTTGTAATTGTTCACCAATTTTTTTTTAGCTGTTGTTGTCAAACTAAACTGATTTAGTTTCATGATGTCTTTAACTAACAAAAACATGAGAAAATAATAGATAACATAGCCCTGTCATCATCGCCATACGTCACTACTATTTTCCCGTTAATCACAATCGCATAGATTAATTTGATAGATCTAAATATTTCTGTCCCTTTTTAATGTTGTTTGTGAGAAAGAGATAAATTATGTGATTCAAATCAGTGGCATGTGCATCAGCAGTGTGTCTTTTTCACTAGTAGAGTAGTAGATCACTGTTAACTGTCTTTGTTTTCGTGAGAATCAATTGCAATACTCAAGAGCTTACTTTTGCCTGTCTGAGAGGAGGACCTACGAAGATGTAGTATGTTATATAGCACTAGCCGTTGCCTACAGTTTCACTCCTATCCCAAAAGAGCTTTTGAGACAAATGGCTTGTTTATGTTCTTCTCGAAGGTCAAATCTATATATTTAAAGCTAAATTGGTTCAGCGGTTTAGTCGTCACAACGTAACAAACAAACAGAGGGCCAGAGGTTCTTTCGCAGGTATAAGTAGTGTTAACTTGGATAAATAATAGAACATAGAGCCTCAACATCATAGGTGACATATTAATCAACAACAGAAGACATTAGTGATGACGGAGGTACTACGAAGTGCTACGAATTTCGTAGCACCTCGTAGAAAGTAATTAGGGTATTTTATTGGCGCAGAATATTTTTTTATCAATATTATTGGATATACATACCGACCTCTAATTTAATATGACGAATAAAAGGTATTATGAACGAAGAAAGCTAGCCATGGCGTGGCGTAGCGGCCGGTCCGATTAATCGCTCCAGGCTACGGAATTTCGGCTACGAAAGGGCGTAGCGCGTTATCATCTATTCAATATTTTTACAATGTTTTTATAAATTACTGTTTTGATATTATCCTATTAAATGATGTTTTTTATATAAAAGCGGAATTATTGTTTATATAGAGCAAACTAAAAACTATAAAAAATATAAATATTACTTATATTTAATTGTAGGTAATATGCTATTTTGACTTCAAAACTTTTTTTATGACTAGAGCCGGTAGTTGTGTAATAGATATCTATGTTTTGTACTCTATGTAATAAAATCATATTGTTATCATTAATTATTCACTCTTGCAAAGTTCTCAGCGTTGTTCATAGATGGCAGCATACTCGTAAATGCTTTATTGTGGTTGTGAAACCCTTTCTTTCCCATGTAGCCAATAGTGATAACAGTCAAATACCGAACAACAAATTAAAAAAAAAACTATCTATCTACAAACTATATTTCATTCCAACACCAACACTGCAATGAGGTATCTAAGTCTCTTTAAAAACGCACTAAACGCTTGCATTTACATTCGTAATAAATAAAGCAAAATTAATAGCTGTAGTGTTAAAGTGTCAACAAAATGTTAACAATTTTAAATTATAGGTTCACTTTGAAAGTAGGTTTCTATCTAAAATACCTTATTTGGATTGAGTTGAGTAGAGCATTCAGGTTAGATATCTGTAAAATAACTCAATCTAGGATTGGATATTTACCAAGAAATATAAAGTAAACCTTGTAATCATGTAAATAACATTGCAAACTGCAACAAGTATGATAATTTTATTTGTATTTTGATTGCTAGGAAAATACCATGTGACAATTTGACAGTGTGTAACACCTAGAGCGAGAATGATACTATGACGAGTTAGCGCGCGCATGGCGAGGTCGGGCGTACTCGTAGCGGCGCGCGCGCACCGTCGCCAATCACGCTTGTCTCCCCTCCGCAGGGCCGGCGGAGCACTGAAGGCGGCCAATGGCGCGCACGGGGCGGAGCTGGCCGAGCTCTCGGGGCTGCTGCACGCGGGGCTCGTGAAGCGCGAGCCCGAGGACCTCAGCCGCAAGGTGGTCGACGAGCCCGAGCACGCGCTCAAGCCGCCGCGACACAAGGTGCGTCACACGTCCGCACGCCGCCGCCGCGCGCGCACGCACTCACACACTTACTGTACCGGTCACTCATGTATTATTTATCGCGGTTTTCGTACGATGCGCCGAGCACCGCGCTCGCGACGCACTAGCCGCGCCCGCCCGCGCCCAGTCCGGCCGGCCAGTGCTGCCCGCCCAGTGCATGCTGACCTCGGCGACTATCAAGGACCATTCAGCTTTTTCGGGATTACACACTTTGATAATCGTGAACGTGATACGATCAAACGACATTAGTGTACGTGAAGCTGTGAACTGTGCTTTGACGCGGCATGTACGCGTCGACGTTGCGGAGCGGACAATTGTCGTGGGAGAGCGCGTGTAACCGGCGCGTGTGTCCGCAGGTGGTGGTGGGCGAGCCCGGCGAAGCGACTTCGCCGTCCCCGGCGCCGTCGCGCGCCTCCTCAGCCGGCTCGCTGCTGCCGGACGCTGCCATGTACGCAGCCCAGATGTTCGCGCCACCAGGCACACCCAGTCCCACCCCCTACGGCGATCAGTATTCGCGCCAGCCGGCCACCTTCGCCGGCGAGCCCTACTACAGAGAGTACTTCGTCGGTGAGGGTTATCAGCAACGGGCTGCACCTCCTTATGCTGATGCAGAGCCTGCATCTGCTTCTGCCTTCAGTGATCGATACGCAACCCCTCGTTATCACAGCAAGAGTGTTATTGCGGCCGCTGGACTCACAGTGGACCTACCCTCACCAGATAGCGGCATTGGAGCCGACGCAGTGACTCCTCGGGACCACGCGTCCGCTGTTCAGCAGGTCGGTGCCACGACATGGGCGCGGGCGGGCGAACACATACACGACACACCACACAACACACAAGGACACCGTACACTTATGTATCAATGTATTTACTGATAGTTGTGATATAATCGTGGGACTCATTCATTCATTGAGCTACATACAATCAGAAATGGATAGTCAGTCATGTATTGTGAAGATTCACAGCCTGAATTTCACTGACATGATATGATACATTAAACTTCATACTTTAAGGAAGACTTCATAACTTTTACTATAAAAATAACTCTAGGTACATTCATACATTTTCATGTAATTATGACTTCAATCATTGTAATGTTATAATTGCAAACTGAAGCATTTATTCGCAGTGGTAGTTTGCACAACCGCCGAAGCCCACCCGCGCTCAACGCCATTCTCTTATCTTTTTATGTAGTAATTACTAAGTTATCTTAGATAGCATGACTATGATTTGTATAGGTCTAATCTGTGCAGAGGGTAATAGCGCGTCCATTGTAAATGATCATGTTATATCCTAACAATTGCATGTAACATATCTACGTTACACGTCTTTAGTGTTAGAAAAATATGTAGGGGTAAAATTATTTATACCTTCTAACCATCAACACGTCTGATCTACTTACTAAGTTATTTGTAATGATGAGTAATTTCATATCTGGAAGTACTCCTAACTACAAACAAATACACGGTGTGTAAGGAATTAAGTTCGTGGAGGTAGATAAACAAACCCTCACTAACTGGAATCATACTACATATTCCACTAGTACTGTAGTCTTATTAGATTACTAGCAGTGAGTAATTTGCTAATAGATAAGTACAATAGCTAAGTCCCTAATTGCAAGTGAGTCGATGCACAGACAATGGAACCACGCAAGACCTTCAAACAACACAATCGCGAACACCTCGCATTTGACTTGAAATTTATGAGTTTACATATTAAAATAACAAATTGACATGACCGGTAATGTAAGTGTTGAGCTAAGTGGTTTTGAAGGACTTAACAGTTTCCAGGGCGTGGCGATCACGAGCATTGTTACTACCTACTAACCACCCGACTGATCTAGATTGCACATTTATTATTTTGCCTTTTGTTAATGCGACGTAAAAGAACGACTGGACTGACACTAAATAAATCCAACTTGACACCTAGCTACCGAACATTGTTCCTAACTTGTCACCTACTTCTAACATGAACGTTACATTCCTGTACAGCTGTATACATTAAACTTAATAAATTACTTAATTCCTTATTCGTAATAAGTAACTAAAGCTCAATATTTTCACGGAATAACTATAATTAGTGTCAATGTTGTGAGCACAGGTAGTGACGATGACGTCATTACAATGATATTTTAATGTGTAACCATTATCATAAATTAGTCGCCAATTAGATTTAATTTATGGGAGATTGCGACAGAAAATATCTTTTTACAAGTTTGGTTTTTACTCAAGTCCGGTGATTGAACGTACCTATCAAAATTTGGAAAGTAAATTACTTATAGAATCTTCTAGGTAGGTGTATAAGCAATACCATACCCGTTGAAAAACAAATAAAATATTATCAGCGTGATTTTCCTTTAAATTTAGGACTGCAATGCTAATCTAATAAGATATGCAAATAAGTATATTTTATATGCCACAAAGATGGCCGTACATTACTATATACTTCAACGTTCCCACGTTGGTAATGATTTTCTAAATAAACCCTGTGATGCTTGACAGTAGATAGTATCTACTAGGATTTTTCTCTTTACGCTGTAGATTACAATTATGTTTTATCCCGTGCAGTCGTTTGACTACACGGTGATATGCCAGCAGCCGGGTGTTGGCGAAGATGGACGAGGGACGCCATCGGCGCATCACTCGCCTGCGCAGGCGCCGCGCACCAGGCCTTGGCACGACTTCGGTAGGCAAAACGACGCCGACAAGATACAAATCGCCAAACTGTAAGTACTAATTTAAACCTCCATGTAAAATTAGTATCATCGTCTCTCAGTAGTATCGATGTTGTTGAGTTCGGAATGTACAAATACGATCGACCAATTCACATATAAGCAATACAGCATTCATTCATGCCTAAGCGCAATGTCTTTTTTTACTTACTGTATCAAACACAACGTATCGTTTGATATTTATTCAATTTCAATTTGGTGTATTTTTGATGGTAGTATCTTATTATTTTTACCTAAAACTCTTTAAAGATTCTGAGCGAATGGCTTATTATGTTAAATAATTCAAAAATTAAATATGTATGAGATGCTTGTATTTAATTTAGATTTTAAACTGAGGTAGCTTCACAGCTATATTCTTACATTAAGAAATATATTAACGCAGTATAAAAATTTGTTAATAAATATTCTTCAGATGTAGATACTGTACTGTAGTGTGTACTGTCAGTACTTATATACTGTTGCGTATTATCCTTGGATGTCATAAAATTAAATAACATTAAAGTATAATTTGAATGAAAGCAGTGACATAACATTGAACAAGCAAGTCATAGATTCAAATGCAAACCACTTCCGACTTTAATAATTAATTATCCCATTATTAAACGATAAGGGGAAGCATCTGCCAACCTGCACTAGGCTAGCATGGCGGACTATAGCTTCATGCGTCTCATTTTAAAAGTACCTTGCAGTGGTGGCAGTGTATGACCCGGACAGTAAATAGGTTAATGATGATAGTTTTGAGCTCTTATTAACACCTCGGTAATTGAATAATGTAACAGCTGTCTATAATACTGTGCTACAACTTCATCTCGTCATGTATTTCACACGCAATGCGTGTTACGATTCCGTAAAACTGAATTATAAGTTACTTTTTATTGAATATTTACACCGAATGGCTCATGCAACGCAAACGCATAATCATGTACGTAAACCCATCGGCATATCAAAACCTTATCGAAATAGAGTGCCCACTTCTTGATGTATTTTCTTTAGTAATTTCTTACAAATTGCCTCCGTATGGTTACGGACCAAAAACAAACAACTCACGGTCGGTATAAACATGTAAAGTAAACAGTAAATTCGTTTTGATCCAACCTTTTTTGTTATATGTAAGTAATTTGTTGGTGTGAGTGGCCCAAACGACAATATTGACCGAGCACTTTGCACCTCCCCGCATGACTGTTATAATGTGGCCCTTTCTAGGAAACGTAAGCATTTTGTGGTCACTGCGAACACACACATTGAGCGAGACAATGTTACCGCTTCTAAAACTACACTAGTGGCACGTAAAACTACTACATTGTTCATATTTATTACTGTTTCAAGTGAAATTGATATTACTTTCGCAAACTTCTGAACATAAACCTTCGACGATGACAAAACTGAACTTAAACCAAATAGTTATTTTATAAATAACCACATAAATTTTTGGCCAGTCTGAATGGTACGAAATTTGTCAATTATTACTTTTTAAAACAAACACCTTTCATGAACAATAATATATATATGTTAATATTTATGAATGAATTAATTATAATTATTCTCCTAAGTACTACCCACTGCTGGGTTAGGGCCTCTTCACAGAATGAGTCCGTATAAGTCCTTTTTGGTCGTTTCAATTCCACAATATTGATAATATTTAGGTAATCCTTAAGCTATCTTGCATCTTCGATTCCAATTTTTTATGCAACAGTAATGTCAAAAAGAAAAACAAAGACGTTGTTTTTCTTTGTCTTTTTTACTTTTTACGAGTGTTTTATTTCACACACATCGTGTTGTTCAACTCTTTTTTCCTGCCTACCTGAATAAAAAAACTTGCGGTTTGAGGTCGTCGAGAAACAAATATGTATTGAGTTCATTAAGCGTTGAAAATTAATAAACTTAACGAGAAGTTATAATTAAATGACTTTTATGTATTTAACATGCGGTATTTGTATAGGTACTGTAATTTTAATGTATTGTTTTAAGATTCAGTAAGTAGATAAATCTTTTAATTTACACGTCTACGTAGCAAGAAGAAGTTGCATTGTTATATTTTAAAGTGAATAAATTAATATTATCTAGATCTAGACCCAGTATGAATATAAATTAGTATAAAAATATGTTTCTGTTTTAGTAACCGGTGTACTTTATAAATACAATAATTTGAATTTAAATATTCGGTTATAAAAACACAATAATTTATGTTTTCATAAAACACATCAGTTTCTAACTTATTTACGTAACATAGTTCAGTTATTTTTTAAACATAAAGAGTGTCTAGTGCTACAGTAAAAGAAAAACGCTTCGAATATGAGCCTTATTCTATTTGAACAGAAATATATACTGAACTGAACTGAAGTAAATAACTGAATAGGTACCATTTGTATATCATAATGTGTCACTTAAAGGCACTGCTTGAGACTTGAAACAAGAGGTATTCAATCAAGGCGACAAAATGCGCAGACGCCGGCCGATAGTATATTCATCCGCAGCGTTGTTAAGTTGTTACCGGAATAGTTCTACGAGAGGTGCTAACTAGCATTTCGTGATCTTTGAATATGACCAGTAAAAGCACGTGTGAATTGGTAATTTCCTAGCTGACAAGTTAATTTACTTAAAAGGCTCGTCATAATTAAGTATTTTCTTCGTAAAAATACCAGTATCAGATGATTTATTTAAGGATTTATTTGAGTTCAATGTACTTAGCTTAGTATGTACACTTATTCAAATAATTAATGTGCGTCATTGATAGTGTTATAACAACTATATATTATTGAAAAAGGACAAAACATTTAGAACCTCCAAATTAGTCAATGAAGGAAAATAAGTATTCGCTATTTATTTCGATGGCGACTAATTTCACGTTGAAACCAGACTAGTGTACTAACTTGTTAGGACTAAATATCTTTTATCCTTTTCTCATGCTTTTGTTAGAGTGAGACATAGTGACACTGAATTTGTGTAGCGTGTAAACAAATGAATCAGCACCAGTGTTATATGCCTTTACTTTATTTTTAGGCTTTACATTAATTAACATCCTATCGGTATACGTACCTATCTACTTCTTTTAGTATAAAATTGGTATATTATGTATGTGTTACAAAGCTATCAAAGGAAGTACCTATCTGTAATTGTTATTGTCACAAGTACGTATTCGTATACATTTGTGACTCAATAAGTAAAAGTTGATACATTTAATTAAGATTATCGGAGTTATAATTAAATGTACGTCATGTATATATAAATGTAACGCTACTCATTTTGAAAACATTTACTATTCTTCTGTTAAATACTTTTGTATTTATGTAATTGTATTAAACTAGTCCATTTGTCTAGTGGTCGTAAGCACGACTGTTCCAGAGGTCCAGAGTTCGATTCCCAGCTCGAGCGAAGAGTTATTGGGGTTTTCTATAAGATTCTCAGTTTGGATGTATTGAGCCCGGCTAATGGTAATAGGCGACCCTATTGCCATTAGACGCGCTCAATATATCCTATTCAATAGAAGGCGAGCCTCCTGAGACCTAAACATACCTGTAGACTGGGTGTATCTTAGTACACAGCTTAACCATTTGGCGAATATATTGCATGATTGATTGATGAAGATTCAAATTTAAAGCTATAATACCGATATTTTTATAATATCTAGTTTTTTTTTAAAGTACAATCTCCTTAATTGTTTTATTTATAAATAGGTTCAAGTTAGTTTTTAATAACGTTTATGATATCTGACACCCTTCGTAATATTGCAAGGTACAATGTCCAAATTATTTCAATAATTGCACAGTGATCTGTATTGGGCATGAATTATGACTAACGTCTTATTTATGAGTGTATCTGAAAGCTGCATTTTGTTGTTACATTTTGGTTTTACATTGCACAACAGTGCCCAAGTAGTCGGCTCCTCGCCTACGAATGCCCGGCAACTGGTCTCTGTTACGATTTGCGGGCTTATATAAAACCGATACGGAATGTTTTCTTTCAATTCTAGATCAAGATATATTCCCACATAAAACAATGAAACTATTGGTAGGATCGGTTTTACCCAACTCCCAGGTGCTATCGTGTAGTACGTACATATACCTTTATGCAGTTGTTATATTTTTTATGCGCATGTACCTTTGTTCATTGGTCTTGTAGCGGCGCCATTCGTCTCAATACTTATTTTCCAATTTAGTACTTGTTAATGATCCTATTGAATACTAAATATATATTAATTTACACGCTACCTGTTAATTGGATGGGATAAGAAGTACGCACGTAAGTATTATTCTATTGCAATGCGTATTATGTTATTCTTTTTCTTGTTATTTTTTTCTTAGGGCAATTTATATTCTTTTAGCATATATTTTGGTTATTTGATATACCTAAATCATTATTTATTATTTAAATATTTAATTGTTTAACTTCTCTTACAAGAAAATCTTTTGAGTAGCACGTCCTTTGTCTTCCTTTGAAGCAATTAGCTTTGTTAAACTTTCAAAGGATTACTAAAACTACTTACAATCGCGTGAATAAATTGTGAGATTTAACTTAAAACATAACCATCGAAACAGCCTTCAAATGAAATCATTGGAAAAACATCGCATCGTCGGCGGAAGCACTCGTCGACATGATAAGTGCATTAGCATTATTATCTCGATAATTACTTGCTTGCATTTGGCCCAAATAGCGCGGTCGCCTCTACTTGCTGTCTTAAATTACCATCGATGTCGATACGCGCTCGCTCACCGCGTGCCTGCGCCCGCGCCGCCTGATTACCAGCCCTGGCCAGCGCCAGTGCGAGATATTCTAACGCCCTCACAAATGTTTTGTCTATTACTTACCGGTCAGTTAAGTACCCCACCAATACCAACCTTTCGCTGTATCAGACAGACACTTTATTTACTTCCCGAATTCTCAACACGGGAATGAGCTCTTAAAAGGTAATGTAACTTAATCAAGTAAAGTGTGCGTATGTAATTTGATTATCACTTTAAAAAGGCTCTGGGGCACATATTTTTATGTATCACTGTATTAAATTATAAACGGATAAAATACTGTAAACTTTTTATATTTAAGTCTATAAATTGCATTTCCATTAAAGTTTGATAACTTGAATGCGCATAACGTTGCAAAGTTTATATTAATTACACGCCGTTATTTTTTACATGATTCTTAATATTATAAGTTCATTACCGGAGCTTATAAATGTAGGGAGCTATATCGCAGCAATGCTTCAGGATTGCATTCTACACGCGATCCTAACATCTGTCCGCTATAAGCCAAATGAATGTATACTTTAAACGGCATTCCTCTGCCCCTGTTAAGTATTGAAACGACGTTTTCATTCCGTTGCTCGATCACTTGGAGAGCTGCAGTCAGCTTATCTGTTTTATTGTCTCATGGACTGGGCTCCTCAGGTAAACCTTATTACCCTTCATTATCATTTTAATAATAAATAACGATTAATACTTTCAGAGTTGCTTAAGATGTAGGCATTCAAAGTGTATGTTGCAACTCTGGAAAACTGTTGGTAGGAAAGGCTCTGTGAATCGTTTGCGGGAATAGTAGCAACAATAATAATAGTTTGGCTATGATGATAGGGTTGCGTTGCTGCGTGTGTCGGTTGTCAGCCGCACCCGGCAATCAGCTCGGCGCCATTACGCGAGCTAAGCGTTCTCATTAAGCAGCCGCCTGCATGATGCACCAGCGCGCCGCTTGCTTCTCCGCATAGCGTGTAACTTCCCATCACCTCTATACTCTACACCGCCCCTGGTATTAAAAGATAATATCTATTAATTTCAATGATCTTTCGAACAAACCTTCTTCAGCCTCCCTTACAAATAGATCGGTGATTTCATCTTGACAAAAAAGGGCTGAAACATTTTCGCACAGCATGCAAAAGTGGCACAAACTTAAGTATCATAGAAGTCCTTTATTGCGGACTTTTGCAATTGGCAAGCCTTTAAAGCTTTATGTCCGTCAAAGTATTTATTTATCTGAACACAACACAATGGTGCTTCAATTTCCATCAAGACTATGCGACACACCTTGGTTTCGTATACAGTGGAGTACGAACTGTATTTACATTCTATAATTTGCTCAAGATCTTTCAATGTAAAAGTTCAAATAACTTTAAACAAAATTTTTATGATCTTTTGTACGGGAAAGTACCTAAACCAGTACCTGTTTTTTAATTAAGAAATTTATAGACGTCCGAACATATAAGACGTATATTTTTCAGCTTTGCCTGATGACAAGTAAAATAAGGTAAAAATAATATTTATCCGATTGGATTCGTTTGCTTTGACGTTCGTAAACAAACTTTACAAATTATTCCTAGATAAAACTTTTCTTGAAAATGATTATATTTCATTTTGCATATCGAATGCGTTGAGCAACGTGTCATCGTTCCTACTTAGACCGTCGATAGCTGGTAGTAAAAAACTACAAAAAAATATTCCAGTGTAGGTACAATAAATGGTGTTTTTGCCATAAGAGTATATGGTTGTGGAGGGGTTTGTATTTATGCGCATCTAATTTGGGCTGGAGCGCTCGGTGGCTCTGCGGGACGCGAGGCTCTCCGTCTCTTATCGCGGCATGCGTTTTTATTGCGAGCACTTTGTTGTCGCTACGTTCCAAGACTTTTTGCGCACTCATCAATTTCCGCGCCTCGCCGATTGATTTATTCATGAAAGGCGAGGCTCTTGCCTCTACTCAGGAAGTGTCTTTTTTTGGCTGCTCCGCCACCGAAATTTGTAATGAAGCTCATTCGAAAACAATGTGTTATTTATTACTGAATACACAAAATTCGTGTACTCATAAAGTTTGCACGTAATAAACGTATATCTATTTTATCTTTGTCATTGTTTTTGTACCTATTGCGTACCGACGCTATTTATTGATCGTTGATCTGGAAGTATTGCAAAATTATAATCTTACTAATAGTACAGACAGTCCATCAAGTGTAAGGAAACAAAGGATAAGGGTAGTTGAAATGACAATACAAAGCAACATTGCAAATGTAAATTGTGTTCGGAATCACTTAGAGAGCATCAGATAGGCGAGGGCCCGCGCCGCCGCGACCGATCCGTCACTGTCGGCCTGCGTTTGCATTACACGGCTTTTATCTTCACAAGCTCGGTTCAAATCGCAAACATCAGCGGGGCTGTTTACCAAATTGTTTTCAATAAGCTTAAGTAATGTTGTAGCCGTAGAACTAAATCGATGCAAACTGCTTTATCCGCATTCCTCGGACAGATTTAAAGGATTAAATGTTTCATAACAATTTATTACTTTTTATCACGTTACATAAGTCAGGTCGGCTCCACAATAGGCTGAGTCGATAATGAATAGTAGTTAGTTTGGTGGTGTATTTTGTAAGTGCGAGAGCGTCGAGCGTGGGCCGATTCGAGATCAGCGCTGTGACAAGCGTGAGGCAGACGGCGGCGACGCGGACGGCGCGGGCGCGTGGCGTGCAGCTCACGCGCGCGGTGTCGCTAACGAGCCGCGGCACGCGATCACCGCTAAATTAGCGGGGTTTTCCTTCCGTCGGTCCAGCACTCAGGAAATCGCGAGAAAACACAGTTTTTCATTGCGCACTACGAACTGGATCTCCGCGCCTTTATGTAACGACACCGCTGACAAGCTGTACTGGCGGTGCAATTAAGATTTCCACTTTTTGCACACTTTTATTGCTTTACTTCATGGAAACTTTATTGTCGAGAACGTGTATCCGTAGATAAGTATCTCAAAGAAGAAATCGCACTTTTTCTAAATGTTACAGAAACGAGCTCTTATTGTGCATTTTATATTCCAACAAACATTTACGACAAGTCGCCTACTGCGCCACTCCGCAATTCGCAAGATTTTGTGTGTTTATCTTAAATCTTAAAGTCGCAGGTGTCATACTTGTCATAGTGGTATAAAAACATGTTTTCTTATTTTTACCAGGTACTCCCAGTGTGGATTCAAGTACCACCTGGAGACAGCGAGCAGCAGTTCACAGCGACGCGAAGATGACCGGATCACATACATCAACAAAGGCCAGTTCTACGGCATCACGCTCGAGTACATCCACGATCCTGATAAACCACTCAAGAACCAAACAGTCAAGGTGAGTCTATTCATATGGGCATAATTTAAACAATAATGCATGATTGGAGTTAAAAAATAGTCAATGAAATTACTGACGTTAACGGTTAAGTGGCCGGATGTTTACTTGTACCTTGTGGACCTTAGAAAGCTGCGGCAGCGGTCACTAAACGCAGGGAATCGTAAAACACGGCCGCGCCCCGGCGACGACGCGATGCAGGACGAACATCTCAATTTATAACTCCTAAGATTAGCTAGCTACTGCTGAAATAAAATTTACTGACTTATTGCTCCCGAGTGAAACGTAACCAATGTACTTTGTGCAATCACAAAGTACATTGATTACGTCGTAAATTTTGATTTACGACCGCTATATTATAATTTTATTAGATAGCCAACGCACTTCTACTTCTCCGTGTCATACGCCCAATATCTGACACCAACTTTTCTCGGAACAATAACTTACTCTTCTCGTTATTACAATACTTTCGTAATAAAAAAAACAAACACGTTTTAACTCGTTTAATATCATATATAATTGATCTCTCGAAATTCTAAAAAACACAGCTTAAAAATAATACTTTCGTGTTCTTTTACCGTTATATTCCATTAAAACCAGTATAAAAGTGTCTATGCCACAAAATAAATTAACAAGTAAATTTACGTAAGGAATCGGTAAAATACTTATGTTGCAAAGTAATTATAGCAAGGGCTACTGTAAGTAGTGTGTAAGTAAGTGGTGGTAGCAATCTAAGTGGCAGCGGGAACGCGACCGCAGGCATCCCGGCTCGATTTCACCCTGCTCCCTTGCCTGACTCAGGTTCACCTTCGCGTATTCACTTTCATCATATTTTTTTTTCCGGCTACTCGGTTTACAAAACATGCAAAAAGGTATTAATCATGTATATTTATTTAAAGTACAAAACAAATGAGTGATTAACAACCATTCCAGTATTTAACATAATTTTATAGCCTAATCCCTTTCAATCTGAGAGGAGACCCGTGTTCAGCAGTAGGACAGTATATGAGTTGATGATTTATTAACTTATAAAATCGGTGTATTTTTCCTGACGAAAAGTGAAATCCTAGATCCTTTCAGAATATTAATTTTGTCGGCGTAGTGGTTGAGAGATCGGCTTCTGCACCACGTTTAGCGGGTTCGATACCCACACGGAACAAATATTTGTATGACCTACAGGGACAGTTTGTAGGACCTTCTGGAACTGGGTATTTCCGTATTGTGTGTTTGTAAACGCACCCACGATGAAATATCTGTGGGGCTATGTGTTTTCATTTAAAAAAATGTAGATACATTAGCGATCATCTTGTACCCAAGTCTACGTTATATAATAGGTGTTGTTTAAATGCAATTCAATAATGGCACAATGACGTGACTGAGATAGTTATTTAACTCGTGAGAAATTCTGTTTAGACAAAAGATTAACCGCAACGATTATAAACCACGTGGTGTCGTGTAGACGTGGATATCGGAAATCCCATCATTATTGTTTCCTGACACTTCCCTGAAAAACACGATGATGCATTGTACTTACCAAGAGAAGATTGTCACAATAAAATTACACCATATTATACACATTAACTATGTAATCTTGATAAACCAGAAATTCCACATTTGGTAATCTGGTTAATCTGGTTTAGATAATTGAAGTAGGTTTTTTGTATTGTTTTGATTTTAATGTTATTGTTTGTACTGGTTATTAATAATGGTGGCGTCTTACTGTAGTATGTGTAGTCTACAGTAAGACGCTGCTTACGTAATAGTTATATTATACCTACATAGTTTTTATTCAATGTTTGAATTTACCTTTTTTTGACAGCGCCTAACATATTCAAATACGTTTTATCTCTATTGAATAGGCTTAGATCGGAATAATCAGAGATACAATGCGACATACGTTTGAAGTTATTATTAAGGCAGTAAGTGGGCCGCGAGTCCGGCCGCGGCCCGGCCGTATCGCATTCAATACGGACTCAGATAGGTGTACGGAGCTTATCTCGCCGCAATCGAGTCCGCATTGTATAGCCGCGCCCGATAATTAAGACGACGCTTTTGACATTCGCCATATAGGAATACAATGACCGCCCCGGGAGTCCGTGCCTCCGCTCGGATAATATCGCTCCCTTTAAACAATAACCATACTGCATTATGATAAAACAATTTCAATGCGGCAAACATCGTGTTTTCTTAACGAGAATTCTTTTATATTTCCAAAAAGAAAAGAAAGCTTCAAGAATCTCATATAGGTAGGTACCTACCTATATGAGAACCTATGGCATGTGTAGCTTAACAATTTAGAGAAACTCGTGTGAAATCTTTCTTTAACCTGCAGTGTTTTTTTTACAATTTTGTGTTTCATGGCGCATTCAAATAAGTAATATTTAATGGCAACATTTAAATCCAAACGAGCACAAAATTGATAACCATGCCTACACTATATCTACGAAACAATTTTATCGCGTTATCAACCGTAACTAAAAAAGTATAATCCACACGCGATGCGAATTGAATATGTTTTGCGTGCCAAAAAGCGGTTAAGAGATTGTAAGAAATTTTAGTAAACAGAGAGATTTGGCCTGCGGTTCTGGGTGTGCGTGGCGGGATCGTAATTACGGCCGGTACGCCCCTGTTTCGGCAGAGCTTTGCCTTCGTCCGCGATACCATCGCTCCGTGGCTTTCCACCGATGAACACACGACACAACACGAATTCCAGATTCAGCACCTAATTAAACACCGTACCAAATACACGATTGACTTAATCTCCACTTAATACTGGAAGCGTTCACACGCCAGGGTCGTAACATTTACATATAAAAATCTAATGACAAATATCATTATAAAATGTTATCTTAAGACGTTAGCTGAGTTGAATAGATTGAAATGTCGTTCCGCGAAAATAGTTTATGTACAAAAAATATTATGAAAGGAGCTCAATCAATCACAGAATATAGTGGCAATTAATCATCTCGCTAGTAACACGGAGACGTTGTTTGTTATTCCGCATCACTGCAAGGGTTGCGCCTGCGCCTCACCCGACATCCTTCTAGCAAATATGTTAAGCTGTACTTTTATTAAAATTCGTCATCATTAATATATGATGACTAATGTAATGAGGGATCCGTTTTATTTTCTTTTGACTTAGTTTATTCTTAATGCTATAAGTTAACAAAAATGAACACAAAGATTGACGAAAAGTTAAAAGAAAAGCTTATTTCTATTTTATAGTCTAGGACTATTGACACCTACTTAAACAGTGCAATAAACAATTAACGTTCAATAAACATGCAGATATTAACTACTGATAAAGTTCCGTCCGATCTGTTTATTGTGAACTACGATTAAGCCATGTCTTGCGTGTCTGAAGCGCTTCTACTCATTCAGAGCATTTTTTTACTCGACTTTTTATCGGAGCACTGACATCATTGTGTTCACTTTCGTAGCAACGGAAACTCGCGTAACGAGACACGTCGTTGTTTATTTTCTTTTTATAATATTTTGCGACTTTAATGATTGCTCTCGTTTGCCTTTTTAAGGCAATCGTTAATGATGCCTTTTACACTGAACATATTACGCTTGATGAGGGATTATAACGGTTCACATTCTGAGCGTGCGGTTCCTACTGGCGCGCACCTTTCGGCCAACAGCGTCGATACAGACAAGTGAAGGGCTGTCATACGAGACAGAATGTATATTTCACACAGGGGGCACTCGGCTGTAATGAAATTTTCGTACTCAACCTTGCGAGAAAGGTTTCACAATGTTGTACAAAAAAATTATGCAATAATTTGCATGCGCTCCGTTGATAGTCGCAAGTTGCCAATCATGGCTGTAATCAATCACATGTTGAGATGACTCAATTTAGCCGGCACCCTCATCTCATGTTTTTGGCGGAGCGAGGCGCACCCTGCGCTCTCCGCTCTCAGCCCTGTCGAGTCAGAAAAACGTTAATGATTATAAATTGCAAAATTATACAGCATAAAGCCCGGTAACGGCATTTCTTTAAATCTTTAAATTACTTACGATAGACATTCTTTATCAAATTAAAGTTATCCCATTTTTTACTTGAAATAATATATGCCAAGTTTACTTTTCACCCGTAAAATAAACTCAATTCAATACAAGATTTAATTAACAACTTTAATTTACTAATTTACATCATTGCTGTGTAAGACAAAAATCTTATTATACTATCTGGGATGGTATCAATATGGTTATTTATCAGCAGAGCGGTCTCCTCTCAACTTAATGTACTTTTTCTGTCGTTCCTTATTTTTTAAGAATAATTTATGGGATTTTAATGTACCTCATTGCATTTTTCGCCTTTTTTTGTTTTTCTCATACTAATAAAAATTACGGTAATTCCACGTTCAGATAAAAAACGGATAATTGCGTATCCTGCAAATGAACAGTCCCGTTGAAGGCAGAAATTCAATTAATATCTAAAATATTTGAGTATTCTCAATCGTTATTGTATAAACTTACATACTTAGTTTTATTCATTGTGTTGTTTATTTGATTAAATTATACTTCGTGTCAACCAAAACAAATTACTAAAATTTATAAGTACCAGATTTAGTACCAGACGAACCATAACGGTCCAATGCACACTACAAGCTTAACTATAAACGTGTTACTAATCTCATATCAAGTAAACATGTAGATATTTAATGACACATATTTAGTGTCGGAGCTCACAATAAAAAAACATCGCGTAAGCTTGTAGTTTGGCTACGCTGTGGCGGGTGCGCGCGCGCCGCTCGACCGAGCGTGAATTTTCCACGTTCGGTTTCAGGTTCGCATAACGCCACTCGATAACTATTACACTTTCGAAATATTACGTATTATTCGGTAATATCATTACGCGTAAACCACTGAAACTACATAACTAGTCGTAATTAGCCCTGTAACATTTTTTTGTATTAATAATAGAGCACTTTCTTTGAAATATGCGAGTAATCATGTAGATGATTAATTTAATAGAATAAAGTCCCTATCAGCGGTTGGTTGGTTTGCATATTATTCATTGTAATTGGAAAATTTATCACACATAAAATGCAACATATTTATGGATTGATTCTTTTTCATCTCAACTTTATCTAACAACTTGCGAAATAACGGAAGGCTGTGTTTTTGAGAACACAGAGAACTTCTCTATGAGCATAAGGGCTTTTTTGTTTGGTGTGACTTTCACAAACAGATAGTTGTGTGACAGTGGAGCTGGTCGTAAGTAGCGTTACATAATCCGGGGTCCGTCATTGTTTCGATATTGGTGCTGTCACAGCGCGAGCGTATTTAGCGTCAATCCTTGATACCATCGCCAGCTGACAACCGCCCGTAATCAGCAACATTAGGGTGATATAAGACCTGATTATGCAACACCAGAATGACTCAGGGCCCAAACTGGTGCCAAAGAAACTTAATTTGGTCTGTCTAAAGAAAGTACCTACCTAGTATAACTATACATATACTACTCATATGTCTAAAGAAAGTACTTATGCTTTACGCGATTTTTTTCTGTGTGATGACATAGACTTAAAACGAAAGACAACTTAACCGGCTTGAATCATTTCATGAACTTAATCAGATAATACATATTGTAATATAGTTCCAGCTTTGAATGTAATTTCTCTCACGGATTCGCTTAATGATTTTGATTAGTTCAACCGTTAGTGCGATAAATATCCCAACGTGATTGAAAGCTATGCTCTCAGCGGTAGGTACTGCATGTTAAGCCGCATCACGCCTCGTCTGGAGCCCTGAACATTACAATCTGACATTTCCTTTCGACATTTAAGCAGATTAGTGTTACAACGCGGCTTCGGATGTTAATCCGACGCTCGACGTGTCGCGGGAATTGCTCCGATTTAATCGAGATTTAGCGGTCAGCACGCACTGCGCAATGCCTCTACTAAAGCTATCAATTCGG
Organism: Acronicta alni; assembly: GCA_964056405.1. Classification (NCBI taxonomy): domain Eukaryota; kingdom Metazoa; phylum Arthropoda; class Insecta; order Lepidoptera; family Noctuidae; genus Acronicta; species Acronicta alni. Next base: position 10,015,246 of record OZ043914.1, read on the forward strand.
TCTAACCATCTATTTGTAACAGCTACTTCTGTTACGCTGCGAATTCAATGCTTTGATTCGAAAATCAAACCGTCATTAGCGAAGTTTATGTATACACTGTTCTCACGCGATCATGATAATACCACGTTTACGTTGAGGTATTGGAGCTAATGTAGACCTACGTGCTTAATATTCAATTATAGTAGGCTGTGGCCGCGGCGGATGCGCGGGAACACTGGGCAATTTGTCCGGCGGCGGAAGCTGCACATCTCTAGCAATCTCCCGTAGCTCGCGGCATGCCGCGGTCGCCCGGCGCTCCGCCCTGCCAATAGACACACGCACAATATAATGTGCTCTTTAATATGACCCTCCAAGACACTAAAGCGTTTTCACTACATAGTACCGCATTTAATTTGAATATTCTGCTTTTCTACAATGTATATCTAACTATAAGTTAGTGCGATGGCTATCTTCTCATCTTAGATTTAGATTAGAAAGCAAGGCATAAAGTCGTACATGAATATTTTGCTAGTTAGCGCCTACGAAGGCTTGTTTGAATAAAAGTCCGAGGAAAGGAAACACGTAAACTGTTATCGCTTTGTTTACGGGACAAAAATGGTCATTGATATATTTCACCTGATGTGAAATAAATACCGATACGTAGGCAACTGCGCGGCAGTTACACCCACAGTTTCGCTCAGAATTTATGTCGAAACCGACATTCACTGCGGAGAACATTCACAGCAAATAACCTAGGCGTTAAAACAACTAGCACAGACAACTAGCGCACTTAACAAACAGACGTATCCGTATCAGATATAGCCTATCGAGACGGCAGGACATTACTTCTGCGCTATCGATAAAGCTCAACGGTGAGCGAAATAGTTTTGCCACGCAGTGAACATAAATAATTGTCATAAAATAGATAGCCGCTGATGGATGGGCGCCGCGCCCGGCCCGCGCACTAACGAGGAAGCATTTGTGACGAGCAAAACACACCAACTCCTGACTCGTGTTTTCTGCATGAATACGCACCCACTCTCGAATTTCCCTATCTAATGCGTGTTTACATTATTTAACAGATGATGCACGATGACGAGTGTTCGTACAACGTTCCGCTAGTTACGCTATGCAATGCAATTCTTATGCGTATATGAACACAAACGTAACTCAAGATTAAATCTGAAGTAATTGTTACATTTATGATGCTATTAATCCACAATTTATAAGTAACAGTAAGACAGGTGTGTGGTTACTAGAGGAGTGCCCCTTGTAGAGATGCCGACAACAGCAACACCATCAATGAGAAATAGGCATCGATATTGGAATAAAGTGAATACGTGTTCGGCCGTTACACTTAATTATATCATTTATCACCAATACTTACTCCTTTGTGGCTTGAATTTATAATTGAAACTTAGACATATAATAACAAAGGAGTATCTATGTATTTTTTTATTCTAGCTTAATGAAATTCATACTGCTGAAATAATAACTAAACTTATGGAGATAAAAGGACAATTAGTTACCCTTCATATAAAAACGTGTTCTAGCTAATAGATAACTAATTGCGCGTATATAGTACACTCACTATAATTGTGTAGGAAATTATTTGTACCGGCTTCTATCTTAAATAACCATTTTCGAGCACGTATCGAAAGCTACAGAACCTTACTGGAATGGTGATTGTCAAGCACATGCTAACACTTAAGTGACTACGACCACTCTGCCAAGAAGATAGATCATCATAGAAGTGTTAGTTTCTGTTTATTTATCGTTTTAAAAGTAAGTTTTAGTAGCATAAAAATGGAGCCTGAGCGTCCCTTGAATCAGATATTTCTTTCCTAACTCTCGAAGCGCTGAAACCTTACAACCTATTGCCTTCATAATCACTAAAACCAACACAACTTGAAAAAGGCATAAATACTAATGCAGAATGGAATTTTGTTGTTTATTAATATTCTATTCAAATGAAACATAAATAAGGGTTTTTTTCATCTTAGGGCTATTTACGATAAGATTAATGTGCTCAATAGCTGTTAGTGAATGGTCCATCTGGTTACATATATGTAACATAAATATGCAATCGGTTATTTATTCAAATAGAGTGACGAAATTAATGCAGAGTGGTTGTCGCAGTGTAATCGCATCGGCGAACGACACATGGGCACAACAGTCCCCGGGCGTGTGTGACACACCGCGAGAGAAAGCGTGCTTAATCAGATAACTCAGATTGTCAACCGAGCTCCTGAAATCGGGTCGAATGTCGATACACTCGATTAATTAATTGACGGTCCGAAAAGTTCGAAGTAACTGGTCCGAGAAGCCAAAACCGTAGACGCTCTTGTGAAACCCGCACGATGCTTTGAAAAACGGTAATACGACATCTTTATCTTATCGCGGTATTCAGAACCCATTTGTATACGAAAAATGTCAAAATGGTAATGATAAGACTGCCATTCATAGGTAACTTATATAATATTAATTCTAATTGAGTGCTTTCATCGAAACCATAAGTTGCATCAATCTTCGAATTAGTCAGCATTGTTTCATTTTAAATACATAAGATTAAATTGTAATCCACATAATAATAAAATATTAGTTACAGTTATGAGTTGAACGTGATATAAGCTTGTGTTACAAGAACACATAATTCTGTCATTTCGGATTAAAAATCCAATTAACGGGCGGAACAAGCGCGGCGCCCACGCACCTAGATCGCTGCCGCCCGCCGCTCGCTCTAGCGCAAGAAATAGTCACCAACATGACGTAGATATTCTGATCAATAATAATAAAATGTTTTGGCAAATAAATTTATTGTACTTTATCAGAAGTATTAAACAGATTAAGAAAGTGGCGGGAAACATTTTTAGAATCTTTACGTATATACACATAATAAAACTGAAGAGTTTTTTTGTTTGTTCTTCAAACATTCTTGAGGAATGTTATAGGATATTTAACATCACGCCATGACCCTTAGGAGCAGAGTAAAAAGAAAAAAGTCAAGATTGGTGAAACCGCGGGTCACAGCTAGTTTTAACATAAGTTTATAATATTTTTTAATAATTAACTGTGTCGTTTAAATATTTTTTACAATTGCGATGAAAAAACATGCGTGTTTTATTGAAAATTGTTAGTAAACAACAACGAGATAAACGCTTCTAGTATAACTTAATCATATTATAATTATCAAAGTGGGGCAGTATATGGGTTGATGATGAATTAATTAAGTAACCACCAGCAGGTATTTAATTGTGGTACTGGAAAAATACAGTTTCTGGAAATAAACTGTAAAAGCTCTTTCACTATTACATAATTTTTTATCAGTCCACATACGTCAAGCGAAAAAACACTGATATTGTACCTCTATGCGCCCTTTACGTGTTGCAAAAATCTTAAACACTATAATATTCGAATGTTTTCATCTTTAAACGTTTTACATAGCCGCACAAACCTAAAATAAATAAACAAATATATTCACGCTATCTAATCTTGGACAGAATAACATATTATCTACATTCCAATCCCACGAAAATTTTCAAATGAAGTCAATTAACATACAAGCAGCGATTAGTTAAATCTTAATGCAATTGTTGCCGGTCTTAGGTTTTCGTAATAAGTTCCTAACACTCGTACCTGCATAATGTCAAATTAAAGTCATTAATGGAATCAAAATAAAGGCTGTGTCTGATAAATTGTGCGGTAAGTCAAACAATTATGATTGCCAGTTATTACAATGTATCTTTGTCATGCAACAATGGCCAACATTGTTCAGTACCAATTGCAACCAGAAAATAGGCATTAAATTACGTAAACCGTTACCAGCTGGACTCTAAATTAGTTAACAAGTGTTTATGAATCATTAGTTCCAATACAATAAACAAAAGTGGGCAGTCAAGTCAGCGATTATCTACCGCATGTAAATAAACAATAAGCATAAAATACAATGCAAATATAAGTTAGATAAAATCCAAAAATTCGTTAGTACGAAGTTCGTGTAGCGCTGTTATTTAGCTTATTCAAGTTTACAGTTAACATTATGTATTTCGTCAAATGTTTACTGATGTGGGGAATTCTAATAAAGTAGTCAATGTTTATATTTATTTATTATAAGCGACGAGACAGTCGGTAGAGGCGGTGTTCACCGTTACAATTTTATACATGGGCTATCTATTAGTATGCATGGTTCCGTTGGGTTTGCGCGCGCCCGATCTCCGGAGAAAGCCCGTGTCCCGCTTATAGACTCGCTGAACTATTCGCCGACACAAATTACTCGTAAATTCATCGATACAGTAAAATAGTGTTTTTATTGCACCCGGCCAACACTGTAACCGAGAGTCCTTGCTGTATTTAATTGCAACGCAAGCATAATTACTGTAGGTACGCGGACGCCAAATACTTCATTTTATTTAGCTTATCTTTTCTTATACATATTCATGTTTCGATAATGATGTTTAAGACACAGTTGAGTTGTAAATAGTTATTTGAGCTAGGGACGGTTATAGAGTTACTTCTACAAGTGCAGTAATTGACCGGGAGGAAGGGTGCGTCAATGTACTATCCAGTGTATCAACATCTGCATATGTCGTACTGTGACTTATATTTGAGTCGTAATTACATCGAATCATGCGTCACGTGCTTGATAGGATTGAAATCAGGAGAACTCGCTCGCATATTTAATATATTGTTGTTCCCCTGTAGGAAGGCGCTAGATTAATAATATTTTTTCGGTAGAAGTCTATCTGGATGAGATTCTCTTTAAATACTTGTTGATTAAATCACATAAATGTGAAAATTGATATGATTTCTACGAACAAATATCAGACAGTAATCTTCCACTGCAGCAACAGCAGTGATAGCCTAGTGGTATAACCATTGGACTGCCAAGTCGAAGGTCTCGAGTTCGAACCCAGGGCACGCACCTCTGTCTTTTCGAAGGCATGTGCGTATTAATAATTAATTCTCTCGCTCGGTGAAGGAAAACATCGTGAGGAAACCTGCATGCCTTAGAGATTTTCTCAACGGCGTGTGAAGTCTGCCAACCCGCATTAGGCCAGCGTGGTGGATTATAGCCTAAGCCCTTTAATTCTGTGAGAGGAGACCCGTGCCCAGCAGTGAGGCAATATATGGGTTAATGATGATGATGATGATCTTCCACTGAAACATTTTAAAATTAAATTAAATTTTGATAGGTAAGAAACCAGTACTTACAACAAACAGACAGAGAGACACCGATGTTCGTTTTGAATCCACAAAAAAATTATATTGAATGAAGCTTAAAGATTGACTTGCCTGTGAACTGCTGAAATTATATTTTATGAGTTGTCTATTATAATTGAATGCTAATAAAGTATTCAATACAGTGATACAAGAAGGAAGGAAGGAGCAGGCGCGGTAGGGCCTAGTGTGTCGTCGTCGTCGCGGCGATCCATCAATCCGACGCGACGATCGGAGGTGCTTTCTCGTCGTTAGCCCTATAAGGCTCGGCCGGTACCACGCCTCGCGCGAGCCACTTCTTTTTCACTTCATTTTCTAACGCGTCGATAGAAATCGTCTTAACAGCATATTTCACTTTTTCATCTGAACGGAAATGGTCGAAAGGTTTCACGTAACTTTTTAAGAGTATTTAAATGCGTATGAAATTAAGATGCCCGCCGTAACGACGTAATCGCACTCGTTTAACGTAATAGCTGAGAAATGCACGCCGGTAATCGCGTTTTGCGTATTCGCGAAATGCTCACGGCGCTTCGTCTGTACTTTCGCCATTAAAAGTTGGCAATAAATAAAGTAGAGGCATAGCTGCCCGATGTCAGGTGTTTCTAATGGCCACCCTGCGTGTTAATTTATAATACCGTATTATTTACGGTGAATATCTTAGTTCTTTAAACAGCACTAAAGAAGTTTGATTTAATGCTTGGAAAATTACTTGTATTTAACAGCGTATCTTTTATTTGTTTCAGAGTGTAGTCATGTTAATGTTCAGAGAGGAAAAGTCTCCAGAAGATGAAATCAAAGCGTGGCAGTTTTGGCACGGCAGGCAACACTCCGTCAAACAGAGGATATTAGATGCCGGTGAGTATTGTTTTAATTGTACCAAAAGTTGTACAATCTTGCGTGAGTGATGATAAATAAGTAATTATGTAATTATCAAACTATGATGATTTCAACAACAATGACTGTTTAAGTTTTTGTTAAGAATATGCTGTATAGTAGCGCGTACAAGGGTTTACAGACACGATACTTGTGCAAAAACCGAGTCGTGCTTGAGGCGACACAGAAACATGGCGGAGGTTGCGTGCGGTGGCGGGCGCCCGCTCGGCACGCAGGACCTAATTACCGTGCTGCAGGCAGATACCGCGAAGACGCACCCGCGCACCCCGCCGCACCGCCATTATATCTCGTTAGGACATTTGCATAAATAACGCGCACGACGGCCGCGGCCCACACCGACCGGTGAACCTATCAATCGCTGCGACTAAAAATAAACACCTCTGGCGCCGCACCACCGCACCACCGCTCCGCCTAGCTCCGCTGCATCGCCTGCGACCGACGCGACGCGCCGCGCGCACGCTCGCCTCCCAGCTTTATATTACGCTACTTGTAATGACACATTCCGACATTAACCAGATTATAGATATAAAACTAAATGTGAAGTTTCCCCGATGCAGGCAAATGAAACTATGTAATAAAGATATCTGAGACGATGAGCTCTATGAGACCGAGTAACAGGAAATCGTTAAAATTCGTGAGAAATCTCTTACACAGCGACGAAAACGACGTTGAAACACCTGCTTGTTTTGTCGTTGTACATTTTGATAGGCATACAGCGAAGGCATCAGAGATATAGCTTAGCATAAGTTACCTTACACTACGCGTGTCGAGCGTCTACAAAAAGGATAAAAGATGTAAGCAATCTACAATATAGTCGCAAGCGGACATAATTACAGCGATGATATCGGGGAGCGCGCTCATTAGCATGTTAATTGCGCGATGGGCCTCGGCCTGAGCCCGCGCAACCACTCTATATTAGAAAATTATTGTTTTTGATAATTTTACATAGTTACGGTTTTCCTATAGGTAATCGCAATATCAATAAACTTTACAAGCGTGGCCTCACAATTGCTACGAATTAGTTATGGAAATCAATGATCGCAATGTTTTTAACAATTCCAAAGCGTGCTAAATGAAGAAAATATTAATATTATTTTATAGACATGCCTTAGCTGATTAGTTAGGCAGTTACGTCATCAGCGGAACGCTTACTTATTAATCGCTTGACTCGAAGTAAACAGCACTGATATATGACACTTTACACATTCTAACATTACTTAAGTGAGGCCTGTAGCATTTGTAATGAGTGACGCCGCGGCCACAAGCACTGCCTATAAATTAAATCTCAAGGAAAATAAAAACATGGAAGCCATTAATTCGCGCGGTCGAGCCAAGTTTAATGTCAAGGTTTTTTAGCTTATCTCGATGTTAGTTAAATTTTATTTTTTCATTTGTTGACGTTATTACATAGAATGAATTAATGTCTAAACACAAAAGAATTTTGTATTTTATTTCTCAAAAGACGATGTTAATGTATTTGTGGTTTGTTTTATTAAGTATATCCGTAAGCGCAGTGTCAGATTTCTTGAGGTTATTTGTTGGCGTTCAGACATTAATTTCGTATAAGTATCTCAGAAACATCAGATTGGTAAACATATATTATTGTAATGTAAGACGTAGTAGGTAGCATAAGAAGGGCTGAAGGCAGACATTGAGGTAGTGCACCATGAATGTATGCGACGAACTTGGAAGCCGCGTCAAGGGCGACACCGGACACCTGTGCGCAGGCGTGTGAAAGCGCGGCGGGGACAGAGGGTGCGGCGGGGGTCGCAACGCACTGCGCGCCCGCACAATGCCTTCTCCGATTACCTTCATGTCTTCGTATATCGCGTGTCCACGTTCAGCGCAGCTTCTTTGCCTTCACACTTATTTCTTTTGACAGTTTTCTTTATAGTATGCCTCACTGATTCGACAGATTACTCCGTAGTAAGTCAGTTGTTTTGACGATATTAAGGAATATCCGTTTATAATTTTATACATCGATGGTCATAATAACAGAGATTTATTTTATTATTTACATTTTATGTCGTCCTCGATAATATACTGCTGACTTATTAAGGCTGGTAAAGAATTAATTATGTATTAATAGTCAATTACAGATTTTTTTACTTTATTACAAAATAAATTGCAAAATAAACAAAATTGTTTGCATAGTAAGTTTTTGTGTGGGCAGATTTATTAGCACATAGCAGGATGCTGCGTGGACTCGTAAATTTGTAAGAGGCTGTTAAAACAATAAGGTTGTCGGAGGGCGGCGTCCCCCGGCGGCTCATAAACACGTCAGCGGCGACGTCGCCTGCGCCCGCACAGATCGCCGACCGCGTCGACTGATAGCCACCCGCCCACGTACAAGCGCACCGCAGACAGACACTCACGCGTACCAACAAACAAACACCCGCGCAAAGCAAACCACTCTAACAACGATACTACTCCGAATACTGCAGTGTAACATACTCCGAATACTGCAGATTATTTTATTCACCCTATAAGTATCGTACATCAGCGATGAACGAAACAAAATTAACTATATACCTATATATTATTTACTAGCGGACCCGACAGACGTTGTCCTGCATGATCCAGCCGTTTAGTTGCAGTATAGATAAATAACCTAGATACCGACTGCAGCGCCATCTGCCGGGCTGATTTGTGAATCTAAACCAGCCAGGGTGCCACCCAAACGCATAAAAAGAAAAACATTCAAATTAGTCCAGCCGTTTAGGAAGAGTTCAGTGACATACACACGTACAGTAGAATTATATAATATAAAAAAAGATATCTATTAATTTGTAGATATTTTACTTAACACGATTGAACTATGTCTAAAAGGAATTACAATAATGATAGTTCATTTAACACAATTGAGGAATTTAGATTTTTTTAAATTAAATTATAGTATTCAATTCTCATTGCCCTGCAGTGGGACGATAATGGCTGTATAAAAAAAATATCTAGTATTGGACAATATTAAATTATTAGAATATATTAGGTAAGTTTAGCTGTACAGAGGCCAGCACGTCAAGCTACCACAATCTATCAAATTTCTTTGATAGATTTTCAACTTTAATACAAAAGTATAAGGTTTATATTCTATTGGGAAAATTTTACAGTTTTGGATAGCTTGACCTGCTGGCGTCTGTACAATAATGATTACTCGGTATCGTGACATGACATCGTGCGCCTTATTAATATCATACCTTCCATAAATAAAACAAATACCTACAGCTGAATGAAAATTAAGATACAGGCTAAGTTGCGTAGAGGAAAAGACTTCCGGAAAATCAATAGGTACCTACCTATTTATTTACCTACCTATCTAACCAGATATTAGTGCAGAATGCAAATCTGCTAATTACCGACCACAAACCTCAATCTAGGAAGGGCAGAAATGGAAACATTAAAGTCGTCAATAAATTGATCCTATCACGTGATTATTCACGCCCAGCAAATAAATTTCCGTCCTCGATGACGTATTGTGAGTTGATATCTTAATCGAAATCTCCGCCGCCATTACTGCACAGTTACCCGAAGACAAGATTAATGACAATTTGTTGTTTTGTTACAGACACGAAGAACAGCATCGGGCTGGCGGGATGCATCGAGGAGGTCGCGCACAACGCCATCGCCGTCTACTGGAACCCACTTGAGAGCGCCGCCAAGGTACCTTCTACCTCTTACGTAACTGTCCCAACACCAGAATTTATATTATATATTCCCTAGGTATCTATTACAATCGTACAAAATTAAACCGCAGATCATGATTTTATTACACTTATTAAAGTGTAATTAAATTGAATCCTGCAACCTTATTTGGTCGAATAGCATTCGCAAATTAAACAAAAAGAGCGTGGGGCGCGCGGCGGCCGGGAGCGGCCCTCCACCACGAGCACTCATTATATTGTTGAATAATAAACAACGTTCTGCGTTTTTAATTGCTTACATAAAATTATACAGTATCTACTACTAGCGGCACAAAAACGTATACTTCATTGATAATGTTATGTACATAGCCTTTTAAATATTCATCAAACAATTAAAAGTCCGCGTGAAATAGCCTCAATTCTATGACACTATGCTAATGTTAGTCAAGGGAGCAATTAACGTTTAACGACTTCTACATCGAATCACAATTTTGACTCTGGTCATAAAGTCGATAGCTAAAATTAAACTTGCCGTATCAAAACCGTTTCGATTTGAATAAAATAGTAGTTTTTGCATTGATGAATTTCAATTACTTGGAACTTGGGACGAACTTTGTAGCTGTTTAGCTATCGTAATTATTTATTGTTGGCACCGTAGCGGATGTAAGTTGTTTGCGACACTTAATATGCGTTCGGACAGCCATCGTGACGGAGACGGCGGCGAGCAAAAATGCGAGAGAGTCATTTGCATGAACCGCGGTAATGAGCGGCGTCCAGCGACCAGCGCCCGAACGACCCGCCCTCCGGTACTGCTTGCCGCGCCAAATACGCCCTACGTGACCCTGTACAGCTTACAGTGTAACTAATTTGCCGCCAACTCAATGAGTTACCTTCAAAAGATTTTAGCTACGCTCACGTTAAATTCCCCAGTTTTCTATGCATATTATTTTCAAACAATTAAACTGCCGACAACTACTGTAGCGCGTTTGAACTTAAGAAATATGTGAAAAGACACACAACACTGTATAGATAAACTTTTAAAAATCCATTTTGGAATGATAACCTATCTATTCAAATGTTTTTTTCAGATCAACATTGCAGTACAGTGCCTAAGTACGGATTTCAGCAGTCAAAAAGGAGTAAAGGTTGGTCATCTTTATTACACTATTACATTGATTATAACTAACACAAAGGATAACTTTGAGCTTATATAGTTAAAACTTTAATAAATTATAGATAAATCACTATTGTTATAAGGTATATCATTTTAATGTATGTAAATGAACATAGATAAAAATAAATAAAGCTGTTTACTTATTGCTCTTGAGAGTCTAGTTGAGGAAAACGGTAATTTACTATCTACTTACAAGTTGCCGATCGTAAATAATTTTCCATTTTATTTCATACGGGCTACATGTGTCGTTAGGTAGCATTTTAATGGGCGTGGGAAATAAAAGACGAGTAAGCAGTAATCGTCTACAAATGTCATTTAATTCATTTTGTATTGCAAAATGTTAATTAAGCTTACCACATTGAAAGTATGTAAATTAATGTTACGATACGTCGACGTCAAGACATGAGGTCGGTAACCGCGTTGTCGCCGGAGACGCTTCGATAACCATGGAAGCGATGCATGGGCATGGGCGGCTCGGCCGGCGCAAGGGACAGGCGCACCGCGGCGGTCTCACGTAAACGCTTACGATTATAAATAGGCAACAGAATTAATAAAATCTTAGCTTCAGCTAGCTAACGATCATGAGACATTACTTACTGCAATTTAGTCGCCAACGACTGATCACCCACTGCAAGTGATCCGCTGTCAGCGTCGGTCTCGAGCCGCGCCTGCCCATTTGTTGATATGAAACCAGTCCGCTATCAGCCTCTCAATTACCTATCCAATGCGCAGTGACGCCGCCGCAACACCGACCTCGAACGAACGCAATTAAGACGTTTTAACGCGATTCGATTCAGACACGTGCATATTTTTCCTTATTCGTAAATTTATCGCAATTATCCCTTATGAACGTTTATTAAAACTGTTTTTTTGTTATCATTCTAAGATAAGTGTAGACTTCAACCGTGAAATTGCTTGACTCAAAATATAGTCGATTTATTTATATGACTATGTATGAGATCAGATACCCACCAGAATAGTGTGAGAGATGTGTCTTCATGGAGGTAATTGGTCAATTAAACCTAACCCTCTTTCCAGCTCCTCTTTTGGCAAAAATTTACCCAAATGGATATACCTACTCATTATCTTGCAATTAGAAATCAAACATTTGGAAATTTGTTCTTGCAACTTACATAATACTTCATTTGTATTATTGTTTGGTTCCAGGGCTTACCACTACATATACAGATTGACACATTCGAAGACCCCCGGGACACACAAGTTTATCACAGAGGCTACTGCCAAATCAAAGTTTTCTGTGATAAGGTAAGATGCAAAGCAATACAATTGTCTCAAAACTATAATTAAATGTTAACCAAATAATCAGCGTACAATAATGTAATTGCATTACTTTTAAATTGAAGGGTGCGGAGAGGAAAACAAGAGATGAAGAGAGGAGAGCAACGAAAAGAAAAATGTCAGCCACGAACAGAAAGAAGCTGGACGAAATCTACCATCCTGTGACAGAGCGCAGCGAGTTCTACTCGATGGCAGACCTGGGCAAGCCGCCGGTGCTGTTCAGCCCGGCGGAAGACATCGACAAGCTGACGGGCATGGACATCCAGGGCTTCTATGGCCACGATGACTCTGCGCTCGCCGAGGCGCACCTCAAGGGTGCGTCGCCTTTTCTGCTGCACGCCGCTAAGCCGCAGGCACCTGCGCTCAAATTCCACAACCACTTTCCACCTGACGCACCAGGGTAAATACAATCACATTTAATATTACATGATAAGTATTATCTTTTATAAATAGTGAATTGCTTTTGAACAAAGATACACTTTTATGTACCACCACCCAGTATAAATAGACCTTTCAGAAATCACATCTCAATATTCCAAAGCCATTTGCTGATATTATCGTATATATTCTGCGTTACAACATTAACATATGGACAGATAGGTCGTGGAATTGTTAATAGGAATATAGATGAATATTAATGAATGTCATACAACAGCTATACCTACATAATGGATACAATCTCATAAAAAATATCAGTGTTTAGTCCCAAAATCAATGTTTTGCTAGGTATTTAATTGTTTTTACGATCTGTGCCGCCATGCTGTAGTTTATTAGTCACATTTTTTAATTTATATTACTTAGCTGTTTAATATTCGTAATAAGTTAAGTAGTCGTTACGGGTTATAAAAACAAGTAAGTTAATATGTATAACGACGTGTTAGTCACTTTGAAAAACTCACCAAGAGGGTAATTATTTGGATATATTTTTTCAGCCAGTTTGGCAGCCAAACTGGAATAAGTTTAGAAAAGAATTTGAAATCTTTATGCAGATACCGGGAAGTAGGGGGTCTATCGCCGTACAGCGACCGCAAGGACTCGCTCGAACTGGAGGGCGTGCTCGGCAAGCGGCCGCGCGTCAGCACGCCGCCGCTCAGCGAGCGCGTCATGCTGTACGTGCGGCAGGACACCGAGGACGTGTACACCGCACTGCACGTCGTGCCGCCCACCACGCAGGGCCTACTGCATGCGGTGAGTACTGCCACACTCTAACACTATTTTATATTATATCTACCGGCGTGCACCTCGATACGTCACGCCTAGCGGCTCCATAGATCGCGCGAACTGGCGTTTCCAGGTGCACGTCGCTACGTGCCGCCGCACGAGAATAACCTTGGTGATGTCAGCTAACCAATGAACACGAGCGAGCGAGAAGGGCTCCGTCGCTTTCTCGGTTTCTCGTCGTTCGTCAATGAATATGTCATTGTATTGTATGTGAAGTACCTAAACGCAAGAAATCGAGACGCTTCGTCGGCGCGCGGGCGCCGGTCCGCTTGCCGGCCGGGCCGCCGCTCGCCGCTGTAACCGATTGGACGCTTTATAACCCCGTCTAATAAACACACGATCATCATAACCGCATGTTGTAATTAACATCCGCACGGCCGGCCGCCGCACCGGACCTCCGGCGGGTCCTCGCGCGTATTGTCCTTATCAATAAGAAACCACTAGACCGGTTACTGAACTTTCGGTTCCGTTAGACGAGACGTCTCGGTTCAAAATGGCGAAAGGCCTTTTTGTAACTCTTTTGTTTTTTGCTTATTTTCAGATTGAGAATAAGTACAAAATTTCAAGTTCGGCAATTAATAATCTTTATCGAAAGAACAAGAAAGGGTAAGTGGTTTTCATTGGCCTTAGACAAATCTGACAGCGTACAAACGTACCGGCCGCCTCGCGTTAATGCAGCATCGCTTGTCCCGAGGGCGCGCCACTAACTGATAACTACGCAAAGCTTTACAATACAAACACTAATATAATAGGTGCCAGTCACTTAATCGCCTCCCCAGGTCCGAAACGACACCTATATTAATAGACCCGAACCTAAGTTACATTGCTGACAAGCACACGCACCGAATTAATGTTAGAGCACATAATTATGTACCTACAATAATAATTTTCAACTAAAACATTTGTTTGTAATTTCATACCTACTATAGCTCCTTTGAGGAATAATCTGATTAATTTGCACGTTTTTCTGTTTGGTCAAGTAGGACTTTGAGCGGAATACCGCATCTGTATATTTAAACGAGTGTTCAATTACAGGATTACGGCCAAAATTGACGATGAAATGCTGGCATACTACTGCAACGAGGATCTGTTCCTGTTGGAGGTGCGTCCGGCTGGCGCCAGCGAGGACGAGCGGCTGTACGACATAACGTTCGTGGAGCTGCCGCTCGACCCGTAGCGCGCGGCCCGCGCGGGGACTGCGGGCTGTGTCGCACCGAGGCGCCTGCGCCTTCCGGATGCCAGTTTTAACTATAAACATTCCCGATTTACACTGGTTATGTGAAAAATCTTTATGGGATAAGGTTGTATCAAAAGTGTCGATCTCAGGTTGAAATTTACTCATAAGCGATTCATTCTCTCTATTTTGTTTGAAGCTGAACGTCACAGAAACTTTCGGTTATCGTTGTAAGCTAAGCAATAGAGTCGAGACCTTTGTGTAAATATCTATTTTAGTGCCTTATGAAATTACATCGTGATTCGTTTGCCCGGTGATGGCGAGTAGAAATTATATGTTTGGTTATCAGAACAAGAAAACGATTCGTCTATGTAATGTAATTTTGTTGTAAATGACGATGATCTGTTGCTGAATATGAACGTGTGTGCCATTCACTCGGTTATCATAGGTATTTAGTTAACATTTCAACAGGTACCTTTTATTCTTGCCATGATGATAAAGTAATAAATTCTTGTCACAAACTTGTACGTAGGTATAATATATCTACAATGAGAAAAGCATGAAGTGCCTTCGTCATAATAATTAATGTTATAATAGAATAATGTAAGTGAGTTAAGTCAAATTAAATGCCATCCACTTTGTTAAGTTTTGTAAGCCTAAGTTTGCTTTATAAGCTCGCTCAATTCTTACAATTAGTAAAGTTGATATTAGTTTTATTTTTTAGCATGCGCAGGTACATTGCTTCCACCAAGTGACTAGGTTCCGTTACTTAATTACTGGCTATAGAAAATGTAACATTATTTAAATTCCCAAACATTTGTATCCTAATTAGTTTCAATAATTGGTAGAAGAAATATATAAATGACGCACATATAAAACGGAAGCAATGACGTAAATAACATTTTAATATGATAAACCCGAGTTTCCGCATAATGTTGGATGTAAAATAGTCATATAAATGTAGTCACAAAATCGTCCATCTAAACAATATTAACATTATCATCGATGGGAGTGGTATGTGTATAATTTTAAGGTTTTTATTAATAATAAATATTGTTATATGAAACGAATTTCGATACGTAGGTTATCGGGCCATGACAACAACTTAGTTTACGAAGTATTTTATGTCCAAGACTTATTTATATTATAAGATTTTCGTGCCGGATAGGACCATATCTTTCTGTAGCGACTTATGTTTAATTTGTTTGAAAAAGCTCTCCATAATAAATATATTATATAAATTTATTAATACCGTGATAATTCGATATCAGGAACTACATGATCATAATTAATAATTTCTCAAGATTAAAACATAAAAATTATTGTTAAGTTATCTCCACCGATTATTCAAAATCCAGAACAAGGTTCTGTATCAGTGTTTGTGTGGTCGCGCGTCGTCGCAGGACAGCTATGTGTCGCGAGCGGCCGCGGGCCCGGGCGGGCTGGGCTCTGGGCAGCGGGCCCCGGGCTACCGGCCTCGGGGTGCCGGCCTTGGGCTGCCTGCCTCGGACCGTGGACCTAGTGCGGACGGTTCGATTAACTGCCATATTATGACATAATTTAGAGTACTTAATGTTCTTAGACATAGATTTTTTAACATAATGTTAGTTCTTTTTACTGTGTCTCATGTGACTTGCAGGCATCGAATTTTAATTAAGATATACATATATTATATATTACTTATGTGATGTGTTATTTTTGTTTCAATCAGCACTAGCTGCGATTGCGTTGTGACTTGTTCCGTCCTTCGCGTTACTCTTATCTTCCATTCTTTTGGCTTTTGTACACTTGTTATATTTTCACATCTGGAATTTCCATTTCCTTAAAATGTTATGTTTTGGTTACGAATCCGTTGCTCAATGTCCGTTGCCGCAGCCGTCGGGTGGACTCTAATAGCATTGTTTTATACTCATACGTATGCAAGTAACTATATTTATTTATATACTTATTATTAATATAAATTGTGCAGCTTTAATGTTTACTTACAATGATGTTAGCTCGTGATTCAGAATCTCGTCATAAGTCACAAACGTCAGTAGCAATAATACAGTGTAGTAGTTAAAATGTTGCGTCCGCGGCGTGTCGCCAGACACGGCCTCCGCTCACCAAGGTTGTGCAATGTATTATCAGAGTTTTACTATAAAGTTGTATTATTATAAAAAACTGGGGGATTGTGACGTCAATTGGATTGATAAATATATATAATATGTAGGCCGAGGCGTCGGTGTTGGCGACGCGGCGCAGACGCATTGCTCGCGGAGATATTAGTCACACTAGTTAAAACACAACCCGAAAGTGGTAGCACATTTTCGTTATTAAATTGTACTGTACTTAAGATTTAATTGAATAGATGTTACGTTATTTTTTATATGAATATTTGTAAGTTGTCATAAAAATATTATTAATATAATTATTTTTATCAAAGTTTATAATCTAAATAAAAATGTTTTTCTTGAAAACATCACTTTAGTTTCAATTTTAATTATAGTTTTTAATAGGGACTATAATGATTGCTATACAAGTCCTTTTAATAGCCTAACAAAATCAAAACCCAAAGAATCTTGCCTATGTACCTACATTAAAAAAGTATTTATGAATAATAATTCTTCATTCAATCAGCTAACACTTCATTCTACACGGGGACAAAAGTAAAACAGTATTGCAACTTCAATAGTTACTTTAATGAATCTTAATAATTTACATTAACAATTGTTAATTTTCGTATTCTGTACATTTAGAAGCTTCAAAGTTCACGAAAGCGTCAAGACAAAGATTTGAAGTACGACTAGATACTCGCATATAATTATCTGTTAAGATAAGCACATTACTTACAATCAGACAATTATAGCAAAAGTCACCTTAAAAAATAACGTTTTCAACTTCCATTCTAGCTGAATTTGAATTTGAACTGGAGAGCAAGATTGCTCTTTTAATGTTCAAGAAGTCGAGAAACGCTTCTAGACGTAAAATATCCAGACATGAAAAGCAAGCTAGAGTTAAGTTCTGAGAAATATCTAATGTGAAGTTCAGTCAAATATTTAACTTGGATTTCTTTACGAACTATAAATAATTCGAGATCCGACTATTACTATTATTTTAATAATACGTCTAAAGAATTAAAGAAAGTAATGAAAAGCGTCTCCCAACATTCCAACAGGCACTTAGTGTGAACACGAACAAAACCATATGTACGATAAAGTCCTAAATTAAACATAAAGAAAACTTACTAAAATTCAAATTTTAATTGCATAAATTATTACCTATGTACGATTTCCTACCACGCTGAGTTTCCATGAACGATAAAAAGTCAAATAAAGTAGGTAACAACTAACTTGAAATGGATTTTGAATTATAATTAAGTAAGTATTTCTAATTCAAAATTCATCATTTTGACAAAAACCTGCTTACAAAAGACGTTAATGTAATAAATTCTTAATTATTTTAATAAAATCACGCCCACTTAGTATACAATAGAATTACGAATAAAGGTAAATGAGCCATAATGTCTATCAAAATAATTATCTATTATATAATGGTTATTTCTCGGCAACGTCTAGAATGCTGTGTGCTATTTAATAAGTACATGGATTAAATTTAATAATAGAATATTTATCCAAAAGATGCATTATTCAATCGAAAAATATTAATTTAATGTCGTAACGACGTCGCACTTTACTACTAAAAATCCAACATAATTGTTTAACATTGTTATTTCCTACTGGCAGCGGGACACTACATAATTTACTACGGCTATAATCATAAATTATACGTACGTATTTTTTGAGTCACGAGGCCACAAGTTAATGGCTTCACGTTATTGATAGTTCTTTCCAGCTCCCACGCGATTAAACTTTAGCGTAAAACTTTGTTTATTGAAATTGATCAGTAATTGCTAACAACACTATCACATTCCAAAATAAGATAAATATTTTACTTTCTAAAATGGCACATTCAATGCAATGCATTTTGCTTGACCGTCGAAATGTAACACGCTGTATTCTGGTGGTACTCGACGCATCGGACACGGTAGGTCACCTCCTGTTTTACTTAGATCTGTATTTTGAACCGTTCCCCCTCGGAGCAGTTCTGGAATGATTGCTATTGAATGAGAGGCGAGCTCTGACTGTCGCTGAAGTCGAGGGTATAGTACATGTCGGTGGTGTCAAGGGCAGCAGAGGGGGGAGGGAAGGGCGCCGCAGGGGGTGGTGCACGCTTGTCTTGTAGCCAGTGATGCGGCGGGCCTGGCTCCGTCACACGTGACAAGCGTGACAGCAGACGAGCGTATGTTTTGTTTACACGACAGTGGCATGCTGTTACCTAAAAACACAACAAAACAATACGATACAACCTATTATACAATATAACAATGTACTTGTTTCGTAATAGATGTTGAATTATTGTAGACTTACAGTAGTACGGCCATTATGTCTAGCCCGGCCACAGCCGAAACCAACATTTATTATTATAATGTATCAAAGAACCGTTTTCATTACGCAGCTAACTTTTGCACAGCAGTCTTACTATTACTCTTTGCTACGAGACAGGAATCGTAGCCGTAGTAGGGTTCGTAGCCGTAGTCGGGGTCGTAGCCCGTAGCATTATAAAAAGCATTAAGTGGGTTCATGTTTTTGAAGGCATCAAGATCATTTAAATGTGTCAGAAGAGTACAAGTCACAGCCCAAAGATCCATTTTTGGATATACGATGGACATCTTGCAATTGTAATTTTTCTTCGCCAGCCACCAAACAAAGGGATAAAGTTTAATTCTGATCTGGGGAACTCCTCAATTCAAATGCAAACTTAATCTCCTCATTATAAAAGACAGTTTAAGCTAGGTCTAAGATAAACTGATATTAAAAATATCTATAGACATTGACATAACACAATAAATATAAATACATATACACGACAACGTCTGTGGTCTAATGGTTCCTGTGGACTGCTGATCACGAGGTCGGGGGTTCGATTCCCCCATGAACGCGTTTATTTGTCTGGAGGTCTCTTCTTATATAAGTATGTATTTTTTTAAGTATATAAGTATTATAACAATTGTCTAGTACCCTTATTAAAAGCTCTTCTTAGTTTGGGGCTAGATGGTGCGGTGCTATGTAAGAATGTCCAAAAATATTTATAATTTGTTTGTTTCTTAAAAAACAATCAACCTAAAAGAATTTACTTATATGTATCACTTTCTAATGTCGTATCACAAAAACGAAAAGGTAAATGTTACAACCTTAATTTTTACTTATACCGTCTTTTATAATAAGATTTTTGATTTGGTGTCTTCATACTCACTACGACTCCAACGATGGCGATGGCGGCTCCGAGCGTGCCGGCCGCGATGTACACGTTGTGCAGTCGATCGTGGTACAGCCCTAGCGGCATGCGCACCTCGCGGACTGAACCTCCACCGCTGTTCTCCAGCCTCCCTCTACGGGGCTCCACGTCAATACCACCGTCGCTGCCCACTACCGACTCCAAAATGTAGTCCTCTAAAAGAAAGAAAAGTACAAACCATAGATAACAATAGGCTCGCCCCTTATTATATAGGATCTAAACATACCAGCAAACTGTGGGTGTACAATTAGTATACCTCTGCCTAACCCTTGAGAGAATACAGTCGTGATATGTTAACAGAACGAGCTGCAGCTACCTCTAAACTATATTTGAAAGGCAAGAAGTACAAAAATATAGCTGTTCATAGTAGTTCTCCAGTCAGAAGCTTTTGTTTAGAACTGAGCCCAACGTTTGGACTTTTTAAATGGGCATGCACGTAGTCACTTTCACACCCAAGGGAAAGTAGCCTACGAAACGGCTACGAAGTGCTACGAACATCTAACTTAAAAAAAATAGCATTTATTCAATAAAATCTATCAAGTTTCAAAATTACGTTGATAATTTGATACTTAGTATGCGGTAATCCGTTTTTCTACTACAGAATAAACAGGAAGTAAGTTGGTTTAATTAACAATATAACTTATACTTCAACAAGACTAGACAAAGTTCCTGAACATAAATTAGTTCTATATAGGTACCTACTTATTGCATTTTATGAGTGCGCGTAGATTATTTAAAATAAAACTTTATGCCTCTGACCTTAGAACTTGCTCAAAAGGCACTCATAAAATGCATTTTATTTATGATGTAAGTGCGGGTACCTTCGCAAAGTTTGCCAGTGTACCCTGGTCGGCATGAGCAGTAGAAAGACTCGATGCCGCTCCAGCATGTGCCGCCGTGGGCGCAAGGGTTGTTGTCACAAGCCTGAAGTTTATACAAATGGACGTTTAAAAATACCTGATCAAATAAAATTACTGCATAACCGCAACTCGTCATCGTCATCGTGATCTCGATTGCATAGTATTGTGCGAGAAAGAGATGGCACGTGATTCATGATAACTTTTCTCACAGAAAAAAAGAAACCTAAGGAGACCTTAGGTCCCTTTTGTTCTGTGTCGTATGAAAGTCTTAAATAATAATTATTTTATTGAGACAAGGCACACTTCTTTCTATCTCTGGAACTCCTGTAATTCAGGATCTACAATCCAGAATATTGCCAAGTGAATGAAACTTGTATAATTTATATGGTTTAGAGGCCGCAATGAAATTGACCCAAAATTTAAATTCTCGCTATAGTCTTAATAAACAATATTTTTATTTACATTAAGCTATTGTATTTCGTGTAATTTAATATCTTGTCTCCTCACAAAAGACTAATTGAAAAGTGGATTGTTGTTTATTTATGTTACGTCTTTTACTGTCCTGAATCAATTATCTGATAAAAACAATTCCAAGAACATTGAAACGAATTGTGTTATTATTTCTCTAAAGTCCTACTGAGCGGAAATAAATGCTTATAAAATAATTCTACGTTTCATGTACAAATTAACCATAGGTGCTAGACAAAAAATCGACCTTGAAACTGATTAAATTTATATAGTGGTAATAAAATTAAGATTAGATTTTTTTGTTAAACAGCTTAAAACATTAAAAATATTATTCTACATTAAAATAATAGATGGGTAGTTAAGTATTTTTTTTAACATGACAATAACATTATTTACGAAAAGACGTGAGACGGTAGTTTGTATTTATTTAATTTGGTGCAAGTGATGTGCGCGTTTCGATTACACGATGACTTCAATGAGAATTACCGTTTTATATTTGTACGTTGACATTTTAGCGAGTTCAATAAAAAATTAAAGACTGATACGATGCAAAATGTTCTGGGGGCTCTCTGGCGCTGCCAGGATCACGAGATTTGCTGAATTATGTGCACTTGTGTTCTTTAGGGTACAGCGAAAGGAACCAGTAGAAGCCCAGGCTTGTAACATGGGAATTTCTGATCTCTCGTGCAGGTAAATTCCTAATCAGGATTTGAGATTGTTATATAACCTACTTAGATCAGTAGTTTTTACGATTTTGTTGTCTATGATGAATTATTGATATCTTTACTTTTGCGATGTGCATGCAAGAACTCCTTCAAATGATACAATCGTGTGTAATTACAGATCTGGCGGGTATGTGGCACTCGTCTCCCACGAAACCTCGAGGACACTCGCATGC
Organism: Acronicta alni; assembly: GCA_964056405.1. NCBI lineage: Eukaryota > Metazoa > Arthropoda > Insecta > Lepidoptera > Noctuidae > Acronicta > Acronicta alni. The sequence continues at coordinate 10,037,408 of OZ043914.1, forward strand.
GTAACTGTTCCCGCCGTCCACACAAATCCTCTGCGCCGAACACGGACTCGGAGAGCACAGGTCCACCTAAACAGGTAAGTTTATTTTAAATTACTTCTTCAAATTAATTATCATTTATTTATTAGCATCTTGTTACTCCTATAGCTTCCTTAAATATTATGTAATAATGTGTAAATACATATAGGGCAAGGGAAGGCAATTGCGGTTTTTAGTCGGTATTACGTGTCCAACATACGCTGCTGGGTGTCCAGGTAGCAGATCATACGTGAGGATAATCCGCACGCAAGATATGATATTCCTACCTCCTACGTCGTTAAGAAACTATCCATCTGGGTTAGAATTGTCTGGATCATACTACAACTCGATTACGTACGATTTGAATCATCCCATCTTCAAAACTCTTTGTTGCTTATTGCTTGCTATGGTTCGCTGATACATTTAATTTTGCCTGCGGTTCGAATGAAACCTCTAGTAAAACAAATGTTTTGAGCTTGAATATAGGTAATCTCGATTTATGGACTGCTTAATGCGGGGGATTGGAAAATCTGTAGATAATTTAGTTAATCTTAATCACTTCAGCCTTTGATTCATAAAACAATAAGTATTTATAATAGCAGGCATACATAACGGCAAGTAGATACTCTCGTAACACTGATCTCATTAGTATGAAAAGGCGTGCGTAGTTCAGTCACCGTGGATCAAATTGAGTATACCTAAGTTTAAATAATGCCCAAAAGATGTTACTTGAATGTTAAAAAAACTGAATGTATTTTAAATGTTCTTCCGCAACAAGATAATATAATACTAGTATTATCATATGTATATGCTTTGTGAGCAGTATTACAGTCGTTATATATCTAATTAGATTCGTCCCTAGAAATCTAAAATTTCTTGGGACGCATCTGATTATTACAAACTCACTATACTGTTCCCCTCTTCCCAAACTATATTAATGATAACCAAACTTTATTATCACTAAAACTTCTGATCACATTCAAAACTACAATGAAGCTATAACAATCCACGCTGCCTAATTTTAGTCAAAACAGTCTACGGAATACGTGGCCAGCAACGATATTCATTGTTAGTATCTAGTTAGTATGACGGCAGCGTCGGTGGCGACCTTGAGCTGGCACGTGTTGCCGGTGTAGCCGCGGCCGCAGGAGCACGCGTACCCGCCGACGCGGTCCGTGCAGGTGCCGCCGTTGGCACACGGCGACGACTCGCACTCATTGTACTCCAGCTCACATCGCTCGCCTGTGTACCCTGGAACAACAAGTTATCATGACATCAGTGAGATACTATCAGTAAAAAGTATATAAGTACAGACGACACAAGAGTTAGGTATCATCATCATCATCAGCCTATATTAGTCCATTGATGGAGTTAGGTATACAGGCAGGTAATTTTTTTTTTATTATATATGTATTTATATATATCTTTTGTTGTTGTCTATCTGCAACCTTACAGAAGCGCATTTTAACATTCTTTGGCCACGTGTCGCGAAGAGATGAGGGATCCATCGAACGACTGGTTGTGCAGGGAAGGGTTGACGGTACAAGATCTCGCGGTCGGTCACCAATGCGATGGACTGACCAAATCAAGAACGCAGTGGGTGGCCCCATAAGTCAGTGTACCAGGATGACGGCCAACAGGGAGAGATGGCGGGACATCGTGAGGCGAATAACGTCTGCCCCCAACACCACTACTACATGACGGCCACGACCGCTCTGCCAAGAGCGTTTCGGCTGAGAAGAAGATTTATATATATCAAATATTTTCTAATATAAGATTTTAAACTCTATCCAATACACACAGCAGGATTTAGTCCCTAACTAAGCAGAGTTTGTACTATGGATATTGCCTAGTAAGGCAATGGATATAATACTTACTTATTTATGCTTTTTGGTAAATATTCATAATACCTGAAATGTTATCTTATGTAATATAAATAGGCCTCTGACATTTCAAAGTTATGTTAAATAATCATCACAGAGGGAGGCCACCTCAGTGTCTGAGAAATTTTCCTGCCAGCGTGCAGTCTGCTCTTTTCTTTTAAGACCCGTAAACCTAATTTAAATTCCAGTACGAGGATTGAAAATTAGGTACCTCTCATACGTAGGTAATTTTCAATCATGGACCAAAAAGCAAAATAATAATACTTTGTGCTCACAGAAATTTAGAACCGATCCTTATCTAATGCAAGACAATATAACGTAGGAAAAAGAAAATAAAGTGCCATTTTCCTTATGACAAGGGCGAAATACAATCCGTCCCAAGGGATGTTTACTTGCAACCCGCAATAAAACGGCCGTGCCTAAAGAAAAATACTCTTGATTAATTCACACAGATTTGTTTGGCGGCTTATCTACTTCAAAATATGTAAATATTTTACTCATCAAATTAATCGTCCCAAGAGAATATACCTTACATATTTGAATTACAAATTTTTAATCTATAGCTTCTTTCTGGGTGTTTTTTATTTATATTGATTTATTGTTTTGTTGGTATAAGTTACTGTTGGTATATTATGTACCTTAATTTATATTTTACTGTGATATTATGGTAATTTATTCCTAATGGCATGTAAAGTTTGATTTTATTTTGTAAAATTAATTAATAAGACCAATGAATGGTAATACGTTTTGTTGTTTGTTACAAAATATTTCGGCCTTATTTCAGTAATGTGGTTGTAGCTTTGAACAACATAAAAGTTAGGGTTTATAAACGTGTTATAAGCGGCAGCAACATGATACTTTCAACGCCTTGGCTACACGGTACCTTTATGTACACTAAATAGGTACCTATGTTAAATATTAGCTCGTAATCGTCGCCATTATAAACATAAAATCCTTCGAAAATTACTCATAACCAACTATTATGGCAGTAATTAGGTACTGCTATGTACCTATATTCAATCTTTAAAATTGCAATCCATTCATTATGATTCATAATTTCATGTAAGTATTAGTTTGAAATGGTTTTAAATCTATTTTCCGTGCTAAACCTAGCTTTGAAAAAAAAAACCCTTTAATCAATTATGTTTACGGGTACAGAAACAAAAACTTGAATTAATTACTATGTGCTATGAGAGGCGCTCTGAAAAAAATCTTGGCCTCACAAATTGTATTGCTATTTGGGTATACCTAACTCATTCGATTTTCTTACCTAAGGATGAGTTTTCAATTTTTATTGTTTGAATAGTTTTAGTCCTTTTTACTTTGTCTAATTATACTTAGAATCGATACGGTTTTCTGTTAATGATAATTACATCTCAATTACTATTTCGAGCGAAGCCCCTGGGGTTAACAACGAGCGAACAAAACCGCAGGACGTCGAGGGGTAGCGGCCGTGGGCAGCCTTCCAACTCAACTCCAATAAATCACTGCGCAAATTTGCTCTACAGTACCTACTCGCATACAAGTTTCAACCATTATTAAATTGACCTAACTTCTAAATTTATTTGACCTCTAACTAAGCTGGGAACATTATTTACCTAACTCAGAATAAGTACAATACATTTTTAGACCCCTATACCGGCTATACGTAATTTCTTGTTTGCACCACGAAATGTTAAAAAATATGAAATTATTTTTAAATATATTATTTAGTACCTAGGTAAGTTAAATTCTGTATCTACACTATACGTAAGTATATCTGTCAAGTATAGGTACCTGAACCTATACACAGAAGAGCCGATGTACATTGATACAATTTTCCACCTACAGCCTAAATGGCGTAACTAATTTTAGAGAAATGGGTAGACATTATATTCGTATTGTTCCGGAACGTGTTGCAATCCCAAGATATAATGACGAATAATAATAAGGAACACTAATGGCCAATTTATATCACTCGACAGTAAGCGGTTAAATTCTATAGAATATTCCATTATTGCTCAATTTTGGTTTCAATTAGATACTGATGAAAGGTTAGCTGTAACGCTAATGTGCTACCTAATAATTAAACGCGTTTTGGCTAGAATACAATTTTACTCACGATCATTTATATTAATATACCTAACTACATATTTAAATAAAACTACTTTTTACGGATATTATCGTTTTACATTGATTAATCCCGACGTCTCGGCTTAGTAGACATTGGACTTATTCGCGAAATTACCTGTAGTCTTTTATGACTTATTCGCGATATGCCTCATTCTGAAAATGCCCTATTCGTGAAAAAGGTAACCTATTCTTCTTTGACTCTTTGGCAGAAAGACTTATTCTTAAAAAGACCTATTCTCGATATGCCCTATTTTTTCCAAGTGTTAGTTAATGAAACTATGAATGTACCTACTTTGTTCATAAAACCAGTATTTCAGAAAGGTAAAACAATTCATATTTAAATGAAGCTATAAGTATATATAAGCAAAATATCTTACAAATTTCGACGTTGGCTTTAAAAAAAATATAACATACCATCACGCCTGTATTCCCTGAAGGGGAATTAGTATACCTCTGCCCTTCTAGGGCAGAGGTGTACTAATACACACCCACATTTCGCCGCTACGTTTAGGGCCCATGTAATAAGGGGCAAGCCTATTGCCATTAACCGGGCACAATTCCAGACCCCGAACTGCTACTGAGAGTTTCACCCAATAAAACTTTGCTCGACCTGGGGATCGAACCCCTATAGCGTAGCAGTCGCGCTTAGGACAACTAGACTAATGAGGCAGTTATTCAAAAAAACCTTTTCTAATAATCACACCAAAATGCTTTTTAAATGACGCTCCTCGTATTTTGTGTATGTGCCTAAGAGCCAGCTAGAGCTAGCTGCAGCCGGTCACAAGTGGTTAAACTTAGATCTATCTTACTTATCTTCAGTTAGAGCTTTTAATCTTCATCATACCGGCTAGAACTAGGTGCAGTCGCTCACCGTTGGTTAAACTTAGTAGGTAAGGTGTTATAAACCTTGGTTGCCAGTGCTCCGCGAGGAAACATAGTGTTGGCAGTACGGGGACTTTGTCACTTATACTGCCAACCCAACTATTCCTCTTTCGTTTTACAGGGTCGGCAACGCACAAGTGATGCCCGCGTTTTGATAATTACCAATTTTAAAGCAGGCAGGTATTAAAAAATGAGTCCTTCTAAGAACAGGATTAAGGCATTACATGAATGAGGCTTTTGCAGAATTAGGTATTATGAGAACAAGACTTTTGAAGAATAAGCCATTCCCAGAACAGGCACTTTTCGCCGTAAGCTATTTTACGAATAGGTCTTATCCTCTTTATAGCATCCATGGTCACGGGTAGACTGAAAGTAGGAACGACTGAGTAGTTTTATTTCAATGTTTAATATTCGCGTAAGTGTCAGAAATGAATACCTACCTTCATATTTTTTTTTAATAAATATTTTGACTCATTTTACACAGCATCATCTATATATATAGTCCTCCGACCGACCCACGAGCTCATGTCCGACACTCGAACTACTAAACCAGATACTATAACATTCTAATTAATAGCCTGTACCTACTGTTAGTAATAATTTACATTGATACTATGCTTCACTAATGCTAGATAAAGTGAAGGTAAATAAAGTATAACTAACCTATTAGAATAAGATTATAGAAACATATATATTTAGTTATCCTCACCAGGTTGACAGAAGCAGCGATAATCTTGTCCTTCAGCATCGTTATCAGTTTGCTCGATGCAAATACCTTTAACGCAAGGATTGGACGCGCAGGCGCCACCGGTTATAGAAAGCTCACAGTACGCGCCCGTCCACCCGTCTGCGCATGCGCAGTGGAAAGTCGTCGAGCCATTCATTGCCATACTCATACAGGAGCCGCCGTTTAAACATGGCGATGAGTAACACGGGTCCCTCTCACATTTTCTGCCGGTGAAACCTAATAAAAAAAATCTTTTTATTTTAACGAATAAAAAATATATCGTACTAGATATTTAATATTAAATTCTTTTATAATAGTTAAACGAGACTTTTTTGAGCAAAAATGGTAAACTACAAAAAAGTTTCCTAACTTAAGGAACATAGGAACGTGTGTGTCGATATACAATATCTACATGCTGTGTAAATAAAAGCTTAAATGTACGTGCGAAAACTGTTGCATAGTTACGTAATAACGCGCGGCATGCGGTCACCAGATTGCGTCACATTGGCGCTTAATTTACCAAAAACAAAATTTATTTCGGTGCTCGTATAAAATTGTTTTTGTATCGAGTGGGTGGATGACATTTGGACACATGCCCTCCAGCGCTGCTATTCGTTCCTTTCACTGCTTATTTTTTGAGGTCAAACAATATTTATATAATCTAGAATAAATATTGACAGATATCTAAACATACACGACAAATTAATGGTACATAAATCCTATAACGTCCCCTGCGGGCAAAAATCAGCTCTGCAATCGAATACAATCTCTCTAGCTACTTTCTTTATTTCTTCACACAGGCGCAAGGTTTGGGCGACCCCATTCACGGGTGATCTAGATAAACGGTTATTCAATTTTCGTATTATAAACATCCTAAATCGAAATGGGTTCCACGCCGAGATCGAATTCGATCGAGGAAAAGGTTTACTTACTGTATCTTCGAAGATGGACTGAAAATAAATTTTCTCACTATTTTTCAATTATTTTTTGTGTACAATGGTTCTTTTAACTCAATTGTATGTGAATTTATTAAATAAGTTGTTTAGTTTTAAAATTTATTTATACATTATTCGGTACACTTTACTTTACCTTCATCTCAACGTTACTAAAAGGTTATCTATAAACTCAAACAAAAATATGGCGAGTGTGTCATAAAACATTCATTTTGTAGCATAGGTAGTAAATGTTTATGTGTACCATAAGGGCAGAGACAGCGGTAGTTGGCGCCGTTGAGAGGTTGCGAGAGGTCGACACATATGCCGTTATTCAAGCACGGTGACGGATTGCACGCATCGCGCTCCTCGCAGTGCGGGTCCGCGTATCCCGGGCAACACTGACACTCGTATCCTTCCTACAAATATACCACATCGATCACACTGTCACCCACATACCCATATCAACAACTATTACACATATATATTTTACATACCATAGAAACGTTCGTGTAACACACACCCTTTCCTGAGCAGTCTTGAGACTCGCCGCAGTTGTCAGATTTCACGGTTACCTTTAGTCGCACACATTGAGACCTCCAGTTTTCAGACACAACTAAAAGAAACCATTCCATTAATAATATTCTTTTCATAAATCATGTTCTAACAAAAGTCGAAAAGATATCAAATAGAACGCGTCAATGAGTTTCACAAAGTTTCCACACGCAAAGTATTATACAGCGTGAATTCCGCACATATCTATTGTGCGATCGTAGAAGAGAACCGTCGTTGTCGGAGTTTTTCTTTCACAGTTCCTTCCGTTTCCCGGTCTATAATGTACATATCTTAACCATTCCATCGCTTACTTTTCACGCAATATTGAAACGAAACAAAGTAAATTTTAAGTTATTCATCAAGTTCAACGTTGTTAATGTGACATTTGATTCGAAATATTATACCTATCAGTACCTGTTTAGTTACCTATCAGTAAATTTACTCCTTCAATTAGGTCCTTGTCGTATAATGTAAAGAGTTTAGCACCGTGTTCGTCGAGTGGAGTGATATCCAGTAACATTCCATCAGAGACGTCGCAGTGCTCATGGCCCTGCCTGGTTACCTGGTACACGGCCGGCTGCAGCAGCGTCCGATGTACCCTGGAAAATCAATCGGTGTAATGATACGGTGGCTTCTACAGACCAGTGACTAAAGCTCCCGATATAGGTCAGGTGCAGCTTTCAAGTTCTATAAATAAACTGACCTTTCCCCATCGGGGTGTGAAACGTTTGCTTCAGGAATACCATTCTTCATGTCGACCTGGCCAAAAGTATCGACTAGCAAGGAGTCCGCGATGCGAACGATAAGGATGTCTCCACTCTGAATGTCGGCAGAACCCTCCCACGACACGATGACCGGGGGGCACTCCTCCTCGGCCGCACCCGGTGAGGCGCCTCCGCCGCCGCTCCCCGCACACTCCTCCGCCATCCATACCACAAAGTCACATACACATTAATTAATTATCACGTTAACCTCTGTGAATAATAATTGAAATCGCTAAGCTGTCATATTTACTGCATCATTAAATATGCAACAAAGGGGGGAGTACTAGATTGCAAACTTTTAGTTACAGCAGTACCTACGTTTGTTTATAGTACTAACTCTTAAACTTTGATAAAAACTCTGTTCCGTGGAAAAACTTTACTTATGTAAGCTTTATATTTTGATCTTCAAGTCGTTTATTTATTTAAAAATATATAACGGATATAATATAATAATACGAGAGATGAGGATGCCTAAATTAATGCGATTAAGCAAAAGTTAATGCGAGAATATCTGGGAGCACAATTGAAGTCAAAAGTAACGTTTCCTCGCGACAAAGACACCACAACACAAATAATGGATTAGACATTTTCCTTAACAGAAGTAATAAATACAGTTCAACCACTGGAGCAAAAAAGCTTTTTTTCCTCATTTCTCGTTCAGCAAGACGATTTATGGTTTATGTATTTGACCTCGGTATGCTCGCTTCTGTCACGATCAAAGTTGTGCGAACAAGAATATTATACTCTGAAATAAGGGAGCGGAAGAAAATACATTGTATAAATTGCCTATGGAGATTAAGCTTAGTACATTTATGTCTTGTGCCTAATTTATAACTGACGTTCCTACAAGCCTCACAGCGCCATTACGTGAATATAACGCGCATTAAATAAAGGTACACAAATATAAATAAATAATGGAATACGTATTAGCATTACCGGCCTCTATGGTACGTTATAAAAATATATAAGTACCTACATTGGTAGCAAGAGTGTCCAGAATGTTAGGCTAGAGAGAGTGCAAAATGTTAAGCTAGTCCCTAATATTGATTTTTACATATACCTAAGTCATTTCAGTAGGATTTATTAATACACCTGAGAATTACCATAATTATTGAAGTTTCTCTCAAAGTATCGACATGCGTTATTTTAATTAATAGGTAGCTCATAGCCAAACATATAGATAAACATCAATCATCATCTTATCCAACGATAACAGGGTATTCACTTGGTCAGTAACAATAGATATTTTTGTTTCTTTGTTTAATGCTTATATCGAATTCTGCACTTTTTACTTTTGTATTTATTCAACTCTACTTTGCCTTGTGCCTACAAATTTCTCAACTACACGGTCTCAATACAGAGCACCCATGTACCTATACTAAGTAGGTAACCTAATCATGGTGATCAAGTTATCGATAAAATTAGTTGCTCATTAAGCCCCAGTTTTGTGCTAATTGAACTGGGTGAGACGAGATCGATCATTGTACAAAAATCTACATAAGTTTGAGAAAGAAAATCGAAAACAACCCAAAAGATCGCCCCTGACTCAATAACACTAGAAGGTACAAAGTAAAAAGTGTCTCTGACGTATCTAACCACATCAAGCTATACCTACATAGTCTTATCTGACATGACAAGAAAGTACCTACCTAGAAATACCTACCCCAGAAAAGGTCGTCTAACTAAAGTATACGCGCTCATTTTCATTGAATTGATTATTATAACTGCCTCGTTAATCTAGTGGTCCTAAGCGCGACTGCTTCGCTAAAGGTCCTGGTTTCGATTCCCAGGTCGAGCAATGTTACTGGGTTTTTCTATGAAATTCTCAGTAGCAGCTAGGAGTTTGGATTTGTTAATGGTAGGTATTAGGCTCGCCCCCGATTACATGGGACCTAAACTTACCGGTGAACTGTGGGTGTACATTGGTACACCCTTGACCCTAACCTACATGCGAAAGGGAATACAGGCGTGATGTTATATGTATGTATTTATTATTATCATCATTACTTTTACGACTTTCACAGACGTTAGAAATATTTTCGTGGCTCCATTGAGATACGGAAACATTTAAACGAGCCTACATGCACATATGAAAAAATACATAAATCTGAAGTGGTGTGTATGTACGGTGTAAAACCTTCAATGTGAAACTTATAAATGTACAATGCATTCTTGAGGAAAGATTCCTTAAGAATGTTCTTTTTCACAAAATGAAATTGAAGAATACTTTGGCGTGGTACCAAATTTTACATTAGACCTATGAGGCCTTTGTTTTTCATGATATATTCGAGATATTATCTACCATCCTTCAAATCTAACATAGTTATTGAACGTTGCATATTAGATTTTAATTTAAAAACTTAACAATTATTTTGTTAGTTGTACACCTCGGTACCTAGTACCTTGAGCCTTCGTAATATTCCTTACTTATATTATTTTTCAATACAATGAGAAAAATAATACATATAAGTTCGACGTACTTACAATAGGTACTTAAGGGTTCACAGTACTTAAGTTTCTAAGTAGGTACGTATTATGTTTGTACATGTTATCCCCAAGTAAGTCCACGTTATATACCTACATACTTCACCTGTCACACTGAGGATTAGTAAAGTATTTCTCTTCAGGTACCTACTTCGAGTGCCAAGCTTTAGCCAGGATGACACTCAATTAATAAAGGTATCCGCTTACAAGCAAAGAATAAACCTCTTCAAACAAAATACTCTCACTCAAGAATCAATTTCTTTGAACGTTTATTACGGTATTGGGTTTCCATTCAGTGGTATCGGGATTTTCTGCTATACCCGAGGCAGCTAAATTTAAAATTATACATAATAGGCAAGTGGCTCGCCGAGTTTTTACGACTCAAAACCTCTATATAATGGTTATATTTTTGGAGGACAATGTTCCCCGATCGATCAGTTTTTACCAAATTGATTGGATCGATCGATCAGGTCGAAATCCGAGTTTGTAACCATCGATTTGAATTTACTACATAATTAAGTTAATGAGCTGTGTTCACTTTATTTCTCTTCTTTAAAAAAAAATTTACAATAAAGTTTTTGTGAGTTGTAGGGTGCACTCTCTCAAAAGTTTTTATCAAAAAAGAGGCATTGCAATGCATATCCGGGCATATCTACTAATATAAGTATTATGTAAGATAGCAGATAAAATACGTAATGTAATCAAAAATATATGAAACATAACTAAACTGATTGATAAGGACAATCAGTCGTAATTAGTTAGCTGTGCGTGTGGTTGGCAACTTCGTGTGACGGATTAATTAACATACGACACAATCAGGGGACGTATCATTGCCATGTAGGTAATCTCTACTGGATAATATACCGCTACATCGTTTCCCTTTGGGAATGTATGCCTGTAACGCAAAGTGTAACTTAGAAACTATATTAATGAATACTTCATAAATTAATATGGTTCACATTCTACAGACAACAGAATCATCATTCTCCTAACTATGTTGAGAATGGCTTCCAGTGTAACCGCTTGCGGCTGAAAATCACTATTTTACATGGAGCGACCGCCATCAGACTTCCGCAACCAAATTTCAGAGCAATACCGATATGCTAAGGATAGACTGATTGTATTGTCAGGCTTGTTATAGGTACTTCTGACTACCATAAACTAATGTCTCAGAATGTACCTATTAAAATACCCAAATAGTAAACATAATAATATACTTATACCCAATAAATAAATGAATGTAGAATTATACACATAAAAGTAGTAGTCCCAATCGTAGCGGTCATTTCGGACATCCACCCACACCCACAACTGCAATACGAGACAAAGAGGTCAGTTCCCTAGAGTCTTATGTTTGTCTTATCTAGAAAATTATAGCATGGATCTGACAAGTACCAACCAAATACAATCATCCTTTCTGAATGTATATAATGACATAATAAACATTCGGCCCTTATTGCTACATAGCATAAAAAATCATAGAAGGTATTATTTTAAAATTTAACAAAAAAAATATATTTAAACATATTAATTTAGTCTGGACTAGAATGTTCCTTCGATTCTTAAGAAGGTGGTATACTTACAGTGACTGGCAGATTGAGTTCATGGGTCTCGTTACCGCGCCAGAGCCGCGACTCCCGCGGCAGCACGGGCAGATCACAATCTATAGCCCCCAGCCGCTCTTGTAGCCGCGCTGGTGAATGCGCCGCACCGAGAGCACTAGAACTAGTGTTTAACTTTTGCCTTCTTGCAGTTTTCACCCCCTTTGTGCTTGTGTACACTTTAGTAGTTGAATGGGTCGAGGTAGCGGGGCTCTCCGTCGCCGCGTAAGCTTTTGTTGTTTTTAAGTTACTCTTTGTTGTTGAAGATGCAGTCGTTGACGCCACTGCGGTCACTAATGGTTTCATGTTAAGCTTTTTAAGTGGTGAAGTCGGTGTGACTTGGGAACTTGATACTGTTTTAATCTCGTCTTTAGAAGATAAACTCAGCTCGCAGTAACAGGCGCCGGTTAACGACAGGATTAGTGCGGTCGCCATTAACAAAGAGTGCAGCGTCGTTCTGTGGGCGCCCATGGTGTTCTTTTTCATGCTTGTTACTATTTTAGTTTTAAACTCTCCGTACTTTATGCTTTATATCTACTTGTATGTATTTATTTGGCACAACCACTGCGTTAGTACCTAGCTCGTGAAAAGTCCGGAGGACCTGTTAAAATAAAAATTAATATAAAACATAAAACGATATACTTCAATATGTTCCTTGTCGGAAGCGACATGTGGGTAACTTGACCTAAAAAGTGCCATGTTAATAAGCTTTCAAAATTCATAAGTAGATTTTTGGATGTGTAGAAATGTCTTTTAATCAAGTCATAATAATGCACTGAAAATCTTATTGATCCATCTATGGGGGCACCCATATCACAAGATGTAATAAACTACGCTCAAGCTCCATAACTAATACAACTCATGAATGCGTCCTTCCACAATCGGTAAAATACGTGAACGTCTTATTTTTCAGAGGTAGATACCTCTTGATGGAAACATCTATAATTGGACCGGCTAGAAAGCCCTCACGTTAAGTGGCGACCCTCTTCAAAAATAAGTGCAAGCTGAGATGAACTTTAGATAGCTTATTTTCATTTAAAAACACAAATGAACGTTTTGGTACTGGAATGTAGTAATTATAATTCGACGTTCTCGATTTACTTTTTCAATAATATCGTTCAAAAGTTAACTTTATTTGAACAAGATATTAAGCAGTCTTTCTACACTACAAATGTCCGGTTAGAGGAAAATATATAAATATTTACGTTTTAATAGACGGTTAACCTAATTCTAATATACTACATCTATTTCATGAATATAAAATGAGCCAAACAACGTACAAGAGCGGATAATAATGCTGATATTCTGAAAAACCTTCAATAAAAACATACAGCGGTAATGAACAATTTTAATAATACTTACGTAAAAACACTGGAATGACTATCTTATCATCAGGCGTGAAAGCAAGAAATGCTTACACAACTAATTCACAAGAAAGATAAACAGTCTAATCTCATCTTACTTTACCACTCAATTAGAATAATAATTTCGACTTGTAACCCGGGAATTTAGTAACAACCCTTAAAGGACTATAATCAAAAACCTAGTAAATACTCATAAATATAGTTGAGCAAATGTCAAAACAAATCAAGCTCTGATTATTTTATATACAGAATGAAGCAATGTTTTGGCAGGGCGGCAGCGTAGCGCAGGGCGGGCGACGCAACCGGCCGCAGCCTCCGCGACACTGAGGGCGGCCGGGCGCCTCGCCGCGCGCCCCTGCACCCCTCACGCGCACCCTCGCACGCCTGTATCTTTACTTCATTTTACTCCACGCCTGTACAGCCAACGATTTCCTTAACGTTATAAGAATCGAAGCTACGAACCATTCGGTTTTTTGAGCATTACTTAGCATTTTACTTTGGAATACTGTCACGAATACGTTTTCTGCTGTCTGTTCCAAAATTTTATTTGTTTTGATACTATCTTTTTAGTATGAATATATGTATTTACGACTCCAGAGACGTCTCGTCGTAGTGCGGCAAAAAAATCGTGGAGACGCTGGGCTGCGGCGCAACGCATTGGTCCCACCATAGACGTCTAGCAGAACTCGCCCACGATCCTGTGCTACCTGCTCTCAATATTTATTGCGTTACATTTCATTGGAATGTTCCAATAACGCGATCCAATATCATAGGGCACGTGGAAAATATTTTCTTTTCGTTCAGAATCATAACAATGCAGTGCCTGGTACGTACAATAAAAATATTATTAAATTTTTACTTCAGTTTTGTTTTCAAAACAATTCTACAATACGATATTCAAAACAAATAAAACTATGTGTAATTGATCTACTTAATTCCACTTACTATTTATTATTATAGGTAAGTGCCTACTAGTACCTACCTATCTAATTATGCGTGTTTATCAGCCCGACGGGGAGGCCTTGCGTTTCAGAAATGTAAATGTCTATATCGCAGAGTTAGTCCATATCGTAGAAGTTAATTACTCATTAAATAAATTGGTATGTTAATCAAAACAGGAAATTGCGTCCATTTCTAATATCCGGCGCTGGTTAATGAAGCAAACTTTAGTGCCAGCTTTAATAACATCATCTATACATAATATTGTACCTACCTGCTTATCTTCCCGAGTATATTTTGTACAACTTACATTGCAGTATCGTTACAAAGGAATGATTTAGTATGCGATGTAGTGCGTATGTGATGATGAGTGTTTTAAAATATCGTCATCATTCATATGAGTCTTTGTGCTTGAAATAAAGTTTATATTATTATTATTATTATTTAGCCTAGCTGATTTCCTATTTTTTTTTCGCTATGTTTAGGTGCCATGTAACAGGGAGCGAGCCTATTGCCATTAACCGGGCACAAATCTTCAAATCTGTTACTGAGAATTTCATAGAAAAATCCAATAACACTTTGCTCGACCTGGGAATCGAACCCAGGACCTCGAGCGTAAAGTCGCAAATTTCTATCATTAGGCTAATGAGGCAGTTTCAAAGTGTATTTAAAAGATCTATTTACAGAAATAAATATAATTGATCATATTAACAACTGAATGGACCGTACTCTGTGACTAGAACGAGCACCGATGTACAGAGGCCAGCACATCAAGCTACCACAATCTGTCAAATTTCTTTGATTGATTTTCAACCTTAACACAAAATAATAAGGTTCATATTCAATCGGGAAAATTTGACAGTTTTGGATAGCTTGACCTGCTGGCGTCAGTACTAGGAATGATCAATTATAACCACGGTAACATCGATTGATTAGCATAGCTATTACTTAACAACGAGTCCTTCATTTCAATTAACTAATAATAGTAATAAATAAATTTTGCCACATTTACACAGCACGATCTAGACTCAAACTAAGCAGAGCTTAGTTTGAGTCTAACAAAAAAATGTTGATCATGATGAGTAGAAGTATATCCTTCCGGCTGTAAGACAGCATCTACGCAGCGTCTATTCTGCATAGGTATATTGTGTTCTTCAAAGTGTATCCCAAAGCTAACTCGGTAAATAATAATTTGTGTGATTTGAGTACTTAAGCAAATTACGTATGAGACTGGGAATTCTGAATTTGTCAAAAAATTGTGGCAATTCTCAGGACACTTTCAACGGTGCAAAATAGTATACTGAAAAAATAAAACTTGTTAGTTTTATTCTTCGAGGTCGTATCGTGTTATGCAAAAAATCCGTGGAAAAATCTCTTGGGATTTGTCACAATTTTTCATTCAGCCTGAAATGTAGATAGAGGTCGAAAGAACAAAGCTACATTTCACCAAGTTATATCTACACCTACACAGGCAGTATGGCACTTAGGGTTGTCCCAAAGTATTAATTAATTTACGCTTGTTGTCGTTAAATAATCTACTAGGTTAGCGACAGGCGACCTCTGAACCCCTCTTCAATAGGTAACCGAAAGCTCTGCTTGTAGACTGAAATCAGCGTAGTTTAAACGTATGCCGTTTAGCAGCGCACTATTATCCAGTCTTATCTACATGGTAAGCGCGACGGTAACATTTACCTATTACTAGTTTTCTTGCCTCCGTTTATTCAGGTTTAACACAATGTGTAAAAAGACTGTTTCCTGGTAATTTCTTGAAATTTTCGTTGTTGCCTGTTAGTGTAATAGAAATGTACCTAAATAACAAATGGAGCTATTGTATAACAATCAGAAAAAATATTATGGTAAACGCGTCAATAGGTAGGTACTTTTTATAACATCCACAATTTCTTATAACGACACACCATACAACGAAAGGAAAACTGTATATCTTAAATGCTGACATCCCAATCTAATCTTGCTGGCCTGATATTGAAGGGTAATTAAGAGTGCAAGCGAGTTGGTCTTGCTTATCATTCCGAGCGAGTTACCAAGACTCAATTAATTATTATATAGGGGGATAGGTGGGGTAATGGGTTCGCTATTGGTTCACATAGGGAGGTACGTATAATAATTCAATTAATATTATGAGATTTTCTATGGGATCTCATTCGGAATCTATCTGGGGCTGCCGATCAAAAGTTTAGGACTTAAACTGTTTTCTCCATTTTGTTCTAATAGATACCTAGGATATTTGTTCATTTCCGAATTATTGCATCATAGGTTTTATAAAATGAATAAAGATTTCTTGGTCTTCATCTCTAGTGGTTTTTAGACAGCACAGTTGTAAGTTATTGTAATTAATAATCAGTAGGCTGCTTCTTTTTTAGAAAAGATCATGACCATCGCCGAGATATATTGTTAAAAGCTAGACGTAAGCATTGTTTTTGCAGTGTTACATAATAAGTAACGAAGCGAGAGCGGGGGCCCCGGGGCCGTGGCGGGGCGGCCTCGCGTCGGCTGGCGGCACGCCAACACTGTGACGTGTGTGAGTGACTACCCTTATCTCCAATTGGATCCACCTCCAACATGCCTCGCTTCACTTTCTGCGAGTGGCAGACGTGACGATATTTACCGTTATAGTAATCGGATAATACCATGTTATTAATCAATGCCTCTAACAGTATGTAGCTCTATTCTATAAGTACATAGGTATAATAAGAGTAGGTAAAGTGTAGGTAATATTTTCTATTAAAGATAATTATTAATGATAAAAGTATCACATGTCGGAAGAGCTACGCAATACCGTGATAGGAAAAAGATTAGCTAGTCAGTATGTTGATTGCAGTTCGCCGGACGATCATTGACCTGTGTGATGTAGGTATGGTCACTATCGATTTGCAACAGATGCGATGACGAAATACTGATGTTTTATCGTATTTATATTTTTTGTTCGTTAATTCATCAACAAGGATTAAAGACTAAGATTTGAGATTATTGATTAAGGATTGGCTATCGTCAACCTCAACCACAGCTAGGGTTACCAACTTTGTTTCTATCAAATATAGTATTTTTGAAGTTATTAACTTAAAAAATATAGTAGATGGCAAAAAAATTAAAAAGATTATAGTATGTGACACACAACAGACAGAGACGTTACGAAACGTTCGATGACAGCTCGGGAGCTCGAAAGTCATTGGAATAAGATTAATTTTAGCTTGGCTGATATCGTCGCGATTGCGTGCGTAATATTTCGTGGTAGACCCCCAGAGCGGGCTTTAGTTAAGGCTGCCTTCCGCTTTACGCAAAATATAGTAGTTTCGCCTACTATATATATTTTTTAGAAATATAGTATTTGATCCCTTAAAATAGTAGGATACTATATTATATAGTAGGGTTGGCAACCCTAACCACAGCTTAGTTCGGATTAGCAAACATCACGAACAGTCGAAAAAAAATCCCAGCTATTTATTAATACGTAGATAATTCTTAATATTGGGAGTCCATCATCATTCTCTTAGCGTTTTCCTAACTGTCAGGGTCGGCTTCCAATCTACCATATGTGGCTGATTATCAGATTTTACACGAAGCGCCTGGTATCAGACCTCCGCAACCCGATTTCTTGGTAATGCCGATATCCTTGAGGATAGACTGGCTGCAAGACTTTTGGAAATTCTGATTACAATTAACGATTGTCATAGTGTTCGTATGACAACCGAGACAGCTTAACCATGCAGATCGTTGATCAGCGTAGGTATTACTTAGCCACAAGCCCCTCTCTAGGGATCTATGATCATATTAATTCATGCTTAAATCTATCCCAGAGAGACATCTAGGGAAGGTCATAATTTTTCACAACAGAAAATTAAGACCTTATGAATTGATATACCTAATCAATGTAGCTTACAATGAACACGACTATCATCACTTAATCTTACATTCAGTAGATGATACATATGACTTTTTTATGACGTAGGTAGGTAGGTACAGTCAACAGCAAAAGTAGATGATCAAAATCAGAAATACAATACTAATGAACGGAGTTCGCGTCAGAACTGTGTGGCGTCGAAGTGATTCAAAAGTATGTGATTGTAAATTATACCAAACATTTACTACTAGTACAACTGCCATATATTCATGATCACTTTTGACTCCAAAAAAGTAAAAAGTTTTGATCATCTACTTTTGCTGTTGACTGTACTACCTACGATACGATACGTATCGTATTTAAATAATAAAATGCATTTATTTCAGAAAAAGATTTGTTCATATAGTTTGGTATGACACTAATACCCTGTGTGCAGCATACATATTTTCGTTTGTATGTAATTATCTAAAGGAATGTAAACATAAAACCTTCTGTGACTCATAATCCCCACATTACAACTGACTAATGTTCTTCAATAGAGAAGGGTCATCGCAGTGACCGGCGTATAGCACAAAATAATACTAGTGTGCGTGTCGTGTGTGTGTGAGTAATAAGACGACACGTCCTAGATGGCCAGTTCATTTGAGGTCGTGGTCCAGATTCGCAATTTTAAATATATTTAACTGGACAATTAAACCACCCTGGATTTACTTAAGTAAATCTAAGTGGCAGCCACTTAGGCCACCTCGGCATTTTCACCTATAAAGTTAGCCTTTTAGGTGAAATGCAAAATTCGCCAAGTCAGGTTTTCATTATCACCCCATCCATTTTACACCACGCTGGAGTCGTCGTTGTTAAATTACCAAGGGATTGAGACAAACGAGGTCATCGCAGATAACACCGTAGGACCTTCTACATAAAATAAAACTGCATACGAATTTTCCATACTCATTTATTAACTTTTTTAGACTTTATATACTATATTTATATACTTCTCATGCTTATTCTCGTCATCAATCAAAACACGACATGTTTTCTGTAATTTGTTAAAGGGGCACTATTTACTTTGTGCCACTAAAGTTCTTTAGTTAACACTTCACAACAGCACTAATAAATCAATTAACTTGGGCAAGTTAGGAAAACGAAGTCTGCAGTGGAATTAATAGTCATTAATCTTCGATCGGGTTAATAATAGGGATTCGATAAAGAAAAATATATATTTTATTATATCCTTTTATTCACTAAATCGCGTCCTGGCGCCCGAGAATCATAGATATTTCTAACGTGTCTGTAATTTGTTATTTGACAGGTTAGATTACAACTATATTTATTAATACAATAATTATCTACATACTCTATTATTTCAACAAAAGATTGAAATTATTAAGTAATACAAATGTGAATCCTATTATATCCAATATAGCTAGGTACAACTACAACACTTTCTTGTCTAGAAAAATGTTTACAGTTTAATACATTTTACATTGAATAGTATACATATAGCACTTATCTCAGTGTATTACATAGCCTCTACTTCATTCTTTGCTATCGGAATGTTCACAGCTGCCACATCATTCTTGATATAATCCTGAAATTGACAAAAAATATGTACAATTAATTACCTACGTAGCTTTGTAATTTGTTATAGTATGTACACTATTCATAAAAATCAAAATATTAAATATATTAAAAATGAAAAAATAGGTATAATTTAAAATTTCATTTTATTAATTTCCTTTTGGTTTATTAGGGGCCTCAGTAAGTACTTTAGCTTGACATGTGATTAGATAGAGCACTCACCTGTTGCATGTCGACATGTCCGTAGCCGGGGTAGTTGTCGTGCGCTTGCGCCGCCATCTTGTCGGGGTGACAGCGCAGGCGGTGCGAGCGCAGCGTGGACGCGTACGAGAAGCGCTCGTCGCACCACTTACACGTCAGCGGCTTGTCGCCCGTGTGCGTGTACATGTGCACCTGACATCAAATATTACTACAAATACTCCATCTCACGACGGTCATTTGGCTTTGATTGTAGTAGTGACGTGTACTGATATGCATAGGTATAATCTGCGTGTAACACGTTTTTTATTATATTTTTAATTGACTTCAAAAAGGAGGAGGTTCTTAAATTGACTGCTTTTGTTATATGATAGAATATATTTCTAGTTGGTCCCATAATCTGGTTAGTGCCTGACGTTACAGCACAAAATGCTAGAAGTCGGTTTTTTATTACTATTATACCTTGTATAAACTTTGTTGAATATATTTATTTTTTATTGAATACCTTTAAAGTCTGTCTCCTCTTGAAAGCCTTATTGCAGTATGAGCAAACATGCCTGCATTTGTCCTCGTGTACAAGTAAATGCTTTCGCAGTGTGCGGCGACTGTTCAACACTCGCCTACAGATGTAGCACTCGTACGACGTATCCTCATGGGTATCCATGTGTGTCTTTAGGTTTGAATAAGTCTTGAATCTGCAAATATCCAGACAATGCTTTTCATGTGTTTTTAATTTTAAACTTAATTTTTAGTTTGGTAGCATAGCGATAGAAATTGATGATATCGCCATATACATAATCAGATAGGTACTTCTCAAACCTTGAGTATTCAATATTTTCTTAAACGGTGGGTCGTATTTTGTTCGTGGAAAATATGATCTTGTCTCTTCTCAAGGTGTGTATTTGAACATGAAGAAACATTGGAGAAAGGTTATAGGGATAATTTTAACTGTAAGTAAATTATATCATAAGGATCAATTTAGTACAAAGGTGAAAGGCTACTGACCTCTTGGGGCACTTCCTGCAGACGAAGGGCTTGTCGTCGCTGTGTATGGCGCGGTGCTGCCGCAGCTCGCCGTTGGTGCCGCAGGCGTACCCGCACAGGTCGCAGACGTAGCCCTTGATCTTGTCGTGCACCACGCGCTTGTGCGACGCCGCCGACGAACGCGTCGTGAACCTGCCCAGATACATACATAGATACAACTGTGCATCTCTGGCTGTGTAGTAGTCAAAGCTACAAATTGGAACGTAGGTTGGCTCAACGACCGTGGAGAATACGATCGTCGTAATACATCACTCACTCTCTAACATATGTATGTTCTATTTCCCACTCGCTAGGTGAAGATGGCTGGTGCCTGTCTCTGCCTTTTTATCCCAGCGTTTCCTGTTCGCGTATGGACCTTAGGAGTGTTGATATATTATGGTAAATACAACAAGTGCTTCATACATATTTGTATGCAGATGTTGATTGGACACTTTTGTAAAAAATAAAAATCATAATATTCAAATAAAACTTAGTAACAAACAATTCCCAGGTCGAACAGTGTTGTTCTGTTTTTCTATGCAACTCTCAGTAGCTGCTCGGAGTTTGAATTTGTGCCGGATTAATAGCAATAAGCTCGCATTACATGACACCTAAACATATCGGCGAAATATGGATGTACAGACGCCAGCAGGTCAAGCTATCCAAAACTGTCAAATTTTCTCAATTGAATATGAACCTTATTGTTTTATATTAAAGTTGAAAATCAATCAAAGAAATTCGACAGATTGTGGTAACTTGATTACCTTCGAAATACTGGTGTGATGTGATGGTATAATAATTATGAGTAACAAATTCCAACTCACTTCATATTGCACATATCACATCGATATATTTTACGATCCTCTATCGGAATATGAGATCTTTCATGTGATTTTAATGCATCCTTAGTATTAAATATTTTATCGCAAGAGGAACAACAAAACTTTCTTTCTAATTTTGGTATATGTCTCATCTTATGTTTATTCAAAGCAGCTAGGCTTTTTGTTATGCGGGGACATTTGTCACATCTAAAAACCAAAAGAAACAAGAGATTATATGATTATCATATCCATAAAGTTTAAGAAAAGAAGGAAAAAAAATACTTACGACAAAACATTAGGATTTTTATGGTCCTGTACATGTTTATACATAACTGACTTGGACTTAAGAAGGATTCCACATCTACAAGAAACTACTGGAGATTCTTTATGAAAGCACTGAGAATGGGCCTTCAAACTGTACCAACTTGAATACTCTTTCTCACAGTGGCGGCATATAAATCTATAAGAAAAACAATCATAGTAAAAATGGTTCCTATTTGGTTCCTTAAAACGATGTAATTTTTTGGTCTTCCAGCACTACCATACCTTATAAAATCTTTTACGTTCATACTTGAATAACTACCATCTTGCTTTTCATCAGTGTCATCAGTATGTAAGTCCCTCTTTAACTTTTTGCTTTCCATTCTGTGATCTGATACATGTTTATACAGGGCACTTTTGGATCTTACGGCAAAACCACATAGGCAGAAAACAAATGGCTCACTCTGATGATCATCCCAATAATGTAATCTTAATTGACTCCATGTTTTTACTATCTTTTTACAAAAAGTACACTGCAATCTAAAATTAAGATATTAAATTAATAATATTATAAATATTTTGTGGGTGATTATTTTTAACAATTCCAGATGTCTCTATGCTTGGGACAGCCCGTAAAGCTGTCAGTCCCAGTTGTCATACTATGGCAGTTGTTAGTGGTAGTCAGAAAAGAAGCCCAAAAAGCCAGAAAACCAGTCTATCCACAAGATATCGGTATTACCCAGAAATTCGAATTGCAGCTTCAGAGGCCTGATGACAGTAGTTAGACTGGAAGCTGACCCCAACAGTTGGGGAAAGGCTCGGAAGATAAATTATAATAAGTTTACAATAAATACATTTCAAAGGAATTGCAGTAATAATTATTTTGGACTTTGTCATGTGTAATTCAAGTTTTCATATAAATTGATGTAGATTTACCAAGAAAATTTATCTAGAATTGTTCATAATAATAATTGTTTTATTTGAATTCTTTATTTCAGAGATGAGTCTATTACTACTTACTTTACCAAATCTTTTACTTTCAAATTAGACTTTTTCAGAACTTCACTAAACTGTTCTGCCTCCTTTTCTGTTATTTCTTTTCTTCTGATTTTTTTATGTTTAACTCTCTTCAGTGATGCTATAGCAATGTCATCCAGATAATCATCATTATCATCATCATTATCGTCAACATCATCATCGTTATCGTCAACATCATCATCATTAAGAATATCAGTATTGTGAGTGTCACTGCCTATTGTAGTTTGCAATTGATTTTTTGGATAAGCATCAATTACTGTGAAATTTGATACTTCACTATTCAATGCACCTGTAACCATAATAAAATTCAGAGACTTAAAAACATCCGAATAAGCATGACAAAATTTTATTTATATGTTTTTGTAAAAAATACATAATTATTGTAATTTTTAGTCCAGAGGTCGCCCCCGCTAGAAGCCACAATCACAAAGGCGAAACTTGAACATGAAACTACTTGAGATGGGCACACGAACATAGACAAGAGTTAGGATGGTTTAAATTGTCATTCACTTCAGTTAGGAATGTGAAACTGAACTGATGAACTGAATCTATGTAAGCTAAAGAAAATAAAAATAATAAGACATTAATTCATTTTTATGCAAACAATACTTACAAACTAAGTCCTCTGGTGATACTTCATCTTTTACCTGCAGGCATAAAATAAACAGAGATCAATCAACACCAATCTTAACTTTCAGCAAATGCTTTCCAACAGTAAACACTAAATTATAATCAATTCAGTAGTTTTTGCCAACCCCTGACAATCAAACAGAAAAGAACTAAAAACAACTAACTTCTTTGGATTTGAGTATGTTTATTTACTCTTAACTCACTTTTTTCAAATATTATTTTAAATGTTCAGGTCCTTTACTAAAATTGTAAAGGACCTGTATATAGTATAAAATATACTGAATACAAATCCTTATAATTGAAAATGACCTTAAAATAAAAAGGAGTTTAAATATTATTTCTTTAAAAAAACAATTATTCTATGTAATACTAACAGAAGTAAATTACCTTACCTCAGACTTAATTGTGACTCCTAAATCTATACCTGTGCTTTCAAGTTTCACTTCGAGAGAGTCATACCTATCATCATATATCTTCTTAAGTGTGTCTTGAACTTTATAGCATTCAATTACAAATAGTTGGAATGACACCATTTTCTCCTCACAATTAATGCAAATCTTTGTTGGCAGGGTATCATTCTCATATACCTAAAATGAAACAATGACAAATTGATAATAATAAAACATTAAACTAAATAAAAGAGGAAACGAAGCAATATAGGTAGGTACTAAATGTTTGTAATCACATACATATTTCATAAATTCACAATGGGAAAGTCATGCTTTTCTAAATCATAATTAATTAAACTGGCAGTGCTTGTAATCTACATCTAAATAATACTGAATCAAAAGATATACTTACGATAATTTGTATGAAATCTTGTATTAGTTTTAAAACATTTCTATTACTTTCATCTAACAAATCTTTTGAAAACTCATCTTTCTTTGCACATAGTCTACATAAGTCTTTCATGCTCATAGCCATATCGGCAATCAACTAGGATGTTACTGTTCCGCAATTCACTATCTGTATCATCAATTTTTATTTTCAACACATCTTTTCAATAGCAAGAACAGTAAAATAAATAAAATTGCATAAATATTCAAAGAATTATTATTAAAATCTCATGACAGCTCCCTCCTGATGTCACAGAATTTTTTGGTAGTGTTTTTTTTTTTAGTGATGTTGATAATCGATTATCAATAATCGATTAATCGTTTATTTGTATAATCGACCATAATCGATGCTGATTTATGAAATCGACTACGTAATCGATTATAATAAAGAATCGTCAAAATTACTAAGATCAGAAATGTATTTTTTATCTACTCTATTTACTGACCACAGCAGATAATACTAGGCACTTAATAATATATTAAAGGTGTATAATAATAGCAGCCAAGTCTCTTTTTGCACTTACGGCACAATTATTAATTAATATATTATAGTTTCATTTGAGTAGGCTTCTTTTTTCTTGTACCGCTAATTAATATATTTTAGTTATATACAATTTTATTTAGGCCTTATTTAACACCTTTTCAATTTCTACTACTAACCCACTAATGCAAATTTGTATGTATTTAATATTTATTAAAAGTATTTGAAATGTTATTATTATTATTATAATAGTGTTATTATTTACTGCAAGGTTTTGCAACCAGTGTGTTACGCTGTGGTGTTTCATAACGAACAGCGAAGTATTAACTGTCACTGTCATTTTCAGTGCAAGACTGCAAGATTTATCGAACTTTATCTTGTGTTGTTCATAGTTCGTTACTTATTGTTAAATTTTTTAGATTATATCAATCAATAAAACTTTGCGGAAATACAATAACTAACCTACGAGAATATTTAAAAAGATTGCTTAGCATTGTCGAACCTGTGCCATGCCAGCCATGTTTGAACACGCTAATTTAAGTTTAGTTCTATACCTACTAGCTGTGCCTCTTGCAGGACACAGCTAGTAACAAATAATTGAAAGCATATTTATTTTGTAATGTGCATAAATAATGAAGAAATATGTACCTAGGTTTGTTTTTTTTATTCTACTAAGGTGGCAAACAAGCATACGGCCCACCTGATGGTAATAATAAATGATAATAATAAATGATTTATTTGTATAGATTTTGGGTACAATAAATTAGATGGCATTACAATAATTAAATATAAGTCCCGTTCAAAATCCGCATAAAGAAAGCGTACAAATATTAATAATTATTTTATTTAATAAATTAAATCGTCATCAACATATTAATTTATTATTAAAAATGTCCCAAAAAAATATTATTATATATTATTATTTTTCCTTTCTTAAACATAATACAAAAACATAAAATAAATTTCATTGATAACAGTCGTTTTACATAATTATTAAACATTGTACATTAATTTGTCAACAGAAGATCTATTACATTATTAACGTAACTATTACCATAACGAGCCAAAACCATTAACTAATCCTTTTTCAATTTTAAGAAGTATTCCCCGATAGAATAGTAGCATTTTTGGACTAGCATAGACTAGGAGTAGTAAGTTATAGTAGCATAAAGACGCTTACAACACCAGGAGTATCACTGTTAACGCAACTCGCGTTGCCAACCTTAAATTGAAAGAGGAATAGTTGGGCTGGCAGTTTATTATGGGTCGAATTCCTCTTACTGCCAACACAACGTTTCCTCGTAGAGCACTGGCAACCTTGCTCACCGTAAGAAACACAACACAGCTCAAAGCAGTGTTATTTTACTTCGATTTTCTGCAAGGCGGAGGTACTTTTTTATTTCTCATTTTTGTCTCTAATAATACAATTAAAAATTGTGAATAATACAATTTTTTATGTTTCATAATTTATTAATTTTCAAAATGTT
Source organism: Acronicta alni (assembly GCA_964056405.1). Taxonomy (NCBI): domain Eukaryota; kingdom Metazoa; phylum Arthropoda; class Insecta; order Lepidoptera; family Noctuidae; genus Acronicta; species Acronicta alni. Next base: position 10,063,878 of record OZ043914.1, read on the forward strand.
GGTAGGTAGCATTACCTATTGAAACATGAAAGTGATTGAGGAAATATTTTCATTTAATTTTGGTTGCTATTGTTGTCTAATTTTGTTATAGTTTTGGTATTTTTTCATAATAACACATTGATTGTATAATTTACTAGCGTAGTTTTACTTATTTAACGTAAATTCAGCCAATTTTGAATGTAATTACAAAACTATTTAGATAATCGATTACGATTTTGACTCACAACCGATTAATTTATGATGAATTTAATAGATTATCCACATCATCATCATCATCAACCCATATACTGTCCCACTGCTGGGCACGGGTCTCCTCTCATATTGAGAGGGATTAGGCTATAGTCCACCACGCTGGCCTAGTGCGGGTTGGCAGACTTCACAAACCGTTGAGAAAAATCTCTAAGGTATGCAGGTTTCCTCACGATGTTTTCCTTCACCGTTTAAGCGAGTGATAATTAATTATTAATACGCACATGAATTCGAAAAGTCAGAGGTGTGTGCCTTGGGTTAGAACTCGAGACCTTCGACTTGGCAGTCCAATGGTCATACCACTAGGCTATCACAGTTAACATAATTAATAAAATGCTACTCCATCCTTATTTCTATTCAAACTAGGGTGGTGCACCACGATCATTTACACGATATTCCTTTTGGTTTTGATACCTACACAAGGTATCAAAACCAAATTCTTAAATAAGTTATTCTAATTTTTTTTTATTATTATTTTAATTTTTTAAACTAAGTACCGAATGGGTCCCAAAAAACGACATAGACGGAGATAGCGGGATGAGGTTGACAATTTCTGTCTGTCTGTCTGTGTTTTATACTGAATTCTGGTTTTTTTACTCAAGGTAGGGGGGTGGGGAGTGTGAGAAGGGAGGGGGTTGGCCATAGGAACTCCCCGAGGGGGGGGGGGGGATTCGTTGGAATAACATAGTTTTTTAATAATAAAATAATAAAAGCTTAAAATCGGTAATTTTATACATACGGGACACCTGCTTATGGGGGCGGAGGAGAGAGGAGTACCCAGCACCACCCCACCCTTGTAGTTTAAGTCAGAGTTTTTAATTTTTATATTTCAGGGGAGTAAAAACCAGTACTTGTGCCTTATCTCCGGCACTGCGGGAATAGCAGCCCCTTTGCCTTTTCTTAACAAAGTCACAGGTGATCACGCTCCCCTCCGCACCTTCGGCTTGTTGGTCGCCACCTTCGGCGGGCCTCGGTCGCTACGGTTCGCACGATGCCTGCGCCTTTGTTACGGCAGGCAGGGGCTGTCTGTCCTCCGCGCCTCCGGAGATATATTTTGTGCCCTGTGGGAATCGAACCCACGACCTCGTTTTATAGTTACGAAAATTTGGTTGAAAATTTGCTAACCTAACCTACATAATTATATAGTTGAAAATTAAATTTCTGTATACTGCGGTTTCAGTAATCATAAAAAAATATTATAAAATGTATACCCTCTGCTTACACTAGTTTTATTCTAGTAGTTCCAAACCGCAGCATCGGCTCCAACCATTCCTACTAAGCTCATAATCCACTCATCAAAATGTATACAGTCTTCTTGCAGCTGTGACGAAATAAAAAAGGTAGACTACACTAAATATCTCGGAATCATAATTGACCAACATCTTTCCTTTAAACTCGATATTGAATTAGTAGCTAAGAGGACAAGAAAACTGATTCACATAATGAAACTTTTGCGTAACGCAGCAGATGCAAAATTTTTACATCAAGTATATGTATTGTGGCCTTGTACGAATCAGTCCTCACCTACTGTATTACAGTATGGGGTGGAGTGGGTATATCCACACATTAAAACAGCACCCAGTCACCTGAATATCCTCAACCGTCGCGTCTTTAATTGTCCTCCTGTCCCCGTAAAAAACCTTTGCACAAAAAATGCAGGAATTTATGCTTGTAGGTATTCATTTATAATAAAATGACCAAGGTCAGTGACATAAAAACATGCAGAAGACAAATTAAGAAGAATAGACATAAATGGCTTCTAACAAAATCATACCATGATACCGAGCAATTTATTCGACTATTCGAGTAGGTAATTAAATAAACTTGTTGACTCACTCGTACGTGCACACTTACACACTCCACACATCCACACAAACCCACTACACACCTCACGCACCCATCACCCATACACATTCACCCTCATACTTTGATTATACGACGTGTATATAATCAAAGGATTATACATATACTTGTCCCCTCATACACCTCCATTTCCCCCTATGCACGCTCATCACTCTTATTAACACGTCTCTGTCTTGCTGTCTAGGTAATATTAACACTACACCACAGTCATAATGTACGTTATAACCTATCTATTTATTAAATATCTAGTTATTGTTGTTAAATAATTTAATTTTTAAGAAATTAAGATTGGCTTATATTTTTTTCAATTTTGTATATTTTCATCTCTTCTATATTAAAAAAGAAAAACCTTGTGAATGTCATTATCCTTTTTAAATAAATAATGTCTTTATTTTACGGTATCTAACACCATAATATATTCCAGTTGCATATTACAGGCTCGACCTAGTGTGGGTGTGGAGGTCATAAGTTAATTTAATTACGTATAAGTTTCTAAATCTTAATTTTCTAATAACACCTGTATTAAATATGTACATTTTTGTATGGTTATTAAACATTATTCTTATTCTAGTACTTAAACTGTTATTTACTGCTTCTAGATGGACACTTTTTCAAGTTTTCCTCCATAATAATCAATGGTTCTCCAACGCCCTTGAACGCCCTTAACTCTTTATAAAAACCTTTCAAAATTTCAAAGTAACAATTTTAAAAAGACGTGCGATGCCACAATATTATCTGGTAGATGAAAAAAAGCAATTGCATATCTAATCTATGGTAATGATACTTGATAGAATTATATAAAAAAAACTTTTTCTCTTCTTTGTCTTTGGTCCCAATCATTCAATGTTTGAATTTCATTCGTTCGTTTCGTTTGTTTGCTTGATTTGATTTTGATTGATGTGCTTGCATTGGCTTGCATTTTGCTGCTGTTGTTACTGTGTCTGTAACTAACATGATGCTAATTTGGACGTTTTTGTTTGTTTGATCGAGTTAGGTTTATAAATAAGAATTCAAATTACTCAACGGTTAACTCATCGAAAGTGTTTGGTTGATTGAAGTTTGAAAACATGCTTGTCAAGCTTTAGTATTAGTATGTACGGAAATAGTCCTGAAGTGCATCTAACTCCAAATGAAGTATTCCAGGGAATCTACCATGGGAAAAGGACAATAGTAAAAGAAAAGATAACTATCAGCTAATACCATGGATGTGTATACTGATTACATTGAGTCTGCGAAGTCTATTTTGTCATTTGACAATATAAATTACTTCAAGGCTGAGGACAGTGGATACCACACATCATTTACTCCAGGTTCGTTAGAATGTTCGGAATTATCAAACAGATTTCTCGATCAATCACCAGTGGCAACTACAGCTTTCATTGATTATTCTACGCCTGAAAGTATCCCTAGATACAGCCAGTTGAAGCCACGCAATGACAATTGTACGGACACACCGCCGCCAAGACGGGCTGTAAAGCGCCCTCATTCTAATGTTGAGTCAACTAAACAAATAAAAACAATCCCAACTCCAACAACATGGATAGCAGGTAAAATACAAAGTCTGGAAGTCAATGAAGATAAAGAAAATACCTCTACTGCCTTACCATCAGAGAGCTCTTATAGCGCTGAAAGGAATAGAAGGTACATTTATAGATTGAACATATGTGAACAGAACTTTTCATATCCTATTACACCAGTGAAGAGGAACTGTAGGATAAGTCCTTGCAAAAAAGCTGGTAAAAAACTAGATTTTGTAATACATTCTCTTTCATGTGAGTCACATGAACTAGATCCAGTACCTAAACAAGTTACACAAACTAAAATAAAATCCACACAACCTAGTCTAACCAGACCTGACCAAAAAATAGATATATTATCCTGGTTAAACCAGAAAGGTGCCATACCACCTATACAAAATATATTTCGTTATCTAAGTAATGAGGATATCTGCAATTTTTGTTCTGTAAGTACTACATGGAATGATATATGGAACTTTCATAACAATTATAAAAAGAAAGAGGAGATTAGAAGATTTCTAAAATCAAGAAAAGAAAATCAAGAAAATCGTGCAAAACATAACATTACCAAAATTAAAGGTACAGCATATTATGATGGATGTCTCAGAGAAAACAATGAGATAAACAACAATCCTGTGATTAATGCATCCAACTGTCCTCAATATTCACCGAAAACTAACCGATTCAGGAGGTTCATGAAGGTAATTTTCTTTTTTATTGTTTCTTTTTCTTAGTTACTGTAATGGTGAAGAATATTTATATTTCACTAAACTATAGAAATAATAGTTTTAAAATAACGAAATTGCTACTTTAGTCATGTTATGTTTTTTAGTATTGAAATACAATATTTTAAAATAAACATAACATACCACCATGCTTGTATTGAAGTGCTATCCTAGAGGTCCTGGATCAAGTGGTTATTGGGTTTTTCCTGAGTAGCAGCTCTGTGTTTGGATTAGTGCTTGGTCCATGGCAATAGGTTCACCCCTATTAAATAAGACCGTAACATTCTGGCGAACTGTGTCCACTACACTACATGTACATTACTTTACAATATCTTGTTTTGTTTACATTTCAGACCGCATCACTGGATTCACGAATACAGTTGTCATGTGTGAGGTGTACACAGCCTGCTAAAGTAACAGAAGAATCTACTGGAGAGGAATGGGTAGAGTGTACAAATGCTACTTGTTCTTTTCAATTTTGCAGGTTTTGCAATTGCATTAGGCATCCAGGTAAGAGTTGTGCTCAGTATGACTTGAATGCTCCAAGTCCCTCTAAAAGAAAGAAATGTGATTATGCTGTAGGAACTAAGAAAAGCAGAAAGAACTTACGTAGACTTCTGTGATCTGTTCTTAACAACATTTTACTTTTATACCAGTGTTTTTTAACTTTTCAAATACATTCCATATCTGAAGATTGTATGAAGTAGCAAAATTAGAAGTTTTAATAATTTTGATGCTTATATGCACAGAAATTAATTAATAAAGTTATTTTTGATATTTGAGATTAAAGGGGTTACTCCCATGTCTGATTTAGTGCCATTTTATCAATTTATGCATTTTTAGTTCACCATAGTCATTAGAAAGTCTGTGTGGCAGTTTTAAAAATAGATTCCATTACTTGTTAATTAAGGATCTCTGTGTTCGCTTATTTTTACATCCACAATTGATTTGTGGTTTTAAGAACTTATATGTAGGTATGTACCATGTGATTTTGAGTACAGGCAGTCCTCGTTTTAAAATATTACATCAAATGAAAAAAGTTCATTTATTTAGTAGGTATATTATATTTGTCAATTTCAAATCAATACATGTAACTCATTAAATAACAAACTCTCTTCATATTTACAAACCTATAGGTTTCATTTTGATGGTTCAACAATATGCTTGGGTCTTGTAATCAAGAAGGTCTTAATAACATTTAGGGAAAACTGTTGTTGTTGTTGAAATGAAAGCTATTGTAGTGTGTATGTTCATAATAAAGGCTGCAGGTCAAGCTAGTTGTGAACTTGTCACTCGTATTGATAACCAGGACAGACTTAAGATGACATAACTGAAATGTATTGGAGAGTGAAGACCCCAGTGTGATTGATCTATAAAACATTGACAAAATGAACAAAACTTACCTCAAAGACTACTGGATTTAGTTCTTATGTTTGTCAAATATTGTCCCATCATTTATATAGCTTGCTTTGATGATGGAGGAAAATATCACGAGAAAACCTGCACATCTAAGAAAATTCCATAAAGTCCTTGAAAGGAGGACCATCCCTAGCAGTAAATCAGTAATGTCTGAATTTTTTACGGATTTTATCGCGTATATTGATATTATTAATCTTTTATTATAAATGAGTCTACCCGTGACTAGTTTTATTTTGATGTCTGAATTGGCAGAGACGAGGAAGAAAGGCGTGGAAGTTCAGTGATAACTTTAGTATAAAATGTGTAATTAGCCAGCACATCAAGGTACCCCAACCTGTCAATTTTTTTTGATAGATTTTCAACTTTAATGCAAAAATGATAAGGTTCATATTCAATTGGGAAAACTTGACAGTTGGATAGCTTGACCTGGCTTGGCTTGACTTGACTTGGCTGTCGTACTTCATTCCATTCCAATTTCAGTATGTGTTATTGAGTGTATATTAATGCTGGGACTGCCTGTGTATCACTTCTGTACAAATTTTACTCTTTAGTCAATCAAGAAAATCTGATAAATACTGACAATCGAATAGTAATATTACTCACAAGTAAGACTGGTTTTCAAACATCACTACTATTAATTAGTTGTAGTACCTACCTATTTATCTACTAGGGATTCTACCCTACATTCTCGTATCATTTACATACATCCAATATCTGTTGACTTGGTTGGGGCGAAATTAAACTAAGCTAATATTTTTAAAAAGGTATTCTTCAGTTGAATAATTTGCCGTGCATTTTATTAAAAAAATACTTTGTTATAGAATTCTGGTTATTTAACGTTAGAGAGAAACAGGCCGAAGTTATCTTCTGTAGCATGTAGTATTTTAGACTTTTTGAACTGTTTCCTTGGACACCATTTCCTAGTCTCACTATTTTAAAATTGTCAATTGATAATATTCTTACCAATGAATCAGTCATTGGTAAGTTAAAGTCATTGATGTTATACCTGCATACGATATATTTTGTAGGTCTTTTATTAGCTTTCGGGCTTTAACAGTTGGTATTCAGAATGTAATTAATGCCTTACAAGTGCCTTTAAATTCTGCACCCTAAAGTGCAGAACACATGTACCAAATCCAGTGATTTATTATGAAAATGATTCTCAACAGATACTATTAGATTACTCACATAGGGGCTACTAATCATAGGCAAAAAAGACCACCCATAAGATTGACCTTGAGTAAATTAACGTTATATAAGAACTGTATAAATAACTAAAACTCAAGATATGTATGTTTTTGCTGTGGTAAGTAGCCCTGATTGCTACATTAATGTACTTTTGAAATTGAACTAGTAGTGTAGTGATGTTATATAATGCTGAATAATTAAGACAACATAGAATAACTTAATTTATAAGCTATGTAAGAAGAGTGTGTAGCTTATTATTACGCTTTGTAAATATGTATGTAAATTTTAGAGTACTGGTGAAGGAAAGTACACCTGAGAATTAAACATTGATACTTCGTTCTTTGTTTGATAAAACCAGTGTTTATAGGTTTAGTGTAGCTATTTATATCTAATGCCAAGGTATAAAGGGACCAAGCGTGCACAAGTTAATTGTATCAATAATTTTTAATACTCAAGATTTTAATTTTAAAAATTATGACAATCTGTATTCAATTTGATACTGATTTTGTCGATTTATTTTAAATTTCAAAGTTCATGACATGTATTATTAGTATTCTTTTTTATCTTAATGGATAGTGTTATTTCAATTTATGTCTGATTGATAATAAAAAACGTTGTGAAAACATCAACTTTTTTAATAACTTCCTAATTACTCCACTGCTATGTACAAAATTCAATGAAACAAAATGTAACCGTAAGATTTTATTACTTATACAAATTAAAATTAATATTTACAAGATATATTTTTAGGATCAGTACTAAAACATAAGTAAGTTAACGTGGATGTTAGGTTAAAACCACTGAAATTTTTTGATCGCTTTAAGTAAGTATACCTGCTAGAGTAAAACGTTTAAGGCACATTGTTTATTTAATATTTAGAAACAATAATAAATATCTATGGTCCTTGTAAGTTATTCGCGATCGTAGTGGAGCAGTAGCATGTAGTCATGAGCATGACTGCATACTACGACACACTCGTGAAGCCCGGTGGTATGCTAATTTTTACACATTCTTAATTTCTTCATTTTTCAGCCGAGTCCCATCACAAACTTTGGTATTTGATACGCCACTTGAGGTAATTGCATTATCATGGACATCCTGTAAATTAAAAATAATAAATACGGGCCAAATGAAGGTTAAAAATAAAATTTTAATCAATAATCCAGTAATTATGATAATCCAATAAACAATAAATAACCGTAATATGTACAATATAATAACACTAAACGAGCGTAAAACACACACAGGCAGCACAGGAATTGCTGAGGCAATCGATTGATTTACGCATTTATTGACGCAAGAAAAATGGGTGATTATTCTGAGTATGAATATGGATCGATTAACTGCAATTCCCACGATATGACGCAATGAATAATTGGTTTCGATTATTTATAGTATATACAACCCCGCCTTTGTCACCATCACCTAATTCACAATGAAAACGCAGGCGGTTAATTATTGACGTTCTGCGATCGACCGCAATAATAACTGAGAGCTGTAATTAGTTCTATGAAATATTTTGATTTTTATTATAGATGTGTGATAATTTACAATGTGAGATAACAATAGTCTAACTAAGCCACTACGCTATCATTGTGACATTGTCAATTCCCAGAGCAGTGATGGCATGCAGAGTTGACTGGATCGCGTGGATATAGTGGGGCTTTATATCGAATTCATGCACCGTTATCAATTAAAACTTAAGCACAACGTAGGTGCATTGCGGCTGTGGACAACACAATTTATATCACGATGCACAAATCGTGTATTTCATTGTGTGGCTGCACGATAGACAGATAAGACATAATTGGCGGTGCAGATGTTACTGTACCTACTTACGCTGTTGTGTTGTATGTCGCTCTAAAGGTGGCAACTGGCGACTCACCTGGGTCATTTGAACATTAAGTAACATCATTTTATACCCATATTCGCAAAATAAAAGATTTGATTTCTAAGCAACTTAGCGAGCTAATCTGATGTGCAGCTAACCTCTCCTTGAAGACTCACTTTCGTGTTGTGGTTTAGTTGCCACCTTTAGAAGATAGGTAGATACTAAGAATAAAATTGTTACTGTCAGAGGTTAGATTCTAAAATTTTTAATATCAGGCTACTACTATTTACAATACATGTTATTATACAGTTTATGAACACTCACCTGGTTGTTGTTCAGGTAACTTAGGGCTATTCCCACCACCAGTTAGACTTGCTGTACAGAAGGAGAGTTTCTGCATAATTACAAGAAAAAGAACTAGATCATTGGTGATTAAAATAGTTTAAATAAGTGCACGCAATTTTCAGTAACTAGGCAGGTACTTAGCTAATTTGGATAAAGCAACAAATTTAAAAGCCAAGCAGCACAATTTCGTTCGGTTTGGCTAAAAAAATATTCCAATTAACGTCCTGAAATAGGTAATTTCATTTCCCTACTAGATAATGAAATTTGAAATAAGCTCCAAAGTAATGTTAAATTTCTATCGCCGGTACATTACTGGCGAGGTAGGCTTTTAATTCCAGCCTAGTCATCTCTTATAGCAGTTATTACGACCTTAATATTTCCGTCAGGATACCAATTGTCTTCTGACAGTTCTAAAATGCGTTTACTTGTTATAACACCGCTATATGCTGCAATAGGTATAGGTAGCAAACCCGTGCTCAACTTCATGAATCCTAAATCTCCAAGTCCTGCTCCATAGATACTATTTTATAGTCGATAATGTATACGTAACATACCTACGCGTTCACCACTAACTAGGATTTTAAATAGGTTCCTTTACTTTTTAAAGCCATCAGTTCTTAATCATTATAGGCTTATTTACAAGCAAAATGCGATTTATCAGTGCTGTGTGATATCAATATTATACAAGGCGTATGTATAGTACAAAGCAGGTGTTTATTCTCAAGCGTTGTGAATGACTCACGAGACAGTGAGGCTGTTATAGAACCAGGCACGCCAGGTCTGCGGCGTAGGCGAAGCTCCGTCGATGCGCGCCTCGATGAGGCCACAGAGTGCGCGACGGTCGTGGGACCGCCCTGAGCGGGCGTCGCATACCAACCGCTTGCGGCATTCCCCGTCGCAAGTCCCTCGACGTGGACTGTTCTTCCAATAATGCCTGAAATGTTACAAAATAAGTTTATTAGAAAGGTACCTATTGGTATATTTAGTAATGGTGTGTGATTGTATGATGTGTGTGCAATTCTGACTGTATAATGACATACTTGTAATATAAGTTAAAAACGTCTTCTTTGGTAGTCATGTCGTCGATAAACTTGTCCCAGTCCTGCGGCCGGAGCGCCGGCATCAGGTACGATGATCGTGCCGAGTACAGCTTGTACCATATCGGGTACCCGAACAGATTAGCCTCTTTCAAGTTCATAATCCAAGTTTCATGGTCGACCACTTGCTGCAATATATATTCAGGTAAGTAAATTAGTTTTATAGTAAGGATTTATTTATTCAAGTAAAATGTTAATATTCTTATGTAAATCAATAGTTACCCGAGTAGTTGCTTCATGGTCACCATCTACATAATATATCCGATAACCTAAATTCAAATCGTAGTACGGTGTAACAGACGGCCCTACGTAAGCAATACTTGTGGCTCTACCTGCAACAATCCCAACAGAATAACGAAAATAATATACAGTTTTTTTTTAAAGTTGGCCTTTATGTAGTGTAATCAAGTTGACAAGCAATGTCCACTTACCAAGGTCATTCGGATCATAAAAAACTTCAAATTCATCAAAATGTGTATGTCCGAAAAATTGTGCTGTAATTGTTGATTCATATCGATTAATAATTGCATAGTAATTTCGGCTCCATACTTTCAAACAGTCGGAATGGCCCGGCGGTATGTGACCAATTATATGGACCTTTTCGCCACTGAACTCAGCCGATTGCAATTCATAAATCAACCATTGAAGTTCTGTAGCGGGATCTGTGCTGTTCATTAACAACCACCTGAAAGAATGAGAAAATAAGTACACTAGTTTAAATTTTGTATAAATTTAAGCAAGTAATTTCAACAATCATTTTATCAAAGGTCTTGCTAGGCATTCATTTATTCTTTCATTATTCACTCACCAGTTTTTATTATTGCAGAAGTTCATATTAACTGAAATAATACGGAAGCCTGGCCTCACGAGGACGGAGTAGAAGGCGCCGCGACGCACCGTATGGGAGACTCCTGCCGGGAGCCACCGGCGCCATTGTGCGTCGAGCTCGTCGTACAGCCATGCAATGTTGAGTTCTGACGACGCTATGTACGGTGGCGGGAAACTGTAAGTTAAACGTAAACAAATATTGTAAGTGTATATATCTATTGGAAGCAAGTGTCTGTTATGGGTTAAACACGGAGTATGTACCCTATATTGCAAGTCGGCAGGTATCGAATATTCCTCTCGGGATCGCTGAGAAAAAGCAGAGACAACCCAACCTCTTAAAAATAACCTTTTAGATGAACAACATTAGGTACTCCACAGTTTGCGGTCTAATCCCAATGGCAGCCGTTTCCGTCCACATGAGTTTGTGTAACGTGCGTCAGTAATACTCGTACATCCGTGTTAGCTATTACTACGTAGTTAGTAGCTAACGGTAAATACTTACATTCCGAGAATAGACAATCTAGAAAGGGATTGTCTGTAATTAAAATACCCCTTGCCAACATTATTAATTGCGTCATCCCATGGTTCTATAGTGTTCCTATCACGTACCTATTTACTGGAGAAGACTCGTGGTTCCCAAGAGCAGGAAATATAGGGACGCCAGGGAACATATCGGACATTTGAGCAACTGTTTCCTGTAGTACTTTCAAATTCTCCTCTTTAGTTTGATTCCATACATCGTGCGGTGGTAAATCACCTGTCCATAGAATGTAATCTATGTCCTGGAAGAAGACGGCTAAGTATCATTAATTTGATTTTTATTTATCGATAGGAGTTCAAGCTTAGTCGTAGATAGACATTAGGTACGTATGCTAACTTTTCCTAAATCGGAAATTAAAAGGATAACGTGTCAATTATCGACTAAACGATCGACAATGTTTAGCTAGTCTTGATTAACGGATAAGGAAGAAACTTAGACATTGCATAACGCCATTAGGTCAATTACTGATCTGCGCAGTAAAATTATTTCTAACATTTATTCGTATGATGATTTATTTATAGACGAGTATTTAATTATTGGTTACCGTATGAGTATCTGCTATGTGCTTCAACATATGGTCGATAGTGCGTTTAGGAGTGTCACACTTGCGGTAGTCACCCCAGCGGCCAGCTCCCCCTCCTGGTGTTAGTGCAGGCCCACTGGACGCTCGACAACAAAGAGGCTCATTGCATTCGGCATTGGCACCTGAAATTTATTGGCAGATGATTACAGCTAACTTTGCAACTGAGTCTTAGGAAGGTTAGAACTCATCCACAAAAATAATTGAAAGTTAAACTACACGAACATACTGTGTATTTTAAAGTTTATATTGGTATAGTATAAAAAATCTGAAATCAGTCCGTATCGAAGATATGTATTTATCAGTAAGAGCTTGCTTCAGCATGCATCACAGATCGATGCAAGCGTCTTGGAATTGTTCGTTATTGACCTTTATAAGGCCGCCTGTCTGCGACTTGGACCCTTTAGTCACTGCAACGACATGACAATATGATCCGGTTTTGGACTTATTGATATTAAATATTTTATTACGTACCTTCTGCGTAATATGGGTCGAAATGTGTATCAGAAATTTGCAGAACTTTAAACGTAGGGGCTTTATCAACGGGAGCTTCGAGTGGTCGAAGAGCGGGTTTCGGCACGGGAGGGAAGGTCACTTCCCACTCGTGGTATGGATTGTACACATCACCGCATGCGTCTCCAATGACGAAACTGCAGATCTCGTCAGGACCTATTGTAATACGCTTAAGTACGTAAACTACTTCGCTCTGGAATATGAGAAGCACTAGATAAATAATATTACAGTGGGTAATGAGCGAGTCAATGAATTTCTAAAAGTGTCGACGGTTCTTACCCCGAATAATCTCGTGATGCCTTCGCACACGCGAGCTGATTGAATATTTAACGAAACACAGAATTGATAAATCATCTTATTGATTTCATCTTTGTTTTTACCAAGTCTAATGTAATGCTGTAGTAACCCGGCTCCAGCCTTACATGCTGTGCATGACACCTTAGACATCACAGAATGTTCTACTTCGTAATAAACTTGTTTCAAGTTCAAAAGTTTAAGAGCTTTTTCTACAAAGACAGGTAAGTTACTGCTCTTGTCGTTATCCCATAGGAGACGAGAATAATTTCGTTTTAAGGCTGCCATGTGGGCTATTAATTCAGTCTCGTTAGCAGATGGCGGTAGTGTATGATTATAATTAGAAGGAAGGAAAAATGGTTTCTCGTTGCGAGGCGTCATTGTCCAATTCCAATCATCGGTGGGAAGCTTCCATTTTATTACTGGTCGATGACTTCTTCCTGTTTGTTGCAGAAATATAGGGTTACCTGTAACCATGACAAATTACCCAAGTTAAAATAATGTTTGCCTTGGTAAAGTTACTATAAAAATTTTACGTTAAAATATGTCTTACCTGAAATCATTACACATAAAGAAAAAAATGCTATCCATTGAATTAGCCATCGTATCCTTAAAATCATAACTGCAGGGTAGTGTGGAAGGAGGAAGTATCTGTAACAACAGAAATAGCGGTTTTAAAAAAATCCGTTTGACGAAATACGTACATGTTTAAATCCCCATACACCCATCACGCTTGTATTCCCCGAAGGGTTAGGCAGAGCTGTACTAATGTGCACTCACAGTTCGCCTGTATGTATAGGTCTCATAAAATATTGGTGCAAGCCTATTGCCATTAACCTGGCGACTAATAGAATTTCATAGAAAACGCTACTAACACTGGTCGACCTGGGAAACAAACCCAGGACCTCTAGCGTAACAGTAACGTTTACGCTAATGACGCCTTATACCACTAGACTAATGAGGCAGTTAACAAGAAAAACTTATTAACAATATTTCGAAAGTTTGATATTCATTGCAATAGTTGACTATGTGTTGTGTATGAAGTTTATTATGTCATCGTAAACGAACTAGATCACGCCGCACTTCGCCATTTAGGTACTTACCTAAGTACCTATTAAAACAAACGCACGTATTGTTATGCCACCTTTGCCCTATTTACTTTGGCCACCGTAAAATGGACATTGAAAGCAGATAATCAGTAATAGATTTTCAATATTTTCTTTGTAACTAGGCATTGACCGAGTCATTGTCCGCAACATTGTTTTATAGATAAAATTTGTCACTTTCCATCACTGGATAAATATTCTTCATGTTATTTTCTTGCTCATGCTATTTTTTCTCGGGTTACCTTAATATTATACTTACTTGGAATTTAGAAAACAACCAGATTGCCGTCGTGTACCGTTAAGCCCCTGGTTACACCAGTTTGAATGATATTTATATAGCCGTACTAAGCTAGGTATAGACTATGACAAAGCGTTCTTCGCTTAAATCGTGAAAGTCATAAAAGCGCTCTCTCTTTCTTAGTATACGATATCCTCAGTATAGTTGTCCATAAAGGTCCGTTATTCGAGCCATTTATGTAATAAGTAACTTATAATCAAATTAAAATGCTCCTACGGAACTTTCGAATCAAAGTACCTACTACTTTAACCACCTGGTAGGTAATATCTTAGCCACGGCTTAGCCATAAAATAATAATATTTTATGAAAATCTCCTTGAAAAAGTAGGTCATCTGTCGTTGACCTATTTACTTATTAGGGGATTAAAATATACAAATAAATGTATTCTATTAAAAAGGTTTAGCTTACTACTAAGTACATTCCCAATTCTTAACTTAGCAAAGTTAGTACCTAAATAGCTAAGAAAGATTCACCTACGTAACGTTAGTAAGTAAATATGGATTGTTATGGTTTTAGTAACAGCCTAAATGTGTGAAATTGTGGAACGAATCTTATTTTACGTAATGTTGTATTTTAATATTTTGTTTGCGGGGTGTGAATGTTATGTTTGAACGAAAATTTCACTTTTAACGATTTCTCAAAAATAAAATGCAACTAGTTAAGTTTCTACTCTTGTTGATGTCTCCGTAGCAGGATTATATGTATATTATTATTATATCCTATGAATTTTGTTGTTAGTGTTTTACATATACAGAATTTATAAATCGGATACCAATTCCCATAAGATTATATTTAATAATAATCGGGACCATTTCAGAATTATGTAACTTCTTGTTCCAAACAAAAAATAGGAGATACAGTTTGTAAACAAGAAAGTAACACAGTAAAATCGAACTTACTATTAAAGCGCGTCGCATATTGTGAGGATGCTATAATATTTTATCTTAAGATATCTTAATAAATATTATAGCATCTTATGGTAGTATCACAGACGGAATTAAATACGTTAATATATCCGAATTCTATATACTGAGTGATTCAGTGTGAGTTATACGACTTTAATTATTAGATTCATGACACAACAATTACATAATTCGGATTTTTGAATTTGCAAATTGCATCAGCACATTTCCAAAAGGCGATAAATTTGGGTAAATGGTCATAATTATAAAAATCAGAAAAGACCGCGGAGAATTTAATATTTATTGATAATGTTTCAAATATGTTTTAAAGACGTTAATATTTGGAATAGTTATAGGAAGGAACATGTGCTCTTTTATTTTTAATTCTGTTATTGAATATTAATAATTGTCTGGAAGAACATGCAGAACTAAACCTTTTCAACCACCATAATTATGTCACATTCTGTATACCCACGCATCTTCGTATCTGATAGTATGTTAAAATAGTATCTTAAGATGGCTTAAGATAATAACTACTCGCTCGTGAGGTACTGTAAGATGAAAATTTTATATATTAGCTTCGCCATGTCATCATCATCAACTCATATACTGTCCCACTACTGGGCACGGGTCTCCTCTCAGAATGAGAGGGATTAGGCTATATAGTCCACACTAATAATACACACTGTTCTGTTCCTCTCGTTTAACGATTCTGCAGTATTTGAACGCAACAAGACGAAATTGAGTAAAGTTACAAATTCTTCTTCTTCTTTTCGTGTCGACAGGTAAATACATTACTTATATTACTTGAGCCCAGTAGGTGGCCACGTTAATTGCGGCATTCTTTAGGTCCTCAAGGTGCAGTTGTACGGGCATTTTGGGCGCTCGCGTTCGCACACTGTGACGGGAGGATTTAATGATCTCCCATTTGACCAAGTTGTGTTTGCAGCGGCCAACTTCGGTCCGAAGCCGGTTAAATAAACCCTCCATACAGTCCACTCAGATCATGTCCTGGCGGCAGGTGCTTTTTGGGTTGAACATAGTCGCGTGGAGGTGGATGCTCAGATGTTGTACTTTCCACAACTGAGTAAGTTGTGAAAAGTACAGCATCCACCTCACATTAGCATGGCTGTTGGAATGGCTTTTGTGCAGCGAAAAAAAACTCTTCTAAAGTAACAAATTGCAGACACAATACAAAAACTATATATTGTTCTCGAACGCCGGAACCCTGTGCTATTTTCTGAGTAGATACATACATATTTATTACAATCGTTACGTTGGAGAGAACTCCTTTCTTTTCTACGACGGCTATAAACAAAAAAGCTTGAATAGTTTAAGATGTACTCAAAGAGCCAAGCAAATAATTTGCGAACAGCTGAATACTATCGTAATAATATTAATGCATTTTTAACACTATAACTGCCACCGTGGTGTGTGAATGTTTTATGAGTCAGCGGATTTTACAGACGGCAGTAAGCACTACACGGACGTGGAGGTCGGCACTTTCTCCGCGCTTCATTGACTTTGTTGGAAAGTGACGCTCGTATCGCACGATGCGTTTGCTCACCTATCATAACTCCTCGACAACAATGCAGTTGCTCAATATATTATTGTTATAGTAATCAGCTTTAAACATCTTAGCACATTGTTACGTGTTATTGTGCTCAGACCTTTGTATACAACTACAGTATTTATTTATGTATTTTATTTAACAACAGTTTACAGGTTGCCTTTTTAGTCGTGTATCATTGCAGCGTAAGCGTAAGATGTAACGTTATAGGATTCTACTATAAATTATTATTTATTCCTTAGTGGTATAAAAAAAAAATAGATTGAGAAGTTCTTGTTAATGTGGCCAGCCTTTAGAAAAGCCTTCACCAGCCTTTAGCTCAGCCTGACAAGTTTGGTAGTTATTATGTTGCCTATATTTTAGACCTTAAGAAGAATCTGAATACGCTGGTGGAACAACTTGTACACTTTCCGAAAATAGCTATGGAGACAGTTCAGTAGAAGGAGATTGGAGAAGACCTTTGTCCAGAAGTGATAACAGATTGCTTAGAGCAGCTGTTACAAGCAGGGACTTATTTAAAAAAAAACATATTTAGGTACCACTTTTTTCCGAATGAAAAATCTTTTAAAGAACTCGTGGCGAGTTCATGTCAAAGGTGATACAAAGAAGTCCGTGATGTGATTACCTCAAATGGTAATATTTTAAGCGGATTGTTGTTGAGGTAAATAGCCACAAAAGATCACAAAAACCTAAGGCTCGTTGCTCTTAATGGTCCCTTCTCGCAACCTAGCAACTCATCCATCTGTCGAACTTCTAATATGTCACCCCGACAACCAGCTAGAACGATCAATCGAGTTAATAGTATTATACGTATGTAGAACCTTGACATAATATAGTAAAACAGTCATTAGTTTGCGTTTCCCCATGTATTCTTGTTATGTTATATTTTTTATCAGGTAGAGTTTAGAGCAGTGATAGCCTAGTGGTATGACCATTGGACTGCCAAGTCGAAGGTCTCGAGTTCGAATCCAAGGCACGCACCTCTGACTTTTCGAATTCATGTGCGTATTCATAAATAATTAAACTTGCTTAAACGGTGAAGGAAAACTTCGTGAGGAAACCTGCATACCTTAGAGATTTCTCTCGACGTTTTGTGAAGTCTACCAACCCGGACTAGGCCAGCGTGGTGGACTATAGCCTAATCCCTCTCAATATGAGAGGAGACGCGTGCCCAGCAGTGGGACAGTATATGGGTTGATGATGATTTTTTTATCACGTTTTCTGCTTAACATTCTGCTCTGTATAATGCATTTCACATGGGTCAGTCATTTCTCTGAGACGTAGGGTAATATCATGATCGCTATTATTTCTACACACGTTTCGCACACATTGTGTTCAGAACACATTGTACCATGTACCAACAACAACATTTGGTTCCATGTTCAATAATAACAGCATATTTCTATGTAACTAAACTCGAAATAATGCCTTTGTTCGGTCTGAGTTAATGAGAATTTGTGTATATTTGGCCTTTTGACAATTCAAAGGTCTCGACTTCGAATCCAATGCACGCACTATGACTTTTTGAAATCATTATCATGTCATAAGGAGAAGGAAAACATCGTGAGGAAACCTGCATACCTGAGAGATTTTCTTGGCGGCGTGTGGAGTCTGCCAACCCGCATTAATACAGCGTGATGGACTATACCCTAATAATAACGTTAATTCTCAGAGGAGACCCGTTTCCAGCTGTGGGCCAGTATATAGGTTGATGATGAACGTTTACGATTTTCGATATTTTGTAGTAGGTATATTGTATTTACGGTAGCCGATAAATTATTTTATTGGTTTCGAATAATAACAATGTATCGGAAGGAAGCGATAAAGTATCTGGTGTGGATTGCATTCTATAATTGGACTGCATCAAATTGCACTTGTAAGTGATTCGTGAATAACCCATTATGACCATAAAGATTCAATAATTTCATTAACAGTCTATTAAGGTCAATTAACAGCATGATGTGGATACAGGGCCGACGATGCGCCATGGCACTAAAACAAGGTTATTTGATATAAAGTTCATGTAGATAATTTAGGTTTCGCTACAGATAGTGTTAGTGTCAGGATAAAATCATATCATATCAATAATTTCGGCCAGGTTACCAGTCCAGTATCAAATTATCGTACCTATATAGTCCGAATCGTTCCACAGCTACTCATACACAAAAGGATGATGATGATGATCTCGCTATTTCATTGTATGTTTTTACGAATTGACGTAATTAAAAATACAGATTTCCTCACGATGTTTTGCTTTATCTTGAATCATATATGGTGTCTATTGTTATGTTGTAACATGCATTATTTGGACCACGCAACATTTTTTTGCCGGAGAAAATGCCTGTGCGTACACGACACCATCGGGGACACATTCAGTTTTTAGTGGCTCGCACCCACTAAAAACTCCCTTTGTTCCGCAACGTATAAGATTAAGATATAAAAACAAATTAGATAACCATAATATTTTGAACTTCCTTTTCTTATGTATAATGTGTTCTACTAGTAGAAACGAGGTTCAATGTAAGCATCTGGTTACAAAAACATATCGCCGTCACTTCCTGTTACCATGCATATAAACACGATTTATTTATTAAGCATAATTATGAATGTACTTACAGGTTAATTTAGAGACGGCTGACCATTAGATTCACATAATAGTACATATGATTTTCATTTGTAGTTTTACCTTTAAAAAATACATTTATTTTTATCGTAATTTCCCAACCGTTTAATCTCCGTAACAGCATAAATTAGTTAAACGTTAATATAAAAAAACTAATTGGAATCGTAATTGCATCTTGAAAATAATGTTGTTGCATAACTACTTATCTTTCTGCAGATCCGGATGGTCAATCATCTCAAGGATTATTCATCCAGGCCACTTTCTTTCGGTTACCACGAAGCAGGTACAACGTGTGTCCACTTTCATTACGTAATACTGCCTGTTCTTACTTTACGGACCGTATTTTGGATTTTATTCGTGATTATCTAATCGAAAACATGGAATACTTATGTCATTTTTTGTTCTGATTTCTGTAATTTCTATTCTCATACCGTATAGGCTTATTTTGTAATTTTCTATTTCATTCTAGTTTCCTAAACCAGTCTAGATTTCTTGTTTTAGCATCTCAGAAAACCTGTATGTATCTGTCTACTGGTAGCATTGGTGGTGGTAGGGAGGAACATAGCACAAACGACAGTCACCGTCTCACTCTGCTGGACAGTTAAGGCTCGTGCAGATTAGAGCCCGCCGCGCCATGCAGCTGTACACAGTACACATTGCTAAATTTAATTACAGCGAACTTCATATTACTGATTGTAATGTGCAGAGTGTGACAGTTCGTCACAAATGTGACACGGAAATGATGTAGAAGGGTTTTTGCAATGCAATGTATCGTACCTGCAGCGCGGCTTGCCCTAGTCAGAGCGGGCCTTTACTGTCGCACAACGGAACTTTGCACTTGCGTAATGCATTGCACTTCTCTTCCGTAGGATTTCCATTATATGTATAAGCCTATTGATTTCGGAATAGAATCACTCATTCATTAATTCTCTACGGATTCATGAATGAGCGTCATAGAAACATATATTTTTTTAATGTTCAGCGTTCTTATTGTAATCTGTTCAACCGCTGAACAGTTTACTATAAAATATAGTAAGGATAGAGATTGCATCCTGGGGAAGTCCATAAGTCACCTTTTCTCATAAAAGTACCAAAATGTTATTTTTGGGACGCGACTGAAACCGTGGGCAACAGCTAGAAGTGTATCAGTTGGGTTGGGCTTTATTATTTCAACCAAGTATGGCTTTAGATGCCCATGCAGCAATTCAATACAAAGCACAATACAAAGGAGATCGTAAATAGAAAGATTTTGTAATTAAATATTTTTCTCATTTAATAAATATATACATAGATACCTCCATGGTATCAAGCGTGGCTGCTGTGCATGGACACTCGGTTTAAATTCAATAGCAGTTATTATTACATAGAACCTAAAACAATACACACTACTTAGTACCTTAGAATACAAGCGTGATGCTGGTGTTGTTTTATGTTTCGGTTCTATTAACGAAGTATATACTATGTAATCTCTGACATTCGTACCTACCTATAATACAAAATATAGGTAATAAATATGATCTCAATAAGAATTCTATTTAAATACCTAAGTATACCTAGGTAAAATACTTAGGTACAATAAATACATGATGCTTTATTACTTTTACTTGTTGCAGACTTATAGGACATCTGTGTGTTGACGACGTCTGTGGTCTAGTGGTTCGAGTGTCGGACTGCTGATCATGGGGTCGTGGGTTCGATTCCCACAGGACACAAATATTTGTCTGGTTAAAACATAAGTGTTTGTGTTTGTCTGGTTGTTTCTATGTATTATAAGTATGTATTTACAAAAAAAGTATATAAGTATTATATCCATTGTCTAGTACCCATAGTACAAGCTCTGCTTAGTTTGAGACTAGACGGTGCTGTTTAAAATTGTCCAAGAATATTTATTTTATTTATTATTTATCGATTTTCGTATAGAAAATGTGTTTCCATAAAGCAGTTTCTGTATCTAATACGCATTGACAACATAAAATCGATTCTAGGTAAATGGACCGAATACCAAATGAAATTGTTATTCGTTATTTCAATCCGATAATAACATGCGGGTTTATTATTATGCAATTGCATTCTATCCCGTCCCGCATCATAAATCAAATTGCATTTAACACAACAGCGGTAGGCTTTAGTTGTTATGGTATTAGAGGTAAATGAATAAAGAAAGCTAATTTTTCTTATATAGCATTGTTCATTCTGGACTGGTGCCAAGCTTTCTCTAAATTGCTCCTTTACATCTTGTGGTGTAGGTAAGTAATGATATGTATTTATGATATTCATTTTCCTTTTCCAAGCTGATATTGATATTCTTGCTGAATTTACACGGATAAGTCGCATCGCTAAGTTAAGTATTTTAAATGAAGTATAATAACTAATGGCTTTGTTTGCTGCTTAGATGGAAAATGCGAATTTAAACTGAAGATTACAACATTATCCAGTGTCACAAAATACTTTTTAATTGTTTTTATTAAAGATGGAATTTTAGTTTAATTACTTAGTAATTATTAGATAAATTATATACATTTAAATTGTCTATGAAACTATAAATCTTTTTTTTGTTTAACATAATTATATTTCACGGTTGAGATATCAGATTATATCTAATCATACGGGAATGCACCTATATTACAGTTAATAACTAGCTCAGGATCCAGGGAATTAATGTAATTACGCAATATACTTATTAATATTTTATTTATTTATATTTACATATAAAAATAAACTAAAAATAATTTGGTAGCAAACATTTTCTAAATTGCTTTGGTAAACACGCACAATACTTAGATATTTGAAGTGATTTTGGGTACAACACAGCATAAGGTAAGTTTAACACGGTAGGATACTTGCATATGTGACAATGACAAGATTGAGCATCAATTCTTTCCCCCGAGACGCGCGACGTTATCCGTCACCATTAGCAACGGTGAAGTAAATTTACCAATCGCTTCAATAGTTTTTAGTAAATTCTTTTTGTTAAGTTAGGTTTAACTATGCCTTGACGATTTGTCGAAGCTTTCAATGTATACATGCCTTATATAAAAGAATAGAACTCCTCTAAGGGGCCATATACCAAATTCCTTAGTAAATATCTAACTATAATATCTTTAAAATATAAAGCCGTCTTTGTCTTTACGATGTCAATGAAGTAAGACGGTACCCACTTGAGATAGAGCCATAGAGCTTACTGTAATAAACAGCGGTGGAAAATGGACAGACGGACTTAGTACCTATTGCTCAAGTGTTTTACTTTCGGTAGCGAAAAAAATGTGCGATGATTGAATTTGAAAGATGATGGAAAATGCGAGTTTAAATGAAGTGTAAGCAATTGACGAACATAATACATTCAGCTTATTTACTGCTAAGTGTCAATATTTTAATTAAGCAATAATAGGCTGGATGAACCGTATAGTAAAATTCAAATGCAAGAAATCGTGAATTTTCAAGATACGTAATAGATTTTTTGCTTCGTAAATATTCTTGTATTTTAAAAGGCATGTAGGTACCTATTTATGCTGCGACAAAGTAATCCGAATTTGAGACTTACGAATAATAATAGTTTTCAGCTAATACGGAACATCGTAATACCTAAAAAATCTTAATTTAAAAGATAAAAACCTGACTGAAAAAAATACTGCGTATAAATGAAGTTTGATAAAAACTGAAAAACACTTCGGTTTTTTATTTTTTAAATTTACTTATTTATTTTCCACTTTTGGATACTTAATTACTTTTCACTGATTATGTAAGAACTTTATCACGACTTTACTTACCTATTATGTATAAGTTTTAAAATTTTAAGTGAGAATAACCAACATTATAACGTTATAGTACCTAAACGGCCATTCGAAATGAAAAATGTTATGAGAAATCTAAAGATAATTTTCAAATACCTATTCAATGATACCCCAATTAACATAGTTCGTCAACTTTATTTTTTTCCTATTTGACAATAGGAAAAAATAGGTCTGGTTTTATTGAATTTTTGACAAATAACTGTGACGTACGTAGTGATGCAGCGGTCAGCTTCTGGCCTTCTGCGTCATGTGTCGCGGGTTACATCCCCGCACAGAATAAATATTTCTATGAGCTACAGTTGTTCCAGGACTGGGTGTTTGAGCATGTGAAAAATTTGTGTTTGTAAACGCACCCACGATACATAATAAAATCCTAGTGTGGGGCAAAGTTTTTTTTATTATTACAGTTGTCTTTAGACAGTAGTAGTAGTAGTCGCAAGATTAAGACAAATTGACTGTCGTAAGCATTATCAAAATCGGCCCATGCATTTGGTCTCTACAGTGCCATATAAGACCAAACATACTTACATACATACGTAGGCTGATAAGCACATTACCCTCTTTTGCGTCGCGCAGTCGGTGCCTAATAAATCAATTGTAAGGTACCACGGAATAGATAAATAAGGTTTATCTATTCCGTGTAAAGTAGTTTTAATTTAAATTATTAGCGAATATTTGCAGAAACTTTATGGTAGATAAACGTTCGTCTAATATTAAACCTAGACTAAATAAGTTGTAAATGTGATAAATAACACAACGTTCGCGTGGCTCCTACTTCTGTGTGGTTATAAAAAAACCGGCCTAGTGCGAACTACCGCACCGAGGAGGGTTCCGTACAAACCTGTAGGTATATAAGTAAAAGTTCACCCATCACGACAGTCGAGTCATAGTTAAGGTATTTTTATTGCAAAATGAAATCCATAACATTACGATATGGAAGGCTGGAGGAAAATAAATTAATCTTTTGATTGCGTTGACATAGAAGTTTGATTTTGTTAGGATGAAGGTATTATAATTATAGACCTGATTATTTGATATGAATACAATTTAATACCTCTACGCGTTCATGAGGAAAAGGGAGTACCTAACTGTAAAATTATTAAAAATATTTTTATTATAAGTATGTATAACTAAAAATGTACGACTTTCGCAATTTTTCCTTTATCTGTGCTATAAGACGTTGCTTCGTACCAAATTTCAAGATTCTGAGTGCACGGGAAGTACTAGGTTTTGATTCCCTTGCGAGTTTCGAAAATTGCGGAAATTTGCGGCATAAACGGCTGTATCTTTTGATTGCGTTGGCTTAGTAGTTTTATTTTTTCACAGCTCCAAGGGACATAGACCTGAGTATTTGATATAAATTTTAGCTTAATACCTCTAAGCGTTCCTGAGAAAAAGGGTCTTGACAGACGGACGGACGGATAACAAAGTGATCCTATAAGGGCTCCGTTGTTTTCCTTTTGAGGTATGGAACCCTAAAAAATACCACGAAGGCTACCGAGTGGGACTGCTAAGACGGGGTGTCATTCCCAATTCAGTATCTATACTAAATTGTCGTCAAAGTTCGCTGACAAGTTATATCACTTAGTTGCAAACAGGTTTTTCGCCTAGATAATAATTTTAAAAGTCGCTTTTCAAATAAATTCACTTGGTTTTTACTAAGGTATTTTAATGAAATGAAATTGCAATTAGGTACCTATATCAATCCTGTTGAATCAACAATTGCACATTTTACTTTCTGGCGACAACGCGTTCACACGCACTGTCCCGGCTGGCATCCCGAATCCCTTTGTAAAAACTTTCGTTTGGTTCATCGAACTTACTTTCACCTATTGTAAGCACATGCTCTCCTCGGAATGCACTTCAATTACATTTGTTAGCACGTCCCACGTATTAGATATAATACCTATTGTATGTTATGTATTAGATATTAGTACTTCTGGCTGGAAATGGAAATTAGCTTTCGTTTCAATCTCTGAGCATCTCACACTTCTATAAAAATGTATGATATCTCGTGTGTATCTTGGAATTTATTTAGAAGTTTATGTTAATTAGGCGGGGATCCCAACACTTAACGGTCAAGTACTTATATCAAATGCCTGAATTGCTTTCATTCGCGAAATTCTCTTTATTTCTTGGCACGCAACTCATGAAGTGAAGTAATGTTTACTTTCATTCTCAAATTCGTCAACGTGGGACACTAGGTAAAAAACAACGTGTTATAGGAACATAATTAAATGTAAATTAAGTGAGTTGAGCGTCTGCTGGTCGAGGTTGAGGGCGGTACGTGGTCATTGCTCAGATTTTTCTCATTTGCCATTCAGTGTCCGTGTCGCGCTGCCCAAGCTATCTATAGTGAAGTATAAATAGTGTTAGTTGCCGGCCTGGACGCCGGAAAACGTGTACGCATATCTAAACAATTAGATTAAGTAATATTAATGTCTTGTGTGTGTTTATTAAAAAAACCATTTGTAGGTAGGCTTTGGTATAATCAAGTTTGGTTTTGTGGTGAGTAATATCTGTATTTTTTCTCTTCACGTCGACAGAAAATTCAGACTCGGCAATAACATGAGATACAAATCGAATTAGTAGACATTTACTTGATTCCAATTTCATGCGATCACGGAAATCATAAATATAGGTAACCTAAATAAAATGCACCGAATACCTAGCATGATCTGATGAGCGCCATCATACCTAATTAAACCACGAAAAACTGCGTGCTTATAAAATATTGATTCCCTAATTATATACATATTTTTTAATTTGCTAATAAGTTATTTTAGTATAGAATGTTACACTTACTAATTACTTTACTGAATCCAGACACGTACAAAATAAGTATATTTTCTCGAGACAATATCGGTTTTTTTGTTTTAAAACACTCACGATGGTTCGATGTTGATGATCTAATATAATTTAACGTTTTTAAAACAATCGAGCTAATAAAGCACTTGTGATAATCAGACGACAATTGACCCCAGTACCTATGACGGCTCTGATAAAAAGACTGACCTCTTACTGACTCTCGTCGGTTCGACTCGTGCGATTACGAAGACGCGCGTCAAAGTGTTTAATAACAGATATAACTAGTGAAATACCTACCCAAGTTTTTATCAAAATGATTGACCTTTTTATACGTCGATCTTCATAAAATATAAACACTATTATTTACAAATTTTTGAGTGAGTAACCTACGTAAAGACCCTCATGTCTGTGACGAGTTTATGCAGAATTTTCATAATAAAAAACGATCTCAAACATTCTACTTTTCTGTAGAGCGTTGTCGTAGGACATCGTACCATAAAGTTACACCAAATTCTGCAAAACCTTGTTCGTAATAAAACAGAACGTGCATTATGTTATTTTACAGTAGTTTTCTATTTTCTATAGCTTTCCGTTTGGTAAGTGTCACATAACCAAACCGGTTCAATGACATAAAGATAGACACTTAATTTAATATTATATTTAATTGTTTTTTATATAATTTACGTAGTCGTAGTATTTTTTAGATAGTACATATTTATGTTAATGTGGTATTAAAGCATGTAAATAGGTAGTAATGGGTATACTTTACATAAAAAATCTCAGATGTCATTTGTAAATAAGAACCGTTATTTAAATAACTTTTTCAAAATATTTTGAATACATTAACTCGCAAAAACTACAGAAATAAAAGTTTTAATACTGATCTTAGCACTGTTGGCATTGCTAGTATAAATATCTAGGTCAAATAATATACCGTAACTCGTTTGATCCAATATTCTATGTATGGCACACTAAAGCAAATGATTCTCGTGTTATAATGGGGGTAACAAACCATTCTGTGTATATAGGTATTAGAAAAAAAAAAAAACTTTATTAGGAGAGTCGTCATTATGATGATACCACCTCCAAAATTCTAGATGGTGCGTGAAATCTACCAGCCGGCCAAGCCATCGTCCCTCTCTTTCCGTGGAAGCCGTTGCCCTGCAGTAGGATAGTACTGAGCTGAATTATTTATAAGGGAAACCTTACGAAGGTGGTTCGTGGGACGTGCCAGGTGAGCAGCAAACATAAGGACTTAGTCAGTGGGCGGCTATAACCAGGCTAGTGTTACGATACGAAAAGACGACCGCGATGCCACTCGTGCAATGCTCACGTGTATTGCGTACCTCGAACGTTACAAATTACCATAAGTCTCACTTATTAACACAGTTATAATTAAAGCAATGTCGGGACACTTTATTATATGTATAGTTTATACTTATACGGAATTATGTTACATTTATGTTAACGGTTGAATGGTTGAAACTTTGTACCTCCATTAAAACCATCATAAAATATATTAGATATAAGTAGTCACTTTGTAAACTTGTAACATTCAGTGGTGAGAAATAAACTATTTTTTTTAAATTAACTAACCCAGTATTATCAAGAAATGTATTGTTAGAATAATTAGTCAAGATTATTTTCATTGCTTTTTTACCACTTTCATCATGTTTATAAACTAATTTGAACAGAGCATAGTATGTATCACGATGATTTCGTACGAAAATGGTTGGTGTCTGCCTCGTACTATGAAAGTAAAACACATGTGACAGTAGCTTGCCTATGATATCTACATATTAGCATGTTTAAATGCTAAGAGGACCAGTTCTTCGGTCCTAATATTCGCTCTTTAAAATAAGTACAATTAGCTTTTTATCGCAGCTGTTATCGCACTTGCCAATGAACTAATGCCATTTAGTTACATTGAGGCTATAAACATTAGACAAATAATACTTTATTATTATACTGTAGGATATAACTATTGCGATTGACCCTTGTTTTGCCTGTCGGAAGCACAATCTACCCTCTCCTTCTGGCCCTCACATAGTAAAAATAGCAATAATAATAAAATAATACTTTGAAACAAAAAAAAAACAATCTTTGGAATTGGACCTATTTTCGAAAACGGTCATGCTACATTGTTGGTACTGGGATGAATAGACAGGACTATTGTTGCCAATAAGCCTGATATTGTGGTGAGAAATCGATTAGAGTCGCGCAATGATTGTTGATATCAGTATCCCGCACGACGAGAACTTCATGGAAGCCGAGAAAGGGAAAGAAATAAAATATCTTGACTAGCCACACCAGGTTGTCAACATGCGGAAGCTCAGTATCGATCGTTGTCTCGAGGAGTATGAAGCATGGAAGTACGAGAGGAAAGTAAGCGAGAACTGGTATGGAAGAGAAAAGATATAAAATAGGCGCCAATTACGTTGGCGGATTAGCCAAAAAAAAAAACATCATCTAAGGAGGCTCTCGTTGAATGGCTGGATCAGGGGCTACATACAGAAAGCGGTACTCTTAGACACGGCACATATTGTTTGGAGGTTTGTTTTTCTGGGGCCCTGACCACCGGTAGTTATGATCATGTTCCCCTACCTATTTTTAAATGCTTTTATACAGTTATTTTAGCGAATGAAAAGTACGACCGCGGGCTGGATTCATACCTGCCTCGCTAACATTCTTATAAAAACATTAAAATCTTAGCATGGAAAATGGCAAAAAAATAATAATACAAAAAGATTGCTTTTATATATTTTTATACCAACGATAAAACATTAAAAAATATGTATAAATATAAATTAATTAAGGGAATAATGATAATATTTGGGATATTTACATAGCACGACCTAGTTCCAAAACTAAGCAGAGCTTGTACTAAAGGTACTATAAACTTATTTTTGTTTGTAAATACATACTTATAATACCATAAGAAACACCCAGACAACCACACACTTATGTTCACCACATAAATATTATCTAGTGTCCTTTCGAACCACGAATTCACTCTCGACTCTCGAGCCACTAGACCACCAGACGTTGTTGTAAAATTGAAAAACATAGTAAGAGAAACTGTTTGACGCTTATTTATGTGGGGATGGTAACTGCACAAGCGGATGATTAGATCCAATTAAAATACTGTTTGTTTTAGGTACTGTTTGTGACAAATTTAAGTATATAAAAACATAGGTAGATACTGATAGTTTTGTGGTAAGTTGTTATATTTGATTATTTGTTTGAGCATCATTCGACATCGACGAGGCCTCCAATTTGAGAATGAAATTCGTATTCTTACTATATGTATATCATTACTTACTATATATCATCCTTAGAAAGTTTTATTCATAATGTTAATATGGCCTTGTATTCCGAATTAAGGACTTCTTCCGACCTACTAAGAAATCACTCGTCTACAATAAACGATTAATCGCGTGTATATAAGCAATGTCAAATGAAACTAATGGTAGTTTCAATAATATACCTATTATGGCATTATCTATTAACATTGCAGGTCATCGAATACGTCGGACCTATATGAAGATAATACAGGTATTAGTCTGTGATTATCCACATTTTATGTAGAGACCTTTTGTTAACAAAAATTTTTTTTGCAAACGTTCATCGATAAATAATATTTTTTCCTTATAAGTAATACTGTGGTTGCGTGCTTATGAAAACAAATATCACCCACACCGAGACCCGGAAACCGAACCAGATTATATGTAGGCCATAGCAGCCGTAGGTACTAACATAAGTATTTGTCATATGCGGGAATCCAATCCGCGATCACTATTGTACAAGCTGATCAATCGACTAGGCAATACCATTCGTGCCGTTATTTTTTTTTCTAAATATTATTTTATATATTTCTTATATATTTCCAAAAAAATAAGCTTCAAACTACCTCCTTAGTGTAGTGGTCCTAAGTGCAACTGCTACGCTACAAGTCTTGGGGTTCCCAGGTCGAGAAAAATGTTATGAAATTCTCAGCAGCAGCTCGAAGTTTGGATTTGTGCTCGGTTAATGACAATAGGCTTGCCCTCTATTACATGGGACCTAAATATACCGGCGAACATTGGTACCCCTCTACCTAACCCTTCGGGGAATACAGGCGTGATAGTATGTTATGTTAAGTTGCTTCTATGGTCGTGTTATATCGGTACAGACGAGCATACCGTTACACGGGGAAAAAATTATAATAGGTATAAATATTAATATTTATTTTCCTGTGTGTGTGGTAAATGAAATAATAACTAGTAAGAGCACCTGTACAGTAGAGCCCGCGCATGCAAGTGCTTTAAATTGATTTGCAATTCGGGACTACAAGATTACTCAGTTACGGGCAGAAACGTCAGGCATATCGTTATTGTTAGATTAGATTAAGATTTTTGTTTAACTTCAGCAAGTGTAGCATGATCACCATAGACAAGACGAAATACGTAGTTGTAAAAAACTACATTCTTTTTATAAAATTTGGTTAAGTTATTAATATAATATATTTTTAAATTGTTTTCTTTTTATATATTTACAATGTACGGTTCACAGATAGCTACCTCTTTGGTCTAGTGGCTGCCCGGCTGAATGAGGTTCCGGGTTCGATTAGAGAAATGTATTCAAATTCTTATTTCTTTATTTAATAATTCGAACGTTCCTACATACAAATATTTGCCCATACCTAAGTACCTACTTACAGGAATCATATTCATCAATAATCAAAATTCACTACCACGCTGGTGTAGCAAAACGGATATAAATTATAAATCAAGAACTACAATATTGCATGCGTACCTACTACAATCTAAATCATGACCCAATATCGATATCTATGTACCTAGTACATACAAAATCACGCATCACAAAGGTGCCTTCTGACAGTGAAGATAATATAGCGGAAATAAGAATGATAAACTGGATTGAACAATAAATTCTTTGAATGAGGTGAATGCTTTGTTCTAAGTACTTAATCCCTTTGTTTTGTAACAAGGACGCAGTGTGTGTGGGACTCCGTCTTACTTAATTATTTCTAACACGAACTGCTTACTTGCAAATAGCCTTTATCATTAGGTAAGTAGGTAGCTACTACGATTTATTTTACATAAATACCTTCACGCCTGTATTCCCCTAAGAGTTAGGCAGGTAAGGAGGTGTAGATCTATAATTCACTGGTATATTTTAGGTACTTTGTAATTTGTAATAGAGGGGTACCCAAAATCCGAGTTGCACCTGATAATTTTAAGGAATTACTCAATCACACTGCTTGACATGGGAATCGAACCCAGTACCTCCAGCTTGCGACCACTGACTGACCACTAATGAGGGAATTAGTAGAATTTTGAATATAGACACATTAAACTTTTGTTATTGTTTTAGGATCACTAAAATTTATATTGGTGTCATATCCGTAAGATTATCACAAAAATAAACATAAGCCAATTAACTCAATGTTGATGAATGAAGCAATTATTTTTATCGACAGATTTAATAAGCACAGTCTAAAATGTTACTGAATGCCATGTTACTGAAATGATTAGGCTTTGGTTGGTATGGAGTTTTTGGTTTCTGTAACAGCTGTAGGTATTTTTTATTTTATTTTTATCTTCAGTATAACAAACAATTATGTAATAATGCGTAAACATACACACAATACACAAGAAACTCAAAGGTTTTAGATAATTACGCAACCAACACCGTTATCCACAAAACAATGTTATAAACATTATAAAGCACCGATGAATACATGGTCATCCCCAGGCATAGAAGAGTATGACGAAGTCAGATAATAGACTTACAGCGTAGCATGAAACTATGATTCTAGGAGACACCAATACTTTTCAGTTTGGTATCTGCCTATTTAAATAATCCCGTAGCGTCGCCGCGTCGTCCCTTTACCTCATCAAATAAATTCGAGCCTTATTGCTTAATAGATACGAGAAAATATTAGTAATAGTTTATTACTGTCATCATCACTAAACCTTTCGCTGACTACTGGCACCGATGAGCACAACGTAACACGTTTCATCATCATGTCGCGACATCCTGATCCGCTGCATACAAGTGTTTTTATTACTTATAGACCCAATGCGCGCTTACTTTCCATGTATGACGCAGACGTATCCTTTCTATAAAAACAACTTTCCGCAGAAAGAGCAGCAAAATTCTATTGAATCCAATTTTCATCAAAATTTATTACACAAATCGTCAATAGCTCTATGAGTCTGAATCCTCACTGAAATGGTTTTTTAATCTTTCGTTTTATGTAGGATGCTTCGAAAGACATCAGTGAGTCTCATCTGTCATCCAACCAGACGTCTCAAGGTCATAGGTCCTTTGATGAAATGATACATCAGCTGACGATATTTTAGTTGACCATCCGATTTGCTCTGACTGCTCTGTCTCTATTTACATTTTTTCCTCGTAAGCCCAAACTTAGCTCATAACCACTTGTTTCAACATAAAAGTCGTAACGAGCAGAATGGAGGTAATGGTCAAAGACTTCCGTCATCACGCATAACTAGACTAGAGTCTATGCTAAGTTTACAAAATATTATATAATATTTATACATATAGGTAACTCGGATCCGACTGAATATTATCTTATCGATAAAAAAGGACCTAATCTAATTTTTAAGTAGACCGTATCTAATATGTACAGGTTGATGACAAAAAAATCCTACAGGCATCCTGGTAAGACGATCCGTATCTAATTAGACAAACTAGACAACATAGTATTCGGTTAGTTTGTTCATGCTTATGCCAATGTTCTAGTATGTGCAAGGAGATAATTAATGAAAGTTCGAAAACCGAAAGTAACATTACATAATTTGACTCAGGCTCGTGTTGCACTTAAGATGAACACTGCTTGAACAGAGGTGACAGTTGTACGAAATATCTGTGAAGTCTAAGCGTACATAGAGGTTCCGACTACACCATTTCCAAATATAGGCTGTAATTAACTTATACTTACCAAAATTATATTTTTTTGATGCGATGCAACTGAATTTTAGGCTGCTTATAATGCGTCAACCAATACCTACTATTAACCTAATGGTTTCCAAAGAACCGATGTCAGACATCAATCGTCCAAACCACAAATATGTTATAAAATTCTCATTACGGTTGATGAACATATAAAATGCGTATAAATAATTGATACATTTAAAACGCGTAAACAAGTTTTACCAACCAATAGTACCTACCTAATCTTTCAAACAGTTTTAAGTACCTAATTCTAAATAGTAAGAGTATTTTTTTCCTGTTTATTAAATAGACATTTAATTGAATGTAATTTTGCAGTGAACCTTTTATAAAAAACAAATACCTGAACCACCAGCTGACCACTAGCTAAATTTCCCAATCTATTAGACCAACATTATATAAATCTGAAACCTTTTGTCATTAGCAACTAGTTTGATGAATGAAAGACTTGACAATGTATTTTTCGGAGTCATGTCCGCTTCAGCGATGCTTTTAAGTTTCAAGCGACGCCTGTTATATTTACTCAACTGAATAATAATAAAACAAGAATAAAACCAATATATCGTCGAAATAGTTACGGCTATTTATATTCTGAAGGGGTACCTACGAAACGTTACATATCACTTATTAATTCTGAGCACATTGATATCGCCGTTAACCTCCTTTGGCCTGCCAGAAAGAAAGTAGTTGGAATCAGGCTTTTATAACATGATCCACCAAAATATGAGTATCAGCTGGTTCTTGAAGCAATAATATTAATTATTAACAAAAAAATACCTATTGTCTTTTTTCTTAAACATGTATAAAATAGTATAGAAAGTAGTCTTATTGTTTATACTTGGCTTTTATGAAATGACTGTAGGTAATTACGAATCTGTTTAAGATGCCTTTGTATCACTTACAGGATCGAGTTAGTACACTGAGGGATTAATTTTCTTTTCAGGGCTTTTTTAGGGAGTTGTCTTACATATAGAAGAACTGCAAATAATATAATGATTTAGTAGGCTGAAGGACACAATCAAAGAAATAAAAGTACTAAGTTGATTCTTAGATGTAGGGAAACAGATATTATATTCAGTAGAGAAGGTTATTACGATCTGTAGTTATTCTCGGCAATAATCCTAAAGGGTAATATGTTAGACTTTGTAAGGTACATACAAAGATTGTTCTTCATTTGTAAAAACAGAAAATACGGTAGCATAGGTGAAATGAATCCTTCTCTATTAATTGTACAACGAAGATTATCATGAGATTTACCTCCTTCAAAATAACTCATATAAAAGTGCCAAGTTTCCAAATTCAAGTGAAAAGGTTATACGATTGAAAACTTCAAAAATTGAAGACCTAATAGGTACTGAATCAAGGTCAAATAAGTTGTGTAAAGAAACCGAATCTGCCTGAGTTCAGTTACTCTATCCTCAATAAAATCATCAGCTGAGCTACATTCAGTTGAGTTGAAGTAACTGGATTCACTGCAGCATCATTAAATTTGCAAACAAAATACACATAATTGAGTACGAACGTGACTGTGAGAAACGTTGGAAATCTACACACAAATGGGTTTCACTTTTTTCGATACTAAACAAAGTTGAGGCAAAAACAACAAGCTTCAGCATTGCTGTTACCTAGCTGCGTTCTAACAAGTTCGGGAAACGGTTTTCTCTTTACTCCCAGAAATCTATAAACTTCTAAATATTGGTCTTGCTAAAGCAAAGTTGATAACGATACAGACGAAATCTATATTATTTTTCATATAGATAGATAAAATCCAATAAACG
Source organism: Acronicta alni (assembly GCA_964056405.1). NCBI lineage: Eukaryota > Metazoa > Arthropoda > Insecta > Lepidoptera > Noctuidae > Acronicta > Acronicta alni. The sequence continues at coordinate 10,098,725 of OZ043914.1, forward strand.
TGAGTCTTCTCGCCTAGTATGTACTACCTATGTCTATAAGAACATTATACAATTAAAACGTGTTATTATTTTAATGATACAAGTTACGAGATATTTTACGTTAATCTGCGTTTAACATTTCATTGCTTAATTTAACATTCAGAGATTTGCATATTTGTACACTAGTAATGATATTTCCCTCTTTTTTCTTTTTATTTGTGCAACAAAGTTTCTTGGTCCTATTTTGGTACTGCACCAAGTTTATTTTAGTGCCCAGTATTAATTAAGGGTACCTACCGATGTATATATTTACTTTATTTTTTATTTTCATTTCTTTGTAAGAAGGTTTATTATATTCACAATTCAGAAGTAAAAACGATACATATAACGATGTCAAGCGGCTTAAGTAAATTAGATCAGTAGCGAAAATCGTAACCAATAAGCGAACAAAATAACAGTTCGAGCCTCATGGTTAGGTACTCGATGTCGTTTTGGTGAGAAGTGGGACATCTGACTTTCTGACCTACACACAGTATTCTTGGTTCTTGAATTACTGAGTAATTTTAAATTGCTTTCGTCAAATAAAAAGGTGCTGACGTTAACTAATCATTTCTTCCTGTGCATTGTGAAAGTTTGCGGTAACTTGCTAGGTAAATAATTTGCAATGATAAAATGTTTTTTATTAAACTCACCGTAACTGAAAAGAAGTGGTCAGTCCGTCTCATGAAGTCTGTCCAAAGGCGAAGCGAACGCTTGCTGATCAGTGAGCGAACAACATTTCACTCGTTTTCGTGTTCAACAAATAAAAACGTCGCATTCACATACTAATTAATTTACGAGAGAAACTGCGCGGACGTACGGTATAACGCGCATACGGATAGCTGTGTGACAGAGCACTGACTGAGGTGTGTGCCGAAGCCGCAGCACGTCCGAGCGAACGAGGCGAGGAGGTGGGCGAGTGACCACAACCGTACGCGGCGCGCGCAGTGAGAGTTGTGCCTTCCTCCAGTTGCGTGTCGCAGACCACATCAAACGTCGAAGGCCGCGGCTGCATCCGCGAGATGCTGCTGCACATTGCACATGCGTCCGCGTCCCATCTTCCCAGCGCATCAAGAACCTCGCCGCTGCACCGCACGCGGGCACAGCACTGCCGACACTTGTCAAGGGACGAGCGGTATTACACTCACACGACAATAATAGCAATGCGCCAACATCCGCATCAAACTTTTATATCAATCATTGTGAACTCGTACTAAATGATTATGTGACCGGACGGTCATTGATCGGCTGCAATCACGATTGAATATCATCGTTATTTCTTTATTCATAAAACATGTGATAAAAAACTTCAACATATATTTCATGAAAAAGGTATTCTACGAAGCAAGAATACGTTCTTGCCTCGTAGAATACCTTACCTACCGTGATTCAGTATAGGGCTCACTGAAAATTCTACATAAGTAATACTTTATTTGTATCTAGAAATATACACTTGCTATACTCTAATGTTCAAGTAGAAAAGCTTTAGCAGCACATAGCACAGTGTGACTTACTAAGAAAAATATAAAATTTTACTCAATTTGCTAGGCCAGGCTCGAACTCATTGTCGTGGTGAATTTCACGAATCCCATGGCCATGACTAGAGCAAAGGAAGGCAAGTACGGTTTTTAGTACGTAGTAGTAGTTTAGGTACGAAACTGACATACCTTGCCGCCTCCACAGGTAGTAAAGTTTCTTTGTCTTTTCTTCGGAGACTGACAATAGGCTCTACTCTTCTTCTTAATAATTATATTACTATACACTTCTACTATTTACGAGTTTACGGCTACACAGCTTTTTGGTTCGAATAGAGAATTTTCTGTCCTTACCCCCATGTTAACTTCGCTTGATCCCGTGTAAATTTAAAATAAGTTTACGACAAACTTGTTAAACTCGTGTCTCACTGTCCCAGCCCAATTCTCAGCTATTTGTAGCTTTACATTGATAGCATTTTTCTGTGTCGAGGTGATCATTTCTCAATGCACGTAACATGATGTGATAAATTTCATGTATTCTGTGTCCCCTAAACACCTATGTGCAAGTTCATCTGGTCGTTTTAAGTAAGCTCTTTTCGCAAGGTTGTTTGATGAACACCTAACTACCTCAAACTGCTCCAATTAACATGTTTAAAGTAAACCCAACATCAACTTCTTGTGTGCTGTATAAATTAGATTGAATTAAATTAAAAACGGTATTGATTAGATTTAAATAACTGGCCTTTAAACAATATTTGTTAAATTAAACAGATACAGTGCATAGCTCAGTTTCTTTACACACCAGTTTATTATTTCAAGAATGTTATCCTATAATCGTATGATTACGTTTACCGTTACATTATTAACAGTTTGAGAGAACAGATGTTCGTTTAGTTGCAAACGCAGCACGTGTCACTCTTGAACGAGCACGGACCTTGGCCACTGGTACACCATACGTCATCAACCCTATAATTTCATCCCTTTCTACCGGCCTTGCAGCTGTATTATTAATCCCTTTCGCACACTGGTACGACGTACAGGGTGCTGGTGTTGGTATAAGTTGTTAGACGTTGTCACCGGCAACGGTAGTCCGATACACGGCACGCGGCTGCATAGCGACCTGACGTGTTCGATAGCTTCCACTGGACAATATTGTTTTTTGATAAATTAGCGAAAAGTGTTATAAAGAAGAGCCGTATCCCGCCATGTAAGTGCTACTTGTCAGTTATTATTAGTTTTAAACTTCGGAGTGTTTACAAGACATCAAGCTGCTGGGCAAACTGAAGTACCTTCACTTAAGGCAATGTTGAAATGCTAGTTGACCTAGAAAATGTTCTTGACCTACCATTTAGATCTTAGATTTAAAATCTTGTACTTACTTATAAGCCGTGCGGTAAACATTTGCCTAGCTCGTTTGTTTACGTTGTATTTCAATACACTTAGTAGTTTGATAATACGAATAGTTTATTATTATGTCATGCTTGTTTTGTAACAATAACCTAATTTTGTAAATATAGCACAATTGATATTCATAACTTTTTAGAAGTAAGTATTTATTAACCTCTTATTTACATCACGTAGGTACCCATGCGTTATTTTTGTAATAATAATTGGAATTATTTAAATTCATTGTAAATATGTAGGTATTATCATTAGGGTATCTAATGATAACTTAGCTATCCCAAATTGATTATACATTGATATGCTTCACCATATTTTATAATAATGCTAAGGGTCGCATTATGTCTTAACTTAAAAATAAATAAAAATAACAGTAGGTACATTACATTACATACAATACATTCTTTACAATTATATTTACGATTTGTAACTATCAACTAAAAAATCAATCGCTACTATCAAACATCAAAAAAGTTTTATTTCGTTAATACACGTTGCCTACATAATGTACAGTCGATGGCGCCTCCTTTTAAGCATAATATTTTCGATCACTAAAATTCTTAAATCACTAAACTTATACTTAGTAATATTTTTATTTTATCAATTTAATATTCTTAGTTATGTACTTACTCGTATAATTCAATTAATAATCATAAAAAAGTTGTTAAAAAGTAATAAACAATATCTTACACATTATTTCAACGAGACCGCACTTACATAACCTGCCATGTCCATTGTCTCATCGATCTTGTGGTGGTAAGTATTACTCCATAGTGATCTCCTGGTTTAGACACTTTCTTTAAAAAAATAACATATTTGATTAGATTAGGTCTAGACTTTAAGACCTAAGCTTTGCCATCGGCGTAAGACTACTTTATATTATACTTAGGTACGCTTGAGAAGTTTATAACTAAGTACTCGAATTTACCTATGTGGGTACTAGACCTCACTTACAAACAACTACAAGTGATACAAGCGTGATAAAATAAATACTATCTTGTAAATAAAGAAGTCTTAAAATAGTGCAATCTATATTTACCTGCAATTATCTCTGAGATGTGCTTAAGTAGTAGGTAGATTCTTAGAATCGGCTATTATATCATCTATTTTTTTTTACAAGTTATCCTAGACTCCATACCTGCCTTAATTGGAAGCTTGTGTTAAAAGCAATAAATTTGTCGACAAGTCCACGGATTTTTTTTATTATACTCAGTAAAAACTATTATTCAGATATAGCAACGATTGTAGAAAACCTATCTGTTAGTAATAATTACCTATACATATCCCAGATTTGTCACAGAATTAATACAAAAATATCCAGAGACGCTTCTTATGAAAAGGATTTGAATAAGAAAAGCTCCATCAAATTGTATTTTCGCTACGGGAACGGGTGATAATTTGTTCATAGATATATAGGTACAAACTAAACAAATAATTGATTTTCTTGATAATAATAAATTCGGTGAACTGTAAACGATATTAATTTCACACTTCAGCGACGGGGATTGCGTTACCTCTAATTAAACTGACCCTAGTTGATGCCCTTTTGTTTAATTTGTTTAGGTCTTCCTTGATACGAGCTCTAATTACTCCTGTGTTCAGATAATATTTTTAGCTTATGAACAAATACTACCTCATCAAACCGTTTCACCTTTTAACTGTTTTAATTGATTAGGTAAGCATAGTTAATAATTTTAAGTAGGTAAGAAGCCATGCCATCGCGATGTTTATTTCACTTCGACCTTCCGTTTTGGCAAATATTGCTTATAAAGACACAAATATTATTCCCTAGGTATTTAATTTTTGTTTTTGTCAATGATAGCACTAACGTTTTTTCGCACGCCACTTTGCATGTTCTAAGAAACTAATGTTTATGAGCCTACGTTGCCTCAATAGGTCTACTTTGTAGATATCGAAATAAGGAACAAAACATATAATTCATTAAGGTACCATGCAGGCAGCTCCGCCATGAAAATTTGAATTAAGAAATAAATCTAATTTACCTTTTGTTTCAGGAATTGAACCATGTTTATAAATAAAAGTAATGACAAAAGAATATTTTTTAAGACATAATGACATTATCAGGGAGTATCGATGACTCTTTATCCACTACCGATAATCTCGACAGTTCTGTCAATTTAAACTCACTGTACTGTTCCCACCTTTGGACGAATAGTCATTTACGAAGTGCAATTATAACAGCACCATCAAGAGATAGAAATGTGATAACTTACTGTTATACATGTAAAGGCAAAATACGAAAATATGAACTAAAGTCGCCAAGAAACTTCACGCCACATAATCATTCCACTCCTAACAAAAACATAACAATAGAAAGAGATGAAACGTTTGTAAATGAACGACAAGAACACCCTATTGAAACTAACACAAGTCAAGCAGTTTGTTCATATAACAAAAGCTTTACAAAAGACTTAGAGCCCACCAATGTGGAAAGTAAACTACGCATTCCTTCCATATCACAACAAATTGACTCCAGCTTTAGACAAAAATACACTTCCTATGAAATGGATTCTAATGATGTTAGCAGACAGAGACTGAGGAAAAGCCTGAGAGGTTTTGGGTGTATTGTTAATTTTGCTTCGACTGATAGCCCTTTGAAAAAGAGAACTCAAATACAAGCCTGCTCAATAAGTGTGATGATTGTAGCTATCGTAATAATAAGTTTTATTTTGGTCAATTTTACTAATGCTAATTTTAAAGGTATGACCCACAAACTTAGTACAACCGTAGTGCCAACAAAAAATATAGATGTCAATGAAACAGCGTTAGCTATTACTAATATTTATTCAGAACTGCCGTCTGTGACAGAGATCAATGCTACTGAAGAATATTTTACTACAACAGAGACTGCCAGCACTTTTATCACCGAGAACTCTTCAACAAATAACGTTATATCAAAAATTCGTAAAAACATAAGAACATATCCAAAAGCTTCAATTAAGACAAACGAAAGTGAAAAGCCTAAAGATGTCAATAACAGAGATTTATCTCAGAGATTTTGTTCGTGCCAAAAAGATGAAATATGTATGTTAGACGAAAATAGTGGCACATCCGTATGTAGAAAATCAGCAGACGATGATGATCCAACAGGTTCGTATTTATCTCAATTTCTTTTTCTATGGGATTTTAGATTGGACTCCACAGTTTACCATATATAAATGACAACTCAACAAGATACATAAGTTTTAAGATCAGCCTGCTTATAGAAGTCACTCGGTCAAGTCTCCTACAAGGTCTTACTTTGAAAATTTAACTGTATTGCAGGTTGTGGAGGATTGTGCGCTCTAGAAACTGAAGCTTGTCAACTAGTGGATAAAGTTCGAGGAGTGCGCGTGTGCCGCTTATTGACGCTTGTGACGTGTTCACCAGATGAATGGCGATGTCGTAATGGCCTCTGTGTACCCTCGGAAGCCCGATGTGATGGTTCTATTCAATGCTATGACCGATCCGATGAAACGTATTGTGGTAAGATAACTTAGGTACATATTATTACTACGCATTATCTGTTTCACTAAAGTGAAACTAATAAAAATATTAACCCGTTGTTATTATTGCCTAACAGAATGCGATTTGACTAAGCAGTTCCGATGCGGCCACTCCATATCTTGTTTCGCACACTCAAAGTTATGCGACGGTGTTATTGATTGCTGGGATGGTTACGATGAAGTCAATTGCACTGCTGGTAAGATCGCCTCAATTATGTATTTTAAAATGGATCTATTCATACCTATTTGCCTTTTGTGGTTACATTTAACCTACACAAACTCCATTTAATATCCTCACTTATAAAAGTGGGTTACTCCTATACATCTCCTTCTCATTGAAAACTGTCTAAGTACTAACAAAAAACAATCGTGGGTATTAGGTAGACTAATATTGTACACCTACCTTCATTATTTTAAGTTAGTTAACTACCCATGTAGATATATTTGTAATGGTATATTATTTTTTTAATATACATAAACCAAATAATTACCTGATTATTGGTACCTATTTATACTTATATATTTACAGAATGTCCTGCCGACCAATTCACATGCACTGATGGTCAGTGTATATTGAGTTCGAGATTCTGCGATGGTCTAGCAGATTGCTTGGACGGCAGTGACGAACCTGACGGTTGCGGCGGCAGCTGCGGTGCGCATGAAATGCGTTGTACGAACCAACGCTGCGTGCCGCGGGCTGTTCAATGCGACGGTCATGACAATTGCGGCGACCTCTCAGATGAGATGCACTGTTCTAAAAAATAACTAACTGCTATTATTAATATAGTGACATAAATATAGTAGGTATACACTATTTCTAGTGGGTCAGCCACTAATTACTTTATAATGTTAGAACAATGAAGAGTTTTAATAAAAGTGGTTTTACTAATGTAGTTTTTATCCTTGTTGTTCTATCGTCGCTTGTAGTAGCAATGCAAGTGTGTTATTAATTCCTAGATTCTACCCAAGACTTCGCTCACCTCATTATCCCTTCATTACAAAGAGGTCAAGCTCTATTTCATTCCTTTTCAACTAATTTTATTGAGATAAAATATTTTGTTGTTTACTTTGTTCATTAGGGAATACTTTCGATTACTACCTACTTGGCCGGTTGTAATGGCACGATCAACATGTAAAGCGGGCTCTACACTCGCGTCGCGAAAGCCCGTGTAGGCCGCGAATCGCGAGTGGATGGTTTCGCGGCATCGCGGTCGCGCTTCGCGGCGTTCCCCGTCCGGTGGCGGTTTTTTGATCCGTGTCAAAGGGTTTGCGAAGCGCGAATGTAGCGCGAACGCGAACGCATCCACACTCCTGGTGTGTTGTAAATTGTAAGTTGTGTGCGAGGTGCAGTGGCAAGCGCTCGTAAAAAATGATCGAGTGGAGTAACGATCGCAAACTGGTGTTCCTTGAGTGTTATCAAGTAGAACCCGTGCTTTGCGAAAAGTGTATAGTGTCAGAGCAGCAGCAACTTCCACGTCCATTCAGTCAAATGCGCGAACGTAAATGCGAAAGATAGCGAACTTGCGAGAGTAGAGCGCTATAGTGCTTTAAAAGTATTTCGCGGTGTGTTCAAGCGTGAATCACTGCCGCGATTCACGGCCGCGGTTCGCGGACGAGTGTACAGCGCGCATAAGATAGTTTTGTCATTGCATTTGCATCACATCATTACTTACCATCAGCTGAACCGCATGTTTGTTTGCCTCCTCTGTTATAAAAAAAAACTTTGGAAAAAAATTGGAGAATTGAGCATAATAGCGTCATTACTTTATAGGTATAGATGTACGTACCTATAGTACATTTTATTTATTATTATAATACTATAGGAACATCTATCTTTACAGGATATACAATTAATTGGAGTTTACTATTTACCTATATTTAATTAAATCACTTGAGAGAGCCATAATAATATGTGACCTTTGTAAATTCGTTCAATGAGCAGGTGATTAGATTCATACGGTCAGCCACTCAGTGGGTGGCTGACCTATGGATTTATTCATCTGCTCAATGCGTGTTGGTGAATTTTGTGTGAAAGCGTAAATGTGGCGTAAATTATGGAGGGTAGAGAGAAGGAAAGCCATCATAAGAAGAACAAGTTGAAAAAGTGTCCAGCTAGAAGCAGTAAATAATAAATAGTTCCAGAACCTACCAGGATGGACGTTAGTTAGGTAGTGGGTATAAAAGAACCTTTAGACATATTAGCCACTTAAAGTTGCGCCACTTTAATTTAATTAAGTTTTCCGTACTATGGAGTATGGAAAACCATTGCACACTGTTCTGAGTTGTAGTTGTGTAGTTTTAGTCTGTGTAGTCAGTAGTGTGATTCCGCAGCTTTACACTTTACACAAGTTGAGGTGACTGACTACACTATACTACTATAGTCTCTGCGTCTACTCTACGGGCGTAGTGGCCAGCGGCCGTGGCAATACGGCATGCCATGGACTTCCTCTGGACTTCTAATTTGAAATTTATGTTTAGTCTATGGTCCATAATAATATCCTGTGATCATGCTCACGCTCAATGATCACTAATCTGTGTAAAGGTTGTGATAATGTCTATGAATGCGTGATGAATGCCATATTTATGCCTAGCTGTGCTGTGATTGTCTGTGATGCATTGAATTGAATTGAATGACACTTTCGTTTCTTTCGTTTGCTTATTCTGTTCTAAACCTGAACTTTGTTTATAAATCTAAAATAAAATAGGTAAAAGAATTCGTTTTTTAATTAGAAGGGCTTAGTAGTTACTATTTAATATGGCTGACAGTGATGATGAATATGATCGTAAAAGGCGCGATAAGTTCCGTGGCGAACGGGGCACCGCAGAAGGCAGCAGTTACCGTAGTAGCGATCGACGCGAGGAAAGAAGTCGGGGTCGTGAAGAGTGGTCAGAGAGGTAATTGATTAACTTTATTCATGATTTATGTATTGTTTCTGTATAAAAATAACCATATTTTGTGCATTGCTACAGATCCCAACCTCAATCCTTTGAACCTCCAAAAATCCCTCTTCAAGTTCCGAAACCTACAAAACGTTCCTTAACTCTCATTATAAGGTATTGCAACGAAATATCAGTTAAATATTTTCATTTTCATTCAAAAATTAAAAAAACAAATTTGTATTTGTAGATACTTACAAAAATATAGTCGTGAGTCGTTAGAGATGTAGAGTAGGTAGGTATGTATATGTCATTCAAGAGCCTTTAGAATAATTTAATTTAATTCAAGTAGATATAGAGGTTTCAGGTGACTCTGATCAAATACATAGCTAGTAAAGCTTTGGATTCCTTATGAACCCATTTATTGCAACTCATAATAGTAAAAAATTACACTACCTCCTACATAATTTTAGAACTAATAACTATACAATATACTTAGTAATTTTTAGTTTCTTTGTAGTAAGTGTACCTTCATTGTTGTTACATTTGAAAATTATATGGTAGAAAATCAATTTAAAAATACTAACAGATATTCTTTGGCTGGAAGATCTCGTGGAGGTCGCTCTGGTCCAGACTACAGGGATTACCGGGGTGGAGCCAGCGCCAGCCGAGGTTACTCTCCAGTTAGAGGGGAGGGGCCACCAAGCAAGCGCATTAGGCCTGATTGGCCTCTTGATGATAGAAGATATGGGGGGATGCCTCATGACTCCTATGGGTATGGATGGCCCCATGATCACTTTGGACCACACCCTGCTCATCAAGGCTATGGGCAACCTATGGCACCAGTGCCTGCAAGGTAAGATACCTTATAATCTTTTTTTTTAATGTTTGCTATGTTGTATGGCTTTAGTATCACTGTGAGTGTAGTCAGTCTATAATTGTGATTGCCAATTGCATAAAATATTAACATTACAATTTGAATAAAAAATTCATGTACTTTAATTTATTTATTAACTCATCATCACTATCATTAGGTACATTTTGAATTAGTTTTTTTTTTATTTGATTTCTCCTTAATGATTTCAGGGATACAGTATTACCAATGGGAGCAACAGATGGCCCCCCTACCATGATGTCATTCAAGGCATTCCTTGCAGCTCAAGATGACTCCATCACTGTTGATGATGCTATTCAGAAGTACAATGAATACAAGCTCGAGTTTAGGAGGCAACAGCTTAATGAGTTTTTTGTTGCTCATAAAGATGAAGAATGGTATGTATATCACATTGACTTTAGATTATACACATTAAAAATAACTTAACTCTTCAAAATTCATGGGGATTCAAAAATTATATTTGCATGAATAATTTAAATTGGGAATTGGACCATTTGCCATGTATAAACTTGAAGAAACAATTACTTGCTCTTTGTTGTATGATTTGCTGGTTATCAAGAAATTCTAAGCATACTTAATACACAATATACTTGAAAGGTTATTACTGGATACTAAATGACAAAGTTGTGCTTAGAATTTTTCAAAGATGCTATGCAAATGTTAACAATTACCTTTTCTCCTACAGTCTACAGTGTATTCGCGTGGATTGCTGGACATCATTAAGAAACATTTAAATCAAACTTTATGCAAATTAATGCTGTGTGTAGCTAGTTTATCTCGCGTTGACCCGTAGCGCGCAATGCTACAGGTTTCGTTTCTGTTAGGGGTAGGGCTAAAATATTCCACATTGTGTGGGGCAGGTGAGATTAAGAAGATTTTTTAAATATATGTATACTAAGCAATTTTAGTTTTCTGTGACATGAAGGTCAACAAGTCTGGATGTGTAACAAAAGGATGTTTATTTAATTATATATGTAGTTCATTGGAGGCCGATTTTTAAATGCTATTTTTCTTGCATATTAGCCTTGCATCCCATATATTGTTATATGACCGTGTACTTGAAAAACATAGTTCCTGAATTTAGTTTAACCTTTATCTATTAAGTATATTTTCTTTTTCTATTTTCCATTACTATAATTTTCTTTTGGTTAATTTTTTAGGATTATTCATAAAATGTTTTGAAATTGTTTATTCATAAAATGTTTTTGCCGTCAATATTTTCTACTACTTTGTATAAAAATCGGTCTATTCATATTATTTATTTATTAGTGTTTTATGGACTTTTGTTTTTATTAAAAACATACTAATGCTATGCTATTTTCTTCTTAGGTTCAAGATCAAATACCATCCTGAGGAATCTGTTAAAAGAAAAGAAGAACAGCTTGGTGCCTTAAAGGTATAGTAAAAATATATTTACAAGTGACCAATAATCAGCATAAGCCACACACCAAGCAGTAGGTTAATAGTAAGGCTTACTGCTCAGGTTAGTGCCCACTGCACCAGACAAACATTTATACAGAATCACTTGTGAAGGCTCTGCCGAGGTACATGTTTTCTATAATAAATGCAAAACATTTCAGAATCGACTCAATGTGTTCCTTGACTTATTGGAGAAAGGAGAACTGGACAAGGTATCTGTAGACATTGATAAGTCTGAGAAATTGATCAGGCTTCTCGATACTGTGGTCATCAAACTTGAAGGTGGCACTGAGGAAGATTTGAAGGAGCTGGATGAACCCTCGCCACAGGAAAATGCTAATTCTACTGACAAAGCTGGTATTACTACATTCTTTGGACATGTGTTTTATAGAAGTGTATGTATGTTCTCGAACATTAATTCCTTCAATATGTTCTTTCTAGATAAAAATGACTTGGACAAGCCAGTTGTTATCGACGTTGATGACGTAAAAGTGAAAGAAGAGAAGGAAGACAATGATAAGGTTTGTTAGAACCAATAATATTTCTAGAACTTTAAAGTTCATGTTTAAAAAAATACCCAGTATGTAGGATGAAGAGAGTTCATGAGTGAGTTCATAGTGTGATGTTGCAAACCGATGGACACTCAATTTCTTTGTTCGTTATTTCTACCTGATCTTATCATAATGTGGCGTTAAATTTTAAATTGAGCATAGAACAGTTTTATAAAAAAATCCGATTAATATTAACCAAGTGTTGTTTTTTATTCACTGCTGGATGTAGGCCTCTCCTAGTGAACTCCACAAAGCCCGATCTTCGACTTTCCTCATTTATTATGAAACTTTAATTGTTAAAGGTGAATTATTATACGAACTAATGCTTTGCTTTGACTCTTCATTGATATAGAAAGAAGAAAAAAAGGCTGAGTCGCCGCCAAAATCTACGGCGCCGCTTACTATGGAGATTGATCCCCATTTACGTCAACTCCAGGAGCAGGCAAAATTGTTCTCTCGCTTTAACTCTACGGGCAGTGAACCGGAAGTGGAAGAGACGAAAGAAAAGGAGAAAGAACCACGTAAGTGTCATTTTATCGTAACTGAGGTATCGCATACTTATAGGAACTTTCTTTTCTAAAAAAAATACAAACAATTATTTGTCATATGATGGATGATATCAATCTCTCATATATATCGTTTTATACATAGTTTAAAACAAAGTCCCTCTGTACGCCGCGCGCCGAGATCTTTTAAACTACGCAACAGATTTTGATACGCCTTCGGCTAAGTTTATGTATATTAAATACATGCGTGTTATTAGTACATTGAAACTGTGTGAAGCTGGGACATGTCGCTAGTATCAAATAAAATCAATAGTAGAAAGTACAAAATACATCTTTACTTAATTACTATTTTATAAATGAAAGTATTATTCTACCCCTAACTTTGTTCTGGCAATATTTCGCATTCCTTGGAGAAAATAAAATAATTATGAAAATGGTTCGCAAAATTTTGAGCAAAATATAACGTTTGGAGTTCCTCAAGGCAGCATTTTGTAACTCACATTCTTCCTGATTGGACACAAATATTTATGTGATAAACATAAGTGTTTGTGTTTATCTGGGTGTTTCTTATGTATTCTAAGTAAAAAGTATATATGTATTATATCCATTGTCTAGTACCCATAGTACAAACTATGCTTGGTTTGGGACTAAGATGGTGCTGTGGAAATTTTTTCTAAAATATTTACTTCATTTATTATTTATTAAGTAACCTTAAATTACTATTTACAGCACCACCTGGTTCGTCGTCCAGTTCGTCATCATCTAGTTCTTCGTCTTCCAGTTCAGAAGACGAAGGCGAAGTCAATAATCGACGCAAATCAAAGTCCAAATCCAAAACCCCCGACAAATCCCCGAAACGTAAGGAAAAGTCCAAGTCTCCAATTGCGGAGAAAGTTGTTGAAACTACTGAAAAAGAGAAAGAAAAAGAAAAGAGTGGGGATGAAAAAGCTGAGTCAGTCAGCGACGTTGTCGTAGAAAAGAAAGAAACTCGTGCCTTACACAAAACAACATCTATATTTTTAAGGAATTTAGCACCTACAATCACCAAAGCTGAAGTTGAGGCTGTAAGTTGAAACTCATAAAACAACCCCTTAACTTTCGTAACCCAAACTGGGTTACGAAAGTTAAGGGGAACGAATTACGAATAATCCTTTACCACAACAAAATTACTTACTTTACCATCAATTATTTCCAATATAAACTTTCAATCTTGTTCCTTTATGATATCCTTTTTGATGAGACATTTGAAATGTAGGGAGGGGTTCTTAGTAGAAATTCAACTGCGAAGTTTATAGTAGAAACAGGAATGATAAAGTATTTAAACTTGTTGACTGATTGCATGCTTGCTTGCAGGAAATATATTAATTTTGTTTAATTCGTAGATGTGCAAACGTTACGGAGGATTCTTACGCGTTGCTTTGGCTGACCCGCTTCCGGAGCGGCGTTGGTTCCGTAGAGGATGGGTCACCTTCCGCCGCGATGTTAACATCAAAGATATTTGTTGGAACCTTAATAATATAAGGGTAAGTGCATAATGTTATTTTTTTTGTCCTACTATGGTGCAGAAAATTTTAATATATTATTTGTATTTCTGGTGTACAATAAAGAAATAAGTAAATAAAATGTAAATGTATTGGTTGTTTATTACTTTAGCTGCGCGAGTGCGAATTGGGTGCTATAGTGAACCGCGACCTGCAGCGTCGCATCCGACCGGTGTCGGGCATCACGCTGGAGCGAGCCGTACTGCGAGCTGACGCACGTCTGGCCGCCCGCCTCGCTCACCTGCTGGACAGCCGCACCAAGCTGTGGCACGATGCCGAACAGGAACAACATAATGATGGCGACCAGAACAATCATACTGAGGTAAATACTCATTTCTGCTACTATTTTTGTATTATACACTGGTAAAGATATAAATTTTAGAGAAAGAAAAATTCGATCTCAAAGAGGTCTTCAAACTGCGTCCCTCTTGTTAAGCTACACCGAACGCTTTAGCCGATTAAGCTACTGAGACCACTGCCTGTGACGTCGAATTTCTCTTCTTCGATTTTTTTTCTTTGATGCCAACTACAACTATCCAAGACATATTACTATGCACTTTATTATGTTATATACTAGTACCATTATTACAAAAAACTGTACACTGTTTAAATGTTGAAAATTCTGTTAAATATTTTACAGAACTTCAGTTTGAATTCGAAGAATCCGGTACTGCATAAGATAACAGAGCATTTAATAGAAGAAGCGTCGACTGAGGAGGAGGAGTTACTAGGCCTCGAGGCGTCAGCTGACTCGTCCTCTGAACAGCCGGACCCAGAACTTACGCGTGTGCTCGATCGCCTTGTGTTGTACCTACGTATTGTACACTCGGTTGATTACTACAATCATTGCGAGTACCCGTACGAGGATGAAATGCCCAACCGATGCGGTATTATGCATGCACGCTCAGGTCCTCCTGCTAATAAGGTAGCAACATTTTTTGTTAAATATAAATTGTCGGATCTTAGAATAACTTTCCATTATTAAAATAAATTTCTTGTTACAGCCAAACCAACAAGAAATTCAAGACTATGTCAAATCATTTGAAGGGAAGATGTCTGCATTCTTGCAGGATGTTAAACCACTTTCTGACGAGGAGTTGCAAAAACTTGGAATAAAGGTACATATTTATGTTAACACCATACATCTTTATTGATGGTAATAATTCGCACATCGTAGTTATGTTCACACTACTCTGCTGACGATCTGTCGTGATTTTACCGTAATATACGAGAAGTTTCAACTCTCTATTCAAGATGGCGTGACACTGAATGATGGCCACTGTAGTCAAGCCTAATCAGAACATAGCCTTAGAAGGGAGTTTCACAATAATATTATGCTCTATTTATCAGGATACGGACGCGGAAGTCGAAAAGTTTATATTGGCCAATACACAAGAGTTGGCAAAAGACAAATGGTTGTGTCCTCTGAGTGGCAAGAAGTTCAAAGGTCCAGATTTCATTAGAAAACACATCTTCAACAAACATGGTGAAAAGGTAATTAATTTTTTACTTCATTATTTATTATTGCGAAAGTAATAATTTTTGATATATATTTTGGTCTTCAAGAGCGCCACCGTGATTAGAATCTTATTTCTATATAGCTATAGCTGAATATTTATTGTTTATTGAACATACTTTCCTTATTCTGAATGATTTTATCTAACTAAAATAATTAATATTGACGATAATGCTGTTTTTCTCGAGCAGCGTCTTGTAATTTGGAACGATGATGATACGACGAACTTTAAAATTAAGTATGTTTGAATGTTGTTCTCAAGCGATTGTATGTTTTTATTGATAATAAAATTTGTATAAACTACACTACCGCCACGCTATGATGGCCGTTTTCACGTTTGTCCACTCATGAAGTTTCGTATTAATTTGAAGAACCATTTTGCTGTTCTTTATTGTCAACTAGCGACCCGTCCCCGCTTCGCACGGGTGCAATGTACTAATAAAATACATGTATTATATACATATATAAACCTTCCTCTTCAATTACTCTATATATCTATTTAAAAAAAAACGCATCAAAATCCGTTGCGTAGTTTTAAAGATTTAAGCATACATAGGGATATAGGGACAGAGAAAGCGACTTTGTTTTATACTATGTAGTGATGATAGTGATTTAACTATACTACTACAAAAAATATATACAATATGTTGTATGTATTGCGTTTTATTTATTTTCGTCCATTAACGTAACGGCTATCATAGCGTGCCGCAAGTATAGAGACAGAATGACATGTTGGCAAATATTCTTATTTGTCAAAATCTACAAAATGTGAAGGATCGTAAGAGGTTTGTGTGTGTATGTGTGTATGTGTGTGTGTGTGTGTGCAGGTGGAGGAGGTCCGTCGCGAGGTGTCGTACTTCAACGCGTACGTGCGCGACGTGCGGCGCCCGCAGCAACCCGAGCCCGCCGCGCGAGCGCCGCCCGCTCCTGCGCATGCGCCGCCACCCGCACCGTCAGTACCTAGCCTACACTACACTACCCTACCCCCACTATTACATTATATAGCCACAGGACTCGATGTGGCCTGCTTAACTTAAGGAGAGGCCTGGCCGATACCGAGTCTTATTGATTGATTAAAAATAAATATCTATATCATCCTTATCCTCCGAGCCTTTTCCTAACTATGTTGGGGTCGGCTTTCAATCTAACAAGATGCGGCTGAATAGCACTGTTTTACACGAAGTGATTGGCATCATACCTCCGCTACCCAATTTCTGGGCAAAACTGATATATCCTGAGGATGTTTATCCTCAGCCTCAACCTGACAACCAGTCTTGGTTGTCAGTGTGAGTTGGCTATTTGGGCTTCGGACTACCGGCAACCACTGTCATAAATGTTCGCATGAAACCGGGACCGACGGCTTAACATGCTCTCCGAGGCACAAAGGGGTCTCGATATGTTTAGAATGGTCACCCATCCACAGACTGACTCTGGATAGCGCAGCTTATCCACCCAGATCGGTTGATCAGCGTAGTTGTAACATAGCCACAAGCCCCTCAAACGTCATCATTGATTAAAACATCTATCAACTGTGCAGACCTCTGAAGAGGTTTCTTGCACACAGGATATCATTTTCTTATCATACAATTGAAGCAGGCCCATCAATATCGTATGCTGATTGCCTCATTCGCTGCTTGGTGTGATTCACCTATACCAGGGGTCGGCAACCTACGGCTCGCGAGCCGTATGCGGCTCTTTAAAAACTGGTATACCTTGTAAATTATAAACTTTTGCTCTTCCGTCTCAAAAGGTTGCCGATCCCTGACCTATACCTATTCTACATCCTGGGCACCCCATAGATACTCACCGATAGTTATTACAACTGCAACATAATTAAAAAAAACTACTGTGCCTCATGGTTGCGCTGAAACTAATCTATCTCAGTATATATATCAGACAGATTTCCTGTACATAGTACTGTTATTCTGTCCTGATGCGCAGTCTAGGGCACTAACCCCAATATTACAAACAACAAGGGTTCATTACATTTACTATTGCAGTTGTTAGTTTCACCACGCATGACAAATGGACTGGTGACCGCACGTTCAGCCTATTCGCTGCGATAACGCTGAGTCACATCAGCAATGCCTTCTAATGAATTTTGCTAGATAAATTAATAAATAAATATTCTTGGATAATTTTACGCAGCACCATCTAGTCCCAAACTAAGCAGAGCTTGTACTATGGGTACTAGACAATAGATATACTTTTTTTTGAAAAAACAGACATACATATATAAGAAACTAAACTAAATGGTTGGAATGGAAACCAAAGTGGTTATCTTATTGTCCGAACAGTAGGACCACACAGCCAAATTGACTGTGCGATTGGCAAATGTCACGAATCCCAAGGGAAGGGGAAGGCAAGCGCGGTTTTAGTGGTTCCGACATACGGCTCCTCCCCAGGTGGCAGACGATCCATGATGATTTTCCGTAGGTACTAAAGGGGTTGCGCCGAGTGTAGGTATTTGTTTCGAGTCGTCCGCACACCAATTGAAATGGTACAGTTTGGCTGTATTAGATACGTTGTCCCCGCAGCAGGTACGGCGGCGGGCCGGGCGGGCCTGGCGGCGGCGGGCCGGCGCGCGGCTGGGGCTGGGGCGCCTGGGCCCCGCCCGCTGCCTACGTGCCCAGACATCCGCGCTTTTCTCGCCCCAGGTAACACTCATTCTCATCTTATTACACTCGCGCTTATCATGTTTCATCATATCATTGTCAACATTACTGAGTTTCAGCGAACATTTGTCTGCCTAATTTGTACCGGTTTCATAATCTCGCTACTAGAATTTCTGTCGGATGGCGAACTTTTCGTTACAGTTAAACCTAACGTTACAATATAACAATGAAATAAGTCTAGTGTATTAACCTTAATTCACCTCTGGTTACTAGCGACGTAAATATTGTAGTCATAAATGACGTCAAAAAGCTTGTATAAATAACTACATATTTAGGAATAATCAATTTAATGATCTCTGAAGCTCCAAAATTACTCTTAGGCGGATTCTACAGTTACTCTGACTGTCAATAACTCTGGCGAATATGTATCAAAATGGAACATTTCCGTGTAACGTTGATAGCTTATGCGCTGAGCTGCGGCTATGAATGGTCGGCTGAATTGTCTACAACAGTCGGTGCAGATAGTCAGCGTCACTGGAAAATCAGAGAGCTAGTTTCCGTTTCGTCAACTCAGTACCTACTTGCAATATCTAAACATTACCACTTAGTTTGGTTGAAAAGTTTACCTTAGTGCAAAAATGCAAGAAATCTTATTTATACAGAGTTCATGAGACGGAATATAGCCTCAGGAGTCCTCATTACTATGCATCCTGCTTGTATTTAATATGCTTGTATGCATGTAGAGAAATAACCACTTTCCAATAGCATAGACATGGACATGGTCACTTAGACTTTAATTTTCTTAATGCGTAATATACTGTATGAGATAATATGTTTTGACAAAAAGATATTATCTCATTAAGAGTGCCACTAGTTGCCCGTAGTGGCAATTTACTCTTACATTTACTATGTAGAAAAAAGTAATTAGAACCACCCGAGGTATTAGGTATTTATTCTAATAGTATATTTAATAAAATATTAAATGAAATACTTTTTCTGTTTCGCGACCAATAATGGCCACGAATATTATTATTATTGCAATAACCATCATAATCACAACTTTCGGCATTTGAGTACATGAAATAGATAAATTGAACTTTTCTTGAGTCACAGCTACGCCTGTCAATAAAAAGTAAAAAATGGGGATTTATTCATGCTGCATAGATGCTTGTAGTGTAACGATCTACAATGTTGAATGATAATAGGATATTAGATCATTGGTAGACACGATTTCCTAACATCAAGCGGTCTTCTGACCTATGCAAACTTTAGGTACATTTATTTCCATTTAAACTTGTGAAAAAATAAACCAATCGGCTCCCTATCTGAATATATATGCATACATAACTCAATAATTAATTTACGTGCCTGTGATATTTATGCGTATACACAGAAGTATAGAAAGAAGATAAAGATAAAATACCGAGATTTTATTTTTGAATTCATAGGTATCATGTTCTAATGACTTTAGGGCATAACTGAATATTTCTTAGAGCAAGCATTAAAACGTTCACCCATATTTTTTGCATGACCTTAACATTTAAAATTTGTTGCATGTCTATAAAGTACCTACATAATTATTATGTACATAATATTGCTTCGTCATTAATGTGGCTATAGTTTAACCTGGGTTTTCTCATTTCATTACTATTCAATGTCTTGCCTCCTTTAAAATATTCCTTGCGAATTTAAATACAATATTCCAAATTATATTTTTAAGTTACAAGAAATAATTTCCAGGGAAAATGTGGACCGGTCCCGGCCTATTATTGCATACAACGATCTTGACTTCCCGGACAGTGGTGACATATTCTAAACAAATGTACATGACAACATATATCATGATTATAGTTATTATTGTTATATAATAAGCATTCCTATTTCTGATGATTTTATTAGTTAATAAGTTAATGCATACATACATGTATAGGTATGTATAGTATTCAAAATAGCATAATTTTGTCATAATAGAGTCATTTTATACAACCTAGTTACTAAATCGGTTCAATAAATTAAAAGCAATTGCAAATGTGTCTTTATATCTTATATCCGACTATCGGAAGTATATTTACATAATTTAATAAAATACATAATAATAAAGGAAGTAAAATGAGTTAGTGCTTATTATAAATAAAATAATTATACCAAAATTTAAAATACATAATTTCTCTTAATACCTGCGTAAAAAACTTAAAATTTATACTATGTATCTAAACTTTTTTTTTTTCAAACTTTATGTTAACAATATTGTCTTCTACCATAATATTTATTGTATGATTTCTAATAAACTCTCCAAAATTCTCAATTTGAATCTTTTTATTCTGATCCTTTAAAACCCAAATGTAAAACCTTGTCATTGACTTCAGGTACAACTACAGGTAAACTCCCGGGAAGCTAAGATTACTCACAAAATTATAGTAGGTACTTCATGCAGTGTGATTTTTAGTAGCAAAATATTATTGTTTTTGAGTGGTTTCTTTTGTTATAATTATGTTGGGTGAGTTACCACTAACGTGGTTAATATGGTTGATTGTTAAAGGGGCGGCGGCGCCGAATTCCGTCCGGTGATACACTACCGCGACTTGGACGCGCCGCGCGAACCCGAAGAGTTTATTTAACACGGACTTTTGCAACATCGACTGGCCAAAAGGATACAGTCACACTAAACCACTTAGATTATCATCTTGTTGATACAAAATACAAGTCTTCATAATCCTTGTAAATAGTTTTGTCTTTTACCAGTAAAGCTAGATGCATCGTACGATTATTCCTCTTAGTTATAAGCTAATTGTATGGAAAATTATTCACACCTTTAAGTGTATTCTACTAATACATAAATTATTTTCTATATTTGAGATTTTATTTAGACATACTGTAGAAGTTGTTTCATATTTACTTTTATACTATTTTAATGAATACCTACATGATTATTACAACTCATTCCAAAACATTTTATACGGTGAATGATAAATTGATGATACAGGTAAATCAAAACGTAAAACGAAGAGTTGACCTCAGTCCTTATTTGCACTAAACAGCTCAAGTATTTTTTGTAGATACCTAATATCAGTGCTTTGTTCTAAAGGTTGGAGAACTCTCAGAAGTCATACCTATATCATTACCATAGCATTTTCCGATAGGTACGATAAAAATAGAATCTTGCAATTTGAAATTACCATCAAATCATTTAATTTTTTAAAAGATGTTATATACTAGGTTTACTCAAGCAACATTACAGTATTGAAATGTAAGTATTGCCTATTTAGCATTACATACTGGAGTTGTGATGTCATACGTGGCGGATACGGAATTAACATCGTTCTTTCTAATAGCATTGAAAATCATTATGTTATGACCTTTTTATACAGTTCTCCGAAATTAGGACCAAACAGGAAAATATTTAAAGATTTACATGTTAATTGTGTTATGAGTAAACCTCTTAAAATGTTGCCTAGGTAAATCGTCCCATAAATTATTGTCGTATCCTCTGCAAGGTAAACTATGTCAACCTTGACCTCTGTGGAACCTTGGTCGTGCATTAGGCTGCAACATTGTTTTCTTATTATATCTACAACCATCATATATTCATATCGCATTAAATTGTTAACACACCTACATATTTCTAATACATCTTCTGTTTATAAATAAATTAAGCCATATCAGAGCAGTCTATTACGTGATTGGTATTTATATATTCCTTGTAAGTCAATGTCGAGTGCACGACTTACTCTGTAATGTATGTATGTTTGGTACTAATATAGTTGGCATGTATGGAGAATTTGTGGTGAGTACATAGCGACTCGTCACCCGGATGTGTGCGGGGTGCACGCTTGCGGTCACACGACAAGCTTCGCGAACACGCCTTCACCATTGGATGTCAGCCCTCGCTTCTTTCGTGTAGGTATACCTATAACAACTACATTTTAGCAATGCCATACAAACTGATGATTTGAATAATCTACACCTGATTATTCAAAGTCTGGAGCGTCAAGATAGCCATGAAGTGCCTCATTTTGGGGCCAACACACCGCTTAACATTAGTAAAAGCTTGCCCCGTTTACTTTCTTAAATTCCTTAGTTTGCTTCTGGAAACTTAAAGGTTTTTAAATTACCTACAATGCTGCAATAAGATAGGTTATTGTGCAGAATGATTTTTCGTTCGCGTAGCCAATTTTAGACTGAAGAATTCTTTTAGAATTCTTCCAATAATCAGATACTTATAAAACTAACACTGATAGACGTGGCATAGCTTAAATCGATGTTAAAAGCATGAAATTTTGCACGGGAATGACCTTATTCATAAGTAGATAATCTTCGTCATCGTAGGTGAAGACGAAGACAGGATGTTGGGAAATTCCCACGGGATGGAAATCATCTAGACGAGAATCATTATCGGAACGAGATCATCTAGGACACTGCAGGAACACACGCAGGTTTAATTTAATACAAAACACCCATGGTGGCATAAGTGGGTTTTTACCTATCCTACGGCTAGAAAGACATAATAATTCAATAAACGTGACACTCAAATTCTGCATAGGTAATTATGTCGTAAATACGTGTAGCTTCTTCAAAATTAGTTCTTCGCGCGTTCATTGCCTCCTCCCTCGACCTTAGCCCGACCTCCAAAAGCGATAAAAGTTAAATTAAGCTTTAGAATTTTTATACAGCAATGTTAAATTTATTCTTAATTTATACCTAATTAAAATCCAAAAAGTATGAGCAATGAAAGATATCGCAAGCAAGCAGGGGCAATAACTGATGCGTCCGGCTGCATTGTTAATGACTGAAAAGATTAAAATTATCTAGGTACTAATTTGTGGTGTTGGGTATCTTTTTGGATATCTCGCTTGACAGATTTTCATATATTATTGTAGGTACCACCGTTTTCGAGACATTTTATAAATTCCTATGTTCCAACTTAAACGAGAACTGAAACATCCATAGGTAGCATTATGCTCCCGGAACGAAATAATTCCAGAAATAGGTTTGTTTTCATTACCTATACGAAACGTTTTGATAAGAACCTACCTACCTTTACCTACATTCCAATATTGGTGATTTCTGAAACAATTATTATACCTATTTATTAATTAGGTAACTGTATGCATAGTTTTGTAGTAAGGTAAACTAATGGTCCCTTTGCTAATTGAGCCTTATTACCTACCTACGTTGATTATTATGATGAACGAATGTCCAGTTAGTTTAAATTGAGAACCATTAATTTGATTATATAATGTTGCACTTGCTACTTACCCATATATGTAACCTACAAATCTTTTTTTGTAAACAATTATTTAATCCCTACTATGTAGTTATATTCATATTATAAATACAATCAATAGTCAATCAATCAAAACCAAAAAACCGCGGGCAACAGCTAGTAGGTAGTAGATAAATGCGTGCACAGTTCTCGAGGATTAGGTGTATCTAAGTTGTGTGCTCAAGTTCAATAGAGTTACAGTAGTATCTACCTATTAGACCAAGCAAGAGCACAAAGTCCTGCGGAGTAGGTAAGCAGACCTACATACCATTATATCATAGGGTCATTAGATAATGGGGATGATTAATAACGGAGAACTAGTTCCTCTAATTTAAACATGCTAACGAGAATTCATGTCAGACGAATGGACATAAAAGAAATTTGAATTACTGAAACGAAAAAAATTCATAACTTTACATCAGAATTCATTATGGAAATTGATATACCTAGCAAATAAGATATTTCATTTTTAGTGACTGTGTAACTAAATTACCAATTAGTATCTCGCTCACATCGCAAACATATAATCAATAAAAATACCAAGTCGTCGATAGGACGTTCTTATTATGGTTACTTACTTATGTCAGCGTGTTTTCCCGACTATGTTTCGTTTTTGGATGACATGATTGAGTGACTAATACATTGTTAGGTAGCCATTGATATTTAAACTGTATGAGCGTCTGTATTACAATGCGCTTTAGAGCGCTTACGCGGGAAACAATACTTACTACCTACGCTATACAGCCTCTGATTCGCGGTAACTCCAACAGGTTTTTTACTATAATACACTAGTGTCTATTTCTGTATCGCTTTATAAAAGCAAGCGGTATCAGATACAAAAACACTGTGAGTGAGAAGCTTCACAATGATGGAGCTCACCTGTGCCTCCATTTTAATATTTGCGAGCTTAGTGTCGGCTACCCCTTATGGATATGGTGTCAAGGGTGGTGCATCCGCAAGAGGTAGGTGATATTTAAATATTATTTTGAAGTGTATGTGAAACTTAAATATATAAATAAGTAGATAATAAATTCATACAGTATTATTTGTTGTAACACTAGTGGTATGATAAGTATCCATTTTTTTTATTGTGTAAAGCTACATTGAGAAAATGAGAAATAAAACTTTTGTTAATATTGCAAAAAAAAAATATTTATTATTATTTATTGCTTTAATATAAAGCAAATTAATTATTTAATATTTAACTAAATTATATAAAAAATGTTTCGGTATGAGAATTGTATTAGAGGAGATCTGCGTTCAAACCGTATTTTTAGATATCCAGCATTTCTTTTCATCAGCATTTTTTTGTCTGATTGCAAAATTGACTCTGTGGCTTGACATTGGTTTTGGCGTACGGGTCTCGGGTTCGAATCCCACACAGGAGATCTGTAGGTATTGGTCTACAATTAGTTGTTCTGGGACTAGGTGTTTGTGCATAGACTATAATAATATAGGGTATTTAATCGTAATGGTTTGGTTTTTTAAACTTGGTCCATACGAGACTTCACATGCTTATTAGGTAGATTATATCCATCGTAAGTATAATGAAACGAAAAATGAAATGAAACTTAGTGTTTTCTATTAGTCTACCATATAACGTGAGCGTTGACCAACGAGTAATTTACCATTTGATATCTTAGAATGAATAATACACACATACCATCACGCCTGTATTCCCCGTAGGGTTAGGCAGAGGTGTACAGTACTGAACACAGTTCGCTGGTATATTTAGCTCCCATGTAACGGGGCGAGCCTATTGCTATTAACCGGGCACAAATACAAACTCCGAGCTGCTACTGAGAATTTCATAGAAAAAACCCAATAATACTGCTCAACCTGGGAATCGAACCCAAGACCTCTAGTGTTGTAGTCAGGCTTAGGACCACTTAACGAGGCAGTCATATAATATGAATAATACCATAGTTCAAAATACATGGACAATAAAATATCTAGATAACTAAATAAATAAGCACTACCAGTGTTTGGGGGCTATTTATACGATTGATCATATTTATAAGGCGATTAATTAACGCTCAGGGCTCTACTGCTCATCCTTCCTGAAAGTGTAGGTACTTTCAGGAAGGATGAGCAGTAGAGCCCTGAGCGTAGGCTATACAGTACATTCGCATTAGTATGTTGTGTTTCAATACTGTTTTTTTACTTATTCCAGCGGATTCAAGTGCTTCTGCCGGAGCCTTCGGTGGTGTAGGCGAATTGCCAGTGGCTGTGCCACTTGGAGCTGGATTTTCTGGCAGTTTTTCCAAGTCTTCATCATCCAGTGCTGCTTCTTCGAGTTCCAGCTCTAGTTCTAGTTCAAGCTCTTTTACCTATAGTGGCTCCGGAGTTGGTGGATTGTCAGGATTTGGATGTTCATCAGGAAACTGCCAAAACTCTGGCGCATCGCATGGGTCTTCTCTTCAGGGGCATCCTGCTGCCAATGCTGGAGCGGCAGCTTTAGCAGGAGCTGGATCAGGGTCAGGATGTCAAGGGATTAATTGTGATGCTCAATCTGAAAAATGTGCATCTGGAGAGTGTAAACAACAAGCGCAAACTGAAGGTTCATCAGTTGATTCTGATAGAAAGAAATGTACATCGGGTGAGTGTGGTTCTACTTTACCTAGTGGGGAATCAACAGATTATGGCACCAATGACATTCGTGTAGTATCTGATAATGCTCACAGTTCTAAAGATGAGTCTTCCAATTTCGATAAAGCTTCAACAGCATATAATGGCGCAGGGTCTGACTGTTCTCAGGGGAAGTGTGGCCCTTCAGCATCAGGATCTTTAAACTCCAAACTTAATTACGATCATAACTCTGAAAAATCCTATTATGGTTCTAGTGCATCAAATAAACAAGAATCATCAGGCTTAGATGCGGGAATAACCTCACATTATCAAAAACCTGCAATACATCTGGAAACCCCAAAATTAGGTTCAACATGTAGCTCGGGCAACTGTCATTCTGAACCAGGTAACCACGCTGAACATGAGACTTCACCATCAAGTTACAATGTACCTATTCATGGTTCATATGATAACGGTGAACCGAAGCCTATGATGTGTGATGGCGTGCGATGTGAAAACCAACCAAAAGTGACCCATCCCTCTGGAAATAGTAATTCGTTGTCTATAAACTATTTAAGTCCACAGAACACTCCTTCTTCCGACAGTTATGTAACAAAAGGACCCTCGTCTTTTAACAAACCAAGCTCTACAAACTGTGGAGGATCAAACTGTAATGGAATACCATCAAATCAAATTTCTGGAGGCCCATCTTTAACTGTAGAGCCCGGTAACATACATTTTGGCCAATCGCCATCTAACGCTCCAACTTTAAGTTTGGCTAACTGCAAAACGGGCAACTGTAGTCCGATTCCTACAATTCCAGGCATTACGATCGGAACAAGCGTACCGTCTGCACATACTGGTTATAACAAACCCAATGACGGGATCAAACCATTGAATGATAAACTACCGGAGTACACAGGAGGTTTTGGCGGGCCAGCTGGTTTATTTAAACCTAATGAGTTTAATGTTGCTACACCCACTGGTAAACCTAGCTACGCTCACGGAAGTACATTGCAAAGTATACCATCAAGTATAACAACAGGCTGCAAATCTCCAGGTTGTACTGGAAATCCTTCTGCCCCTGGTGCTAATGCTGAGTCAGGAGCCTATGCGCATTTAAAACCTATAAGTGGCATTAGCAACCCTAGTGAAAAGCTACCTGTTTATACAGGTGGGTTTGGTGGACCGACTGGAATACTTAAACCAAATGAATTTGAAATTCATGCTCCAGTTACGAATGGACCAAACTATGCACATCCTGCAAGTTCATCACACACTGTACCACCATTAGGAAGTATTACAACAGGCTGTAATTCACCTAGCTGTTCTGGGTATCCTTCTGCGTCTGGTACTAATACTCAGTCTGGAACTTATGTTCACAAAGAGAATACTGGGGTTAGCACCCAAAGTGAAAAACTACCAACATATACGGGTGGGTTTGGTGGTCCAACTGGAATGCTTAAGCCAAATGAATTTGATAGCCCTGCACCAGTTCCGAGTGGACCAAACTATGCTCATCTCGCAAGTTCGTCATACCACACACAATCACCGTCTAACATTGGCGCAACAGGCTGCAAAACCGCAAATTGCGGTGGGTATTCTCCTACTGCAGATGCAACTTCCGGGGCAAGTGCACCGTCTATCACCGGGTACATTGGAAGTGCGAAACCCAGTGTTGGCTTAAGTTCGTCCAGCGAGACAACTCCAGCAAATAACGGCGGCTTTGGTGGGCTAAAACCTAATCAATATGATATTCACGCAACTGGTCTTAATAGCCCTAGTCATACTTCTTCAGGAACATACCACACACCTTCTTCTAGCAGTAATTCGGTAGGCTGCAAAACGCCAAACTGCTATCCCTCTAACGTGGGCACTACTGCTGCAGGTAATACACAAGCCGAGTCATTTGGTATCACCAAACCTAGTTCAGTGCCGCATCTTTCTAGCGTAACATTGCCTGCTTATACAAGTGGTTATGGACCTTCAGGAGCTCATGGACATAATGAAATTACCGGTACTGTTTCATCCCCGAGCTATATAAATACTCAATCACCATCTGGTCAAGGCAGTTACTCGACTGGTTGTAAAACTGGAAACTGTGGAAACCCTACTACTGGACCATCGGCTGATGCACAACCTGGACCGTTTGGTGTTACCAAGCCAGCTATAGATGCTAGTCTCTCTGGTCCAACTGTTCCACAATACACAGGCAGCTTCAATACTCCGTCTGATACAGTTAAACCGAATGAGCATAAATATGTTACACCTTCAGCTGGTAGTGCTCCATCAAATTGTAAAACGCCAAACTGTGGTGATTCACACTTAGCTAGCGGTGGTGTTTCATCTGGAGCTAATGCTCAATCTGGATCTTTCGCTGCATCACCTAGTGGCACAAGCGGAATAAATCATTCTATCGAAAAACTTCCCCCATACACAGGTGGTTTCGGAGGGACTTCCGGTTTATTAAAGCCCAATGAATACACAGTTTCTGCTGACACTATAAAGTCAAACGATTATAATAAGCCGTTAGTCCCCACCGATATTTCAAAACCCGCCGCTTGCACTTCTGGAAGCTGTAGTCCTAAAGGCTCTGCGTCGCACACACACAGTGATGCATTTAACGGAGCATCTGCTGCAGCAATTGCCACCGCTGATGCTAATGCAGTTGCATACAGTGGAGGATTTGGAGGTCCGCCTGGTATTTTCAAACCCTACGATGATGGCAAACCTGGAGTTTTACCAACTAATGGAGGACTAGCTCACGGATCTCACCAAGGTGCACACTATAGCTCTCCCAGTGCGAACGTTCATTCACCACATGGCGCGATACCCGGGGCTATTGGTGGTACAACAGGGACCGCAGGTGCAACAGGAGCTTTCGGAAATACAGCTACGCAGGTGGGCAGTGTCACAGGATCAACGGCATTTGCGGGAGCGGTAGCTGGCAGTGCTTCAGGGGCCCATGGATATAATACGCATGGTTCCCACTACAATCATGGAAGCAGTCCATGCGGCGGTGGATGTGGTGGTACTAGTGGTGGAGCTTATAATGGCGGAGCCGGATTTGATTTGAGTAGTGGACATGGTTTTTCAAAGCTTGGATACTCAAATGGGCTGAATGCAGGCAGCAGTTTGACGGGCGCTGCAGCGAAGAGTCTGGCCGGCGCCAGTGCGTTTGGAGCGGGAAGCAGCTTTGCCAGTAGTTCTGCTAGCGCGCATGCATCTGCTGGGTCCTATACTAAAGGAGGTAAGAATCTTCAATCCCTTTTTTATCTAATGAATAATTAGAATTATTTGTAACATTGTTAAAGAAGGCGACAAGGCAATGTTGACATACCTACGTGACGATCCCGTCCCGTACATTTAACTAGCCCATTAACCATCACGCCTGTGATTCTGGTCGGGGTGGGCGGCGGCGGTGTATGCGATTTGTCAAGAAAATAAATTACTTCTATTTGTAAATATAATTTGCTGATAAGGTTATTTATAGGTTCGGTTTCATTTTCACATAATTTATGAGTTAATTTCATAAACCTTAACTTCGCTTGAGGATTAGATATTAAAATAACAGTTATACTAATGAATGATTTTCTGATAGTTTTTTCTAATATTCTCATTTATTTGTTCCAGGTTACGGAAAACGATAAAATGCCGATTGATGTATTGTAAACGTACTTAGTATTGTTATGAAAACGAAGACTTATTTAAATGTAACTTTTACTTTGTAAGTACGATAGTCGATAGTTGTGATAGTAGGTACTTCATGTGATAAAAATAAATGGAGTTCCATTTCAATAAACGGTTCACATTTATAATTTTTCTTTAAGTTTGTTCATTACATCACACTTTATTCATAGACATAAATAGCTGCGTATCTACATAGATACGCAGCTATTGTGTCGCTGTCTAATATATACAGCGACTATCCAAACATTGGTCTCGGTATGCAAGTGTGAAACCAGCAATCCAAACTATTATCACTAAAGCAAAATGTTAAAAGCAAATAAAAATATTTATAAAAATTAAAAATACGTGTTATTAATGTTACCCTAGAACTGGTACTTAACTCGCGATTTTAAAAAGTATTTTTTTTGTTACAAAACCACGAGATGGCCTTACGATTTGACTAGTACGTAGAGTATGTAGACAGGACTGCAGTAACTGAATTGTAGATAATGTTTATCAGCACTTAAGGCGACTTCTCTTTAAGCCTTATTGCATATTATATATCTAATAATATTATTTTTTGTTGTTATTATCTATTCACTTTAATTAAGTCAAAGTTGAAATCTATTAAAGGTAGGAAGTATTGGTATGCATTGGCAATCAAAATAATTTAGTAAAAAGAACTGGAATTCATTATTTCCTCATTAATTTCAAATCATCTGGTTAAATCAATATGTGACGTAGGTACATGCCGCATTCTTCTTACTTAATAAATTTCTAAGACAGACTGACTGCGACGCGGCTGGTCTAAGAGCAAAAATGTTTGCCCAGGAGTTTCTTATCAACGTAGGTAAGCATAGTTTTGGGAACAACTGGATCATCTCATGCACCTACACAGCTAGATAGTATGAGATAATTCTTGAATATGCATAACTGATGATGATGATGAACTTACAGTCACGCGTGACCATAGATGCTGTAAAGGATTTGAAACATTGAAATTAAATAACACATAGTCATCATATAATAACTATCCATAACTCGATAATATTCGCAAATAGTATCAAGTTTTTTTGATATGCATAAATAATTCAAAATGAATCGTGTTCAGTCACTCCTTAAATCTGTTAAAACAATATCTAACCTATAGTTTTTTCCAACAACGTTTAAAAAATTTATTGAAGATCTAATCTTCCGATGTTTGGAGATACACATTACGTCAGGCAAAGATCTTCCCACGGATCCTTAGAAATAATTTTTAATACAGATAGACACTTATTTGTTCACGACAGCATAAGCGTAACGTTTAACACGCTATGTGAATTGCTAACGAGGTAGGTAGGTACACAAGTAATGTACTTTTTGTAGCACTTACTAAAGTACTCGCCTTTTTTGTAAAGTATGTTATGGATACCCTAGTAAGTAAGTAACCTCTGGTCAAAAAGGTTGTTTACTACGTAAGTATATATACCTGTATACCACCAACCTGAAAAAGCCCACTATTCCATACATATTGTCAATATTTTTCTCGATTTCAGGGTTGGCCTGAGCCCTTTTCGAGTTTATGGTACAAAAAAAGTTAGTATGGTAAAACTGCGCCCAATACCTAACTTACACACTAGTCGTCATCGGCAGAATTGAAAATGTACCGATCAATGCTAACTCCTATTCTAAATACATACAAACAACATACTTCCCGGTCACGCCCAATGATCTAAAATAATCTAATCAAGCATAAATAATTGCTTACTAGCGGTAAACATAATGATACATTGGTACTAATGCGTTAATACGTTCTACTATTTTATATGAAACAAGGTAATAATATAGTGATTACAATAATTACGTGCAGCCTTCTAAGGAGGTAAACGGAGGACTCATCTTGTTCACGACCATAAATCACTCGACGCGCCGCCGGTGTCATACGGTCGCTGATATAATCATCCACTTCTCTCATCCATTGTTCACGACTAGTTCACGGATGCTGCGCAAATAAATTATTCATAAACGTTCGACATACCCTTGCCATTAACACCTAGGTAGATAGGTACATCAGTCAGTCGTTTGTCAATGTGTTGAATGTCTATCTATCTTAGCAGTAGCAGCAATAGTATGTATTTGCCGTGGTCGTGGGTTTGAGTCTGCACCCATACGAACAGTGTAGTTGATTACGAACCGTATCCAAGGCTCCCAGCCTTGTAGTTATGAATGTAGCAGTAAATAGGTACTGGAAACAAAAAAGAAACCAACACAAGACGAAAGTGAATATGTTAACCTTATGAGTTTAATCAATTCTAACTGAGCTAGCTATCATACACATTTATAAGTAGGGGAAAGATAGCGTCTCCAGCGTTTCATCCTACTTGTGTAAATCTGTACCTTAACATAAAAGCCTCTGGCTATTCTAATTAGAATTCTTTCAATGTTAAAGAATAAATTAGGAATGCAATAGGCGTATCTGAATGTATAATTACTTAATTTGATCATTCAGGTGTAGGCAGAGTATGTGGTAGACATAATTATCCTTCTTAGGGTCATTCTTTAAGTACCTGCAATTTAGACACGCCATGAAGGGTACCCTAATTTTCCTGGAAATAAGAAAATTATTAAATTCGGCACATTCCCAGAGAGTTTACAGATACTCAAAAAAAAACAACCTAATAAGTGGATTTGGAAAGCGTGATTTAATTAAATTAAGTAAACAAATATTTGAACACAAAAGTAGTTAATTATTTATAATAATAAATAAATATTCTTGGACAATTTTTACACAGCACCAGTACAAGCTCTGCGTAGTTTAGGACTATGTAGTCCCAAACTACGCATGCGAACCCACAACCTCGTGATCAGCAGTCCGGCACGCGAACCACTAGACCACAGACGTCGTCAATTACGATTAACCCCTTATTAATAGTAATTGATATCAATGTACTAACGTACTTAACGAACTACATAACTACATACTTAAGCTAAGAAATAAATAAAAACGCAACTACTAACGTGGGCGGCATGCGTGACGCGTTGACCCTGATTAGCAAAAACTGTTCCAAGATGACAGCACATATGATAAAGAGCATCTACTTCTTGTTCAATTCAGCAATTGCACTAATTGTAAAATATAATTAAATATGTTATTTAGCGAAGGAAAAATTCGACCGTGGGCAGGATTCTACGGGGAAGAATTCTAAGAATTCTCTATTCTAATTCCGGTCTTCTAACCGGCGAAGACCCAGGTTAGAACCTGGGTCTTCTAGTTAGGTACACCAGACGCTATGACCACTAAGCTTAGTTCGTTAAATAACCTTTTATATTTTAATATCTATTAATATTATAGTACTGGAAATTCAGAACTTTATAAAAAACTCCATCTATTTACATAAAAGATTCTAACCAGTAAGTGTTCGAATAAAGCGTATAAAATACACTTATATGCCAACGGCTGTGTTCCACCTCAACATCTTTTCCAGGGAACATCTGTGTAGTAAGTACATACATACATACACCGCTCCACAGTTGAGGCGACGCCGACGTGACGTTGACCTACGAACGACAATCCTCTTAGAAATGAATTGGAGAGCACTAGTTCGTCCCTCACCAAGACACTTCCTGGATTGCAGGAGACGGTCTTATAACCTGTAAGAACCGCAATATTGTGAGTGGGGTGCATAGCTAGTACCTACTTATAGCAGATTCTGATTCTAAGTTCAAGATTCACCGTGGCAATAAGTTAAATCTATAATAGTTTTTGTTTAGATCCGGTTCATAATAATAGGAAATTTGTCAAATTACGCTAAATGCTTAATTGACCTCAACAAATACGAGTGTTATCGTCAAGCCAGTCTGGTCCATTAGGTGTAATTAAACACCAAAACCTGTGTAGCAATCTGAAAATGTGCTATTATGTATATTACGGTATATTCATCATGCTTTAATTACCTTTACCTATGGCAACAGGAATTATGAGGTGAAAGGAGGACTGATAAAGGACCATAACTATTTGTCTTGTGTACTCTAGGGCAACGCAAGTAGTCGTCGTTTTTATGATTCCTTTGTTGTATATTCCTATAAACATGCAACGAAAAATGTAAAACATTTGATGCAAAACAAAATCGCTCAAGAATTGGCGCAAAGATAAACCGTGGAACCCAAGTTTAAACAAGCTTCTTACCAATTTCAAACAGGCTCGGAAAATCCCGGAGTCATAAAATTAAGTTTTACCTATAAATCTATGCTAAGATATTATGATAGGGTCAAGCGATAATATAATATTATAATGGTAAGTAAGTATAAGGTTTATGGGAAATTTAGCCCAGTAAGAAAGAGGTTAAGGGCAAACGACATTTAAAGTGATTGTTATTTAATTATAAAGCGCGATTGTGACCAAAAATGGGCGAGGGAAAACGCCATTGTTAAAATAGAAAATACATACCTAAAATATGTAAAATATGTGTATTGGACAGGAGCCAAGTCCCGGCAGGAGAAACAGGTCAGTTACCTATCGTAGTCTTTGTACAGATCTTACAGTCAACTTGACGATACCAAGTCCTAGCACAGAGCACGGTTTGGGTATGCATGCCCAGTGAAAAAATAATACCTACTTATTATGAATATCGTTAAGTAGGTAGGTAGGTAGTTGAAAGAATTCTTGTAGAATTCAAACTTTCAACTTCTATTCGATGGATGCTGAAAAATAAATGTAGTCTTCCGCTAATAGGTTTTTTCAAGGATTAGCTGTTTCCTTGGTCTCACCTGCAATCCAAAGGGTTTTTTAAGACAAAATATAGCTTATGTCCTTTTCCAAGGTCTTATCTATCTCTGTAATAAATTTCATCAATATAGGTCCAGCGGTTTAGGCGTGAAAGCATAAGCAGCAACAGACAGACGGACAGAGTAACTCTCGCATTTATAATAATATAAATAGGGATTTCTCTTCTTTCTTGTAAGAAGCAGGGACTTGTTTTGGATATTATAGTACCAAAAGAGGTACCTGCTAATACTAAGTGTAAGTATACTTAAATAATAGGTATTCATAATACTAAGGAACTTCTTGAATTTAGTGTCCAGGTCCAAGTACAAAATTCCCGCGATAATAGCCAGAATATTAGATACATGTTCGGCGCAAAGATCGGAGACAAAGGAGAGGCGAGAATATGATTACAAAGATTACCTTACCAGCCATTTATATAAAACTATAAATCAATGTTTGTTTTATCATAATCGTGCAATTCGATTGGATATTTTGTATTTCTTAGAAACAACAACCGCTTCGTCACGTAAAACCCATGGTTCAATGTAACATAAAATCTTGATTATTTTCTTCGTAAGAGCGACGTAGGCAGGGAGTTTTACGAACGTGATCAAAATATCCGGCTTCACAAAGTAACAGGCGTAATGTTTGAATGTGGTTATTACATGAGTGACTCACTCGACAGTATTTCAGCACGCGTCATCTAAAGTGAATGAAGTGTCAAAGTTTGGGGCCGAGGTTGGAATATATAACAAGATACTTTAGTAAAGTAGCAACCACAAAGCATTGAAAAAAGTAAAACTAAGTAATAATCCTATGAAATAATAGATAAGTTGGAGGTTTGCACCACGTTTTACAGGGCCGTTTTATATCAGACTCCAGGGTACTTAGATACATCTCTTTACAGTCCCATATTGAGAGGAATTAAATAAATTCGAAGCAAGGGAATCTTAAGTAGGCATACGATACGCCGCGAACATGATCCTGTCCAGGCAAGTAAAAACTATGTTGAACATAAACATGTTAAATAAACGGGACTTGTAATAGTAGAGTCGATAGTCACCTGGCCACCTGCAACGCTGCAGCATTCCTTAGAATAATAAACGATTTAAGCGAATACCTTCACTGTTAACGTCGAGTTCATATAGTTCGTCGCTCCACACCCACGCGATATCGACTAAGGTTGGTCAGGGCCATTCCTGTCATACAATATTACATCCGTAAAAGGTACTGTATGTATCACTAAATAAGCATTACGCATCTACTGGTTGAATTATTTTACGCCATTCATTCCTACGCCAATATTTTAAAAATGAAGTCCTGCTACATTTCATGCTACATAGCTTGTCAAATACTTGTGTTTACGACATTATTTATACATAAAGTGAAAACTAAAATTACTGATTGAAACAAACCCACATGTATACAATTCGAGCAAATACCTCTTCGGACTCTGGGGCTCACATACGTACGAGTGAACACTAGGTTTACCGGCTAACTATTTTGAGTCGGTCTTATGAGGATAGCCAGGCCAGTATTATTATTCGATTAGATCCTATTTTGGGTTGGGTTTTTTACAAAACTACAGACTATTATGAAGACCAAACAAGTGTGAATCAAAAGGAAGGTTTTGTTTTTGTATCCACAGTACAACATGTGCTGTAAACATGGCTGGCTTTTAAGTGAAGAAATTAGGAGGCAAGTGGGGTGT
Organism: Acronicta alni; assembly: GCA_964056405.1. Lineage (NCBI taxonomy): Eukaryota > Metazoa > Arthropoda > Insecta > Lepidoptera > Noctuidae > Acronicta > Acronicta alni. Next base: position 10,135,003 of record OZ043914.1, read on the forward strand.
TTATTCCTCAACTGTAGTCACTAATGGTACGATATTGAAGAAACGTTGAATTACGAAAACACTACTCTCAATAAATTTAAATAAAATAGATTAAAAAAATTCAACTGTCTATTGTGTTACTGGCATTTCGTTAACCTTTAACAATTGTGTATAGAATATCTAACGACTTTTTTACTCCGAGACACGTCATGTAGGTACCTACTAGTGCTCTAAGGAGTACCTATGTATTTACGTAAAAAAAATACCATGCTCATCATCTCAGCAAGTCACCTTGTGTCACCGAACGACGACCTCTTATAATAATTATTTATAATACTTACTTATTTAATCGTGTTTTAGGGATGTCACGACAGAAATGTTTTAAGTAAAATAATAGGTGTGAATTTTTTTTTTTTAAATCTCTAATTTCACATTATTACATTTTTATAACCATTTAAAATCACTAAGTTTTCTTGGTTATTTTAATAGACTTATTTAATTATATAAGTATAAATAAACCTTCAACCAAATAAATTACCATTTAGAATGTATTATATTCAAGTTCGCCATGGGAATAACAAGCCTTTTAGCACTCCCAATATTCCTATATCATACTTACTTAAATACTTGTAATTCTGTAAGCATACCATTGGATATGTGATGATAAATTTATTTAAGAATAACCTTATTGTACAGCACTTAGGTGTTAATATCCATACTAAATCTCTATTTGTCTGTATGTTACCTTTTCATGCCTAAAACACAACAGAATTCGATTAAATTTTGCAAGGAGAAGATACATTGCATCCTAAGGAATGACATAATGTCTCAAAAATTAAATAGTAATTCGTACTTTTGGGACGCGAGTGAAACTGTAGGCAACAGCTAGTGTATTATGTATAAACTTTTAAAGTACAAAAGTACGTCCAAACCTAATTGACAACCCTAATGGAGCTACTGTTTCTGTTATGAAAATTTATTAATATCTCTAAATAGTATGAAACAAAGTCACTGTCCGCGCCTGTCATGAGATTCCTCCGCTTACTTCTTCTATATCACGCAACAGATTTTGATACGGTTTTCATCATCAACCCATATACTGTCCCACTGTTGGGCACGGGTCTCATCTGAGATTGAGAGGTATTATGCTACGCTATGGTGGACTACCACCTGTCCACCACTCTGGTCTAGTGGCAGTTGGCAGATCTAGAAAAATCTCCAAGGCTTGCAGTTTTCCTCACGATGTTTCCTTCACCGTTTAAGCAAGTGATAATTAATTATTAATACACTCATGAGTTCGACAAGTCAGATGTGCGCCTTGAGTTGGAACACGAGACCTTTGACTTGGCAGTCCAATGATCATTTCACTGCTCTGCGTGAAGTCAACCCACAGGCTGCACGTGTAAAAGGATTGACAATATGCTTTGAAAAGCTTCACCTTAACCTCAGCCGTACAACATGCGAACCTGTGGGCCAACATCCCATAATGCATGCACGTTATTAGTACATCATCCCTGCGTAATCTTAGCAGGTCGCTAGTACATTTCAGTGCGTACCTAAGGTTACACACGTAGTAATATATGTACTTATGCATCGTAACTTAAACACTGAAATAAAATTAAAAATATTATCTGCTAGAAACTTGATAACTTTACTAGAAATCACATAAAATATATAAGTAATATAGTTGTGTTAGAAGTAGTAGTCAGTAATTTTTTGGGCAAACAGCATCCTGCATCGGGATTTAAAAAAAAATATTTATGAAATGAGGATTCTTTAAAAAGGAGAAAAAAAACTGAAGCGTAGTTAATGTAAATATTAATATAATTAAATTTATTAACATCAGCCTAGAACTGTCCAACATGAACTTTTAAATTGCCAAAATCCAGTACAAAATGACGCATTTCTTGTCGGATTAACCTTGAATTAGTAACATTTTATCCTCAGGTGACTAAACGTGACATAAATTTCATACTACACTTTTAGGCACCAGCCGTCCTCTATAAAGGGGAGAGACGAGGTCCATGTCCCCGTTCTGAAACATCGTCTATAAGGTAGTACTTCCCATGGCCATTAGGCAGGTGCGGTTTTAGTCGGTACGAGTTCGACATGCTTGCCGCCACCCCGAGTGGCAGACGCTTCAGGAGGATTTTGCTTATTTTAAAGAAAAAGTAAAAAGAAAAGTTTAAGTGACTATTAAAAAGAAAATTAAAATGGCCTTGAAAATGACCGCTTTTTATAACTTATAATATTTGGTTCACATTACTAAGTAGAAAGTTATCAAGTAAGTAGCTGTTATGGATTTAAAATGTGTTTGTGTTCTAAATATAAATTGAATCTATAGTGTGTGTGACTGTTTGGTGCCTGTGCTTATCCTCACATAGCTGTGCTTTTCATTAGAGATCTCATAGTCCTCAACTCCTCATAGTCCGCTAGGGTTGGTCGAGTGCCTTTTCAGTCGTTCCTTGCTCAGATAAGATCCATGATGAGTATCACAATAAAAAAACACTGCAGCTCTGTAAGTATGTAAATTCGAAAGTTGCGAAATAGTTTCACAAAAATATTGTAGTTTGCGATGTCCCTAGTTCCGTTATGCATGATATCCGCAAGTTAATTCGTCTTTAAATCAAGTTTTACCTCAGTCGTCATTAGTCACAACTAGTGATGGGTCGAGAGAATGTTCTCCGTTTGAGAATTTTCTGTCACCGAGAATGTTCTGCAATATTGAGAATGTTCTCAGAACATTCTCTGACACTGAGAATTTAAAATACAATGCTATTATTGTATTGAAATTTATATTTATTTATTAAAGACCTCCAACAAAGGATAATTAAAAAAACAAATTAAATTTAAAATATCACGTTTACTCCCGCAATTAGTGGAGACCACAGCATGCACCATAACAATAAGGAATACAAATAAGTTAAATAAGGTAAATAATACTAAATAGTTTAGATTTAAATAGATGTAGAAGCATGATATCTCGTGTAAAGTTTAATAGATAAGTACATAAGTAGTACATAAGCAGTATATAGGTAAGTACACAGGTAAGTACATAAGCAGACCATACGTAAGTACATAAGCAGTACATAGGTAAGTACATAAGCAGAATATTGGTAAGTACCTAAGTAGTACATAGGTAAGTACATAAGCAGAAAATAGAATAGTACATAAGTAGTACATACGTAAGTATATAAGCAGGACATAGGAAAGTAAATTAGTAGTACATATATAAGGACATAGATGAGGAATACATAGGTTAGTACATGAGCAGTACATAAGCAGAATATAGATAAGCACATAGGTAAGCACATAAGGAGTACATAAGGAGTACATAAGGAGTACATAAGGAGTACATAAGGAGTACATAAGGAGTACATAAGGAGTACATAAGGAGTACATAAGGAGTACATAAGGAGTACATAAGGAGTACATAAGGAGTACATAAGGAGTACATAAGGAGTACATAAGGAGTACATAAGGAGTACATAAGGAGTACATAAGGAGTACATAAGGAGTACATAAGGAGTACATAAGGAGTACATAAGGAGTACATAAGGAGTACATAAGGAGTACATAAGGAGTACATAAGGAGTACATAAGAAGTACATAAGGAGTACATAAGGAGTACATAAGGAGTACTTATGATCTGCTGGACAATGATCTGCTAAGGGAAGTTGGCAGATCATTTTGTCAAATATTTCAGAACTATTCTTGAAAAGTATCAGGAACTGTTGTACTATGGTGCATGCGATAAGAACTCACATTTATTTTTGATCTGCTGGACAATGATCTGCTAAGTTCACTCACACAGAATGTTCTCGAGAATTGCCCATCACTACCCACAACTCATACGTCGCATAATAGCGTCACGATTATGACAAGCAAGTTTATTTTATTCTAAGTATTTGTATTTTTCAGATACAAATCATTTATTTGAGCCAAAGAGAAACTAAAACGTAGGCACATAATGTTCAAAACAGGGGGTCTACTCCCTAAGCACGAAGTCCGTAGTTTCGACCTTCATTACGGGCGTTTCCTACTCCGTATCACCTACGGATGGATGATTCGTTCGGGGCCCGAACTAAGAATGAATGACAACACAATTTAACAGCTTTGTCCCTACTCCCGATGTTTATATCCGTTAGAAAAATTTAATTTGACACTTGTTTTATCGGACCCCGAAGTTTCGGAGAACTTTCGAACGGATCGTAACTTCGTTGACGGAGATAGAGAGTAGACCCTCAGTGGTGGATCATTTCAACATGAGGAATTTTCGAGGTAACCATACTAGGCAAGCAAGCCTATATCGCGGATATATTTTTTGTGATTACATTCGTCTTAAATCCCTACTTAATATTATAAATGCGAAAGTAACTCTGTCTGTCTGTTTGTTACGCTTTCACGCCTAAACCGCGGCTAAAGATAGAGTAGGCCTTGGAGAAGGATATAGGACACATGGCTTTTTATTTCAAAAAACCATGTTTCCTAGGTTTGCGTGTGAAACCACGTGCAACAGCTAGTAACCTATATAAGTTATAAGATAAATAGGAAACTACTTATTCATAAAACATGAAAGTAAAATTTTATTCGAAAACCCGAGTATCTGACAGCCTACTGATATGACCAGGGACTACCAGATCATAGGTTTTAAGTGCGAATCCAAGGCGCGCACGCTCCTCTGAATTTTCAAAATCATGTGCGTATTAATAACATAATGAAGGAAAACATTGTAAGGAAACTTTCATACCTACCTGACAGTCTCTAGACTCTGCCAGCGTGGTTTAAGTATAGCCAACCCCTCTCAATCTTAGAGGACACCCTTTATGTTAACCCATACTCTTGGAGTATGGGTTAACATATCGTCACACCTGTATTCCCCGACAGGCTAAACAAAGGTGTACCAATATACACCCACAGTTTGCCGGTATGTTTAGGTCTCATGTAGGTATTAGGGGGCGAGCCTATTGCCATTAATCGGGTAAAAATCCAAACTCCAAGCTGGTAAGGAGAATTTCATAGAAAAACCCAATAGCACTTAGCTTGACCTGGGATTCGAACCTAGGACCTCTAGCGTAGCAGTCGCGCTTAGGATCCCTAAACTAACGATGCAGTGAGGTAGTAAATGGCTTAATGATTATTTTGTGACTGGAACTTAATTTGACTGGGTTTGGAAACGTATGTACATTATTCTTAATGTAGTTTTGCTGTCGAGGTTTTCGTTTATATACGAGTTTCAAGTTAGGAAACTAATTTATGGAAGTAAACTAGCAAAAAATATCATGTGCCAATGTCAAGTTACAAGAAAAATATTTATATTTTTACCTTGTGAGATATGCGGCAATGATAAGTTTATAACAAAAAATGACATAAGAAATAGAACGCCCGCCGTCGTCGCGTCAATTTAGAGATGAACCAAGTTAGTAAATATTAAAATTATAACAAATTCTGAATAAAGCACGCTTAGTTGATATATGTTATCATTGCCCTTATCTTCAACTTTCCAGCATCAGATTTCCCTTTATACAAAAGGGACCTAAAGTAATATTGTGATATTCACTTATTTAAATATTTACGAGACATAATAAATATGATATAATGAGTATGATTCACGTCCTTGGTCAGTTCTTTAAAAACAAATATGTACCTAAAGTTAATTATGAAACTTTATTGAACTATTCATTCATTAATCTAAGCTTGAACAACTTTATGCAAGCTGCTCTATTTATGGACAAATACTGCTTAATTAATCGATGTATTAATTATGTATGATTACAGCCTTCCGTTAAGTAGTCCTTATTTTTTCCATTAACTTATTCAATTACGATAATTAAAATTGTATCTTAATTTATATGAATCAATGTTTTTACTACGAATAAATCAGTTTTATTATTAAAAATAATAAATATTCAGTTTCAATTTTTGTGAAAGAAAGATTCTACTACTGTATACTGGCAGAATTAGAATCTGTACTACAGCCAACTGAGCTACTAGTAAATACTTTGACATTAAACTTCAAACAAAAAATATCTATGGCAAAGATAAACTTTCGGGAAAATATGGTTTTAAAGTTTGACTCTCCAGTCTCTAATCAAGTCAGTATTTCAATGAGATCAACTTATGCGCTATTATAATGACTTTAGTTTTTCAACTAATGCAGTTGTTAACGAACACATAATCTGTGTATCTTTTTATTTTTACAATAAATTATTTGAATTATTACTTAAGTACTTACGGGTACTTTTGAGAGAACTAGTTTCAGGATTTCGCATGGTGTACAGTGCCGATACTTCTTTAATTTTATACTCCAGGCGAAATTTTAGCTATTAGGTACATTTGTAGTCTTTTACGAATTAGCTTACGAATTAGCAGAACGTCTAGCCGGTAGCTTGGACGTTCTGCCTGATGCCGTTTGGCTACAATTCATTAGTATGATTATAATTTTTGTAAAATTATATAAATTAAATATAAAAAATAATGAATGAATAACGTATTATCGGTATCGCTTGAGAGTATGTCTCCCTGAATAAAACCTACATTTATAGAACATTAACAACCGGTGCGTGATCTCCACTAGAGAACCTCTTTGCCCCTTCGGCCACCAGTTCTACGAACTATGTGCCCCGCCCACTGCCACTTCAGCTTGCTAATACTTTCTGCTATGTCGGTAACTGGTTATTCTACGGATCTTCTCATTTATGATACGGTAGAGTGATAGTCGGAAAATATTAAAGTTTTTTCTTTACATAGGTATTAGAAATTACAAAAGAAGTCATAATACCCGGCAGTTTAATGTGTGTCAACAATAACATGACCGCGCACGAGGCGACGTTGTCACGAAACTCGGAGCAGGTCAGCTGACCGCTTTCCCTCATGTCCAATGGTTGAACTTTAAGCTGAGCAGATTTGAAGATAAGATTAATAACACAGAATGAATACAATGGATACCATATTAATAACTGACAAATATTTTATAAAACTGACACAATAAAATGAAAATAAAGATGTGAAAAATTTAATTACATAATGACTCGTAGGTATATTATCTTCACTTTCCCTTCTTATATTTTACGTACCCACAGTAGTACTATTAGTTTTAGAAGAAATTATTTCATCTTTAGTTACTTATATGCTTCTGACTGCTGTATTTTTAACTGTAGCGCCTGAAAAGTTTATTATTCCTCGAGTTCTTTAGAATGAATTCGAGATTAACCATATTATGTTCCTTAACTGCAGGCGCTTAGAGGACGTTAATAGGTTTTCGTTTAAACAAAAAGTAGATACATATTTAGTATTAATTTTTGTATTTTAAATATTTATTTGTTTATTTATTTTGGTCCTGACAGCGAACCGACACATAAATAAGAATAATTGGAGTATGTTAAGTTAACAATACACCGGAAACTATGAATAAGTTGTCACTAATTTCGAGGAGTTGGACAATCGTGAGGTGCGACCGTGTAAACATCCTTATCTATTCCGTATGAGGTCTGTATTTAGCGGGTGTGTGAAGTTCTGTTGAGCAACATTTCGCAAAACGCTTCTGCGAGCGACAATACCATGACAAGTGAAGACAAACACATACCTTGTTATCTTATGAATAATGCCGATTATGTTGAGTAAACACACGCACACGCGACTCAATGCATTTTTCACGAATCTTTATCGTATACAGTGTGTATTGGTTTTGGTTAATCGTTACAATTATTTATGGAACCGTATTTGGTAAGAAGACACAGGTACCGTAAAACCGTGTTAGGTCAAATCTAAAGCCTAAGCCTACCATTCAGGTACTTTGGTCAAGACATATCAGATATATTTATCAGGAAATTGATTTAATAAAATCATGCTAATACAAATAAGGATGAGAAGTAGAAGCAAAAGATTTATCAGTATCAAAATAATGATCATTACCAATGCAAAGAAATATCTGCGTTCTTTTGTCAAGTTTACAGTATACACTGACTGACGCAGAGGAGGGACCGGGGCGGAGCAGTACATGGAAGAAGGTTTTTTTTTAGCGGTTGAGTACTTTCCAAGATGTGACGCTATCCTATAATAACAGATTTGTACGTCTTTAATTTACATTATTGCAAAATATCCATGGTTGTTTTATCAACACGTGTAATGATTTAGTTACAACCTGTGCGTGCGGCCGGCGGGCGGCGGCGCACGAGTCACCTAGATGTCCCACCTATTGTCCACGCCGCGTCCACTTCTGGGTGAGCCACCGACAGAACCATTACCTCACACTTTCAATACTGGGTTACGAGAATTTTACTTCAAGGTCCTCGTTTAGGAGCAAATAGAGGAGGTATAAATGGAAAGACGAGCAACAATACCACGCAGTTTAAGTTCAGCAACTCGTCCGAAAATGTATGCGTTCATCGGTTTTGTAATGTGCTTTTTCGTCGGTACGTGCAGTGAAATCGATTAATAGTTAATGCTAATCTTTAATTTATAACAAAACTCAAGTATTTTTTCTGTTTATAGGTAGTAGTGTAGCATACTACCCGCAAAGAGAAGCACCATACTACACCGGCCCAAATGATCCATATTCCGTGGGTGTCGATCAGAACCTTATCCAGGAACCATCGCAGCGTCTTTTCTGGGGTAATCAGGGCAGCAACCAAGTTGGTGGTACTGGATTCTGGGCTACACTGACTAACAAGTTCCCAATCCTAGGGAGCATGTTTGGTCGAATGGAATTGCCTAATCAATACGGTGTGCCTAATCAATACAACGTGCCTAATCAGTACGAGCTGTCTACGCAGTATGGTGCACCAGGAAGACTTCCAGCGCAGTACTATCAGGATCAACAGGTCTACAACCAAGTTCCTCCGCGGTTCGGCCAGAGGTTTGTGCCGTCGGGTCGGGACGTGGGTTTTACGGACGATGCAGTGATAGTGACGCCTCCTTTCGTGCCGCCGGTGCAGGCCGCGCCGTTCCCAGCACCTGTGCCAGCTCCTGCTCCGGTACCTGTACCTTCACCAACGCCTACTCAGGATCACAACCAAGGCTACGCGTATAACAAGCCACAGTTCAGGTTGGAATTGCCCCACAAATAAGTGAATTTCACAATATTGACACAGTATTTGCACTTAGCAAATGACTGACCATAGAATTTAATTAGCGAAGTCACGTTGCACCGTCTCTCTTTTATTAACTTCTAAGCAAAATATTGCTATTTATCTTGTGTGGATAATAACGTAAACTTGCGAATTAGTTTAAAATATTTTTCTTTTTACTTTACTGCTGAGTACTTAAGTTACAACCTAAACAAATCTTTGTCAGGTGAATGTTATCATAGTTAGGTCAGTTTACGAACGATAAAATGTTGAATTTTCATTGCCAATGTTACGCTAAAAATCGGTAAGGTACTTAGTAGGGAGTCTCAGTCGGTTTTTGCATCATTCGTTTTAAAATAAAAACACAAGTACTTACTTATTTTGGTAGCATATAGTTGAAGTTTCTTGCCAACGCTGGTTTACTTTATAAGTAAATACTTTGTCAATCGAATACGGGTGAACACTTACTCCAAAATATACTTCTAACACAAACGCTCTCTTATTTTAAATTGACATTATTTGTAAAACAATAAAATACTTTTATTTAAGTCCCAAGTTTTATTTATTAAACCATCCTGAATCGTGATACTACATTTATAACAATTTAATGTTAACCTAATAATTATATTTCTATTTATAAATATCACCATATAAAAATATTAATATTTTCGTTTTTATTTGGATTAGTTTACATTCAACAGAAATAACTACTGCATAAGCCATTTTAAAAAATGTTATTCTGCAAGTGACTTTCCACTTTCAATTTCTCTCCTTCTCAGAACGAATCTCGGAACGGTGGTACCGTTCAACAGCGAGAAATGAATCAGTCAGCAATGAAATATTTAAGTATATAGATATTTCAAGATAAAACTATTACTGTTTTTGCGGATTGCTATTCACGTTCATATAAAAGACATTTAAATGTTACGAACGAGTTCAAGAGTAGGTACAGTCAATTTACAATTTTAAAAAGACAAAGAAATGTCTTTTTTTATATATTTTGATCTATGACCTCCTGTTGTCAAGCTTTTCATGCAGGTAGACGATTCCAGGGTCGGCTTATGCAGGAGCTATACGCGCAATCTAAATCATTAGTGAACGGAGGCAGACTGGTCGTAGTATCCATTACCGGAGGAGTCGAGGCCCACGGAGGTGCTAGCGCTCACCGACCGCCCCTCCACTGGCCCATACTGCCGACGACTCATACCAGAGCTGAGGAAATATAAATATTACTCTTATTACATTAGTTAGGTCTAAAATCTCTCTATAAATGAGGCTGCTCATTGGTCTACAAGACCTGAATTTGTACATGGCCCTGTGTTCGAGTCCCAGGATCAGCAGTATTATATAAGGGGGTATTTTTATAAGGCTATTAAGAAAATAAGTTATTAAGGGTATTTTTAAGAAGTTCCCAGTAGCAGCTCTTAGTTTAGATGATAAATTGTGGTCACCACTACCTACGTACTCTAGATACGTCTGTACAACTGTACATCTCTGTCTTATCCTTTGTTGATACAAGCATGATGCTATGCATGTAGGTGTATCTTCCAAAGGAGTACCATTTTTTGTAATGTCTCCCTTCTTGAAACCTACTTGTTACGGGTTCCGGTCCACAATTCCTGCTTAGGAAATATATTGATTGGTTAATACTTTACCTTAGCACAAACAGTACATGTGTCTAAATAATATATTTGTAATTATTAATCTTGTTATTACGACACCAGAAAGCAACGGCAGATGTGGCTTCCATTGCATAAGTCGTATTCAGTTTCCTGTATGTAAACGCTTTTCTTCAATATAGCAAAGAATTCTAAAGAAAATATTTCAAATCCACACCCGGATCAAGTTTCTGTAGGTAAGTACTATATGCACGTTTCGTGCGGGAATCAAATCCGTGAAACGAGGCCCGGCCACGTCAGCCACATCCACATATCAAACTACGTATATATGTGAATTTTAACGCCATAAATGAACATAAGGCAGGAGATGTCATACACACTATCTAGTGATTGGCAGGGGCGTATTTTGGAATTTGGCGCCCCGGGCCAGTAAGTTTCGCCGCCCCAGAATTCTAGGAAAAGTGATATAAATGTTTCTTTTTTCTATTACTTTAATTTGAATTATAAGGAGTACATAAGGAGTACATAGGGAGTACATAGGGAGTACATAGGGAGTACATAGGGAGTACATAGGGAGTACATAAGGAGTACATAGGGAGTACATAGGGAGTACATAGGGAGTACATAGGGAGTACATAGGGAGTACATAGCGCTATTAGTGATAAGACCGTCATTGTACCCTTAGTTTTATGAATTCCAGAATGTTGCTTCTTCTCGTGGTGTACAATAAAGTTTATTCTATGCATAAATGCAAAGGCTTCCATCGTCATTGAATATAATGTTGTGGAGTGTTAGGAAAACCTATTGAGAGGGTAGCTGAAACCCGTAAACTTGGACTGCTCATGGATAGCAACCTCAGATGTAAAAAACATGTATCTGACTCGATACAAATGTGTTTTTACCGCCATACGGTCCTTTATAAAATAAGACCTTATCTATCTGAAGAACTTCGAGAACAGATCGTTGAAACACTTATTGTGTCAAAGTTTAATTATGCCGACACTGTGTATGGCCTATGGCCTACGATTATTGGTCGAACCGATCGCCTTATCCCGAGAGTGCAGAATGCTTGGGTTCGTTTTTGTTACCAGATCCCATATAGAACACACGTCACTCCATTTCTTAATAGACATTCAATCCTCAAAATGAAGTCGAGACGATAATTGTATCTGGCGTCTCCTCTTTGGTGTCATCAAATACCAAAAACCGAAGTATTTGTATACGTAAGGCTGATCACCCCTGCCCCGCTCGCCACGCCGCCCCACCTCGCTCGGCGCCCGTGCCCCGTGCGCGTTTTATTCGGAGCAGTACCTACTTATTTATTGTGTACCTACTTACTTACACTAACCAATCACTGATTGGTTGATAAAACTTACCTATCGATTGAATAACAAAACCTTATAATTGTAAAAATCAGTGAGTCAAAATCAGATGATCTGATCACATTTACAATCCTCTCAAACACCTCATTACATGCCTCAGTATGGTTTCCATCTTCCCCTATTGGAAAGAACGTGCGAGTTATGTATTTATTACTATAACATCAATAACCATCAAGTCTGTAAAATTATTAAAATTCATACCTCTTTGTTACGTTTTGACAATTGAAAATATGCGAGATTTAAGAAAATTTTGGGACATTTTTACACGGCACCATCTAGTCCCAAACTAAGCAGAGCTTGTACTATGGATACTAGACAATGGATATAATACTTATATATTTTTTTTTGTAAATACATACTTATAATACATAAGAAACATAAATATAAACATAAATTGGATCTCAGGCAGGATTTGAACATGCGTCCCTCCGGTTAAGTACACCGGACGCTTCAGCCAACTAAGTTACCGAGATCACTGCCTGTGATGTCGAATTTTTCTTCCCGATTCTACGTCTTATATGTGACGTCAGCGCCATCTATCGAAGACTTAATACAAATCTTCAACCGAAATGACTTGATTTACAGTTCAATGCCGAACTATGTTGCGTTACCTTTTTACTTGTATATTTTTGGTTTTATATGCCTTATAAAATTGTATCCTACCTACTTTAAGCGAGCCTGCGCGTCCTGTATTGTAACAGAGGTAAGTATAATTCTGTGACCTGGTACAAAAAGGGCCAAAGTCCATTTTTGTAAGAATCCCTTTTTGTATATTGGAGTGAAAACTAGAACGATCAAAGTTAACTTAAGCCCATTTTGTATTACGATTTTAGGCCCTAACTGCACAGATTTTAATAAAGAAAAATTGTTGGACCTTCTGCAACCTTCTAGCAGTCCGTTTTATGCTACACTTGAAACTTTGTTCATTGCTTTAATTTTTTTAGACTTTGGCCATTTTAGCACCAGGCCACAGAATTATTAGTTATAGTTACTTCTTAGCTATTAAAACAAAGATTGCAGAAATTACAGGTAATTAAAAAAATATCTTCATTTAATTACCTATATAAATCCACTCAGAAAGAATACGCCTATATAGTATCACTACTAGGTCTAGAATGGCATCAGATTAGATTTCCTATGTTCCACATATCAAGTCCCGATCAAATATCATAATTTTAAAAAATAAAACACAGAGTATAAATTCCCACCCCGTCTGCGCTCCCGTAGCTGAGTAAAAAGGTGCACAAGTTTGAAAGCGCGTTGATGTCCTTTGTACCACTGCTATAAGCTACGAATGGCTACGGCTACAAAGTTTGAGGATACAATTAAATTGTTAATCAAATACTAAACAAACAAGGTTTAATATTGCTTATCACGGAAATATAGGTGGAATGATGGCATTCTTTGGTTTCTCTCTCAGTGTGATAACATAACAAAGCAAATGTTTTGGGCTCGAAAATTCACTTATTATTATTAATATTACTTTCTTTCACACAGATTAAACGCATAGTAAGAAACATGTTAATAACATAGTATTGTTTAAGACATTTATTATGATTTATTATGCTATTAATTAATTAATTACAATAAATAGAAAATGAATCTTCCGGCAGTTGCACAGCGTGAGCGCAGGCGCAGAGCGCGGCGGGCGTGCAACTGGTGGAAAATACGCGTTCAGGATGGATGCCGACACCATGGAGTTAGTCTAGTTATGTCACTGCCGCCACACTAGTACCTAGGAAAACACGAAATTATACAAGTTAGTCACAGGTCATGAATAAAGTTACAGAAATAATATGTATAAGTACAGACGTCAGCAGGTCAAGCTATCCAAAACTGTCAAATTTGCCCAATGGAAAATGAACCTTATCGTGTTGTATTAAAGTTGAATATTTATCAAAGAAATTTGACAGATTGTGGTAGCTTGATGTGCCGGCCTCTGTACTCTGTGAATTTAATATAATGACTTATATTAAATTCACATAAAGAACAGCTCAATAAAATATGAAGATGACTTGTCAATATTTTGTATTAAGTTCTAAGTTAGTAATAGCTGTTTTATTAATAACTTGGATTCGATCCATCCCAAATAATTTAGAATTGGACAGGATGATCATCGACTCAATTAGATAGTACAGACGCCAGCAGGTCAAGCTATCCATAACTGTCAAATTTTCCCAATTGAATATGCAGTTATGTATTAAAATTGAAAATCAATCAAAGAAATTTGACAGATTGTGGTAGCTTGATGTGCTGGCCTTTATACTAATAAGTATTCGATTTATTTTTGATTGGGAAATTCTCGTCTGTATGCCCCATTGAAGTATTCAAAGATCATTTATAAGGATGTAAATCGATCAGGGCTCATGAACTTTGAAAGTTTATAAAATATTGTTAGTTCTTAATTAAAATTTTACCCAAGCGGTACTCCGCGAGGAAACGTTGTGTTGGCCGTGGAGGACTTTGACCCTTAAACTACCAACCCAATTTTTTTTTTTGGTCGGACATAGTTTTTAGCTCGAGGGAGCTTAAAAACTTAACCGGACTAGGTGGCGAGGCACCAAATGCCTCCAGCCAGGAGCAACTTATAAACTAAGCAACACAGATTCTTCTTTCGTTTTATAGGGTCGGCAACGCGCAACTCATACTGTTGCTATTGAAGAGTCTATAGGCAACGGTACCACCTTAGTGGTATAAAAAAATCAACCTTAATACAGTCGTTTTAGAATATTACTTGATAGTTGGGTTGGAGGAGCCATATCCGTTGGCAGGGAGTCCCCAGTCACCGTTACCCCTGCCGCCGTTGTCCCAGCCGCCAGCCGACGCCCGCGCGTTCGCGTTGGCGTGCGCACTACCACCATTGGCTGAAAAATAAGGTTAAGAAAAAGGTTAAAAACAAAATATGGTTAAGCAGGTTCTAATCCTACCCGCAATTGAAGTTTTCCTTCGCTAAAATTACTTTAAAATGTTAGCATGGAAAATAAAAAATAATACATAAAGAACTTCAGAGTATGTATAGATAGTAGACAACATAAATAGTATTATTAATGAATACATCATCACCATCCTGTCCTTATAGGATCATAGGATCATAACCTAGCCTTTTTAATATATTTCATTTATTTATAAAGGTTCTCATTTCGTACCTAAGTTCGTAAAGTATTTAGGAAAATAACATCATTGAATATTAATTTCAATCTATGACGTTCTTAAAGATGTCCATTCACAGGATAACGGCCTTTATTGGTACCTACATCTGAATTGAGGATGATTTTATAGCTCATAGGAGCTATAGAGTCATCACAACAGTTATAAGTAGGTCTATAACTAAATATAATAACTGTTATGATGTCTTTATAGCTCAATCATTACAGAAGTCTGTAATTAAATACCAAATTTATGATAAAATACCGATATGAACACTAGTTCATATCGGTATCGTCATAGCTAGACTACTAGCTACAGTAAAATCCTAATATAAACCAGTTACAGGAACTCGTGGCTCACATTCTTTCTCACAGAGCAACAGACAACCTCAAGCTTTCTATACGTAAAGAACAGCTGTACCTAATAGAAAGGAGCACACAAAACTGTTAATAAACTATCGGGTACGATCGATCATTACGGATAATGTAGGTCGCAATAATAGACATTAAAAAGAAATTTATGAGTGAACCGTAACAACTCCACTTGTCCAACTGAGAGTGATGTTTATCGATCACTTTTTATGCGTATGCGACCGCTTGACCGTCGCCCGGAGAATTTCGAGACCGTTAGACGAACGGGGCGACGACGACACGGTGCGACGCTGCGCGGACGCAATGCTTAGCTTACTCTACGCGTCCCCGTTCTAGATTCGACGGCAATATTAATGTAACTATCACATACCGTGTACCATGGTGATGCATACCATGTCGGAATATGCAGTTAGCGCATAACAATGGATTTAAAGTGAGAATGACTCGCGGCGCTATTAAATTCCTTACAATGTATTTGTAAATTACACGCAGTATTTATTAATTAACTATAGATTAAAGTACATGGTTTTATGCTAAATGTTTGAGCTGTAGTGGTTTTACTGTCGAACTGCTAATCACGAGGTCGTGAGTTCGGTTCCCACGGGACACCAACATTAATTTGTTTGTGTATATCTGGGTGCTTCTTATGTATTATAAGTATACCTTTATAAAAAAGGTACCTATACATATAAATATTATATAATATTATATCCATTGTCGTAGTACCCATAGTAGGTACTGTTTAATGTATGATGCCTTGCTGGGTACAGAAGATGTGAATAAACGCGAGTAAGTAACACGAGACCCCGCTAATTAAGATATCTAAGAGTTAATCGTGCACAAAAATGCATGAAGTTTAATTCAAATTTACCTATACCTAAGTAAGTATACTTCATAAAAATGTTCATGCATCGCATATAATACACAGAAACGCATACAATGAAATGTCTGATTACACGTTTGATTAGTTTTAGTATTTTATTGTAAAACCTTTAGAAAATTCGTGACGAGACTTCAATTCTATGCAAAATTCAAGGATTGTATTGAATGATACCAACTTGACTTACGCTTGTGATGGTGACTGCATGATTATCAAGTAGGTATTTTTTTATATAAACAGGGCCTTGGCATTAAAAACAGTTATTAAAGGAAAACCTTCACTTGTTGTAAATACTCATCTTCACTTGTTCAAGAACAAGAACGTAATTTATTTTGAGAGAACATCACATAACGTTGATAAAGAATCGTTGTTTTAGTGCTAGTCATAAGTCACATCTATAACCAATAATTATTACCATTATTATATTATTTATTGGTTGGAAAACATACAGCCTTGCATTGTCTTAATTCTGAATAACTGGACAACATACTGTATTTAATTTGTCACTGGCAAAGCATACCGACCTACTCTTATCGAACCGAATATGGCGAGGCCTTTTATGCGCTTTTCTTTTGCATTTATAGCTAGATTCCTACGTATTAGTTATGCCTACCTATGGTATCACCTCCTTCACAAGTTAATTATAACTCTGGTTGTTAGTTTCACTATATGTATATAGCTCGTTACTCTGAATGATGACAAAGTATTGCGGTATATACGGTAACCAGATAAAGATTGGCAGAGGAATATTACGTTTTGTTACGTTTACGTCCCTTATGAAGAATATATACGATAAGATACAGTAAATAGCTATGATAACTACTGTATGGTGAAACAGGATTTCTGCACAAAACATTTTTTACTAACTCAACTAATGTTTTTTTTTTCAATTACTCACCAACACCAATGTGTCTACTTGTGGGGTAGTTTACTTTGAGGTTAATAAGTATAAGAAAACTTACATGCATCAGCATTTGCTTGGGCGTTTGCGTTGGCGTTGGAGCCGTATGCGTAGGGGTATGGCTGCAGGGAGCGGCGCAGGCGACGCAGTGGGACCCGCGCAGACTCGTGCCCCTCCGCGTCTATAGTGTAGTAGGCGCGGGGTACATAGTACTGTCCTTCTGGAATGTGCACAATGCACAAATATGTCATTCATGCTCACACTAACAAATCCTTATACATATCACGTGTCAGCGGCATTATTTTCAGTAGCCTATCCACCAATGTAGATACACTATCTACAGGCCACCGATCATTGGCGTAGAAACAAAATAAGATAAGCTAATGATCATGCCCGATAGTGTGCATTGGTGATGTTATAACATTCGCAGTGTATGAGATATATATAGAGCTTCGGTACGTACCATCCAATTATAAGTAGGTACTATTTATATCAATACCATAAAGCGACTCTCTGACCAGAACAACATAATTATCATTAGTACCTTCTGATAAAAGCTTGAAAGCACACAAGCTAGCAAATTCGTGTATATACACGGAGAGAAACCTTACCTACATTACAGAGTTAAATGAAGTTACCTTCTAAAATACTGTTTTTAAGGCCCCACCAAAAATCTAGACAAAATAGAAAACCTTGAAACTCTACACAAAGGGTGATTGTAAGCAGGTATCAATTAACAAGGAAGCTATTCACCGTTTAAATGCTGAGATCATCACTAATCATCGTGGTTAAACGCACGAATCGCTTGCTTTTTAACTATGACCTCAGAAATCGTGACCAACAGGATTCTAATAATACATCAATAACCGGGGGAAGCAAAAAAAATATTACGCGAAGTTACTGCTCTTCTGTTATAGATGAACCTGCTTAAAACTTTTGATACTTTACACCCAAAAGTTTTCGGTATAAGTATGAAACTTTTTTAAATGCACAGTTTTCATAAAATATTTTGCTTGACAGTTAGGTTATGTACGATACCATTGTATATATTTTATGCGTTCCTATTTAAAATGGTATTATTACACATTCTAGTACTGTACATTATTTTTCAAATTAATAATCAGTAATAATTACTTAGTTCGCTACAAATTAATCCCCGAAAGAGAATATCCGACAATTTGGAACTTTCGAACAAGCCTTGTTTTGGACTATATATAGCTCAGCAGACAGACCTACAAACTACTCAAAATGACCTGAACTACTAAGAAAGTCAAGGTAACATCTCAATCATACAAGAAATGTTTTAGAATGAACACAGGCTACGGAAACTGTCAATAAGATATGAATTTTATGCGATTAATATTAAGTTTAATTTAGCTAATTTTTGATGATGACTGGTACAATTAATAACTCCAATGAAATCAAACAAAAGTTCAAAATTCAAGTCTGAGGAATCCAAAACATTTTATAGCTACATACCTGAAGTACATTATTCTATATTGGGATCACATTCACAAGTTACGAGAGTTGCATTAGAACAACATAATTATATACTTACCATAAAGAGCTTCAATTATGAATGCTTTCATGTTTGACGACAGAAGCTATCGATTCTCAAAGCTTCGGACAGCTACCGTAGTATTATCACGTGGGATAAATCCTGAATTTGTCATTTCGTAGTTTTCGCATAAACTGGTCAAGTTAAGCGTTCAATATATTTCCAAAGATTGTAAAACAATTTATTGGTGTTGGTTATCAAGACCACTACAACACCTGGATTATGTATAAGTACTTCTTGTTACCACTAATAGGGCGCAGTGACCCCAAATGAGTTGCCTCCAAGATCTGAAGAGTCCCTTGAGGACCATAATTATGACATTGAAACCAAGAAATAGGTAAATATGTGAACTTAGTAAAAATGAATTTTCTTTCTTAACTACTGACTTCTAACCTTCGAGGTAAATAATACCCCTACGGATGCATCAAACCAAAAGAATGAATCACCAATGTAAGACCAATTACGTACAAGATCTTGGCGGACCTTTGTCTGAATCCAATCGGAAATTACATAAAATGACACTTAGAAATGGGAATTACGAGTCAGCTCGGACGCCGTCGCGGTAAAAACTGCGGGGCACTAACCTGCGAGAGTTACGGCAAACAGCGCCGCCAAGATGAACAGAGTAAACTTATGCATTTTCAACGTCTAGACTCCACTGAAGTTGAGCACGAACTGGCTTCACCGCACTCACTCACACATTTTATAAGGCTTTATATATCGCGACACTGGAAGCGACTCGGCGGAAACTCACGCGCATCTTGATGCACGGGTCGCAATAACGGTCGTCGCGCCGACAAAAACCTATCAACAATTGAATGGGTACCAAAAATACCAATTTGCTTGTATAAAAACCAGAGTTCCGAATGAAAGTAAGTCGGCAATTAGTTTTAGGATATCCAATCACTTTAGAAACTTATTATCATAGATCAGCGTTAAATAAAAGTGGAAACATGGAAATAGTTTTATTTATTTTGATCGCACAATATAAAATAGGTACCTACAGTAGAACACAAAAAAATACGATATAATAATATAAAAATTAAGAATAGAATTCGTCAGAACAATAAAGTTTTTTTTTATTTCCCTTTTTGGAAATCCTCATGGACATCCGCCGTCTGGGGAGACTTCGGGGTGTGTTGGACTTAATAATAAATAATAATAATAAATAATATAAATAAATATGTTGGGACATTTTACACAGCACCATCTAGTCCCAAACTAAGCAGAGCTTGTACTATGGGTACTAGACAATGGATATAATACTTATACACTTTTTTTTTTGTAAATACATATTTGCAATACATAAGAAACACCCAGACAAACACAAATACTTAAATGTTCGTCACATAAATATTTGTGTCCTGTGGGAATCGAACTCACTACCACAGAGGTCGTCATCACTTCGTCCAGAATGGACGACCTGACAAAAAAGGACCCTAACTCAGCATACGCAACTTCATTAGGTATTATGTGTCAACCATCTAAAAACCGTGTAACCTAGAAAATCTTGTATAAGTTGGTACTTATTAAAATGAGAAATGCTGCTGATGCCGTGTCAGTAAGTTAATAAGACCCCTGAAATATATACCTAAACTAGCGTGGAACATTTCAAGAGTTTCCTCGAAGCACATCTGGTAAAATCGTTAAGTAGCTCCAAAGAACAAGCTTTGGTCTTGTTCATTCGTGATGTTTCACCATAGAAGAAGGAAGGTACCTAAGTCTCTTCCGAACTTAAACTATCTCCTTGTATATTGATTTCTGACATTTACGCGAATATTATACATTGAAATAAAACTACTTTTGACGGATTTTATCGCGTATATTGATCGATATTATTAATCCCGTCAAGAAAGTTGCCCCAAGAAGTCAGCAGTTTGTGAACATACACTTGACAAGGCCCAGCATTATATCAGATTTGATAAACCACAAATCCTTGCGAAGGAAGTCGATACCTACCCAGGATGATTCGTGAGGCTATTGAAATTAAAAAACATCCAAATTTCAATAGAGAAGATGGCTGGGTCTTACCACCTGCTTGGAATCCTGTTATAGATTCTATTAAACCAAAATCCAGGCCTACAATTGCAAGACCAAAGGATACTGTGAGCTCGTTCTGCGTGAATCGGATTGCCAATAATTAATAACTAAAACATGATCATTGAATATTGTTACTTTAAAAGAGACCGTGATTCTCTGAGTTTGTTTCGGCGTTTCTTCTCAGAGGTCGTCAGCTAGGAAATGCCGGCTCCATCTAGTTTTAATTAATAATTAGTAATAAATGTCATTGGTCATGTAACAATAAAAATGTAGGGTAGCTGTCAGTAATTATATCATCAAGACGCCCACCACCTCAGTCTACCCGTGACCATGGACGCTGTAAAGGGTCCGAAACGTCGGGATTAATTATTATTAATCCCGATGACTTTTTACGGATTTTATCGCGTATATTGATATTTCAATATACGCGATAAAATCCGTAAAAAGTAGTTTTATTTCAATATCTCCTTGTACTTATCAATAACAATAATTATATTTAATTGACCCCATGCAAGGCCGTAGCCAGGAATAAATTTCGAGATTCGAGTTCTGGATCAGAGACAATAAGCAACAACTTTTAGATCCTACCCGTGACACAGAAAAAATGTACCTACTTACCTTTTATTATTTTTATGTGGGTACTAGATATTATGTTACGTCAAAACTCTTCTTACTGAAAAAACACTAGTCATATTCGTGGCGAATTTCACGGAACCCATGGCCATGACTATATGGCAAGTGAAGGCAAGTGCGATTTTAGTCGGTACATACCCTGCCGTTTCCCCAGGTGACAGACGATCCATGAAGATTTCCGCACTAATTATAAAAAATGACCAAGAACACTTTTACAGTCCTTTAGAAGACCCACCGCCTAGACTAAGATAAGATTCCTAAATTTTAAAACTGTTAATTAACCATGGCATTCGCATACCTACATCTTCTTTCATTCTTTTTTAAATAAAAAGTTGCTCCACGCTAAGATATTCTCATGTGTCGTGGGTGCATTTATAATAATAAATATTCACATTAAACAAACATCCAGACCCGGAACAACTATCTGTAGGTTATAAAAATATTAGTTCCGTGCCGGAATCAAATCCACAACCCGTGGCACAAAAGACGATCGCTCAGCTGCTACGCCAAACGGCTATCTATGTAGGTAGGTAATAGAGCTAGATATATGTTAAGTATCGTCGAAGTCCATTAAATTATTGAAATTCGAATTTTATATCAATAATTTACAAATCATAACACATGTCTTTATGAGATAGAATACCTATACCCATCTACGTTATATCAGGGTGCTCACTTAGCGGTGTAGCATGTAAACTAATACTGTATTACAGCCAACAGGTAGGTACAGAAGCCAGCCGGTCAAGCTATCCAAAACTGTAAATTTTTTCCAATATAATATGAACCCTTATTATTTTGTCTTAAAGTTGAAAATCTATCACAGAAATTTGAAAGATTGGGGTAGCTTGATGTACTGGCCTCTGTACATGTAACATATAATATATCAAATATAAGGTACTGGTAGGTATATCAAATATAAGGTACTGGTAGGTATATCAAATATAAGGTACTGGTAGGTATATCAAATATAAGGTACTTAGGTAACATTTTATTTATTTACGAGATGTTATAATTCCAGGTAGGTACTAAGAATTAGGTAGGTACAGACGCCAGCAGGGCAAGCTATCCAAAACTGTCAAATTTTCCCAATTGATTAAAAACCATATCATTTTGTACTAAAAAAAATAAATTAAAGAAAATCAATTGCAGAAATTTGACAGATTGTGGTAGCTTGATGTGCTGGCCTCTGTACCTACTATTAATAACTAGGTAATTAAACAAAGACGTTGCTATTGTCACTGAGTAGGTACTATACCTACACGAAGCATATTAGATCACCCATCGTAACAGATCTAAGTATTTTATTACCAAACAGCACACTGACAATACGAAGTTTATTACCTATATAATTATAAATTTTACTGCATTTTTTATTAGCTTGTAAATTTAAAATAACAGCAGCTATTCATTTGTTTCTACGTAGTAAACATAATTAAAACCCAGATAGGTACCTATTTATCTATTTTGCTAGTCCAACAGCATGGTCAAGTCTAAGAATATACATTTATATATAAATGCAAACCAGAACAACATTACAGTACCTACCTGGCTGGAGGCACACCGTGCCACCACAACGGTGTTACCACAAAGTCCGGTAAAGTTATTAGTTATTTTGCTGGGGTAACGCACACAACCTATGTCCGACTAAAAAAAACATTACAGTAGTATTTGCTCAGACTCGAAGAAGTTGACATACATGACGGGGGCACGGGGCGGGGGTATCTTTAAACAATGTGTAGATTGTAGTCCTGTAATTATACGATACAAATTAGAGTATCTAACTATTAATAGGTAAGAAAGTAGTAGGTACCTATACAAAATAGAATTTAACATTTATCATAATCATCTTAATTCACAAATTAAGATGATTATGATGAATGTTAAATTCTAAATTTATTATTATTATGATAATTGTTAAACCTAACCTAACCCTTCGGTACACATACCGAAGTTAGGTAGAGGAGTACAAAAGCACACCCTCAGTTTGCCGGTATATTTAGGTCCCATGTAATAGGAGGATTTTTTAGAAAAATCCAATATTACTTTACTCCACCTGGGAATCGAACCCAGGACCTCCAGTATAACAGTTGCAAATAAAATTTATCCAAAATTAATTTAAAATTATATTGCCTAAAATTATAAAACCTACTAAAAAATTATAATACCTACTATTTTTTATAACGTAAAAAATAAAAGTGGGGGCCGAAAAAGCGCTTGTTCCCGCTTCCTGGACCTTCCTACACTTAGTTTACCTTCGTCTATTTGCCCAGGCTCCTTCCGCAAATGCAGGTTGTCGGCGGCGCCGAAAAAAGTGAAATTGATCCCAATCCCAGAAAAAGCTTGCTAACTGTGCCAGTGAAATGATTGTGTGTGTGGTTATATATTTTGTATACCTACCCTGTGAATATTGATATTACGGATTCGATATGTATTGGCAAATCACTAAAAATTTTTTGCAAAAAACCAATTAGGAAGGTAAACACCTTTACATTAATGTGAGGTGGCGATGTCGTTGCCGTGGTTACCACGGTGGCCTAAAATAGTTTAGGATATTTATTCCGCCAGAAATTTTGAAAAGTGAGAAATTAAATTTAATATAATTTTCTTACAAAAATTTATTATGAAATAAAAATAACATCAAGCTTTTAAAATTGACAATTCTCATGAAAATTGTATAATAATTTATGAGCACAATTTCACATAGGAAGAATAATTTCATTATTTGACTTCACATTAAAGTATAACAAGTATAATCATGGATTCAATCTCAAAGTGTAACGCAAACGAGGCAAAACTTTCATAACAAATGCAATGAATATACATAATTATGTAGAAAGGATAGTAACTGAACAGCACCTGATAGCAGCGAGCTGAAGAAAAACATCCATCTTGTTAAAAATATAGAAACTGGTAAATCATAAAAGCAAATATAAAAATATAATTTAAAAAGTATTGGAATCCATCACATTACAACGAAAAAATAATTTCTTTAAAATATTGAAATGCAAAATAAAAATGGAATTTTCATCATTTAATGTGTATGAACACACAGTACTTCAATATACTTATCAATATATTCATATAAACAACAGTTTAACCTAGACATCATTTTTTACACTTTAGGAGATATTTTTACAACCCTGTATCCACTATACTTTTAATGACGACAATATGTTCCACAGTCTAAATTAATGTTTCGTAAAAAGAAATACAATATAATTAACTATGATAAAAGTAAGTCTTGTCACGTATGTGCTTGATACCTATTTCAATTAACATCAATTAACGTCGACATCGATTACATGTATCAATCAGAGTCCGTTACAAACATTAAAATACAATAGTACAATATTTGTGCTATGACATCGATATCTAAAGGGGGAAGATAGAGAGGATAGACAGATGAGGAAATTAAAGTGTAGTACAGTAGTGGAAAGACTCGGTTACAACGGGATGACGACAACCTAACGTTACAATTTACTGTCAAAGTATTGTTATGAGCGTTCACTTCGCCTTGACGGCGGCTTGCCGCTGTCGCAGCGTCTTGTTTGTGTTCTGGTCAACTTCGGGCAGATCCGACTCTTCAACTGGAGCTTTCTTTACTGTTGACAAAATAAAACAACATATTAACATCGCAATACATGAATTATCTACCTTTTTGATGACACAATTAATCCTTTGAAATTTCTAGGGCTATTATGGTTAGAATTAAATATTAATTTACCTTTCTCCTTCTTAGGCTTTTCTTTTTTCTCTTTCTTGGGCTTAGCTTGGGCCTGCTGGCGGATTTCTTGCCTTTGCTTTATGGCTTCAGAGATGAAATTGAACATCAAGTATACCTGTTTATAAACATAATAATATTACAAGAGTATCTTACATTATATGGTGTAGTAACCTGTAGTTTTCATGTCCACTGCTTCATAAATATCGTTTATTATATATTATAAGCAAGTATGTATATATTTACTTAAAAAATATATTAATATTTAAAAATGTATTTATGTATTATATACATTGTCTAGTACGGTCGAAAAAAGAGTTAAGTATACAGGCAGCTAATTAAAAATCGTGTTTTTTTAAAGATTGTGTAATTATGTATCACGCAATATGTCTCAAAACGCAGGTATTGTAAGCTGCTACACATCAAACCGTTCCACGGGTAATTATTTAAATCACAATCTGTGGAAAGATACAGATTTCGTTCGCTAACTGTATACCAAACTCTTTTGTTGACTGTACAAGCTCTGCTTAGTTTGGGGCTAGATCGTGCGGTATAAAATGTTCCTTATTATTATTATCAAGCTTTTAAAAAATAACTTGATACCATGAAATAAATTCTTTAAGTACATAATATGCATTGCAGAAAAATTCCGTAGAGACAATAGAAAATATTGTCGTTTATTTAGTTAGGTGGCACGGCCGTGTCACCAAGTTAAAAAAGTGTATTACGTGGTAAAAGTAAGAGGTCTACTTGTAAACAAAATGCCAAAGCAACGTAGCGATTTACCTGGAAGGAGACAAGGACGGAGAGTGCACCGACGCGAAGTACAAGCGGCGCGGCCCCCGCCAGACCAAAGTAGAAGGTGAGCACGCCGAGCACCAGAGAGCACAAACGAACAGTCACGAATACCGAGCCGTTGATCAAACTCAAGACTACAACAGACATTTTAGTTAGCATACAAGTTATATGTAAGAAAACAGCTGTAAAAATATTCTTAAGTTCAATAATAATTAATCACAATTATACTATCAGAATATTGAGAGTCAATACATTTCGTCATCAGACTTATAATTTTATTATGACTTACGAATACTTAAAATCGTTATTCGAGATATCTTTATGAGTTATATTACTTACATTTATCTAACCAGTCTTCACGTTCTCCCCTGAGGATGGTGTTGAGTCGGTAGCAGTGAGCCACAAACTCGGCCAGAGAGTGCAACACTACCAAGCAGACGCCAACACGCTGGAACCTAATAAGATAAAAACATAATTATGTCAAGTATGTCTAGTTACTTGATGGAATTGAGACTATTGAGTACTGAGTACTTATTAATTATTAAACAAATAGTATCAAATTTAAAAGAGAAGACCAGATTACCAATAAACTTTCTGTGAAATTATGTTCAGAAAAATTGAATACATAAACCCATTATATGATTACAATACTGTTAATAGCAATAGCTTATTAGCTTCACGGTATAATTTTATAACTACATTCTTATCTAAAACATAATAAAAGTTACAACTCTCAATTGGCAGCTAAAACAAAACAACCACCTACACAGATTCGCCAGTAGCAGCTGATAAGGTCGTAAAATATTTAGCTTTTGATATCATAGTATTGAACATTTCAAACAGTTACAGATTAACCTACCAGATAATGTGGATTACACACTTTAAAATGATACAATATTTTGTAGATATATGTTATTGATTTTATCAAAACTCAGGTATCTCCAAGACTATTGAAAAACTAAAGAAAGACAGGTTGTTAAAATAGAACACAGTGATAATTATTTTTAATATGTACATTATTACATTTGGCATTATTATGTTTGTTTGTTCATTGTCTATGTATTCCTAAACTACTCATCCAATCAATGAAATATTGGTGGGCTATGTGGTGTGCACATAGCTCGCCATGGTATCTGGTGAAAGTAAAATGACATCGACAGGAATTACATCTATTTTGCATGCTTACATTCCAAATAATTACAAATTTGTAATATCTGAAACTCAAGCTAACTCAATGAATGAGTTAGCAAGTAGTTCCTGTTTAAATTACTAGACTGGCTAAAGTAATTGAACTTACTTGAAGCCATAAGCTAGTGCAACAAATGCAAATGCAGCGGCAGCGTGTCTGATGCGGCCCATCCACTCGTCTTTCTTGATTCGTTGAAAATACAGCTCAGGGACAGTGTGGATCCAGTAAGATGCCTGCACGACCCACCAAAGTTTCAATAAGAAGCTCATAGGATGGATGGGGTAACCTGTGAATAGAAGTTGATTTGCTTATCTAGAAACTTATTATTTACCCTACATAGTAAGTCTCTACCTAAGCATGTCTATAGTGAGTCACTGTCATAAAAGAAAGTTACTTCTAAGTATGCTAACTGAAAAGTATCACATTTTCACAGTGTGTATGTCAACATTTTTAAAAAGGCTGACGTTTAAAAAAGAAGGTACTGGGAATATGCAAATAGTATAATATAATGGCCATAGGTGTAATATTCGTAATTATAAATATTTAAGAAAAATGCAAAATTATTCAAAATTAAAAAAATATCTACTTATATAGTAGAAACAATTACTTTGAAAATTATAATAATATTGAATATGTATGCATTTTTATTGCAGGTGTAATTAATAACAGCAGACTTAATTAGAAGGTAGGATAATGTTGAAATAATGAGGTAAGTAATTAATTACTGTAACTGATAACATTATCTTATTATATAACATTTCAATTTTAATCATTTCATAACATAATAATAAAAAAATGTGGCTTGACAAAACATGAATACAGAAACAACTCATCTCTCATTCATGTTCAAACAATATTTTATAGGTAGAACTTAATTATGAATCATCATTCCGGCTTTGGCATTTGAAATATCTCTGCTGCAACAACAACTTCAAACTATGTGTTACAATAGCTCTTTAGATTCTTGCAAGAAACATTTAAACCTAACATAACACACCTTCACACATGTATTCCCTGAAGAGTTAGATAGAGATTTACTAATATAGACCCATAGTTCACTGGTATGTACATATACATAAACACTTAATAGCATAATATGTAAGAATTACTATAAGTCAGAAGGGTATCTACAGTAAATAAATAAATCAAACATTTACCATCCCATAACTGTGACACATTGAAGACAAATCCTTCACGGATGATGGCATCCCCACCCCAGACAAGGGTAACAAGGTGGAACACAACCAGCTGACCAGACTCATTCAGGGCACTCAGTCTTGATTTGGACAGATGAAACTTCTTTGATATTTTCTATAAACAAAAACTTCTATTAGAATTGACACCAGAGAACTTACTAAGCAGTTCTACAACTTTTGGCCTAATCAGCTCCATACTGACTCAACATATGTTCCAAAAAATTTATACTTACATCTAAGAAATATTCCTGGAGAATGGCATGCATAACAATGCACACCAATGAGTAAAAGAACACTGCACAGGCATCTTTCCATCCTGCTTCATAGAAGAATGGATCTGTTTTTGGCACTTCACTGGTGGGTTCTACCCCACTGACATTGTGGTGCAGGCTGATGAATAAACTCGCTATGGGACTCGTCGACTGCAAGGTAAATATAACAGCTGCGTCAATAATACATTCACAAGAAACCCCTATTTGCGAAGGTACCTGGCTTACGTGGCACCCACTCACTAGTCTCACTACTACTCACCTGTACCATCAGCCCGACCAAAAACACCATTACCACACATGAAACTATGTCCGCATGATTTTGAATCACGAACTCATGACTAAAAATAGGTGGGTTTTTGTTAGATTTCCTTCCAATTGCAGGTTTTACAGCCATTTTTCCCGGCGGTAACCTGTTTGAAATTGGTATTATGTATTAAATGGTAAGAAAAATCTGAACGTTACATGGAATTTATAAATTATAAATTGATAACATAATATGCAAGTATTAAAAACCGCTAATAATATCGTACCTCTATGCAGACGGACTGAATTATATCAGATTATTAATATTTCTGAGTTCTGACAGGAATCCAATCGACGTGACACTTTCACTTGCTACGCGGTGAAACGTCAGTCAACGTCGTTTGTTGATTACGGAAATACGACAGTTGTTGTGTTTGTGTTGGCACTTGGAGGTATCAACCACCTTTTCAAATATTAATTATTGTTTAATTCCTAGTAAAAGTCTTGTAAAAAGTTATTAAATTATGATAAGCTGTATATATAAAATATTGCTATTCACTTTAAAGTCAAAATTCAAATAACTATTAAAATTTATTGTATATGAAACCGGATGTTGTGCGCCATAAGCAAACCACTATAAATAACAGTTACTAAAATGCAAGTCTTGTATTCTCGTTGGACAAGATGAAGAAGCAAGCTTTTTTTATCAACGAAGAAAGTAATAGTCTCCACCAAAGACTAGTCCCCACGCCAGGAATACTCATACATTTTTTTTTTAAATAGGCAATAAAAAGTAAGTCGAAACCTGGGATAAATTCATAAAAGTCTTTAAAGAATAACAATATTAAATGGTTATTCTTTAAAGACGTTTGTAACACCAGGTGTATCACTTGCGCGTTGCGGACCCTGTAAAACGAAAAGTTAGTAATACATAGTTGGGTTGGCAATTTATGGGTCAAAATTCCCCTGCGAACTGCCAACAACGTTTCCTCGCAGATCGGATCACTGGCAACCTTGCCCACCGTACGGAAATCAACACAAAGCAGCAGTGTTATTTCACTTCGATTTTCTGCAAGGTGGAGGTACAACTTCACTTACTTCGGACCTACTTCAGGATCGATATCCTGAAGTAGGTCCGAAGTAAGTGATATAATTATTATACACGAAGTGACTGCCCTCAGACCTCCACAACGCAATTTTTAGGTAATAGATCGCTATTACCTAAAAATAAATATATCACTTACTTCGGACCTACTTCAGGATATCGATCCAGCCGCATCTGATTGGACTGGATGCCGACCCCAACATAGTTGGCTCGGATGATGAAGTAATTTATTTTCTGCCGCTTACTATTACTGGACGCAAGCGTGACTACGAAGCATGGCTCGTTCTATTCTGGTCTTCTCGATTTTATATGTTTGCTGCACAGGTTGCTGCTGGAGTACAGAAGTGTACCAGTAAGGGTCCTACCACACCTATCGACGTGGTATCGACTTGAGCTGAGTGTGTAGTATCATAACGCTACTCGGAATTATTCCGAGTAGCGTTGTGTGTCAATTTATGTCTCCTACCTCTTAAATAGTTACTAGGGGTAAAGAGTCGACACAGTTCATTAAACAAATCCGGTGAGTCGATAAATCCACGTAGGATTTTACAGACCATTTGGTCAAGGTTCCTTCTAGTTTCAAGGGAATTGTAACCGAGACAACCCAGGAGAAACTTGGTGGGGTAAAGATATGGATAGTATCCATAGACCCTCTTGTAAAGATATCTAAGGTACGCCTTCTGAACTTTTTCGAGTATTAGAGTGTACTTTTCCTCATGCGGGCTCCAGATAGACCCACTGGTTTCCAACTTACTTCGCACCAGCGCATTATAAATGATTCGAATGACACTGGTATTTTGGAAATCACGTGCGTTTCTGAGGACAAAACCTAGTCTCATATAGGACTCCTTGGCAACCGCGACCATATGATCATGGAATGTCAACCTCTGGTCGAATGTGACACCCAAGTCCTTCATGGTCGTCGATTTAGGTATAGTTGCGTTATTGAGCTTATAATCAAAAGCCACTGGATGCTGCACTCGGCCAAAGGTCATGGAATTACACTTAGTGGGGTTAAATTCAAGCTTATTATCAACGCTCCACTTATAGACCGCATCGACGTCGCGCTGGAGTGCTAGGCAGTCCTTTTAACTGCTGCGTACAGCTTTAGGTCATCTGCATATAGTAAGCATCGTGCGTAGCTTACTACGGTAGGAATATCATTGATCATGACAAGGAATAGTAGAGGCCCAAGAATGGAACCCTGACTTACCCCGGAACGCGTGTGATAGGGGCTGGATTCATAGATACCTAATTTTACAAATTGCTGACGGTCGCGCAGATAGTCCGCGATCAGATTGAGAAGTCCAGGGGCAAAACCTATTGCGCTGAGTTTCGCCAGCAAGATGTCGTTATTGACCCTATCAAACGCCTTCCGGAAGTCGAAGTAGAGTACGTCAACTTGGCGCCTGTGATCTAGCTGGCGGGAAATAAAGTCAACAAGAGTTATGAGGTTGGTGTTCACAGATCTCTTCGTCCTAAAGCCGTGCTGCTCATTACATAAGTAGGCGCTAATTTGATCGTTGATATACTTGCGTAAAATGCTCTCGAAGACCTTCGCAGGAGATGAGAGAATCGCGATGGGTCGGTATTCTTCAATATTATTTTTTTTTGAACTTTTAGGTATAGGTGTGACCCTCGAAAGTTTCCATTGTGAAGGGTAAATACCAGTGGTTATGGCTAGATTAAGAATATGACAGGTTCAGAGATATACTCTTTTGACATTTTGAGGAGACTAGGAGGGATGTAGTCTGGACCTATAGAGCTATTTGGTTTTAACTTTTTTATTCCAAATGAGATGTCAGATTGGGAGATATTAAATATATTTACGTTCAATGTCGAACGATGCCACCTTACTTACTATCTTTTTGTATTTTATTTTATTCTATGACCACTAAGCCACCACTTAGTGGTCATAGCGTCTGGTGTACCTAACCAGAAGACGCAGGTTCGAATCCTGCCCGCGGTCGAATTTTTCCTTTGCTTAATAACTTTAAAATCTTAGCATGGAAAATGCCAAAAAAATACAAAAAGATAATATAAATCTTCTTCCGAAATACCTCAGCCGATTCCGCATCGCTCAGTATGGGTAGACTTCCCTTAAGAAACACCCATTCGATCCACCCACCACACAAAACTGACTCGATTTCTAACGACTTTGTTTATAAAGAAGTCTTAATCGATGTAAAACATTGTCAATTTTTTTTTTGCTTAAAATGTTGTATTGTGATTTAATAATACCCAGTTGTATACGTAATTTAGTATATTATAATATATTATTATTAAAATATTTTTTTTAAGTAATATAAGATAGACAAATATGATTACGCAGTTTATATATTTCTTTTACCCTGCATTATAAAGCCTAAACTAAATTAAATGGTTGGACCAAGTTATAATTCCATAAGAATGTACAAAATTGCGAGCCTTACTCTAATGTTACTCCCATGGAAAGGCAAGGGACAAAAATACCGATCATAATGAAAATTAAATATCGACCTGAACTACTATGGTAAAGTGTGAAGAAAATAGTACGCATACCAAGAATCAGTAACGGCCACAATAAGATCTAACGCCTAATAACGCAAGTAATTCATTAATTACGGCAAGCTAAATATGAGTTAAGGTAGTTCTTTCATTCATGTGAATAAACCCGCCAATACATTCTTTTTTCACCGCGCTGGTCAGAATGCAGACGTAAGAAAAAATCTTAAAAAATATTCATGGATAAGGAGAGTTTTGACACACTGATGGTAAATAACTTTTGTATACTGATCCTACACTATTGAAATTTCAAGCCAAATTTACTTGACTTATATTCTTTTAAAAGGTGATATACCACTAACCTAATAATATACCTATCCTACTACCCCACATTTTTCTTTGGACCACTCGGTCTGGGACACCTGTATAGGAATAATAATCTGTGTAAACGCATAGTATCCTACTTGCTTATCAAGCACAAAAACTATGAAAACTAAGAAAAAGTTTATTAAAAATTTCAAATACATTTTCAACATTTAGCTATATAATTATTCCGTTATATATTTTGATGTATTTGATTATAATAATGAATAGAAACAATAAATGATTTCTCATAAAATACTGTTGAGTAAAGTATCAAATTCATAACCAATTTACGCTTACAATTCTAATATTCTTAAAACATAATCTCGGATACAAATATTTCAATGCCAATCAAAACATAATATCAAATTTCAAAAACAATATTCCGAAAAAATCCTAAAAAAATAAATTAAACCATATTTTCCACAAAATTAAAGGTCAGTCCACAGCCACTTGGTTTTACTGTACGCCTACATGTATTTATATAATCTAAATATTATGTGATAGCACAGGGTTGTATGATGTAAATTCTATGTGGCTATATAGGAACCGTTGAAAATATCATTAGCTTGTGGGAACTGATACCTAATAAATAAAGCCTTTAATTATACGACGGTGGAAATCGAAAGTCACAGCTAATATATTAAACTTATGTGTAATAATTACATCATTTTGAGTGTCATGAAAAATATACCTACCCTACTAACTAAAATGGCAGACTATTAAATTTTTTCTCGTCTTTTACAAAAAGTCCATAATCGTTCTTAATACTTTTTCTACAGCAAGTATAATAATATATTATTTATAAATTTATAAATATAAAATAATTTCAAGCATAAATCCTACTAAGCCATTAAGAACACTTGACTACAAGAGATTACAATAATAACGTCTATCAAAATCATATAAAATTATGCACCTTGGTAACATTTAGAAAATAAATTATCCTAACAGTTAGATATTTACCCAAAAGTATAAGTTCTGATTGAATAGGTATTCGATCTAACAACCAGATTTCCAGTTTTCTTGCTGCGAGTGCTTTTAAATCTCAAATTGTTTATTTCAATAACATTATTACCTACATTTGATAGACGGATAAATTTTCTATGAGCATTTTATATAACATTTTCAGAATCAATCTCGCCTTGTTCCACAGTCATGTACATGCCCTCTTCTTCGTAAGTGGACTCGTGCTTAGCCAGGATACGGAGCAGTGGACGGAGTTTCATCCACCATTGCTGCTTTGGTATTCTCTGCCTGCAAGTCAAACGAATAAAGCTACAAATTTATGTGACTTAAACACAATGACAAAACTTTATTTGCATAAATATGATTTTTTACATAGATGTTCCAGAGTATTGTCAGTTCAGGTCTATTAACTATTGTCAATAGCATTCATATTCACATAACATTAAATGACATTATTGGATTTTCAATTGCAATTTTTTTATTACTATCCAGCAATCAAACACGTACACTATAATTATTACATTAATTCTTTATAATCTAAAAACTCTATAATACAGTAAAAACTATTTTCTAAAAGCGATGACTTTAATGTAATTATAAATTTAGTTTTGGAGTTAATTTTTTATGCAATTATCGTGATTATTTATAAACAATTAGATAAATGTTCGCGTTATGGTGAGGCTTGTAATTTGCCCAATAAAAGATTTTTTGAAACACACATCACATTACACATTTATTTCAAATAATGCTTCGTCATATTTTGTTCACTTATTATTTTTAATCATCCTAAATTAGGCTTAGCAATATATTTTATTGATGTAAAAGACCGGTTCATGATAATATACTCATCTTTTAAGTTAACGAGTCCTGCGAATATTTTACTTACGCAAAGTTAGTCTGTGCCTTCAAGTCTTCGAGAGGCGAGAACTTATACTGCCGTTTGACAATGCCCAGTAGGCAGGCGGAGTCGGGCGTGTTTGCGGGTCCTTTCTGAATGGTCTCCACAAGCCAATGGAGGCACTTAGCCGCCATTTTAGTGCCCATGTTGCGGTCGAATGGGGTGGGGGAACCGCCTTGTTGCATGTGACCTAACAAATATTGATAATACTTATTAATGCGTTAACTAACAAATTACAGAGAGAATGCAAAATCTTGTGTTCCGCAATCTTGCCAGGACCCTTATGCAATTTACTAAATTAAAAAGGAAAAGCTTGAGTACTTTTTAGTTTGCTTATATTATTGTATGTTTCAATTTAACGCAAGTGATGTCTTCTGCAGCAATCAGAATAGAAACCTGACCTAATAGTAGATTAAGTATTTAATACAATTGTCTAAAGACAAATTAATTGTTTTATTTACATTCCGGGAACATCTGCTAATGCTATGATAACTTGGATTTAAGCCAGATAGAGATATAAAATATCACCCTATATAAATGGGAATCCATGTTGTTGTGTATCTAAATGGGAATCCATTTAGATAAGATAATATAGGCTGGCCACCTGTCCGGTAGCATGCGAACCAGACAGATCGGAGAGGGTAGCTACAGAATGGGTTCCTTGCAACGCTATTCGTGGACGAGGTCGGCCGAGGAGACGTTGGCGAGATGATCTTGATCGGTTTTTGCCAACGTGGTATGAAGAAGCTCAGGATAGAAAGTCCTGGACTAAGATAGGGGAGGCCTTTGCCCTGCAGTTTGTACACAAAAGAAATAAAATAACCGTTATTTAGAGCATATTAATTAATTTTGTCTTACGTACCAAGCACATTCATCCTAGCAGTGAAAAGCCCCTTGCCCTCTT
This sequence comes from Acronicta alni, assembly GCA_964056405.1. Lineage (NCBI taxonomy): Eukaryota > Metazoa > Arthropoda > Insecta > Lepidoptera > Noctuidae > Acronicta > Acronicta alni. The sequence goes on from OZ043914.1 coordinate 10,170,723, forward strand.
CGGAGTACAAACGGTAGATAAAGTCAGTATTATAGTTATCATTGGCCTTCTCATTACGTAGAATAAGACCGCGCTGTATGCCTCCAGTCATCTTAGATGCCATGTGGTACACATCCTGCTGCAAGTCCTTGATAGAGAACTTCTCTTCGTAGATGTAGGCCGCATCAGCGCCGCCGGCCAGCCCTAACAGTAACAGTTATTTGAGTAAATGAAAAATTACCTCTAGAATAGCTATCAAAATGGCAAAGTCTTGATAGCTACAGCAAGTCTGACCCCATAATAAAACAGTAACCATAGTTTCTTGCCAGTTCTTTTCCATAGGAAACGACTAATTTGGAACCGTGCACCTAGACGCGACAATGCCTGTACATGATTTATACGAAAATAAAACTATTTTGATTAATTTTGAACCCCATATAGCCGGAAGGAGCCCCATAAAGGAGGTCTTAGCTTTTAGTTCTTCTAAGGCGCTAAGATTTTATTTCATTCGCAGTATCTTACTTAAAACTGCCTCATTGGCAAGTAGCAAGCGCAATGTGAGGTCCCGGATTTGTTTCCCGGGTGAGTGTAATTAAGCAGTTCGGTTAATAACACAGTCCTGTACAGCAGCATACGTCTGCCTAACCCCTAATGGGTACAGGAATGACGATATGTTATTTTCTGATAACTATCTAACTTTATAGCGTGATCATAGTCTCCATATCTAACTGCACAATACTCGTTTATCAAGAACAGCTGCAAGGTTATCAGGATTTCGTAAATAAATGGCGTTGCTTTGTTAAGTAGCCGTGTTATCGCACATTGGTCCTTTAAAGTCAAAATCATTTGAAGGACGAATATCAAAGGTGCGATGAACCTGAACATAAACAAAGATTTCCATATAAGGAGGTTTCAAGTGTAATTAGGTAAAATAAAACGGCAATCGTATTACCTATTTGTAATATAGTCAAAACTTACCTGCTAAAGTAGCTAAGTAACCACAGTAACCGCCCATGGTCTCAATAACGAAGACACGACGTTTCGTTCCCTGTGAGTTTAAAAAGGATTTAGTAAATAAATTAAGTTGTGGAACCCTGATGTAGGTAAATATTAAAACTTGGAAAATGAATGAATTCCACTTTATAATTCCGTTTCAGTTAAATGTGCATGCTGAAATTAAAAGCAGTATATACAGTGTGTTTGGAAACCGGTTACCGATACTTTAAGGGCATAATTATTATATGCTAAATTTGATCGACACATGCACTTTTATACAATATACTCCTAACCCAACACCTCGCGAATGGCAGACATCTTATTTTAAAATAGGGTATGTTCAATAAAATGCTAATATCTTTCAATTTAAGAGACCTACAGAGGTGCAAATAGTCTTATTGTAAAGATAAGCATTGAGGCTATGGAATAATTGAACAATTTTACTGAATAATAAACAAAAAGGGTTAAAAAATATGTTAAATTACGAAATTGTACACAAAAATTACTTATCGTATTTGCGTTTTCTACTCTAGCTCAAAAATAACCAGGATATGTTACATATTTTTTATGTTTAATCAAAAGTATTTGAGACAACCTACAAAAAGGTATCAAAATTTATTATAGTGTTTTAAATGTTATTTATAAAAACAATATAATTATATTAGGTAAAAATACAAACCTGTGCAGACTGGCGGATACGGTCGCAGATCTCGGTGATTTCATTGAGCGCCGTGTCCGAGCCGAGCGAGAAGTCAGTGCCGGGCACGTTGTTACTGATCGTTGCCGGGATCACCACCAGCGGGATGCAGAACTCGGGGAACTGCGCACGACCCTCGTAGATCTCCAGACCGGCTTGGTACGCCTGGACAAATAAACAATGAAAGATTTAGAACTAACGCGCGAATGGTCTATATAAATAGGTAAGGCAGTCCAATGGACAAAAATTTGTATGACCATATAGATTTTTTAAGAGGTATAGTGGGAGTAATTCCACTCAAATTGGAGCTGCCCGACTGGGGAAATACCCGTACTTTGCAGAAAATCGGAGTGAAATAACACTGCTTTGAACCGTGTTGTATTCCTTACGATGAGCAAGGTTGCCAGTGCTCCGCGAGGAAACGTTGTGTTGGCAGTGGGGGGGGGGGGACTATAACCCTTATACTGCCAACCCAACTATAACAAGCGTCTATAGGCTACGTTAACCGCTTACCATCAACAAGCATACGGCCCACCGTATGCTTGTGTGCCACCTTAGTGGTATAAAAGCGAACAAGTCATGTGTATGGTTCTCCATACGATGTGAAGATATTTCCTGGATAGTCACAAATTAGACGACGGCCAGTCTGTGGCCTTGTGGTTCGAGTTTCCGACACAATTATTTATGTGATGAACATAAATGTTTGTGTCGGAATATAAATATACGCGTTTGTTTGTTTGGGTGTTTCTTACTTATTTATCATAATTATCTACCTATTACAAAAAAGTAGTGCCTATAACCAGCGGCGGCCATTGCGAGGCTCCAGGCGGCAGATCTTTGCGAGGCCCTTGTCATTTGCGGAAAGTATGTGAATTGAAAATGGGTATTTCTGATGATTAATGAGAAATGAAATTAATAAATAAATATCGTTAATTTTGTCATCGTTAATATTACTTTTTATAACAAACTTATTTTATTGTTTTAAATGATATCCAAGGACAAAATAAGTCAAAATAATAAATGTCAACATTTTTCTGCTCGAGTTCGAGACGCGAGGCCCCTGCAAGAGCGAGGCCCAGGGCGGCTTTAGGTGGTGACGAGCAGGGCAACTGCTCGTCACCACCTAAAGCCGCCACTGTGTATAACTATCACATCCATTGTCATTATACCTATAGTTCAACCTCTGCTTAATTTGGGACTACATGATGATGTGTAAAATGTCCCAAATATTTATTCAAATTTATTAATTTATTTATACACATTCGGAAGAAGGCAGAATTGCTTAAGTCTCAGTCGATACTCGAAGGTTACCCATTATTTTTCTTGAAGTAAGTATGTTTAATGTAACTCACTTAAGTTAATAGCATTTTTGTTATTTAATTGCGAAAAATTGTGCCCATTGTTAGATTTGCTTCGGAGTAAACTGCTAATAGGAACATTTAATTACGTTTTGTGTTCACAATAGGTGTAAAAAATAAATCACAAAATGCTTTGTTGGTGGAATAATGACCACATCACCTCAAATCCACCGATGATAAGAAGTCCTTGTATATTGAACTGCTTGATGCGAGCTGCTATTTCACTCTTCTTGTCTCCAGGGAGTGTTCGTTTAGTACCCAGGAAGGCCCCTCCTTGCGCCACCCATCCAGTCACATCAGACCTAAATACATCACATAACATAACATACCATCACGCCTGTATTCCGTGAATGGTTAGGCAGAGGTGTACTATGTACAGAGGCCAGCACATCAAGCTACCACAATCTGTCAAATTTATTTGATTGATATTCAACTTTAATACAAAGCAATAAGGTTCATATTCAATTGGGAAAATTTGTCAGTTCGCCATATTACCTTTAACCGAGCCCAAATCGAAACTCCGAGCTGCTACCGAGATTTTATTGAAAACCCAATAACACTGCTCGACCTGGGAATCGAACTCAGGACCTTTAGCGTAGCAGTCGCGCTTAGGCCCACTAGGCTAACGAGGCAGTACAACGATCAAGGAAATAATTAAATGATCACCCTATTCCAGATACATTGAATGAAGGGTAATGTTAAAACACACATGCCTAGAGATTGCCTTCCCAAAATTACCATTACGTAATAATTGGTTATTCCGTAAATATTTGGGTGGGTCTATTCGCTGTAGATGCGATTTAATATCAGTCATTTGCACTGAATTACTGGACAAGACATAAACAATCCATTTACGGAGGTTTAACGATATCTATAAGTATGCTAATAGTCAGACTCCTTGCATTGACACTACTTTTATACGCATTCGAAAGTTTCTGTGTACACACACACAGTTACACAGTTTTTATACCTGCCATATTCTTGAACTATGCTCTCTTAAATTAAAAAGTGGCCTCAAAAATGAAGATCTCCCATTTTAAAATCACCTAAGAGAACTTTCTCATACCGACTGTAACTGCTAATAAATAAATGTGAGTACGTTTACCAGTCCATCTTGACAATATTTCCGCTAATGAATCCCTCAATGCCGTCGTGTATACCCAGCACGGTATCTCCGCGGTAGATACAGTTACGCACGAACGAGCGCACCGCCGCGTTCATGCCGCAAGCGGGAGCGCCGACGTGAACCACTGCTAGTGTCAAACCCTCCTAAATATCAAATAAAAAAAAAAGATGTATGTAGTATGACATGGTCTTTATGAAAAGAAAACATTTTAATAAACCTTTAAGCTCGTATGTAATAGGTACTCACAGAAGGTTTGCCAGTCGCATCGAAAGCCTCCTTGGGCGGCTTCAAACGAGTCAACATCTTGTAAGTTTCTAAGTTGCGCGCAAAGCTGCGCCCGCGCAGTTGCACTGCTAGGTCCCAATTTTTGTCTGCCATAGCCTAAAAATGTAATACTTTTGAGGTGCATTGTAATAAAAAAATTTATTATTACGCATTTAGACTACGTCACCCATTCAGCTAGTATAAAGCAGGGTATATATCTACCCAAAATGTACAGAGGCCAGCACATCAAGCTAACACAACCTGTCAAATTGCTTTGATTGATTTCAACTTTAATACAAAACCATAAGGTTCATATTCAATTGGGAAAATATGTCAATTTTGGATAGCTTGACCTGCTGGCATCTGTACAAGCAATTACCTCTATGCGAGCGGTAATTTTTGAGGTTTCCTAAACGTAGCCTTACAATATGTACAGTAATTATAGTTTATTACCTGGGCCACAGCTTTAGTACGTCTCACGCACTCCATGAGTGGCAGGCGCACGGCTTGGTTGCCGTCCAGAGATACCACACACGACTCAGTGTCGGGTGAGGCTTCCATCAAAGCCATTACTGCCTCGGCACCCATACGACATCCCTAAAACCAGTTGTATTGTCCCTTAATATCGCATACATAATTATAACGTAGGTGTATAGTATACCAGTGACTTTTCCATTAATGCATTATTTCTACATAGGTATTATCCTTACATTATGTATCAAGTACAAGGCTGAAACTGTTGAACCGTGCATATTAAATTATATCGCAATCATACATAATAGCAACAAATAACCATTACAAATTCAACAATACAGTTTATTGTAGTTGAAAAATCTGATGCTTAGTACTAATTAATTTAGGTAATTGATAGGAACGACAGGTATTATAAAATATGTAGGTCGAATATGGAAGAGATTATAAGGTTAAGGCTTCTTTCTAGAAAAAAAATGTATATGTTGTAATTATAATATTGACTAACATAACATCACGCCTGTATTCGCCGAAGGGTTAGGTAGTGTACCAATATACACCCACAGTGCCCCGGTATGTTTAGGTCCCATGTAATAGGGGGCGAATCTATTGTCATTACGCAATCAATCTCCGAGCTGGTACTAAGGATTTCATAGAAAAACCCAGTAGCACTGCTCGACCTGGGAACCAAACCCAGGACCTCTAGCATAGCAGTCGCGCTTAGGATCGCCATACTAACGAGGTATTGATTATTGAGTAAGTAGGTATAATATGTTAGCACTGGGAATGGTCCATTGAAAGTAAAAATTGAGAATACATACAAGTTTCTTACCAAAATCCTATCGAACGCAGAGGGCGATCCTCCTCGCTGCACGTGACCCAGTACGGTGATTCGCGTGTCCTGCTGCAAGTTCTCCACCACCACATTCTTCACCAGCTCGGCCGTGATCGGCTTACCTTCACGGTCAATAGCGCCTTCCGCCACAATGATAATATTCAGACGCTGACCTGACTTCCTCTCCTATGATACAAAAAATACTTTAGTAACATTACATGTTAACCTTTACATGTATCTATGATGAAAAAGCAAACACATATACCACATAACAAAGATAAAAAACAAGCAATTAAGTATAATTTTACAAGAAAGCAGTGTGATTAGTAACAGTAAAGCATGGAAATGAAATTATTAATTTGTATAGTAAATTGTGAGGAAATTTTCAGATTACCCAGTGTGCTTTTGCAAGGATATATAAGCTGATTAAATTAAATAACACACAACCCAACCACTTCTGTTATCAAATAATTAATTCAAACTATGTTCTCGGCCAATTTGTATGGCTGAAAATAATTAGTCATTTTATATTAATCAAGTTAGAATAATTATATTTCATAGTTCCGAAAAAAAGTTATATAAACAGGTAGGTATAATTATTAAAGTTGTAATGAATTAAATGAAAATAATGCATTTTTATTTATTTATTTATGATAAGAAGAGCCTATTATACATATATATATATGTAGCATTTATTTCTATATTTTAGAAAACAGTAAATATCATAAAACTTATCTCCTGACGCAAATCAATGAGGAATCATTAATGTCACATGTTGCATCACGATTTCACAATTCAGTTCCCATAACGCAAAGTAGACTATTCTGAATATTTTCATGTAATACATTTTTAGACCTATTTGCAAATAAATTTTAAAAAGCTTTTTACAACATCGTGTGTTATCTCATTATCAATACATACAGTGCCATTCAGTTAAGCCTGCATACCTGCGCCAATCGTTTGCAAAGCTTTTCGACCCAATTATTGGGCACAGGGTCCTCAGGAATGAACACTTGATCAGCCTCGCTCGCCAGAGCGGCCACTAATGCCAGATAACTGCAACAACCAGTGCCCGAAATGGTTCATGCAAATGCTCCCAAGGAATACTCAACAAAAATGATGGATATTATGAGAAACATTTGGAATTTCAATATAAATAATACCGCCAATGGGTCTGCCAATTCATTTTTATGTATGATTAAACCTTAACGTGCCAATGAACCTGCTCCCACTGAAAATAAAAATTAAGTCCTTGCCTTGGCTATTTTTGCACACATTTTTTTTTCCCAATTGACAGGTGGTGGGTCTTCGCAAATAAAACTATAAGTAGCTTCCGTACAGAGTGCCGTGTAAACTGCAAGAAAACTAAAGGGGTATTTGATTTAAAGTATAAAGTAAATGTAATGTTGACGAGGACATTCTAACTGATGTGCGAATAGGACATAAAGATGAAGCCAGAGCTTGCCTGTTCTAATTTATCACAAAGTTTATCTTTCCAGTCAAGTGATGGTGGAGCTTCTGGGATAAACACAAAATCCGCTTCGGATGCCAAAGCAGTGACCACAGCAAGGTATCTAAGTGAATAAACAATCATTAGAATATAACAAAGTCAGACTGAATTGGCACACATCCATTATTGTAACTGTAAACAACACACTGTTGAGACAATAAGCTTAAACCTATAAAATAATATAAAATATGAATGATACATACGTAAAACTGTGAACATGACATGGTAAAAATCAGTGTTGTACATAAATAGTTGAGACATCTTACCCACAGTGTCTCCCCATGACCTCCATAATAAATGTTCTTTGGTGAGAGTATGCAGTGCTTACAATTGCATCAATGGCCTCTATAATACGATGCAAGGCAGAATCTGTACCTATTGTCATGTCTGTGCCACAGAAGTCATTATCAATGGATCCTACCTACAAAAGGACCACAATAATATTTAATTGTAATGATCTAACATTAATAATGTCTTTACTAAGGCTCATCCAAAGAAATAAAAGGAAACTTTTATCTACCCACTTTTTTGGTAAAAAAACATAAGATCACACCAGTTTCCCACAAAGGTTAAGCAAAGGTGTACCTATGTATACTACATTTTCACCTGTATGTTTAGGTTCCATGTAATGGGGGTCCACCCTATTGATATTAACAAGCTATAAATCCAAACTCCAAGTTGTTACTGAGAATTTTATAAAAAAACCCAACAACACTACACCCAGGGAATCCAGGACAAGTGTAGCAGTAGCGCTTACAACAACTAATGAGGGATGCAAATGCCATTGTAGCATTTAGTTTATTTTGTTCTGTTACTTCACCAAACAAGGTATAGTGTAAACAGTCATTTAAATTAATAGTTACCATGCCAGCAATGTGCAGGTACTTATATTTCTCTCTTTGGTCCTTTGTGATCTTGTTGTTTGCAAGTAGTTCATCAAGTAAACTTGACCATTCTTCACGGAATAAATTGGCGCCAGTTAAGGAACCATCACCACCTATCACCACTAAATTAGTGATACCACGAGTTACTAAGTTGTAGGCAGCTTTAAGACGGCCCTCCCTTTTTCTGTATTAGACAATACAATACAATGTTGATGTATAATAATCACTATAGAATATTTAAATCAAAATAAATTGATGTATGAAACTTTAGTAAATAAACATTAAAATAATATTAGGTACCAGTACATTTTAAGTATTTACATCAAAACATACCTAAAATAGATAGTAAATAAATGTAACCTACATAAACTCCATGCAACGAGCTGATCCAATAATAGTGCCACCTTTATGAATGATTGAGCTGACAGAAGACCAGTTTGCCTCTTCAATATTATCACCTCCGTCAACCATGCCTTGATATCCTTCACGGATGAAGTAGACTTTGCAGCCCAAGTAAATACCCATCCTCACAACTGAGCGCACGGCAGCATTCATACCCTGAGAGTCACCTCCGCTGGTAAACACTGCCAGGCCCTTTCCCTTGTGGGAACCACGCCCGATAAACCTTTGGGTCGTAGCCACTTCCATCATAAAGTTACAATTTATTTAACACCTACAAAAAATAATAATAAAGCCATTTTTATTGATATTATATAACAAAACTCATATATTTCATCACTATTCATATTTCATCACTTCACAAAATAACTAATGTTTTTTACCGATAGCACAAATTAAAACTACGTACCGAAAAATATTTATGAAATCCCGAAATTCAAAATCTTTAACTTCTACCACCAAGGTGACCTTTACGAATTGAATGACAAATTGACAATATGACATATTAATGTCAATGACATGATAAGTGTCATTGTAGAGTACCACCTACATACCTTCATGAAATAATTAAATCAATCGCCTAATTCAAATATCAGTCATCCGAATATTATTGAAGAAGTTATTATAGCTGGAAAGAGGCAGCTACAGACACACTCAAAATCACGTCTTACGGATGTTATACTTCTAACAAATCTACTCACACGACTTCACACAAGGTTATAGGTAACTATATTCTCATGCCTTGTAAATTACTAATGCTGCCAGCATTAGTGATTTACTACGCTGTGTCATGTAAACCAGCATTATGCTGGTTTACATTGGACACACTAACACTACACGAAATATTCAGCGAATCGAAGGTGACTCAACATTATTTGCAATATTATGTTTTAATTGCATATTAACGATGGATATATTGTGTCATTTAAGGGTGTATGTGTATATCGTTGAATACACCGTATTTTAAATACTACATTTAACACTATTCAGTTGTCTCTTTCTCCCACGCACGTACGCATTAACTAACATAAATCAATATACCTTTACTTACGCAATAACTGCCTCATTAGCATCGTGGTTGTAGTAAGCGCGACTGCTACGCTAGAGATCCTGGGTTTGATTACCAGCTCGAGCAGTGTTATTGGGGTTTTCTATGAAATTCTCACTACCAGCTCAGAATATGGACTTGTGCCCGGTTAATGACAAAGTTTGTGAGGAAACCTGCACGCAGTAGAGATTTTTCTTGACGGTGTGTGAAGTCTGTCAACCCGCACTTGGCTAGCGTAGTGGACTATAGCCTAATCCCTCTCAATCTGAGATGAGAGGGTTGATATTGATGATGAATGTCAATAGGCTCGCGTCGTCAAGAATATGGTATACATTAGTGGATTATGGATGGATTATGGTAGACCTGTGTGTATACATTAGTACACCTCTGCCTAACTCATTCGAAATATGCGTGATGGTATAGTAAAATTTATAAAGTTGTGATCATGTGATGGTGGCGGCGATGGTCGGTTTATTCGTGTTTTAGTTATTTTTTTTAATAAACATTTTCAGAAGAAGGAACATTAGATTTTGTGTAATTTACTACAGTAGCGCCACCCTAATTTAATGCCTATTGACGGACACTTTCATACAGACTTGGTTCTCCAACTCTACCCTTATAAAGTTCATAGTTTACGGCGGACTCAAATTATCGGACGCGGCTAATACCTAAAAATACGTATCTCTGCATAATTAATGTATCATATTAAACATAAAATAGTTTTCCGCCATAAAGGCCAGTCTAGTTAGTTATTAGATTTCACAACAGAGTTTAAAGGTTCTGATATGAGGTAATGAATGGTTCTGCTGCTCAGCTGGTCCTTGGCTGGTCCTCCTCCTCCTCCTCAGTCTTTGTTCTGAGAGCTGTTCTAAGTGAGGTACTGTCTGAGACGAGACGAGGTTACATCCATAGACAAAGACTAGTTTTTTTTTTATTAATTTAATTGTTTTAATTTTTACTTTACAATAAGCTCATTCGAGTTTTACCGTGCATCAGTGTCATCAACTTTAAGTTGATATGGATAGAATCCAATGACATACCTACTTTAGAATCTCAGAGATAGTTACATTATGGCTCCTCTACACAATCGGCCATGACGGGCGATTACACGCGAGCACGATCGTGTAGAAGGGGTACTTGCCTGTAGTCGCCCATCATGGTCCTTAATCGGCGCCATGATCGCGGCGAACGGCGACTTGTCGGTTTTTCGGGCACGCATCAAAGGGAATCGCTTGTAGTTGGATGCGCGTGCCCACACGATCGCCGATCATTCATTCGCCGGAGGACAGCGAGCCGTGCGGACGTCGCGTTGTTTTTGTTTATATTCATTCGCATTAATATGGTTATTAAATAAAAGGGCTTGCTAAGAATAACTCGAAAAATAAAGTCACGTCACTCTAAATCCAATATAGCTGACTAAGTTTTTATGCTTTCCTAAGATATGGAATGCGAGTTAAATAACTAAAAATAAAAATAAAACACTTTTATTTGAATGCGCCAAAATAATAAAATAAAATAAACATTCTTCTAACGACGACTGTGGTCTAGTGGTTCGAGACTGCTAATCATGGGGTCGTGGGTTCGATTCCCACAGGACACATATATTTGTGTGGGTAAAACATGAGTATTTGTGTTTGTCTGGGTGTTTATTATGTATTAAAAGTATGTATTTATAAAAACAATATTTTATAAGTGTCATATCCATTGTCTAGTACCCATAGTACAAGCTCTGCTTAGTTTGGGACTAGATGGTACTGTGTAAAAATGTCCCAAAAATATTTATTTATTTATTTATTCTTCCATTTTTTTTATCTACTAGGTACATACATTGATAAAAAGATGTATAAGGAAATTAAATTAATGGTAGCTGCAGCTATAACCTCCACGTCCATCTTGACGGCTTGCCGCTCAATAAATGATCACGGACGATTGTGTGGATGCTTGCACAATGATCGTGACAATTACCTTGCCGATCACAGACGATCAATGAGTGCCCATCATGGCCGATTGTGTAGAGGAGGCTTTACATTCATTACGGTTCTGTCATAGAGGACGAGGTAGTATCTACGGTTCGCTGTTCTGTCTGAGGGTGCATCCATAGACAAAGACTAGTTGATAGATAGAGGTGTGATCATAGATTGGGGAATAGAAAAACAGAAATAGATATTATAGTTATGGCAATGGCAAGCACAGCACAGGGTACGGTAGGATAGGCCAAGGCAAGGCAGGGAACTAAGCAATAAAAGCAAGGAAGGAACGAAGGGGAACAAAACGAGACGTCACGAGAGTCTGTCGAGACTCGAGACGACGACGGTGGTGTTGAAATCACAAGTTAATTTTGTTGTTGTTATTACTGCTTCAGAGTACGGAACCTTGATTACTAATTTAATAAGTATGGACATCACTATGTTGTTTTATATTTATGTGAGTGTATAATTTTTCAGAATTGATAAACCGAAATGAATTTTTCAGTGTTTTCCGTCATCTTCGTTTCATCTTGAAATCCAGCAACCGCACAATACAACCAAAATGTCTGCGGAATCTGATATGGAATATTCTGATAACGATGGAGACGACTATGATTACTATGGTGAACAAGATGACTGTGACATGGAAGCTGTAGATCGAACAAAGTCTGACCCCGAATATTTCTTATATACCTGCCTAAAGGTAGAAGAAGTAGAAAAATTGTTGAATGAATCGATAGAATTGCTCAGCAATAGCCTTCAGATAACGCCTTCACTGGCTAAGGTTTGTCTGACTTTTGTTAATACTGAAATACTTACGTTGATAAACTAACTAGGATCTATTTAATAAATTGGTGTGTTTGCAGGTCACACTTCATGCATATGAATGGAATGCTCAAGAGATTATAAAGAAGTATAAAGAGAACGCTAATGAGGTTTTGGTGTACAGTCGTGTGAAATCGCGCTCGCCGCCGACGCAAGCTGGCTCCAGCCGATCCAGCTGTGCAGTGTGTGCCAGCACTCCAACAATACAAAAATACAGTGCACTTGCTTGTGGACATTACTTCTGCAATGACTGCTGGGCGATGCATTTTGAAGTACAAATTATGCAAGGTTTGTTTTATTTTGGATTCATTCATTATTTGAGGCAGAAGTCTGTAGTAATCAATACATTCAGTCACTCAGAAATAGGCTTGATTTAAAGGTGGAGATTGAGAGTGGAGGGTCCATCCCTTTCCTCCAAAAGGAGTGTTTGTATAGAATTTGTATGGGGTGTGGATATCGCACAAGATAACATAGGTTAAGACTTGAATATATTGTTTTGTTTTTTTTTTTGGTATTTGGTCTTGTAACTTTCAGAATAAATTTTCTATCTATTTTGACCCAATTTTAATACTCTTTTTGTTTATTGGCTCTATTTATGGGGATTATGGGGAACATTTTCATGGGCCCCTCTCAATCTGTGAGGAGACCATCATATTCTAGTAGAATATGATTATTCCATAAATAGAATAATTGTAGTATAATAGAATATTGGTATGATCAAAATTTTTTTTTAATACAGGTCGCTACAAAATAATACATATAATATAATGCTATAGCATATACCCATAATAATTACCCAGCAATGACTCTACAGACTGACTTAATAGTGTAGCAATTAAAAAGTCCTCTACTTTTTAGGAGTGTCAAACACTATTCTGTGTATGGCACAGGACTGTGAGCTCAGAGCCCCCGAAGACTTTGTCCTGTCCCATGTGACCAAGCCTGTGTTGAGGGAAAGATACCAGCAGTTCATGTTCAAAGATCATGTGAAATCACATCCAGAACTTAGATTCTGTCCTGGACCCAATTGTCAGGTTAGTATTATATACTTCAAGCAAGGTTGTTTTGGAAACTATATTGTTTGTGCTCCAAAATTATAGGATCAATCTATGAAAACTTTTATTTTTTATGAAATCATACCCTACATGCTGAAAAACTGAGTTATCTAAGTATGTAATAAAATATGTGGGTCTGGATTAACTATAGCAATCATTTGTTTCAGTGGATATTTCGGGCCTGGACTCGAGAAGGCGCACGCCGTGTGGAGTGTCAGGGTTGTGAGTTATTAACATGCTTCTCATGTGGAGCTCCTCACCATGCCCCAACAGACTGCCCCACTATTCGGCGCTGGCTTACCAAATGTGCTGATGATTCTGAAACAGCCAACTACATAAGTGCCCATACTAAGGTACAGTCAAAAGTATTCCTGTCTTATATTTAGCTATAATATTTACACCTACTATATCATGATCTTTTCCTGTTGTATCTATCTTTATATTATTATCAGTCCCTAGATATTAGGAATATACTCAAATACACAAAATTGGACTAGCCTATCACTCACATGTGAGACCCGTGCCCAATATTGAGACAGTATATGGCGGTATATGGCTTGATGATAACATAAAATTGATAATATACTTAATGAACAGCAGACAATTTTTGAAATTAAAAACATTATTCCTGCACATCCTGGTTCTTTAGGGAAAAAAAAGAAAGGTAAATACCCAGCCAAGACATTAGAAATTGTAGCAAATGTCTTGGTGACCGATAATGAATAAAAAAAAAATGAAAATAAATCTTGCTTGATATACTTAATCATTCTAGTATCTTGTCTAGACCAATTTAGAAGTTACCCAATCACAGTAAGACAGTAATTTCGTGATGATAATATTTTATTGTCCAAAGATTATTTATTACCTTTACATAACAACAAACAAACATCCAAACATTCACATTTATAATATTAGTACGATAATACAAGTTATTCTCACATTAGACCTTTTGTGAGGTGCTTATACTGCCTACTATAGTATAGAATGAACCTTAAACTGTCTCAAACTTATAATATGTTCCTTGAAAAGAAATATTCATAAATTTATTGGACATTCCAGTTCCTAAACCGAACCCAGGTCATTATGCCGCAGTGGCAAGAATTTGCAGGCAAAACAGTATGTTTGCCAAAGGTCAGGGTAGTGAAAGCTGTGAGTTTCTTAATATAAAGAATATTTAAGAGAATTATTTTAATTAATTTTACCGTATTGATATTTAATTTGATTGTATTTAAGTTGATTTCAGTTATGTACTTTATTTTTAGCTTAGTTGTTTTTCTGTATTTATTGTGCATGCTGTGATCTCCTGTAATCCAAGGAGTGCACATATTGAATACCTTTGTCTATAATTTGTGATGTTTTGTGTTTATTTTGTTGGAGATCCTCAATACATAAATAAATACAAATATGACTGTATCAATGTTTGTTTGAATGATGCTACTTGCAGAGCCTAAAACTTTTAAATATTTTTTGTTATAGGACTGCCCTAAGTGCAAGATCTGCATAGAGAAAAATGGCGGCTGCAATCACATGCAGTGTGGTGCATGTAGACATGATTTTTGTTGGGTTTGCCTGGGTGATTGGAAATCTCATGGCTCTGAATATTATGAATGCAGTCGTTATAAAGAGGATCCTAATTTATCCTCTGATGGCCAACTTGCTCAAGTAAGCGAACATGTAATTATCCTTTTAATAAAATTATTGGTATTGTTACTAACACAAACCAAATATTTTTTTATTGTATATTTTTTTTTTAGGCTAGAGAAGCTTTAAAGAAATACTTGCATTATTATGAAAGATGGGAAAATCATGCTCGATCTCTAAAATTGGAAGAACAAACTTTAGCAAATTTAAAAAGTAGAATTAACCAAAAGGTATGTTGGAGGAATTAACTGTTATGATATAACCAGCAAACATTGTCGTATTGAAGCTGGTCCACTTGACTAATAAGGACCAGATATGTGTTATGGAAAGCTATTTCATTCAATGTATAACAATAGTTGAAATCACTGTGTGAAAAAACTTTCCATAATTTTTTGCCGATCTGTCCCTTCAGTACAAATACATATTGAGGTTTATGTTTACGGTTAGATTCGTCAGAATCTGGCCTAGTTTTTGGGCAGTGCCTATACATAAAGCCTCATTGATCTAGTTTTCGTAAGCGAGAATGTTTACGATCAATGAGAGGAGCTGGGTTTTTTATGAAATTCTAAGTAGCAGCTCGGAGCATGGATTTGTGCCCATTGTGGTTAATGGCATTAGGCTCACCCCCTATTGCATGGGCCTAAACATACTGTACACCCACGTACAACCTATCCCTTCAGGGGTTAGACTGAGGTGTGCAAATATTCCCTGTATTCTCATGGTATGGTACGGCCTGGTTTCCGCAAATCCACGACAAAGCGCGTATTGCGTGCCTGTATTCCCATACCGGCGTGATTCACTATGGAAATATGTATAAGGCTGTTATGTTATGACCGTGTGGTATATACATGAGGAATAATAATAACAAAGTTAGTTTATTCAGTTGGAAAAATTATTCAGTATCAAATCACAAAACTAATGTTCTAAAAATTACTATTTACTCTGTTTACATAGGTTATGGCTGGTGAAGGGACGTGGATAGATTGGCAGTATCTTTGGGATTCGGCGAAGTTATTGAAACGTTGTCGATACACATTGCAATATACATATCCCTATGCTTATTATATGGAGAATGGGCCTCGAAAAGAGTTATTTGAATATCAGCAAGTGAGTATGGTACAATCTATTATCTAATTTGTAGAAAATTATCTTTTCCAAACTTGGCTTCATAGCCTGTAGTATGTTATGATAATGAATAACATTGTTTAGAGAAAAAATTTATTAAATTTTTAGGCGCAGTTAGAAGCTGAAATCGAAAATTTATCGTGGAAGGTTGAAAGGGCAGAAACGACTGATAGGGGTGACTTAGAAAATCAAATGGATATTGCAGAAAAAAGACGAACTACTCTACTCAAAGATTTTCTTGAATTCCATACCGATAGCCCTTCAAGCAGTAAAGTATAATAATATATCACAAACCTCAAGATATGTCTTAGATAAATAGGTAACTATAATGTCGACACACTTGTATAATATTTGTGCAAACTAGAATCTTTTTGTTCTGCCAAAGTATATTTATTAACATGACTTTGCAATAAAAATAGTGATAATAATTAATTTTAGTTTTATTGAAATGACTACCTACCTACCTTTGCCTAATAATTTATTCTTGTTGTGTGTGATAACGTAACGTTTGCTAGATGCATTGCATGAACCTAAATACCATCAAGGCTAGGTACTCTATTTGTAATTGATATGGTATTATGATTGTCTTTGTATGTATTTAGTTGGTTTGCCTAAACAAATAAATTACTTAACTATAATAAACTAGCGGCCCGACCCGGCTTCGCACGGGTGGACATAAGATTTTTTCCCTAATCTTTTCTAGCAATAAATATAGCCTATGTTACTCAGGGTGAAAGTAGCTTTCCAATGGTGAAAGATTTTTTGAAATCGGCACTGTAGTTTTTGAGTTTATTCATTACAAACATACACACAAAAATACAAATCATGTAGATAAAAAAATAATACTGTAAAGTTTCATCAAAATATGTTCAGTAGTTTTAGCGTGAAAGAGTAACAATATCCATCCATCCATAGAAACTTTCACATTATAATATTACAGATAGGATAGGATACGCAGACCTCTAATTTTACCGAAAGTTGCAATGCGAGGTCAGCATTTTACTTGAATTTATTATTGTACGTGGTCATGATTATTTAAACCAAAGACTACAATCTAAATATATATCCTATTTAGTAAAAATAGTCATTACACATTAAACATAGTCATTTAATCTGTAAAACAGATGATATTTTTTTTGGTCATAAAATTATTTGGGATTGTTGTATTATCGGAAGAAATTATAATTTTATATGAATAAATGAAGAGGACTTCACGCTTCACACTGTTCACTGTGAATATCAAATCAAATCAGATAAAATTATCTAGTGACGATTAGTCGATTCTTAATAAAATGATTAGATAATTTGAATCAGATTTTATTAATCGACTAGTCAGTCGGTGGTATGTCGGCGGCTATTTTTAAGTAGGTAATTTGAATCAATTATAAAATGCCTCGTGCCCTCAGATCCCTTATCTCAGACACTCACCTTCCTTAGATTAGGAATATTTCACATCAAACTCTTTTGTGACCTGGCACATCTCTAAATACATATCACAGACAAGCCGAAATCTCAATCAAAAATAAATTAAATGTGCAACACTAGTAAGTAGCTTTATTTAATCTGTTAGTGTGTACTGAATGTGTCTGTGTGTTAGTAGCCAACAAAATGGCTACCACGAATGACTCGAAGGCGCCCGTGCGCCAAGTAAAAAGAGTGCAGTTTGGTATATTATCTCCAGATGAAATCGTAAGTAATGATTTTAGAATCCCTATAGTGAAAGTGATTGAAATAATATATCAATTTCGTGTTTGTGAATATGTAATATTCTGATTCATGTGTGTTATCTGAAGTGGCACGCAGTTAGCAGTTCGTGCCTATGGCAAATACAAAATGTTAATTGTTTGGATTGTATCATTGTACTCCTCACTTATTTTAAGATTTTGGTGTTTATAGATTATTTTCTTAGTTCGTCCAGTTGGCTTTTTGATAAATATTATTGTAATCGGTTTCTAATAAACAATCAAATGTGATGATTGTTGCACAACAAATATAATGCTTTCAGCTCAGCTTTATGACGAAGCTCTTAGCTTTATGACTTTGTAGGCTCATAGTTTCATGAATACTCGATCATAGATGAAGATGAAGCTTGTTTGTTATTCTATATGCATGCGGTCAAAGTACCAGTTCTCATACTGCTCCTTTGCCAAACTTGTCAGATGGTGTCTTAGGAAATAGAAATATGATGTTTTCAATCCAAAATATTCAGCATTAAGGGGTGATACAATTTTATTATGCCATAGAAGTTAGAACACTACTAAAACATGTACCAATTAATCAAATAATAATAGTAATTATTGTAAATTTTAGCGACGGATGTCAGTTACGGAAGGGGGGATTCGGTTCCCTGAAACTATGGAGGGTGGTAGACCCAAGCTTGGTGGACTTATGGATCCACGACAAGGGGTGATAGACAGAAGTTCCAGATGTCAAACCTGTGCTGGAAACATGACTGAGTGTCCTGGACATTTTGGACACATTGATTTGGCCAAACCTGTTTTTCATATTGGTTTTATAACAAAAACAATAAAAATACTTAGATGTGTTTGTTTTTATTGTTCAAAGTTGCTTGTCAGCCCAGTAAGTTATTATCTTTTTAGTAAATACTACATGAAATATTTACTTGACAAGTTATATTTGGTTTTAAGAAATTTATTTCTCAAAGAACTTTACAATGTTCGCTTACAAGAGAAACAAAAATAATAATAATTAGCTTAAAGTAGGTAAAACATGAGGGAAAGTTTTATACGAGTACTTAGTTAATATGATAATGTTAAATAATTCTAAACATAGTTATTATAAAACAGTTTGCATTAAACAGTTTTTTAGTTTTAGTTTAAATACATTTAAGGATTATTTGATAATATTAATTGATAATTTATTTTTTAGACTAATCCAAAGATTAAAGAAGTTGTAATGAAATCAAAAGGACAGCCTCGTAAGAGATTGACATATGTGTATGACTTGTGTAAAGGCAAAAATATTTGTGAGGGTGGTGAGGATATGGATATAGGGAAGGAAGGCGATGAAAGCAAGAGAGGCTCCGGGCATGGTGGTTGTGGTCACTACCAACCCTCTATCAGAAGACAAGGTCTTGATCTCACTGCAGAGTGGAAACATGCTAATGAAGACACACAGGAAAAGAAAATTATTATCACAGCCGAGAGGGTGTGGGAAATACTTAAACATATCACAGGTATTTAAATAATATAATGACCTACATTCTAGTAGTATTTAGAGTAAACTTAATGTATATTTTATATTTTGTATAAAATATAAATTGTTGTTCTAGATGAAGAATCATTTATATTGGGTATGGATCCAAAATTTGCAAGACCTGACTGGATGATTGTGACAGTGTTACCGGTGCCACCATTGTCAGTGAGACCAGCCGTAGTTATGTTTGGTTCAGCCAAGAATCAGGATGATTTGACACATAAACTTGCGGACATAATCAAAGCAAACAATGAACTGATGAGAAATGAACAGTCAGGTGCAGCAGCCCATGTGCTTAATGAAAATATTAGGTTACTACAGTTCCATGTTGCCACATTTGTTGATAATGACATGCCTGGTATGCCAAAGTAAGTACTTAAATAAAAAATAAGTAACTGTATTTTTATATTTCTTCATGCAAATGGTATAATATCTTGAAATAATTGTCTGCAATTTCAATTAATTTGGTATTTACTTTATGAATGGGCTATTTTTTTTTTAGAGCCATGCAGAAATCAGGAAAACCCCTCAAAGCTATCAAGGCTCGTTTAAAAGGAAAGGAAGGAAGAATTAGAGGAAATCTCATGGGCAAACGAGTGGATTTCTCTGCGCGGACTGTAATTACACCTGATCCTAACTTGCGTATTGATCAAGTAGGAGTGCCCAGATCTATTGCACAAAATTTGACATTCCCTGAATTAGTAACACCATTCAATATTGACAGAATGCAAGAGCTTGTCCGTAGGGGTAATGCACAATATCCTGGTGCTAAGTACATTGTTCGCGATAATGGAGAGAGAATAGATTTAAGGTTTCACCCCAAACCATCTGATTTGCACTTACAACATGGTTACAAAGTCGAACGTCACTTGCGAGATGACGATCTTGTTATATTCAATCGGCAACCTACTCTTCACAAGATGAGTATGATGGGGCACAGGGTAAAAGTACTTCCATGGTCAACATTCCGTATGAATTTAAGTTGCACATCTCCCTACAACGCCGATTTTGACGGCGATGAAATGAATTTACATGTACCCCAGTCAATGGAAACAAGAGCAGAAGTTGAGAACATTCACATTACCCCTAGACAAATTATAACACCTCAAGCAAATAAACCTGTCATGGGTATTGTGCAGGATACTTTGACAGCTGTAAGGAAAATGACAAAGCGTGATGTGTTCCTCACAAAAGAACAGGTTATGAATCTTCTTATGTTCTTACCAACATGGGATGGTAAAATTCCACAGCCTTGCATTTTGAAACCACAGCCATTGTGGACTGGTAAACAAATATTTACTCTCATTATTCCTGGTCCTGTTAATATGATTCGAACTCATTCCACTCATCCTGATGAAGAAGATGATGGTCCCTACAAGTGGATTTCTCCAGGAGACACAAAAGTAGTTGTGGAACATGGTGAACTGCTTATGGGTATCCTATGTAAAAAATCTCTTGGTGCCTCAGCAGGTTCCTTGCTACATATTTGCATGTTAGAGTTGGGCCACGAAACTGCTGGGCGCTTCTATGGTAACATTCAAACTGTGATCAACAACTGGTTGCTGCTAGAAGGTCACTCTATCGGTATTGGCGATACAATTGCTGATCCTCAAACTTACCAAGAAATTCAGCGTGCCATCGTGAAAGCCAAAGAGGATGTCATAGAAGTCATTCAAAAGGCTCACAACATGGAGTTGGAGCCCACTCCTGGTAATACTCTCAGACAGACATTCGAAAATCAAGTGAACCGTATTCTGAACGACGCTCGTGACAAAACTGGTGGATCAGCTAAGAAATCACTAACAGAATACAACAACCTAAAGGCTATGGTGGTAGCAGGTTCTAAAGGTTCTAATATCAACATTTCTCAGGTTATTGCTTGTGTAGGTCAACAAAACGTAGAAGGTAAACGAATTCCATTTGGATTCCGTAAAAGAACTTTGCCGCATTTCATCAAAGACGATTACGGTCCCGAGTCTAGAGGTTTCGTAGAAAACTCATACCTTGCCGGTCTGACCCCTTCGGAGTTTTATTTCCACGCTATGGGAGGTCGTGAAGGTCTTATCGATACTGCCGTGAAGACTGCTGAGACTGGATACATCCAACGTCGTCTGATAAAGGCTATGGAGTCTGTTATGGTACACTATGACGGTACTGTTCGTAATTCAGTTGGACAGCTGATTCAGTTGAGATATGGTGAGGATGGTTTAGCTGGAGAAACAGTAGAGTTTCAGAATCTACCCACAGTCAAATTGTCTAACAAGGCTTTTGAAAAGAAATTTAAATTTGATCCTTCAAATGAGAGGTATTTGAAGAGGATATTTAGTGAGGACATTATCAAGGAGTTGACGGAATCTGGTTATGTTATTGGCGACCTTGAGAGTGAATGGGAACAACTTTGCAAAGACCGGGAGGTATTACGTCAAATTTTCCCAAGTGGTGAATCCAAAGTTGTATTGCCTTGCAATTTCAAGAGAATGATTTGGAATGCACAGAAGACTTTCCATATTAATAAACGGATGCCAACAGATCTCAGCCCTATAAAAGTCATATCAGGTGTTAAAGATCTACTTAAAAAATGTGTTATTGTCGCGGGCGAGGACCGCCTGTCAAAACAAGCTAATGAAAACGCTACTCTACTATTCCAATGTTTGGTCCGTTCTACTCTGTGTACTAAGTTTGTATCTGAAGAATATAGACTTTCAACAGTGGCATTTGAATGGTTGATTGGTGAAATCGAAACTCGATTCCAACAAGCGCAAGTAAACCCCGGCGAGATGGTGGGTGCCCTGGCGGCGCAGTCTCTCGGCGAGCCCGCCACGCAGATGACACTCAACACCTTCCACTTTGCTGGTGTGTCATCTAAGAACGTAACACTCGGTGTGCCGCGTCTTAAGGAAATTATTAATATATCTAAGAAACCTAAAGCTCCATCCCTAACAGTGTTTTTAACTGGTGGTGCGGCTAGAGATGCCGAGAAAGCTAAGAATGTGCTCTGCAGACTTGAACATACAACATTGCGCAAGGTTACTGCGAATACTGCGATCTATTACGACCCTGACCCACAAAATACAGTCATTGCTGAAGATCAAGAGTTTGTTAATGTTTACTATGAAATGCCAGATTTTGACCCAACCAAGATTTCGCCATGGTTGCTGCGTATTGAATTAGATCGTAAGAGAATGACAGACAAGAAACTTACCATGGAACAGATTGCTGAAAAGATAAACGCTGGTTTTGGTGACGATTTGAATTGTATCTTCAATGACGACAACGCCGAAAAACTTGTGTTACGTATTAGAATTATGAATAATGAAGAAAGTAAATTCCAAGATAATGACGAAGAAACAGTTGATAAAATGGAGGACGACATGTTCTTGAGATGTATTGAAGCTAACATGCTTTCTGACATGACACTACAGGGTATTGAAGCTATTGCGAAGGTGTACATGCATTTACCACAGACTGAAGCTAAGAAACGTATTATAATCACAGAGCAAGGAGAATTCAAGGCTATTGCTGAATGGTTGTTGGAAACTGATGGTACTTCACTGATGAAAGTACTTTCAGAAAGAGATGTAGACCCTATTAGGACATTCAGTAACGACATTTGCGAAATATTCCAAGTACTTGGTATTGAAGCTGTGCGAAAGTCAGTAGAGAAAGAAATGAACGCTGTGTTGCAGTTCTACGGTCTATACGTGAACTACCGTCACCTTGCCTTGCTTTGTGACGTGATGACGGCTAAAGGTCATCTTATGGCTATCACTCGTCACGGTATCAACAGGCAAGACACTGGTGCACTCATGAGATGCTCATTCGAAGAAACGGTAGACGTGTTGCTGGATGCCGCGAGTCATGCTGAAGTAGATCCTATGAGAGGTGTGTCTGAAAATATTATCATGGGTCAGTTGCCGCGAATGGGAACTGGTAAGCTATCATTTTCTTTTTTTCTTTTTTTTGTAATTTTTATAACACTAGATAGCTACTGAAAAATATTTTCATTGTTAACCAGGATGCTTCGATTTACTACTTGATGCTGAAAAATGTAAGCTGGGTATGGAGATGGGTGGTCTTGGTGTCGGAGGAGTTGGAGGCGGCATGTACTTTGGCGTGGGCACGCCCTCTATGACGCCGCTCATGACGCCGTGGTCTACACAGAACACACCTGGTTATGGCAGCAGTGCATGGTCTCCAGGTCAAGGTGAGAAATATATACTAATTATTAATTAAAATAAACTATGTTTCTTTTTGTAATACTTTCTGGATGATTTTTTTTGGGTTACTTCTTAAAAGTCGTCTATAATTTTATTGTATTATTTTCTTGCAGTGGGTAGCAGCATGACGCCGGGAGGTCCATCGTTCTCGCCTTCTGGTGCATCGGACGCGTCAGGTCTGTCTCCTGCGTACAGCGCGTGGTCGCCACAACCTGGCTCGCCGGGGTCCCCCGGTCCCCCGCTGTCCCCCTACACGTCCCCCGCCGGCGCGTCCCCGTCCTACTCCCCCACAAGCCCAGTGTATGCGCCTGCCTCCCCGAGCCTTACTCCGACGTCGTCACATTACTCTCCGACGAGCCCGTCATATTCTCCGACTTCACCCAACTATTCACCGACATCTCCAATATATTCACCAACATCTCCGAGCTATTCTCCTACATCCCCTGGGTATTCGCCCACATCGCCCTCCTATTCGCCTACGTCACCAAGCTACTCCCCAACTTCACCAAGTTATTCACCGACAAGTCCAGCGTACTCGCCAACCTCGCCGAGCTATTCACCGACGTCGCCTAGTTATTCGCCAACGAGTCCATCTTATTCGCCGACTAGTCCATCATACTCACCGACCAGTCCAGCGTACTCACCAACGTCGCCCGGCTATTCGCCGTCTTCACCGAGCTACTCGCCGACTAGTCCGGTTTACAGCCCCGCTTCACCGAGCTACTCTCCGTCTTCACCGAATTATACGCCTACATCGCCTGCTTATTCTCCTACAAGCCCCTCGTACTCGCCGACATCGCCAGCGTACTCCCCAACTTCGCCCAATTATTCACCATCGTCCCCTAAGTATTCGCCTTCGCCTAACTATTCCCCTACGTCACCATCTCTGGCAGGCGGGAGTCCAACTTATTCACCGACAAGTCCACAATATTCTCCTACTAGTCCCCAGTATTCCCCAACGAGCCCGGCTTATTCACCCTCGTCTCCACAGCACCCGGGAAGCACACGTTACTCTCCATCATCTCCAAATTATTCACCGTCTTCACCTAATTATTCTCCTTCATCGCCCGGATATTCCCCGTCATCGACAAAGTATTCACCAACATCACCAACTTACACCCCGACCTCTCCAAATTATTCACCGTCATCTCCCGCATATTCCCCGTCCTCCGCTGGACCGACTACATATTCTCCAACTTCACCTACATACTCTCCTACTTCACCTAGTTATGACGACGGCGACGATTAAGTTAATTAATAATATTTTTTTATTATTATATTATCATTGCATTCTGTTCTATAATATATTTGTAAATATTTTCAATTTCCCCATCGAAGTGGGGAATTTATATGCAAAAATACTTCATAAAAGTAAAAAAAAACATATTTTAAGAATATGTAGTACACATTTTGTCAAGTAATAAATTACAAAACTTATTTTTCTCATTATAAAAACAACTTTTTTCTTTGTATTGGCGTTGTAATGTTTGTTGCAAATACATCGCCATTTAGACAAGTGCGCTTGATAATTAGAAAATAATATAATACACACCTTCAGACTAAAGAAAATAAGATGCAAATTTAGAAATAAGTACGTACTGCCTGTGTGGTGATTAAAGTAATGATATCGTTACAAAGAAATTGTTAAGCATATTGTGGTGGAAAAATAAAGTTAAACTATTTAATATTATTGAACTTTTATTTATTTCATAATAGTAACCCCTTTTCATTAATATTACAATAGCATTCTTAAAAATCGCAAATAGGTACATTGTAGGCAATTAGGTAAGACATTCATTAGGGAATCGAAATATATAACAAATGCATTTGGGGTTACACATAAGATTTACTTGAAATGGGTACAAAAACAGAAAATATTAAGGTTTCTTACATTTTTTTTAAATTAAACTGAAATAAACAGCCATCAGCATCATTATGACTAAAATTGTCAGAACATAAATTAGCAGCTCCAAGGTAACATTACGATATAGCAATGTGTTTATTGCTGTACCTACTATCTACACGTCTCTAAGTAGGTATTTATAATAATAATACTCTATCTTACTACAATTTATAAAATACAAACCATTATTGTATCTAATGTGCTTTATAAACTTCGAACACAGCCATTTTATTTAATTATATTACTTACCTACATAATTATGTACTAAGCTAGATCATTATTTATTATTAAGTAGATTACTGTGAATTTGTCGCATTCATTCACAAACAATAAACACTTATAAATAAACTTTTAAACCTGTAATCTATCGTGTAAATGTGCTTTATATATCTACGTATTATTTATACTAACCTACTTAAATTTATTATAAAACATGACCTATACATATAAGAAAAAATACAAACACGTAAGTATCTAATGAATATTATGGAAGCCGTTTTTAAGCAATTCTGGTTGTACTTATAATTAAGGTTGGATTTATTTTCCTCGATATATCTCGATGATGCGGTCTTGATCGACGTACTCGAAGATGTGGGGCGCGTCCATTAGAATGCCGACGGTACCCGCGGTAGTGACTATGAAGAATATGTAAAGCTGTAGTCTGTCGATCACCATCGCTACGTACTTCCAATCTTCACGTGTCTGTAAATGACCGTTATGTTAGAACCACTTCTTGTTAACCGATTGAGCTGTAATTATGCATAAACTTTTAGTTCTGGTGATAATACATTAAGCAATACCATTCAATATTGCACCTAATAGACTAATAGTTTCAAAATGGCTATCGCTACAATATAATAGCGATGATGTATTTTTTGTCAACCCTCTTAGTGTGGGCGCTATCGTACTAAATTCAAGATGGAATATTAAAAAAATAGATTAAATAGTCGCACTTGAATACAAATTCTCAGAGACCTGTAGGTTAAAAATTGTTTGTTTCGTTCGGGAATCGAACCCATGACCCGTAGCGCACAAGCTGGTGACTCTGGCACTGAGTCAATCGTGCCAGTGCCATAAAATATAATTTAGCGTAGGTACAGTAATTAATATTTTACGTACATAGTGTTCGGAAATACCAGTCTCAGGAGTGGTTTGTCTGAATGGTTTGTTTCTGCCAATGCCAATAAGGATTGTCACAAGTTGTAAGCAACGCTATAATTATGTAAACACCCTTATGAGTGTTAAGTATAACCATTTTTTGGTATTCGGAAAGTCGTCATAGATCGTCTTCCACGTTGGGAGGTGGTAATTACTGCATATCTGTGTCGTACCGACTAAAACCGCACTTGCCTTCCCTTGTCCTTGATTCGTGACATACACCACGACCATGACAGGCTATGGCTGGGTACAACCTCCAAACCCCATTAAAGGTCGAGGGCCCATCGAAGGCTCTCTTCGCTTTCTACTCGAAGGCGCGCGAGGATCCAATACGCGCGTCGCTTACTGGGGCCTAGATTAGCTTTAGCCACCCTCGGGCCACAGTTCTTCCTGCGCCTGGTGCATCTACTAGAGGTACCTACATGCTTCTCTTTCTCTTTTCACCGCCTCTTTTGCAAGCATAACTTGCTCGCAGTAAGAGGTAGGGGTTTCCTACGCGCTCTCGCCACAGTAGAAAGCTGCCGACCACGGACCGAATGACGGTCGAAAGCGAGAGGTCATCTATGGCGCGCGTGGGTATTATCTTTGCCTTAATAATAGTTATATATATAAAGTAATAATATTAAGAATTAATAACCTGAATGTAAAGATCTTCGTTACGTAAATGTTCAGCAATGAACTCTACTGCTTCTGTGGCCTTCGCTGCTTCGGGTGACAGTAGTAAGGAATCGGAGCTCTCTGATTCCCTCCGCTCTCCTCCAAGACCCAGGCCGCCCAGTGCCCCGAGTCCCCCCAGGGCGCCGACCTCTCCGACGCCGGCCGCTCGGTTTATCTTGCAGTTTGGGTGGTGCAGGTCCGACATCTCCATCGCCTCCATTTTGCTTTGTTTTGCACCAATTGCACTAAGAAGTTAGTATATCCACAAGGTTCACAGGTTAGGTAGAGTATGACTATACACTACTAAATGCGATTGCTTTGCGAACGTACCTGATGTGTTTAGGTAGATCGTGTGGGGCGGCTGCGTGCGGTGGAGCGCCCATGCCGGGCATTTCCATCATCCATCGCAGTCTTGTTTTGCGCGGACGACGCATCATGAGTCCTGTAGGAAGATAGTGAAGGAACACACTTCGGATCCAAAGCGGCATTCTGTTGAAAAATATGTGAAACATGTCATAACAACAATCTATAGACTGTAAGTATAGCATTACTTCAGATCAGTATACCTGTGTGTCCTTGGACCTCTGAAGTTCCAGTTGATAATGATGACGGTAACTAGAATACTGACGGTATTCATGATGAATGTAAAGAGCAAGTACTTGGCAATCAGTGGTAGCACAAGGGATGTTGGTGGTAGGATTTTTGACACCAGCAGCAAGAACACAACCAGTGATAGTAAAATGCTGATACCTAATGTCACCTACAACAACAAAATATAACATGAAACGAAAATGGCACCAGGTGCTGGAGGAACAGATGTGTAGGAGATAAATAGCTTTTCACCTTTTCTCCAGCTTCGGCAGGTAAATAGAATACCAAAACGCAAAGGAACGAAATCAATACTGTTGGCAGGATCAAGTTGACTGTATAAAACAAAGTTTTTCTCCTGATTATAATGTAAAATGTAATGTCTGTTTCAGTAGGGTGGTTTCCTTCGTATATATTTAAGTACGCTGGCACTTCAATTATGTCCCATGTGCCTGACTTCCAGTAGTCTGATAGATCGACAAAGTTTTTATTATTGTATAAAGCGAGGGATACTTGGTCTCCATTGAAGGTCCATGATCCGAATTTCATAATGCAAGTTTGTTGATCGAACGGAAAATATGTTACGTCGATTGTGCATGAACTCTGTGAAAGTAGATAAATAATTATTCATAATTGAAAAAATTTGAGGGCTCTGTACTCGGCAGATCAGCATGAACTGATAATAGTGAAGTTCAGTTACCTGGTAAATAGCAGGAGGCACCCACAACACTTCGCCGTTCGGGTAAATCAAGACGTTAGATTTATATCGCACCTCGTAATTACCGTCAGCGCTGAAAAATACATTTTCATTTATATCCACAGAAATAAAAAATAAATCTCATAATATAGGTACCTAATATCAGATTAATCGACAATTTCCTCGATCTTCTTCCCGTTCCTATTGGTGAAAACCGTATGAAAATCCGTACAGCAGTTTTTGACAATAGCACAAAATCAGCGTGGCGGGGACTTAATTATGTAGTGATGAGGATTATTGTTTTACATAGGCACTAGGTAATTAATGTTCAACTTTAGAGAGATTTAAAGAGGTTTTTAGGAAGGTTTAAAGTGCAGAAAAATACTAACTTGTTAAAAAGTACAATGTCAGGCTTCCAGACCTTGTCGGGTGGCAGACGCAACACGCCTATGCCACCGTAGTCCGCCTCATCCCACATCAGCTGATAGTCCATCCATACCAAGCGAAGCCACACGTTTGATTTCATGATCTGATTCTTTTCGTTCTGTAATAGAAAAATGTTAGTTTATTAGTAAAATATACAAAAATGAGCCCATTAAACTCGAAAACTCTACTAATTTACGAACCCAACAATTTTGCGAGAAGATTGCATTCTGACGAAGGAACTAGATATTATGCTTCAAAAATAGTATTATAGTTCTATTGGACGCGATTGAAACTGCGGGCAACATCTAGTTTAATATAAACAGAAACAGCAAAAATTAAAAAAATCTATAAATAAAAAACCTCATCATCAACCCATATAGGTCTTTTATTCCGCCCCTACTCCTCTCAGAATGAGAGCGATCAGTCATTGGCCTAATGCGGGATAGCAGACTTCACACGCCGTCAAGAAAATCTCAAAATGCAGGATTCCTTACGATGTTTTCACCTTCACCGTCTAGGCGAGTGATAAGTAGTTAATTTTATTAATAATACGCACATGATTTCGAAAAGTCAGAGGCCTTGGATTCGAACTCAAGACTCAGCAGCCCCATGGTCAAATCATTGGGCTATCACTGTTTTTTATAATTAAGCTTTTTTATAATAAGAAATATCATCTATCTAAATACAAAAAGTACTTACAACGTTTATGAGTTGTACAAAGGCTAATCCAAATCGCACGTCGACTTTCTGAGTCATGTTCTGAACTGGGCGGATAAGTTTGTTGTAGCCACGGAACAGATCGCGGACAAGCCGCTCCTCGTCTTCTGAGCACCATCCTGGAATCGACAACAACCTAGGTGATAATGTCACACTCCCGATATGTATACTGTTGATTACTGTAATCTTCACTTGAATAAATGTATGCTGACTTCACTTCCTATATTAGTGTCCTAAAGGATAACGTTAGATACTGTTGATTATTTTACAAAACTAGTACGTAGGTTGATTTTGATGATGACTTTGATGACGAATTTGTTTTATATTTCTATAATTTAAAATGTGTACCAAGTCAAATCGAAAGAATCTATTAAAGTTCGCGAAAGTATCGCGCCTGTATGATTTAGGTACACTTAATGAGGGTATGATTGTGTATAAAATATAGTACTTAATGTCAACCTTTTCTCCATCTTACTCGTTTAGAAGAAACGTGTGATTCAATGTAAATTCATCATAATTATGTATAATACGCATGCAAGGCTAGAGATATAGACCGATTGTTTTATGTGTGTTAAGTTATCTTTGTATATAACTTTCCTGGCTATATGAAAGTCTATTTATTCATCATCCCTATCTTCACGAAAGGTCCCCTTTATAATAATTTTGCTGAGAGCACATCCTACGTAGCATCCGTAGCAGAGATGCTGCTACGACGACAGATCAATAAAGACCGACCCGTGAGATAATGATGTTTAGGAATTGCTCAAACATTAACTGATGCTTATGTTAGCATTTATTTAATATAAATAAATATTTAAGTATTAAATAATTAAACTGAGTCCATTTATATACCAGTAAACTTGCATGTGAAGTTTTAAAAACACATTTATTTTCTACGTGGATTTGAAATTGGATCCATCAAGTAGTTGGTAAGAAATGTTAATTTGATATAATATATAGTTTATTTTTATTCAACATAAAAACTATTTACATAGCAAACCGGCAATTGAACATTTATTATTTATAAAAACAAAATGATATATTATTGTTATGATGATATCATATTTGATAGTTGACTGAATTGTTGTTAGAATATGGAGTATAATATATAGTGAGTTCGTAGTACCTGAGTAGAGGAGCGTGAGGAGCGCGACGGCGAGGCACAAGCCGCGCGACCCGCCCGACATGGCGGCGCGTACTGCCGCACGGCGCGCAGCCCGCCGCCGCCGCCGTCGCGCCACACCTCGCCCGGACCACGGCCGCACGGCCGCCGCGCGCCCGCCCAACTTACTACCCTATGCACTTGCTGCACTTATCTTCTACTTATAGCCGGCATACCATTAGTGGTACCTATTAAGTTTTCGATATCTACATTAAAATTGTTTGGAGTATAATTGTACTTCAATCGACCGTAACGACCTTTTTATAAGAAATGGCATTGCAATATTTAACTGATTCAATCTACCGCCAACAAATCAAAAATTCCCTATCGCTCACCGGCTCTATTTTGTGTGTAGGTAGGTTCTGTATAAATCATTCCATCGTTCGTACAGAAATCAGCCAGTGATGTGCGCATGTGCAGGTATCCCGCGGGATACCATCGATTGCTCCCTCACTCTGCTCCGGCACAAATCGCCTCCATCCGTGGTAATATTATGTAGGTCAGGGATGATTTACATAACTCACAAACCGGATCAGAGAGAGCAGTCACAAGATCCAGTTTGCAAAATTATGATTACCAAGGAATATAGCAATCAAGAGTGTTTTACGGAATCTAATTAAGTTAGGAGGTATTCTTTTAAATGACATTCAGTAAAAACTTCAGAGTATACAAGTAGTAAGGATTCAGTACTTTGTTGGAATTAGTCATAGGATGTAATTTGTAGTTAATGTAAAAGTTTAAAATCTCAGTAAGGTAGGTAACTTTTAGGATTCTATGGTTTGTAGAAAGAAAACAAGGGCTTTGTTTCATTCGTTTATATTTAATAAACAAAGTGCAATTCAGAGTTAACCCTAACAATTGAACAAATCTTGGGGACAACAGGCTGTCCCATTGCCGACGGAGGGATGCCGCAGAACGTTCTATCTAATACGAAGATAGAAGTCCGCATGGGGACACTCGCGCGGCTCCACCGTCCGGGTCGTCACACAACCTCTAGCGAATGGTAAGATGATAACAGTAAACAAATGGATGACAAAAACATTGACTTATAATCATACCCGGTCCGCAACTTCCATCGGACCGCCTAAGATTATTGACAGCAGTACTTCGGAAAAGGAAAACATTACAGGAGCTTTGCGAGGGTACATTCCCGATGGTGTGTACCCGCGCATTCTCACCATTTACACGACGTTTTCCTTTTGAGAAGTTTACAACGTTTCTGTATTAAATTAATATCGATGATTTATAACAATTAAAGTAACAATTTGATCATGATGGAGCATGAAAATAAGGGTTATGGAGTGTGGCAGACGAGCGGCAGGACTGGTCAGCTAGTAGGATATATTATTGTACCTGTTCTTATCAACTGATCGTGTTCGCATCTGTCAATAAATAGGCACCTTTGTGTTATACCCTCTATGTACTTACCTAACGAAAAACCGGTTTATGTTATAACTTCTTGTACTTATAAAATGTTGTATATCTTATAAAATGAGTTATATCTAACATGTACATGTCTGAATCGATGGTCGTATCTTTTTAATTAATTTTCGAAGAAGAAAATTTTACAAGCTAATATTATTTGTCAGCATACGAAAACTGTAACTGTATGGAAAGAAGTACAAACGTGATATTAATAATGTAATTTAATTATTTGTAAAAGTCGTTCCGAAAGACCCAGATATGACTTTATTAAAATAATATTTGTTTAACTACAACTTTTAACGAACGATTTATTAAGCTATAGCCATGGGTATTTTACCATTTATAACAATATCGACCCGTTCACAACGAGGCATATCACAACCTGTACCAATTGAATCAACATTGTTTGTAAAGTTCTATACTAGCTACTGACACAATATATCCGAAAATAAAACTAGGGATTATAACCACGATTCATGGAATCGAACAAGAAGGAAACAAAGGGCCATTGTTTCACTGCCCAAACTCTTAACTGTACAATAGATTTCAAGAATCGAAGAAGTTCTAACAAAGTTTAAATTTTAAATGCGAATCAGGTCGTTCAACGGTAAGAAGGAAGACGTTTTTGTGCAATTATTTTCTGCCGCAGTCTTGTCTAGTGGGTGGCCACTTGCTGCGGTCACTACTCGTTAGGCCCTGGCGACTGCGGGCCGGCAGCGCACCGCGGCGGCGTGGCGGTGTTGGTGCCGAATACCACGTACTGCCACTTTATCGCTTTGGGCGACCGTTCCGAACACGGAACATCTGTTACAGAACCGCTCATGCAACTCATGACATCCTAAAAGGATCGGGTATTGAGTTTTGGTTTGATTCCAATGAGCGTGACGACCGTTTATCATTGTATTCTTAGAAGGAAAAGTACACAATCGCTGAAGTTCTCAAGGGAGTAGAAGACGTTAGTGGGATGGGCAGTTATTTGTTGAACGTACAGTGTTGGCAGTCAGCGGTAACTTATGTCTACAGGGGGGCGCGGGCGACAAGGCAGGCGGCCACAACTTCGGCACCGCGGCGTCAGCGTCCGCGCCACTTCGCTCATCACAACTTAACAAATATTCGCGGTATCACAGAACTTTTTGCATGCGCAGCCGCAAGCGGGCGGGTCGCTACGACACCATGATGTGTGGCGCGGACAGCAGCACGGCTAGCGTGGCGATGATTGTGAACAGGGTAAAGATAATAAGGCACAGTCTGTCCACGACCATGGCGGCGAATTTCCAGTCGCGCGAAATGTCCGCATCCTCGTCGTCCTTGCGCATCTGGAAAATAGTTCATCATGTTTTACATCATCTAAAAACGTATTGAAATACTTAACTTTAATGAAAATTAATAACGTAATGTTCGTAGTGTTACCTGATCTGTGATGACTCGGATCTCCTTCAGAATGAGGGAGAGCTCGTAGTCGACACCGAAGCAACTGTGTGCGGCTAGCCCCGCGCCATTCTCCTCACCCCCCCTGCAACAAGTTCACTCTGTAGATATCGGCTACATATGCACTCTATACTACAGGTGGAGCCGAGGAACGAAGGGCACTACGGGAGTTATGCCGATTTAATGTTAAAGACCCAAGACCCAGAAGTAGAAGTTACTAATCGAAAAGTGAAAACTATGTGATGGCCCGTGAAAGAGTATGTTGATGTTGAATGTTTTTAAATACTCATGATTTTAGCTGTTAGGGTCGGGTTTACTGCGGAACGTTCGAGGCTGGGGAAAATTATCGTAACCGTGCTATTTACGGCGAGTAGTGTTCGTGTAGATCGTCGAGGGACCTGTAGTAACGGCAGCATTGCGGCTGCTGCGATTGGGGGTGGCGGAAGTCGTCGTCGATGTCGAGCACGTTCGCTAGGAGCGACTTGGAGGAGCGCTCGCGCAGCTCCAGGTCTGGCGGAGGGGGCACACGCGCCGGCGGCGGCGTCGTCGCCGAGCCCGGCCGTGACATGCGTAGCACCCACGGTAGCCAGTACAGGAACACGCAACGAATCTAAACAATATATTTACAATAATAAAATCCGTTGATTGAAAAGGATAGATGTGAATTGTCGAATACATTTAAAAAAATACACAAACCCAATCACTCATTTCGTGAGTGTCTGCGTGCCTATGGTGGTAGTTGAGAATTAGTATGGTGGAGACGACGGAAGATGCCACCATGAACATGATGCAGTTGAAGTAGGTGCCCAGCAGCGGCACGGCGTCTGACGTCGCCGGCATTGTCTCCGCTACCATGTTGAGGAACACCGTCAACGACAACAATATCGTTACACCTGTACATTAACAACACTGATAAAAATATACTGTTTGGTTTATTAGTTATTACAAATTGTAGTATTTTACTAAGTTATCTGATCAGCACTTGCCGCCTGTGACACAGGTTTACTTAGTACAGGCACCTAACACTGTAATACCTCCTAATTATTTTGTAAGTTGTCACTGTATTATATTTTACCTTTCTAATTGTAATTAATAATAATTTTTTTATATATATACTGACTGACTTTATCAAAGGGAGACATTTAAATCATTGTTATCATTATGTTAATGAAGTATTTACTTTCTTCTTTATAACATAACCTTTAAATTATCTAGAATAACAAAAAAAAAAAAAGAATCGTCTAAAGTAATTTAGTCGGTATGGGTTGATATTATTAAAAGCACTCAACAATTTACAACTTCTCTGATTCCAGGTCCGAAGGCGATTCGCTAGAAATCATTATGATCTGATATCGATATTAAACATATTTTTTGGCAATTCATTAGAAATAGAACTTGTTGAGCATTTAAGGTTTGGTAGGAAATACATAAATATAATTAATAAATATTCTTGGTTAATTTTACACAGCACTAGTCTAGTCCCAAACCAAGCAGAGCTTGTACTATGGGTATAACACTTTTAAACTTCTTTTTTGTAAATACGTACTTATAATACATAAGAAACACCCAGGCAAACACAAACACTTACGTTCATCACATAAAATATTTGTGTTCTTTGGGAACGGACCGACACGCGAACCAAAAGTAATGTTAAAAGAAAAAAGTAATGTTTGATACCTAAAGACAACTTCTCGCCGGAATCTGGCGGCAAGGTGAACCCCAACAAAGCCATAGAGGCTATGAGCACGCACGGCACGATTAGATTGAAGAAATAGTAGAGCGTCTTCCGGCGGATCACCACCGCAAATGTGATGTCGATGTACGGCTCCGGACAACAGTTGTAGTAAATCTCATTGCGCTTGCCGGGGACTCCTGCATGACAAAACAATATTTATTACATACTAGCTTTTGATTGCGATTTCATTGGCATCTCAAAAAACTTTTTGAGAAAAAATGTACCCTATGTCCTTGTCCAAGGTCTAATCTATCACAGTACCTAATTTCAAAATCGACTCTGTAGTTTAAGTGTGAAAGTGTAACAGACAGACAGATGAGCTATTTTCGCATTTTAGTTGACCTGACAGGGTTTTTATATGAGTAAATATTTATTAGTTTGATTGTAAATACTTTACCACTGAGTTCCTAAAAGGCAGAGAGACATGATTACTGATATTCACTCACAGTTCTTCACTATGTTTTAGGTTCCATGTAGTATAGGTAGGACCTATTGCCATTAACTGTGCCAATTTGGTGTTGCAAGCGTCTATAACTACAGTTACGGCTACGGTAACCGTTTACCATCAGTGGTTTGCCACCTTAGTGGTATAAATAAAATAAAAATACAAAATCCTACAATAGTACTTTATTCCTCGTATCCAGGATCTCACATTCGGCAGTCACGTTTACGACCACTAGACTAATGAGGCAGTTAATTGAAGGGAATATTTTTAAATTATTACCTATTAGTTCCCATTCGCCATTTGTGACAAAACTGCTTATATCTCCACCCCCTTCGTCTTGTAGCTGTAGATCCAACTGCAAAAAGTACTACTGCGTTATTTAGCTGAACATACACGGAGATAGTAAATAAATAAATATTCTTAGACAATTTTACACAACATGATCCCCATCGTCCCAAACTAAGCAGAGCTTGTACTATGGGTAGGTACGGTCGAAACAAGAGTTAAGTATACAGGCAGCTAATTAAATATCGTGTTTTTTTAAAGATTGTGTAATTATGTATCACATAATATGTGTCAAAACGCAGGTATTGTAAGCTGCTACACATCAAACCCTTTGACGGGTAATTATTTAAATCACAATCTGTGTAAAGATGCAGATTTCGTTCGCTACCTGTATACCAAACTCTTTTGTTGACTGTACTAGACAATGGAAATAATACTTAAATAATTAATACTTTGTATGTAATATATTTTTTTTTGTAAATACTTAGGTATAATACATAAGAAACACCCAGAAAAACACAAACATCTAAGATCATCACGTAAATATTTGTGCCCCGTGTGAATCGAACCCACGACCTCGTGATCACCAGTCCGACACGCGAACCACTAGACCACAGACGTCGTAATGGAAGAGGAGATAGTAGAATATAAAAAAACTTAACATCAACATTTTTTAGGTTAACTATTTATAAATATTATGAACCTGGTATCCATCATAAGTCCAGCTGCCAAACTTCATTTCGCAACGTTGGTCGTCGAAGGGAAACCAGGTGATGTCTATCTTGCAGGTGCTCTTGAAGATGCCCGGCGGCACGTACAGGCACGAGCCGTTGTTGCGCACCACCACGTTCGTTGGGTACGTGCTGTCGAAGCCTTCGTCCGCGCTTCACAAACATTAAAATCCATAAGTTTCAAGTCATGAAAGGGTTGACCAACCAATGCGCAAATCGATGATTGATTGGCGAAAAGTGGGAGAAAGGTTATATTATACGTATGCTGCATTTTAAACTATTGCATCAGTCCCAGTTGGCATTAAAATATGTCTTTTCTTTATTTCCATATTTGTAAAATTGTCTTTTATAACTCCTCTGGTGAAGGTGGAGTTGTCGAATTCGCAACTGAAAACCACACTTTATGTTGTCAGGGTCAGTGTAGAGGGACGAGGTGTGGGGCAACACTCCCAACTCCAACCAAAGGGACGGTCCTCTGACCAGGCGGGCCACGATCCGATGCGAATCAAGATTTGCTCGTTTTAGTACCCCTGTCGCTCGATAGATGTCGCTACAACCATATAGCTATGTAAGCGTCAAATTAATTTTATTCTTCCTCGACTCATCAGACAGACATAGGTCGACAAGTACCTAAGACAGGATAGTTGTTAAAATAGGTACTCAAAAACTAAGAAATCTGAAAGTTTGAAACACTTGGCTGATTGAGTTGCGGAGGTCAGATGGTAGTTGCTCAGTGCAAATGACTGATTACCTATCTAAAATGATGCGACTGATATTTTTATACCTAAATCATCTTCAACATAGTTCTTATATTTAAAACATATAAGAGAGAACTGAAACAGCACTCAAAGTTTCCCAAGTTCTGCAAAGCTTTGTTCTGTCACCAAAGTATATAAGTTCAAGTCTAAAGTTATATCTCAAAGTACTATGCCCACGACAGCACTTTCAAAGTTCTTAAAATACCATGTTTGAAATTTTCGGTTATATTAATTCGAGATATCATATTGCTACGAAACTACGAAAACCGTACTCATATTTTTTGTCAAATTTATGAATTTGCCTTGTCAGATAGTTACCATAATCGCATATTTAGGGTAGGAACCCTATATGGATATAACTTATAAGTAAAAGAAAATATGTATGTTATGCATAAGATTCTAGTCGTGTGTTTTTTATTTAATTGTAGAAATGTATCTAATAAAGTCTTATACTCAAAGGAGGTGAACAAACTAGGTTATAATGATTTATATCAAGAGGAGTGGCAATAGCATCCACCTGTGTAATAATAACGTCATACTTCGATCATTAATTAAGCAGCCAACCGTGGTGCCTGACTACTGCAATATATGTTCAAGAAAGTTCGTTTTGATAATCCACTCTAAGTAGAAGGTTAATCATAGCGCAGGTTGTCTATTGATGTAGTATTTATTAAAGCAATGGTAGTGAAAACATCCCATCTCGCACGTTTTCCAGAAATGTAGATACTTACTGTAATACACTATTGTTATGCGTAGTATTGACATTGTATGTATGTGTGTTCCCATGTAATGCGGTAAACCTTTAGCCAGTGACGATCACATAATAAAACTTAGGACTACTAGTAAAAAAAAAATATCAGAAAAATTTAAGACGCTCAGCAGAGTTACTGGGAAGCGAACGAATATAAGTGAAATAATAAGATATTATTTCACTACTATGGACTGTAGCCTAATCCCTCTCATTCTGTGAGAGGAGACCCGTGCCCAGCAGTGGGACAGTATATGGTTGATGATGATGATGATAAAATAAAACATTAATTATAATCATCATCATTATCAACCCATATACTGTCTCACTGCTGGGCACAGGTCTCCTCTCATATTGAGAGGGATTAGGCTATAGGCCACCACGCTGGCCTAGTGCGGGTTGCTTAATTAAGTATTATTAATACGCATATGAATTCGAAAAGTCAGAGGTGCGTGCCTTGGATTCGAACTCGAGACCTTCGACTTGGCAGTCCAATGGTCGTACCAATTAATAATATACATAGAAAAAAATCTACGAGATCTTTTAACCATGGAGTTTCTTGCCAGTTCTCTATAGAAAACAACTAATTTAGATCCTTGCACCTAGATTCGATATTTCCTCAGTGCCTGTATAATGTATATGGCTTATATGAAAAAATAAAACAATTTTGATTTGATTTTCATTTTTTATAGACACATTTTGGTGCAAACTAGATACTAGAACAACACAACCATAATTTACGCTTTCCATACATGAAACTGATTGATATCGGAATTTAATTAACAGTTGCCTTTATATCTTAAAGATTGATAGCGATAAAACGAAAGTTAATATTTTTTTTAAGAAACTAGTCCAGAATAATCGATTGTTTATTTTTATACACAGCCCAGTCATAGTTTACTCACTATAAAATATAATAAAGTTTTAATTAAATATATTTGTTGCAACTCTTCTCAGACAGGTGTCTAGTTTGGGGGTCACCGTTTATTCATATAATCTGTGATTTACTACAAGAAACTATTAATGTAAACCTAATAGGACTGAATAATTTTTTTTTACTCATTGCCATTACCAGTAATCGAATCGAAACTCTGAGTAGCTATACTGAGAATTGCTATTAAGCAATTCCATTAGGTATACCTATAATAATAGTTACTATTCGTTACTATAACTTTGTTCAATCTGTTAAACAAACTCAGGACCTCTCGCTCAGCAGCCATGCTTGCGATCACATTTTTCTAAACTTCGATCGTGTAGTTTTCGGCTGACTTCTTGCTACTGAATGCTTTTAGTGTTACTCTTATCCCAGCTATGTTGGTTCGGCTTCCAGTCTATTCAGATACCGCTGTATTTTACATTGAGCGACTGCTATTAGACCTCCGCAACCATATTTCTGGGCAATACTGATACCCTTAGGATAGACTGGTTGTCAGGCTGTTTGGGCTTCCAACTACCACTGGTGATTGTCATATGTGTATGACAACCGGGATCGACAGCTTTGTGCTCTCCGAGGGACGGAGGGGTTTAGATTATCATCCATCCACAGATTGACCGTGGCTGCCTTGCAGATTGGTCGATCAGCGTAGTTATTACTAAGCCACGAACTTATATTAAATCATATATGTATACGTACCTGTTGTACATAAGAACATCTGGTTTCCATAGCCTGTGGGGTGGTACTCGTAAATCTTTGACTCCACCAAAATCCGAAGTGTTCCACCTCAAGTTCATATCATTCCACTCCTGGATAAACAAACAATTGAAGCATGTGATTAATGAATAGATTGATGCATTAACACCAGACAAACGTAATAAGATTTTTACATCTCATTGCTGTGCAAAAGATATTAATTACTTTCTTGTAGCTCTAAATGCTTGTATGCATAAAAACTTATACTCACTAGTTTAAGCCAGATGTTTGTTATTAATAGCTGGTTCTTCTCGTCCTGTGAACATACATTTGTATTTTATTACTGGTTCTGTCCCGTTTGTTCATAGTTTAAACTGGACTCAAATTAATCATTATTATACTGTGAGAGTCGGTCAACGAGGATTATAGAAAAACGTGTATTCGAACAGGTTTCAGGACGACGTTTAGACAAAAACTATAAATAATGTTTGAGTGTTGACGTCCACGAGTGCTATAATATGTTCGTGTGCATTAAAATGTAAGGACATAATGTAGAAGACCTGCTTGGTTACTTCGCTTAATCGTTCTCGCAGCGCTCGTATCGTGGTAGTTTATTTAATAAACGGTACTTTTAGATAATCATGTGAAAACTATTCATCTTGATATGCGCGTCTGTGATAAGCCCCGGTGCAAATAGAGGAGTATTTTAAGTTGAATCTTTCTCTGTCTGTCAGTGGCTCTGTAGCTCGTATATATGTGATAGATTTAGATTTTTCTATATTTTTTAAGCTTATTTATCAGGACGGATTTTGTAGTTATTATGGAAGATAAAAACTTAAGACCCCGTGATCTATGAATTAACTTGACGCTAGTAAACGCTTTGCGGGAGTGATAGCAGTATACAATGATTACATGTGATGGTAAACCATCCTAATGCGCCGGGCATGCTACTTACGGTAGCACACAGTAGTTAGGTAGAAGTCTGAATAACATCTCCCATTCGGAAGGTACTGATCATACGAAAAAAGATATGCGTATAGATACATAATATTATGTAGTAAATAATTAAATATAGGAACGCGTCGACCTGAGAACCTCCTTCTTTTTTCATTGGTTAATTTATTTTATTTTATTTATTTATTCACATTTTATTTATTGATGCACTAAACACATTACAATCGTTACTAAAAGAAAAAAACCTTATAACTAAAAGTTTTGAACTAGATTATAACGTAAAACTATGTGCACACTGCAAAATTATTGTTACAATAATGAAAAAGCTCATGACTTTTAACTATTAAAGGTAACATACTTATAAAATATGACGTTCCTCGACACCAGTAATTTTAACGAGGATGCTATGCCTTATTGACAATACCCACCTATTGTCAATCAGGCATAGCATCCCAATTAAGGTTAATACTTACCACATCGATGATCTGCATGAGCGTGAGGCCGAAGGATAGCTGCAGCGGGTCGCTCTCGTTGACAACAGGCCTCTCCAGCACGTTGTAATGGTCCAGTAGGTGGTGCAGCAGTCGCTTCTCGTGATACCCGCCGCGTGCCCCTAGCAACACATAATTACCCACCTTATAACTTGTGTTAATAAGGTCCATTATAATTATAATACCTACATTATAGAATACCTCCATATGACCAACTCTTTGGATCTATGCAGGTTATAGTATTTTTAAGTATAAATTTTGGAATTGAAAACTATGAATACAATATTAATATGCATATATTAAAAGTAATATATGTATAAATAAGAAACCACTGAGGATTTTTGCCCTAAGCTTGTAAGAAAAGTCATAGCTAGGAGTTTGTTTGTTTTATCTGAAGACCCATAATAAAATTAAGCTTGCCATGTTAAAATATTTAAGGTAAACCCTAAAAGGTAAACGATGGGCCGATATATACAATGTATTGTGCTGTAGATTTGTATTCTTCTTTAGGTTCTGATTATTTGTATTGTGTCTCGGTACACGGTTTTATGTAACTGGTTACCTCTGTCACCAGTTACTCCATTACATTAGTTACTGTTTCCATTTGCGTCGTTGGGTTTTTTTGAATTTGTGTTAATATGGAAAGTAATATATTTTTTAATGATCAACATAATTATTGCAAACTCAGTTACTGTCTCTGAGCAGCATAAGAGGGTTTAACTTAAGGTATAGCACCACGCCAACCTAATGCGGGTTGACAAACTTTACTCGCCATCGAGAAAATCACTCAGGCATGCAGGTTTTGCTCACAACGTCGCCCTTCATAGTTTTAGCGAGTGAAAATTAAGTAAACTGCGCACATGACTTCGTAAACTTAGTTGTGCGTGACGAACTTGAAAAGTTAAGGTGTATGACTTGGCAGTTGGTGATATCACTTCGTGGCGAATTTCACGGATCCCATGGCCATGACAATAGGGCAGGTGAAGGCAAGTGCGGTTTGTAGTCTGTACGACTCCGACATACCCTGCCACCTCCCCGGGTGGCGGAGGATCCATGAGGATTTTCCGTACTATAAAAAAGGGTAGGGTTAAATTCTGGGACTCCGCCGACCGACCAGATAATGGCCTCAGTAGGAGGCACGCGTGTGGCGAACACGCCTTGTCTTCAATTAGTATGCAAGGCAAGGCTTCGCTAATTGAAGGGGTATCTAGATGGACCACAGCCTGTTATGGTCGTAGCGAATTTCACCGGCCATGACTATAGGGCAGGTGAAGGCAAGTGCGGTTTTTAGTTAGTAAAGAAGGGTTAGGCAGAGGTGTACCAATGTAATCCATAGTTCGCCGGTATGTTTTGGTTCCAGGGGAAGAATAAATAAGGGACTAAGAATATCAT
This sequence comes from Acronicta alni, assembly GCA_964056405.1. Taxonomy (NCBI): domain Eukaryota; kingdom Metazoa; phylum Arthropoda; class Insecta; order Lepidoptera; family Noctuidae; genus Acronicta; species Acronicta alni. The sequence continues at coordinate 10,213,666 of OZ043914.1, forward strand.
AGAAAACCTCAACATTTTGCCATTCACTTTAAGGCGATATTTATTTCCGAAAGACACTACTTACTTACAATAAATAAGGAATATTTGATATTGTAGTGATAGAGCTACCCAATTACAACAAAATTTCATAATGTCCAATTTGGTTTCCATTTTGTGTAATTTTTTGTGTTGAAAATGTATAACGAGTTTTTTTGGTGCTAAACTTTTTTATACATAAACGTATCTCAAAACAACCGCAAGAACCTGTGCAATGACGAAGCCATTTCGCAGAATCATCTAAATTAGCGTTAGTTGAACATTGTTGATCAGCTTAATGTTATTTTTTTGTTGAGATTAGATTCACAAACGGTTTAGAACCCTTAAGTCTGAGGAGAAACTTTGCGACTCTCTGCCATGCATGTTCTACCGTTTGTACAGAGGCCAGCACATCAAGCTACCGCAATCTCTCGAATTTCTTTGATTGATTTTTACTTTAATACAAAACAATAAGGTGCATATTCAATTGAGACAATTTGACAGTTTTGGATAGCTTGGCCTGCTGGCGTCTGTACAGCGGGCGGTATTCTAAGGAATTGTTTGAAATGATGCCAACGGCTACTTTTACCACCGCACCTCTCGCCATTGGCGTGGAGTTCATCCACATACTCTGGAACCACTTTGGTCTCATACCGTACGATTCTAGAGGCATTTTCTCCCACGCTTAGTTGTGGAATCAGCTCGCTACCGAGGTTTTCCCGAGAGACTACAGCATCCCTATGGGTTCTTCAAGAAGGGTGTGAAAGATTTTTACAGGGTTGGCAACGGGCAAGTGATATTTCTGGTGTTGCAAGCGTCTATAGGCTACGATGGCCGCTTACTATCAGGTGGGCCGTATGCTTATTTGAAGCCAGCAACACCAGTGGTATCACTCTCGCGTTGGCAACTTGAGACCTCAGTTTTTAAGTCTCATATGCCCAGTAATTTCAATTTTTACAGTGCCCTTTAAAACGGAATACAATATGTCAGCACATTTTTGCTTAGCTGCAAAATATTTGACCATGTTGTCGTATCACCCCAGACGTGTCACCTCTGCATCTTTGTCAACTCTGCAGCATGAGCAAAGCCTACAACTTTGGAAATATGCTGAAAATCAGCGGTAGGCTAATAATATAATATACATATGTATATATACATAGATACTATTAGCATAATGTCGCATGACAATATGTGGAGCTGGTGTACTCTATGACACAGTTTGTTAGTTTTAATTCTTGTTACTCTGCTGCATTTCTTTTCTGTGTGCTCTTAATCTATCCATTAATTAAAATCCATTTATTCTTCCATCAATCGTCATCATCATACCATCATACCCAACTATATTAGGGTCGGTTTCCAGTTAAAACAGATGCGGCGAAATACCTATCAGTATTTTACACGAAGCGACTGCAATCAGACCTCCACAACATAATTTTTGAGTAATACCGATATCTTGAGGTTAGATTGTTTTAGGCTATTTTCTGACTAACGATTTTCATAAGTTCGTATGACAACCGGGACCGAGTGCTTTACGTGCTCTCTGAGGCACGGAGGGATATCAATGTGTTAAGAATGGTCGGTCACCCATCCACAGACAGACCGTGGTCAAACCTTAATCTTGCAGATCAGTTGATCAGCGTAGTTAACTTAACCACGAGCCCCCATGTTTTCTTCTTTTATTCTACCTACAATATTAAACAAAAAGCTTTCACAAAATTCAATACCCATTGATCATAATATAGGCAATACTTAATGTTTTAGTTGGTTCATCAGATTCAATGACAATTTTACTCCATAGAGTATTTTATTGCGTGTAATATGTCATGATACAAATATTATGCGAAAATTAACAAAACCTTCACACAATATTGTTGTTCTGTAACCCATTTGATTTTAATATCGATTGCTCCCTAGGGATAGGTCGGTTGAAAGGAGAACGACTTAAAATCAATAAAATAAACATCCCACGCTGTGTCTATCGTTACGTTCTAACGTAATTTGTGTTATAGCAATTCTAATATCTTTAAAATACTTATGCTAGTTAGTGTTAGTGTAATCATGTAAAGTAAATAGGTAGGTTTCAAAATTTTCAAATATCTGTAACAAAACTATGCAGAGGGTAATTTTTTATTAAATTTTGTTACAAGAAAAGCAATTACATGCGATTTATTAGTTTGCCTCATCATTTATGAGCGTTATCGATACTCTTATTATTGGATGGCCTCAGAGAAAATTGTTTTCGTAAGTATTGCTATTTTAGTAGCAATTTGTCGCAATAACTTTTTTTGTACCACGTGTAATGCCTGTTATTTGATCTAAGTAACTGTGCACTGGTATATTTTTGAACATTAGTTTATTATCATGTAGGTAATTGTATAATATTGTTATATGTATAGGATGTTAGAGGAACAATTTCTGGATTATTTGCAATGGGTCAATGGTATTTTAATGATATGATATTTATTTAATTCAGGATACAAGACTCATATTATAATATAAAATACTACAATAATACAGTAAAATATAAGATAATAATAGAATAATAATAACGTTATCGGTTATAATGCTTTCAAGAGTTTCAATATCGAGGGAATTTTCATAAAAATAAGTAGGTATAATGAACAGTCATTTGACAACGGCTCTTACTGTAGCTAATCTATAAAGTAGGTATTTCCTAAAGATGAAGGTAATTATAAGTACGCACTGAAGTGTCGTGTCTTGGCAGAGCTTTTTATCTTACACTTGATACCCTAGAGGTTATTCAAGAGCTAGCGATCAAATCTCATCTCAAAACCTTTGATGAATAATGTTGACACTTAACTTAAGAACACAACACATATTTCAGAACGAAACGAAATATAAATTATGTTTATTGTTAACTTGTTTGTTTAAAAAAAACATTAATATGCCAACAATTAATATGGTGGTAACCATTTCGATTCGCAACAACATAGGAAACGTAAGGTCTATTTTCTTTAGAGAAATGTATTTAGATTATGAATTAATGGCACGTGTTTTATAATTATATTGCGTTTTGTATACTTACTTATTTTTGGAAGTGTAATAACATAACTTCACTTGTCGAGTTTAACATACTGCTTAATAATGGAGAAGGCTGAGGTGGATGATGTGGAGGCTTACCCCTCGGCCAGAGCAGGCACAGCAGCAGCAGCAGGCCCGCGGGCGCCGCCAACAGCGAGCGGCGCGCCCGCCCGCCCATGTCAGCGCCGCGAGGCCGCCGCGCCGCGCGCCGCCGCCGCCGCCGCCCCGCGCCGCGCCATTCCCCCCCGACCGCGCGTCCCGACCCCTGCCTCCCAAACGCCGCACTCCCGCTTCTCTATTAGGATCTTTCGAATACGATCGGCTTAAAATTAAATCTTTTTACGGTTTTCATATGTATGCAACTTGTTCACGACCGCTCGCCGACGGCCACGCGTGCCCTCCGATCCTCAAACATCGCCTACTGCGCTGAGGGGATGTGTGTGGAGTCACGGCGTGTTTTTGAGCATTGTTGTTCAGCGGAGTGCGGCCGACCGTGGGGCAGCGGAGCCGCCGGTGTGCGGACTGACGGAGCGCCAGGCCGCGCAGCCGCGCCGCCGCCGCCGCCCATTCAACCGCCGCGCCACGCCGCTGCGCGCTGCTCGCCGACCTTGTCTCCTCCGCGCCTCGCCTGCACGAGGTCCTCGCTCCGACCGCGAGCCCTGACACCACGCATACCGCACCACCGTGTTACATCACACACCCCTCATTGATGCTAATTATCTACTATTCGCAATTATTTAGTCACCTTTTACTATGAAAACTACGTATTTGTGATATATATATTGTATTGATATAATTTTTTGAAAGGTCGATTTCCCATGGGTATTCGTATTCACTTAAATGTTTTGTTATTGTGAGTCAGTACTATGGTCCAGACTAGACACATTTAACCAGTGTAACCCCGTTTGTATAGCCTGTAGGTTTTATATGTATTTGTAAATAATGAAAGTATTGTGGTTAGTGTGCAGGTTATAGATATGCATATTTTCGCTAATATGGGTGGTGGATGAGGGTAGTCTGCCGTAGTGTTGTGTGAGAGCGACTCGGCGACAGTGCGGGGATGCGACGCGGCGCGGCGGCGCGCGGCAAGGCGCGGGGTCGCTTGCGATCAATGAGGCCGCTCTTTTCTCTGCTCGCAGCCTCCCTGCACCCCCGCACCCAATACACTTCCCCTTACCATGCTGAATTCATCCCGTGACTCTGGCACTTTCAATTCGAACATTAATTTAAAAACATTAGCTGACGCTTTTTTTTTCACAGGAGGGAATTAAGTTATGTTGAAAAGGGAAATCTTGATAATAGGAGGGCCACAAAACCCCATTTCAGTTGGCAAAGCCGTCATATACCTACTTAATTTCTACTGAGAGAGGATTGTTTATCAAAATCTTAAAAAAGTGAGCTATCTCAGCCTTCATAAATTGTTTTGGGCCTGATGATTACTAGATATACAGTCTTATAAGAGACTTGGTTATAATTCATTGTATGAAGCTATATATTTTTTTAAATAATGTCTATATTTAGGTTCATCAATCGCAAAACAATCTAGTGGAAACTACTACCTACTTATTATAATATAATATAATTAAAGTAAGGAATGTAGTGGGTGCTATAATCCAAAAGAATTAAGCTTATATATAATATAAATTTGTAAGAACATTTATTTCAAGTAATTATTTTGTACCTATTTTGTATTAGATTTTTCATACATTCTGAATTTCCTTTAAATGTTGAACAATGATTTTCAAGGGTTATTAGAGTAAATTTACTATACATATACTTAGTATGTAACCAGGACTAAGTAAGTAGACTTTAGGAAACATAGGATAGGATGGGTCTCGTGTCGCAGAGAGAGCCGAGGCATGCCTGCGCCTAATGTCGCGCAACCTGATAACGAAGGGTGTTTGCTCATTAGCGCAACCACTTTACGCTCCTACGCGGCTGCGCTCACCGCTACACGATCACCGACACTTTGCAGATATTCAAAAACTCGCGTTATACCGCCTGTTTCACATAATACTCACGAAGATACTGCTATAAGGTTGATTGAATTATCATTATAAATATATATATAATGTTTTTGCTACAATCACAGTCAATTTAGAAAAGCGATGGGAGTGATGATGTACTTAAAGATACCATTATTATTACATTGTCCTATTAAAGCTGAACCAGCTTTTTTCAAAAATATTATGCTGTAATGATAATCAGCAGGAGACATTTCCTTTAAATCCTTCCTACCGTTTACTCTAACTTTTGTTGAAAAGCATTATACTTAAATTACATAAACGTCAATGATTAGGTAAAACTTTCCGAACAAGATAAAATAATAACTCATTCATTCACTCCTTAAATTAATTAGTAACTTGAGATAATTAGAGCCGTAGTGCAGGCAATTAATTATCAACAACAAAGTAAAGGACTGGAACAATGCTATACTCGGAGTTCACGATCCAGTACCAAGTCTATATTAGGCGTTGGATATGTTTTGTAAATGGCAAATGTGTTGAGAACAAGGAAGTTTGCGAAACTTGGAGAAAGCGTCCAAGGAGTAGGTACTTACAGTTGAATGGCGCAGTAAGAACAAAAGCAGTTCATTTGCTAGAAACTAGGCGAAATAATGAACGTCATATACCTGAGTGAAATGTCAGAAGTAAAGGTTAAAAGTTACGAGTGCATAAGCGCGAGTGTATAGGGCGCTTCGAGGACTGACTGCACTAGGCACTCATCGCCACCCACATAGGCTTTAGTGAAGCTGTGCCAGCATCTGTGTACTTACTTCGATACTTAAAAAGCATATTTCTGTTGCCATTGTTTACATTGTAAAATAAAACTTGGAAAACAACACCGTTCACATTTAATAGCACCTCCTTTTGAAAACTTTTCGCGTTACAAATTCCTTTGCCCTAGAGATTTGCCGATTTTAAGATGGATATGCATAAATTATGTAGGTACTTACCAACATCGGCTTTCTTTTTCAAATGTAGAAGAAAATGAAACTACTACTCCTACTCGTACTACTTTTACTACCTACTCCTGTTCGTAGAAGATAAAACCGTTATTATTTCTTATTCACGGTGACTTCAAGCTTTTAATTGTTTACATAATATGTTTAACTAGAATTAGGTCCGTTGCTGATTTTAGACCTGTACCTACCTAAGTACCTACCTACCTATGTTCTGAATGTCTGAAAAGTTACTTTCAAAGCTGCTATGGTGCTTTCTTCAAAAGACCGTTTTCCTTGCTCTGCATTGTAACAGTCACATATTTGCTACGACTACTATGTCTGGACTTTAAAAGAGACCTTGATTCTCTGAATTTGTTTCGGCGGTCTTCTCAGAGGTCGTTAGGAAATGCCGGCGCCATCTACTTAGCTTAAAAATGTAAAAATGGCAAAGATCTATTAACAGAAATAAAATATACTTTATCTTTTACTTATACATACAATGTTTCAGCGCGTAAGTACCTATTTATGTGTCAAATACCGTTAATCATAAAAACCGAGTAGGTACCTAACAGTATTTTTGGAAACTAGATATCTATAAATTTAGTGCTTTCTCGATGTTAAATTACTAGGTGTGATTGTAGATCGTAAGTTGTGTTGCTGTGGCGTGGCGGTGCGGCGTGTCACGGCGTCGCGTGACCGCTCGATGGCTGGCTGCAAATTGCACATTACACGCCGCGTTCGGCCTGCAACCGACCATTAGTGCATTCCCGCAGATTACTTCATAGCGAAACCGACCATGTTAAACTGTTACATTTTTTATAGACTAGCGAAATTAGTTTTGAAAGACACTGCCATTGAAGTGACAAAATATCTGTCGGTACTTGATTGAGTTTGTTGTACAGCAAAGAGTACTTACCTATGTTTTGTATTCTGTATAAATATATTGTATATTTTTTATCGTTTCTTCAATTTGATGTAATTTTCCAACTAATTTAGTCCGCGGTAGGGCTTATATATGCACAGTCGCCTACCCCATTTCAAAGTCTCAAATAAACACTGGTTCTGTCAGTGACGTTCTACAATGTCGAAACGTACACAAATTGCTTATCTTAATTTAAATTTTACAGATTAGCGCGACAAGTAATAATTGCCAATGTGATTATAAAGTGTAAAGAAACGTGGACTGTAGAAATTAATTAGAAATCTTAGTAACAACTTTTTAAATGTGATGTAGAATAGATATGATCATTCTATCTGCACTAGATTACTAAATTATTGGAAAAAAACGTTGATGGTCATAATGTCAGACTATTTATTAAATACAAATTGGAGCAGAGAAATTCGTATTAATTTAACCGAAATTATTGCTGTAAAAACAAATGTGAACGAACGGTACGTAGCGTTTACTTAACAAATATTAATATTTAAAGCAAAAGCAGGAGCGATTGTAACACAATCACAGCTTTTGTTCTGGAAAATACTTTAATGTCGAAAAATATTTTGGTGAAAAATTGTATTTCATTTTCATGATTGCTTCGTTTGATTTATGGTTTCGAAAAGGGTGTCGTTAATATTGCACGGACTATGAAATGTACCGAATTATATTTATGTGTTTGTTTTGGGCGGCCGAGAGCGACGGGTTGGTCGCACTGATTACTTATTAATGACCACGGGCCTGCCGACCTCCGAACGCCGATAAATATTGTCCGAAACAAATTGTATCATCGATCGCCAGTAAACAAACAGAAAAAGAATACCAATTTTCTCTAAATTTGGGAACACGGAAAAAGAAAAGTCATTTGCGAAGTAAAACAATAAAAGTGTAAAAATGTAAGTAGGGACTCAGAGCATCGACATAAAAACTTGTGTTGGACGTACATTGAAGTAGAAGACAGTATCTAAATATTAAAACTGTGGTCATGTCCTAACTTTCTTGAAAGTATATTACGAATCCTACACAGAGAATAGAAATAGCCGCACAAGACAGGAAGGGGTGTTACCGTGTTACCGCGAACTTTATTACGTGTCGGTCTAATGCGAGGTGCAAGGTGCTTTTCAACGAAAACCACAGGAAACTAACACAAATATTGTCCTTAAATATATTCTACAATACAAATTTTAAACTTACCTACCAAGAAAATATCTTAAGGACAGATTTATCGACGCGACGGTAAGTGACTGGGATGTTTGCCTTCGGAGCGCTGAGTTCCGGATATGAAACTCGTGACAAATTGTGGAATGTTATGTGTCTGACGGTGACATATGGTTTTATAGCACAAGAAGTCTTTCATTTTGAGAGCCTTCCATTATGTGACAGCAAAAACATTCGTAGGTATGATTTGTAGCCACATACAGTACGTACGTAGGTGACTTATTGATTTTTCTCTCGAGGGGTAAGCAGTGTCACGTGGGGAACAAATATGAGGCGTGTTTAACCACACGTTATGTTGGGTAGGTAGGTACCGTATGAGCCATGTACGTCGATAATATGTTAGGTATGGGGTCAAGTAATGATGATTGCTAGCCTCTCGCTACGTGCAAGGTAACCAGCTTTCCTCGTTTGACTTTTACAACTTCGGCGGACGAAGTTAAAGTACGTGTATAACTACAACATTTTTTAAATTTCTAGGTCGGTCTTTAAATCGATGCAGTGCCTTTAAAGTTGTAGTAGATATTTAAAGGTTTTCAAAGTTTCGTTAAATGTTGTAAAATTATAAGATTCTACGAGCTATGTAAACTGCGGAATAAGTTCAATTAAGAACATAAGTATGTTCATTACATTTAAGTTAGTGGTTCTCAAAGTATGTAGGTATCAGCTCACACGTGTAGAGAGTACGTCGGCGGAGCCTTACCGGGTGTAATTGGGTGAGCGTCTCACGCCTGCTATGGAAGAAGGCGGTGAGATTTTCATTAACCTCAAATGAGAAAAATGCCGCCGTCGTGTTTGTTCCTCAGATAGGAGTGTTTAACGACTGCGGAATATTCTCTGTGATGAAACTCTTGATAGTAGGGATTTAGTGTGTGAAATACGTTGTCTCTACTGATTGAATAATAAAGGAGATTCTAATTTAAAGTTAGATTCGGACCTCTAAATTACTTTGGTGGTCATCCGTTCCACGTAATCCTTCCGGACGGCAACTGACACTATTTAAATTCAAATTTCGAACTTTAGTATTAGTAATTGGGGATCAAATTGTATTTCTAATGCTGTGAAATAAATTCACGGATCATTTAACACGTAAGTTCGGTTCACACTTGACTGGTTTTTTAATTAAATCTTTTAGAGGATTCTAAATTTTCGCCGCCCGTAATTGGTCGGGCCACCGTAATATTGCCTATACAAGTATACATATATAATTTATATTTTTGCCTACAGTATCTAACTAATTAACACTATAGTATGTGCAAAGCGATTATATGTTAGAAGGCCGCAATAATTTTGGACAGCCGTTAGACAGCAAAGCAAAATTAGCTGTATCTAACGGATAAGATATAAACATTGGACTAAATTAACAGATGAGTTAACCTACTTGAACGTTTGCATCCGTCTTCAAATCTGAACAGAGGCTTTCATTTCTAGAGAAACAATTAATTTGGGTTTGGAATTGTAATTAATGTACCCTTATCAGATTATCTTTTCATTCATGTTAATGCGTAATTTAATTGCGTTAATTGGGCAGCTCGGTTTCCTGGTTGTGGCGAATTAGCGATTCCTATAATTCAGCTACACAAAGTACCACAATTTCCAGTAGTAGCTGACGTCTAAGTGTACGAAATATATAAATATATGCAGTGATAGCCTAGTGATATGACCATTGGACTGCCAAGTTAAAGGTCTCGAGTTCGAATCGGCATGCACCTCTGCCACTTCAAATTTATGTGCGTATTAATAACATAACGTTTTAAACACCTACGCAAAAATACAATCACTTATGTTCGTCACATAAGTATTTGTGTACTGTGGGAATCGAACTCACGACCTCGTGATCAGCAGTCCTACACGCAAACCACTACATGACAGACGTCGTCAGAATATCGTCATAATATGTTTTGATACTTCCACAGAGATATAACATGTAAAGTAAATTTGTATAACTTCAATTTATCTTTATAAATCACCAATTCTCATCAATCCTCATCAACCCATATACTGTCCCACTGCTGGGCACGGGTCTCCTCTCACAGAATGAGAGGGATTAGGCTATAGTCCAACACGCTGGTCTAGTGCGGGTTGGTAGACTTCACACGCCATCTAGAAAATATCTCAGGCATGCAGGTTTCCTCACGATGTTTTCCTTCACCGTTTAAGCGAGTGATAATTAATTATTATCAATACGTACATGATTTCGAAAATCAGAGGTGCGTGCCTTGAATGCGAACTCGAGACCTTAGACTTGGCAGTCCAATGGTCATACCACTAGGCTAGGCTACAATCACCAATAATTTTCTTAAAATTTGGCACTTCCCAATAAGAACTTAAGTAAGTACTTACAACGAGAAAATTTTAATTGGACACAGAACATGAGAAAAGTTTAATTGCAAGTGAAGTGTCGAAAGCTTTCATTGGGTTTGGCAAGTTTTCTTCGTTAGGTACCGTGGGTGTACAGTGTGTGTGCACATGTAAAAAGTACACATGGAAATTATAATAGGTCAACATTTACTTTTTTTAATCGTTTTTCGATTTAATCGATGTTAAGCCTGTCCACAGAAATTCTCACGCACATAATATCACATGATTCAGACCCGCAAGAACTATGTGTAGCCCATAGAAATATTCGTTCCATAATATAATTATATCATCCACTGGTATATCTGTGTGGTAGTAATGGTAATCATTTTAAGAATCTTCTTTGCTTCTGTATTTACAATTAAAAAAAACATATTGTTTTGGTATTCTTTGGTATTCTGAGGATGTACGCAGAGATAAATTATAGTTTCCGTTTCATTACGCACTTAGAGCGCTGAATAATTGAATTAGCGGTTGATTGTCTACATGACAAGAAGGAAAAGTGTTTGCTGACTTATCTCTCGTGTTATCTCGCAGAGAGAATTGGCAATTACTTTCACTGTCTTTCAGTTCGTCAAAGTCAAAGTGAGTGATGTTGATCGAAGCAAAGAAAAAGTTTTTGTTACGTTTGTTGTGTAAGGCTGACCCACCCATTATGTCAATAAGTGAAGCCCATTCAATATACCTACCTAATACTTACAATATCTGAATGTCGTAGAATTACCTAATTCAATTAGAACTATGTGAAGGTGGCTTCGTCGATGTCTATTCCAGTCGAGGTGATACCGTGTCGCGGATACGAAGGGCTTTTAGAAAATTTCTTTCCGAAAAGAACATACTTAGGGCTGATCTTTCGAGACTTTCGTCGCATAGTGACATAGAAATGTGAAACTTTCTTGTAGATCGAACGCGGCACGGTGTCAAGTGCGATTATAGCGAACATTGTGGCAGGGCGGCCGGCGTGCGGCGTGGTGAGAGCGCGGCCCGGTTGCGACCGGTCGGCCCCACCTGGTGCGCGGGCGCACACGCCGCTCTGCGCCGCCGACGTCGCGACGCTCGCTCGCGCTGCGCCCGTGTGCGCTCACACCCGAACCACGTCGTCGTAATCGAAAGGATTTTATACCAAATATCGCGAAGCCCACGCACACCACCAGTTACGATGTTTTGAACCTTGTTATGTGCCGTGGGACGTTTTGAATACAGTGATTGTTTCTTTGCTGAATAGTGTCCGAATATATATTTTGTATTGGTACTTGTTGGGGGGAAAATTGATAGGGTGAGTATTATTTAATAACATTTGTTTGATGCCGTGTCTAGTCCATGTGACGGATGTGGGTAACGTAAACAATGGTGTGTGGAGCACAATTATGCGGGTTCCATGTTGGGTTGCGGGCTAAGGTCAGCGGAGCAGCCGTGTGCGCGGTAATGAGATTAGGGAGGGCGGCGAGGCTGCGTACCCGCGTCCCGGCGCGCCACCCCTGCGCCCGCCCGATCCGTACCGTACCTACACACCGCATGCGCCGCCCGCCGCTATCCTTGTTCTATTTTCCCGCCCGCCCTAATACGTCCTTAAGTTACGCTTAAGTTATCAATTTCGTGATTGTTTACGTATGCATAATTTTGACTGTTGAAAACTATTACAATATATGTTTGTAATAAGTCATTATAAGCATAAAATAACTACTAAATTGTAAATTAATTCCTTAACACTTTGTTTATTACAATTATAGAGTTACTTTAAATATGTAGGTAAATAATAATTTATGAATAGAATAAGTCCCTGTATTTGTTGTTCAACTTGACTAGTAAAAGAATGACAATAACATCGTTTTGACAAAGCATAAATATTTATTTGTCGCAAGTTCTCTTTGTAATAAATTTAAACTAGTCGCAGTTTCCTGCGCAACTTATTAAAATGGATTGAAATATTGCGAAAATATTGACATTTTATTTTGGCTAGTATTTTTGTAATATGTCATACATTATTAATTTATAAGCTTTACCTACTTATTTAATATCACACATTATGTATAATAATAAATTATATGTTTAAAGTTATAACATTAAACAAAGTTTAACAATAAAGTGTTGTCTATGGTACCGGAGTAATGTGGAGGCAAGTTAACTGTAAGTTACTGGTTAGGTTAGTTGAACTTTTACGTAAAGTATGATAATAAGGTTTGATCAACTCCGGTAGAGGCTTTCTCTTTTAAATGTACTATAATATTCTACAAGTAATATTCATACTATAATTTCTATGAAGTTTAATGTTTTCTGATGCTAAAATGCGAATATGAGTTTCTAGAAATTCATAGTCTTGCCAACTGGTACCATGAGTTCTTTTTGTAAGAGTTTGAAATGACGGGTATAAAAAGGCAATTTAAGAAAATTGATTCTTTTTGGGAGTAATGTAAAGTTCAGAGCTGAAATCTCTCTTTTTAAAATTACACACTATAACGCCTGTATCTCGGAAGGGCTAAGCTGAGGTGTACTGATATAGACTCATACACATACAGTTCGCTGGTAATATTTTGAGGATCTATGTAAAAGGGGGCGACCCCGTTGTCATTGACTTGGTACAACACGAGAAAATCCCAATAGTACCAAAAACGCTCAGAAACACTAGGTACAGAGAGGTTTCTTTGACTGATTTTCAACTTTAATACAAAATAATACGGTTTATATTTAATTGGGAAAATTTTACAGTTTTAGATAGCTTGACTACCTGGCATCTGTACATAAATGAGGTTTTGCTAATATAACTCAAATAATATTTTAAATATGTTTTTTTGTGCTAAGTAACAAATATTTATACAATACATGCCTAGCTATTTATATTACATAGCTACCTATAATACATTATTAATCTCCGGAGGAAGTTATAAATAATTATAAAGATTAACACTAACGTTATTAAATTCGTCGGGCATAAAAAACAAGACACATAATATATTGTCGCGTATAAAAAAACACATCGCTTTAAGAGATTCATTCATATTGCGGCGATTAGCGGTGTTTATGTCTGAGATAGCTTGCAACAAGTTATAAAACGGTTATAAAAATCCTTATGTTGAACATTGAGGTATTAAATTCTGTCGTACAATAGTGCAACGTCTAACAGGATTTGTATGCAAAAATATTACCCGTAAAAAGTTTCATTTGGGTGCAATTTTGTTTGTTTTGCTAGAAATGTTTGTGGTTCATAAGAATTCTGCGATATTCTGTTATGCATTTAAATATGATAAATTCGTTGTCAGTGTTTGAAACTCATTAAGTAAGCCATTACTTGTCAAAAGTGCCAACTTTTGGTGCTTACTCTTAAGTTAATGGAGCAGCAATTCGTCTATGGTGTAGTGTCTAGTACGTAATAGCTCAATGATGTCGAACAGGCTTTTCAATATTATTTGGGTTTACAGGCGAGTTGATTGGTCTATCGGTTAGGCACGGACGCTCATAGGATGTTCACCTCTAGCCGAGGTGGTCCGAACGCTGCGACATCGCTAATGTCTGATGTTGATGTCATACCGGCCGGTGACAACGCCTACGACTTCATAAAATTTTATTCTGCTATTTTACATTAATGTACAACACTTTATGGTCAATGTACCTCTGGGGATTGATTTATGTAGGAGACATAAAGTAATTAGGTATATGTTGAATGACTAAATATTTGTTTACCTGGTACCTATTCAACTTTTTAATAATTAAATAACTGAAATAAAAGAAGTACGAAAAGTACTTTAAGGCAGTAGTCATGTACAAATAATAATATTTTATTGAAATAAAACTACTTTTTACGGATTTTATCGCGTATATTGATATTAATTAATAATATTTTATTCCGAAAGCTTTATTTTTGTAGAAACTTTCTTTGAAATCAGCTACCATAAACCTAGTATAGGCATAATGTTATGTCGCTAATTTTAATAATTTCTTTCGAATGTCAATTCCAAAGACGAACGAGATTTAAATGATGTGATGAAACGGACATCATCCTTTCATTTATCACGAACGTAGCTAACTTGATATTGAACCTGACGGGCTTCATTATTTACAGCTACACTTTAATTGAATTTGTGAGGCCTGTTCCTCCAAATATTCTCCTCCAAGTAATTTTATCTAGGTACGTGCGTTGTGATGAGATTTTTTCAAGAATGTTTGCCTCTACCAAGTTGAAATCGCTTTTAATAAATAAATTACTCCTTAATCCGGTGGGCGATATTGCTCAGCGGGGGAGCAACTTATTAAGTTTCTTGTTTTGTGCCTGACCAAAACTGAACATTCACCTTTTTAGTTGCTGGATATTTGCAAATTGCTGCGTTTCAACCGAGTTCAACTCTGATTAATTCTCAATCAGGAATATCATTTGTTTATTTAGTGTTTACACACATTATTTTAATAACAATGATGTATCAATAACATGACATTTGTTATGCTTTTGTCATGCAAATTTTGTTATTGGTGGTGTCATAAATCGTATTGTTTCTCAATTCATTTAAATGTAAAGGTGATGATAATATATTAAGATGATCATGAATTTCGGAAGACTAATAATAATACAAAGAAGAATAAATAAATAAATTATTAATTTTAAATGTCACTATTGAAAATTGACCAACTATGCTGTTATTTATTTGGAAGACAGCTGAAATTTAAATTACATTGCTCATAAAGATTCAACCGATGCAGTACATGAATGTTAATTAAAATACAAGGGACGGGGAATTAAATTATTTTTGCGGTATCTTTGGAATCAGTAAATTTATCGCTGACGTGTTTTTTTCAATGAAGCGGATGAGTTCAAATAAATTGTTAGGTATACATATAATGATAAAGCGTGTTTGGAATGCATGGTTTTGAATTTCATTTTGGCTATCAAAGTTCGTGATCCGCGGTGTTCGTTTGTTACGCCTCTTTGGCCACCATTTTTGGCGACACGTATCTAGATAATGTCCAAACCACTCGCCTTTAGCGGCCCGCTTCTTCTTTATAAGCGGAGATTTTATCAAACTTATTTCAATTTCGTGTGAGATAAGCGAAGGAGGGCGCAGCGTGATAGACTATTGTATGCCTGCTATACCTACCTATGTTTATGTTTGTCGCTAGTTGTTGACTGTTATGACGAGATGCTTGCCGCGCCACGAGCCGCTGTGTATGTAAATGTCGCGTGCCGATGGAGTCATAGGTTCAGAATCCAATATATATATTGCAAAATTGTTTAGAAAACGGTGTTTTACATAATAACGGATATTGGAAATTGGCAGTTATGGTGTTAGAGAGCTACTTGCGATGCAAAAATCATTCAATCAATTGAAATGATATGAAACGATTAGTGTTTGCCGTAACATGATGTTGTATGGTAATGGAAAAACAACTCTAAAAGCTCTTATAATTTGTGCACATACAAAGTTTTGTACCTTCGTTTAACCACCTTAGAAACTAAATTTCAACGATAGTCTTTCTCACTTATAGTCTTACAAGGAACCTAAAGCTACGTACCAAATGTCAAATTTGTAGGGTAGTGCTTTGAAGATTTCACGATGAGTTATAGACAGATGTTTTGCTTATAAATTATAAATTTAGGCACTACATAGATTCAGTTCTGGTTTCGTTACTCTATCGTAATATACATGTGGACTGTACACGAATATCAGTAAAATGTATCGCCTTAATTATGTTCGTAAGTCATGATAAATGGTCATTCAGTGTTTATAAGTGGGAATATTTATTTTTTACAAGTATGATTGGCAATTTAAACGATAGCATGTTAATTAGTTCCAAATTACAATTGGACATTCGTTTACTACGCCTACAATTTTACCTCTATAAATGACATTCTTTTAGATTTTTTTTTTTCACGGGTAGCTATTCGTCTCTATATTTTATCTTGAGTTCAGGAAATGGTATGCTAGAGTAGTCCAATATTATATCTTGTTACGAAAAAGTTTTTGTACTAAATTAAAACTAAGTACAGCAACTTCATAAAATGTAACACTGACATACAACGCGAGCTCGGGGTCTAAAAATATGAAATTTTGTAAAGGAATTTGGTATGTACAGAGGCCAGCCAGAGACTATCCAAAATAGTCAAATTTTCCCAATCGATCTTTTTATTATTTTCTCTTTAACTTTGACGTTTTATGGTATGCTGATGTCGGTGTCGATGGCATTTATTGATGAGCAAACTTTGACAATAGCACAGGACTTCTTTAGTAGTATATATATAATCTATGCGTAGATTCCAAAATCATATCAACAGTTTGTATTTCAGTAAATCCCCAGCCATTCGTCTGCTAGTCACGTATCACGCAAGAATCTTCTACATTTAAATAACCAGAATATATGGCGTTGCAACGTACTTAACACGGACCGGAGTAATAAATAAGGCTAGCATTGTGTCGGTACCGTGTACGTTAGTATTGCATGCCACCACACTGCGCTTGCACAACCCGGGGATCCTCTAATTAGATGAGTTGGTGCGATTGGGCATCGCTCGCTCGCTACGACCACAAATGTTGCGTTGCGTTACACTTTTCCTTTTATTTTTCATGTCTTAACATGCATAGCTAAATAGTGTTGCGCACTAATCGATCACGGTTAAGGTGCAGGTTTTTTGAAAGTTGTTGCGACACAAGAATAAATGTACCCATAATTAACTATGATCACGGATTAGAATAAATACTTACTAGCGTTTAATTTATTATTCCTACGTGCAGTTAGCATAAATGTAGAAGTAGGTTCGTTGCAATGGTTTATAGAGGTCAGTTGTTTCATATTCTGATAAGGATTGCAATCCGAATGTGGTCCGTGGTGCAATTTTATGCGTTAAAAGGAGGCGATGGCATCCTTATGTAGAACGATTGAGTAAATTTATTTATTAAGGTAGGCAGTTTTGTTAAAACATTATGAGAACATTAGCGTTTGTACAATACCTACCTAAGTTACCAATAGTTGTTGTGAAAGTAGCAATATACAGACTTTTTTAATAAATTAGTATATTACACTATGATTGTAAAAATTGAGACGCACTAATATAATGATTGCAGAATTGATACAATATTGATACAGTCTCCTATCTCAAAATTAATTATAATATAAATAATTTATAGCATGGCATCAAAGAAGGCTGAACCTGCATTTTAGCATATCAATTGCAATAGGAAGAGAATGTAGCAAGTTTAAGTAAAACGAATTGGCTATTAAAAATTTGAGGAATTTGCGAGTTATAGAGCTCTTACAGTACAGTAATTATAAATTTGACACCACTGGTCATAGGCACTATTGTATTTACCGATTGAGAGTTATGACTGTAACCAATGGATGAAAAGTGATGCTTACGTCATCGTTTGTCTGCGGCCTCTACAGTTAATTAGATTCTATCTTGATTGTGTGATAAAGAGCACAACTATGCAAAGTGATAGCAATGTTTGCGCGACTGATAACTAAAAAGTGGTACATTTACCTGCAAATCGCATGGGTGCAGTGACTGCTGTGTTTGTTTGGAACGCGTGTGGTATTGTAGACTTGGCTCAGATTTCCGTGCCTAGGCGCCTGTTTACATATTGGGTTCGCTAACCTGGGTCCTGATATAGTAGGTATGCTAGGCAGATTAGTCTTGTTCGCTCGCCGGATCTTGCAGTTAGTTGATATTGTTGATTCTATGTTAATTTTTCTGTCGGTTATTGTGTTAGCGACCGTGGATGTCCTATTGTACTTTAGGTAAGGTGAAGATAATAATTGTATCAGACAATCTTTGTCTTAAATTCTTAGTTGTTTGGGTTTCTGCATCAGTTAATGTGTAATGTTATTGTTATGAAAATCTTTTGAAATATTTTGTGTCTACAAATTAAAAAATAACAAGGTACGAAGGTTTGTAACAATATATAAATGACAATAAACTTTAAAACAAATATGAGGAAAGAATAGACACGGAACGAATTGTGATAAGTTAGTAACTAAAGTGAAAACTATCAGATGGCACGTTGATTTGATATCGAGCTGTAAAAGTTAACTCGGGATACAAGTTTCTTTGTTGTTTGTAGGCGTGTAGCTGAGTACTTACTGACGACCCACTTCTTGTTGTTGCATTACACCAATGAATTTTGTTCTATTGACTTCGTGCAGCAACAGACGCATGACCATTCAACATGCATACTGCAAAGTTCAATGAAATAAAAACAAATGAGGCAATCTTGGCTGATACACTATCTATATTTATCGACATTAGTATGTATATAAACGATGAAACAATAGCAAAACGTAGCGTTACACCCAGTTGTTCATAAGCTGTGTAATTAGCGATCCTCAAAATTCCGTCTAAAACAACACGCGCTTACGCCAGATTACCAGCGAGTCGTGAACACAATGAATATTCATGGGTAACACCATTAGTACAACATTATGAATGGATTAGGCATGTGTTATAATATCTCAAGTTCATGACTAACTAACGGTTTTTTTGATACGTTCTCCAAAGTCGACTCGTAAAACTATTAAACAAGATTTGCCTACTTTCCATACGTAGGTGTATTATTTTTTTATGAGTGGTCGTCGAACATCTTTGTAAAAAACCTTTTGTATTGTAGGTTACGGTGTAAAGATTCAATTATGAGATATCGCTAAACAATACCATATACGATGTAGCAACCTTTCTTTGTTTACGCGGTAACAAAGTGAAACGGAGCTGATTCTGCCGATGTTTGTATTTGTTCCCAATCTACTTGTGTCTCGTTAGCCAAGGTCACGCACTCTGATATACTAGGATATGATATATTTATATTTTCAAGAGATCATATCCATTAAAAAGCTGTTCTTTGTGTACTGCCTTTAAGGTTGAAATGTCTATAGTTGGAATGTAATAATCGAAAACGAAAATATTCAGTTTGTAAATTATTTTGCTAGTACTGTTTTCATATTCGTTTTTCTCACTACTGCTTTAATTCGAAGTATAAGCGTGGTATTTACAAGCAATTGTTAGATAGACCATTTGGCATAGCTCCGTACAGTATTTAGGTATATTTCCGTGATGACGTGGTACGAGGTGAAAGACTTATTATTTTTCTGTATCGTGATGTATTTATTTTGTAATATTAAGTAACTATTTTATAATGATTCTGGACACACTATTTCATATTACTGAAAAACTAGGTATAACCTTACGCTTAAGTCAACGAGTAAGACCAAACTGTAGTAAACACGCATACATTACGTGACCGGGTGAGAAGCAGACGGTAATTTTGAACGAAATTGTCGAGAGCCGTGAGAAAGAGTGGCCCTTCCAAACGGGACCCGGGAGTAACGGGTCCCCGCAGCAACTGCAGCCCCAGGCGTTATGCTAATGCGTCGATTCTCCGCGAATGCCGCCGACGAAGCCTGCACTGCCTCTGGTGCTACTAACCCACATCTCGCCCATTCCAATGATGCGACTGTTTGTGGTCAACACGTTCCCTCGCCACGAACACGCTCGTTATACTTTCATATCGATCAACGAAAGTTTTGGCCGATCGTGAGTAGGAAGTATGTTGTTCATAGATACTATGCGTCGGTGTGAAAGAATTTGTTTCGTAAACGGTAGCTAGTAATACTTATTAATGACGAGATGATGATGATGATTTTGCGATATTGAATGAGTGGAGCATTTTATTATTGATTTAGAGTTTAATTTTTATTTTAGTACCAACATCGTATTTGGTCGAGTGGTTTATATCAATAGCCATAACGGAGATCGACATTTCCGATCTTGGTTCATCTTAGAGCGTTCAAGTGCAGCGCAACGGTGAAAGAGAGAGGCTGCGCGCAGTTCTTGCGTGCCGTTCGTCGCGCGCGCAACTCCAAACATAAACTGTTGCATTTTTATTGCGTAAGCTCATTAATATTTTTTGTCTACAGGTTCGAATCCGAAAGTGGTGATTGAAACTGCGCGGGCGCGTTACTCGCGGCATGGCGACGGACCCGGCTGCGGAGGACTTCGTCACCATAGTTCCGGTTGGCGATGGCCGACCGTTTGCTCGAGATCCTTCTTTCGTCACCGTGCTTACAGTGGGCGCAGCGGCTGGTGCCGCAGAGGTTATAGTGCGCAGGCCGCGCGGGGAGCGACTTGGCTTGGGACTCAAATTTGAAGGCGGATCTGCCGCCGCTGAGAAGGTACGGAGACTGCTCGTACAATCATGTGCTGAGGATAGTCCAGCCGCAAATGCTAGTGCTCCTTGGGGAAAACTCATTCCAGGAGACGAAATATTAGCAATTGACGGTGAATCGGTTTCAAATTTAACTAGAATTGATTGTGTTCGGCGGCTCAAAGACTCTGATGAAACTTTAACTTTACTTGTGCGACATTTTGAACAAGATAGCAAAACAGAACGTAACAACATGGATGTGATAGAATCTCTTTTAAACTCAAAACATTCAGAAATTGTGCGACCTACAACACTGCCGCCCCCTGTGCCTCCTAGGAAGCTTGGGAAGAAAAATTCTTTTAAAGACAAACAGACTCTACAAACTGTTGGTGAACAAAATCTATCTAATAATGAGAACCAATCAGAGTGTCAAATCAACGGAAATCATAACGGAATTTCAACAATAACAAAACTGTCTAGGAAATCCTCATTTGACAGTCACATTCTTCGACAAAATAAAGAAGGTATTGCTTACTTGAAAAAAGGTTCTCCAGAAGAAGTGAGACGTTTAGTGCGACGTTTGTCGGATGGTAAAGCAATGCCTCCTGATGCTGAAGTCTACATTGACTTATTGTCAACGGAGTGGGAACGCTGTCTTGTATTAGCTGATGCTGAGTCTGATGACACAAGTAGCTCTATATCCACCGTTGTAGATAGATTGGGATCCATGACAAGCTCCGTAGAAAACAGCATTCCTTCCACTCCCACTATGCAACCTAAAACTATTGATATACAAAAAGTACTGAACTGCATTGAAAATATCGATACAAATATTTTAAAGGATATGACTAGCAAAAGATTTTTGGAAAAACAAATTGAAAATAATACTCAATCAAAATTAATAGAGAAAACTTCTTTCACGAACGGTTATAGTGGTCAGGAAAATATAACACAAAAACTACATAATGACAAAAATAATAACAACACAACTATTTCAAATGTCACAAGTAACGTAGAAATGAATCAAGTATCTCAAACTAGAAAAGTTGAAAACAAAACAGAAAACAAAACAGAAAACACTGCAGAAAAACCTAAGCCAATGCCAAGAAATACAAAAGTTGAGCGTTCTGTTAGTGAGAAAAAGCTAAGACCGATTTCTGTACCAGAAATACCACCACCGCCAGTCCCAGAATCTTTACTAACTCCAACTAAGAAGAACTGCATAGAAACATGGTTGCAGCGCTCAGAGGCTGAAATGAATAATAAAACTGTTGAGAAGGTGGAGGAAACTCCTATACCTGAAGCGTTACCGCGGTTGATAGATTTCGTACCTAAGCATCAGTTTAAAGAGAGCAGCAGTGAGTCACCCCTGACCCGGCCGACATCGGCGCCGCCACCTCCGCCTACCGAGACCCGAGAAGATGGTTCCGGAGCATCCCTCGACACTATTGGCGAACTGGATGAATCAGCAGACGTCACTGATAACGCGTAAGTATCTCGCTGCATAAATTTTGACATGTAATTTTTAACTGGCACTGGCGATAGTAGTTTTACACTAAAAATAATAGGTACAAATATTTGTGTATTTACGAAATTCTAAGTTAGTTACAAAAAAGGTTCGAATTTGGACTGAAGGTGAATACCGATGGAGTTAATAGCACAGATATTAATACACTGTTCAAAGTTAAAAGGCAAAATACAAATTTTATAGGTATTCAAAGAGGTTTTATACCTGAAAAATATACAGTAGGAATAACAATGAAAATAAAAAAAAATTGTTGATAACACTAATTGAAGGCAAGACAAAAATATTATACAAAATAATACAATATTTTCATAATCGAACTATTTTAAAAAGATTTCACATCTCAGTAGTGTAGGTCAAATGAATTAGCTAGGAGTTATTTTACTAGTAAATCTTAGTTTGACACGCGAACATTCATGCAAATAACCGGAAAAATTGAACTTATCAATTATAATTTATTTATGAATATGCATTTTTTTAATTTAATTAATAGCGTGGAAATAAACTTGGGTCGTTTTTATAACATTGGGTTTCGTAAAAATTAGATCAAGGTAATTTTTTTATTAAGGAACAAATTATGAATAATAAAATCCACAATGCGGTAGGTTGTAGGTGTAATTTGCGTGGATAATGTGAAACTATTCAATAGGGCGCGCTGGATTAGATTGAAGATTTGCTTCGAAGAAAATGTAGCACAAATGTCTTTGTCGGTGAACAATAACCTTTCGTGGCGCGACAAATGCACCATCAAAAGATTTGTTCCGCGTATCCGTCACCGGCTCCGCTTGCTTGTTAAAATAAATACGAGCCATTTGGTAGTAAACCTGGCTATTCGTCGTCGTGAGTTGATGGTCTATCTTGTAAAATACACTCAACAAGAACTAGTTTTAGTATGGGACATAGAAAATGCGAATTATAGTTTACATTTTATACATTTACCTCCCGACACCATAAAAAACCTCATATTCAGTTTTTCGGAATAAAAAAAATCAAACATATTATTATATTTAAAAAGCCGTTGATAGTAAGAGGCTATACACATTTACTTGCCACATTTGCCTTACATAAATTTTCTCTTTCCGAATAATTAAATAAGCAGTTTCCGTTACCTCAAATATTGAGCACAGCATGCATCGGCACTTTAAATTTAACGGCATTTGTAATAAAAATATATCCTTAATTTTGAAGTTACACATTGAGAAAGACAACATGTTGTAATAATAAAGATTGGAAAATATCTTTGTTGAAATTGATTAACTTTTTATAAAAGTAATACTATTATTATAAGTTGCACCAACTAAAACATCGTTGACTTAGATGAACTGATAAAGTAGTAACATTATTGAAGCTGGTTGAAAACTATTCAACCGAAGTGTAAACTCGACTAAATAACGAAGAATTATTTTAAAATCGATTGACAATTTCGGAGATACCTATATGAGCAAAAGGAAATGACATCTGAATGTCGAACTGTTGATCACGACGTATTCCCACAGGACACAAATATTTATGTAATGAACATAAGTGTTTGTGTTTGTCTGGGTGTTTCTTATGTGTTATAAGTATACATATGTTTACAAAAAAGAAGTATACAAGTAAGTATCATATCAATTGTCTAGGTGGTGAATATTTATAAAAAAAAAGATGCAGACAAATAGAACCGTCCACTTATACAAGTCGTTAAAAATTATGTACGTCTTTTTGACGATGTACGCACATATGTAGGTACATATAATTGCATGGGTAGGAAAACTCCTTTCCACATAAACTCGGTCATCAATGAAAGAAAGTAAATTTTCACCAAGGGGAAGTAATCACTGGTTGTAATTGAAAATATCCATTACCAAGTGAGTCGAGTAAATGGTTAGAAATGAAACCAACGTTTTCCAACAGAACTGGAAGCGCGTTTATGTTTTCTCTAGTTTCTTGCGATGGGCGGGCGCAGCCGTGAGGCGCGCTACGACGCGACGCCCCGCCATGATGACTTAAACACTATAAATGTTTTAATCAGCGATCGCATTAATTTAAACTATGTTAAACTTATTTTCTTTTGTTTGATTATTATTAAGTATCCTGATCTGATTCACTCGAACTATAATTGTGTTAAGTTGTTTTTATTGATAGTATTTAAACAATACAGAGGCGGCACACCAACAAATTATTTCATGCTTTGTCTATTTCATAGGCATGCACGTGGGCTCACTATATTTGCATTAGGTAACAATAAACAGGTACCTGGTTGAACCGCATTTGTGCTCTGAATATCTGAAAACTGGCTTGCACACAGTGATTCATGTGTAAGTACATAGGTAGATAAACGCGAACTAGATTCCTTCTAATTTATTCCGGTCGGTTAACTCGATGTGCATGTGCGATTCACATATACTTTAATTACAGTCCATTTTTCATGGAATTCTGAATATCTATTTTATTGTTGAACTAATTAACTTTCATAAAGTAGTGACCAATAACTTATCAATACGACGCAGACTATGTTCACGATTGCTACAAATATGTTTCAAACATTAACAATATATAATTTTATTTCCTCGTAGTGAGAAGCGAAGCAATAAAGAGAATTGAAGCAGGAAGGCATTATGCACTTAATATATAATTTTATGACTAACAAAAACTACTCCTGTGAACTTTTTTACGTAACCGGAGAAATTGTATCATAAAGATTCCGCTAAATGATAAAATACCTAACTTCATTGTTTTCTTAGCAAACAATACTTTTACTAGTTGCACAGGAACAACGGCTATAAACAAAGAAAATAATATTTTATTCGGAACGGCGACACACATGGAGAGTTTTCTCTATTTTCATGCAAACTAGCGGGTAACAATGGCGGGGTGGCGGTAGGGGGCGCCACCAGCCAGCTGCGCCCTCGCCCTCCTGCCACGCGCTCAAAATGCACCGAGCAGCCTACTCGTATCTATACCTAGTGCTACCTACAACACAACCACCGCTGTTCTCTTCAAGAAATATATTCTAGCTAGCAAGATCCCCGAGCCAAAAGACTGGATGGCATGTAGTGAACGTGTTACAACAGACTGGTCGATATTTTAATTTACGAATGTCTTCAACACTGCAGAGACAGAGACAACGGTAAAATTAGTGAAATGAAGAGCTCTGTCAAATATTTGTGACCCACTTTTAACAATGTTTGAGTACTTATGTACATAAAAGCCATGTCTATTTACGAATACTTTTTCAATTAAGACTTGATGTGTACACAAAATGTATTCTGTTATTTGCCAAATTCTTGATGTAAAAATGTTTTTTCTGCAGCATAATCGTTATATAGGATACTTAAAGCGGATTGTTGGTTTAGAGTTTAGAAACTTCACCAGTTGTTTTCTGTTTAGAAACTTAATCGAAATTTGAAACTGTTCTTACGTTTACTTGAAAATTAGTTCCTAAGCACTGACGGGTATTTTATACAACAAAATATTGTGTTCATATAGTTAAATCAATAACTTAATGAATATTCTTGACGAACTAAGCATTATATTTAAATGTTAATTATATAAAAAATAAAGCTAATTATTTCAAATTAATGTTCATGTTGCCGAGGACAAAGTAATTATACAATTGTAATTTCGTGGTCTAGATGCGCTAATGCAAATTCAAATTTAATTTGAATATAGTATGTACAAATCTGTTTACAAATACCAGACGCAGCAGTGAACTTGAATAACTGTTACTTTACGTGGAAATTGAATAATGTAAGTACAATTAGCATTCGATTTGTGAATACCTATATAACAATCATGCAACCTCCAGTTGAGTATGTTACCAGGAAAGTTTTGTGAATGAATGGATATACCTAGATGAGGATGAATCATAGAAGAAAACAGTCCATCTTTTGTTTAGACTCCCTACACAAAAGATGGACTGTGTGAAAGATATATAGCTACAAAGAAAGTGAATGATGCTATGAATGACGATACACATACGGAAGAAAAGGATATACCCACGGTGTCGACCCTTAATAAATTGGGATAAGCGCAGAAGGGTGAGCAAGATGAGTTATAGAACTTTCAACTTTACTGTGTTTCGGAAGGCAAAGGATAATAATCAAAAGCAAAAGATAAAATTACTGGGAATAATTTTTCTTTTAAATGAACAGTCAGCCGAATCAGTTTATATGATATCAACAGCACTTATCAATATAATTACCATTAATAAAACGATCATGACAATCAAAATATTTCAAATCCAATTTAAGCATTGTATAACAAAATTACTTATCGTCAAAGAATATTAATCATAACGAAGTCGTCATGCCTTCAGAACATGAAATAGAAAGTAGATCGTAATCATTGTCTGACCATTCAGCTGGTACATCCGACACTAATCTCTGAAATACTAGCTTTATCATGTCTTGAGTGATATGGGAGGACTAGTGTCTTAAAATCGAACTGCAAGATTCAATTGCGTTGCCGTGGTTACTCTTTATGCTGGACTGACAGTTTTCTAAATTCAAAATTCAAATTATTTATTTCTGCAGAAAACAATGTTACAATGGTATTATTAGATGTACATGTTTGAAGTGATTCTACCGTAACGCATGCAAAAAGTATATGATCATGGTTTATTTTTCTACGCACTTGTCCCGTTTTGTAAGTTTTATTTTTGACTTAGAAAA
Source organism: Acronicta alni (assembly GCA_964056405.1). NCBI lineage: Eukaryota > Metazoa > Arthropoda > Insecta > Lepidoptera > Noctuidae > Acronicta > Acronicta alni. The sequence continues at coordinate 10,240,466 of OZ043914.1, forward strand.
TCCCTGCACAGGCAACAAGGGTAACCTATTGGTCAATATGCCTTGAATGCGGATGCTACAGGAAAACGCTGAGTACCTGTCATCTTATTTTGTCACTAGGTTGTGTACGGATCATTTTCTTCTATGTTTTAATAATAAGAAATTATGTTGTCTCCGAGCCTTTTCCCAATTAATTGGGGATCGGCTTCCAGTCAAACCAGATGCTGTTAAATGATTAAATGATATTTATTTCTGTAAATAGATCTTTTAAAGACACTTTTACAAGTCAATATTTTACATATTTTTTTAAGCTAGATGGCTCCGGCATTTCCTAGCTGACGACCTCTGCGAAGAAACGCCGAAACAAACTCAGAGAATCATTGTCTCTTTTAAAGTCTAGACAATGACAAAAAAAATAAGCTTATGTATTATAAGTATGTATTTACAAAAAAAAATGTATATAAGTATTATATCCATAGTACAAGCTCTGCTTAGTTTAGGACTAGACTGTGTTGTGTAAAATATCCCAAAAAAAAAAAAATTGTAAGTATAGTAACAAATATGTGTCTTACAATGTAGGGCAAAGTCTGAAATGGCCTTACAATTTTGGGTAATACCGGTATCCTGAGGATAGCCTCAGGATGTCGGTATTACCCAGAAATTGGCTTCTGACTACTAATAACGATTGTCATAGTAGGCACGGAGGGTTCTCGATGTGTTAAGAATCGTCACCCATCAACAGACTGACCACGACTAGTGCAGCTTAACCTTGCAGTTCGGTTGATCAGCGTAGTTATAACTTAGCCACGAGCCCCTGACACAAACGACAAATTATGTAGTTTATTATAATTTAGGTAGATTATAATGTTTTAGTGAATTAAAAGAGCCTCCACACGTGACCATATAGTAATGATCGGAGTGCGATCGCTGAAGAGTCAACCTGAATATCAGTTTGCTGACAAAAATAAATACATACCTAATATAATAAGTTCATGTTAGCATGTACCTATGTATTGTTATTAAATTTTGCATTCAATTGACATGCTACACAGAACATTTATTGGCTGTGAATTAGCTAAACTGTAAAATCAATATCAGTTGGTTTGTGAATTGGATTTAGATTTCTACTGTATGTAATCCTAGTAAATCATTGCATTCACTTTCGGCTTGTTTTGAAATCCAAATCGTATAAACCGTAGGTACGTGATCAGGATATGTGATATTGTTGCACGAATATTGCTGAGTGCAACAAATCAGACGGCTATAAAGTTTATTGCTCAAAAAACCTTTTGGTATTTGCTGATGGCTAAATAACAACCGATTCACAAGGTTAAGTATTATTGAAGTATAGGGTAATTTTTATCCATTGGTTACTTCATAGATTTTACGAAATTATAACGTTTGATATTATGCAAAGATTTAAATCATTAGATTTGCCCTCACCGTACTTAGGTTCGAGCGGTATGCTCGAAAACGTGTCCATATAGATATGAGTGAATGCACACATTCCGTATTAGAGACAGAGAACGACAGTGTGCAATATTCAGTATGAGTGAACGAGACAATAACAGATTCGATACTTCCGATGTCAACCAGGTTTACTTATGGAAACGTGACCATTATTTGACGCGGTAGGGTGCATCTTATGATTCAAATATTTGATATTATGTAGCGTTTTGTATGTCATCAATCACACAGCCCGCCATAACATGATTCGGATTTCAATAAAAATGACGACATTACTTCATTAAAAAAAAAATTTTTTAACACAATATATAAAAAAGTAAAATAGACAAGAAATTATGAGTACCTAGACGTTACGTCTTCATAACTGCAAGACATACAACTATGCACCTAGCCTGTGTGATATATTCTATGCATACCTGCTATAAAAGCCACACACAACGTTCCTCAGATAGCTATTATATCCAAAAATGTATCATTACATTTAAACACATCTTAACATGTATTCGGCGTTCTAATATACGTGCGAGCTCGTGTTGCGTAATCTCTAACTGGAATTTCACGTTTCGACTATACATTTGAAGTGTTTTGTGCAACGAATGCAGTGTGCAAATATTATTATTATTTCTGGATGTGTGTGTGTGTGTAAACTCTCAACGACATGTAGATTAGGTAATCTATTGTCAAGAAGCTCTGAATGTAGACAAGGACTAACAGCTCGGCTTACATTCTCTAAATGATAATACCACAAATTAGTGTAATAAGTAGAGTGCGAGTTACAGTAATAATACAATGAATATGTACACAAACAAATTAGTTATAATTATTGAAGTTGCTATTATTCGTAATAAACTTCAGTAAACAATAACCATCTTACACAAAATGTCTAATTGTATGTTAATGCCACTAGCATTAACATACAACTTGTACCCCACTCTGTTTAAGGGAATAGCATTTTTAGAACGATATTTATATACCATATGTATATATGAAATTTTCATTTTAAGACATCAAAGAAACTAACTGCCTCGTTAGTCTAGTGGTACTCAGAGCGACTGCTACGCTAGATGTCCTAGGTTCGATTTCCAGGTTGAGCAGTGTTGTTGGGTTTTTCTATGAAATTCTCAGTAGTTCCTTTTCTTCGGAGTTTGGATTTGTGCCCGTCTATATAGTTTTGTATATATAGCATAGTATATAGTTTTAATAGCATAAGCTCGCCCCTATTACATGGGACCTAAACATACCAGCAAACTGTGGGTGTACACGAGTACAAATTATCTGCCTAACCCCTTGAGGAATATAGGTGTGATGGTATATTACGTTACATCAAAGAAAATAGTTAGGAATAAACGTAATACTTATCTTTATCAACTTATATATTCATGTTATTTACATATTTAATAATTATATAAATGTTGTATATATTATTTAATGTATAATGACCAAACTTGAAATGTCTTAATAAATTTAATCTTCACTGTCATTAATGAACCATATTAGACATTGAACGCTGTGTACTGTAATATAAATTTATATATTGTATATTGTCGTAGCTTTGCTGAATTGTCTATAAAATACCAACTTCAAAATCTTCGGTAAGCCGTGAATGTAGACAAGGCCAAGAACCCACTCTAGATAAATGATAAAGCCACGTGTAATTATAAAGATTCCTTTGTTGCTTCATTCTAACTTATCATCAATGAAGTCATCCGTATAAGTAACCAAGCATGGCTTCGGTTGTATGTGCTCATGATATTTACGTTTTTACCCTGAGAACGACGGTACGACAAACATTAATAAAGTGTCAGTAATGAGTCATGTTGCCATTTGCTTTAATGTGACGGTCGTTTCCTATATACGAACTTAAGATGTGACATCATAAAATGTATGACACCTGTAAATCACTTGATGTCACGCAGGATAAATCATGGTTCTTTACAATAAGGAATTGTTAATTTATTTAATTCGAGGGCCACAAATTGGCTTGCACGCCAGCAGGTCAAGCTATCCAAAACTGACAATTTTTTCCAATTGAATATGAACCTTATTGCTTTGTATTAACGTTGAAAAACAATCAAAGAAATTTTACAGATTGTGGTAACTTGATGTGCTGGCTACAGAGGCCAGCACATCTAAGTAATAATAATTACGCTGATAAATCGGTGACCATTCTAATCACATTAAACCTCTCCATGTTTGTAGTCGTCAGTCAAACACCTACAAGCGTTAGTGATAGTAAAGTACAAAAAGCCTAACGACCAGTTTTCCTTTACGATATTGGATTACCAAGAAATTGGGCTGTTGTAGGTCTGATAGTAGTTCTGCAGCGGACGAATGCTATAGCGCTCCCGTAGTCCCGGCACTAAAGTGGTGACGCGAAACACCGAGGTTGGTTTTAGTCGGTAGATCGCTCTTCTCAGAGCGGAGTCCGTCACACCCCACCGCACTCCCCGGAGCGGTAGGTAGTGCAAAAAGCATTTCCATCCCCGTCAACAAAAAAAAAGGTCTGATGGTAGTCGCTTCGTGCATTTCTCAATGCTTAAAATAGTTGGGAAAAGCTACGAGGACGATAATGATTTAAGTAGTACCCATTTCCGGGCAACGTCAATGATTAATGAACTTATTGGTCTTATATTATAAAAGATTCGGTTGCCCTCCTACGCAATGTCAGGATTAATAATAATTCATAATTAATACCCATAAAACCGTAAGATTATGCGGATTGATTTTTGAATAATAATTAATTAAGTAGGTCGTAAGAGCATAGACTTGATTTTTAAAATAGAATAAATAATCGTTCTTAGTAAGAATGTTATGTTTGTCAGTATAATAAATAAGCAGAAGGTATCAACGTTACAAGCAAAAAAGCATTAATCTTTTTAAGAAAAAATGTCATAAGTAGGTAACCTGTGTTTTTAAGTAGAATGAATATTCGTATGCAACAACCAAAAACTTATTGAAGACATAATAGATTCGAATAGTATGAAAAAGAACAATAATTTTATACTCACATACTCAACTCTGTGTTGAATTGAATAGAGTTATAATAGTCGCAAATCTTAACAAGCAGGTAGTATAACTTAATAATAAATAACTGTTGCCACCTTTTTGAGGCTAAAAAAATGGTTGATTTTACCAGTAGTAAAAAATATATAAAAATTTGATAACATAACATACCACCCAAGATTCGCCGTTATGTTTAAGTCCCATGTAAAAGGGGATGCCTATTGCCATTAAAAAATGTGATAAACTAGAAATATTGTATACTGTCTATTACCAAATAAATACACCAAATCAATCTGTATAAAAACACTAGTAACTTAAACAGTTTATTTTTACTTATAACACTGTAATTATCCGAAGACTGCATAAGTAGGAGGTGTTTATTTACATTGATTACTTCTCTGAATAGGGTTTAGTCGCTTTCTATACGGAACTAGACACTAAACATTTATCTAGTGCTTACTAGTGAGGCAGTGTTTAAACGCGAGCGCTGAGTAAATTCAAGCGCCATAAACGAGCACTCTACATATTCATATAATATGATTGGCTGCACCACTTCACCCTCTTTATATGCATTATTCATTATTTTATCTATCACCGGATAAGTTGCGCTGAAGACTGTCGCGTGCATGAACTGTACTCGACAAATGTATTAGATTTTAAAATAAAATTCATTTGGAAAATACACTGTTTTATAACAACACGAGATTTTCCGCTTTATCCAACGCTTTACTTACTAATACATTTTTAACTCCATGCATAAACATCTAGACTACATTCCGAGTGCTTACCACGAATGATTTTGACGTATCATAATACTTTAATGTGAGAAATACACATTGGGTGTAGCGAAGTCCGGATGTTACGTAATATTGAATGGGAATGTATATTTTGACTCAAAATTCTAACTAAAAACGTTCAAATTATTCGTTTCTTTCATACAACTCTGTACGTTATACAAATATCGTCCAAATATAATTGTCCGTGCAGAAATCAAAGCCTCCTGAACTTTAGCACAAAAGGCTAGAGTACAGCATTGCGTCTATCGAGCTGTCGAGGCTTAGAAGTTCCTACATTCAGAAGCTCATATTAGGTATGTTTCGAAAAACTATGCAATCATGCAACCCACATACATATAAATCAGATCTACCGTTCTTTGCATATACTTATAATGACCATATTATACATAGTATTGTCACAAATTCATGTATCATATTTTTTATAATTTACGGATTTTATGGCTTTATATATTTTATGAATTATAATGTCAGTAAACGAGATAAATTCACTTTTTTCTAAATAGTCGCAAAATGAACGGATTATTTTCATCGACATCGGGAAATTCATTACTTTGGTCAAAATGACGGTCAAGTTCGTATATGGGTCAGGTTGGGCTTATGGATTCAAATTGGGGTCGTGGCGAAATTTTCATTTTCAAATATTGGAAAAACAATTCACTTTAATTTTGCCTCTAACGATATGTATGTCCTTTCGGAGCTCAATAAACATCGCAAATTATGAAAATATACATTTTGATCATAGTGAAGCTAGATACACTAGTTGTTTGAATATAAATAACACTTAAAATAAAGCTTTTCTTCACATGTTGCTTTCGTAAATACTAGATCAAGTTGATTATAACCTAACTGCAGAATTACATCTTTTTTAGTATTTTTAGCATTTACGTATTTAATAGTCACTCTTAGATTCTCAAGATCGCATACTGCTGAGTAAGCTTGCCCAATTATTGACAGTCATTAATCAAATGAGACCATTAACATGTGTTTATGTTACACAGAAAAAAGTTTATTACAAAAACATCCTATTATAAGAAAATAACTCTGTTTCTTAGACAACGGGTATGGGCTGCACTAATTACCGCATTGCGCCGGCTGTCGGCCCTGCGCGGTATAGACGGGCCAGCCATATGCGACTGTGTGGAGTATATTAGCTATAACTTAGAACTACGGACATATACCGGTAGTCAATGAAAAAATACAATATGTAAATAAATAATAGCTATTCGGTACCACAGAATAAATAAAAGTTGTATGTCGTGAAATTGTTACATTTAACATGTTTCTTATTTTTTTTGGAAGCAAGATAGTTTCTTTATTGTACAGACACCCAGGTCAAGCTATCCAAAACTGTCAATTTTTTCCAATTGAATATGAACTTTATACTTTTGTATTTAAGTTGAAAATCTATCAAAGAAATTTGACAGATTGGGGTAGCTTGATGTGCTGGCCTCTGTACATATACAAAAAAAAAAAAAACAAACGTCACATGAGTAGATACAATTCGAGAGGTTTTATCGCTATAAGCAATTTCTTACAGACAACCATTAAGAAGAAGATGGTTACATAGCAAACTTACTTAAATGAAAATTAAACTTTAGCCCTACAGGCACTACTACTAGGCAGGCCGTTTACTGCCTGCCTCATTAGTCTCGACTGTCTCACAACAACACTTCTGCTCCCTACTGCTCAATATCCGCGGTTGAGCAGTAGGACCTTCGTTCGATTCTCAGAGAGAACAAAGTGGTTTTCAGTACCAGCTCGGAGTTTAGATTTGTGCCCGGGTCATGGCAGTAAGCTCGCTCATACATTATTTGCCTAAGTCTTCAGGAAACATAAAGGCGTAATACACAGCTTATATGTTATTGGAAGTCTGTATAACTGTTTGTTGTTATTAAATTGATTTTTAATTTTATAATAGTAATTTCCGCATGGTTGATTAGAAAGGAGAAAGAAAAACACATTTATTCAGACGACAAGTCCGTACAACACACATATAAAAATAAATTAATTGAATGAACATAAAAAACAACAAAGATCACCACTATGTGCTGTCGGCATGCTTGTCCCGAATGGGTTGCTAGCTCAGCATTATGCTGGGCGTATTTAATACCCAGCGCTGGTTTTCAGTTGGCACCCGAGCAGTGAAAAACGGACACAACAAAAACATGAATAAATATAATATAATATAAAATAAACTAATGATTACGACTGTCTCTTATTGGAGATTTGATGCCCCAGACTGAAACCTTGAATTTAACCACCAGAACCAGAAGACGCAGGTTCGAATCCTGCCCGCGGTCGTATTTTTCCTTTTCTAAATAACTTTAAAATCTTAGCATGGAAAATGCCAAAAATATACAAAAAGATACTTGAATTTAAATTTTGTAAGCTAATGAAATATAGACTTCTTATTGAGTATAGAGTAAGATACTTATTCCTATTAGTTTTGGTATTTCCCTAAAAAGGCGTACTTACTTAAAACCCACAGTTCTTTGTAGCAGGCCTTATTAGGAAAGTACTCAGAGACAAATAGTGCTATTTTTCTTGATACCTATACCATTTTGGTTGCGCAGTTAGTAAATTGTAACAAAGTAATTGTTAGCGACGAGAATTTAACGATACATACCTAGTATGATTTGCAACGTTTTCCTGCCGCGTAAGATATCGTAAATACGTAATACTAAAAGAAATTTCCTTGTTCGAGAATGGAACTAAGTGTATAACATTGGTTTCCTGATTCGGTCCTTATAAATAAGCTTGTAATGTTTTACACACTTAGGTATATATATTATTCTACTTCGTTTGATTTCACTAATAAAGCATATTCCCACATAAAAAATGATAAATTTATAACACTTTTATCGATGCTAATAAATAATTGGATGTCCATTTTTAAGCAATAAACATTTCTAAAACAATTATTGGTTGGTTCCCTACATATTTGTTAAGGCAATGTTCTTTTATAGATAATCAAAGCAGTAACGATCACGATATGACCCACATACGGGTTTGAAAGAGAAAACATGCTCAATAACGAATACCATAATAATGAGAACTTACAGAGCTTTCGATCGTTCTTTATAATGGATAGGTGTAATGCAAATGATCGTTGTAGGTACACAATATTGACTTGTCCCAGAATGCGACTGGGCGTGGCCGCTGCATATAATCTATTATAAGAGCAACTTTGTTTTCCATCAATGTGCAAGTCACCGTGGCTGCGGCTGGCGACGGGACAGCGTTCGAGGTCATTCAGTCATGTCTAACGGACCATCTTCTCAGTTTTACAATCGTATTCTGTAAGCGTCTGCACGTGTAACACTTATTAGTCGCCAATGTTGGTCGCTGCCTTCAACTAGGTTTTGTTGTTGTTGAATTCCAAATAGTGCAGTTAGAACTCATTGAGATTTAGCGTGACAAAAATTTGTACCACTTACACGATTTTCTTTTTGCATCTCACTTGTTGTCGTGTCTGGTGGTATTTATAGATGTTGTCATTTGACATTATCTCACATGGCTGGTCCATTATCTGTTATTAAGTAGGCTGAATGGTCTGATGTCGGTACATGTGGCCGGCGAGCGGCGGCGGGCGGCCACGGTAACGGTACCCGCGTCGCCGTCCTCGCCGCCCGCACTGATTGGCCCTGCAACTCTCAGACACCGTCTCTGCAATCCAATACATCTAATACTGTTATTAAATTTATGATTGTATCTGTTCATACTTTCTCTCATGTGTGATCATAATCATAAGCATTGATCACGCCGATGCTATCGAGACTCCGTTTTTTATCCGCTTTGCATTTTTACACCCACGTACGAGTAACATTACATTAAAACAATGCTAAGTATGATTTGCAAATTATCTTTTTAGTTTTGTTTGATATGCCGCCTGATCATTTTATTTGTTGCCTTGATAGCATTCTTTGTCATATTGGTATTATTGATGAGGGTAGCTTTGCCGTGCTCTAGCTAATGTTCCCAAACCTGGAGTATAATTAGCCTGGTTTATAATAAATCAATAAACATAATACGAACAAAGGACGTGCCAAAAGATATAAAGGTAATAATAAATTAATTAAACTCATCAGAAAGTAAGATTTTTATAGAATATATTACTGCTTGTCATTCTGCCATTCTTTATTTACGGTTTTTAACTATAAAGCAATGAATAAATATGTTCTTTCTTTCTTTATAGATAATCCTTTGCAAATATGAATATAAACTCCTTGAAGTAATCCAGCTCATCTCACCATCTTCCCCTTCAGACGTTTTTAGGCCTCTAATGGTAGATTTTACACCCCATAGCTTCTGACCATACGTATCCGGCTTAGTCCCGTTTTTCGGGTCACGTTTTCAATCTATGCTTTGCAGCGCAGTAATGTCAACTGTGTTTTATGTTAGAACCTAAAACACCAAAATTCTTCGAAACTTCATCGCTGGCAAACTTCGAAGGTGAAGAGATCTACCCTCACTCAGGCCAGCTATAATAAAAAATGAGAAAAAGAAAAATAAATGCAGATTAAGACAAAAATCGCAAAAACACTTTTTTGCTGCAGCATCCTTGATGTTCCTTCAAAAAGTAATTTATAGGAACTAGTTTGATTTAAAACGCTTATAAGTTCTAACGTGTAGATTATTTTTAAAAATGTTAATCAATTAATTACCTACTGAATTATTAGACATCATCATCACAGACACAGTTTGGTGATCATTTTACAATCTTGGCCATAATCATATTGTTTTACCCAAAAAGTTAATTATTTTTATTATTATTAATCAATTATATTCAGGTATCAATTTATATTATTTAATGGAAGCTATAAATTGCAAAGTATCCATCATTTCTAAACAACATAATGCGTTTAAGTGGAGAAACTTGATATTTTTTCATCATAAAAGTAGGTTTTAATAAATGAAATATTTGCAATAACGCGGCTCGGCGTACAGCGGCGCATTCTAACTTTGTCATTTAATTTAACCCGTATCGACGCGGCGAATGTATGGAATTCCAAACTGGGAGAGGCGGAAGCGGTGAACGAGGCGCCTTGATCTTGTTCATATACATTCACCTATAATGTGTGACATGTGTACTATGTGTAGGAAATATCGCAAAGTGACGTTGCGGTGACAATAGCACGTTCGACCCTGTTCGCACGCTTCTCCCACTTTCCAATTATCGACTTGTTCGTTGCCCCGTTTACAAGGGGGCTATTTAGTCATTTAGGTGTGCAAACAGCAGTATCTATTTCAAACAATTTGAATACAGCGCAATTCAAACTTATAATAATATAGCTTCCGTCATGCAATTTCATGAGTATCAAAAATTCATTAGTGGATGTCAGTATCTTCTCAATCAGTATTTTCATCTGTACCTGGTTGGATTAGAAGTCTCTTTAATACCTGGGAAAAGAATTAATAATGTTGCATTATCTCACAAGATTGTAAATTTTAATTTAGATTATAACAAAAACTGATATAATATATAACTGTCAGAATTGTAAGTATTATTTTTTCGATTAGAAATTCTTACTCATTACGAACTGGTAACGCTATTTAAAAATAAATAAGTTTTGATATAACACCAGACATATTTTATTAAAGTTTTTGTGCGGTATATCTACATCATTACATGCAAATCTACAAATAGATACGGATGCCATTCTTATTGGAAGGCGCTACGTCCTTGAACATTAAGCACGCATTTCTTCTAAATTCGTGGGATGCAATTCGTCAAACAAAAAAGCATAAGTACGGGTTTTGAATTTCAACTTCAATTAACGCTTTTTTGTGGGTACTATAGTCAATACACATAGTCTCTCACTTTTTCTACCTTTGTTAGTGTTGGTTTTCAGTTTAAGCACATGCGTCTGAATATCAGCCTTTTGCTACATGACCATATAGCATTCACGCTATATGGTCATGTAGCAAAAGGCTGAAAAATGTGAATGGTTCAATTGGTTGTTAAATTATCTAAAATCCGTTTCTGTATACATATGTAGAAAGGTATTCGTATCATCATCATCAACTCATATACAAGCCGACTGTTGGGCACGGGTCTCCTTTCAGAATGAGAGTGATTAGGCCACAGTCCACCACGCTATCCTAATGGCATGCATAGACTTCAAATGTCGCAAGAAAATTTGTCTCAGAGGTTTCCTCACGATCAAGTAAGAACAAGTAACTTTCCTTCCCCGTTTTAGCGCAGGATAATTATTTATTAATACGCACATGATTAATTTCTAAAAGTCATAGGTGCGTGCTTTGGATTAAACTCGAGACCTTTAATTTGGCAGTCTAAATAGTCATATCACTAGACTATCACGGCTGTATGGCAAGCAGAAATTAGGTATAACGTATTTTCATACGACGGCGTGAAATATTCCTCGTGGTGAAACAATAGAAGAAGTAGAAGTAACGTAGCTCGTAGGACGACTCCAGTGTTACCATTTAAATAGTTTTTTTCTTACATTCACAAACATTTATTTCGAAAAGTATTAAATACATTCACATAGGGTGTCCTAAAAATGGAATTAGCCAGTGAAAAGGCCACTGCGCCAATTAGTTAACGACTATTTGAAGGTTAACAGTTGCAGAATTCCTTATAAGATTGTTAGGTATAAAGAGTATCATCCATGTTCGCTGCAAAATTTATTTCAAGTCCAGCAACTGGTTCTGGATGTAGGTGACTTTATACCAACATCAAATACAGTAACCCTTAACGTATCTGCAGATAATGAAGTGATTCCGCGAAGCGTTGCGCGGGCGCCTGCTAACGGTACCGAGGGCCGTAGTGTCATCGTCGGCTGATCTCGGCCCACCCTGCAGTGTTTTTTAAACCTTTTATATATACCAACACATTTACTAATTAACTTTTCAAAGTGTAATTCATTTCTACGGATATTGTCGACCGTTAAGGAGATCTTCTCTAATGGAAACTGTGAGGTGTTTGTTCTGTACCTATAAGGTTGTTCGGTAATCTAACAGGATGTAAGTTAAGGTTAGTACACTTATAGAATTCCAGATATTTGATTATTTACTCAATAATCTTTAATTATAGTAATTAAATATACTTTACGATACTGAATGCAGAATTATTGAAGATTTTTTTTAGGTTTATGGTTGATATGTATACCGTTAATCTGTTAAGCCATGGGTTAGTGCCAACGAACGTACATGATTATAATTCATATATATGAAACCACAATACAAGTAGTTATTCTCCAATATCTATCAACCTATTATTGTATGTATTTTTGGAAGGTTCGATGTGAGTTTACTCTCAGAATGAGAGAATATGGCTACTCGAAAACCTCTCCGTTCAAGGTAATATCAGCAGGCTATGATGACGACTTTTATAGTTATTAAGCTATGTGCTAAGAGCACGAAATGAAAAGTGCCCTGCAATTGTTGTCTAGTGCATTAAAACAAATTGATCGATAGATAAATCCGTATTAAGCTTCAACATACAAGTTTTCGGTCAAATTCTAGGTTTATTTGGATACACCAAAATAAATATAGAAAATAAACGTAACTTACAGCTATTAATCGATTGACCACTACGAAGTGCTTCATCGTCATCATTAACCCATATAGTACTGTTTCACTGCTGAGCATGGGTCTCCTCTCAGAATAAGAGAGATAAGGCTTACAGTTCAGCACGCTTGCCTAATTCAGGTTGGCAGACTTCACACGCCGTCAAGTAAATCTCTCAGGCATGCAGGTTTCCTCACGATATTTTCCTTCACTATTCAACAAGCGGCTTAGTTTAAGTATTATATGTACTAAAAATTACTTTTATTTCTTCAAGATTGTAATTAAACGATAAACAAATAATTGTTCAAGAAGTGACCACTGCTTAGAGCATCATTCTAAGAAACGAACATTAAATTTTAAATACTCTAGTTATATAGCTACAAGGCTGGCCGATAGCTGGTGGGGTAAACTGGGGTAAAAACTGATTGCCTTACACGACCATACAATTTTACACGTATATATTTGAAATTACAGGATATGTAGTGATTTCTGATACTTACGCGAATATTAGAAATTGAAATAAAACTACTTGTTACACTTAACAACGTCAAGTTTACAGTCTACCCCCGACCATGGACGCTGTAATGGGTCCGAAAAGTAAAAATTAATAATATCAATATTACGCGATAAAATCCGTAAAAAGTAGTTTTATTTCAATTACAGGATATGTATAATCTCCGTAAAATAAAAATATAACCAAGCATAAACGAAAACAATAAATTCTTAAAAAACAAAATGTCCAAAAATTTCTTGCGGAAATTGTAATCAGTGTACGTAATCGTGAACATATAAAAAAAAACAATTATATCTACCTACGTATTAAATTGAGAAATTCTTTTATTGAACTAAAAAAAGAACAGAAATTTTACTTTCAGCTTCTATTTTGTGTGTGTAGAGACCGGGAGTTAAATTTATTGGAAGATGCCTATTTACAAGATAGTTTTAAGTTAGGTAGGTATATCTAGGTTCTAATTTAAAATTCGTTATGTCTAATTGATTATAGCATTTAGTCTACTGCCAAAATAAATTTAAAATAATTTTAGGATTTAGTTAACAACCGTAATAAATATTCATACAGACGGTTTTGTAGAACCGTTTAAAATCAGTGCAATCCAATTAAAACCAATTTACTTGATATTGAAGAAAGTCAATGCCATCTCAGATGCAGTCCTGACATGACCTTAACACTAAAAACCGTATAAGCAGAAAATATAGAAGTATGTGATAAAAGTTGTTATGTACCGGTTTTGACTAAAGAAGGTTTAGGTGATCAAGTAGTTCGATGTTTGTAACTGAATAATATCGTGAAGGCTTTCCGGTGAACGAGAACGCACAAGCTGCGCTTGCGTCGCCTCGCCGAGCACTGCAGGGGTGCGGGGGTGTGGGGGGAGTCACGACGTGGTTAGCCTAGCTTATGTTAGGTTAGGCTTGATTCCATTTTGCCTTTCGCGATTGCTCTGTATTTCTCCCGTGGAGGTTATCGTTATGATCGAATAAAGAACTTTTAATAGGTATGGAATGTGCAAAAAGGTAGGTTGGTATGCTTGAGTAGGTTTGTTTATATATAAAAATAAAACTGACGTGCAATCAAGCGAATGTAAAGAATATTAATTAAGAATGACCTCGCGTCGTTACAGTCACAAATAATTTACCTAATTGGAAAATGAATGCTTTGTAAAGCCTTTACGTGATAATAAACACTTATAAATCCTATAACTTGTTTCAAGATATTAATTATTAATCTAGTGGTCGCATGTGCGTCTGCTGAGTACGACGTCCTAAGTTCTATATCAACTATGCGAAAAGAGTTTTTACTATTAGGAAATCTGTTTTTGTTTTTGCATTTGGATTTGTCAGGCTCGCCCCCTATTGAGACCTATGTTGTACCGCCGAGCTATAGGTGTAAGACTGTAAGTACATCCTTACACCTCTGCCTAACTCTTTGGGGAATGTAGGCGTGATAGTATGTTTTATGAAGAAATTCCTGTTCTATGTTATCGGTCGCCTTTATGATTCAACTTCACCGATCTGTTGGCATTCTGATTCTATTCGTCGTCGTCGCCGCAGCGGACCCTGACATTTCGATAAAGGCAGCCGATGACCTGTTTTCGATGTTATTCGATGTCAAATGTTGTAGAATGAATTCCAATAATGTTGAAATATTCTCGATCGCTGCAAATTACTTGATTGCATTGGATTGAAATTGATTTAGTTTGGACTAATTATAGTTGATTTAGGCTGTAAACATCATTCATCTTTGCGTAACGTAGCATCTTGTAGCAATTTACATAATTAACCTTGAATTATTGAAAGGAATATTATTGTTATTCACTGAGGCTATTATTAAAATATTCTTAATTGGAACTAAGATCTTCATCAACTCAGCCTTTCTCTAACAAAGTTGGAATCGGCTTCCAATCTAAAAGAAGCGGATATTATTAGTAGTCATCAGTCCCCACCAGTGCCGGATTAAACCAGAGACCGCGGGACTTATAGCAAATTCTGTCAAGGGGCCCTTGAATTGTTTTAGGTTATCAAGTTTATGGTATTACTTCAATAAAACAAAACTATTTTAGCGAAGGAAAAATTCAACTGTGGGCAGGCAACAACTTTAAAATCTTAGCATGGAAAATGCTAAAAAATACATAAAGATAAAACAGAACTATTATAAATAAACTTTTCTTGATTTAATTAATCGACTTCTCTCTCGGAGTACCTTAATCATATTCAATATTTATTAAAGTGAGGTGATTATGACATTGTTGGCTCATCGTGTTCCTCAATTCATTTTAAACACGTTTTAATGTTGAGAAAGATCGTTCGCCACTGCTGTTGGTGATCATGAGAGACAAATAAAAGTGCAGAATAGCTTTTATCGAACGTACTATTATTATAGTTGACATTTTGATGCAACTATTTTCTTTGTAGTAAGAATGATGACAACACTGATTAGAAAAAATATTTTCACACTTCAATCTATTCTAAATAGTTTTTTATGGTCAGAATACGTTGGTGCGCGGGGCCCGTAACATTTGCTACTCTTGCTACGTGGCTAATCCGGCACGGGTCCCCACAACCCAACAGGGTAATACCGATATTCGAAGAATATTAGAATTAGAAGGTTTTAATCTTTTGAATACCACTGATGATTATGGCTTGAAATTACTGAAGAGGGCATGGTAGTGCTCCTGCCAAGGCAAAGACACACAAACAACAAATAAAAACGAACAAATGAACTAGCCTTTACCTTTTTAAAGTTTATTAATTTCGTTACGATCATAAAAATATAGGGTAGGTACTCCGTGAAGACAAGTCCTGAAATGTTTTTGATAGAATTATAGTTTACAGTTCTAGAAGTCTTACCGAGTGTATACGTAGATAGGTAAAAAGGAGTAGTGTTTCTCAAAAAAGATACTAAGTAATGATTCATGTAGAACAATCACGTACAGTTAGTTTCACGCCCGAATGCAAATTTTCAGTAATTTATTCACAGTTAGCTCACTCAATTCTTTGCTATGCAGTTATCACATTTATTAAGAAAATCTAGTAAATATGGCGTAAAGTATCCACTAATAAACGATTTTAAATAGTGTCGGTTGAGTGGCTGTAATGGCGGGGCGGTGTGCGAGCTGCGAGGAAGGCGGGAGCGGGCGCCACCCGCCGCGGCTAATTGTTACTATTACAGAAATTGGTCACTTTAACTGAATCACGATAAATCTGCCCGCCACACAGTCAAAGCGCGCACAACCGACGTCTATTAGATTAGTTGCTTTGTAAATAAACTGTGCACTAACACCAATTTCGTTGCAAAACATTTTATTACTCATTATTGTACGCATACCGGCTAGTTTTCGTAGCGTGACTGTAACTTACCCGGACTTTATTGCGATTAATGTGTAAATGCGATTAAAAATTAAGTTTAAGATGATTATGACAACCCATAATCATCTTAAACTTAATTTTTGAGCATACCATTACGGATGTATTCCCCAAAGGGTTAGGCAGAGGAGTACTAATGGTTTTAATTGCACTCACAATTCGCCGGTATGTGTTTAAGTTCCATGTAATGTGGGCGTAAAGTAAAGGGGACGAATCTATTGCCATAAGCTGGTACAAATCTAATTTAACAGGTGGTTGAGAATTTCATAGCAAAACTTGACACTGCTCGACCCAGGACCTCTAATGCAGCAGGCGCACCACTGACTACTAGACCAAACAGGCAGATTTTTGTGAAATATTATTGTTTCTCTCGAAATAATAACTTACTGCATTTGTATTCTAGCTAACTTTATGTCGTTTTTTACAGAAAACCAGTCGATGTCATCAAAAAGAAAGAACGAAAATCGTCGTTTGAAAAGAGTTTTTGGGAGGGTGAGTATTTTTATATATTGTCTGCCTTCATGTTAGCGTCAACCCTACTTTCCTGTAGATTTATTCTACACATATACATACGAATATAGAATATATCATTTGATCCTCTTTGAGTAGCCAGTGTCGTCACTAGGGAGTCACCAGGTAGGCAAGTAGGTTGTATAGTGCGTTTCATCAAATAGTTCCTATGCCGTTATGTTGGCAGCAGTGCAAATAAGTGTGAATACATGAAATGTATAATATTATTAGAGGAAAAATCAAGGTCCATCAGCGAGTTCTGGTGAGAGTTATATATGCTTGGTCTTTACGCGACCGAATCAGAAATGAGGAGATACATAGAAGAACCGATTCTGTTGACAGACAGCCACCATGACGGCATAAGAACTATTTGATGAAACGCACTCTAGTAGATATAATTGGTATTGAGTCTTGAGAAGATTGTCTTGCCAACATACAAATATAAAAAATTCATAACAATCCGGATGCAAACCACAGAGAATATCTGTTGCAAGTTGTATGCGTCAATTAGGCGTTGGGTTGGCAGCAGCCTCTCACAACTTATGTAAGTTTTGACCAGGTCACAAACGTCACGTTCAATTTCAACGTGTAGCTTCAATAATTGCTAATGGTGCTGTGATTATACCGGTTGTTCTGCTTCTAAAGGAAAATAATTGGGAATCGAACGAAGTGGTACTTATGTATTTTCTCTTGCACTTTTGGAGTTTTGACTTTTGATCTCATTAAGATATATTGATAAATTATATTATGTTATTAGTGCGACTTAATTATAATCTATTTAATTAATTTTCCGGTTTCATTTTGCACATAAACTTTAAACTTTAAATTTTAACATCTATTAATAATCTTTTTGTATATTTTTGGCATTTTCCATGCTAAGATTTTAAAGTTATTTAGAAAAGGAAAAATACGACCGCGGGCAGGATTCGAACCTGCGTCTTCTGGTTCGGTACACCAGACGCTATGACCACTAAGCCACCGCGATACCTACCCGTCATGTCGAATTTTTCCTTCACATACTGAATTTACGTCTTTATGGTGACGTCAGTAACACCTATTGAAATGCAAGTTTTTGCTTTTCAACCGACACAACTTACTTTACAGTTAGTTAAGTGCCGAACGATGCCACCTTACCTTCTAACTATCTTTTTGTATATTTTTGGCATTTTCCATGCTAAGATTTTAAAGTTATTTAGAAAAGGAAAAATACGAC
Source organism: Acronicta alni (assembly GCA_964056405.1). Lineage (NCBI taxonomy): Eukaryota > Metazoa > Arthropoda > Insecta > Lepidoptera > Noctuidae > Acronicta > Acronicta alni. Next base: position 10,258,847 of record OZ043914.1, read on the forward strand.
CGCGGGCAGGATTCGAACCTGCGTCTTCTGGTTCGGTACACCAGACGCTATGACCACTAAGCCACCGCGATACCTACCCGTCATGTCGAATTTTTCCTTCACATACTGAATTTACGTCTTTATGGTGACGTCAGTAACACCTATTGAAATGCAAGTTTTTGCTTTTCAACCGACACAACTTACTTTACAGTTAGTTAAGTGCCGAACGATGCCACCTTACCTTCTAACTATCTTTTTGTATATTTTTGGCATTTTCCATGCTAAGATTTTAAAGTTATTTAGAAAAGGAAAAATACGACCGCGGGCAGGATTCGAACCTGCGTCTTCTGGTTCGGTACACCAGACGCTATGACCACTAAGCCACCGCGATACCTACCCGTCATGTCGAATTTTTCCTTCACATACTGAATTTACGTCTTTATGGTGACGTCAGTAACACCTATTGAAATGCAAGTTTTTGCTTTTCAACCGACACAACTTACTTTACAGTTAGTTAAGTGCCGAACGATGCCACCTTACCTTCTAACTATCTTTTTGTATATTTTTGGCATTTTCCATGCTAAGATTTTAAAGTTATTTAGAAATAACTATCTTGGTCATAGCGTCTGGTGTACCGAACCAGAAGACGCAGGTTCGAATCCTGCCCGCGGTCGTATTTTTCCTTTTCTAAATAACTTTAAAATCTTAGCATGGAAAATGCCAAAAATATACAAAAAGATAGTTAGAAGGTAAGGTGGCATCGTTCGGCACTTAACTAACTGTAAAGTAAGTTGTGTCGGTTGAAAAGCAAAAACTTGCATTTCAATAGGTGTTACTGACGTCACCATAAAGACGTAAATTCAGTATGTGAAGGAAAAATTCGACATGACGGGTAGGTATCGCGGTGGCTTAGTGGTCATAGCGTCTGGTGTACCGAACCAGAAGACGCAGGTTCGAATCCTGCCCGCGGTCGTATTTTTCCTTTTCTAAATAAATCTATTAATAAATCACACTTATTTATTAATAAACATTCAACAAGAGGTTTTCCACACAAGGAAAACATACTTATTCAAATTATTTTTCCCTTCTAAAAATACATATATACCATCACGCCAGCATTCCCAGAAGGGTTAGGCAGAGGAGTACTTACCAATGTACACCCACAGTTCTCAGGTATGTTTGGTCATGTAATAGGGGGCGAACCTATGGCCCTTAAACGGGCACAAATACAAACAAACAATAAAAAAAATAGAAAAACCCAATAAGACTGCTCGAACTGGGAATCGAACTCAAAACCATTAGCGTAGCAGTCGCGGTTAGGACCACTAAACTAACGAGGCAGCCTTCTAAAAATATCCAGGGAAAAGATAAGGTCAGCAAACGACATGATTGCGAATCAAAAGTAATGACCTGAATAACTACAGTACATTTCTTATGAATCCATGTTACATAATAAGATTAATCATCAGTAAAAATGTTACAAGAATAAACTAGTATTTGGAATTCCGATAGAGTTGTGTGATAAAGTGGCAAATGCAGCACGCGTTAGCTTGAGCCACTCAGGCGCATATCAAATACTCGCGGTTTGAGGGAGGCTGTCCGTGCGCAGTTTTGCTGCTCAATTAATCGGAAAATTATAAATAATGAAGTTGTAATATTGTGATTTCAACGAACTTGTTCCTTGTCATGCAATACTCTCATGCTGCTAATGGATCGTCCGTGACAGAAAGATGTTGTAATTGTAAGTCCTTACACTTTTCATGAGTTGTTTACATTTAGAAATATGAAAATTACTTATGTACTTCGTTTAATAATATGTAATAATCTTTCAAGTGCATGTATACATACAGTACGATACTGATAGCTAATGATAATACTTAATGTTGAGGTTAATTACGCGGTCGCATAAAATATCATCATTTTATATCCACGGTGATTCTGAAACTTGTTTTAATGCCGCTATTAGAAAAACATAATCGTTCCAAAATGTATGTATGTAAATTTCTTTTCGAATGTTGTTGAACTCCTAGAGAAACTTGTTATTTATCGCATCCTTAGTAATGATTATTATTGTATTATGTATGGTTATATCAGAATCCTTGTTTGAGGCGTGAAAGTGCACCTTGCGCGGGCGCGGCCGTTGTCGCACCTGCCTCGGCGTAGCACATGGCGTAATGCAGTTTCGGTGCAAGGCTTGGACTGCATTACTGGCATGCCACACGATAGAATATCAACATTAAAACCTTTCAAGTGTTCCAATTATGCAGTTATACTTCTTCATAATATTACATAAACTAATTACACAATAAGAAACATTGCCTGGTAAATATTCTGCGTTAGTATATAAAAAGTGTTTCAAAAGAGGAAAAGTTTGAGTTATTGATTCAAAAGATAGCCTTATTTTAATATCACGTTGGTTCACTTTGACTTTACTACGAAACAGTCTTCGACACACCTAATCGTTGCCATATATCGCGTATTAGATATTAAACACTTATGTAACAATTAGTATCCATTCTGTTTCATCTTAATGTCATTATCAAATCGGTTAATAAATAGAGTGCTACGTTTTGATTCTCCAGTTAATTGTTAGGAAGAATAACTAGATTTTTTCGAATATTGAATCGAGTTCTTTTACAACTGGTAAGCGAAAAGACTTTTATAATGTGTGTCAATCTTATATTCCGATTTAACCTAAATTGCTGTAAGAAAATAGTAATAATTTTTATTAAGAGAAAAGCAGTTTTTTTTAATCAGTACATATTAGTTTCTTTGTCTATGTGAGTTTTAATAGTTACTACACAAATTAAAAAAGCCTTATGCCTTTCAATATTCTCATTATCTCCATGATAGTCAACTAAAGAAATCAACAATGCTCAATGGTTAAAATTATTTATTAAAAGTGGATACTTAAATTTGTGCTAGATTGGATTACATAAACATCATTTCATAATAATCATAATATTGATTTTATCACCAAGATTTTATTGATTGGGTCAACTATATGTAAGTAGGTATAGATATATTAAAAGAAATTAGCCTTCGGTATCGATTGGGTGCGTGTAACTTTGAAGCACATACCGTACATGAAATATGTTCGAAAATATTTTAAATGCTACCATGACTTTCGATACAACAAAGAACAATTGTATTTTTTTCAAGTCTGAACACTACACATAAAAGTACTTTCAAATAAATTCCCGCGAGGAAAGTAAGGTGGGCTGGAATCCCGCTGCACGATCATTAAAGTGGCGACCACGACCTGCCCGTCGGCTTTCATTGTTTAGCCACCACTTTGCATATCGCCTCACCAGAATCATTTTATGATTCAAAGGGATTGTCAATATGTGGTCAGATAAAATCTCCTTTATGATCCAGGATAAGGGCTTTGCATTTTATTCGCCTGACACTTCTGTAGGAATGTAATCTATGTTCGTGCAAATACTTTTTGCTGATAGGAAAAAAACAAAATTACTCTGTAATTTCACCTCAAATATTTAGTGGCGCATTAATTTATCCGGTTGCCTTTTAAATTGGAAGTCTTGGCATTTCCTTTGACAAGAAGGCAAAAAATAATTAAAGTCGTTAACGTGATGTACATCTAAATGTGAAGGACATAAAGTCTTTATTTACAAAAATCTGATTTGTGGATGCTGTCGTTCCCAGGGTATTCTTTGGCCCGTTTGACTGGCCAAACAGAAACGTGGCCACATACCGTCAGAAAAGTATTTAATTCATCGAGCTACCTTCTTTGCGATCTCTGAATGTTGATGCTGGCCATTCACTGTAAGAAAGTTTTATCGCTAAAAGTTTTTGCAGTCTATTGGTGACTTTTAAGTTCGCAATAAACTGAGTTTTACTAACTCCGATATTACTAAGTTATCTACATTCTATGTAGAATATGAAAATATTTAGTGGCGTGCATGAAAAACGGTTAGTGTTATAAGATTGAGCTTACTGAGATTGATCTAACATTGATATCTTTAGTTAATACATGCCGGACGACCTTTACAGATATAAATGTTGCGGTTATTACTGTCTTGTTTTGTTCAGATTACATAAGACATGTCACTGGAGAAAGTTAATTTAGTTTTGAAAGTGAAATCGATTGCACTTTCTTTCACTTATCCATTTCATAGTTTCGCTGTTGGATCCGTCGATTATATTCAAAGATCAAGAAACCCAGTTCCCTGCAAATTAGCTCCAACAATAACACTGCATTCAGTAAAGTTCGTTGTGTCATCGTTCCACATACTTACCACAAAGTTCTTATATAAAGCCTGAGTAGGTACCTCTCTAAAGTTAAAATAATATTACTTTGAAAGTACTTTTTTTATTTTTTTAAATAAATGAACCACAAAATGCTCAAACTCAAGCAGATATCTATTCCTATATATTGAGGTAGGTATTACAGGAGAGCTTAATAAAAGGACGGGAATGTAAAAAAATGTGCAAACAACTCTGCAAACACGTCGGAGCGGTTTAAAGGCCGCGTCCGGATTGCGAGGGGCGGCGGCGGCGGAGGGCACAGCCAGCATTCCAGCCTCCCGTGGCCACGGCAACGTCACTCCTATATACCTACGAGGCGCATTCCACGATGCTACGGGTTCTTTCACCGCAGTAATGAAAAAGAAAGCTGCTATTATGCCCCCATTCATCGTAAACAGGGCTACATACTCATATATATAGGATACTTATATTAGGATCGGGAGCGATATCAGAAACATACATGTGGACGGAAATAAAAGATCAAGTTGGACAAGGGGCGCCGCGACCCTGACATCTGTGTTGCGCGGGCGCCGTCTGCTCTACGCGAGAGCTCACGGTCGCCGCCCTCCAGCGCCTACTGGCTAAAAATAGCTCACGATACCGATCGATGCTTATTGCTTATCGAGATCAAAGTTAGAACACTAGAATTAGCGTTCCTGCAGTTACTACTGAGGCTTCAGTAAGCGAGTGTCGTGTGATTGCGTAAAACTACGTGTATCTAGATCACAATGTTAGTCTCAATGTTAGTCGCGAGTCGGCTGTTAATAATGGTGGTTTTGGTGATGGGTCTGTGTGTCGGGTGACGGGTGCGCGGTGGGCCGCGGGGGAGCGTCGCGTGCGCAGCTCGGTGTCCGTCCCTGGCTCGGAGCAACGCCCCCGTCAAGGGCGGCGACGCTGCAAATTTCTGCAAGTCCAACGCGAGTCAGTGCATCGCGCCATGTCGCGGCGGCTCCGCGCTCGCCGCTCGCCGCTCGCTCACCGCCGTGGGCGCACGCTGCTGCACGCACCGCCCTATGTAAAATAACTGTTATTTCGGTCGTTAATGGACACGTTCCGCATTCTTAACTCGATCCTCTTTCTTCGGACTTTTGAGATTCGTAACGTTGCCAAATAAGTGGACGGGAGTTCTCGTTTTTGGCAGTTTAAGGTGTTTTGTTCTGATATTTTTTCCAAAGTGCACAATGAAAGTAAGTTTTCAGAAGGAACAGGATTCAAAAACTGGTTTGACGAATGAAAGTGTAGTGTTATGAATTGGTTCAAATGACGATCACCTTGGAAGTGGCATTTAGTTTTTTTCACAATGTTGGACACGAGGAAACTACCGAGGCGATCGGTGTCGCTTCATGGTTCGTATGAAATATTTTTGTTCAGCAAGCATTGTTGTTTTTTTTAAAGAATCATCTTAAATATACCTTCTTAATAATATTGCAAGTAGGTAGGTATATAATATACGTATAATGTATTTCTCTACCGCACCAAACTAAACTGTAACCTACACGTGCATATGTATTTATGTAGAGTTGAGCTAGCGGTCACCTTCTTCAGGCCGCTTCCTAGGACATGACACAGCCTCCATTCGACAACTCGCTTATAACCAATGAAGCAAGGTTCTTGGTTCGATAATGTTAATGAATAATTTTGGTAACATGATTTACTAAACAGACCAGTGATCATTATAATTATGATGAGATTATAACAATACGAACTGGAGATTATTCTTATAATATGAAACTCTCTTGTGATCGTAAGCGCGACTGCTACACTAGAGGTCCTGGGTTCGGTTCCCAGGTCGAGCAATGTGTTATTGTTTTTTTTTAATCTCTCAGTGGCAACTTGGAGTTTAGTATTGTCCCCGGTTACATGCCTATACGCTTGCTCCCTGTTACATGAGACCTAAACTTACCGGCGAACTGTGTTAGGCATAGGTGTACACCATTAATACACATTCACCTATCCCCCCGGGAAATATAGGCGTGATGGTATGTTCTGTAAATATGTAGACGAAGATTTAAGATGTTAATTACTGCATCCCTTAAAATAATTTAAATTATCACAACGATAACGATGTTTCTTCTATAGGCAAGGCATCGAAGCAGTGGTTAGCTAAGAACTCTAATTCCTCGTGCCTTAAACCTTAATCTAAACTAGTTCTTTAAATTTCCTCTTAGTTTTTGTATAGTGCATGTGGCATAGTGGTGAGTGTGTGCTACTTACAAGAAACCAATAAAGAAGACCTCAAGTCTTATAAGAAGAGGTCCCAACCTCTTATAGGTTAGTTCTTATAAGACTTGAGGATGGGTCCTTCAGAAGTCCCTATAAGAAGAGTTTATGCATGTAAAGTTAAACAGGAAGTAACGAAATTCCTGTTGACCATCGAAAATTACTGAAAGATATCTTTCAGTAATATCTGCAACTTGTTGTTAAACTATTAAAATTACTATACTGGTCGTGTTTGTTGATAATACAATAGGTATGTGTTCCAATTTTTTTGTCCGTATAAAAACGCGCATCTTTACAACCGGAACACACATTTTACAGTTAAGGTTACTCAGTTAAATATAAATTTTACTTACATCCAGATACGTTTTTCAGTAATACTTTTACGTATGTTGGCGTTCAGAAGTTGATCACGACGTAAGTTTACGCAACTGAATAAATTAATTCAATGTCTTTGTTCCAATTTAGTGACGATATGAAATTAATAATATTGTTAGTACCGTTCAGGTTTTCCGTTCTAAGACTGAATTTCAGTAACAGTTGTTTAAATATATAGAAGCGTGCCGTGTCTGCAAAATATGTGTACATAAAGTTTACTAGGAATATTGTAGTGAAAATCGTCAGTTGTATCGCATATTTCGCATTGCTCACTTTGAACATTATCTACTGTATTATTTGCCTGCAACTTCTTTTGTACATGAACATAAAAGCAATCGTGATCTCTATAAAATAATGAATAAATATAAATAAACTAATTAGAATAATAAAGTTATTCGGTAGCAAATTGTTAATTTAATCGCGATGTATACTCAAAATGTGATGGTGGTAGACTCAAAATCGTACAGCGTTGTTAAGATCCGGCACTCTCGTTGTTTACATCGATTTGAAGTGGATAAAACAGGTAATTTTATAGTAAACACTTATATTATATTACAGTGACGTACATATTTCCGCATATTTCAGCTAAAAGAAACATTCACTTCAGGGTATATGCAAATCATATCTTTTAAGTTTGCTTTGAGACTAAATATAAGTATTTTGCGTATTACAACAAGTATTGGTGACTAAGTATCACTCATGATGTAGTACAGTGACGCATCATCTTAGCTAATACAGTGTTGGTCAACTGTAATAGGACACTACCAGTGATTCATAGTGCTAACTTAATTTCGTAACTTCCTTTGACGATAGCTGTCAGCTTTTGTCACATTTTCATCACTTGAAATTTTCATTTAACTTGTAATATCAAATAAGTGCATAATAAATTCTAGTATTATTACTGTGCAGTTGCTATAAGTTGAAGTATTTACGATAACACTGGCGGCGAGAGTTGACCTGGTTACAAATATTCAGTTTGTTCACTTATGTATAAGATGCTGACTGCACACTTTGGTATGTTTTGCACATTTACGCGTTGCATGCGCATACCATTGTCATTAGTGATTATTTTAATTATAAGTAGATTTGCAAAAAAGCAAGCGTAGTTTTAGTGTTCTCTCTACACGATCAGCTGTTCTTATAGACACCGTGCAGACGAGTTAGCGTGCTGATAATAGCGCGGCGTGAATAATGTAGCTACAGGGCTACAGGGAACCTGTTAGTAAACTTACTGTAAACGATTTATCTGATTTAACCGTATACATAGGTACGAATTGTTATTGATAATTGTTATATATTTATGATGGTTTATTTTCAGATCGTGTCAACAAAAGCGACGCTGAAGACAAAAGTCTGTCTAACGATGAAACACCTCTACCATCCTGCCCACGACAACCTCCAGATGGAGTAGAAACTCCTTGCGACGCTGTGGAGAAGACCCCAGAGCCGACGTCGCGCCTCCCCTTGCGGATGCCACCGGGCTGGCCAGGCACACGCCCACGCTTTTCATACACTTCTAGAACACAAGATGCCCGAAGTGAGGCTAGTGTCAAAGATAAAATTGCTATGTTTTCAAACGATCGTGCGACATCTTCAGATCGCTTGGATAAATGTGGCACTTTGCCAACTAGGAACTCTTCAACTGTTAGAAAGAGTACGGCCCCGTATTCAAGCAGCTATACAGATGTGTCTTCCTTGGATAGACGTTTGACAAAGTCACAAGATAATCTTGATGAACTGCCTCGTTCGTACAAGAGGCACTCGGAAAGACCCGAAGTTTTGGGAGGTGTGGAACGAGCTTCAATTGCTTCAACTTATAGTTCAGCGAAGAGCAGTAACACATCGCTTTATACAGAGAACAAACCATTATTTTATGGAAGCACTACTACGTTACCTTCGCCCATAGACCCTTCATTTGCTAAGACCGTGTATCATGCGCGCAGTGTCAGTGATGATAATGGTAATAAAAATATATCGAAACATAAGTCGAATTTGGACTACTTAATTGAACAGAGGAAGAAGTCGATGTCGAAATTAAGATGTTTAGTGATACCTGAAGTACAAACTCCAATTGTGGATCTTCCCGAAATCAAAGTTCAGGATACTCTTTCAAAGTCATTCCTTTTGAAGAACAACCAAAATAACACAAATACAAAAATTAACAAACCAAGTAATTCGAAACCAGTCAATTTGAATGAAACAAAATGGAAAGCCGATTTACTACCCAATAATTTACCTAAATATTCTCCGGCTTTCAAACGTAAATCGTTACAAGTGTACACGCCTTCATCACTTTCCAAAGAATCTACCCCAGAACCTAATTTCAACGAGAGACTAGAACCAATGAACAAAGCAAGTTATAAACCTCATGGAATTAAGTCTCTCAGAACTTCTTTGGATATGAATGGGTTAACAGGTCGACTACCTCCAACGACTGTGACAACAAGCAAAACCTTATCAACAGATAATCTAAGTTCCTCGAGAAAAGACAACAAAGATATTTTAAGTTATGGCCGAGAATATAAGAACGTTGATATTAAAATTTGCACTGCCACTGACGTAGTTGATAGCGATAACGACTCTGCTATGAGTTCAACGCAGTCTAGTTACCGGTCTTCAGCTTCTTCACCAATGCATAATATAGAAAATGTAGAATCTGACAGCTCTCGCCTATCACCGCGAGTTTCACATTATACTGCTTATTCAATATTTAAGACTGAAATACCTAATAAAGCAAATGCAACGGAAAAGAGTTCAGAAGAATATGTTAAGCGTAATGTGTGTCGCTCCGTGTCTTCTGATACAAACGTTTCACTCAGTTCGTCGGCAGGTTCGGCAGCAACGTCTGGATCGCAAGCAAGTTGTAGTTCACTTGAAAGTTCTGTCGCTGACTCCGATAAAAGAAAAGTTTCGAAATCGTATAATATTGATACGATCAACAGGCGAAACATTTTGGCATCAGCGAAATGCAGGAGTGGCAGAGATACCAAACTTAAATCACCTGTTGTTGAATCTAAGTTCTCACACGAGTCTTGCGACAGATCCCCGAGTCCAGTACACAAAACGTCTGAGCGCCTTTCTACACTCACGCCATCGGTGAGTGCTGTGTCAAATAAAGGCGAAAACAGACGACGTAACAAAATAGTTGCCGAAACTGACTCAGACAGCGATAGCGACGTTAACGTGTGGCAGAGGAAGAATGATTATAAAAATACGCGATTGAAACGAAATTCTAGTTCAGCCAACAAAAACAAACAAAGTGATAATAATTTAGAAAGTCCTAAGGTTGAAGATGGTCCTAAAATTATCTCTGAAAAAATAATCAAGGAAATTAAAAAAGCTGGACTAGACAATTATAACAATAATAAAACATCAAATATTCCAGAGAAAACTGATTTTATTATTAAAAAAACTGATACTAGTTTATCTACAAAGCAGGAGAAAAAAAATAACCCTGAAGTAATCGAACATCTCAAATCTGAAAGCATTGATAGTAATTCTTATAACACAAAAAACAAAGAAAAATCGTTAGAATCAAGCAAAAAAAGCGAAATCGACATAGCGACCGATAAAACTGATAATAGTTCTGCTGAGGAAGTTAAAGTATCAACTCAAACTATTCGACTTAGACGAGGAGCTGGTACAGGAGTAGGAGTTATTTTGGCCGGTGGAATCGACTGTGAAGCGAAAGAGGTTACGGTACGTATTTTTAAAACAAAATTTGACCATATGATATAAATTACCAAAGTACCTTAAGTTGCGAACAAGTAACTTAAGGAAATCGACATGTGTCTGAATCTTCAACAGAATTACTTGTGTATCTTTTATCAGACTGAACAAAGGCTTAACCTTTTGACCGCCACGTCAATAACGAAAATCCGTGTTCTCGACGCCAAGCGACAAATTCTAGTATTTAATAATAGTTAAAAAAAACAAGAAAGACGTACGTTTTGTATAGGTATATTAAACTAAAAAAAAAGTGGTATTTTTGACGTGCCATGCCGTCGTTGGCGTCGTGAGCAAGTTTTCATTTGACGTCTATACACGTGCGTGGCGTTCAAAAGGTTAGGTTAACACTGAATACCATTATATTAATAATATTGTCATCTAGTACATCTTTGAAGTGGTAGCAGCAATCTTAAGCGTAATTTTGGTCTCATGCTTCATGTTTTACTCAAATAGTGTAACTGTTTATGTTTCAGGTTCATAGAGTTTTAGCAGATAGTGTGGCGGCCAAAGCAGGATTGAAGAGAGGAGCTAAAGTCAGAAGTATTAATGGATGCGTGATGTCAGGGTTAACGCACGCACAATCTGTCACTATCCTTAAGGTTAGCATCATTTTATACAATTAAATCACGCAATCTACTTATACACACTCACATTTTGTGGAAAACTTGACCATCAAAATTATACTAAAGGGCAACCAATTCATAACGTCATTTAAATATGTACGTAGGTATAATTAATATGACACCAGTACTTAATTGAAATTTGAAATAAAATATACTTCAATCCAATTATTTTTATCTTTTTTTATATTGTTGTGTTCCCTCGATTGCCTAGAAGAAAATCGTCATGAAAAACATCGACTTTTACTACATGCAAATTTTGTCTTATTTAGTATACAATTTCAACAAATATAAATAGACTTATGTATTATGTTTTTCTTTTCAGGAACAACGTTCAGAAGTTATTATCGAAATAGAGATCGAAAATCAAAAAACTGCAAATGGTACTGGATGCGGCTCTGACAAAGGTACGTGTAAATAATATTTGCATCTCTCAGTTTATTCTAGGTATATCTATACGTTTTCCGGATTAATAAATTTTCGTTTTATTTAACAGCGGAGTCGAAGGTCCGACATGAGGTTGAAGATAAAGATTTGGGAGAAGATTGTAAAGCTACCGGATCTGTAGTGACAGTGTTACTGGAGAAAGCTGGCGGAGGAGCTGGGCTTGGCTTCGGGTTGGACGGCGGCCGAGACTCACCGCGTGGCGATCATCCTTTGACCATTAAAAAACTTTTTGCAGGTAAGCCTTTAATGTCGCGGAGCTGCCGACAGCATACCGCAATTGGTTTTTTATTGTTTCTGCGAATACATTTCCTGAGTCGTTAATATAATATATAAACCTTAACGACGGCTTATTGACGACGTCTGTGGTCTAGTGGTTCGACTGCTGGACTGCTGGTCATGGGGTCGTGGGTTCGATTCCCACAGGACACAAATATTTGTGTGGGTAAAACATGAGTATTTGTGTTTGTCTGGGTGTTTCTTATGTATTATAAGTATTTATTTACAAAAAAAAGTATATAAGTATTATATCCACTGTCTAGTACCCATAGTACAAGCTCTGCTTAGTTTGGGACTAGATGGTGTTGTGTAAAATTACCCAAAAATATTTATTATATTTAACAGAAGATTTTATTAATGCTTTAACATTAAATTCCAGGTGGAGCAGCAGCTCAAAGCGGTCGTGTTCTAGTCGGTGCTGAACTTCTATCTGCTGGAGGACAGTCGATGGAAGGCTTCACACGCACACAAGCCTGGGCAGCTCTCAAGGCATTGCCTACTGGCCCAGTTACCCTTGTACTTAGGAACCCTAAAGGCAATTAGGATATTTAAAATTAAATTCTCAAAAAAGTTTTAATACTGTAAGTAAATCACTGTAACAGTGTACCAAATTGGTTAAATAGATCTCCGTATTAAATGAAATTGGTGACGTGTCTCAGAGCCGGGTTAACATTCTCCGGTTAAAATTCATTTATCTGGGCGATCGTCTGAGGAGAGAGCAAGCCCGTGCTAACTGACACCATTCAAATTAGGAAAGTGCGCTGAAAGTGTAAGGTTTCGGGACTTGTAATTTCTTATTCTTTTATTTACAATTTGCCTCATTCATTAGTCACTGTTTCTATAAGATTGTACATAGGTAATATTTATGTTATACTGTCTGTAACGGATTCTCGTAAAGATAGGTGTTGTAAGACTGTGTCTCATTTGTGTTAAAATCATTTATTTATTAATTCGCTAGTCTGGAATGTAAAAATGTCGAAGATGACATTAAATTTTTAGGCTTTGTACTTAGAGTATGAGCGTAAAGTATAAAACGAAGATCAAAATTGATATCATTAGTGCCATTTTTAGTTTCATGAATCATTATGCGCACACGGTGATGTATATAATTGACGTAAATAATAATCTAAGCTTGTGAAGCGTCATAAATGAAGCTTAGCTTTCAAAGTTAAATTACGTAAGCATAATAGTAAGTACCTACGAGTGCATTTTTGACGGTGATCTAATCATTTCACATGCAATATAATATTAATCCCCTAAAGGCGATGTTTGAAGATTGATAATGTTGAATGTACTGCAAATATCTGTTGCCTTGTTTCTTTGTAAACTGCAATTACTTGTTTTTATGTAAACACACTACCTATATGACAGTATGTTTAGACAAAACAACTCATAGATGTTTTGGAAGCTATTAATTGTTCTTATTCAAACTTTTACTTGCCATGATACTTATTGCCAATAGCGGTACCTATCATACCATTGCTTAGTTATAATAACATCAAACTATTTAGTTAAGAAATTGTAAATATTTTGTTATTTATTAATAACTCATTTTTACTTAGCGGGCTATGTTAAGTATGTCACCGCTTGTAGCAACAGATTGCTTGCTAAATTTTAAGTAATTAATTGAAAATTTAAGTAACCAATGTTATGATTCTTAACGAGAACGTTATATGAAATTAATTTAATTATTTATCTTGCCTATAATGGAGTCTCTTTTGGATCTGTATTAAAAATAAGAGCCAACATGTCATTTAGTTAGCTATATGAGCGATGTACTGGAGAAAAATGATTGTTGAATATTTTTAGATGTAGTTCTAATAAAATTGAAAATCACTGATTTTGTTTCATGGTTTAAATCTCATGGTCTCAAAAGTTGCAATACATGACTTCAAGCGGAATTGACACGTAACTGTTCTCGTCATTAATATCTGATTATATACCCTTAATAAATATACAAATATTCTTTGTTTACTTACTAGGTGAAATAATATGTTATCTTAGTTACTATTAATCTTTTATGTTACTATATTATATTATATAATCACCGTAATAAAAATTTTGTTTTCTTTGCAGTGTAGATGGAAAATCGCTATACTTACCAATATAATTATATTCTTAATTCTTTAAGACAGAAATACACAAAGCCGTATTTATATATTCTGCATATGATCTATTTAAGATCACCTTGACACTTAAGCTGCGGTTCTTAGTATACTCCTTTTAAAATTTTGAGGTCTTCATCTCTTTGGGATTGTGTTCATATAGTTGAGTTACCATAGTACGGTTGACATAAAAGTATATAGGCAGCTAATTAAACATCTGTGTTATGATAAAGTTTGTGATTGATGAAGATTGTGTAATGACTTAACACGCAATACCTACGTGTCAAAATGCACTTATTGTAAGCTGCTACGTACCAAACCCTTTGGCGCATAACTATTTGCCGCAATCTCTGTAAAGATGCAAACGCTCGCTATAATACACATTTTCTTTTGTTGACTGTACATATAGAAATACAATACAACATTGAAACCGAACATTAAAAGCGAACATTCGAAAGCGGGTCAATGATAGTGGAAAATTAGATAGGTAAACTACCTACTTTATATTTGTTTACCGAAAAGCGAAAATAGACTGCTTGCTGGTTCCTATTTTACTTACTGCTCTATTAAGTAGCTAGAGAGATAAATGACTTCGATTTTGATATGGGGTAAAGTGCTTTTTAGAGATTTTTGTTAGTTCTTTTTTCCATTTCTGCACTTGTAATAGACTCCCTACTAACTACTTAAGGCGTTGGGACCTAAACCACATTGGCGAATTGAGCGTGTAGCAGTGCATCTCTGCCTAACCTTAATAAGAATAAATACAGGCATGATGGTCTCGTAGCGACATCTATCCTGCTACTTGAAAAACCACACATTGACGCAGTCAAGTTACGATGACTAACCAACCAAATCAAAGCGAATCCTGCATTGCGCAAGCTGAGTAAGTATAACTAGATATGTGTCGTTCGTTCAATTTTAGAGATCCGGGTCATTATTGAACCGTTTATAAAATGACCCGGTTCTTTCGACCCGTTCATTTGATCGATTGGGGCACTAAAGGATTTTGTACTGGGTAGTCTCGATACGCAAACTAACTCACGATCCAAGCCGCTAGGTTCCTTGGTTCGTGAGCTAGTTGCATAGTCGTAATATTGTGTAGGTACTAGATACAACCATACGGGTCGTGTTTATTTAGTACCTATCTAAATAAACACGACCCGTTACTACACGACACGTAGGTACGTAATAGAAAAAAACATCACAAAAAAATTAAAACTTGTATCAATAAAAATTCACTAGAAAACATTTTAATAAGTAGATAATTATTTTATAAATAGGTAGTTCCGAAAATTCAATCTAAGTTAGTAACTTTTAGTTAGATTCTTCCTTACAATAATTAAATAATAGTTTGAGGAATAAAGCTTAGTAGGTATTGAATAACAGTATGAAGGAACTGTTAAAATTCGATTGTTAGATTGATTCGTTCGCGAGATCGACTGATCGACCTACGACCCGTCTAACAAAATCTACGTATGAGAACCGCAATAGTTCTCATTCATAGATTTCGATATTGGGTCGTGGGTCGATCAGTCGATCTAACGAACGAATCATATCTTTCGAAATGACCCGATCATTCGCACGGATCTTGCGACCCGGGTCATTTGATTCGTTCGTTCACGATCGACACATACCTAAGTATACCTAACTAAAGCAGTTGCTGCGCTTATTGCTTAGGTATTCATTTGACAACACATCCCTATTTACTGGTTACCTCAAGTACATATTCAATAGAAGGCGTCTTCAGTGTGACGGTATCGATTTTTTTTATATTATGTAAGTACCTACTTAGATCTCAATTTTTGACCTTCTGAGCAAGGTTTGGGATGGATATTTATATCACCGAAATATTGTCAGATAACTGTCAAAAGTTTCTATAATGTTCATTATTATATTTATTGTAGTCTTTGATTATTATTGTGATGTCATTCATGTTCGTGTGTCGTCGCCTTAATTTTATAGTGGTATGTACTTTTAGGTATAATTTAGGTACAAGATGATTGGGAGCGCGAGATCTTCGAGAAATCACTCGATGTCTAATCATTATTGCATTCACATCATAGGTATATTGACATAATTATATCCTTATATCGACTGATCGCCTTACTTAATAATATTCGTTCTACATTATCTTTTATCTATTCATTCGAATTAAACTACTGTAGAAGAAGTGAAACTACTGTAAATTGGCACCCTCTTTCCTTAATTAACGGTTGTAATTATGCAAGCATAAATTCGTCGTGTAATCACGTCGTTCACAGGCGATTAATGTCATGGAAGACATTCACAGGGTTAATGAGGTTTGCAAGTACCTACGGCGCACTTCATTCCGAAGAAGCACACATGCAAATATATGCTAACCTATCTAGAAGTTAGGTATGTAGGTAGAAACTTTACCCAACAAATGTTTATATACGGCATGTAGTCCTTATATACTTAGTCGTCTGGGATTCAAATGAATTCAGTTTATTTGGAACGAAGTTGCATTCGGCAACATTTAAAAATATACGAACATTTCTGTGTAATTGGACTCAGCTGTTTGCAAGAAAATGGCATTAGACTTTTGATTAAATTCACAATTTAATTTACTTGAGTTATTTCTATGAAACTATACAGCTGCGTCCGAGTATATAGTGAATACTATCCGAAGTGATTACAAATTTGTCATTATAAAGGTTTTAATTATTCGCTGGAACTCTATTATTCCTACTTCTGTTTTCGTTACTCAGATGCAACGGTTAAAAAAACCGGAATTATGATAATATGCGAAATCTGAGAAAATAATAAACAAAATAAGACTCACCTTATTTCCTTTCAAACGTGAAGGTCATCAATATTTTTTAGAACTTTTTGGTGATGATATTTCCACAGTGAGCGCACCTAAGTATATTTTAGTTTATAAGCAGCAGTTTCTATTCAGACAAGAAAGATGTTTGTGATAAGGAGATATAATGAAACAATATATTCCTTTCAAATATTTGTATTTTTGCGTAAGTATCCGCAATAAAATGCAATAATTATTAAAATGCAAAAATACTCAATTAGCCACCGTTACATTGTTATTTTTCTAGATCATTGGTCGAATATAGTACATAAGAGTAAAGCTACAGTATTCAATGAACCGTAATAAGTAGGTCATAATGCAGTAATATTATTATTTTACACATTTTATATAAATATAACACAATTTGTCTGTCATTATAAATATTTATAGTAAATACACTCGTAAAAAAGATTATACACATTTAAACTTACAGTCTGCATAATATATAATATTCATATTATGAATATTTTGTATGTAAAAAATGATTTTGTAAATGCAACTATGATACAGGAGAAAATCCTAATATAAACTAGCATAATGTAAAAAAAAACAACAAAGCAAAAACCAAATAGTGAAATCTTTAGAGACTGCTTTTTGTGCAATTTTCAAAATGGGAAAATTGGAAGACACATCTCCGTATTTGTCCTAGTTGATAACGCCCGAAAATGCCTGTAATTTACATTGTGAACAAAATAGTGTTCATACATAGGTATGTATGAACACTATTTTGTTCACAATGTAAATTCGGGGAAAATATCTCAGCTATTCTTCTCAGTAGGTACTGAGAAGAATAGCTGAGATATTTTCCCCTTTCTATTTTTTGTTTTTAGGATTCTTTCTTTCTTTTAAAGTAAGAGCCATGACTCAATAGATAAGTAATCAGTATCTAGTAAATATAGTAGGTACTGTAAGTTTATATTTAAAAACATGTGCGTTTATGCTTCCTTTTCCTTGAAGACTTGAAAATGTTTTGAATCAATAGAATCGTCTTGACGTCCTTAAAGACTTATTCATAAAACCTATGTCATACTTAGAATTAATATTTATTAATTAATGTCTTATTAAAATAAGTTTATTATTATTTTTATGTACTGTGTAATCTTTACAATAAATACTAGATTAGCATTATATCTAAAATACAATTTAGAATATAAAAATAAGTTAGTTGCCTTATAATTAAGATAATTACAAAATACTTCACCTTGTCGTCAACTTTGAATATCAATATCACAGTCAATTTTAATCAAATTGTATTACACTGTGTATCTAATACGTTTCTTTCGTTACTTTAGTTAGTCTTGATCTTCAAGTTTGAGTTTATGCAGATTTTTCACGAAATATATGTAACCGGTTATACCACTTGCACATACATTCTCGAATAATGTCATTCACTACCATACCTATTTTTTTATCAAAAATATACAGAAAGTATGTTATTCCAATAGGCCAAAGGCTCGGTTAATTACTTCAACGCTTAATAAATGCATTGTAACAATAATTTTCGAATACTTTTTTAAATACACGATTGGACTTTACTTTATACGTAGGAATAAATTGCCAAAATAGATTCTCAATATAATTTCTCAAAAATACATATTTTAGGATACATTTTATGATTTATGAATATCACGCATTTTTTTTACTTGAATTAGCATAGATATAATTATCTTATTCTACTATCGTTATTTAGTTTCAAGATTTGTATTCTGTGTTTTGTACATTAACAATTTTGAAACACTGGCCGTTTGAAAAAGTAAAGTAGATAGTATCAATCCAAACTGACGCCACAGCTTGAATATAGTTTGAGTGGCGAAAAGTTTCAAATCTATGTTCAATTATAGATTATAAGAACAGTGATTTAATATTATTCTATCATCGTAGTTCTATCTATGATTACAATTGGAGTAACAGTAAGTAACCACGTATTAAAGTTTTCTGTGTCGTACTAAGCGGCTATATAAGTACTAAAGAAGATAACTAAGGAAGAAAGTGTCATTCATAAATTACGAAGTACTAGACAAGTTCTTTACGACATCATCATGCATGAAGCAGCATCATCATCAGCATATCATCATCATATTAAATTGTTATTATAAATGATTAAGACTGCAATAGTTTGCAGTTGTCATACAAACGCGTATGACAATCGTTATGGTAGTCAGAAGCCCAAAAGACTGACAACCAGTTTATCCTTATGTTATAGCTATTACCCAAAATTGCTTTGATAGCTGTCATTTCGTGTAAATCGCAACCGCTGCTGGTTAGAACAGAAGCTGACCCCAAAATAGTTGGGAAAGGGCTATAAAGACTGCAGTAGACTGCGTGCGAATCGTTGTGCGTCACATGACCACGAACTCTTCGTACAGTGCGCGGTGTACTTATCAGCTACATGGTGGAGTAGATGTCTGGCGGCGCCTGCTGGTCGTGCACGAGGTCGCAGCAGGCGCAGCGCAGTCAGCGCGGCGGGCGGCGCGTCACCCGCAGCAGTACCGGCCCAGCGCGCACGTCCTTGAACAACCGGATGGCTTCTCCATGTGTCAACCCTGCAGTGCCCCGACCGTTAACTGACAGAATCTCATCACCTGAAACATTTACGATACGATTTTACTAACAATATGAGTATGTGACTTTTTGGTAACATATATACTTAGGTTAGGTGAAAGGGACATCTGTCATGGCGGACTAGAAGATACAGAGAGCCATTCTTTTTCAAATGCTGTATTTATCTGTCACTGCATTTGTAGTTACAATTGAAGCTGTTGAGAATGAGGACTTGGATCCCATTGTTAGGTTATTTAGTGTACCTAAGTCAAGTAAATTACTGACGGTTGAATCTCTTCACGTTTATCGATAGTAGTCTTGTTCCTTACTTGACATGCGCCACATAATGTACCTATTGTCGTAATGTAGGTAGCAAAAATAAGGTGTACCATAATAGACTTCTTGCCTATCATTTGTACAATACAGACATAACATGAGACTCCAGTTGTAATAGGTACATACACTAGCGGTATATGTACAGAAGTGATGTGCCAATGCCATAGCCACGTCATGATTATGACGCGGAGCAACTATAGGTTGTGCCACTATACTAATATCTCTTTTATTAAAAAATATTTTCAACTGTCAATTTATTATCAGAAAATGTTTCAATTATGTCTAAACTATTAACCCGTTTTTGTTAACCGTTTATCTGATTTTACATAAATCAGAAGTTCATGCTCTCATTTTCAGTTCCTCTAATTTTATTAGTAAGCGGATAGCTTTTATAAATTCATTGTATTCTTTCCGTAGTAAATATTTTTATTTATCATCTAGTTTTCTTTTGTAATATCGTAACTCTAATAATATCTTTTTAAATAAGTAAAATAAATAAGTATTTTGCATGACAAGCATACAATTTGAATTAAACATGTTTTTAATGTGTTCATGAAATTCAGACATTAAAACTTAAGTATTTCATCTTTCTTTACGACGTGAATATTAAAATCGTACATGTGTGAATTGACTCTTTCAGAGTCTCAAAACAGTTAGTATAAGTAGGTATAATCCAACACGTACTGTAAGTCTGTACAGAGAAAATCGTTGCTTATATAAAGAGCCTATTAAATGTGAGAACATACAGTCTCTTAGAACGCACATAGCTCCTAGGAAATCGAGCATTTAACACTTGTTTCGTAATATATGTGTTTTTTATTTGAAGGTATACCTTCGCATTCTACAAGGGCGATCTAATTGCCACGTGTCAGTGCTAATTAAATGGGCCGTTTGTTCAATTGAGTATAACCTTTAAATTGTTATTTATAGTTTATGAATAGCAGGTGTAAGTAACAGTTAAGTAATATAACATGCAGCTGTCGTGCAACAGTCGCTGAGGAATTTCTGCACCTTTCTATTAAATATTAATAACGTTGGATGGCATATAAAAGTACATGGCATATTTCGACGTACGTGTTTTTAAAGGCCTATTTGATTGGTAACATTGCATGAATGAACTCGACATTAACGCAGACATTCCATCTTTAGGAGCTTCCTTATTAGGTTGTATTGACAGAAACAAACTAACATCGTAGCTCATGTCAACGAATGTTACGTTTCATTTAGATTGATTGATTGCAGCAATCGATAGCAGCTGTCGACGTACCATAAACAAAAGGGGTCATGAGAAGACGTTGCGATAACAATAACTATTAAAACGTTAAAATCTGTGTCAAGTAAATAATCACGCAGTCGTAAATATGGAACCTACCTTCTCGTAATGCAGATTCAGCGGCCTGCCCGTTGTTGAAGATGGTTTTGACAAAAATGCCCATGTCTCCGCGCGGTGAGTCTCGCCCACCCACGATGCTGAACCCGAGCCCTTTCCCGCCGGCTGACTTTGTAAACCTCACCTGCAACGTTATTAGGCCAGGTTAATGACATGACACTCAGGAATAAGGTAAGTATATATACATAATAGTTATAAGAATTGGATTCGCAGTGATAAGTTACCCTTACTTAATGTCTACATGTTCTGCTACTGGATTACGGGTATTTAGACGAATATCGCGCGCTCAATATTGCGACATTTCACAAGTTGCTCTTTTTCTACAATAAAAAATGTGACGACTTTAAGCTGACGAAACAAAATAAGAGCCCAGGAGATATTCTTCGGAATCAGAAGGTGCTGTTGGCTGAAACGTTTTTATGTAGCGAGGTTTGGTACAATAACAAAAAAGAAATTTTGAAATTAAGTAAATGGAAATCATTTCAGTTCATACCTCAAAAGTGTGTGTATCTCGCGGTTCAGGTGCAGGAGGTCGCTTCCCCATTTGTGTAGAGGCAGGCGGCGCGGGAGGCGGCCGCGCAGATCTTGGAGTTGCGCTGACACGCAACTCTGCTACTCCATTCCGTAACTGTTGTATAGGCTCTTGTCTAGACTGAACTCGCGGCAACCTATAGGGCTCATCCCATATCCTTTGTGAAGCTTCACATTGGAGCCTATTATATCCATTTCTGTATGGGACATCTAATTCTACATTTTCACTGTAGGGACGACGACTCCGCCCCTCAGAACTATTCTTCCTTCTTTCAGGTACATAGTTATAGTCAACTACGTCTCGACTTTCATCTTCATGACTAATAAGAGGCGCACGGTCTCTCTGCGCTGCAGCGTCTTTAGCTGCTCGGTAAACGTTTGGTGAACTACACCGTCTGCGCACCGAAGCTGACTGTCGAGGTGGGGAGGGTGAGGGCGGATGCCGTGTTGCCGTGGGACTAGGGACATAGAAAGTGGATGGTTGTTGCTGAGGTGGCGCCAACACGTCGTGTGCAGATAGTGCGCGGCGTCGAAGTCCACCGCCAAGTTTTCCCAGAGCTCGAAGTATATCTGGAGCACCACTTGTGACCCGAAGTGACGCTGTTGTGTAAACTTTTCCTCGATGCCTGAAGGAGAGTTTGGAAGGTGGTGCGGGGGAGCAGTGTGGTGGTGGTCTTGGAGGTGACGGTGAACAACGTACAGGACTTGGCTCTCGGTTTCCGGAGCCGGGCCTCAACCGTGAACAGCGACGACGTAGTTTCCGCCATCTCTGTGACAAATTGGCGTTCCATCCTTCTTCTGAAAAAAAAAATAACAACATATTATATTAGTTACAACTACTTACTTAAATGATTTTAAAAACTTTTCTAAAATGGGCGTACTTAAAGATACAGATTTTGTTGATCAATTTTGCTAATTACTTTCATAACTACGACTGTTACGCTAGAGGTCCTTGGTTAAATTTCCAATTCAAGCAAAGTGTTATTGGGTTTTTCTGAGAAATCTCAGTAGCATTTGTGCCCGGTTAATAGCAGAAACTAAACATACCGACAAACTGTCGGTATACAACTATCCTAGCCCTTCGGAGAGTACAGTTACACTAGCGCGATGATATGTTAAGTACATAGAAGATTATTTATTACGATATATTCGAGCGGATGTTGAGAGACCGTAAATCTAGCAACATCCAGTTAATGTTCTAAATAAACCAAGCGAGCAGCGTATGTAAACGACACTAACACCATGTATGGTTTTACGACACATAAGGAAGTTACCTTTCTTGTTGGTGTCGGCGTCGGAGGCGTAGTCGTGCGCGCGCGGGGGTGGCGCGGGCGGCGACGCGGGCGCCGCGAAGCTGTGGCGCAGCGGCGTCATGCGCAGCAGCCGCGGACGGTCGCCGCCACCACCACGCGAACCCCACGCAGGCGCTCCCATTGTGATCTAACCTCTGAAAGAACGCAGATGATCCTTCACAAAAGGATAACAACAACAGATCATCAAACAGAACAAAACATCTAAAACTTTAGTATGTAACATCTAAAGGTAACATGATAAAGCTTATTTTATGTACCTACTCAATATTCCGTAAAGTTTCGTTACCAAACATTTAGTATTAATGATTCAAGGGTGAAGCTCGATAAGATTCCATTGCAAACTTATGGAATAAGTAGGTTGTTAGGTACTCAAAGGCGTGATTACTGTAGTTGGACTTATTAAACATGAGCACATCACGCACAGCTAAATATAGTGACCACTTGTGCTTATTACAGGCTCGATATAATTAGATGGGCTTTATGACCACTTAAATCCTAAGAGGGACTTCCAGTTAAATAGTATGGTAGTATGTGCCTGTATCAATTTAATGTTTCAATAAATTCTAAAACTGGTAGTTGTTGAGGATTAAAGAAGCATAAACATTGACCACGGCACCTACACGGCGTGGGTTTAGGTCGGCAAACAACGACGTCCGGTCAGCGGAGCTCTGTCGCATAACTTGAACAATTATGTCTAGTCGTGACCTACATAACTCGTAAAATATTCGTTACCCAACATGGCTAAGCCGAATCGAAGGGTCGTGTCACGAGTTTTATTCCCGCAAAATTGAAGGATTAACCAATTCATACATGTATACGCACCTAAATACTTGGTTTAACCTTCGACGGAAATTATCATTGATGAAGTATGTATTTTTAATGAAATTATACGCGTGAAACACGTGAACGGTTTAATTAAAATTTTATTCTAATTATGTAAACTATTACTCATTGCGTCCATATCTTAATTATAGACTCGCATTACGCCGCTATCTCAGACAGATGTTATTGAAATTAGAATCTAACCCAAACAACGTTTCGTCTGACTCAAAAGTGGGAGCTGCCGACCGGTACCTCTTGCGGATATCCGCTCCGCCAGACTTACTCACTAATCATACTAAGTAGTAAATGTGTACTTGATGCACTCTATGCCGCCTTAGTGTGGTCTGGTATCTTATATTTTTACGGCCCTGAAGTAATTATAAATACCAGTTTATTTCAAGCCTGACAGAAGGTTGGTACCGCTGCCGAGGACTTGCGTGCAGTGTGTAACGACTAGTTATGATTTGTGTCTAGTACAGGTACAATAAAACAGTAATTTACTTGATATTACAGCTATATGGTATTAAAGAAACCCCGTGAAGGTAAGGAGTAGGTACCTTCGTCTCGGTATATCAAGAAAATAATCTGCGGCAGAAATGTCAATAAACTTTCACAGACGGGACTTTATATTTAAACTTAGTCTCTGTACTTGCTCGATATTGCTTTACAAAGTATGTCATAGGATTATATACTTTGAGGAAATTTACGTTACAGAAGAATCAATACAAGTATATTGATTAATAGTCAGAATGTATTATAGATAGAGATAGTTACTCTGTGGCGAATACATAAGGGGTAGGTATGTTGGTGGACACCAGGATACTATTAATCTCAGGGGAGAGTGCAGACATCGTAGAGGACACTGGCAAGTAATTAAATTCTGGGTTCCTCATCCCAAGGGTGAACTTTACGACCAATAAAGAGCTTTGCGGTCGAACAAAAAACAGGGGAAAGGTATATTTTACTATTGACCAGCGCTCTGAAACGGAGATTTTATTTAACAATGGCGTACGTAACTGTTATTTTATTCATGAGTTTCAAATTTCGAAAACAATCCTATTTGTCTATGACAAACTTCTGCACTATCATTAATTAGTTATGAATGAAGCTGGGTTAAAGTACTAAATAATAATATTATTTTCATTAATTAACAGACTTATTCATTAAAATAATGACTCATTACGTTCGCTGTACTACAAGTATTATTTATTTTCAAAACAACATGTTGTATGTGTACCAAGAAACAGTTAATTCGTTTTTAATAACAGACTTTGACATAACTGCTTTGTACCAGGAGAATGGCATTGTTTAGTGCAATTATTTTGCACAGAACAACAATACCAGACTAGTTTATCTAGTGAAGGAAATTGGCGTTAATTTTTGCCGACACGGTACCGTTGTGAGCCGAATTTGGCAGCGGTTGCGCTCGCGCCGCAGCACTGGTCACTGATCTTCCGGTGCCTCGCTTTACTGTCATTGCCTGTTACGGAAGTGGTATTAAAATTACCCATCCTTAACTAAATGTTCTTGTTACTTCGGTGTTATTTAAAATAATTATAGGCGTCTCAATATGCCTGACATAGTTATAAAGACATCAATGGAGACGCGTTGAAATCATAGCAGGTTAATCCCACGCTTTTGCTCGGAGGTGTTTGATTTATGTACTTTTTTTATTACAAAATAAACCATGTTCTCGTTCGGCGACAATAGATCGATTGAATCTAAGCTTTCCTGTATTGTATTGTGCTATAAGTCGAAGCTATGACGCAATTTATAATACGGAGTATTCTACATAATATAAACAAACATAATAATTAGTCACCATCTAAAATAGGACCTCTACTTGAAAAACACCGTAGTCATCTGTTCAAAATACCTATTACTTTCTGAAATGTTGACAGAAATTACGCGTTGCCGTTAAATTTCAAGAAGAAATATGCAGGTTTATTTATTTTAAGATTGATTGCATGCACATGCACGAAAATGTCTAAGCTGAGACTTTATTGAAACTTACGTAATAATTCGGACAAGTCAAATGATATCATCAACTTTGAAATACTATTCAGTTTTTTTTACAATAGAAACACGCAATTAAAATGAACACTCTTGTCTACAGAAGAGTACGTGACACAATCAAAAACAGAATTCGTAGCATCAGCATATCGGGCGTCGAGCGGGAACGCGGGCGCCTCAATTGTTCCCCCACGGCCCTCCTTTGAACTCAAGTGGACCGCCATTAAGCCTGAATCCATTAGTTGTTCATTCCAAGGGAGCATAAGTGGTGTCGACCGCCAATGCTATGTGTAAACCGGCAAAACAACAGTCTCTAATCTCTCAAAAGATTCGTTTAAACTAGACGACAGGTCGCTACTAAATTAAAACTAGAAGTGGTTCAAGTTAAAGTTCAAAGAGTTTTTTATATAGCATTATGAGTAGTTGTACAGAGGCACATCAAGCTACAACAATTTGTCAAATTTCTTTGATTGATTTTCAACTGTAATAAAAAATAATAAGGTTCATATTCGATTGGGTAAATTTGACAGTTTTGGATAGCTTACTGGCGTCTGTACAGTTAAATAAAGTTGATCTTATGGAGAATCGGCTAGAAACTACAAAGATTTTTTTGAAATGAAAGTATTATATTCTTCATTGATACCTTTGATATGACAGTCACTAGTCACTAGTCACAAGCAGTGATGTTTGTTACTTGTTTCATTACTATAGTTAATGTGATTAAGTATCGCGGTTGTACATCAAGGTTACAAGCAAGAAAACCTGATATACTTAGATCATAATTATATAAAAGTCATAGTTGTATATTTTGTTCTAGACCTAGATTATCAACTTATTGGCTGAGACAAGTCACTTGGCCGTACAATATTGTCGTAGGAATTTATGGCTAATATAACGTAGCTGTTTGGTGGCCATGTTGCGCCCACACTTATTAACCAAACTGAGATTTATGCGTAAGTACAAGAGCGATAGTGGCACAATAGGTCTAAGGAATGTGACCCGCGTTTTGTTGGTTACCTACATCAGCGTCGCCCCTTTCATATAACTAATTTAAAGTATCAAATTATGGTTAATATGTTGGTTATATGTTTTACGAATCTATAATCAACATACATGCACTCATCATTTTATACGAAGGTATTGTTTTTTTACTTATTGTCATCTACTGTCAGTGTTTTATAGTACTCACCTGAGCGAGGCGGGCAGGTGTAAATATATTTTGTGGGCATCTCAATTCAAGTTTTATTATTAGGTATTGTGTTGAAAACACTGAGAAAACCAATTTTCCCAGAAATTATAGAACTACCTAGATTGCTTTTACTCCCCCGTAAACCCCTATATCATAAATATCATCGCACTAGTATAATACTTAGTATAGAATTATGTATTGGACGAAAGAGACATCTCTAAAGTAATTTCTTCTAAAGTTATCGATGGATGGCTCAATTATGTTTTCTAAGACATGTTTATCTATTCTATAATAATATATCCTGTAAAGCTTGAAATATAGCATTAACTGTTCCTTTTTAAATATAATATTAAAAAAATATGTTTGCTTCTGAAATGTTGATAATGAGACAAGCTGTCTAAACAGATGATGTCGAAAAACGGACTGACGGTAAAATAATACGACAGCACGACAATAATTGTGATTATTTTCAAACAGTTTATTATAGCGTTATTTGTAATTTTTGTGAACAAGTAGGCCATCTACGGTATTGCAATACGGTGGATCTCAGCTGCTGTTCGTAATAACATTGTTTGCAGTGGAATTAAGAATCTACCCGCGCTCCACATCTCGGTTCATCGAATGAAACTGGGAAATTGCTTCTCGCTCTTTCTATTATCTTGTTCATCGTTATAAATTACTATTATATTTTTTTCTCAGGAGAAATCGGACTGCCCTGATTTCATTGTTGTGTTAAAGTAAGCCTTCAAATCGTGAACAATGGAACCAGAACCAATGTACACAAATTAGAGACTTATTGTAACCGGCTCTAATTATAATATCGTCAATATTCATTGTTTATGGAATAGGCATTTGAAGTATTCATAAAGATTTATACCTATCTTGTAGACATGTGATGTGTATGAAGAAGAAAGAACAATAAAAGTGCGTGTGAAAATATTTCAAATCCTTGAAACTGATGACATTAAGAATGATTCGTTCATGTTTAAAAGGTTCTTTGTAGACATTTTCCACAAAAAAAATTGTACATGATATTTGACCCTGTGTAAGCGTACGTAGATACACTTTCGGCATTTAAGAGTGAAAATCATGTGAAGATATATTTGCATTCAACTAAAACATTAGCATGAAAATACGGCTTTCTGTTGGTTGAATAATGCCTTACTGCCTTCTTTTGTGTAGTTAACAAATAAACACAATTTATTCATAATATTCTACATGACAATGCACATGAGATGAACCGTAGGTAATAACTTCCTAATATGTCACACATTAAATAGAAACAGTATTTTTAGAATAAGGTAAATCTAAAATCGAATAAAGAACGTGGGTTCCACTTGATACGGATTTACATATTTGACTTTACAAGAAAGCTGGAAATGGAAAATAAGCAATAACATAAACTACACCAATTAAGATATGTTTTTCCAAAAGTATATTTAATAATAATACCGTTACCCAAAAGGAGAATCGATTTTTAAAATGTATCTATGCATTTTCTTTTTTGTTACAATACAAAATATAAATTATTTAGTATAGTAAGTATTTATTACTGGTAGGTATATTAATAAAAAAAATATTCCTATGAATTAAACTGGTAAGTATACAAAATTAAATATAAACACTACACGGTAGATAGGACGATATTAGTAATGTAGCAGACGCTCTTTTAATAGACAAGTGGAAAAAAGCAAGCATCGATATTTTTACTGGTAATTTGAAACTGTACACTGTTTTGTGTAAATAATAGGCCGCTTGTATGTATGTCAGTAAGTTTCCAGTTTCAATTGATGGATGGTTGACGACCGCATTTTCGCTGCGGAATAATGATGCCGTATGTGAGTCAACCTGCAGGGTTTCACAAGAGAAGTTAAAAGCATGGTTAAAAGTCAAACACGAGAAACCGATGTTGTATTATACATACATATATTTTCTATACATCATACGACGGTTTAAAGTCAGCAATAAAAATGATTTGTGAAATAAAATGTCTGTAGATGCGCCTGATTTCAAGATCAAAAAGGTTTTAATGTAAATACAGAACTTTTGAAGTTTTTATTTTGACCCAAAGCCAGAAATATTTATGATTACAGTTCACTTGAAATCTTTAGCTTGCGTTAATGCCAAACACAATAAAAAATAACAAGTCTGGTATAATTAAATCATAATCAATTATATATAGATTCGCGTAAGTTTGTGTATTTGGAAGGAAGCAAAAGTGAAAAGAGGTTTATGTTTTAAACAAATCAATTATTTTATATATTTATATTACCTAGTACCTACATAACCAACGAGTAACATTTTAGGTATTATTTAGTGGCTTTGTTTTTACATAAAAAATACACCATCACGCCTGTTTACCCCTAAAGGAAGAAGAAGAGACCCCTAGAAGAAGATACTGGTATGGTGTATAGTTTCTTGATTTGAAAATAATATTTGAAGAACTGAATTAGAACATGTACTTATTTTTTATCCGTGAAATTAATTTTACTCAATAAATCATTGTTTTCGTATCGAATTTGTGAGCGAGCTTAGCAGATCATTGTCCAGCAGATCAAAAATAAATTTCGATCCGAATATCATCAAGGTGCAGGTCAACATTTGGAGGAGGTACATAAAAAAGCAGTGATAGCCTAGTGATATGGACTTTCAAGTCAAAGGTCTTGAATTCTAATCCAAGGCACGGCCTCTGACTTCAAATTCATAAGCGTATTAATAAGTTAAAGAAAGCATCGTGAGGAAACCTGCATGCATAGAGATTTTTCTAGATGTCTGCCAACCTGCACTAGGCCAGCGTGGTGGACTATAACCTACTGCCCAGCATTGGGACAGTATATGGCTTGATGATGATGACATAAATTCCTTACGTCATCGGTTATGAAATCTTAATATAAAATTAATGAAGATATAATTAGTTTCTACATGCATATCTACAATTGTTATCTCTCCAAGCAGTAATTGGTTCATGAGAGCCCTATTTACATCGGACTCCGTTAATCAAAGACGTCATTGTCTAGATTATCGGCGTGGGAGACCCGGAATATGTGGCGACGTGTTTATCATACTGGACTCTATCAGCCACACTACAGTAACATGAGCCGCCTATCATCTCGTGAGACTTACAAGTTTTATAATGAATAGGTTTGCTTTCACCGAAGAAAAAAAAATGAGTGGGCTTGTCTTGTTGGTGAAAAGTTCAATGGCTGACTGAAGTGACTCCTAAAACAAATCATTCTATTAACAATTAGGTATACCAATTCCAAGAAAATTAGCTCTAAGCGAAAACTGCATTTAAGCTATGATACCGCATACAGACACACAGTCTTACAGATTGTTGTAAGTAGGTATAGAGGCCAACACATCAAGCTACTCCAATCTGTCAAATTTATTTGATAAATTTTCAACTTTAATACAAAATAAAAAGGTTCATGTTCAATTAGGAAAATTTGACAGTTTTGCATAGGTTGACCTGCTGGCGTCTGTACATAATTATTCAGTTTAGTCTTTTGGCATTTACTATCTATTTTCTACTGTACGGCCATTTTAACTGCAAATATTGTTGCTTTATTCTTCATTCCTATATCACGCTAGATAAAAATTTGCAACTTTGAGGTTGTAGGTGGTTAATTTACATAATTATTACCACATATTATTAACATACAACATCAGTACTCTGGTAAAATAATACATATTATTTCTTTACTTTTATTTTAATACTACTGTTTATCACTTTGCATTTATTTTTGTTTGCGTTCTTCGCTTCACCGCAATCATGTATGATTACGTCAAATGAATCGGAACAAATGCGCGTGACAGTGATAAAAATTGCAATTTTCCTGACATGGACATAATAAAATATTATGTATTATAATTTTATTTTATATTTAAATTATTATTGGCAGTTTAATTTTTTGCACGAAAAAAATAAATTAGATGCATTACTAATACTGTTTTTTTTGTCCCGAATCTACATCTACACATAATTTATAACTTTTTCTGATTTTTCTTACTGGAACTTTTAGACACAAGGCCTAAGCTAGTAAATTATTTGCATTCTGTTAGTTGTTGAATGGAATTAATAACAAAATAGTTATTTGTAATTTGTAAATCGTGTTATGAAAGAGCTTTCAGAAAAACAAACTTCTGAATAGAAAAATAAACACCTTTCTACGAGTATTTAGGCCTGAAATTATCACAGGGCTGAAACATTTTGATAGTTCAATTAATAACTTTCAATTTTTCCAACCTTACGGACCTGATAAAGTAACCTGTACGTCAAGAGTAGTCTTCGAGTAATTCAAATGTGAAAAACTAAAAGACGAACATCGATGTGAGCTCATAGTGTTTTGGTACGGTACACGTAAAATGAAAATGAAGATTTTTATTATGATGACGTATATATTTATCACATTATATTACTCACACGCACACGAGTTATACTCATCCGTAAATAAGATGTGTAATATTTGTTGACATTATCCTGGACATCGTAATTGTATATACGTAGGTTTATTGACGTTACTGTACTTAATGAAGGTTATCTGGCGGTTAATTAACCACATTTTAAGCACTTATACGAAGAATGCGCCTGGGCTGGGCGGCATTCGGGAAGTTGCGTGATCCCACAATCTCTAAAGACCAGGGTCTATAACCAGTGACTCCTACCCGTGATGACTTACCGAGCCGAAAAGTGGACACTCACCATGAGACTGGTTCAAAAATTCAAGATTGCTCAGCTCAGAAAACCAAGCCATCAACCAAATTCTATCCAACAAAGGAACCAAGCATTGCTCTCTAGCAACGAATTCATTCGCCAAAGAACTAAAGTCACCGACATTGTGGGAAGAATAAGCACGCTGAAGTGGAAGTTGGCCGGCCATGTCTGCAGACGCACAGACGATCGGTGGAAAAGACGAGTGTTAGAGTGGAGACCACGTTTGGGCAAGCGTAGTGTGAGACGTTCTGCGACACAATGCACAGACGATTTGAAGAAGGTGGCTGGCAGCGAATGGATGCGGGCTGCACAAGACTGGGATGGTTGGCACTCTTTGGGGTAGGCCTACGTTCAGCAGTGGACGGCAATAGGCTGATATGATGATGATGAACCACTTATGCAAGACTTAGATGATGATGAAATAAAGGAGCTCACCCGCAAATCCTGCAGATTAGCCGCAGAGTTTACTGGTGAAGTCACTCAACGATTGGCGACCACAATAGACCGAATACGGTCGCAGTGATACTATAGCCGCAAATAAATAATAAAAAAGAGACATTTTGTTATCATTATAAATTGAATGCGAGAACATGATGACTTTACTGAGAACTTTAAATTATTGAAACTTGGTGTGGAGGAAGCTTCAAGTTCAGAAAAGTTAAATTATAATATACTTACATAACGCGAACGGAGACGAGTAATAAATACCTATACCTGCTCACCATGAAAAATATGCAACTCTCCAGGGAAAGCCAGGGACAAATCGGAGAGGTATGGAAAGATGTTAGGTAGCAGCTGTGGGACAGTACGAATAGCTTTTTTTTTACAAAAATCATAACACGGTCACGCCTATATTACTCGAAAATATCAGGCAGAAGTATATCTACTGCTATGCTGTGTGAAGTGTATAATTGACGACTTTTACAGTTGTTTTTTTGCCTCCAGAACATTTGTTATAAACTTTGCGTTTGATTTAGGTATTTATTTTAAATTTTAGGTTTTTAATTCTATTGTATAGGTACATAAGTAGGTATATTTTTTAAGATGACATAAACATGCTATTATTATATTTTATGTCTTAATTGTGGTTAGTAAGGGATCATTTATATTGTGTATTAA
The DNA here is from genome assembly GCA_964056405.1 of Acronicta alni. Taxonomy (NCBI): domain Eukaryota; kingdom Metazoa; phylum Arthropoda; class Insecta; order Lepidoptera; family Noctuidae; genus Acronicta; species Acronicta alni. The sequence continues at coordinate 10,291,659 of OZ043914.1, forward strand.
ACTCTCTCAGTTTGTACGTATAAAATATCTTGTGCGTGACTATGGATATCCTAAAAGGTTATCCTAAAAGGCAAACGTTAAACTCACGTCGGAATCATAAAGCCCGCCAAATGTTGCACAGTGCACTCTCGACGATTGCTATAGATCAAGGACTTTCGAAATATGGAAGTAACAATCGAATGATTTGATTGCTAATATTCCAATAAATGCAATAAGGTCTATTGTCTGTTAAGTAATACTGCATTTATAACGATTTAATAGCTGTAAATTCTGATCTAGAAAAGAAAGAAAATCTAGAGTTTTAATCTGTTTCTCAACCTGCACAAATTGTAGGTAAGTGATTTTAATAATTGGCTTTTTATTTTCTACTGCATATTAATCTCAATGCATATCTTGCACCCACGTTATGCTCCGGTTCACCATAAGATGCTTATGGATAAAATAATAAGTTGCAGTTAGAGTTTTTATAGGAATTAATTTATTAAGTAGTCACCCAAATTTGAATTTGTTACCAATCTTAACCCACACTCGCTGGCTATAATTGGTGAATCTTGTTTGTGACCGCGATAAAAAACCCTGTTTCCATTTGAAGCGATCGATGCAGTATGAATGTTGTTTTAAAGATGCAATATTGTTATTTGAAAGTTTCAATCGGTGATACATCCGCGTCAGCAAATCTTAGTAACGGTTTTCCATACTATTTTATGTTCATCCAACTAGAATTAACTGTGGCATCTTAAATACCATCGGTATGTATTAAGCTATACAAGATACTTAATTAAATATCCTATTTCAGTTAGACAGATGCAATAACATAAAAGAAGATTTTGGCTCTTCAGTTAAGCTCAATGGGCTGCCATATCAATAGCTTCTACCTTCTATTTAATTTGCACAACAATATCATGCAAATATATATCCTGGATTAATCGCCTTAATGGATTGATGTCGGTAACAATGAGAACCGCAACATGCATATGGTAGGTATAGGTAATGAAAGACTGCGGGATGAATGCACGGGGCTGACGGTGCACAAATAGCTTTATCATTTTGCCAAGAGATTTTACATCCTATTTCTTTACAACAAGGACTTCGAAAACTGTAAATAAATTTTGGCACATTTGTCTGCTGGAGTGTGGCGGACGAGGGTTCAAACTATGAGGGAGCGTAGAAAAGCAACAACCGATACATTTTTTGTGCAAATATTATTAAAGCATACATTTATATCTTTCATGGTGACTGAACTGGTGATATTCAATTTGAATTGGAGATAGTAAAGAAGAGAGTTATTATTGAAAATAATCAAATTGGGTACATAAATCTATTTGAATAAGGTAATTTTAGTAACGAAATTAAACTAAAATAATATAAAAACAAATAACAAACGACTGAGACTTCACAATAATACCACATGAACTATAATATAATCCAAAAAGCGGTCCTATTGGTTCTATGTTTACTAGAAAAAGTAACTTTATTTATTTTTAATAATTTCATTATATTTTATCAGTAGCTATATTTATTACAATAAATAATATTCTTAATTATACTAGGCAATAAGAATTTTAAAATGTAAAAGTAAGACTTACCTATTAAAATGTACAGCTGAATTTATCCAAATCGAGTACGTCCGGTTGGTTCGTTAATTTTAAAAACGCTACCATGGCGGTTACTGAAACTTGAAAATTAATTTCCATACACTGTCTGCACAGCACTGCGATAATGCACTCGATTGTACAAGATATCGATCGTGACGTAACGAAAGTGCACACGATCACAAGCCGGTACGCGCGCTGCACTGTCGCACGTTCGTCTAAAGCGAATGTCGAATTAATACTAACATAACCTCAAATTTACGCGCGCCGCTCGAGAAATTGTTTATGCTGTCTGTACACCCATAAATGGGGTTCAGTTGTGAAGAAGAAGGAAATACTAAAAACCCCATGAGAGACAAAGAACAAATATTGACAAAGGTGTATTATGATGGGGGAGCCGACTATACTACGATAGTTTGTCGTTAACGGGCGGCGTCTTTTACTGTTTTAAATTATAACACAATTTTAACACTTCATTTAAGTTTGAAAAACAGGTATTTTCCTAACGATATATTCAAACCAACCGAATAGTTGAAATATAGAATGACAATCGCGGTATTAACATTATTAGTAAACATGGATGGCATCGTTCTGTTTCGCAATTTATCCGCGACAACGCACCTGTATTGATAAAATACGATACCGTCATGGATTATTGTTATTTTTGTAAGTCATCATAAAGTAAATATTGTGTACGAATAGGGAAAAAATTTAAGCCACGAAATCTTAAAAATCATATTATATTTTGCAGTTAATAGTAAAAAAATATAAATATCTAAACTTATGTAGTACTTTTTTTATTTTTGACAAGTGCCACTTGAACTTCGAGACAAGTTGATGTCAAAAAAATCTTTTATTGCGTATCGCTGGTGTACCTACCTGCGCAGTGTGCACCGTCTCCCAGGGGTCCCTTTCCCATCCCATAGAAACTATTGAAGCGTGAAGAATGAATGATTTTAAACAGCCGCTAACAAATACCTGCTTTAAATTCTTCTCACTCGGTGTAATCTGTATTGACTTTTTATATTGTTCTATTCTTTTTGTTATTTAATTATTTACTCAGTTTTAAACTGTTTTTCCTAGTACTCTAAGTGGAATTTTGCGTATTATTATAGTGCCCACATTTCTTAATTCTACTTTACCTAGAATTAGGATTATAGTTTACTATGCAAGTATGCAGTTCTAATAGCTTAGTACGTAAGTTACTCTATTACAAATCTAATAAAATTATATGATATCCTCGTTATTTATTCTTATGAATCGTTCTCTGTTTTAATTATTGATGAGTGAAAGATAAGGACAAGGTCTGTTCGTAAGAAGTTCGTAGGTGAGCCCACGTAGTGGTACGCCTCACATCGGCGCCCGCAAGGCTGACGCTGACATAATACTTTATCGAAGTGTAAACAAAAGCTGGTTTCTAAGAATGGGATAGGACTGACTTTATCAAATATTACACACATATGTGACATAATACGCTTTATGTGAGTTATTTTCTCAATCGGACCAATTGTTGCTAATACGTTTTACCCTTATAAAAGGTATTGACACAAACATTTTAATTACCCGTCGTCATGATTGAATGGCTCTATTTTCTACGTATAAATATTTATTGAACGTTTAACATAACATTAACAGCGGTTAATATTTAGCAGGCCTCCTTGACCTGAATGACCTTTATAAGGTATTTGTCAAGTCCATAAAGGTAAGGGGCTTAACGATCGTGTTGACTGGGGAACGTAGCGGTCTCGGTGGCGCGTGTTTCCTGCGCGCACGCACCGTCTAGAGGGGGCATGAGCACGACTCCCAGAATGCGTGTCGTTAACGTTGCCTAGCCATGTTACCTCACAAACATATCGTGTTATATGTATACTATAACACACACATACAAACTTTATATAAACAAAAGGTCCTGTTATGCCAAACAGCACGCACGGTACATTACAAGCTTTGAACAAAAAAGCTACATGCAATGAAATTTGACGAATATATCGGCTCTCGGGTTAACTGAGGGAAATTTCAATGAGTATTAAGTAGATATTCTTTAGCGCACACCTTTTGGTGTAAGGACAAGTTGGATTGAAATTGTATTCACTTTCGACCTCGTATCGAGTAATAGTTTAAGTATTAGGTACATAGATCCACATGTGAGATCGTCTGATAGGAACACGCTTTGTAATATTGTCTTTTGAGCAAGCCTGTGGGTGTGGGCGGGTAGCTTATTTTGTTTGGACCCTTATAAACACAACACAGTGACTGAACGCGTCGAAATGGCGCCGACATAATATTTGTGTTTATAAAAATAAATAAAAAGCCTTGGTAATTTTCTAGTGAATAAAGCTATATTTTGATTCTCTATTCCGGTAAAAAACATTTTCTTTCTTGTAAGTAATACTTATTTTATCAGACCAGATATTTTTTTTATTATTATTATTATTGATTTTATGACAATAAAAGTAAATAAAAATGGTCAAATAGAATAAAACTGCTAAATTTATATTGCTTTGCTTTTGAATAGGTACCTATACTAGACATCTACTAGAGAAACCTTATTAAAAATACTAGCATTTTACTAAAAATCCATTCAAATCCGCGCAATAGTTGTTGGAGAATTTACTTATTCAACTAAATCTGAAGCTTAATTTTAGTAAATAGCGATAAATTATAATAAATAGCAAGGAAAAATGAATATAACTAATCATAATCAGATGAGCTCCATTATAATATTATTTTAAGGGCTGCCCCAAGATTTTTGCTTGTCTTCTAATGGGCCCTCTAGAACAGAGAAAGATACATAGTACACCGGTTGATAAATAATTTAGTACGTCGCGTGTGTGAGTAATCAACTTTGTTTTAATTCAGAGTTGCTGGTCGTGTTATTGTTCCGGGCGGGTGCGTTGTACGGAAGCCGTTTACTCGTAATCACGATTACGAGCACAGGCGGGGCATATTACGCGTTCTAAACTTCAAACATACGTGAGTTAACATTGCTTAGCTTATTATTGTTAGCTTCAACATGTAATACTTGTTTGATTAACCGAATAACACTAGTTTAAGGTTACATTTGTGATTTTCGCTCGTATATCGAACTTTGTGGTTAATCTGCAAATGCTCTAAAGGCAAACATTCCATTTTAGGTATTTCTCATTCTATCACGAACATTGTTAATTAACACATGTTTAATAATTTTAATGCCTAGTTCCAAAAAAAAATTTCTACTATGAAGTATGTATACTTAACATTCCACCACACTTCAACCACCAAAATCTCAAGAAACTTCAAAAGATTTTTTCCGCATTGATTTATAGTTTCTTTGTAGGAAACAGGAAAAGCTTGGTGGTCGTCCTTTCATACAGCCCGGCACCCACACTCGTCATTCCTGTTGCAAGTTGAACAAAAGATGTAACATCAACAAACATTAGACAGTACAACAATTTCTTGGAATTCCTGTGCTCCTCTTGTGGAATGTATAGTTATGTAACAATTAATGTTGAAACAATAGAATATGTACGTATTTAAATATGTTAGTACTTTATCTAGTTTACAATAATTGTCTTTTAGACTAGTCAGTGACTGCACAATGTGCGGTCCAGACTAGGAGCGGCGTTGCGAAGGTTAACACATTGTCCAATTTATGCTATTTGTGTCACATGAACTTTGTACTGATCAAGGTTTTCGACGGGACATTATACCAGTCTAGATACTCTTGATTCAAACAACGAATTCATTTTGTATGGAATAATGAAGAAACCCAGTAAATGAAGTGATTGAACGCTGACATGAATAAGTCTTTGTGTTGATCAGTAGATGGTTTGACATAATTATTTTATTAGCTGGTCATCGAGATATACCATACGGCTGTCTTATGTTTTATGGTGTAGATGGATACAGTAAAATTTTCATACATATTCTAAATACACTATCACAATTCTTTTTTCGGTTATCTTTTACTTTAGATAATTTGAATCTCGTCAACTAAATTACAGACTCTTCATAAGATTGAAGAGAGATTATCTCATTAGTCTAGTGGTCCTAAGCGCGACTGCTACGCCTTCTGATTCTGGGAGGTCCTGGGTTCGATCTCCATGACGAGCTAAGTTTTATTGGGTTTTTCTATGAAATTCTCAGTAGCAGCTCGGAGTTTGGATTTGTGCCCGGTTAATGGCAATAGGCTCGCCCCCTATTACGTGGGACCTAAAAACATACCGGCGAAATGTAGGTGTACATTAGTACACCTCTGCCTAACCCTTCGGGGAATACAGGCGTGAGGGTATGTATTGAAGAGAGACAATTAGCTGGAAAAACAGCAGCAACTTAAATGTTGATATGAAAATAACGAAAGGTAAGCTGCAAGTTATGGGAAAATCATAGTTAAACAAAATAGCTGGGCAAAACTAAGGTGATATTGTTATAAATACTTTAAGATTAAAAAGAGATTAACAGTATACAAGCGTAAAAGTGTGCCAGATATTGAATTTGGTAATAAAATAAAAAAGGTCTCAACGTAAAAAAAAATGTAGTAATATCAATTTATTATACAGCGGATATAAACAGTAATTTGCAAGTATAATTAAAAATAACGCTAATTACTCGAAACGTTAAAGGAACAATGTGAGTTATCAGACCGAATTATGCGCGGGAAAGACAGGGTCCCACGGTCACAAGTGAGCTATGTAATCACTACACTAGATCTGGATGATATCATTGCTCTTTGATCCGGGTCGCCTTGACTGCTAAACGTTAAAACGAATAATTAGTTTAACGACCTGCTAATATGTTGTTTTTGCCATTTAAATATCAAGGAGCTAAATCTAAGATTAATGTGTCAAAAGCTTCTCAAGTGCAAAAAGGACGTGCGTGTTTACTTAGTATAAAATACCTATAATATACCTATAACATTTTGCGTAATCTAAGTGTTGTGTGAGTACTTAGCAGTTAGTAGGTCGTCACATCGTCGTTTAAAATGACATTGCTTTGTACAGGTAGCTGTAAAACTAGAGTTTTCCATTACCGGTGGATGACTCCACGTTACGCTGAATGATTTGTGTGGAGAAGCCAACAACTCAATTACTAAGAAGTCTGCACTTCCGTGAGAAACATGTAGAAAATTATTAAAACAAACGGTACTTATTCCGGCAGTTATTCGCAGACATTCTCCAGATTTTGTAGGCATTTATTATGATATATTTGGGTAAATGGACGAGAAAGTAATAAAATGTATAGTAATATTAAAACATTAATTTTACTACTTTTGTCGCTCCGTTCAATAATATTAAGGCACTGCTGTTAATATAACGTGTGAAAAAGCAGGCTTAACCTACATTCATTCAATTAATTTACTGAAATTCATCGCTGGGCGTAGGACTCTCTCGAGTTTTGTCTTTGTAATGTCCTTCACCATCAGCGCACACAGTTTATCTTAAATTCTTGAGACCATTTGTCCATCCTACAGTTCGTTTTTTGATATGCTATTTCCTTCCGACTGCAGGTTTACTACTTCTGCCGATACGTGGTAACTACAGACTGCAGGTAATACACTACGTTTGCCGATTCGCTGTCCCTCCCGATTGAAAGTACACTATGTTTGCCGATTCGCGGTTCCTCTCAACTGCAGGTACACTATGTTTGCCGAGAGAGAGACTAAGACTTTCTATGTGCTGCAAATTCAGTTTGTTCTACTAACATTACCTCTAATTCAGATTTGAAGTCTAAGTCGAAGTCTTCAACTTCGGTGTGTAAATCTTTGTGTCAATACTGTGAATGTTTGGTTTCTTTATCTTTAACTATTTCAGAATGATTTTTTGAAAATCCACTCCATTCATGGGAGGGATCCCTACTTCAGGACTAACATCTGGATTTATGTTATTTATTTACAAAATAATGTAAAACTGAATACTTGAGTTCTCACTGTATCGTTGTACTGAGCCTTTATATAAATAGTACGACAAATATTACTGGAGGTCATTGTCATCAAATTAGCTAGTGTGTAACTGTGGTGAATATTGTTGCCACAGGAAGTGATGGACCGGTCATTTAGAAGCGAAACTATATTTTTTGGTTCTCAATGGCACGGAAACTTAATTAAGTAATAATTATCAAATTTATTACTTTGATTTTTACATGGAAATAATATGACATTGAAATCAGTCACTCTTCTCCAACTTGAATAGCTTAGTAAAAACAACTTTTTGTGCGCTGTCTAAGTTTAAAAATTGATGATAGGTCGTTATGTGTAAATACTTGTTTAACGATCTTTAACCGGCTAGGTTACTAGGAAGCCTGGTATCATACAAAAACAACGCGTACTGTACTGGATTCTTGTACATATATTTAAATAAGTACTACTCGTCTCTAGAGATATACTTTTACTGTGTGATGATTATGAAATCAATTTCAGGTAAAATTTTAATAAGAACATGGTACTCTTAAGATTATAAGAACGGACCTCTATCATATTTTGCGGAGACCTGCCCAGCAGTGAGACAGTAACCGGGTTGATAATCATGATGACATGGTAGGAGAAGTTTTAATAGAAGTCCGATCTACTAATATTATAAAGAGGTAAAGTTTGTAAGGTTGTAGTGCGTAATCTCTGGATCTACTGAACCGATTTTGAAAACTCTTTTACCAATAGAAAGCCACATTTGTGAGTGTCATGGGCTATAATATTTATGAATAATATATGCACGTTATTAGGTAGTACATTGGACCCGTGTGAAGCTGGAGCGGGTCGCTATATAGATATAAAAAATCAATAAAATATATTTCATTCCTAGTTTCAAGTGTCATTGATATCATAAATGTCACCTTTGGTCAAATTTTCGATGACATTACAAAATCACTAGTTCATAATTTTACAGTTAGGATAAGGAACTATTTATATTTTGGAACAAACTTTCAGTTAAAACAATTGGTGAAATTACTGTTCATATTATTTCAATTTCAATTAATCAGTCTATTATTTATACGGTAAGTTACTGTCCCGAGGAAGAAATAGTGTGCCCCTATAAGTATGTTGCTATGCTTTGTTAATTTGCCGCCACGTTCCTCTTCAACAATATTCTAACAAGCACCTCTGTTCTCATGTGAAGTACAAGTGCCGTCAATCTCGACGACCGTGTACGGTTTCATCATGGGAACCAACTGCTGTTCCACTTGAACAAGCCCGCTATCACTCGTCGACAATTGTGATACTACCGTTACCTGCTTAGATGGTACTTATATCGATAATGTGCAATTACTTGACATACGAATCGTGAAAGGTGAAACTGTTAAAGATGATTGAGGCGACAGTATTTTGTGAATTTGGGTGAAACGCTGAACATAAAATATTTCATTATATATTAGTTGTTGCCCGTGGTTATCCGCATCTCAAAGTGCTTTTTGAGGCAAAAGTTAGCCTATGTCCTTCTCCAAGGTTTAATCTCTGTCTATACCAAATTTCATCAATATCAGTTGAGTATTTTAGACGTGAAAGCGAACAGAGAGACAGACTGAGTTACTTTTGCCTTTACAGGCTGTTACAAAACTACCCGTAAAGCCGCTGTTTAACTTACCCCATAAATAGGAAAACAACAACATTCTTGAAAGTAAAATTGAAAATTTATTAAAGTAGACGATTATTAGGTAAAATAGGTACGTAGGCCTTTCTGTTAAATAATCTGGTTCCCTGACATGACAGCTGACAAAATTTTTGGCTTTGATAATTAATTGTATTTTTACGGGGTATTTTGTAAGACGTTCTATAATATTAGTAGGGATTTTCAGTACTTTATATAAATTTTAGTAAAAGATAAGTTCGACCCCAAGGAGCATTTGAATCTGCGAGTCGCGTTCACCACCCCCTAAAGCTGCCACTGCTCTTCTACATTGTACATCCATCTTAAGGTCTTAAGGATAACAACTATTGAAGACACATTGGCTGGCCTTCAACTGGCTGTTTCGCATGTTTAGGACGTAGGTCATTCGGGCGAAACGATGAATCAATCGAAGGGACGCTCAATTCATGACCCAAGGTTTGTAACCAAGTGATTGCTTGCTGTTAAGGCCTACACATTAAACGCTAAATATATTCTAATGTCGTAAGTAATAACAATTGATAGCACCGCACTTGTTCGTCACGTTTTATACCAAGGTGTCATGGATACGCTAAGTGCCAAACATTGCCATTTCAAACAACATTCGTTTCCTTGTCCAGGAAACCAATAACCTTGTAAATGATTAGTTATAGATATTATATTTACTATAATTGAAACTTCTACACAATCACATCTCGCAGTTAAAATTTATAAATTGTCTGGTACAGCATTGGTAACCTAATTTTCATACTACTTTGGTACTGGATAGAAGTTTAAACTCATTCAGTTATTAGGTATGTTGTGGACCGACGCCAGCAGGTCAAGCTATTCAAAACTGTTAAATTTTCCCAATTGAATATGAACCTTATAGTTTTGTGTTAAAGTTGAAAATCTATCAAAGAAATTTGACAGGTTGGCATAGCTTGATATGCTGGCCTCTGTACATACAAGTTAAGTTTTTTTTTGTTAAATATAAACGATTCCGAACTAGGATTTTCTCCTGTATTGTGGGTGGAAATGAATACGAGTAAAAAGTACATACAATACAAAGTAAACTTTGTTAGAAAAACAAATTTTCACTTGTACACGAAGACCCAGAACGGTACTAATATTTGTTCCGTGGTATCGAACACGCAAAGCAGAAGCCGATTCACCAAACGTGTCGTCAAAATTATTAAAACAACTCGTTTTTTAATGCGAGTGAGCTAAATAGACAGTCTCTTGCGTTTACTAGTCGACAGTACCGCCAAGCAAGACATTAGCAGTCGCTTTGTATTGCAAACCGGCAATTACCGCTTATTGCACTTACAAGGCACGAGTACGTGTGTCACCACAACAATGGTGGACTTTCACTACAGCTTGGACCACGCACATCTAGGCCGGACGCAGTTTCTGGACCATAAAGGATATGGCCTATTCATTGTTCTCATACATACTTTCGCCTTCGTGTTGCATGTATTTAAATGTTACGCAAAACGTTTCATTATGACACGATCAAGATATATATCATAAGAGACTCATGATACATGTCTATGTTAATCAAATTAATTCACACGATTCATAAAATGTGCTGTTCACTTAGAAGTTCAGGATGGAGAAGTGGAGGACAACATCGCTCGTGAGGAAACCTGCATGCCTTAGGAATTTTCTCGACGGCGCGTGTGAAGTCTGCCAACCCGCACTAGGCCAGCGTGATGGACTAATCCTTCCTATTTGTGAGAGGAGACCTGTACCCAGCAGTGGAACAGTATATGGGTTGGAAGTCCAATGGTCATAATCACCATGCTATCATTGCTTCAAAGACATAATATGTTATTATTATTAATTATTCCTTTTTCAATGTAGTAGAAAAATAAAAAAAAAAATTTTTTTTCTTAATTGAAGAATACACAAGAAATGTGTATCTATATGTCTTCAGCATCAATAGATTAAAGGTGAGTTGTAGGTTTCTTCCTTTGTTGTAGTTTAGGTTTAAGTTCTTGAAGTTTCCTCTAATTTTCATTGTCATGCTCTAGGCGGAGGAAACTACAACAAAGGAACGAAAATAATTTATGGTAACAAACTCACGTACGTAATTAGTACAAATTATTAAATCTTGTGACAGCGTTCTATATCATAATTTATGTTAATACTTTTTCACGCACTTTTTAAGCACTAATATCAAAGTCGTACAAATTTTGACGAGCGCACTGGAGTGGTTAACGCACAACCTTTGGGATCAACCCTCAGCGTTACCCTTAGGAAAGCCAAGAAGCAGATAATTTAACCTTGCAGCTATCTTGTAAATTGCAACCCAGTGATGCACGAACAGATTGTGCATTTAGGGAAGCGTTTTGAGTGTTGAACTGCTTTAGACTCTGGGAAAAAAACAGATTTTTTCGTTACAAGTTAGATTGTTTGGTTATTCTGGTTGACCAGACTATATACTAGCCTGTAATTAGTTTTAGATACACGGGCACTGGTACATTTGTTGGTCTATTGTATTGTAATAATATTAATTTTCTATTTTGTGATTGTACTTAAGTGCTACTAACATTAGGTAAATAAGTTTTTCATGTCAATACTAATACTATGGGCCGCAAGGTCTGCAACTAAATGATTATTATTATTATTATAAAATAAAATAACCCTAAGGCTGATTCTACATTGCTTACTGCGTAATATCTGAAATGTCATAAGAGAATTCCGATTCTGATTAAGAAAGTGATTTAATCGATAGTGAATGCGTAGTCTGACGGAGACAGCACAACTTCCATTTGGCAACTACATAGGCCCTAAGATAGCCATAGAATAGCTAATGACAATTTCAGTGAGTCACAAGCGTTTAGCGTTGATAGAATATTAAAATATAGAATCGTTCAAAATGACTCATTCGTTTACATCAATAATAATATGAGACCGTTGAAAATATGACTGGTTCTATGGTTGATGGTATTGTGGTTGTATGGTACTGCATGCTACTATAATATAATAATTGTTGTTATATAACTACATAAATAATAGTTTAAGTTTGCCGTTGCGTCAGCGCCAACTGCGAATTGGCACTCTGACGCAACGGCAAACTTAAACAAATTTTTTAACACATTTTAGCAATCTTTTGACCACAAATCATAGATGTAGACGTAAAAATATGGGCTTCTATACAATCTGTTTTATTTTTAATTTCCTATTATAATTTTTGAACAATAAAAGTGAGTTCGGCCCCAACCGCTTAAATATTTTTAACCACAGTCAAAAATAAAAATAAAGCGTTCCTTACTATCTCGATAAATACTTTAATACAACTTTGACATACCTACTTACCTTAAAACTCTAGCTACTTTACTTTTGCTTGTAATTCAATTCCGGATTTGCTCGCCAGCTCCTGAATTCTGGTAATTTTGAGTTATAGAAAAGAAAATTGTTTTTTATTTCGAGTAAAACAAATGGTTTCCTGCTAATTATATTTATTCATCGTTTATTCTCATAATTCTGTATATGTATAATGTAATTTCAGTATTTTAATGTAAATTTGAATATTTTTCTAGAAAGATTAGGAAAAAAGTAAAAACCCGGATATTAAAACTAAATTATTGACAAGTTTAATATAATGGTAATCTAATTATGTTGGCTCAAATTCGAACTAAGTACTAGAAAGATTTCAAATTTTAGAATGCTATTCGTTTTTCTTTACCAAAGATAAATGAAATCCGTAGAGTCGTTCTCAAGTTATGGTTGCGTGACCAAGTGACCAAGGGAAACAGGGGTTCAGTCGGTTATAAATTAACCGACTTCAAAAAGGAGGAGATTCTCAATTCGATTGGTATTTTTTTATATACATAATTATATATTCGTTGCTCTAATGAATTGATCATAAAACAATAATATCATTACTTTATTTCTTGTTACGTTATACAAAATAAATGTATCGTTATTATTTTCAAAATAGGCTTCATATTATATTATGCCTTAGTGTCATAAAAAAATTTTTATCAGCAGTATCCATAATTTAATTTCGTAATTTAGTTCTGTTCATGTATTTTACTGCCACCTTTCTCAAATCAACAGCAACTTCGTGACGACTAACGTAGCTTCGTAGTTACTTCAGTCAGCGCACCGACGTAAAGGACTAAGTCAAAAATATCTTATGTATTTGATAGATGGCGCTGTAGTAATTCTTTGGAGCTGGCGTAGAGGGCGTTGCTCTATACCTCGACAGTGTAGGAAGCGTTCGAAGCGAGCTTTTTCCCTCCCACGCAAAGCTCGAGTCGCTACGGATAAATCCGGGATTGTCAATTTTAGATTTCAGTAACCATTGCTTGTTTTGTTTTGTTCAATGTTCACAGTGCTTTGATGTGAGCAGCAATGTATAAAGTCATATCAATATTATAGTGATAATTTTGCCGGTTGTATCTTGGTGAGCTGGAGTTGTGAACGCGGGACCGGCAGGCAGTGGCCGGCGGCAGTAGATTCGTGTTCGCTAACAGTGGCAGGTGGCACGTTGCCCCCCACTAGCACCACTAACTTGCGCTCGCGATATCATCCCTTTTGTATGTTACACTTGTGATCACAGTTTGGTGTAAAGTTCACTAACTGATAAGTTTGAGACAAGTTTATGTTATAACATTGTAAAATGTGAACTTAATAAAAGTGTCGTGAAGTGTTCGGAGAAATACCGGCTCCGTCAGTCATGTCGTCAAGTACGATTTAAGTGCAAAAATTATCTTGCTTTTTAACTGACGATGTACACAAATACCGTATGGTACTGTTCAGAGTGAACCGTCTTCTGCAGAACTTTGGACTTGGTTACTAGTAAGCATATTATATTTATCAACTTTGTTTTATATTTTCTTGAGTCAATGGTGAACTATGCAGTTACACCCATTCCATATCATATATTTAAGGCTAGTATTAATGGTAGCATGACAACTTGAGTCTAAGAATAATTATCTCTCATTTAGTTAATAACTTTATGATGCGTGACCATTCTCTTTCGTTTTCAATTTGGTAATTATTCAATTTAACGGCCATACTATTGAGTTCATCATATAGAAAGAGTGTTGAGAAATGACGGTATTGGTTGTACGGGTGGTATTGGTGATATTGGCCTATAGTCCAGCGCCAGTGGTGTCTATGAAGGCCGTAAAGCGCGAGGCCACGGTTGAGTTGAATGGCCGCAGCCGCGGCCGCGGTCGTCGCCGCTGTGCATCCACCGCTGGCCGCACTTACCTCACCTTGGCAATAATCTCATTTTGTTTCGTAGCGGAACTGATTATACAGTAGTCTCAGGTACCTTTGGAGCCAGATATGACAGCACCTTTGGAGCTGTATTGTTGACATTGAGCTCATGGTACTATTGCAGTAGTTAATTCAATTTGTATATTAGATATGTTACTTAACATTAGGGAAGTCACGAGCTACACGATCTTGTAAGTACCTCAATTTAGGGTATTTTCCGATTAAAGATGGTCTCCTGAGAGACTGTCATCTTTCTTTCTAACTTGGCCTGTCAGTGATAACGAGGTCGATTTCATCTATAGCTTTCACTTGGAATAATGTATAAATTTGTGAACAATGAAACATATGTATAAACCGTTCTTCTAAAACGATTGATTGGATACAATATGTTACATTATTGTATTGGTAACAATCATAATAAATAAGAATATAATTTACGACATCCTTTTTCAATTAAATCTTTACATCTACACAGAATTAATAGGCTGACGACTTAATAACACTGTAATTAACAGTTAAATAAAATATTAATTTGCATAAACACTAACCAAACTAAACCTTGTGTGACTTGGTCAAATATAACTTGCTCGCAGTAGGTATAAATTGTAGAAAGTTGGTAGCTAGTGGGGACTATAGGGAGCAATTCAGGCACCTTACGAGAGGGTCAAGAGGGCTCTTGTCCTCGCAGAGATTTGTAAATCGCGGTCCACTCAACGGACTACCCACTTCAAAACCAACGAAAATCGACCCATCGACTTATACTTCTCTCTTCTTTTGTCCTCGGGTCGTTAAGATATTTTGAGGGCAGAAATAATTCTACTTGTATTTATATTGTATCATGTAGCTAACATAAACATGCATGATTATTATCGGCATGTATACTAGGCAACTTTTACAAAGGCTTTATGCTCCCGGCGTAATATTGAAGAGTTGCTCGCAATAAGATTTTCTAGGAAACACATCTTACGAGTAGGTATATTAAGGGAGGCTTAATAATGTATCAACAGAAAACCTTGTCTATGAGGTTGATAAACAAAATTTACTCGGCTTGTATTACTTTGTGGTATTTCTGTTATTTTTTGCGGTTATGCGGCGTAATTTGAGGAAGATTCTAGGAATATTTCAAGCATCAATATCTACATTTTGGGTCAGACTTAGACCTAAACCTTAAAAACTTAGGTAGTAATATGAGATCTGAAATTTTATATTGAACAGTAGGTGCAACTGTTTCCACGCAAAAAGCTAGATTTCAATTGATGTCGTCTGATTGGTCCCTTATGTAACAAGCTATACCAAAACGCTTTGCAAGGAATATGAATTTAGTAGTCAAACTTCAGGAGTGATACTTTTGTTACTTACCTTTAGACTAATCTTAATTATTTTGCATAGTATTATGGAGTTGTACATTATGGAAGGCAATAAATAAATATGAATAAGAATATGAATATGAGTTCCTTGTTTTGAAAAGTGGCTCAAAAGTTTACGCCCGATGGGTTTTGCTGGTGCTATAATATCAAACTCAAGCTCAAGGTACCTAAATCAAGATTTCCTCGATATTCCTAATTTGCTTTTTACGGTCACAAAAGAATGATACGGAATTACCTAGTTATCTTAGGACAAAGCGGTACGTTTGCGGTAATATTTATTGTATTTTCAATTACATATACTGTATTTAATGAGTACCTACCTATTTCCATTTGGTTATTGGATTCACTTATAAAGTGGATAACAAACACCTCTTGGTGAAAAAATAATCGGTATCGACTTTGAAAATACATAATATCATAATACCATACACATATAATACCTTGCTAGAGCAGGCTTTTGAAATCATGCCGATGGTTAACTACGAGTAATATCAACTTCTATTGATTATTGCATCTATTAATTAATTGTGTTATTTATGAAAACCAGTCGTAGCCTAGTGATATGACATTGGACTGTCAAGTCAAAGGTCTCGAGTTCGAATCCAAGACACGCACCTCTGACTTTTGGAATTCATGTGCGTATCAATAATTAATTATCACTCGCTTAAGCGGTGAAGGAAAACATCTTGAGGAAACCTGCATGACTTAGAGATTTTTCTTCGGTGTGTGAAGTCTGCCAACCTGCACTAGGCCAGCGTGGTGGACTATAGCCAAATCCCTCTTATTCTGAGAGGAGAGAGAGAGAGTATATGGGTTGATGATGATCTATGATTTATACCTGCGATTATTATGAGAAAATAATGTCTGTGACAATATTTTCTTATATTTATTATAAGTAGAAATAAAACATAGTTCTGTGTGTGACATTATGTTCCGAGAATTTCTGAAACAACAGAAGCTATTGTGCAATAATGCTCAGCCATTCGTTATTTACTTTCCTACATAATATAGTCCACATATAGTAGCCTCAAATAGGTTCTATTTATTGTGACGGACATGTCGGAATCCGAATGCGTGATGTTGTATTATTGGCAAAGGCATGAATATTCGCGGACATGCGGCGAGCGCGGCGCGGACGCGCGTGGACGCTTCTGCCGGAGGACAATGGAACCTTTGTTGCAACAATGTCCATTTCCGATTACCAGAGTGAATCGTGTCCGTCAAAGCGCTCCCATTCCAATGAGCTGCGGTACAATTAACGCAATTTGTGTTACTGTCGTTTTTGATCATTCAACATAATACAATCTCATATAACCGTGTTCAGTATTGAAAGCTGAATAATCCGAATACTTGGTATGTTGGTACAACAACAAAACCGGAACAGAGTGGAACAAGTGTAAAGTGAAAAAGTTGGAATTTTGTTAATGGTAACGAGAGGAAGGAGGCGAAATCATTGAGTTGAGTATCAAATAAAAAAACTTATTAAAAAGAGAGCAATAATTTTTCGATTCCTGTCTTAAAATATTAACAAACCCACACTTTGTTTTCTAGAACTAAAAGAAGTGGAGTGATAGCGAAAGTTCCGTACCTACTTACACTCTTAGTTCTTTTATTTGTACAGTAAATGCAGTTAAAATATAAAAAAAATAAAAAAAGTGATATAAATTTAATCTTGCCTTAACTCGTAAAGCCATGCGAAAAATACTGACTTCATAATTTTTAATGATTAATGAAACTTGTGCGCAGCGGCAGGCAGGTACCTAAGTTGGTTCGTTACGGTCGAACCCGTCATGAGCTGTTTGCGGTCAGGAACTTCCAATAGGAATCGAACTAATAATACAGCTCCAAAGCTACAACACTCGACTCCAGGGATTCTCAAAGTTTCGTTGTTATTTAATTTAACCTCTCGTGATGCGGGCGGATGAGTAACGCGCAGTCTGCGAAACGACGCCTGGCGTACTCATTGTTGCGGAAATTTAGACGAATTTGCGACGATCGCGTTTCATTAAGGGGCGTTTTAGTGCGAAAGGAGCACGCTTTTAATTCACAAAGCGAGTGCGGTGCGAACATAAAACAAAGTTTTAGAGGGGTTCTTCGTTAGTTGCTCACTCATACAAGGTGGAGAAGTTCCGCGCTACGTCGAAACGCACTGAGTATGGTAATCGCGAGCATGTTTCAACTTCCTTCTCATGTACCGTATGTGTGTTATGAGTTCGAAGTTTGCCTGGTATATGAACAACCCAGATGTATTACGTATCAAATCTTTTATTATTTGCAAATATTCATCTCGTCGATCGATCTAGATCGTTCCAAAGTTACTACCTTCCCTTACATAAATAAACGTGTTTAGGTGTCTAGGTGTAACCTCACTATTTACAACTAACGCGGAACATACCTTATCAAGCTCATGCAGGGCTGTAAAAATACATTATACCGTAAATATACTTAGAAAGAAGTGATGAGATGATTCTTAACGCAACGTTATGGGGCAGGTAAGACCCAGAGGGTCGTTTATAGTGTACTTAGCGGTGTCATTTCTCATATTTATGAATCTTTCTGCCGCCAAACTAGATAAAACTATGTACCTATATAGATCTATTATATAATTTGCGGGTTCAGAGGCTCTGCTCTCTCGGCAAACGTGAACCAAGTATTAGTATTTTTACATAACTCATACATATACATTGGAAATTGGAACAGTTTCCTATTTAATTTCATTAAAATACGTGTTCTTTTTAAATGCAATTACGATTCAAGGATGTGTGATTCTTATTTTAAAAATGTTTTATCTAATAACATAGCATGGGTCCGCGCGACGCTTGGCCCAGAGCAGGCAAAGCTTTAAGTATCTTTATGCGATAACTGCAGCTTTTTAATTAACGGTACTATTATTACGTCACAAAAAATAACGATCTCACAATTTCCTCGTTCATATGGTTTCCGAGCTTGCGGATTGAGGCGCACAGTTATGAGCGTGCGAATTTTATATGCGCTTAATGCTAATGTAGGTACCTACTTGTTCGACGTCACTAGCGAATAACAACGTGAATAGATACGCGAAATGTTTTGTTTTCATTGCTTTTTAACAATTTTTATTGTCACAGATCTAAATAAAATCATTGATCGGTTCAAATTATTTCAATATCTATTGAGATGCATTGTGTATGTAGTTATCATATGAACCTATAAAAACCAACAGTTTCCAAACTATTGTTTTACCAAAAACCTACGTCGTTCTAAAAAAATACCTGGTCCAATATTTTGAATAAATATTGAATAGCTTTCCATATTGCTTCAGTAACAACGTTTCACGTGCAAGCTTTATTAGTTTCGATTTTGACGTGATGACTGAAGTTATTAAATGATTTTGTACGTAACAATTTAAAGACATTGACCCTTTCGTGGTAATCACGAGCGCACAAAATAAAAGAACAGTATCGCGCTTCGGCTTAAGTCGAAAATAATAATGACAGTATAATTAGAGTGGTCTATAATAAACAATGCAACGAACTAGTATTAATTCCCAGCGAGTTGAAAATGTTTTAAACTGTGGGCGGAGCCAGACGATCGGAGGTGAGCCTTCGTATGGGATGCGTTACACCGGCCGCTCTACTGATTGTTGCTGAGAGTGGCCTCAGCCGCCGCGGGCTACCTGCCTTAATTTGAGACTCCAGAAATTACTCATAATAATAAATGTACCTACTAATTTTTGAAAGAAAGAAAAAACCTTTCGTTGAAGAGCCTGGGAGTACTTGGAACGTATTAGCCTATTATGAGTCAGGCTTGAATAATTTTAAGCGCCAATCCGACCGTTCTGAGGCTTACATGATTATTTGGTATTGCGTAAATGTTGTTAACATTTTATTCGATGGATTTTCCCAAGTTAAGTGTACTCACACATGTCCTAGATTTATACATTTGTGTAAGTTTCTACTTATACTCTATTTGCAACCCTATTTTGGCGCGTGTCCAGCTACCTACTCGGATCCAAGTCATCTGTTAAGTTTATTTCAAGGATATAGTGGTTAATGCATTACATTTTATATTCAGAGCTGGCAATTGAATAATACTGCGTGGCTTTATAATGGATTTCGCTTTGTAGTTGAAACCATAAACTACATTGTCAACAAGAACCAAATACTAGAATATCACTTCCGCAGTCTTCTCTCTTGAATAGCGTGGCTTGGAGAAAAACAATGCTTTATCTGGGTAATTTCTCGTTAGTTGCGAGTTTATCGTCGAAGCGCGAGAAGTGCGGCCAGTGTTGTACGTACTTTACGATGTCCGTCCGTCGAGATAAGGCCTCTGATGGCGCTGATCAATTGATTCCATAAAGTTTAAACATCGCTCGCGTACGGTATACGCAACTTGCGGGTAACCCTTGCGAGTTAATGCCGTATAAAATTCGAGCTGGAGCTGGATCATTTTACTTAATAGCAACACTTGATGAGGCCGTTGAATTTTGTAATTCCAGCAAATAATGATGTACAATATATTTCTATAAAGCTACCTCCGTATGTACCTATCTGTTCGAACTAAGTGACGAGCATTCCTATTTATAAACATTATAGTGTTTTAAATGTAACCAGTAAAATGTAAGCTACCGGTTAAAATTTTGGAAAATCTCAAACATTTAATCAGTTTGAAACCTAATCGATGAACAGCATGTAATTTTGGGAGGTCCTCATTCAATGCCTAGGCACTCTACAAACGCATTCCATTGAAATTCATAAAACGTAGGTAGTTTCGGCGTCATTTAGTAGCAGTTGGTACAAAGCCACTCATTCATGCAGTGAATCCGGACGAAATATTCACGTTCCGTTAGTCAAACGAACTACTACTACATACCTGTTTAGTACTTATTGATAGCAGCGGATTGCCTCCTGTTTTGGGCATTTTATATGATATTTGTGCGTCGGGACTATGTTATTTTTTATGAGCTTTGAGATTTGATTGAGAGAGTATTGTATGTTATGTTGTGTCGGGTTTACTTACGAATATCTTACTAAATAATTACACAAAGTCCGATTTAATTTTACTTTCGATAACTGTAGTCAACCTCCGAGCGTTTTCCCAACTATATTGGTGTTCAAACTAACCACATTCGGCTGTATATCAGTATTTTACACGAAGCGACTGCCATCAGTTCTCTGCAACCAATTTCTGGGCAATACCGATATCCTCAGGATAGACTTTTAGTCAGGTTTTTTGGGGTTCTGACTACTACTAACGATTGTCATAGGTGTTTGCATGACAACCGGAACCGACGACTTTATGTGCTTGAGGCAAGGAGGGGTCTCGATGTGTTAAGAATGGCCACATCTACAGCCTACCCGCGTCTAGCCCAGCTTAACCTTGCAGATCGGTTGATCAGCGTATATATAACTTAGCCACGAACCTGTAGTATGAGAAGTTAATTAGATTCTAGGCGTGGATTATGTTATAAATGTTTTATTAATTCGTATTTTTTTTAGATATATTACAAATTATTTATAGGTCCATTACACCAATTCAACATTCAAATGTCAACGGTTCAAAATTATGTTTTTTTTAAGGTAAAAAAGTGTCCTTTTCGTTCCATTCCATAATCATTTACAAATCTTATTTACATCCGAACCATAGTATTGGCAAAACCAATGAGCTCCGTTCGAGGTATTTCGAATTTGCTTTAATCATTTTCTTTAGCGAGAAACTTGATCGGCCCGAACATATTACCTTGTGGAACGCCAGATTCCAAATTGTTGTTCTTTCATCTTCCATTACGATGTTAGGTCTGTACGTATTATTGTGACCATATGGTTTGAACACCAGCTCCCAGTTGTTTTAGGATAATAGTAATCGAGTCGGTATGAATAAATGGCCTTGTTGTTTTATATTGATTTTGTGAACATAAACAATCAACGTTTTGATGAAGAACCTCTTTAAAAAGAGTGCCAAGCAATTAGATCGACTAACGAGGTGTGGACACATTAGAGGCCATCCCAACAAATATTTAAGTGTGGAATTGATAAGCAGTATTTACTATTACAAAGCAGTTTAGATAGTGTTGGCCGGCCGCAGGCGTCACAAGACTCACGCGTCGCCATCAGTATGCGCGGAGCGAGTGCGTGTCGGCATGCGACGCCGTCCGCTCGCACCACACTGTTTATATCACCAATAACTAAGAAACGTTTTGATACTTAACGTATTCCGAACGAACCGTGTTCTTACTATGTCCTATTTCACATTTATTTTTACGAGTAAAGAACAAATCATGAATTAAATATTTGTAGTCAGGCCAAAATTCTATCATTAAATACGAAACCAGGCCTGTGTTACAGCTTAAAAGGATTTAACATTACATCAGCCCGCACTGCCACTAACGACTTCATAATTGCCTCGCCTGTCGTTTGTCCTCTCCGTCGGATGAAAAGCTACGTGATACTTACAAAAAATGCGTCCTTTGATGTCCTTCAGATTATATTTATTTCCGTAATCACAGGAATTACAGAAATAAAATCGTTCTAAAAAATAGAAAACATAACGCCGGGAGGAATTTCTCAGAATAAATAAATTCTCTCTTCCTTTGTCTCATAAATCCTTTGTCTCTGCCTTATAAATTCTGTTTCTTATAAATCGCTTGTTATGCGTAACAACAAGGCATATTTCTAAACAGACTACGTATACTGTAAACGTTGAAAAAATCGCACACAAAGATTTTTTGTCGAGAACGGTTAATTTACCTCGATGCACCTGGGAAATATTATACGTGAGAATGTCGCCGATTATTGTAGAGAGACATTACCACGCGGCGGCGCGCGAGAATATCACTCGTGACTCATGTTATTTAGATATCTAGCGTTCGTCGCCGATTCTATCACACTATCTCGTGTGTAACTTCTCAGGAAAACAATGGGAAAATCGCAAATATCGAGTGCAACCGCGATAGAGCGGGGTGCACCGGGTGCCGAGCTGGGTCGCCACCACGCGCAGCCACGATGTCAATCGCGACTCCTCTTTTTACTTCCTGCTCAGTCAGACAATGGCGGGAAAATGTTCTCTACGTGTGGGGACGTGGCGCGGGGTGTGGGGTCAATAGTGGGAGCACTAATCTCTGTCGGGATCGTTCGGATTAATGGCTCGTATTGCCGTGTCTGTTGTTTGTTTCCACAATTCTTGTCCCTTCCTCCAGTTGTTACAAGTTTCTTCTTAACTTACATTTGTGACGTAAGCGACAATTTTCTTTTGCAACACATGTAGGTCAACCAGTGTATTTATTTGATTACTTGAATTGTTTATCATACATATGGTTTATTACACATACATCTAAAGATGTATATGTAGCTTTTATGTATGTATGTTAACGAAATGCCTTGAAATATTTCCTCTAATAACTTATTTATTTAATACAAAGTCTCGTAATAAGACTGTATTAAATAAATAAGTTAATGGTATCGTCTATAAATTTATTAGATCATGTTTATACATACATATCTAATATAAAAAAGCTAAACCTAACCATTCACAGCTAAACTAGAATGCATATGTGTAAAATAACAACACTTTGTATGCGATTGACAAATTATACAATCACGGCCGTAAGATAGACACTTAATTTACGATGTTCCCGGAAACCTACTGTGACATTGAAAAACAATGAAAATGAAAAGCCATCAAACGGTCCCAAGCGCTCTTGACCGACTTGGAAAGAGCACAACGCGGGAACCGACAACTTATCCTATGGCAAGCTGAATTTTATTTAACACAAGTGGATGTTAAAATTAAACCTCTACCTTATTTATTTTAATACTTATAGTTTTTTATTTTGTTACATATTTCATAGTTTTAAATATAAAAATATTTTTCTTTTAAACGTCACTAGGACTGGACAGGTGGGTGCGTTATACATGGCACTTACCACTTAGGTATAGTACTTGAACAACTATACTATAATTATTATGAAGTCTTTTCCTAATGTTATACGTAATCATAATCCAATATTCATAATAAACCACCTGAATTACATTTCATTCTGTACACACTGTTTACCCGTGGAGGTTTTCAAACTTCTTAACAGTAGGCAGCTAATGAACGTAGGTAAAATACTCTACAGTTCATAGCCGAAAACAGAACATTTTATTTTTGTGTACAGAAAAAATCCAGCCGAATCAAATCCGCCTATTAGGGAGGGCGCTGGTACTAATTAAAATAAAATTGTTAAAACACAGGAGCGAGAGCGCGCTCTCCCCTCACCAGACTAACTTTTAACGAGGATATATTTGGTTTCGACCAACCCTTTGGTGATTTTACTATTGAGTCTGACTGCAAATAACTCCTTAATTGACTTCAAACAACTTCTGGCTTTGTGGATAGAATGTCAAGGTACCTATATCTCCTCACTCCTGTACTTATCAGAATTTACGGCCTACCTGTCTAGCGTTAGAGGCCGTAACTAAGTATGATGTAATTACGTGTGTGTACACTGGATACTTATTTTAAAAGCCTTTAAATTCTTTTGGCATATTAGTAAATAGCAATTAAGTTATTGTTAAATGTTATGCTGTATGCATATGTATGCATGTTTTATGTTATGCAGTTATAGCCTAGAGATATGACCATTGACTGCCAAGTCGAAGGTCTCGAGTTCGAACTGAAGGCATCCACCTCTAATTTTTCGAAATCATGTGCGTTTTAATAATTATTTATCACTCACTTAAAACGGTGAAAGAAAACATCGTGAGGAAACCTGCATGCCTTAGAAATTGTGGGAAAAGTCTGCCAACCCACCCTAGGTCAGCGTGTTAGACTATCCTTAGACCTCTCAATCTGAGAGGAGACCCGTGTTCAGTAGTGGGCACGGGTCTCCTCTCATATAGTGTCACAATACCATATGGGTCGATGATGATGATGCTGATACATTGAATATGCTTTACTGTACACCATAATAGCAAAAACTGTACAGTGAAATCTGTAAATTAAAGGTACAATGGTGGTCTTATTGCTAAGACTGAACAAAATCTTCTGGATAATATTTAAGTTTTTTAAAATAAGCATGAGGGTAGTCGTTTTGTAATTTGAAAGATCTATTAGTTTTCATTCAGCTTACCATTCAGAGTATTTTCGTTTGGGAGGTGTCTATGTATATTGTTTTCCCATATTTAACTTGCTTGACAACAAGCATTAGTTTAGCGTACCTACTTGTATAATGTTTCTTAAGTGACGTCATTTGTTGTAGAAGTCGTGTAGCGGCCGGGCAGCGGGCGGCTGCGGTGGCGGGATGATGGACTGCCTGTGCCCCGCGCCGCGCACGCTGGCCTGCCGCGTGGTGCTGCTCGACGAGCGGGAATTACTGCACGAAATACAGGTACACCTTATTTACTGCTAACATTAGTGTGTGTGTGTACATACCCATCAAATTCCTTCCGTAAAATGTCAGGTTTTCATTTCGTTCTTATGTTCTTCTCTGGTGTGCGTCTTGTCTTCACAAATAAACTTTTCTATCGT
Organism: Acronicta alni; assembly: GCA_964056405.1. Lineage (NCBI taxonomy): Eukaryota > Metazoa > Arthropoda > Insecta > Lepidoptera > Noctuidae > Acronicta > Acronicta alni. The sequence continues at coordinate 10,316,892 of OZ043914.1, forward strand.
CTTTTTTTCTTTCTTTCTTTTTTCAAATAACTTTGATATTACTGTTTCTAAAGGAGCGTCAAGTTTTTTGTATTCGTTCTGTCGCCACTGTGATAATAATCCACACATTTTTTGTTTCGATTAAATAGTGAGAATGCAGTTCTTATAGCAGATACGTGGTGTTTATAAATCCAACCATAACCACAATGGACGCTCTCGAGTATAGACGAGTGTCGATAGAATTTTTCAATTTTCCCTTGTACATGAAACAAGGCGTGGATTTTTCTCTATTTCTCAGCTCGCACTCGTGAAATGCAGCTATTTCGAGACGAATTATTTGAAGTACACCCAGGGGCTCAAGGAAGGTCTTTTATATGCGGAGCTCGGGTCCAAGGTGCGGGCGATGAATTCACTGAATCGTACGTCGGCTCTATGAATATTAAATTCTATTTGACTCGCATTGTCGCCGCGTGGTGAATGTGAGAGTGGCTCGCAAGCGACGAGTGGACCGCGCCCGCTTTCGACCCTATCCACATGTCCCTAATGTTTACCTGCACTACTATCGTCCTAATCGTAGTCTAAAACTAATGTCAATTATCATTACCGTTTTATCATTACGTTTATAACTAACAAACTCAAAAACACATTCTCAAAGTTAGAAGCACATAAGACTTTGGTTGTCACTAAAGCCTCTCATTGTGAGATAATACTCGCATAAGTCTCCGCCGTAACCGTAAACAACCGAGGAATTTCAGCCAGAAATGCTTTTGTTCGGTCTATATGAAGATCCACATGTTGTTCGTCAAACAAATTCTCAAGATATATTGGGCTAAAATCATCCAATTTGGGTAAAGTGGAACCGACAAGACTTCGACATTTCTCTCTAAATTGTATGGATATTTTAGATAAATCACCGTCCTTTCGTAAGTTTTCCCTATCTACAAAGGAACATTTGTCTTCAACGGATCTAGCAAGGACTTTTTCTCGCCAGAGATGAAAATAATACTCAGATTTATCGTCGCACTGACAGAGAATTGGATTTCAGTCACCAAAAAGATTTAACACAAGAATACAGTGGATTGAATTTTGATTCAGTGTACGTATCTACTATATGTATACAATAACCTACACAGAATTGATCCTTTTAAATTAAAGGATCAATTCTGTGTATAAGAAATTACCAAGTGCTGATTCCCTGTTCGTAACTGGTACTTAAGTTTATTATAGAAAATTACAGGTAGACGAGTCGATCGAATGATGAGCAAGAAGTGTTTCAAAATTCGGAGTTTCCGTAAAATTTAAGAATATAATATCATTCTTGATGTTCGGGAAACTTTTTTGAGAAGAATAATATGCTTATTTTATTTCAAAGAAGCAGAACAATATTGAGTGTTGAATTGCTAAAAACAACAAGCTTTTTTGTCAAGACAATTGAGTGTCGAGCGACGCAGGGGCGGCGTTTTATTTGGCTCAGATAGTAAAGGGGAAGACAAGGAATTGCACAGCAATTTATGAAGCGGGCCTAGTGTCGACGGCAAGTGGTGCGGGCTTCGACGTGTATTGTCGCGCCGGCAAATTGACTCGACGGCATTTCACGGTCGACTGCGTTGATGCACCTCGTTCCTAGTTCTGCTTTATTGATGACGTCTTCATTGCCTGCCCCTTGACAATCAACCGACACAATGGAGCAGGCAATTACCTGTCCATTCGTGGCTGTCGTGTTGGTTTACGTATTATCTGGCTTTTATATTTATCATGAAATAATTTCGCATAGCATTTGTGTGTTATCTTGTAACAAATGTCTCACTTTGTGAGTGCTTGGCTATCGCAAAATAGAAAGTAGGTATGTATTTCCACATGGTTTTACATACATAAATCACCATATTATAAAAAAATACCGCTCACATCAAACTAATTTAAATAAAATTGATAAAGTCGATTTTGAACGACTTTCTTTTCGTACCTACTTAAACGAAACTTATTGATGACAAATTATTGATCATCAAATATAAATTCACATTTATTTTTCAAACAGAAAAATAGTTTGCTTAAATCTTTAGGCTGTATCTAGTGAGACTATTAAAACAATTGCAAAAAGTGGGCATAACATGTTTATTAAAACAAAGTGAAACGTAAATTAATTATAGTAGAGGTACCTATGTCATGGTAGACCGTGGTCCGGGCGACGACGGGCGGTGAGGCGCGACTAGGGCCCGTGGCCCGCGGCAGATCGCGTGCACGTCGCTCGCTACATCTACACTGTGCTGCCAGATTTTCAAATCGTTTGTTATTTTTCGAGCTTCACGTACGCTGGGAGCAAACGCGCTCTGTTATTAAATCATTTATTATTCAGCCCAACGAACTGTTTCGCAATTTTCCCACAAGCCAGCTCAGGTTCCTATACCCAAATGTACACTTATAGTGAGTAAGTTTGAAACGCACGTTATTCTTAATTGTGACTTAATTTGTCAGCTGGATTTTGAACTTATAATTGATGGGAGTAGCTCGATTATTTTTTGCGAATTTGGTTTTCTGAGTTTCAGATGTGGTAAAGAATAAACTACCATGATCACGTCATTCACGTCTGTAGTGGTTTTTGCTGGCTTAAGATGTTGACATTTTTTATTTAAGTATTTCGTTATAATTGTGAATATTTTATTAACCTGTCAGTCTGTAATATTATGCATAAGATAATCACTACACTACACTTCACTGACTGCTTAGAAGATTATTTTCATTTATATAATCTATGAATTATTGAAATGTCCATCTGAAAAATCACAATGAAAATCTACATTGTTTTTCTGAAAAGTCCAACGAAAACACAACATGGTAGGTACTTGTAAATCAACAGATTGTATATTTATTTGTTTATTAGTAAAACAGTCGCACTGCATGTATCATAATTATTTATGTCACCGAGATAAACAAACGAAATTCTTAAAACATAGAGTAGAATCCGTAATTAAAAGAATTAAATCTTTAATGAAGACAATAATTTATACACAATAATACTTTAATATATTTTGAGAATAACAATAATACCGCAGATATATGTAGAACAGAAAAAAGCGCCACAAACCAAATTGTTTGGGAAGAATGTAACAAGCACCTCGGGGTGTAGTTATCGCGTCACATGGAGCGCACGGCGCACACGCAAGGCAGAGAAATGCCCTGCGCGTGAGAGCTGCGCTTGTTGCACACCAACCCGCTTATTATGTTAGCAATACGCACCGCTCCAACTACTGGTGTTACTGGTCCTGGGCCCATCGCGTGCGCATTAGCCTAATTGTGGAAACCTGAGCATCGAGAAATGCTAATCAGAGATAGCCGGACAGCATTATTGCTAGTGATTCCATTTGATTTCTAACAGTACTGTTTTAAATTGCCGGTCTCGATCCGTTTCTTGTTTCTCCGTAGAAGTCTTGCATTTCCGCAGCACCGACAGGTTCATTTAAATTGCAAATCTTCTTTCTATTTGTAGTACAATTATTGCGATTGTTTTCTATAAAGGAAAATTCAAAGCGACTAGAATCCATTATTCAGTAAATATTATTACAATAATTATAACTTAGAAAATTATTCTATATAAAATAACATTAAACATACCATCATGCATGTATTACCCGAAAGGTAAGATGTAGGCATCGGTGTACCAATGTACACCCACAGTTCGCCCATATGTTTAGGCCCTATGTAATAGGGGGCGAGCCTATTGCCATTAACTGGGAACAAATCCAAGCTAATACTTAGAATTTCATAGGAAAACCCAATAACACTGCTCGACCTGGGATTAGCACCCAAGACCTCTAGCACTAGACTGACGAGGCACTTAGAAATTTATTCTAATTTATTAAAAAGTATTTTAAAATTGATTTAAGTCCACATAAAAACAAAGTACCCCATAACATTAAAGCGTAGCCAAGCAAAATTAAATTGCAAGACGAGAATTTCTAGAAAAGCATTCCTCAGTCGATAGGCGAATAATGAGAGCTTATTTTGGCTAAATGAAATTGGTACGGACGATAAATTCAGGTAACTACGTCATTATGCCAAATTCAAATGGGCCTGCTACATGGAAATATACCTACTATTGATTAACTTTGATCTTAAAATAAATGTGTCTGGAGTGTGAATGTAGGAGCGTATTATGCTAACTATTTTCATGTTTTTATGTATAGGGCGGAATATTTTATCATAACCGGTGATTTATTTTATTAGAGAAATTAAAATAAGTTGTTATTAATTAATTTTGCTTTTATACATATCCAAACTAGTGATTTATCTTCTGATTTGGTGATATTATAACTCATATACCTAAATATTTGTTAAGACTCATGTGGTTACTTTATACATTGTCATGCAAACAAACTTTACAGAACTGTCCATGTACCTACGTAGACAGTTTATAATAAGGAGAAATAGTAATGCGGTTAGGGTGCTCTACGATTTGTGGTTAAACTTAATGGTGCTTAAAGATTTTCTTTAAATTTAAGCTCAAGCAGTAAACGATTGGTTTTGTCAGTTTACCACATAATACACAGATAAAAAGCAACATTATATAAGGGTAATGCTTGTATTGTAATAACGATAAAATGGGTGATGGCATAAAGACAACCTGAGCTTTGATAATATTCAATGTATAAAACCTATCGATATCGATTATAAAAAAAAAAACTTACAAAATACCTTCATTTCAGGATAATAATACCGGTCAAGCATTGCTGGATGTGGTGTTCCGACATTTGGACCTCCTGGAGACAGCATATTTTGGTCTCCGCTACATAGACCAAGATAACCAAACCGTAAGTTAAATATATAGTACATTTACACACTCAATCAACGCAAAACTATTTTGTCTTGTTTATAAATCAATGAAACAGTAGGCCACTTTATAGAAACTTTGGATGGCCTGTAGTTTCTGTGCCGTCAAGAGAAAAATGAGCTTAAGCAAGTTTTTTGAAGGAAGAAAATGTATCTTATGATTGTTCAAAGTTCTTAAAACCTTAAAAGGAATTACAGAGAGTAAACAACAACAAACAAACACAGGTTCTTAAAGAAACTTCTGCTTCTTTAGAATAGCCGTTTGGAAAAGATGACGTAGCGGAATTGGATTAGGAGATTATATCCCATCTGCGGGAGCTTTTTACTTGTGTCGGCGTCCGGATTTGAAATGTGTAAAAGAAGTTTAAAGTAGTAAAAGTATCAGTTGTTAAAAATAACAAAATGGATGTTATGAAACTGAAAACTGTTGATCTAAATGTTTTTTTAATTACATCTCTCCTTTAACATAGTAATCAAATTGAATAATGATACAGAAATGTTCCCTAAAACAACCGAAAAGCTTAATAGATTTTCATAATTGAAATTTGGGTCGTACAAATAGTACGTTCATTTTAACAGTACCTACCCGGTTTATTTATTCGAACTAATTAGCATATGACAAATCAAACCTTTTCTATAAAATTATATTGTTTTACAATTAATAATGTTGCAAGTATTTAATAAATTTCGGTTTCATATGTAACTATTAATAGGGTGTCTATAGCCCAAAAAAATAATATAAGATAATCACTTTCTTCGATTGATTTACAACGGAAGATGTAAAAGTAAACCATTTACGTATATTACTTTCAATTCCGGGATTTTGAGAAAATCCATTACTTTAATGTAGGTACCTATCGTTCTCATTATGATCCGTGCAGCACTGGTTGGATGCGGGGAAGCGTCTGCGTCGGCAGCTTCGTGGCTCCGACCCTCACACGTTCTATTTCGGAGTGAAGTTCTACGCGGCAGACCCATGCAAGCTACTAGAAGAGATCACCCGGTAAGCAAAAATGTATGCTGAATGAAAAGCAAAAAATATTTTTTGAGGTTTGGAGTTGTGATTGTGAAAAACACAAAAAGTGTGGGGAAATATATCAAGTTTCTACTCATGTAGGTAATGTTATAAATATAGACTATTTGATAAATAATGAGTTAATAGTATTTGCTTTAACATTTACATACCTACTGGCCGTATCTGTTTAGAACAGGTTTTTTTATTTACAACTTACTCAGACTTGATTACAAGTCGAATATTACCTCATTTAAAAGTTTATAAAGCTTGTTATACTTCGTCTATCACATGCATTTTATTATCAACCTTCCGCTGTTTACGAAACTCATATGTTCAAGTTTTAATAAGAACATTTTATACCGTTGACCTGCATCCAAATCGGACGAACGGTCATACACACATAAATATACCTCTAAATATGTTGGTATTACAAAATTTGTTATTATAATGAGTTCCAGTAAACCGCTAACTGCATGTGAAAATCAAATTAATGGTTGAACATTAACAAATTATACAAAGCGATATTTATTAATGTGGTTTTCCATCAAAGCGTTGAGTGCGGTGTATGTGGAAGTGTATAAATAGCACGTGTCCTCCACGCAGTCATTAATGTACGTAAGTAACACTTTCACAACATCGTTCATATTATAGCGCAGTAATTCAGGGGTGCGAGGGATTAAATAGGAAGTGATGATAAAACATCTGTGTTCTTAACGTGTGTTGTGTCAGCGATTCACCATCGCCCGTGCTATTACACCGCAGCGGCATCGCATTCCCGTCGACCGAGCGACGACGCTGTCTGTCACTCGCACTGAAGCTACAAAATGACACATACCCTTTTTAATATTCAATGGAGAATAAAACGTAAATACACGACTCTATAGAGAGAAATGCTTGACAGAGCTTTACAAATAACCTTACATTATCTGTTACTTTGCGATTATAAATACTATATTTTATAGTGTGTTTGTCTCGCATTAAACTATGTAAACTATGACCCCATATAAAAACTTTTATCCATTATCAAGAACACAGTTACGAGAGTGGCCCATTATTCCCACACATAACAAGATAAAGCTGCGAGATAGAGGGACATAATTAGAGTAACGTTGTAGGCGGTAGTAAGACTTACGTATACTTTGTTATGTAGGGCTCGTGGCCAAATTATAACTATGTCGATTAACTGATCTAGCCGCCGCCAGTTTGTGGATGGATTAACATTCTTAACAGATCGAGACCCCTCCGTGCCTCGGAAAGCACGTAAAGTTGTCGGTCCCGGTTGTCTTGTCAACCTATCTATGACATCATATCATAAATCTATGACAAGCCTCTAAGCCTGCCAACCAGTCTATCGTCAGGATATCGGTATTGGTCATTGGGTTGTGGAGGTCTGATTGGAGTCGGTTCGTTTGATATACTGATATTCAGCTGTATTTGGTTAGACGGGAAGCCGACTCCAAAATAGTCAGGAAGTCGCTTGGAAGATGATAGGACACCACTAAATAACAACACTAACCGTAATAATACCAACATGACTTGCCTATGTACCTACTTTACAAGTAAGAGCTCTATTATGTCGTTAGTAACTTTATCACTATACTTTTTTACTTCCAACTATTAAAATTTCATAATCATAAAATAGAGTGAAGTCTCTAGTGAGAACAGAAAAGAAGGTGTAGTGCTCTCGCAATAAACCCGATGAGCTCATAAACTGACGTCGCGCTGATGAAATGAATGGGCTAGGCGGCGGCGATGCGCTAGCGTACTGCGCTCGTCTGCCAACGGTGAAACGTACATATAGCAATTTTATTTCGCGGACAATTTTAATTGGACACCTTTCATAAAATAGGCCCCTCAGTTCAGTAAAACAAGAGTTCTCTAATTTTTCTATAGGGCTACAATTTAACTTCAGCCTTAAATATCTTTTGAAACCGCGGTGAAACTTTTGCCTACTCTTATTTCCTCTAAACTTTACAACAAAGGCTACAATTGAAGTCAGTTAAGTGGAATTTTGAAGAGTTTCCATTTATTCTTTATTTTATTCGTGAATGTTGGGCGGGTACGGGGATGTTTTATTAAAATTTCGTTATTACGGTGTTGACGGTGCACCCCCGACAGAGGCACGCGGCGCGGGCTGTGCGCGCCCGATTCGCTTCTATTATATCAGTACGTACTACACGGGGAAAACGTCTTCCTTAGGTAAGGGCCGCAGTTTAATACTCGTAAATTCTTTGAAAATCTTTGCCTTGATGGTCTTTTAATATTTAATTTCCCTTTAAGGGCAATCTTTTCACAACGCGTTTGACGAGTTCAAGAAAAATGAAATGGGTGGAATCTCTTTGTGTTTCAGGAAAATGAAATTAGAAAACGAGGCTGTTAATTGTATTTTAAAGTTAAGAAGTTAATCTTGCATGAATGTATGTGTAAATTAATATGTGTGTGGTTGTATCAGGTACCAGTTGTTCTTGCAACTGAAGCAAGACGTGCTGCGCGGGCGCTTGCCTGTCAACTTCGACCTCGCCGCGGAACTCGCCGCATATGTGCTGCAATGTGAGTCATACTACTATTAAGTTTTAATTTTATAGTCCATGGTATATACATATGCAATGTTTTGTAAATCACGTGGCATTGGAGGAAGTTTAAAAGAACCACAGATTTTATAAGTAGGGGTCTATATTTTCTGGTACAGCATTGCGTGAATAACATAAAATAAAATATGTATCCAGTCTAAAAAAGGTGCGCTAGTTATCGCAATCGTTTCCCTTGAAAGATACAAGTTAGGATTTCTTGAGAGGTCAACTGGTACTGGCAAGCATTTACCCGAATGTATCTATCTATATATCTATGTAAGTACAAAGATTTATTTTCGTTATAAGGTTCCTACGTAGGTTGACCAAGCAGTAGTGATTACTTCAATGACGCTTTGTATATTTCGGTTGTTTATTTATTGTAAGCCATAATTATATTGAATGATTCTAATCAAATTGATACCAACCTACTAAAAATATTATCTGTCAGTGTTATTTTATTTACATCAACCGATGTTTTGATTTGTGACACACGACTAAACATTAAAATAAAACTACTTTTTTACGGATTTTATCTCGTTATATTGATATTATTAATCCCGAGATATTATTAATGCGGGTAATATACAGGTCACGGGTAAGCTAACCGTGACCATGGACGCTGTAAAGAGTACGAAACGTCGGGATTAATAATGTCAATATAACGCGATAAAATCCGTAATAAGTACCTAGTTTTATTTCAACCGATGTTGCTTAAAACTGCTTTAAAACTTTGCGTTAACCATTCACTGCTCGGGTACCAAATAAACAAGTATTAACATTAAAGAAAACGACCTCAACTCAAACTCGTGGCTGTGACCAATAACGGAACGCAGCATGGATTTAATCCGATGGTACTTTGGGAGTATATTTGTTGTAAACATCGGCGACAAATTAGAGTTTGTCGGTGTGCGGCAATAGTGGCAGTAAAATCCGCAAGTGCGACCCGTGCTCCGGTTACAAAGTGGCGGCGAGGCCACTCACCCGCCATGCTCATTGTGTAACTAGCCTAGGATTTAGCTAGCTTATCGTGCGCAACTGACATATTGCTGACGTCACATTATACCCTAGGATCCTAAGCTCTGCATTAAAATCGTTCATCTCTATCGCTAAAGATACGCTGTTATGCTTCTTTATGTGCCTCTTGCAATGAACGGTATTGAACTACATTTAAAGAACTCAATAACAAGTTTGTACTTACCTAATTAAATCCGTCGCACAATTCTCATGATCAGTTAGAAATACTTTACTGACCGAAGGCTATAGTGATCACAATATCCATTGTTACGGAATCAGATTGTATCTGTTCTGTATCCCCAGTCATATTATTAGCGACTACAGATGAAACCATTTTCGAAACTCGGCTCAATTTCAGTTTAAATGGCAATTTTATGAAACACTCATAATGATCATGTTGGAACTTTTGGTCGATTGCGCGTTATTATGTTATTTTTTTACTCTACAATCATTTTGATGCTTGCAATTATAATTAATGTATTTGTTTACATCGTTTTGTGTGTTAATTAATATTGTTTCTGTTATTATGAGCTGTTTGAGTTCCGTAAGCCGCGCAGAATATAAGCTAGCTCTCCCAAATGTGTGTTGTAAAAGGGAACTGAGATTATCGCAATATTCCCTCGAAGTTATTGTCTAAGTAGTTGATTAGGAGGACCATAACCCGCTATGGACGTTTATGCTATGTTATAACTATAAAATATACCTACATCGACCGCTTAATGGTGGTAGTTACCTACGTCACACAGGTTTACTATTTCATGCAATAACACACCTATTTTATTAACGTGATCGTGAACACTCGGCAATATTCTAGGAAATCCACTCTTTTACGGGCGACTTTGGGAAATATAATCCTGCGAGGTACAAGCGTTATTATAACATAATAATTAAGTAGGTAGTTGCTTTCCCTTTGTGCCTGTCACTGTAAGCTGCTTTAAATAGTTATAATAAATAATGAATATTTGGAACATTTCACACAGCACGATCTAGTCCCAAACTAAAGATAGCTTGTACTATGGGTACTAGACAATGGATATTATAATACTTACATACTTTTTTTTGTTAATACATAAATATAATACATAAAAGAAACGCCCAGACAAATACAAACACTTATGTTCATCTAAATATGTCTTGTGGGAATCGAACCCGCGACCGCGGGATCAGCAGTCCGATACTCGAACCACTAGACCACAGTACGTCGTCATATCAAATGACGACATCAGCTTGTACAGTCACGAGCATAAATATACTCTTACTAAAAGTGAAAAGCGTTTTGTTTTGCGAAATGACGATTGCAACTTTGAGATAAGACTAACAACATTATAGTATAGTTTTGAAAATACTATGTTCATAATAATAGGTACCTACCATACAATTTCAGTCAATACCTTAAAAGACAAAATCTCTTTAGAATTTCGCTAAGTGTATACATATTGATGCTAGTGACTGTACCTAAGTAATTTATATTAACTAATCGTAATTAATTTTTATTACCGATATCTTACAATTTTATACATAAAAACATTATTTTATTGTGTGGAACTACTTGATTATAATTAGATCTACATAATTTAACCCTATAAGTATATACGCATTTCCTTAACCGATATCTATGACACAACACTAGGCACATAAAACATCCCGAAAATATGAATAAGTACACATCTAGTGTGAGCAGTAACAGTTATGTTCTATTATGTTATAAAATTGTTCACTACACTGACTACACGCAAAGGAATAATAACGTGTGCGATCATGTGAGGACGTTGACTCATCGCTAGAGGGAATGATAGCCGACAAAACTGTACTCATGAACACTTACATACAAACGGCCAGGAATTAATCAAAATGTATGGCAGAATAACAAAAAGTCCTCGAAGTATACTGACAAAATATCAAATAAAAGCTTAGGTAAATATTAGTGATGTTGATAATCGATTAATCGATTATTGATAATCAATCGAAACAGGTAAAATTATCTTAATTATCTCAAAGGTATCAATAATCATGAAAGAATGAAGTTAAAGATTTATTTACCTTTGCTTCCTGTCATCTTAATGCCGTGATAGTGATTATTAAAATACGATAACGGTGCAGATTAAAATAAAGAGGTTGTGTCCGCAAATCCTGCTAAAAGTAGTCACATAAAAGAAAGTGAAAATCAATAGATATCCAAAATTGAGAAAGTAAAACAAGATTTTGAATTATCTAAGTAGTTTGGTATCTAGGTATCTAAGCATATGTTATGGTATGCGTCATAGTCATTTTTGTGCTAATTTTTTAAGATGTATACGTGCTGGATTTGAATTGAATTTGTAATGAGAAGGAATGACGCAAAAGTCATACTTTACTTGACTTCCTAAGATATTCGGCAGGGTACTTACTTAGAAGCATTTAAGTAATGTGATTATATCAAATATGTTGGCGCATTGTAACTATATAAGATACATTACATGCTACATGCCTCTAAGTGAGTACCCTGTTCTATAACTTAGATGAATTTAATTTAATCAACTTTAATATTCTTGGACAATGTTACACAGCACCAACTAGTCCCAAACTAACCAGAGCTTGTTCTATGGGTACTAGACAATGGATATAATACATTTATACTTTCTTATTTTAGTAAATACATACTTATACACCAGACAAACTTAAACACTTATGTTCATCACATCAATATTTGTGTCCTGTAGTAATCAACGACCTCGTGATGAGCAGTCCGATACGCGAACCACTTGATCACAGACGTCTTCACTACATTCTTATATTTTATTCCGTTGCATAGTAGTACAGCTTAAATACAGTTCAGTCGAGCTAAATCCCGCTGCCAGTAACAGCTAGTGCCATACTTCTGAGATTCTACAGCGACGACGAGAAGCTATCTTACCGCAAACGCAGTAAAATTTATCGGGCATTCCGTTCCGTTGCTTTAAGCTCAGACTAATAGACTGCACCCTCCTGATAACTGTGCTGGGATAATAGAAATACTTTAAACGAAAAGTAAACACTAACCCGCTAATATAAAAATGGTTTTAAGAAGAACCTAGGTTTGAAAATAGCCCTGTCTTTTTTGTAATATGTCATCAGAAAGAGATATTTTAAAACCCGAGTTATACTTGGGCTTAGTTTACACCTTCTTTTATAATATGGGGGCAAACGTATAATGATAATGAGAATTAATAAATCATACTTAATATAATATAGGTGTAATTAATAAAAAAAACAGCCGGTGTAGACAGTCTTTATTACGCTCTAATTTAGGCAATCAAATTCATTTTTATAAACATTAGGAGATAATTACATCCCGTCTCGACCTTACCTTTGAAGATTCACGTAATTAATTACTCTCCCAGTTTGATATTCGCTTCAATATTTATAATTGACTTTCTAACGTAATTAATTTTATTGCTATTTTCTCGTGACCTCGTTATTTTTGAATAACATTTTTATTAAAACATGAGCTGTCTTATGTGCCTTCCATAATTACACATAATATTCTCTTTATGTAGTACATAAATAATAGGATACGATTTGTGTCAAAAGTTCTAAGTAACCTTTGAACGATCTTAAAACAAAAAAGAACCATCAAAGAACCATTTATGTTGGTGGGGCAATCTAGCGCAGTAAGTAGGGGGTGAAGGTCTAATATCGATGCGTTATTCAAGAGGTAAATGAGCCATCAGCGGCGTAGCATCGTTTGCATCTAATCCGCCAGCATCAGCTACCCTCGTGCGCGACCTCAGGGGACACATACCGGCGTTATATCCATTCTCGACGCTTCCAACAACATTTTTGCGTGTTACAGAACTTCGTAATCACCGGTTGCGTCACTTTGTTCTGGTAATTATTTTCGATAGCCCCTGAAGGCTGCAAAAAATAATTGGACATGCTTTAATATTAGCAGATTGGGAGATGTTGTTCAGCTGTGGACTTTGATAGATTGTTTGGAAGGAAAAAGACGCCTAATACAGACAATATATTTATTTATAAATATGGCGTATAAAAGTCACGTTGTAACCTATAAAATATTCTACACGTAGCGTTCTAAACGCTCGTTTGTATATTTATAAAACAAGAACGTAAAATATTTGCGTTTTTCCGCCCCTTTACACCCAAATGATCCGCTCCCATTACCGACATGTTACAGGTAGGTATGCCTATTACATGCCTCGTAATATATGGTACACACGAAATCATCCCTTTATATTATATTCTTGATTTTTCATACATAGGAAAGAATAAAATATTGTTACGTGCTCTCAAAGCGTTCTTATGATACTCTCATATTATTATGTGGAATGAGAGTCTGCGTCAACCCAGTTACAGTCGTTTTTTTTTCATAAACAGAACGGTGTAGGTACGTTATATCAAATCATATATTTGTTCAGACGTTAACGCAGAAAGTCTTTTACAGCACTAAACATGATTAAAATATTTCGCACGACGAGAACTGCAAGTAATACGTTAAATAACAACTTTCAGAGTTAGTGTCTGGGTGTACAACGCAGTATGTTTTATAAACTTTTCTATTTGTTATAACATCTTTTCTATTCTAGAAATGTAAACTAAGAAAATCTGTGATATGCAACTAGCGAGGTAAATAAATCTCAATTCATCGCAGCGTTAAGTTTTTAAAAACAACGTAGCTGGTAACATTCACGTTAGGTACAAGACTAGAATGCTATTAATCAAAGCAACATTGTGTTTTTATTTTGTCTAGTCCGTAGTCTCGGTTTGGGAGAGACGAATGAAGCGAAACAATCTGTCCTTCGCAACAAGTTAACGGACTCATGTAACGCGCTCGCATTAATCAACAAGATGGACAATCGTACAGGCGCCTGCGCCGCGCCAAATGAGATGTAACCACACTGCGGGTTTATAAAGCTGAATTATCATTTCCAAACTTGCGCTCAACGTCTACTGTGGATTAATTTGAAGCTACCTAACTAGAACATTATTCGTACCATCTAGGCACGAAGTGATCCTCTGAATAATGTTATCGTGAAAACAGCTTCACTTAATAAATACATACTTAATTTTTTTTAAATTAACTACGTAAAAGCTCGTTGGTATTTATTCATATTACAACTTTCCCACCATAATGTTTTCCCAGACGTCAAGCTGAAGAAACAAAGCACATGGTTCCAGTGCGCTAAAAAAGTATAATTAGTGATTTCTATCCAAATTTTGTAGAATGGCAAACATCTGTTATGGTTTGTTTTTATCACAACTTTGCTTATAAGATCTTCAGTTTAGTAGTTTAGTTCAAAACTACTTTGTTGTAATATTTATTTAAAAGCCCATTAAAGTGTTCCGTACAATTGTTGGTTTAGTCGTGTCTAAGCGCGGCCGTGGCGTGTAGGTAGGTACTATTCATTTATCGTCCGCAGCGTGTGGGCGGTTCGCCTCTTTGCCAAATGATAGATGATCTCTTCACACATCACTCACAGTTACTTACGTGAAACAGATTCCAACTCTGACTTATACCGATCGGATATCTGATGAAAACCATAGCCAATGGATTTCTTTGAAGTTGTCGAAATAACACAACATGACGCACAGGTGGTGGCTACGCGAATGTTTATTGCAATAAGTCAGTCACTCATTTTGGTTTAACGTGCCTTTAAGCATTTATACAAATATTAAGAGAAATGGTTGTTATAAATAATGCTCGTATCTAATATTGAGGGGCTAAGTAATAACTACACTGAACATCCGATCTGCAAAATTAAACTGCGCTAGCTAAGGTCAGTCTGTGGATGGGTGATCATTCTCAACACATCGAGAACCCTCCGTGCATCGGAAGCAATTAAAGCCGTCGGTCTTATTTGTCATAAGAACACCTCGTTAGTGGTAGTCAGAAGCCCAAAAAGCCTGATAACCAGTCTATCCTCAAAATATCGGTATTGCCCAGAAATTGAGTAGCGGAGAAACTGACTACTGATATTCAGCCGCATCTGGGTAGACTGGACACCGCCCCCGACCCAGACATAGTGATAAAAAGGGTCGGAGAAAGATGATCTAATATATAAAATACCACTCACATCAAACCAAAATACATACAACTATAATCAACATACAACTAATAGCTATAATTGATCACAAAGCACCTCAAAACTTATTTTAGTAGACATATGTATTTCTCTTTGTCTCCTGACTTTTCAAAGCAACCATAAAATAAACCGAAGCGAGTGAGTTTAAAAATAATCAGATTTATGACCGCCCCCAGCTACTTGCTCGGAAATTAAACGACAAGCATAAATATGTACTTAAATGAAAATAAAAAGAGCGCCTCCTTCAACAGATGGAAGCTTCCACATAAATAATAACCTAAGTTCAGGGTAGTACTTACAACAATTTATTATTTCTCTAGGTTATATATTTTTTTAATATCAACAAACATTAAATTCTAACCACTATCTTGACGAAAAACGTCCACACTGCCTTTTAATTTTGGAGAACGCCTCATTTATCTTCTTTTTGGTGAGTAGGATGTCAGCATAATATTATTTATTCGAATTTTCGTACACGGCCCATAATAAATAACTCTATACACAATATATACTTAGAAAATGACATCAGTCGGTAGTGGTGCTTAGGTAGGAATGCCTACAGTTTCTGGCAGTAAATCCAAACTAACAAAAAAATCCCAGCGCTCGGTAGCTTATTCGATAGGAACAATCTGCGCCATATGTGTTTTCAGGCACAGCAAGAGCTTGGAATATGAAGAAGTAGCATGGTGTATTGTTATTAGTAGATATATTCATAGTTATAACATGTATGTATAACGTACTAACATATGTGCATTAAATATTAGAAGCGTGTGATATTAACGATGACAATGTTGTTCTTCAGACAACCGTGAACGTAATGTATGAAAGGTCCGAACATCTATGTGTTTACTCCCGCGAGCGTCCCAGATGTTGCGATTTCCGAGTAGAAAAAAAAAGATATATGACGGGAAATGACTGTCAGCCTCGTTCACTAGTCATAGTTTTTCTGAGCCCGCTCTGCCTTATGTGGATATTTATTTCTCACCCTGTATAGCGTCTCTAGTAAACTACGTACAATGGGCTACTATATTATTTTATCCGAATCGAGAAAATTATACTTAGGTACTTTTAAGATGTGTACTGTAAAATGCCTAAATAATCTATCAGGGCACTCAAAATGTACCTGTTTGTATGACTTCTCCCCAACGTGTCGTTATCCACAAGGGTAACCTCAATTTTGTAATCAACGCGTAGAGATACATTTATTGTGTTTACTTTGCGTCGTATATTTGGTTAGGACACAAACCCCTGCCTTTACGAAGTTAATTGCGATTGTAAAACAGCGGCGGACTATCATAATAGCGATACAACAGCGCATGAAGATTTTGTTCAGGATATTTTTGTCCAAAGCGTGCGCCTAAACGAGATGTTTGTTCCCAAAATGGAATAGCGCCACTCGCTCGGTTTATTTTCACCTGCTGTTTGAAGTATCCTGTCAGCTAAATGAGTTTATCGTGACAAAGTTTACTGTCTGTTATTTTATACACTTTATGAATCTACTTCGTGCCGTTGCTTGGGCCTACAATAAAGTCGTTTGAATGATGTGCATTGTTTGTATACCTAGTGCTTATTGGTATTATTTGTATAGCGGAGCTGGGTGACTATGACCCGAGGCGACACGGGCTCGGCTATGTATCTGAGTTCCGGTTACTGGCGCATCAAACCCCGGAGCTCGAAGCTCGAGCTGCTGAAATACACCGGACACTCACGTAAGTCGACTTTCGGTAATACCTACCTACACATAATATGTATAAAAAAGCATAACAATTACCAAAAATAATAACATTTCAAATTTTGGTAATTTTAGTGTTACAAACTGATTCCTATTAGGTACTTACTAGGTAATCGAAAGAGATTGTCCTGCCCAAATTTCAATATCTCATATAAAAATCCCAATGAAAAAGGATTTTCCTTTTCGCGAATTTTCTATTTTTCCGGGCAACTTTTCAAAAAACCTAATTTGGACTAAATCATGACAAAAAAATAGCCAAAACCAGTAGGAAAGTGATGCGCTTACCAATAAACAGCATTAAATTTTTATTGATATAGATAACTAATAAGGGTGGAGCTATTTCAGAGAACAATAATAATTTTAATTAAGAACTTATGTGCCCGACGCGAGGAAGTCTTTCCTGTTATACGTCCTATTGTCTTAATTAATTAAGAAGAAGGCAAGTTGCTAAAAATTAAGATTTCAGAGGCGCAGTTTCACACCGAAAGCGCCGCCGCCCGCCCGGAAATTAAACTTCGTCGCCTTTCTCGCCTAATTGAATGAATTTTTAACTGTGCAAAGATGCAGCCGGCGGCCGCTGCCGCGTCACAAAACCGCAATTACATGCAAATTATGTGTACCCACCTACTTAACACCAAGTGAGCCGTGGCTTAGGATGGCGACACCGGCTCGCCACGCCACCCACGCCGCCGGGATTATTCATTGTTGCTTAGCCTTTTGTGGCCTTTTGTCCTTAATGCCTGCTATTAATTAAGGATAACAGTTTAATTGACTTTTAACTCTCTTTTGAAGAAATATTAATAAGAACCCTCTTTACAGGGGAATTTCGCCGGCACAAGCTGAGTTGAGCTACTTAGATAAAGTGAAATGGCTCGACATGTATGGTGTAGATTTGCACCCAGTTTTGGTAAATATTTGCATTGAAAAAGATCTTCAAACCTCTTTGATTAAAAAGATAACACAATGTTTCCTTTTTGTATGACAGGGCGAAGACAGCGTGGAGTATTTCCTCGGACTGGCGCCAAGCGGTCTTTTACTGTTACGCGGAAAACACACAGTTGCGAACTATTATTGGCCGCGCGTCTCCAAACTTTATTACAAGGGACGCTACTTCATGCTCCGTGTAGCGGATAAAAACGTAAGAGCAACTTGTTACAAAAAATAACACGGAATATGAGTTAGACGAATAAGAAAACATTAAAATCGGCTGCTCCACTTGACCCATTTTTCGTTTCGGATCGCAGAGACTGATAGCGGGCGCACTTTGAATAGTGGTGCAAGATAGAGTCCACCTTGCGCTGCTTCCTTGAAAGACATTCGTAGGCAGGCAATTACAGATAAGTCGCGTAGAACTGAGCGCAGTATTTACAGCGCTGTGGGCGCGGCGATAACGCGGAGCGGCGCGGGACGGCGGCGTGCGGCTGTGGAGCCCGAGTTGAGCCTGCTTCCTGATTTACCGCCGACAAACAACAATGCCGACCACAACTACCCGACTTTTCTTTACCCAACCAATTTCTGCTATGTTGATTTCTTTTTCATAAAATAAATCTAATGTGAAAGACATCAAATTTGCCTACGAAGTTTATGGTACATTCAGTTGTGAGGTTGTGACTTCGAATAATACGGTGTATAATAGTGTGTGAGCAAGTATAGCAGCTGTCTAGTAAAACAATGCACACAATAGTCGGCAAACGCGGCCATAGATAGCTCGATAGAAAGATCCGGGTCGCTGTACGGTTTATCTAAAATACTACACTTGACAGAATATATTTATAAATTACATTATTTCCAGCCACATGGGGCAATTTTTCTCTAACAAATTTTAGTCATAATATAATCATATTAGAGGGACTCGTGGTGCAGTATTATAATCGCTAATCGGACCTGCTAAGTTAAGCTGCGCTAGCTGCGGTTAGTCTGTGGATGGGGGACCATTCTTAACACATTTAGAACCCTCCGTCCGTACGTGCGTCTCGCTATTCTCAATTGTCACAAAAATACCTA
Organism: Acronicta alni; assembly: GCA_964056405.1. Taxonomy (NCBI): domain Eukaryota; kingdom Metazoa; phylum Arthropoda; class Insecta; order Lepidoptera; family Noctuidae; genus Acronicta; species Acronicta alni. The sequence continues at coordinate 10,336,089 of OZ043914.1, forward strand.
TTCCATGCAATCGTCAGTGGTAGTAAACCCAAAAATCTTGACAACCGGTCTATCCTCAAGATATCGGTATTTCCCAGAAATTGGATTGCATGGGTTTGATCGCAGTCGCTTCATGTAACATACTGATATACAGCCGTATCTGGTTACTCTGGTAGCCCCTGGTACTAGGGAAAAGGCTGATGATTACGATTAATCAAAAGTGTTCGTTTTAGCTCTGTAGTTTGATCTATTCTACACTAGGTTATTAAGCTCGTCCTGTTTGGTGTGTTAATCAAAAATGACTTAGGAACTCTTAAATCCCACAGCGGAGACCAGAATTAAATGCTTTGTTTCAGCTTGCTAGAAAATCGTGACAATTCCTGAAATGAAATAAGATTCTTCTTGAACGTATTTATTTCTGAATAAACTCGCAGTGGGTCAAACTAAACAGATAATCATTTTACGTTAACAAATAATGTTTGTTTGTTTATAACATGATCGATGCTTTAACATTCAATTTTACATCGATGGAAGTAGGTACTTCGTATTTTTAAAATCTGTAAATGTATTCAATTTATAAGCTTTGGAGTTTAGGTTCTGCTGTTTGTTACAAAATGCTTAGATAAAATCTGACCTATCTGAGCTATCGAGTAAAAAGCAAAATATTGAGCACGTTGTTTAGCAAAACATCAACATTCAGCCGACTTTTATGAATTCGGTTGAATTATTACTGAATGCTTTCTCTATTGAGTAAGTTTTAATTATAAAAGTGATAATAAATAACTTCTTTGCAAAACCAGAAATTAGGATATCTATTGTTGAATCATTGATAAACTTCTGATAGGAACTCTGCTTTGGTATTCCATTTTTTATGTCATCTTTGTTCATAACAAAATCTTCTGTAGAATGATACATCAACTTACGGGTTCGAGTCGCCTACGAGGTCAGCCTGCCGACACTTGTGGCGCTGCTGCTCCGACCATCACACCTTCTTCCGAATGCAGCAGACGTCACCGGCTTCAGCTGATATCTTCGCATTGGGAACCAGGTTGAGAAATAGGTAACTAGGTCATTGGTATATTGATTTCTGACATTTACGCGAACCCTACATTTTTATTGTTACATGATCAATGTAACAATAAAAATAGAGTAGCTGTCAGTAATTATTTCATCAAGACGCCCTCCACCTCAGTCTACCCGTGACCATGGACGCTGTAAAGGGTACGAAACGTCGGGATTAATGATATCAATATACGCGATAAAATCCGTAAAAAGTAGTTTTATTTCAATAGGTCATTGGTACCTGGAAAACACTGGTCGTAACGCAATTATGCCTGAATGATTGTTATTTTATTATATCATGATAGTAAACAAGGTTCGTTTCCTATGGGATCTAAAACTTATCGGCAATCTGCTGGTATACAGTTGTATGTTATAATGATGTCATGTTTTATAATATGCAATTTTACTCAAAAAACTGCAAATATAAAAATAAAGTCACCTTTCCTTGCATAATTAACCATCAATTTTTACGAGTGACGTTAAATAATCGTCCGATGTCCAAGCAGTCTTGATATCAACTGATTTGGTTGTGTTACTCATACCGAATAAATAATTATACATGAAGTAACTTGTTATTTGTTTCCCAGTGGTAGGGGATCACGACCTCGTCCGCCGCCCGCGTTCACTCGGACCCCATCCCGACGCATCGCCCGCCCGCCACACGCTTCGCACGCATCGCTAAATGACGGTATTGATATGTTAATTTATCTCACAAAGTCATAAATATCAACTTTCACAATATTTATTTACACATTTAGATCATCTATTCCTATAAAATATTCCTATAAATATAATTTATGGCTTTATATATTTGCTACTTACCTACTTGATTGTCACATGGATCTTGTTTCAGTGCCGAAACTAGAAGACTTGAGAATAAAAGACTGCCCCCCAGAAATGAAACAACCTACCTCAGTACATCGACCAAACTCGTAAGTTTATCAGCCTCGGCCTATTTAGCGAACTCCATCCAAAGGGCCCTTCCTATCTCTTCTGAGATCTGTAGGCTTTATTACACAGTTTTCTGCACCGTAAATAGACTTTATATCATCTTTAATACGTGTTAATGTTTCACTTAGGCTTAGAATCAGTGGTGAAGTGATGGGTGGAGGCGAAGGTCCCGCAGTCGGTGGGTCACCGCGGTCTACCCGGTCAGCGCCGACCCGCCGGGGCCTATACTCGGCCTCGCCGACGGCCACTCGGCCTCCGCCGGCACCACGACATCGCTCCGCGTCTGTTGACTCTCAAAGCTCCAACGACTCGCGTTCCAATCGCAAGTAAGTTTCTTACAGCAACTTCATAAGCATAAATAATGGACGTAGTAGGAATTTGATTTCGCTACTCAGCAAACTTAGTTTTGTTAATTCGATAGAAAAGCTCTTAGTCCTTTGAAAACTCAATGTCATATTTAAAGCGCTTTCTCATAATCAGCTTATTCATCCACAAACATAGAGCTAACAGCTTATTTTTTTAATACATTGGTCTACTACTGAACGAGTGTTGATTATGACCTAAGCTATTTTTTATTATCTTGTTGATTAATTGTTTTCGACTAACATAACTAGATCAAAGCTGACTTAAAATATAAAGTTTCAGTTGAAAGTCCATCTAACACGTAGCGTAGAAGTCTTTGCTTCCTTACGACTTTGCTTCCGCTTCGAGAGTTACAGCGCGGTGAATAATGGCGGCCACTCTTTAACTTTCCAACTAAAATTCAAAAACCATTATTTTAACGTGGCAACTTTTGTCAGTGCCCATTTTTTATATCACTGTCGTCCAAAGTTTTTTTGATACTTGTACTTGAGTCAGTCCATTACTGCGCACGTGCTTCCTAAGAATTAGAGGGTTTAGGAGCAGTCAAGCTGGCCTGGTATGCGCTGGTTTCAAGAACTTTCATAACGTTTTGAAACGGTTTTTTTTGACCCAAGTACCTAATAATCAAGATCTTTCATAGTCAAAGTCAAAATCAAACATTTTATTTCAATTAGACCATAACGGCACTTTTGAAAAGTCAAAACTACGGTTCCAAAAATTGGGTCTTCCTCCAACGGCAAGAAACTCCATACACTCTTTAAAAAAAACATGACTACAGTGTTCATCTTGGCTTACAATCAAAATCTGAATAGTTCATGAGAACAATGACGTTTAATGTGTGCTATTAAATTATAATAGTTGAAGTTAAATACGACACTAAAATAAAAATATCTTTACGACCTAGGCACAAACATCGGTCGCGAAGACAGCAATCGGATGCAGAGAGTGAACTTTCGCGGGGTTCTGGTCGGTCAGGAAGACGGCACCGACGTCACCGGTCCCGGCACAAGCACGAGTCCGGCTCGGAGCGGGATGACTCGCAACCGGATACCAAGTCAGTACTACAGTATTCGTTGTAAAGGGCTTTAAACGCTTTCTGGATTTGACTTAGGCCAATAAATCAATTGATGCTTAAAAGCAACATAAGGAATTGTCAATCATAACATAAGTATGGCTAAAAGTAATCTTAAATTGGAAGTTAAGTAGAAATCCTTCATTCATTTATAAAAAATATCACAGCATTGTCATAGCATTTTCATTTACAGAGAATATGAACTTGTTGATTCTGAATCACAATGGAAGGAAGTATTAAGACAAACCACCGTTGGCAGCGGGGTCCAAGTAAGTGTTTTAAATTTGATGTGAAGCTATAAGCTATGTAATTTGTTATCTGAATAACATAAAACCTAATTTGTAGGTTGCAAACGTCCGTCGTTCACAAATGGAACCCGAAACTGGAACGCATCGATCTTCTCACAGGCACCGAAGGCACAGGAAACATCGGTATTAAATTAATCCTTATGACTGGTTTTTGCATAATGTAATTCTTAAACCTTTCCGAAATAACTATTTTAAATCACCCGTAGATCCCGGTCTGGTTCTCCCAACGAGAAGAAATGGCTGCCTAGTGAATTAAAACAGCATCTAGAATTTTCATTAGTCGATACCACCGGCATGACCGAGGAGCAACTGAAGGAAATCCCATACACTGTAGTACAGACAAGCCATGCTCGGCAGACTAAGCTGCGAACTTCATCAAAGCACAGGCAGTAAGGATAACTCCTCGTATTATAAAAGTTCTGTCCGTTTCTATTATCTAACTTTTATAATTTACTACGTTTAACTTTATGTAGGACTGAACATGGATCATTAGCGAGGCGAGATAAAAGTTCCTCATCTCACGGCAAAAGTAATCATGATAATCTTAACCAAGGATCTCTGCGATCGAGTTCTAGTACACTCAGCACGCATCGCACCGGCCACGACAAGCATGGAAGGTACGCGCCGCCGCCCGTAACTATGATTTATTGCCCAAATATGGATGATTTACGTTATGGGTTTTTGCAGACGTGTTTATCCGAGCTACGATGAAACTGTCGCACGAGCAGGCGATGATTTCTTGACAAATAACGGATACAAAGGCAACGTGACACCGATCTCGAACAACAATAACCCTTACAGCCCAGTTACCAACAGCAACAGTAATAGTTCGAGTGGCGAACTTATCGGGAGTGCGCGCGTCTCTCACGAACACACGGACTCGGGCCTCGGCGCGGATCAGGACTACGCGTACTCGTCGGAGAGGTGACTATATTGTGACACCTGAGATTATATATTCCGTTAGTGACGTGGCCATTTTCAACTTATGAGTTATTTCGTAAATCTTCGTTTAACTTTGTGCTTCGTGGCATATTCACGTACCTATAGCGGGGATGACCGCTTTTGACACACCTGGGTCATTCCTTGAGAAACGACAAACTGATTAGGTATGTTGTCCGAGCGTATTGATGATAAGGCAGTCAGCGTGTTTCAACTTAAATATTATGGCACAAATAAATAAATATAAATAAATAAATATTCTTGGACAATTTTACACAGCACCATCTAGTCCCAAACTAAGCAGATCTTGTACTATGGGTACTAAACAATGGATATATTACTTATATACTAAACTATACCACAGACGTCGTCAAATCGTCAATAATTTCATATTTGGAAAGAGCTTGAACTAAATACAATAATGAACTTTGCAAATTTATGTTTGTTTGATTGAGTCTTGACCTAGTTCAAGATGATGAGGCAGTATATTTAACTGCCAAATGTCAACCCAGAAGTAATCAATAATTTGGGGCACCAAAAGTGCCAGGAATGACCTTAACTAGTGACACTGTGTTAATTTATTGGCAGCAGGCGAGTGGAAACTGATGTAAGGCCCATATCTGTCGGGTGCAGGTCCAGTGACAGCGCCAAGTGTGGTGCTGGAGGATCGTCGCGGACGGCGCCTGTGAGTAGGCAGTGGGCGGCGGGCGAGGCTGGTGTGCGGGGTGTGGGAGGGGGCGGGGGCGCGGGCGGCGCGGGCGCGGTGACGCGGCGGCCGCCGGCGGCTCCGGGCCGCGCACGCGCCTCGGCGTCAGGCTCGCAGCGTTCGCTGCTGTCGGTGGCCAGTGACTCCGCCACCGCGCGCCGCCCCCGCGACCTCGCACCGCGCTACCCTCACCTGGCCGACGGGGGCTTTTCTCTCTTCGTGAGTGGGCGCTTTGCTTTCTAACATATCTTCCGCACACCGTTGGCCCTTGTTTCAAAAATACCATTCAAGATACCCAGTTTTACTCGATACAAAATTATTTTTAATATATATTTCAAAAATTCAATTCCAGTATACGCATTGTCCCACTTTTTGTTAACATAAAATAAAGGCGACTTTTACCCACATACCTACAAGGGCCATCGGAGTAATCCGCAGCTCCTGTTTCTGGCTCGCTGAAAAAGCTAACAGTGTACAGGCTGCTGTAATTCGAGAATATTTTCAAATTCTGCAGACATTTTTTCAACGTACATTATCTACATAACAACGTTACCTAATTCAATTTAAGCGTATTATAGAAAAGACTTACTACGTAGGTTAGCCTAATTTCACTGACGAACTTCTGAAAATGTGTAGATCTACATAGATATTTTCTTATATTTCAAAGATATTCTCAAGACTTCTTCTTGCTTAAGGGGCTTATAATTTACAAAGTACTACGGTGGTCAGTAATTTGTTTGTATAAGAAATTGTTGTTGACGATAATCGATAGCAAATTGCACCACTTTAGCACATTGTACGCGCCTACCAATCGGGAATTAAGACTTCTTTTACAAATACGCATATATATATATTCACTGTATAATCCATGTATATAGCTATAGGGTGAGCACAGGTAGTTTGTCTAGCGTGTATGATTATTGGGATGCAGAGACATGCTAGCAACAACAACATATTGGTGGGCGAGAGCGGTTCACTGGCGCGGCGGTACGCGCGGCCGACGCGGGAGTCGCGCGACCACAACGCGAATGTGGCGCGCACGCACTCGCGCCTCGCGCACCACAGACACGACAACACCCTCGACATTATCCTAAAACCTCTCATAGAAAGCACGCAGTAAGTAAGGCACGCACCGACGAACCACCATGTTTGTGACGCAACACGTAGCGGAATGAGTAGCTGCACGCACCCCTTGGTTTGTTGTTTGTTTGTTTGAACATATTTTGTTTTGTCTTTGCATGTCGGTTACGGTTTAGTGGTGTGCTAGTGTTAAGTAGATTAACACCTTAACTAACCCTGTCTAACCTAACTTTGTGTTTATTTTGTGTTACTTTATGTGTTGCACCTTGTTGTGATTAAATATGTGATAACCTTTTTTATTGTGATTATACAGGATGTTTGTTGATATAAAATTCAAAATGGTTTAAAAATATTAAGGATTACGATTTTCATAATAATTTCGAACGGTTAAATCAAGTATTGATTGTTCATGACCCAGACTGCAGAGCAACTGAGTACGCCAAATGGAACAACATCTGGTCACACGGGCGATGCTTGTGGCACATCTGGCAACGGCAACCAACCCGCCGGCGGGGCCGCCGAAATAAGTACTGAACTATGAACCGTTACGCGCATTATAGTTTAATTATTTTTTGTTAAACGGCTATTATACATACTTTAACCTCCCTTATTATGTTTGATTACTCATATTAAGTATGTAATATTAAATTATTATTTGGCGAGTTATGTTGATGTTATATAGTGTAATAAGCTTTCCGAAAAACCTAAACTTAAGCTAGCTTACAGTATTTTTATAAAAAAAAAGTTTTATAATAATTTTTAATAAAACTGTATACTTACCGATATTTGTCTTCAAGCAAAGATTCATACTATATACTTACATATTGAAATAAGTAGTCTCATTTTAACTCAAATGATTTTTTATATATTTTTAATATTAATTAGATAATTGAGGAAAATAAATCTGTATTTCGTAGAAACGGATTTATTATCGTTTTTAGTTATTTCATTTCATATTTTACGTGTAAATATATTTTTGTAAATAAAGTTTTCGGAAATTTATATCTTAATAATATTTCAAAGTAAAAGAAACAGACATTTAGATAACAAAAATATCTCGTGCCAAAGATTTTGTGAAGAAAAGTCAGTGATTTAAATTTGTTTATTTTTTCTATAAATATCACCATATAAATACCTGCAAAGAATAAAGTATAAGAAGGTACCTATGCTGATACTTACTATTATATTGAACTAAAACTTGTTAAAAAAATTGCCACAAAGCTACCAATATTTTGAAATTAATATTGAATTGTATTAATTTAATCAAGCATTTACGACGGGTATTAATTAAAATATTTTACCATTCTCATTAATTTAAGTAAGTCTACGTACACAAAATCTTGTACAGTTGTTATGTAGCTTAGTATCCAGAAAGTAATTTAGCTCTAGTTGGTAAAGTGTCTGTCTGTTACCAAACCATGAAACAACAAAACTAAATTCAAAGGCCAAACTGTAATATTTAATTCATTAAATTAACTTCATAACTACTGTTCTTTTGTTTTGAAAGTATAATGTGACAATATACATTAACTTCTGAAATATTGCAGAATATTTTGGCCCACAATTAAATATTTTCTAGAATCTTTTTTCCGCATCGTAAAATGTCACATGTAGAGCAGTCATTACCGCGCGACTACCACCGTCGGCCACTTAAGGCCGTGTATAGGAAAGTAGGGAAGGGGTACGAAGGATCCACAGCCCCAAGCACTCATGGCATACTTCAGAGGCTTTATAAAAAACTTCATCCAATGAAACAAAACTTAATAGTAAGCGCAGATATTACCTCAAGGTCCTAGATTCGGTTCCCAGGTCCGGAAAAGTGCTATCGGGATTTTCTGTTAAGAAACTCTTAAGGCTTGTTTTGCCACAGATAGCAAGACGGAGTTTGGATTTGTATCCCGACCTCGACTATATAATTGCTCCTCAATATCGAGGACCTACGTATACATCTAGGGAAGACCTTACACAGTGACTGCCACTACCACAAGTTTTACTAGACAGAACTTGTTTGTTGTATATAGTATTATATTCTAGATGTAAATAAATTGCAATTCAAGCAACGACATACTCATAATTTGGTACGCCGTTGCATCTAGTTAAATAGTTACCTGCAGATAATTTCAAACCTCAATCTGCAGTCAATCTAAAACCAGATATAGGTAGTAATTAACTTCAATATGGTACCCTATCCCCAAACGATGCGATTAGTCGGTCAAATTGTGTAATGTCAAGACTGATAATATTGCGATTGTAATGCTACTCACATCATTTTGTAACCGATTGTAACAGTGTTTGTATGTATTTTTTCAAAATCGTTCGATTGTCCACATTAAACGATCTATATTCATTGGTGTGTGTTATTTCTTATGTTCACGCAACCTCATAATGACCTTCCGATTCCTAATTTGTTCTTTGTTACCACAAACCTATAACGTGACGTCATAAAGGCCGTTTATTAATCTAGTTATTAATGAGCGCCATACAGCATCACAAAATGATTTATCGATTATCTGACAAAGAGTCTGGCTTTGGCATTAATTAAGCCGTTCTGTCTCAGATATCGGCTGCGTCCGACCGCCATTAACACTAATGAGGATGACTTGGTACCGTTACCCGAGTAGCATTTTGGATGTAAAAATGTATGTCAGCCGCTTAATAAACAATAACTCTAAAATACTTAACTTTCACAATAATAATATTTGGCGAATAAATAAACAGAATTTTATAGGAACTCTTTTAAGTTTATCTTTATTTGTAACTTTCAGTTTTTTGTGGGACGATAATAATTAGGTAAGCATTGGTGTCTCTGGGTAGATTAAATTTTTATTAATTTTCCACACCCAGTATAAAACGCAAATTGATCTCGTTTATAATCCAAAAAATGTTGATAAGCACTATTGTAATAAATCAGTTTTTTTACAGGTATTCACAACTCCTATGAACCTCTAGTCTATAGGTAAGCCGAATTATAAAAAGTTTTTACTTTTACCGTAAAAAGTAAACCATATTGCGTTCCACGCTTTTCACCCAACCCTAGTTCAAAAACAAAACTGCGACGATTTTTATCGGCGTCCCTTCTGTTCCGGCGACGAGTAAAATTAAATATCATTCAACACGTTGACCCCGGCATCTAAAATCCGGCTAATTGAGCGGACGCGTCACTCGGGCCCAATTTGTCTGCATGAAAGCAAAAGACAAAATAAGGTGGCGCAGTCTATCAAAGCTCCGATGACCACTATTCGGCGGAGGGTGAAAACTCATAACTAGTAATGAAAGGGTTCCCGGGGCGTGTATGATTACTAGTTAATTGGAAGGCGGAAAATCAGAGGGCGAACAGATAAAGTTACCTTATTCATACCAGTGTCTGCGTGTTGACAATATTGGGTAACCAACTATAAGATGTAAGTACATTAAATGCTTAACGTAAAGTGATTCGTATACTCAATAATTATTTAATTTATAATAATTTATTAGCTTCTGCGCGCTGCTTCGGTCATGTTTAGTCGTAAATCAACAGTAATGGATAATTTCTTTTTTCTATGGGTCTGCATATAATAGAGGTCAAACTCTCAAGTCATATTAAACTAATTGAGATAAAGTTTTAAACTGGAGCTTAAATGTATTCCAACAGTGAACACTAAATTAAAATCAATTCAATAGTTTTTGCCATATAATAACCAACCTCTATAATAAACATATACGAATTCACATCACAATTAAAATTTTTAGAGATACTGTAACCAACTTATTATTTTAATATCTTCAATGTCTGTACATTGAAGATATTAAAATAATAAGTCATGTCATAATATCGTAAAGGACCTGCGTCTGTACGCAGGTCCTTTACGATATTATGACAGTATAGATTATTTTTTTTACAGTTCATAAATGATCTACCTACAAAGTGACGCACCAAAAAATGATTATCTACTGATTGTTCAAAATGAAAACTTTAATTTCAATCAGACTAGATAGACCATTAAAATAGGTATTAAAATATTTTAAAAAGTCAATAGTAATTGCACGAATGTTAATAAATATTATATTGAACAAATATTCATCTTATCGGCTTCTAAAATTCTGACCTTATCTTTGTGAAAATACCTGACATGGTCCAGCCATTGAATTACTATTATATAGATTAATATTACTAAAAGTTCATTAAAAAAGCTGCTGCCTTTTTTGCATCTTATCGAGAGAGAAAACTGATCTATCTGTTTTCCTTACAATTCTAAATCGTGGAAATAGAAATGACATTATTTTAGTATAATGCGCTTACATAAATACGTAATAGTAGAGGCACTGTCTCTAATCACGCGGAGTGCTTGTCGCCATATATTTAGTTCAGAGCGGGGGTTTACCAACAGTATTTAGGGTATTCCACCCTGGATTTCGGAATAAGCTCTCACACTGAAATTTGTTTTATTGCAAAGCATCACGTACGAGTAGTCATTACTATAACCTCCAGGTTTCACTTCAGTAGGTATATAGGTACACGAGTTAAAATTCAGTTAAATATTCTGTTTGTGGAGCTCATAATGCCGTGAATGGCTTTTAAGGTGTGTACTTAATGGCTTTGATGGATTATCAATAGTCCTCGGCGAGGATTTTCACCGAATAACGTATATATGGAGGTACCTACTACACCCACTATGTATAATGGTTTTTATTACGGTATAACGTGACATACTATAAGAGGATATTCCTAGTGAACAAGATTAAAATTATTTTATTGTGTTGTTTTAAAGTTGAAAAACTATCAAAGATTGCGGTAGCTTAATGTGCTGGCTTCTGTACATACATTCATGGCTGAAGGGTTAAGCAGAGGTGTACATACTAATGTAATATACGGGTTTACCTAGTCGGTTCTATTTTTTCTATTTACCGTGTTTTTGTTGTTGTCTTACAGCCGAAAGAAAAAAGAAATTGTTGATCATGCTCTTCATGATCAACAATTTCTTGTATGGGATCAACCATGAAGTGCAACAACAACAACAACAAACAGCTACATCCCTACTTTTTATCGAGAGACCTGAACTTTTTTCTTTTTCAAGATTTCAGACTTAGTTCTTCATATCTAGTATAAATAATATTTAAATAATGGTTTCCTTTCGACAGTAACACGAAAAAAAAAATACGGTGTATTTATTCTTAAACTTTTACAATATTTTACGACTAAACAAAGGGGTAGGGTAGGTATGTCATTTTATTTGACATCTACCCACCCATATCGACAGAGACAGTCATACAGTTATATAGAGTCAGACATAGTCAGTCAGTCCAGTCTACGCATATTTAGTCGTACTACCCGCGCGTTTCAGTTTTTTTTTATAATATAAATCATAACACGGTTTACGATAACCCTTCGACTAGTGACCACTATGGCAAAAAAATTGTTTCGTGCTATTCAAAGAGTAATAGATCTGTGTAGTGTTTCGTGTTGGAGCAGGACGTTTGTCATTTACTTCTAAATTTTCACTATATTTTAGTAGCTGAGCTTGGCTGAGCTTGGCTTAGCTTGTTTATTGATTTGATAAATTTGGTAACCTAGAAGGACTAATCGTGGCGTGTCTATCTGTATGCGGCTTCCGGTAAGTACTTTCTGTGTCTACTTTATGTTATATGCATAGATATAGTATTGAACAGAAATGGTGCTATGTGATAATAAATTACATATTCATATTATTAAAGTCCTAAGCGTGACTAAGGTGCTGGGTTCGATTCCCAAGTCGAGCAAAGTGTTATTAGGTTTTTCTATGAAATTCTCAGTAGCAGCTCGGAGTCTGGATTTGTGTCCGGTTAATGGTAATAGGCTCGTCCCCTATTACATGTGACCTTGACATACCGTTGAACTGGGGGTATATGTAAGTACACCTCTGCTTAACCCTTCGGGGAATACAGTCGTGACGGTATATTATGTTATTTAATATTATTGAAAAAAGAAACCGAGTGAATGACATAAATTATACTACTAAAACTAGGTCAACAAACTTTCATTTTAAAATTAAAACCTTCTATAAATAACGTGGCTTGGCTTAAGAGCAGCATTTGAGGAAATTCCAAAATTTAAAACTAGATCAACACAGGCGCGCAGGCATTGGTGTACACCGGTATGTTTCAGGTCTCATGTAATGTCTATGGGCGCAAGCCTATTCGGGGACGCATGCCATAACTACTATAAAATAGAATAGGTATTAGGTATCTACTAATGATTGCTGTATTGTTTTATATTGTGTTCAGAGATTACTTTTGATTGTAGGAATATTATAATTATTATTATTTATTAAAAAACGTTGCCCTACACTAGGATTTTCTCCTGTGGGTGCGGTTGGTAAACAAACACAAACTTTCACATACACAAACACCTAGACCCGAAACAACTACCTGTATGTTTTACAAAAATTAATTCCGTGCGGGGATCGAATGCACAGAAGACGATTGCTCAGCCGCTGCGCCAAACGTGTCGTCTTATACTTCCTTACCCTTAGGTACTTTTACTAATTTCGATATACAAATTAGTAGCAGAAAGCTACATTAAGCCAGCAAGGCTAATCACATTCACTATGATTAATGTATACGTAGTTGGTTATAACCATAAAACTCATAGATAGGTATGTATTCATATGGATAACAATAACGTCACATTGAATAATTAGCCTTTGATACAGCCCGTCGCTGAATCATATTTGCAATGGCGTTTCATCTGCTGAAGGCAACACAGTCAGGCAATATTGAAGCGGGAATGAAATTAATTTTGCACTTAGGTAGGTATTTTAATTTCGTCGAACACAAAGGCTTTTTTTGCAATTTATAACGAAAAACCGAGAACCCGACTCTGTTATTTAAAACTATCGCTTGACCTCTAATTACTGCCAGACCGAAAAGTAACGCGATTTAGAAACTCCAACTATTAAAAACTCCTCGCAATTTATTTAAATCTGTACTTTTGGGACTTTACAGTATTTGTTGGACTAAAGGCCAAGACTATAATTATTGTTATTCCACTAGATATAGCGCGGTTTGCGGCGGAGACTTGATTATTAAATTCTCTAAAAATACGCGCCCCTTGAAAGTATTTTTCTGCAGTTAAACGAGGAACTTTCTCTGTGAAACATTAAATAAATATACTAAGAATGATACTATGTAAAGTATTGCAAGCAAAGCTAAGAGGTAAAAGAATTTAAAGTAATGTAAACACGAAAAGTTTGCTTTCGAGTTGAGGCAGCTCAAGCCGGAAGCGCATTCGAACTCAACTGCCTGGAAAAATTAATTCGAAGCTGCGGCGGCGACGAGGGCGCCCTCTCCCCGAACCAACTGCGTGCGGCCTTCTCTTTTCACGATCATTTTCGCTCCTCATGAACGAAATAAACAGACTTTAAAATATCATACTCGTATCCCCACGCCTAAGGGGCACCTCCTGTAATATTACTGCAATAATCTCGCCGAGATACGAATAAATATTACCTTATACCTCATTAAAGTTTTAATGAGAACAGCTGGTGGTGTAGCATGAAAAGCCGAAATTGCATATTCAGGGGAAAATAGAGAGGTATTGTAAATGTATGTAGATGCGGGAGGTGAGGCTGACGCCGCGGCGCGAGCTCGTGCAGTCGCCGGCAATTAGCACCGTGACAATGACATTCAAAACGTGTGCAAATAGAGCAGACGGCGGATACGAGAGCATCCCGCCCGCAACACCCACCCTATGTTGTATATGTTCTGACAACTTGATTTGTCCGTATAATAATACAATCTGGGAGAACGTTCATGTGACAATAAACTGTTACGTCGACTTCCATATTTCAGGCACGTTCTTGTTGTGGCATTTACGGCTTTGTAATAGGTGCTCGGATATCGCACCAAGTGTTCTACGTTATTATGCTTACTTAAATCTAAGTTATTTTCAGTCATTTTGTTTACGTAATCATACAACAAAATAATGGGTCATAGGGCTTACCTACTATTGATTTTTGACTATATACGCGTGAGATATTAGCGCACAAGTAAAATGGCTTACGAAATTAACTTAAGCGCATTAAAGATATAATTTATTTTAGATAAAGAAACATTCGATCTCAGGCAGGATGCGAACCTGAGTCCATCAGATTTAATAGATCTACCTAGATTCAACTGTGCACGATATTCGATGAATGAGGAAGACAATATCAATTATCTACAAAGATCCAGAGAGCGCTCGCTTGCACCGTAGGTACCTACAAACGCTTCATAGCAATCCACACATCTGGACACTATTGCTAAACTAGGCTTCTACTGAAACAACAGGCAATTCGAATTTTATTTGCTCAACTTACATCTATATTGTGATAAACGCATTAGTGTTAGTAATTGCAATCGGTCGATTTACTAAAACCGAAAGTTTCAAAGTTCAGATCCAATAGTAATGCAATAAAATATGTAAACGTAGTTTTATTTAAAACTAGTTGTTGCCCGCGGTTTTACCATAATTCCAAAGGCTTTTTTGAGATAAAATGTAGCCTATGTCTAATTATTCTCCAAGGTCTAATCTATTTATGTACCATATTTCATCAAAATCGGTTCAGCGATTTAGTCGTGAAAGCTTAATAGACAGAGTTACTTTCGCGTTTATATTATTAGTAGGCATAGTAGGGATTTTAATATTCGCGTAGGTTTGAGAAAAGTCATAAAACAATGTTACCATAATTACCACTACGCCTGTGAATTGGATTGGTGATAACACTAGTGTTGTTTTAATAAATACTATATTGTTCACTCTTGTGTAAACGCTAAGGTCGCCTTTACTAACGAGAAGTGCCTTTAATCTCCTATTCCTGAAACGTGAGCATTTCTGTGCAGATCACATACTACGTAATCTTAGTATATAATTCGTAAGTAGGTCTGTTATGCTGAAGGTTACATAGGTCATAGAACAAAGATCTGCGACAATCAATATTCTGTGAAACATACAAACTGCGGTCAACATCAAAGACCAAACTTGTCCAATCACGGCTGTGAACAAAAGCTATTGAAAATGTCCAATGAAACGTAACGCAGAACTCAACATTGTACCTATTGAGTTCATGACACACGTTACGTATGCGATGTTATTTACTGTACTGTAACAATGTTTTCTGCCTGCAGGATATTATATTTGGCATATTGTTGCGATAAAATCGTCTGGGTTTTTTTTTCGACTTTGTTTAAAATAATTTATTATACTTATATACGTATTGCACAGTTCCAAAACATCGGTTATAGGTACCTTTATACTTTGTAAAAGATGTTTACTTACATAACATAGAATAACATACCATCACGCCTGTATTCACCGAAGAGTTAGGCAGAGGTGTACTAAGTACACCCACAGTTCACCGGTATGTATGTATAGGTCCCATGTAATAGGGGGCGACCTACTGAAAGAAAGAAAAAAAAAGAAAGAAATATTTATTCAGCCACAGCATAAAGATTCAGTATACAGTAATAGATAAATACTTAAATCAAATTAACATATAAATTCAAAATATGAAAAGAAAAAAAACTACCGGGCTCAAGTAATGTAAATAATGTTAATATTAGTCGCATTTATATATTATAGTACTTTATATCGACACGATAATAAAATGAAGAACCGAGCACAAATCCAAACTCCGAGTTTCTACTGAGAATTTAATAGAAAAACACAACAACACTTTGGTCGACCTGGGAATTGAACCCAGGACCTCCAGGTAGTTGCGCTTGCAACCACGAGGCAGAGTCTTTTAGCACCCTTGGGTAATTAAAGTTAATTGCGGCGACTAGTCTTATTATAATAAGTAAAAACTTATTATATTAAGACTAGTCGCCGCAGTAGTTAGTGAGGCATTTTTTAAGTTATAATTTAAAAATTAAATTTACATAAATAAGATATTGATATTTATTTTATTTATTTATTGATATTTATTTTATTTATTTATTTGTTGGTCTTCCTTTGATAAATAAATTTTATTTATCAAAGGAAGACCAACAGCATAATTAACAATTAGCGTAAACATAATAAATTATTATAGAGATCAGAAAGCCAATAATAGGTCTTCACAAATAAGAAATGGTTTACGTAGTATTCTTCTCTTCTTTGATATATTCTATTATAGCAACCTGTATGCCTTAGAGATTTTTCTCGATGCGCGGTGTGTGAAGTCTGCCAACCCGCACTAGAGTAGCGTGGTGGACTATAGCCTAATCCCTGGAGATCCGAGCCCAGCAGTGGAACAGTATATGGGTTGACGATGATGATTTTATTATACTTATTTATTTAAACAGACGACGTATATTTGTTTCATTAAACACTTATAATCCAATAAGTTCCATCCATAAGTTTCCAACCAGCAAAACATACTTATTTTTCTCATTTTCTTACTTATTGTTCATGTTACAATGAATGAATTTGTATTTTTATACTTATTTCAGCTTTGATAATGGAGACAAAAATAAATCAAATTAACTTTGGTAACTTGTCCTAAGTTTGACCGTAAATATGACAACAAGGCTTTAAGGAAGTTCTGACTGCCTTCATTGTGGTTATTTGTGGAGAAGTTCATCAAAAATCAATAACGTGAGCCGCAAGAAGTGCTAAAATTTTAATCCAATTAGCGCGAGCTCTTGCTCCCTTTAGAAAATATTTTACCGTCAAAATTAATTTAACAATAAATTCATCTCGTTTTACTTCATGTAGTATCAGTCTCAATTATTTATGTTAGGAAAATAAATCTAAAACATAATATTCGCGCAATAATTATACATTACTCAACCAAGTAGAAGCAATACATGACAAAATCATATACTTACCTACTCGTACTAGCAACAAAAACGAATACCAAATTCTGTACATTGTTTTGTTCTGCCTCGTTAACCCTCGTTACTGGTGCTAAGCGCGACGCGAGGTCCTGGGTTCGATTCCCAAGTCAAGCAGTGTTATTGGGTTTTCCTATGAAATTCTCAGTAGCAGCTCGGAGTAAGAATTTTTGCCCGGTTAATGGCAATAGGCTCTCTGACATGATACCTAAATATACCGGCGAACTGTGGGTGTACATTGGTACACCTCTGCCTACCCTTTCGGGAATACTAGCGTGATGGTATGTTATGTTTTGTTCTGTAGGCTTCTGAGCACGTACCGACGACATGTAACAGTCGAATCCCACTTTGATAAAAAGCTGAATAATACTTACAATAACAGGAGAACATCTGGTCATCATATTTTGTTAATGTAGCGTAACTTATAGATGTGGATAAAGACGAAGTTGGCAGACAGAACAGCTCTTGTTCCAATCATCTGCATCGGAGCCTGCTAGACGACGCCAGCAAATTACGTCGTGGAGGTACCTACACACAAATAAGCTACACAATTGAAACTTTATAATCAAGGATCAACTTCGAAACACTCGTTATATGTACATTTATGAGCATCTACGAAACTTAACTGCTTTGAACAATTAAATGAGCAACATTATATGAATGTACTTAGAGTTTTATGCCCTCATCTGAATTTAAATGTTCTATATTGTAAGACGTAGCCGTTTATTTTAACAGTAATGGACGTCGACAAATTCAGTTAAACGAATTTCTTATCTTCCAATAGATCACTCGATCGCTGCTGAAATTAAATTCAATTAATATTTTCTTTTCAAAACGATGAAACTGGCCGCTGCTTGACTTAATTAAATTCTTGTGGAGTTGCGAGTCGAAGCAGAAAGCAAAATTGTATTTTTATTCAGCCACATAGCGACCATTACATATTTCAGTATATTTACTTTACAACAATTAGTCTCGATTGCTCGTTACTTATCTAAATTAAACGAAGTAAAATATCCAGCGGCCTTTTTGAGGGATCTTGTTAGAATTTTCCCTCACAATTTACTTAAATATGATATTCACGAATTAATTATGAGGAATAACGAATTACTTAATAAACCGTTATCTATCTACATTTTACCATCCTAGGGGTTTCCTTTAATGGGGTCGGTCATTTCCAGTCTAACCGGATGAAGCCAAGTCACAAGGATTCCATTATCATCATCAACCCATATACTGTCCCACTGCTGGGCACGGGTCTCCTCTCATATTAAGAGGGACTAAGCTACAGTCCACCACGCTGGCCTAGTGCGGGTTCGCAGACTTCACACACCGTCGAGAAAAATCTCTCAGGCATGCAGGTTTCCTCACGATGTTTTTTCTTCCTTCACTGTTTAAACGAGTGATAATTAATTTATTAATACGCACATGAATTTGCCATACAATGATAATTAATGATATTTAGCCAAATTAAAATGATAATTAAAAGTAACTTTTACACGCGCACGAAGACATGGGCAGAAGCTAGTCTGTACTAATAAGTAGTAATAATAAGTTTGTGAGGTTGTAGGGAGTAATCTCTGGGTCTAATGAACCGATTTTGAAAATTCTTTTACTAATAGAAAGCCACATTATTTGTGAGTGTCATAGATTATATTTATTTATAATATATGCATGTTATTAGTCTATTACACCCATGCGAAGCCGGGTCGCTATTGAAATATATGAACGGGAAAACCTCTTTTACTTTTAATAAGACTTCAAACTATTACTAAGTAAAGAAATAATAAAAAGGAAATACAGTGGGTCAGTAAAATAATCTGTGCGAGTGAAAAAACTCGAAAGGAAACTTGGAAGTACCTCATATCATGTAGATAGGTACTGGTTACCTATCTACATGATTAATTATAGCCCATAGCAATCATGTTAAGTAATATAATTATCAAACATATTTTTTTAATCTTCAAAGTATTTGGCGATGTTTATGGTCTAGTGGTTCGAGCATCGGACTGCTGATCACGAGGTCATGGGTTCGATTCCCTTAAGACACCAATATTTATGTGATGATTATAAGTATCTGTGTGTTTCTTATATATTATAAGTGCCTAGATTTATAAAAGAGAAAGTACATAGGTATTATATCCATTGTATAGTACTCATAGTATAAGCTCAGTTTAGTTTGGGGTTTAATTATAATTTAGGAGTAGCAAGTAGTGTAAAATATATGAAATGTTATTATTATACCTAATATACATTATTTATTTACTTATCCCAAATTTACTGTTTCACTCTTGTATTATTTTCGGTAGTTAGTCATATTATACACCATACAACGCGAAATGGGTTTCTAAATAATATTATTTAGCCAATTGGCATGTTATAAACATGGCACTTAGCTGTCAATGATGTATCTATCTACTAGCTCCAAGTATATTAAAATCGCAAGATATCAGCAAGTGAAATGAATACCTTGTATTATTATTGTGTAGGATTTAAAAGTCTTAAATGTTTATTTCGCCGAATAACACGAATCCCTGTTGTTGAATCCTTTGCGCGTTCACTTCAGCAACATGCTCGGTTTATCAAAGGCTCGTTGGGTGATTAAGGGCTTCAGTGGCAATGACGTTTGATTTAGCTTTGTGGCAACGTATACGCAACGTAACGTGAAACTAGTCACCCAATAGCTGCAACACAAACGGTGAACAACTAATTCCTCAATAAGCCACTGAGGAATCAGTGTTGTTCGTATTATTAAGTTTCGTAATACATACGAAACTGTATGTATTTGCTACCGGTGAACATATTTCTTGGTTAGGCAGTAAATTGTATTACAATTACGATAACGATATCTGTAGGACACACCAGCGCCTGTAGGCAAGTGGCATTCTGACAATCGAATCGACGAACGAATAGAAACAAAAAGTATGCAAATGACATAAGCTTTCGACAAATCGGGCGATCATAGATGTCATTCCCATACATTTTGTTTCTATTCGTTCGTCGATTCGATTGTCAGATTGCCACTTGTCTAAGCCCCCAGGTGCCTCACAGCTAGGAAAACACAATGAAACCTCCTTCATCTATCTATTTATCTCCATTCTATGCTAATTGGATCCAATCTAGATTAAAATTATTAAGGTCACCACGCCATGTTTTTAGATATTCAACTCTAATTAATCAATCTAATTACAATCTATTCATATTCCATCACTAGATACGTGATAGTTTTAAAACGTATTTTTTAAGAAACATCATCATAACAACACACAACTCCAGTTTTTGCACTAGTATCTACATATATAATGTATGGTTGGTGCACTTATAATTCTTTGAAATTCCGGTTTTACATACATACACAATTAAACTTTGTATTTACTATCTGTTGGCCACATTTTTCATGCCATTATCAAAACTACACATCCCATACTTACCGTAATTACTATGATTATGCTTTTGAATATTACGTGTGAAGTCTAAATATCTTCTTATCCAAAACTTTTGTTAACTGGACACCAAGCCTTGACAAAGCTACATATTACACATCCTATATTCCATAAAAAATTGTGAAAGAAGAAAAAATCTCAAATTTCATGTCCGAAAAATAATAGTCGTACCCGAGATCCCGAATCGGCTCCACGACAAACAATACCCTACTTTGTGTTCGTGACAACTATGCAATTATATGTTGAATAAAAAAGTAACATATGTGAATCGAATGTAAAAAATTGTTCAACTAAATTTGGATTAGTGGTTGGTTTCTACTTATTATTGGAATAAAATTCTATTACATTCTATGATTGTCATTTTTATGCGTTGACATAAATGGTTTTCTAATGAATTCTACACGAATAATTATTTTTATTAAATCAATCAACAATACCTAGGCATATATGACGGATTAGGGCCCTGTATTTATCTAATAAAGGAAGCCTAAGTAATAGTTTAACTAACAGTACTAAGTATCTATACATATAATGTGCGATGCCAGCAATAGAGAATCGGCAGATGAGGGTAATTTTATTTGTACTTTTGAAAAAGGGGCACTGACCTACATTAATCGTAAAATTTTGTTTGTTACTATAACTTCTGATATTTATAGTAACAACACAATCAGATTAGTTTGTGACATGACCAGAATGCCACACGACGTTAAACCACGGCGTGGCTCTCAATCACAACCTGTAACGATTTTCCTTAACAATATTACCGGGCAAGGGGCGTATCCTGTAACTTTATTACAATTTCCTTGTTTCCAGCATAACGAGTGGCAGGGGTCCGGAACCCGGCGCCTAATAGTTATCTGTTTTGTTATTAATGCCCTTATACGGATCTCCAATTATATCGTCAACGGGCCGCCTCGCTTCAGCGGAGGCTTTCTGTTTGCTATCACTAACTTAATTGATACAAATTAATATAACAATGTATCTAAATATTCACTATTCACATACGTGAGAATGTTGAGTAGCATACCTACATGATGTGAGTACGTATGTGATAACAATTAATTCATAGCCGTGCTCCACGTGTCTAGTTTAAGACTGGGATTGGATTAGATGCTCAGGTAAATTAATCATGGCGTGACGCATAGACAGCCGTCTGAACGTGATAACCAACAGCTAATATATTCAGCTGTGTGGGCGTTCATGTGTGAATAGTTCACAAAAGTGGTTTATTACACGTGCAATTACTATTATTGTGATTTGAATCCAGCTTCATTTCGACGTTACGACGTATTATTTATTATTTTATTTATTACCCTGTTTTAATTCGATATATTATCAAGTCATATACCGATAACGCCTACATAGATTCGTAAAATTTATTTGTTTCCTTAAGGAAAAGCACGTGGCGATATCTTTGAAACTTATAATGAAGGTTCCTCTCGAAAATTTGGGTAAAGTTTTTAAGAGGTTCTAAATTACAGTCGTAAACAACCTCAAGTTGAAGTATGTATTTATGTAGTATCGAAATATATTTTGCGTTTTCACGTACAGCGAAGTAACAGAAGACAAAATGTCTTGAATGCATTATTATTATTTTTTAAACTAGAATATACTGAGCATGAACATACCTGTTTACTGCTCCGGTGCTGTAAAGTACCACCAGCAGACAGGGATCGTAAAATTGCATTGAAAGTCGACTGTGAACAGTAAAGGGTTACGTATCGAGTATCACAAATATTAAAAACTCTGAGGGTAATACTTTCCCAGTATTGCCATTGTTTAGGCACATAGGTACTTTTCTGTTCTTCGAAAATAAAAGGCGAAGAACTTGGAACATTCCGATATTATGCGCTTTCAAAGATATTGAAACTTTTCTTTTCTCTTTATTAACTCAGAAGCTTCTGTTGTTAGGTAAATATCGAAGGTTCAATCCCGTATAATCAACATGAAGTCAGTCAGTCCTAAAATTGGGTCAGATTTTACAACAGCTTACATTTCAGTTAACGGTTATATATACGACTGGGAGGCTTACTAGCTCATCGTTTGCGAGCGTAAATAGACCTTTTCTCAAAATTAACTACAACATTTTATACTTAAGTTTTCTTCTAAGAGTATCAAGAAAGTGATTTCGTAAATCATGTCGTCGCTGGAACTCCACACTGTAGCTCAGCTTGGCACGATCCGTGTGGCTGGAACGCTGGTCGTGTGTAACAAAGTCGTCTGCAATTTGTCTCGCGAAACCCCGCCGGCGTTATGATTGGAATTCTTATCGTTCTTTCAAACAAAAGGTGTGATGTGACTGTGGAGGAAGAAGCTATTTAAGATAACGTATAATTATATGGCTCAAATATAGATACTTACTTACTTATCTTTGTAATAAATTCAAATCACCAACGTCTATTTTACTATATTATATGACTTTACAAAAGCGCTCGCACACTGATTTTCTTCCATGAAACCATACATACTGCTCCAGTATAAACAATGTTTTTAAAAAGAAATTTAAATTAAAGTTATAACGCGAATCCTACACCTACTTCCCATAGTTACGTAGGTACTTAAAAAGCTTTTTAAATGGAACTCCAGAGATTTGCATTATCCGCCCCGACCCTAAGAAATGAAAGTGTTGTAATTAGCAAATTCAAATTAGCGAATTCTCTTGCAACCGCAATACTATATGTAGATAATCTAATTTATATTATAATAAGCTTGTCTTTGACCAAGATTATTCAGACTCTTAACGAGTGTCGTTATCAAAGACCTGTTATCGCAGAAAAGGCAGTAAGATAGGGCGAAATGGTGTCACCGTCTACCAAATAGTCAGATTAACATATCATAATAACACGTCAAAAATACAGTAAAACCGATAATGCCATTAAGGAACCAAAGTAAGAAGTAGTTTTCCTAAAATTGGTTTCTTGTTATAAAGTAGAACTTTCGAATAAATCCGGGGTACACCAGGCAAAAGCAATTTTGTAATACAGACTTAGGGAAATAGAACAACGGCGTATGTACCAGAACTGAGCCAAATATTAAGAGAGTTATTTCCATTTACGAAGTTTGTATTAGTCCATGAAACAAAGCGGTTTTTGGAACTGGCCAAACAGTAATAAATAATTTACAAAAGCGGTCATGTGAAAGAGGATCCCCTCCTCTGCGGGGTAGCCATGCGGTGGTTAGGTATTTGAATTGCTAATGACTTTCCCGGTCGAATAACTTGGCGAGTTACGTTAACTGGTTTCGGAGACACTAGATCTAGTTCAGTAGACACTAGTTCTGGTGCCACCAACCCTAGGACCCCTATTTGCAATGAGCGGCATTCATAACATTGCTATACACTGAAAGCTCAAGCTAGCAACAGCCCCATTTCATTCATCATTCCATCCATTTAAACCAGAAATACGATCAAAGCCTTTATGAGCATCGTAATTGGGTTTAAATGTAGGAATAATTTCTAAGAAACATTATTACAGGTGTTGTCAAGTCTTTTATGATATGAACAGAAACATAAATTTTACGTTCCAAAGGCTATTTAATCATATAGGCTCAAGGTACTAAATAAACCTACGTTTCTCTAAGTCTGGCTTATTGAAATGGCAACGTGTGAGATATTTGCAATAGTACCCAGAAAACCAACAAGTCTGAGCCTAAAGCAAATACACGGAGATTGAGCCGTAGTATCTAGATCGATTCTTACATAAACTTAGGCGTACTGCCAGCCGAAATAAAGGTCACGCAAATATTGTTTTGAGATCCTACGGGTACCTAACATGAGCGAAGCTTGTTATACAAACAAGCCAATAAGATTTACCTTTCCAAAGACAAGCTCTTGAATTGAATAAGAATCTAATTGGGATGTCAGGGATACGAAACACATACACATAAAAACTATTCTTTACTGTTATTTTAGTGAAGGAAAAATTCGACCGTGAGCAGGATTCGAAACTGCGTCTTCTGGTTAGGTACACCAGACGCTATGACCACTAAGTCACCGCGGCTCATGCCTGCCATGTCGAAATTTTCCTTCACTAAACTATTTATAATAATAATGTAGTAATAATTCTTTATAACCTAAGTACTTACCTCACAATAACGTTGCATTTTGTAATGTTCAATTGAAGTTCATGCATCCGTGTATGTGTTTCTAGCAAGTTGCTTACAGTGTTAACACCAATGAGCTTGTTACTAGAACGACGAAGTTTATGTTAGTTTACTTGTGTATGGAAGATCTTAGCGGCTGACCACTTTTCACCCTTAATATAAGGAGGATAAGGTCGAAGGAACCGACAACATCTTCACAGTATAAGTACTGACTTGATGTGTGTTTATTATAATAATAAAGATATTCCTGATACATCAACGTTGCACCAGAAGACGCTATTGGCATAGCAGTGGCTGAGGGATTGACTTCTGCACACAACGAAGTTGCACGTTCGGTTCCGTTAGGAAGGGTTTGGTCGACCATAAAACTGCTTTATCACCCTTAGACTGAATTTCGTTTGCATATCACAAAGCAACAAGGTCTATTTTTGCTTACAAGACCAAGTGACAGATAACGGTGTCATCAATGTTGTCAATTATGATGCATCCACACCTCAGTTACTTTTTGTGGCGCATCAGAATGCAACACGATACCATTAGGTAACATTCTTCAACTTTCACGGCAACATATACTAACAATAAATAACTTTTTGTTATCGGATGTTGCCCACTAACACTTGGAAACGTTGCTCCACAAAAAGTAACTGCGGTGTGGATGCACCATTAGTAAAATTTAATTTGGATGGAAGTTTTTGTCAATTTTATGGTCGACTATACCGCTGTACGGCCACAGTTCCCCAGTATGTTGAGTTCCCATATAATAGGGGACGAGCCTACTGCCATTAACCGGGCACAAATCCAAACTGAGCTGCTACTGGGAATTTCATAGAAAAAATCAATAACACTGCTCGACCTGAGAATTGAACCCAGGTCTCTCACTCAGCAGTCACGCATACGATCACTAGACTTTCTTTTCTTTTCCTGCATTGTAGGGGCGTTTATAAACTCAAACTCCCAGACCAACAACTACATGTAAGTCATACAAATATTTGTTCCTTGTGGGGATCGAACTCACAACCCGTGTCGCAGAAGCCGATCGTTTAGCTGCTGCGCTAAAGTAACTGACTGACTGACAGACTAACGAGAGAGTATACATACAGAAAGAATCTTAGAATATAGCAATTTAATAATAGATAAAAACACGTTATAACAGGTACAGTAAACCAAATGTAATTAGAAATCATCTATAACCAATTTACATACAGCGATGAAATTTAATAACATTAAGCTGTTATATACCTAGCCTATGTTATACATACTACTCTATGTTATATACCTAGCAGAGATAAACAAGGTAGGCGAGTGTCGGGGGCCAGTGACGGTCACTGCCGCGCCGTAATTAATTGCAAATTGTGGTAATTGCCCCGTCTCCGCCGCGCGCCCGAGCCCGACTCTGTGCCCACTACAACGATACACCCCGTGCATTGTGCCCATACCCGCTTTCACTTTACATACCACTCGGCTACGATAAATTCACGTCTACAAATTAAAACATAATGTACACAAGTACTACCAACGCCACATGTTGAAAATAATAAATTACTCTCCAGTCTCGGTGTTATGACCAAAAAATTTTCACATTTTCAATTATAAAATAATTTGAATGACGAAAATTAAATTCAGTATTTTATAAATTGTTTCTTAATGAACCTACATCGCATCGAATAGAGCGGACTGTAAATTGAAAATAGAAAATTGACTTGTTTCTGTTTATAACATAAATAGAAAATATTAAGTACTTAAACAGGAATATTTTCTGATAAAAGCACTTCAGTATACAATAATTCTTTCTCATCGTTTTACATCATATAGTACTTGGAGTTTAAGTCAGATTATTAAATAAACTGTGCGATATAAACGCAAATCTCCGAACTGCGGTTGGTTTGCAGTCTCACTTTTATATCGCTTTGAAGTTTTATACCTCTGAAAAGGATAAAAAGCGCATCACATTTATGCATAATATAAATAATAATAATAATAATAAGGTTTATTTTCTTAATTTGGCACAAAAATACATTAACATTGTCACAAAAACAGGATATTTAGTATTTACGATAAACTCTGGTACCCAGAATAAGGTTCAACTTGTGTTTAGGGTACCAGTGGTCTCGGTCTAAATGAACATATTACGTCAGTAGTACTCATTGGACGAACACAATATTAATTTAATTGGCTAATTAAGAAACATACTACAAAAATAATATACAAACAAAATAAAATAATTTCTGCTTTAGCCTCTTTGCGCTCGTTCGTGTGTGTGTGTGTGTGTGTTGTATATTTTAGGAAGTACCTGATAATATTATGTTATTTTTAGCAACAATGTTTAATTAAATCCTCCAAGTACCTAGTACTGACATAGGCTCATACCTATTATGGTTTCTTGACCTAATCCCAACTAATATTATAAATGCGATAGTAATTCTGTCTCTCTGTCATACTTTCACCGGTAAACCTAAAAAGCTAAAAGATAGATTAGACCTGGTAGAAGGACATAGGTACCTTATGTCTCAAAAAAGCCCTTTGGTATACTAGTGGAACCGTGGGCAACAGCTCATCATCATCATCATCAACCCATATACTGTCCCACTGCTGGGCACGGGTCTCCTCTCACAGAATGAGAGGGCTTAGGCTATAGTCCACCACGGTGGCCTATGTGGGTTGGTAAACTTCACTCGCCGTCGAGAAAATCTCTAAGGCATGCAGGTTTCCTCACGATGTTTTCACCGTTTAAGCTAGTGATAGGTAAGTAATTATTACGCCCTGGATTTCAAGTCAGAGGTGCGTGCCCTGGGTTCGAACTCGTGATCTTCGACTTGGCAGTCCAATGGTCATACCACTAGGCTATCACTGGTTCTCAACAGTAATGCTGGGCAGCAGCTAATAACGTATAAATAACCGAATAAAGTTCTAACGTTGCCACGCTTATAATCAAAGTTGGCCAGTTTCTCTCATAGTAGTCAAAATTTATAGCACTACTGTGACGATGATGATATCGTAGATTAATGTAATGTTACAATATCTATTAACTTTAGTAGTTATCGGCAATTTGCGCTCAGATAGAGCCATAAAAGTAATAATAAAGAACTTATGAAAATGGCCGCTAATAACGATGTTTATCACAACAGTGAAAACAACTTAATCACACGATAAATAGAACGCTTTATACGGACGCAATACATTAATTACACAGGTAAGGTACACAGGCATATGTAAATGAAATTCAGTGTCGATTCATTAGTCCATTGCAGTTTGATTTCAATTAGAGAAAGTCAACAGCGGTTGCGGAATGAACCTCATTGATTTTCCGCCGGTCTCACCGACAGTTTGAACAGAATAATTGCCATTAGAGGAAAAAACGGAAATGAAATGAAAATATAAAATAACAATCGTACAAACTGTGTGAAGTAAGAAGGATGTGAGAATTCACACATATACACATTACACGAGGATGTTATATTAATAAAGTATTAAGAGTGCGAGTGACGCGCCCACATCTGCGCGTCTAGACTAAACTGACTTTGTTTGCCTTATTTCGTTCCTCAGCCCAATTAAAATGTATAACATTTTCAAGTTATCTTGTGAAGCCTTATAAACGCACAAAATAGGGAGAAAAGGCTTCAAATTACATAAGGCCTTCGTTAATGAAACACGAAATTGGAAATTGAAGCGATTGTACAAAATTGTGCGCAGTTTGCATTGTTAGATTAATCACTGTACACAACTTTAATTTAATTTTAGAGGTACGTTGTATTAGGTCAGTTGATATGTCAATGGCAGAGCGTGGGTTACCTTTGATTTAGGTAGCTGTTTGATAATGTAGAACTTGTAAAGATATGCTTGCTTTAATAATACAAGGGTAAGTGACCCAACAAAACAGACAGCCATATTGTGGTCGAATGAAATCGTCTGCATTTAAACCATTCCACGGATTAAGAACACCACATTACACTATTGTGGAATTAAAGAGATTTTGTTTTCGTACAGATTCTGCCGGTTTTACCTTAATCGCATTTCGCAGGTTGCTGAGCAAAACAATTCAATCTTTCAAACAACAAAAGTGTGAGTTTATAAAATCTTATGTTTGTTATATTTTTATTTGTATATAATGTAGATACTACTTATGACTCAAATTGTAAACGTAGTTCTATATCACCATTATAATATTTAGAACTGTATACAATTTCTTTGTGAATAGTACGAAAGTAGAGTTCGAGTTAGAACAAAAGTTCTATATGTATATGAAACTGTACCGTCATCAATTCTGATGTTCTAAACATGGATTTGTAAGTAAGCAATACGGCAAACTTTACAGTTGGACGATAAGACAAGGGTTAAAATCAATGGGTGCAGCTCCTTATCGGAGCGTAACGAGAGTGCTAACCCTTTCGCGGCCGCCGCGGCTCCACCGGAAAATTGAATTGTAACCTCCACCGGTCGGCCTTATCTCGAAGCGACGCCTTCTCGCCCGCGCCCTAGCTGCCCTCACACCTATGGAATTTTCCGTCACGTACCTTAAATGCTTCCTGTTTTATTTGTATCAAATACAAAAGGTCCAGACTCTGTAGAGTAAATATGTAACTATATAAAGCGAGGGATGGTTAAAAGGTTTTATCGGTTTCATTTGTGTTTGAAATCCGGCGCAATAAATATTTTAATGAGGTTCTGTGGTGTGAAATATAACACACCACATTGTTGTCCTTCTAAATCATATTATGCTGTACCTATTGTAGCATATTTTAGTGAAAAGATCTATCTACAGAGCACTTTCTAAAGAAGACAACGAAGTGACTTGTTCCTTACAAAGTTTATTTAAGCAGTCAAGAAAAGTCCTGTGTTCAACAGTTGGAGTAGACTACAATAATGGCATTTAAGGAGGCGGCGAGCTGTAGCAAGGTAGGGAGTGAGTAAATGTCAGGCTCGCCGTGAAACTTATTGCAACTTGTTTACTCGCCGTCTTCGACGCCCTTTGTTCTGCTACAACTTCTCAGACGCCAGCGGACGGTTACTCCCTATAAATACAATTTACATTCATTACTCTCGGATGCTAGGACGGCATAATAGCTACAATAATAGGTAGCTGGCACACAGCCAGAAGAACGTCAAACGTTAGAATCATTAAAATGCACAACAACAGGTAAATCTTCTACAAAGAATCGTTTAACTGCTCCGATGTATTATCGAGCGAGCGAAAACGTTATTTACTTTTACGGAATTACATTGGCACTAAAGGAACATTTTGCCTGTGCAGCGGAATGGTCGTAAAAAGTCTCCTCATACAACAATGTCGCCGGGGACAGTGTACACCCCAGACAACAGAGGCTGCCATCAAAGTTTACTACAAATACTTTACTCCAACCGAGTATAATACGCCACCAAGAAAATTTAATCACAGACGAGTTCAAAGAAATCTAATAAAAATGAAGTACCTTTCATGTTCCCGCTAAATGTATGTGTCTAAGTAAAATAATAAAATAGCTACTGAGGGGTAAATTTATTACCAGCAATAAAGCTATATCAATCGTATTGAACAAGGAATCTCAGTCGGCCCCTATCGGCTATCGGCCACATCTCTTGGCAAAGCTGTCCCCTAACTGGCCTAATTCGTATTTACAATGGCTCGACTCGGCAATCCTGGGGGATTTGTACTGCATGCAATACAATACATACGTGTTGCAATTGATATATGCGATTCTATAAAATTGTATTGGTAGAATTCATCATCTTAAGAAATCTAAATTACGTATGAAAGAGCAATATACATCAGACAGCTAGGTCGTATTTGTTATTATATTATAAAAATGGGTTAGAAACAAAAACACAGAAAATAAACGTTAGCAAAAGCACATTTTGCGGCGGAGTGGTCCCCGGATATCGACTTAATGAAGAACACTCGGCGCCATCACGCGATGCGGCTCCGCTATTTAACAGGATGGTCGGCTATTTACGCAGATTAACCCAGGGGATCTAGTGGAAGACGCAATTTTTCATTAAAAACTCTATCAAGTCTGAAACTTTACTCGAAAATAGGCGTTCATTTTTTCTAAAAAAACTCATCGTGATCTATGATGGCTGAACTAAAAACGTTTTTATCGTTGTAAAAAAGCTTGTTTTATGTTTAATTTTAATGAGTACATTGCTTAGATCTCTTTTTATATTTATTACAATATTATGTAGGTACCTATATTTATAGTGTTAGGTACTTTTGCGTTTTTATTATAATTCTCTGTAATATGTTACTTTGATAACTGCTAATTAATCTGTCACTCTAATTTGGAATCCTAATTAATTCCCATCGAAATCCTCTTATTAGCTTGCGATGTTGATTATCCATATAATTATGTAAATGTCCAATTAATATCTAGTCGGCATAGGGTGGGTTACATTCGGCACATAGTTACTTTTGTTAGTACGTGGTTGAGTGGGTAGTTGATAGGCTCATCGCGTCGCTATCACGGATCGACTTAATCAAGTGCACTCCGAGGGCCGGTCCATTACCTTAACATATTGCCTCCATCGAGCCACGCTGCTTGCCCCACCTCGACAGCTTAGGATGTGCACACACGTTTAAGTCAAGATAGTCGCTTGAATACATCGGATATTTCATGAAACCGTGAAAGATCGACGGCGGGAAACGTATCAAAATGAATAAAAATGTGGTTTAGTTGCTTTTCATTGATGTTATTGTAAATGACGTCAGTCATATTTAAATCCATGATTGTTTTACGTAGACACCCGTTACGTTATCATGTATTTCACACTATTTTAAAGTAAACTGGTGGATAATCAGAAGAACAATAATTAGGTATTGCTTATTTATTATAAAAAAATAATCAATTCTAAACACTAACTAGGAGAAAGTAATTTCCTAGCTGTTATTCCTTGTAATGCACCATTTCATAACTATCTTATACTAACCATGTTTTTTTACTTCCAAGTGAAAGATAATTTGCTATATAATTAACCTCATTTATTACTACTTCTCTAGATTAGTAATTAAGGAATTTCTATAAAATACTGTTAAGTTTACTTAACGTCATGACTCTTATAAAGAGCTCGTCAAAATTAAGTAAAACCTTTTAGTTTGATAAATCCGCTCTAGTTCTCCTTTTGATGTTTAAACATCAAACCAAGAGCGGTATTTTTTTGTTTTTATCTATATTAATGTATATTTTATTATCTTATGGGTGAATTGCGCAAGCAAAAAAAAAACACGGCAAACCTGAGAACGGTAGTGCAATGTGCCGATTTTTAATTTTATATATTTTTTCTCAACAACGTAAGTACTTCTCTATCTTGGCAAAAAAAAATCATTGATTTCTACCCTCTAAAATACCAAAAAAAATAATTACAAAGTGTTATTTTATTATCACGGTGGCCTGTCCCGAACCCAATTCCGCTCATAAAATACCTTCCCCTGCAAATACATTCGTAATATGGATTTAAATCGATTTTGTTATCATTAATTTATAATATATTCGATCAAATAAAACTATTTTCGTTTGTTTATCTTCTTTCTCATGGATTTAACAGGCAGTCAACTTTTGTCCGGAAAAAAATTATCATTTCAGAGGACAGTAAGTTTTAGTAGAATAGCCACGTCAACATTGCGTTGTTACACCCCTCTCTTGTTTCCTCACTTCGGATCATCAGTCCGACTCAAGCTCTCGGCATGAACGCACCGGTCCCAACGTCTTGCGGTTTCCCGTCAAAAAAGTAAGTTTATCATTTCAGTGACATGGGGACAAAAATAGTTTCATTTCGGTGGCTGTTATAACTCGTGCTAGATTTGTTTAATTTGTTTCATAATTGTGTATTAAATTCGCCGTACTGTTTTGTTTGAGAAGTGTTCATATTTTTTTAATAATTTTCTTTCGGAGTTAAATGTAGAACTAACCTCTATTTTATCATCTCAGTGTTATTATTTCAGTGGATTCGGTAGACTGTTATACCAATTACAGTCCACCGGAATGAAATGTATCTCCGAAATGATAAAACCATAAAGTTTTAGAGATCCTTGTATCTAATACAAAGTCATAGTTTTGTAATGTACTTTTACCTAGAGTGTAGATTAGATTGTTCAGGTGTATTATGTGAAAATATATAATATTTATGAAAATATAAGAGTCGATTTAATTTTAGAAGTTTTACATATATACCTGTAGAAACACTATTCTCATCTCGTTACCAATTTAACTAAATTATACCTAGCATTTTTCTCTTAGTGCAATAGGTAGACATTATGTATTACTATTAATGGCGTAACTTACAAATGCAGCCATCATATTAATCAGAAACTTTAAGCTTTCTAATCGCGCTTCGTTCACTATTTTGAAAATATATCAAGTAAATTAGTATTAGTTCATAAACAAACAAAAACGAGAAAAATTACCAAAGGTAATTAAATACCTAAGTAAAGAAACAATTCATTCATATCATAATAAACATTACATTAATATCATTCTTTGAGGTTATTTTAACTTCAAAGAATGATATTTGTAATACTAACTGTAATATCTGTATATTAATGATGATATTAAAATAACTGTGTACTGTCACAGGACAGTACACAGTTATTTTAATATCAGATAGATAAACACAGACAGCTGTGTTTATCTAAAATTTGTCGAAATCAAACCTACCAAAGTACGGAACCCTGGCTGCCGGGCACGGTTGTTCTTAGCTGTATCATTTCGGTGGATTTATATCATTCCGGTGCACAGTCTATCATTTCGGTGGTATTTTATATAATTTCGGTAGACACTTTTCATTTCAGTGGACTCTTAAAAATAAATCCTTAAATATTTATGTAAGTTTTGATGATATTTGATGTCCACTCACGCACAATGTTATAAAATAGGCTAAAGTTTTATTTGTCACTAAAAATATGTAGATAGCATTGAAAACAAAAAATCCCACCGAAATGATACATAAAAATCTCTTGTTGAAATTCACCCTTATGATGTTTTAATATCAAATTGCCTCATTAGTCTAGCGGTCCTAAGCGCGACTGTGACGCTAGAGGTCCTGTTCGATTCTACGAGTGGAGTGTTATTGGGTTTTTCTTTGAAATTCTCAGCAGCAGCTCGTAGTTTGGACTTGTGTCCGGTTGGTTAATGGCAATAGGCTCACCCCCTATTACAAGGGACCCAAATATACCGGCGAACTGAGAGTGTACAATACACCTCTGCCTAACCCTTCGGAGGGTATAAGCGTGATGGTATGTTATGTTTAAACATCAAAAGGAGAACTAGAGCGGTAGAGACATAATAATTTACACATATTTTCTTACTAAACATTTATAATGTTTTTACCGTTCATTTAAAGGGTCACCATCTTTAATCCCAACTGTCAGGAACAACATAACCTTAATTAAAAGCAGCTTTGTGGTAAAATAAAATTGATTATAGGATTCTATTTTGAAGTAAGTACGCAGTGTAGCGTATTTCACGCTAATTATCAACAGTTCACTAAGCTAACGGTATAATGAGAGTTTTGGATCAAGTACGAAGCGCTGGAATTGAGGTAATACAACTTTTATTAAAATAATTTCGTGTAACTTTATGAAAACTATCATTGGTTGTTTGCATGGCAGTTGTGGCTGGCTATGATAAAGAATGAAAGCAATGATGCGACCGTTGACTGCCAAGTCAAAGGTCTCGAGTTCGAAACCAACGCACGCACCTCTAACTTTTCGCATTCATATGTATTCTTTTCATATTAATAATTAATTATCACTTGCCTAAACGCTGAAGAAAAACATCGTGAGGAAACTTGCATGCTTTAGAGATTTTTGTCGACGGCGTGTGAAGTCTGCCAACCCACACTATGCCAGCGTGGTGGACTATAGCCTAATCCCTCTTAATCTGAAAGGAGACCCGTGCCCAGCAGTGGGACAGTATATGGGTTGAAGACGGGACGACGTCTATCGGATCAGCTAGTAGTTAATATAGCATTTTGTCACAATAACATTTTGATTAGAAATTTTACTATTTGTGAGATAAAAAGAGAGCTGCAGTTGATTTCATGCCAAATATGCAAAAGAAAGCTATTTTAATCCAAAACTTTATCTGCAAAAGTATGACTCATATTTTAAGCTCTCTATGGCCTGTTTATGTATATTACTATACATAAAAGCTGACTTGAAAGTTCTGTTTAAATATACCAAGTAAACAAGTACCTATTGGCTTTCGTAATTAAATGCATCTTGTTTAACTATGCATGCATATGTGTGCGAGTAATTCATATTGATGAACATTTATTAGGTTAAATGCACCAAAGCTTTTTGACTTGTTTGACTTTAAAATGTTTAATTAAAGCCACTATGTGTAACATTCTGACTCTGTTTACTTACTTTTAAATCACGCTTGTTATTTATTAAAATAATCGATTCGCCATAAAATGGCAAACAGTTCGATTTACATTGAATAAGTAATAGTATAAATAACATAACTTCACGCCTGTACTCTCCGAAGGTTAGGCAGAGGTGTACTAAAGTATATCCACTGCTTTTCGGTTTAATCTAGTTTGAATAAAGATTTTTTGCTAATGTAATACCTTAAGAAATGCTCGAGTTATTAAATAAATCATAAACTTTTTGATAGGCACATTTCAGTCACGGTAGAATGCAGATTATACGTTAATCCTTCACCGCTGAGCAGAGTAGGTACCTACACGGAGAGAAACACAAAATATTATTTAGGACTTATCATGGTCTGGGGACTCGCATGCCGAGGGGCGAGAGATAGCGTTCGCAAATTAATTCCCGTACCTTTGATCTCGGTGGCATTGTCGGTTTGTTGTACAAATAAGCACAGACCTGCGAGCTAGGGTGTAGCCTTCACAACCCCTCGGGACGGCGACGGTACTGAGTTCGCTAAAAGCAGTTTAAGCTGTTACAAGCCGAGTAATAAAGCTAGAACCGTCTACTTTATAAATAGACGCAGCTTTTCATAAGAATTTATGACCTACCTTCACACTTGATATCATAGTAACTTCATTTTATGTAAGACCCTTTCTTGTTATATGATGAATATTACTCAGCAGTCTTGAAATAGCCCGCTCATGACTTTATATTGTCATTTTTGGGTTGAATGTCCAATATACAGACAAGTTCTGGTCACGTTTAGAACCTTCATTATTTTTTATGTTATTGTTCCAAAATCGGTCGTGTAGAAAGTACCTACATGTTTTTAATTTGATTGTTATCTCCTAGACGCCATGTGATACGCAAACAACAAAACAACTTTTTTAATTTATGGTAAATTTAATTTGTCAAACTTAAATCAGAATTTGTAATGAATTTAGCAGGTTATAAATGCTACGAAGTTTCGTAGCAGGATGCTACGGAATTCCAGTGTTAAAATAGGACGTGTAACTATTACATGTATTTACAGGTATGTCCGTGACATGTGAAATCCTTGCTACAAATACAAAAGCGCTGAACACTTGGAGAAAATTCTCGCATTACCTTGCGTTTTTGCGAGTGCTACGGGCTACGAGAGTGCCATCGGGCGGGGCGGGTATTCTGTTCCACAGAGCGCACGTTGTTATTTTAACGTGCTACGCCGTAGTCCTCTACGTAATGACGAACTATATCCAGCGTTTACGTTATCAAAGACTCCAGTCCTTTCAAAGACAAAATTAAATAAAACAACCTCTCTTTTCACTCGGTTTTTTATTCTCATTGTCAAATGGAACGTCGGCGTCCTGCTGATAATAATAGATTACAGTACAATGGAGTAAGATGTTTTAAAAAAGTAGATAATGTTCCACTATATAGTAAATAGTACACAGATCTAGATAAATATACCTTCATATAATCTTATTACGCGAATGTACCTATGTTTGCGTAAGAAGTAATATATCAGATACCCCGAATGAGCTCACCTACTCAGGTAATAATTCCCATTGTGACGTTTCCATTCCACAGCTGCTTTCGTTAGCAAAAAAAAGGAAAGTAGAGTAATATATAAAGTTCTGTATTATGGAGTATGTGGGCGTTCGTATTAAGGAAAATAGCCTTTATCACCGAGCAAGTGCCTGGAGCAGGCAAATAAAATATAACGGTATATTGGTTACAGTAGGATAAGCTACCAAACAGGCAACATTCAATTCGGCGCCACTATCTTTTCAAACCTCAAAAAGATTGCTCTAAGCCCACATCTTTGTGTCAAGTCCGAGCCGATACCATTCTGCTGACGCTATACAATCTACACACTCACCAATTTTAAACTTGAAACTCTAAAAATATCTCTATCAGACTGTGTATGGACCCTTCCTCGTTTACCTAAGAATTGGTTTTCTGTAAGCTTATAAATAAAACACCGGACGTCTAATAAATTCTAATTAAAACTTCGGTTGGCAAAGATATAAAGTTAGCTACATGAAACTTGTTTGAATTGCAAAACTCTTAGCTTATAAGCTGAGAACGTGACGTTCATATCGGCGAGACGAGATGAAGTTAAAATTTGGATATAAAATTGAGTGAGTATGCGATTCAAGCTAGCTGGCAGACTGCGTAAGACCAATTTTCTTAACATATCTTTAGGATTTTAATAAAATAATATGATATTACTAGAAGTTGTAGTCGAGCGGTGGAGTAAGATTTCCTAAATCCCGGCGATGGTCGGCACAATCATAACTGGAGCTATCCTATTTGGGAAATACGTAATAGAGAGAAGTTCGCCGCCAGGCCGGCGCTCGCAAACGAGAATGCGTGCTCATTCCGGCCTATTTGCTAGAATAGCATCGATACCCTGCCGATGAATCGCGACTGGGTGATCGGTGCGTGATCCCGCATTTCATTTAGAGCTTGTTAAGAAAACTGACTTACATATATACTAGATAACAAATGCCTATCACTAAACTAAGTGTTATAAAGGGTGGAATGGACATCGACGCGCAACGGCTTACCATGACTTCAGTACATGATTCTGGACCCCCCTGCGTTGGAATTTTCCGTCGGCTTTTTCTTAACTTTTACAACTCGCAAGTGAACTCTAAGGAAACAGCTGACCAGAAGATCTTTCGAGTTTAATTTACAATGCTGTTTTTAGTGATAAAAGTGAATTAATTACTTTTTAATTAAAATTCTTATTGGGTTAGATAGAAATAATGATTTTATACAGTTTAAAGTTGAAAATACTGCAAAAAAAAACGTTAAATTTAAGAAAAAGCCGACGAAAAATTCCAACGCAGGGAGGTCCAGAATCATGTACTGAAGTCATGGTAAGCCGTTGCGCGTCGATGTCCCTTCCACCCTGTACATCTAGGTACCATCATGTATAAAGAGGTTTCCTCCTTTGAAAATCTTTTATAGCGCACCCCTGCTATCTACAGGGTACCGACGGAATAATAAACTTTGTATATGCGACAATACGGATAATAGGGGAGTCTGTACACAATAATAGATCTGGAGGTACAAAGCCTTTGTCGTTTCGTTCTTAATCTGATAATAATTGAACTCAATTTCGTTGTTATTATAACAAGAATGAACCCTCGCGGCTGTATGTCTGGCGACACGGAACACCACACACATGGCATAGTGCTTGTCATAATAACTTTGTTATAGAACTTCCTTTATCTGATATACATTTGTAATTGAAGCTAGGTGTGAAAGTGTAGTTATAGTTTTGAAATTAATTTGATAATACCGAACTGTGTGTGTACATTGGTACACACACATTTATCCTTCGGGGAATACAGATGTGATGGTAATGGTACCGTACCATTACCATCACATCTGTATTTCCCTGTATTCACATCTGTATACCTGATAGATAATTATCATCATCAACATCATACCGATGTTGATGATGATAATTATCTATCAGGTATATTTCAAAAATTTCACAGATATATTACGAAATTTTAGAGAAGGTATTTGGAATTTGTTAGGTAGTTTCCTTATAGGTAGCCATTTCAAAGAAAGGATTGAAGAAAAACGAGTTCGACACGAGTAACACTCAAAGACACAGGTAGTAATAATAAAGCCGAACGTGTGCAGCATAACTATTGCGTGTCATTTTATACTACATATATACTTATAGAAATCTGTCGTATAAACCTCAAAAATGATAAAATGGATCAATTTTATTCAGTATGTTGATTTTACTCCTCATTTATTTTTATGAATACTGTCATTCATTTTGTTGTCAATACACGCAACAATATTCTACGTGGTTAAACCAACGAATGATAATACATACATTAATAATAATCACATACATACATGTCACTCAATGTTTGTTGTGTTTTAGTGTAAAAATAATGAGATGGTAAAGTATGAAATGAGAGGAGGTCGTTTGGCGTTCCGTATTGGCGCGCAGAAATAGTCGCTCACTCCCGGAACCGGATTCACGCCATCTCCGACTTCGATCGAAATCCGTGCCGTACTTGTTGTATTATTACGGTAACGTGGGTGTTAAGCACCAAGCTCTCTTTATCATTTACCGCATCCGTGCGAGCTTTACGTATGCTATATAAGTGAACGCTGTCGTAAAATGTATCCATAAAAAATAAAGTCTTTTATTACTCCACACTCCACTTTGAAGTAGATACAGTGCAATTTTTGCTCCGTATTTTTGTGATCGGTTGATTGATTGATTGGTTAGTGCTTTCGCTTGTGCTATATAATATAACGTGCTGTGAATTCACGGTCCATCGGCAATCTGGCTTGTTCGTCATGCGTTCAATTTGCCAGTTTCCTTTGATGCATATTTCAACAAGTTTCATAGTGGGTGCGCCACAGTACAGAAACTGAAATTCTACCTTAATTAAAATTGTTTGTATCAGTGCCGTACATCGCTTTTATCGGGTGAACATTATTCACAGACAATTATTGTGGGCCGAATCAGTTTTGTCAATATGAAGGTAGCGTGGCGTGAACATTTTAATAATGACTTATTACCAATTCCAGTTGGATGCCATCTAGGTACATTAAACAATGTACAATCAATCGCTATTCGATTACCATAAATCACGCTCCAGCTATTGAAATTGTAAACAATAGATACCTAAGTACCACACCTATTGTACATAAATACTTGGTTAGCCGTCTAAAATTCGTCCTGTTGTCTGTGCTTTTAGATAAAATCTATTTATCATTAAGAAAAGCTGTAAACAATGTAGTAAATATATTTATTTGTATGTTTATAATGTTCACAAGTATACTTTAGTCCATTAGCTAAGCTCGTGACGCGGGTACTCGGTAAGCGGATCAGAGAATAGGTTTATGCGTAGGATAAGACGCCAGAATGGTTTTCCAAAGTTAATGGAGACTTAAATAAATCAATACAAGTAAAATATCCTTCGCACGGTATCGCGATGCGCATTTTAAAAGCAAATTATTATATCCATGGTTTCGCAGGTTTAAAATTGTGCTTACCTAGTGTCTAGACTCCGGTAATAAGCTGGGTTAAAGCTTTGATAGCATACTTCAACTAAGCACTTAGTTATGAATCGCACATGAATTCATGATTCACTGAGATTTTTCGGATGATTTCCCCTGGGCCGCTGCAGACCACATTAGGTCTTCTCCACACGAACGAAAGAATATCCGTAGGTAAAGAGCTGTAATCTTTACCTACGGATATCCTTTCGTTCCTTTCTGTAGCACTAACTATATTCACAGACAAAGCAAGTCACTAAAGGTATTCACATCAATGACGTAATTTCAATATATTTTTCGGCAGGGGAATACATATCTAGTACTTAACGCTTCAAAATTCGGATCACGTCCTCCGTCTTTTGCCTAATGCCTCTCACAAAACTCTACTGACGATAAATTTATTTGTGGGTAATCTAGATTTGTAATTAACTTGTAGGATAGAAGTTGTAAATTCAAATTATTTAAATGAAATTAAAGTGAGAGCTAGACAAAGTGTGTAGTGAAAGCGCAGTATGCAAACTTCAAAGAAACTCAAGTTAATGAAGACGGCACGCAATAAAGTTTGTAAGTCGGCAGGTGGCGGAAGACGGGGCGTCGCTTTCAGCGCTGCGACGTGTAGTCTGTAGTGTACGACAGCGCGGCTGGCAACACTAAAGCGTAAACAAAGAGAACACGCTTAGTTATATTCACATCAATTGTATTAATAAGTGAGTTATAAGAATATAATAAATGATGTTATCATTACAAATGCTTATTAATTTAGTTGCGCATACTAATTATTCTATATGCGGCATCAATTGACATTTGATTTATAAAAAAAATATAATTTTCTTTGAGAGGAGTTATTAGGCATGAAAACATAACACATCATTACGCCTTTATTCCCCGAGGAGTTAGGCAGAGGTGTACTGTTGCACACCTTCAGGTCTCCGATATGTTTTAAGTCCCATGTAATAAGGGGCGACGAGCATTCCACTAACCGGGCACAAATCAAAACACCGAGCTGCTAATGAGAATTCCATAAGAAAACCCGAGAACACTGCTCGAACCCGGGACCTCTAGCGTAGCAATATTTTTTTTTTTCCATCTATATAAATATTTCCAGTGAAGAATATTTCCGCAATTAAAAAACTCACCCTAGATTCATCCATATATTTTGTTGCTAAAAATATGGCCAATAATGTATAGGAATACCTATCTACATGTCTGTATATTTGTTGATCTCAATGAATAATTACCTTTAGCCGGAAGTACTGGCTGAACTTTTGTGTTACCATTGTGCGGGTGTCGGCGTGTACGTGCGGGTGGATCAGGTGACAATCGGTGTTTGAGGCATTGCCGTTTGTTTCCGCAGCCCCCTGACAATTTATAAACCCCTTCGTTCGGGCACAAAGGATTGCCTTATCTGTTTCCAAATTCATGAATTGTTTCGTGAAACGTCAAGACACATGAAGGGTTATTTTGTTTACCGGCGCAAATTTGTTCCAGGTGCTTGTTTATTATGTATTCAATCAGATTTAAATTGTTACTTACTTTGCATACCTTTATACTGTGGTAGATGAAGTTTCTAATTGAGTTCCTTATTAACGTGATCAACGAGTACGGTACACATGCACAAGCGTAGGGTTAATAACGTTTCCGAGCAACAAAGCACTTCACTTATTGGAAAACCGAGCTAAAGCTAAGAAAATTCAATAACACGAGGGCAGCGGGGCCGCAGTTAGCAGCGGACTGACTCTAACAACGCGTCATTTATTGAAAGTTATTTGAAAGCCGTCTGCGGTGACCGCCTGCCTATAAGAGGTTTCATGTTATTTACGAGCTGCTGACCAAAGCATTTTCACATATATTGGTGTTATACAGGCTTTGTGTCCGTATTATACTTGTAACATTATGGTTATGACTAACATTTGAACGTCTTGGAAATAGAAGTTAGATGAGAAACACGAAATTTTAGACGGTTTATGGTGATATGAGTTCTAAGACTGCTACCAACTATTATCTAATCTATGATATTTTATACATTGTTAACATTATTTAGTTGAAATTACATAGATACAGCAAAGCTAATAAAACTGTGTTAAATGGTTAAAAGGAGTGTCACAATATTTTTTAAATTACACTTTTGATTTCAAATTCTAATGTTGGTTAATGAAATGCATTGATTGGAGCTAGCCCCGATGGCTGCAGGCTTTGCTCATTGTCCCGCTATATACAACAACTGCAACAAGCAAATTGTGTTCTGTGACACGCGCTCTAAGCACCCACACACTAACACGTACGCCGCACGTGATACACTCTCTCAAACCCCAATGTGACGTCATGTCACAAACATTCCGCTATATTCCCAAGCACTCCCAACGTTACTGCAGAGATTTACTCAGAAACCTTGAACACTCATAGATGTGTCCATACCCTAATTGAGTTTCGGTATATTCCAAACCGAATGTATAAAACAAACGTGGCAGTGTAGCTTCCAAGTTTACTTATACAATTCAATAATAACGCCATGTATTGCTTGCAAATAGAAAGAAAGAAAGAAAAGATATTATATATACAAATAGGTCTTGGTCTTTCGATTTCGATCTGTTTGCTACACGGTAATAGTTATTTAGAGCCTCTAATAAATCCCAATACATTGGTTTGCCCCCATCGTGTGCACTCGGCACACCTGCACGCGTCCATGTCAGAGAACACAACACGGATACAGCATTGTGAATTTGTGAACCAATTTTGCTAGCTATATATATGCATTTGTTTATTGTGTATGTAGATGCATGGATGTCGTATATATGTATATGACATCGCATCAAGTAAAGAATTATCCCATATCATCGGCCTTGGATTTCTGCCTCAGTTTGTCTACGCTTTGATCTCGACTCGCTTTATAATTCTGGTGGCATATCTTATTCATGATAGCGAGCTTAGTTGTTTATTTTAATTAAATCTCACATAATATTCTCGCAGGGTTCTTTGTGTACAAATGTTTATATATTTCTTTTATATGAAACTATCAAAAAATAATATAATGCTATGCTAGTTTCGAAATAATGACATTCCTTAGATAGTTTGATATTGTAATTTCATTATTTAATTCTATATGATTGTGTCCCGATAATGTTGTTACCAAAATTATAACTAGTATCAACACAAGCATTGCATGCTGAATGCGGATCATGCCGAATATAAAGAACAATTGTTATTATTATAAGATCTTGTAAAGTATACTATTTCAGGCAAATAAATTAGCATTATTCTTAATATTTTTTAAACATAATTGCTTACGTAACAAAAAATAACTAACCTTTAAAACAACATGAAAGAAACTCAAACCTTTCAAAAACATTTTGTTCATAGTAACGTTTTTTTATATATTTTATAAGAAGTTTATACCCAACTCTAATTGCTAATCTGATAATCTGCGCACAGTACCTACCCATAAACAAATTTTCTTACCATCGACAATATCTTGTTCACAGTAACGTCTTTTTTCTTTAATTTATAAGAAGCTTATCCACCGAACTCTAATTTACTAATCTGCGCACAGTACCTACCCATAAACAACTTTTCGTTACCATCGACAATATCCACATTTTAACTCGCTAACAAAACGAACAGCGCTGACTATTTACGCAGCGTTTCGCTTTGAATCTGTGCAAACCTGCCCGGATTTTCATGCTGAACTTTTGCAACGAGAGGCATTGTAAAAGCTGACTGGTCGCCATTAGCGCGCTTGCTAATTACCGATGTACGGATGTACGGGCCAAATCCGCGACCGGCGCCGTCACTTACAGTAGAAATGTAGTTATTACGTCCAATAAAATAACATTGTTTAAAAACAAATATTTATTTTCCGACAGAGGTAAAAATAACTACAACGGGATATCTGCTCACAACACTACGCCTGAAGCAAAGCAATTAGTAGCAGATTTGTAAAAATATTTCCTTCTTAATTTAATTAATGTTTGTGCGTATTATCTCTGCTTCGTAAATAATAAAACTAAAGA
This sequence comes from Acronicta alni, assembly GCA_964056405.1. Taxonomy (NCBI): domain Eukaryota; kingdom Metazoa; phylum Arthropoda; class Insecta; order Lepidoptera; family Noctuidae; genus Acronicta; species Acronicta alni. The sequence continues at coordinate 10,380,294 of OZ043914.1, forward strand.
CACCAGTGAAGAAAACTCCTTAGTTTTCCAATTATAAAACGAAGCAATTTAAACTCCAATCCCTAGTATATATCGCAATTTACAATAGATCCGGATCTAGACACTTTGAAGTTCAAAATGGTTTGATTATTACTTCGCCGTACATATTAATGTTACTCAGTTATACAGGATCCTCAGATTATACTCAAATTGTTTTCGTTACAAAATGTTCTTATTTAGTACCTATTCTAATGTTCCAAGGGAATTAATCTCTATAGATCAATTTACTTAGAACAAGAAGATGAACACTTAAGCATAATAGAAAGGTGAAAATGAGTTTTTTTTTGTAACAGCTTCGTATTTGATGTTGTGTTCATTTGTGTTATAGTATCCAATAAGTTGTTGTGTCCATGTTAATACCTTTGTACGAATACTGTTACACAACATTAGGGTTCTTTCAGCTTTGTCATTTTGAGGCACTTTTTTATAATCCCAGCATCACATCTGTATAACTATATAGGTAGGATACTTTCCCAAAAGAGTATGCAATAGTGCCGTACACCCAGAGTTTGCCGGTGTTTTAGGTCCCGTGTAAAAGGGTGCAAACTTTATATAAATGCTTTGGAAACAGAAAGTTTAGTTCATATCTGTTTATGTTTTTCACTTCAGCTCGAGTCCTTTGATACGTATGTTGGCACACAGCGCCACGTCGCACAGTTGACGTAGAAATTAGCTAAGCTCAGATAAATGCATCAGCAGACGACGACGCGCGGTGTGAGAGGTACCTCAAGCTGATTGTCCTGTTCTTGTATATAGAATGTGCACGTGTGAAGTAATGTAGATTATGTTTTAGATTTACTTTAATTATTTAAGTTCTGTTCTGTTGAACCATTATGTTGAAGGGATTACTAAGCCTAGTCACTACGTTACCGTGCCGAGCTGCTTCCACTTATTGGTATGTTCCTAGTGCCTGAACATCTGCACGAAGGATGATCTCTATGCGGCTACGCCTAGCTCTATTGAGGCGGCCTTATATTACTCGATAATTGTTTAACCATTGACACGATAAGAAGAAGAACATTCGTTGACATTTCATTTTCATCAGAACCATCTTACCTGTCCTAACATTAACTTATTATTATTACAAGCCTGTAGTGTCCCGCTGCAGGGCAAAGGCCTCCCCACTCTTCTTCCACTTCTCTCTGTCCGTTGCTACCAAGGACCAGTCTTTCTTGAATGAGTCCAGCTCATGCCGCCATCTCCGTCAGTAACATTAACTTATTGAACATTATTTTATTTACTTAGAATTTAACTCCTTAATCTGTCACACTTGCGGTCGAAAGTAATCTATCAATATTCAACTGTTTACCTATTGGAGAAGTTCGTCGATTTGAGTGGTTGCAAATTTTTATGTGAATGTACTAAGCTCCTAGCAAGCTTAATGAGCTTAGGTGTAGGGGGCAATTAAGCTGATGACATGATTAGATTAAATACGAATTTACGTCGTAGTACCTAATCTGTTGTGAACCAAAAATGGCGAGGACCAATTTCTATTCGCCGCTGTAGTGATAAAACGAACTGTGTCCTGAAATCTATACAGCTGTCAATTCACACAAACCTTTTGACTTTGCAGCATGTGACTGAAGGCTTTCGATTTGGGGCCACACGCTCGTGCCCCTCGAGGATCGGTTTCCTTTCATTGTCAGCAATAAATTCCCCTACTTTCTTATATAGCACACATACGGTACATTCAAAGTTTGAACAGAAAAAAAACCTAATACTTTTTTATTTACAAATATAACATAGGTTTATTTTTATTTAAAAAATCAACAGTAGGTAATTTAAGTTATTAAACGCAGAATAAATAAACACAAGTTATAGAGCATAAATATAAATTAGGTACCTATTTAAAATCAACGCAAATAGTACGGAGACGGTGCTTTGCCATTTGATGTAAAAAATAAAATAAAAATGATTGGTCATTAACAGTAGGTACCTATCGTTCAAAAATAAGAACAAAAAGCGTATTCCCATCACGTTTTCATCACTTTGACGGTTGTGGCAGATGAGAAAAACATCACAAGGCAATATAATGATGATTTCACTAAATATTGAATGAATTACAATATTTCATTACTAATATTATGAAACTACCTACGTGGTAGTGACTTAGGAGGCAGTAAAAAATAGTCACAGAGCTACAGATAACGCACAGAGTTCACTTTTGCATAACATTTTGCACAGGAGTTCCTTGTATAACGTGAGTCTTATGAGAGTTCTAGAAATCACCACGAAATTGGGGAAAACGAGATCATCGCTGGTACTGCTACTAGGTATAGAAAATCATTATTCTTCGTAACTAATTTTACCAGTACACTAATACGCAATTCCAGGTATTCCAGTAGCACCAGAAGTAACTATCAGTAACATAAGACAAAGTAAAGCGTTACATGGTGAAACAATTTTCTTGGGCATTCGGCACTAGGCCGGGCGCTCGGAACCCCTGCGGCATCCAATCAACCGCAAAGGAAATTAAACTGTTGAATTTATTAACGGATAGCCTCGAATAATAATCCTTTGTAACTACTCTCAATATCGCCTTAAATATATTGTAGGAGACTTATTGAATAATAAACAGGATTATAAAGGGTAACTGCTAAAGACTCCTGTAAATGAAATTGCATAGATTCATCAGCTTCTAACTTTTTATTTTAGTTCAAACATTTGTATATATATGCTAGTTTTGTAATGCTATTTATTAAAAGCCCTTTATACTGCCCGACTACTGGGGATGAGACTGCTCCTTGAGATTGAAAAGGATATAAGCCACAGTCCACCACACTGTTCTACTACGGGTTGGCAGACTTCACATACCATCAAGAATTTTATGGGATTATCTGAAACCGGTTTTCCCAGTATATTTTCCTTTATCATTAAATCAAGTGAAAATCAGATTAGACATGAATTTGAAAAGTGCTGATCCGAGTTTGAATCCAGAGCGTACCCTGGATTCAAACTCGGATCAGCACGGTAGGCCAGCAGTATACGGCCTCGCTAATTGTATTCGCGAAATTCACGGATCCCATGGCCAGGACTAAAGGGCAAATGAAGGCAGGTGTAGTTTTTCGTCGATACGCGTCTGACTTACCCTGCCGCCTCCCCAGGTGGCCGATTCATGCGGATTTTCCGTACTATAAAAATTAAGCCAGCGCTAAAACCATCATAATAGTTATCATCATCAACACATACTGTCCCACTGCTGGGCACGGGTTTCCTCTCACAGATGAGAAGGACTAAGCTGTTACTGTCCGCCGTCGAGAAAATCTCTAAAGCATGCAGGTTTCCTCACGTTTTCATTCACCGTTTAAGCAAGTGATAATGAATTATTAATACGCACATGATTTCGAAAAATCAGAGTTGCGTGTCTTGGATTCGATCTCCGAGGCCTTCGACTTGGCAGTCCAATGGTCATACCATTATGTTATCACTGATTACTAATAGTTATCACTCGTTAAAATGAGGATGAGAAATTCGCTTAAATCAAGGATAGGTACATTTTTATATAAGAGTATTTTAACGAATCCTACATCTCGAAACACAAACCAAAACTCTGAGCCACTGATTTACTATATTTCAGCAAGCCAATAAAGTACCAAGTCAACATAATCACGTGTTATGATTAAATTAGAAATTAAACACTACATGGTATTTACTGTTCTAAAATCCTGTGCTATTTACCAACTATTGTTGACATACAGCTGTAATAGTTTCCCGGAATCTGACCAAGCGGGATTGCTGGTTAAACTAAATTGATTTTACAGCGAAACCAAAACGTTCGTGTATAAATAACGAGTCTATGTAATTTACAACAAGCTTCAATTGTTTACAACGAAAACGAGTAAATTCAACTGTTTAAATATTCATTCTTAACTACGTTATCAGCATAATCGATGTCTTTCTTTGCTGTTGACTTGAAAGTGTATGACTCTTGTTTTGTCTGACGGAAAGCACAAACAGGGTCTAAGTAAATTCTCTTTCTGGCTCCGGCTCTTACATACAAACAGCTGAACACACTGGAACTATTTCTAGACGATATGTATGGAAATTACATTTATGATCGTCCGATCTATTCTAAGCTTATGTCAATACCGTACATTTTGTTCCAATTCGTTCGTTGATTTCATTGTCAAATTGCAACTTGTATAGAGGCTCTGATATCATAAGGATAAAAAACTTAACGTTCTCTCCGAGGTATGGAGAGGTTTCAATATTTTTTTATAAGCTAAGGTCACAATCTCATCTGATGGTAACTGACCATGTGGTCTAAGATGTAGCATGCTTTAGTAAGCATGCTACATCTTAGACTTAGATAATCAATAGATCTTCTTAGTAGAAGATCTATTGATTATCTAAGACCTATTCACTCGCGACTTGAAGACCCCCAAATTGTACACGTCAGGAAATAGGTACAGTCTTAACCTTAGCACAGCTTTACCGTACAGATGGATTGGGTGGTAATACACATGGTTGCACGCATTGTTGTTGTTGGATTGCATGGCCAGAGATTATGTAAGCATCAAAAGCTTGCAACTTAGTTACAATGTGTAGGTAGCTTAATGTTTAATTATTTCACAAATTGCCTAGTAACTATTACGTGTTCTAAATATATCAATTACTATTGATCCCAGAGGAATTGCTAAATGCGTTTATGCATTTGATGTTTTAACCAAGTTGCATGAAACAAAGCGGGATCTCGCAATAAACCGCAAATACGCTATAATTAACAATAATTAAATGAATAAACTACACTAGAGGACTACCTGTAGAGGTTCACCTACACTAATTTAACCAAAGTCATTTAACTTTACGGAACACATATAAACTATCCAATATGTAGGTTCTGTTACTATTTACTCATTAGCCTGCAATAAAAGTTACTCACGCCCACCTTTAACCGTTCGGGCTATTTATCACGCGGTTGTTACAAAAGTTTTGTAGAAAGAGTTTTCGGAGTGGACCCCTGTGTCGTCCCTCCTCAAGATTGATGGTTTCCCTCAGTCAACTGGTTGTTCATGGTAGCCATTCTTCTCGCACTCGCCCTTTGTTTGTACTATTGTTGTGAGTTTTACAATTATCATTAAGATCCTTGTCTGCGTAGAGGCGCGTGCTGTTCACTTAATGAAATTAAGTCTAACTTTATCTATTCAAATGAGTGGAATATCGAACCATAATAATGCAGTTGTAATGTGCTTAGTGTTCGCCAGTACATCTATCGTTTTCACCTGCCGTTCGATTTCATAGATATTTACCGACAATATGAATAATTCAAACGGATAGTGTGGCGTGAAAGAGTCTCAAAGGAAATACGAGCACCTATAGAGTTTAAAATTGACGTTGCTGTCTGTTCGCCTTCGTTTCAGCGTCTCGCACGCCCCCCTCATAATATGTACGAGGACGAGCATTGACTTCGTAGCGAAAGTGATACTGCATCGCGGAACATGAAATATAACGGGGCTATTGACAGAATTAATGCTCCGTTTTACAGATTTTGAATCCTATACTAAAATAAGATATATACTTACAATGGATGAAGTAATTTTTCTTACTTTTTATATAAAAATAAGGATCTCTCCAAAAATAAAATTGTTTAATGAAGCGTGTTGGTTTCCGGAGACATATTGCGAAAGTTTCTTTAAATTAGTCAAGTCCCCATTCGCGGCGCGGCTGTGAGTCATTCAGCCCACGTACCGTAGCTTTCATTCAAATGGACGTGTCGAGTTTTCGTGGCAATCCGAATACTTTATCACAAAGTGGAGACCTATAAAACCTTCAGAACCGATAAGTATGCAAATAAATAAGCTCCATGAACTGTTTTTCTTAAAAATTATTAAGAAACAAGTGACTGATAAATCTACTGAATTATAAATTCTGTCTATTGAACCTAACTTAACACCCTTGTCAGATTGAGAGGAGACCGCGCCCAACTGTAGGATAGTAAATTCCCAACCAGGATTTGTAGCAGGATCATAAAAATTGATCTTACAATAATTATTTCAAGTCGTTTATGCAAGGCAAGGTTTCCTAATTATAACAAAAAAAGCATATTATGAATCAAAACTAGATAGATTTGATTCATAATATGCTTTTTTTGAACTACATAGTTCAAAAGAATTTATGGCATATTTTAGTCACTAAAACAGTATTTTAAACAAAATTACCATTGGCATGAGATATAATAAAAAGTTATCTATTCTTATTTGACATAGGATTGCTATTTCACTGGGCTGGGTCCGGTTAATGGCAATAGGAGGAGAGCCTAGTACCATTAACCGGGCACAAATCCAAACTCCGTGCTGCTATTCGTATTTCTATAAAACTGCTCGACTTGAAATCGCACCAATGATCTCTAGCGTAGCACTCGCGGTTACGTGATATCTACTCGCAGATGATACTGTATTTGCATATATTAAACAAAGCTTTATAAAAGTCATTAAGCTTAAAGAACCTTGAAAATCTTGGTTGGGCTTAGAAATAAAATATTCGTTTTTATTGGCTTATTTCATAAATGATTTCGAAATAGATAATTTCATACTTCACTGAATTTCTATGCCTAATAAAAATTTAATTACGTAACCGTTTGACGATCCTTGAAGGAAATTTTATCCTTCTACATATTTGTTATACATACATGTTGCGTCTTGCGTACATTAAAATTAAATATTAACATATTTATATCATTTGGACATTAAACTTTTGTGTATAAATATAAGTACCTACATAATTATTTATCATATATGTATTATATACGGATATTGAGCCGTACATAACTGCCTCAAATATCATAATTATAATTAAAGAAAAAACATTTCAGTTTCGTTTGTTATGTTTTTTTTGTTTTTTAAATAAAACATTGTCCCACACTAAGATTTTCTCTTGTAGCGTAGTATAGCGTTTACAAACACAAACTTTTACATACACAAACACCCAGAACCATGTATGTATATAATTTGTTCAATTGTCTGAAAACATTGAATTTCTCGTTAAATTGAATAAAATAATTATACTAAATTAAATCAAAACCACAGCGATAATAACAATCCACACGCACATAATATTTCACCTGAAACTTAATTTAGAGTAGTGTCTCCACACTGGTGACATTCTGTAAAGCTGGCTTGATTAATTTAACTGCTGCCACCGCCATAACGTGCCAAACTATCCCAGTAATACTCGTATATTACACGAAACCAAATATTAGCCTTGCTTCCCTGAGGGAGTTACCATTAAAACACTTTTTTAATCACGCTTACTGAACATAATTGACTTTTTGAGGCCGGTTTATTTGTTTTTTTTAACTGCGGTGAAAGTTATGTAGTAAAATAGCTCTTGGAATACAACATAATCTTCACTTAATATGGACAAATTTCAGGGGAATTAGGAGTCATTTTGATGTTATTGCTAGCCAGTCTGTGGTCAGAAAATAATATGTTTCAAGCTTCAACATTTCAAAAGGAGATATACCAGTATTTCGTGTTCTCTTTTTAAAAATATATCATCAATCTCTATCGAGGTTTATCCGTCAAATTCTTACACTTAATATTCTAGACTGTGGGCTCTAAACTCAAATATTATGGTTTCTTTTGTTTCGGCATAATTTTAGGCATACGAGAGCCACAAACAGCTACCTATTATTACAATATTACAGTGCCGCCCGTGGCGAACCTTCGGTTTTATAACATAACGCGCATGATGTTACATTACAGAACCATTATGATATATGGCCACTAAGCTGGAGGGTAGCTACATCAAAATTACCCCATTGCATGTGATACAAAAATAAACCATTTTATTATCCCCATCGATATAAACTGCCACAAGCAAGTGAGTACCAGTACATAGACAGTTAGTAATTTTTAGCAGTAATATTTAATTATTTAACATTATTGTGTTCCGGTTTTAAACTTACCTGTGACTTAAGTAAAATTTTCCGATTTCGTTTTGTAATGTTTACTTTTTGTGATGTTTACCTACCCTTAATATAGTCATAGCCTCTGGTGTACTTAACCAGAAGACGCAGGTTCGAATCCTGCCCGCGGTCGATGTTTTCCTTCGATAAAATAAGTTTACCTACTTGTCAAATTATGTCTTATCTAAATTACGTGTATAACTAAAGTTTTTAAGTCATTTTTGTTACTGACATGCGTATGACACGGGTTATGTGCCTTAAAACAAAAGATTTTTGTTTATTTTAAGAGCAATGTAATACCTACTGGGCATATAAGAATTAACAACTAAAGTCTCAAGATAAAGTGCTGCTGGTATTGCTGGCATCTATAAGCTACAGCTTATAATCAGGTGGCTCGTCTGCTTGTTTCATCTAATTAAAAATTTTAAAAACATTTGTTACTATCTAAACAGTTCTTTCTATAAATTTCCATATAAAACATTGGCTAAGTGTGTTTGTAAGCTGAGGCTGACTTTTCTATTCTATATAAGGTTAAGCTCATTTCTTTCCTCTATTCCCCCCCTCAGCCAGCAATCTTATTAATTATTTTTGCACAGCGCCCCACTGAGTAGGGAGAGATAGAGCAATGAAGAGGTCCTCCACAGAACGCCGTTTTACAGAACAGGTACTTAGGATAAAGATAACGCAGCACGATATGAAGTAGCGTTTCAAGGCTTATAAAGACTATGAAAAATATAGCATCAATCTTTACTGATAGACTTTCCAGTTAAGTGATTCAAATGATCAAAGATCATATAACATAGAGCTGCACAAATTGCGTTCACATAAATAAACATCAGAAAAGCGGCTAACAGCATGCGAAGGTTTCATACAATTCCTATCCGAAGCCTACAATAAATTACTTACCCCTTCCTTTGTTCTGTATGTACACGTATCGGCAATGTTTGGCACCAACATGTATAATTTACGAGTGTGACATACGTATAGAAGGGAGCCTGACATTCATCACGCCACGGGCTCGTCAGCCGAACGTGTTGTAAATCGTTCCAATGACGTCACGTATTTGTTTAAATTCAATCGATTCAAACGGTCGCGTTCACAATTTAATTTTTGTGAATTACTCCATGTTCCAGTTACTCCTGCAGTTACTCCATGTTCCAGATTCCAGATAAAAGATAAGCTGTGCTGTAAACTGTTTACATTTTGAATTCTAAAAAATTTTCAGTTTATTTAACATACCGTATTTTAAATATTTATGTCGTATTTAAACATCAATAAAAATTGTTTAGCATATAGATAGTTGACTCGTTGCTTTATAAGATGTCAAAATATCTATTATTGCTTAATAAATTATTTGATTAATATACTTTGACTACCATCAAATTCATTTTCTAAATAACGTATGGCAATATCCAAAAATTCGAAATGTGTTATTGCTCGTCTTATAACCCTAAAATGCAAATCGAATCTATTTTCGCATGGGGGAATGTTTGCGTGTGGAAGTCTGAAATAAGCTTAGCGGAAAGTACGAAATTGGCTTGGATATGTCGATATTATTTAATGTAGCGTGCCCCCGAGCTTGTTTGTCGAGTGGAAAATATTTATTACAGTTTACCTCAACTAAAGTATTTTCATCTGTTTTTCTAACTTGTGGACATCCACAATTTTCCTTGACAGTTATTTGTATATTCAAGTATTGAAGACAGAAATAGAGGCAGATGTTTTTCTAGGAGCCACGCTTAAGTAGCTCAACAAAGACATTTGAACAAGCCACAGAAGTGACCACATAATGGTAACAATATCGTCAATAGATTTGCAACATGTAAGTAAGAGGAGTTTTGCAAATATAATTATGAACCTGTCTGAAAAGTTTACTTGTTTATAATGAAGACCTGACTTGTACCAGTTCAAAGTGAATTTGCATAAAAGGCGCGGAAACGAATAATATCGTTGATATTGGGAAACTTGGGGCCAATGTTTTGAGCTACGCACACAGCTAATAACATCCGACAAGACGTTCGATATTTGCAGTTAAAGTAGGGTTGACGATTACATCTTACACCATTTGGCAACAAAATACCTATAAGAAACTAGTTTTACCAATTGAGAAGACTGCAATAAATAAAAGGGAGCTAGACATACATACACATACAACAAAAAATGATAACAAATAGCTATAACAACCTTCCATAATAGTCAGTAAAACATAATAATAATATAGATGTTGGGCGACCTATGGTGATAACAGTGCATATTCATATTACGGTAGTACAGAGTTTTGGAATTTGTATTTATGTTTTTCTTATTCAACCTACTAATAACTATAATATTATAATAAGTAACTATAAATTACACTAGATTAAGTTGAATCGATATTGTCTTTTAACAGCTAGCTATTTTGTATAACAATTTGTGGATAACGTCGTTAATAGTATAAATGCTACTCCTATTGATTAAGTGTTTAGATTGTATCATATACTGCTGTTTGTTGTCCTTAATAAAAAAAAAAGACAGACGTGGATGTATTGTAAAAGGTAATTATTACATGAATTACCTAATGAAAACTATGTATTAGAAAGTGTTATTATATAATATGAACTTCTCAATAATAAAGAAGAATGACTACAATATTGTAACCAATGCTGAATTCATAAAACTGATTTGTACCCACGCAACACCCCTAACACATGATATTGTAGCAGTCTGCTGTTTGCCAGAGGCTCTGCTCTCTTCCCATCTATACAGCTCTTAATGCAAATATTTTGAAACTGAACTGTTCGCTTGAATATCATCCTCGAAATTAAACTAACTTTCAAACTATAATTTGCAGGCTAATTGCGTACGAATGTGGTTTGAATGTACATTAAAATTTGTTATGGGACTTAATAAATAATAATTAATCACGTTATTTTAATGTGGTTATAATATAAATTAAGTATTTACATAAACGCTTACGCTTCATTTACACAAATAAGTCAAAACCCATGCATACAATATTAGCACAAGAGATTCGCGCAATGTTTACCTTCGTACTCAAGGGAAATAATGATCGGAAAAGCTGTCGGCAATCTTGCTCAATCCTACCACTGTAATTCGGGGCTTCAGCTACAGTTCACATTTTCACCTAATTAATATTGAATGAGATCGTTTGAATGGTGTATGGCTGTAATAAACGAACAAACACTTTGCGTAAACAAATTTCAAATAGGATATTCTGGCGCTGTGTAAATAATTTTCTATATAATAACGTGTTCAGAATGGTGATCAAAATCGATACGAGATATAACGATTGAAAAGTAATCAGCTTTCGGTGTAAAGCCACTTTGGTTGCAAATAATGCCAATGCTGTTGGTGTGAAATATTACAGGAAAATTGTAGCTGAAGCTAACTTTGTGAACCTTGATGTAAATGCTGAAAGGCATTCCTCATCCTTGGAGCTCGCGCAGGAACATACACGCTACCTAATGTTCGCAGACTTGTCTAATTTCGCTCCGGTTCACTTTGTTTTGCGTAACGCTCCACAGTAATTCTGCTGAATATAAATGAAGTTTCCCTTGTTCTATGAATAACATTTGCTAAGAGCGCAATTTACATTTTGTTTAAAGCTGCTGGTGTGTATTGTATCTCAATAGCAACATGTTTCAAGTTCGGCTTATTAAGACGCGATTTCACTTAGACTTCGTAAGTACCTACGAGAATATCTCACCGCATTTGAGCTTTCGTTGAAAGCAAAAATTACTTGTCTGAGTAATGCCCTGCTTTTATTAACATCTAAAAATATTGCCGGGTGAAGTGAACACGCCCATGATGAGACCAACGAGATTACCTGTGACGTTTTTCAAGGAAGGAAATAAGAATACATTTATCTTAGTTATAGCAGGAAAATGGGTTCTTAAAAATCAAAGTGATGTTTATTTACGAAGTCGTCACGTTGACGATGGGAAATTTTACGAACAAAATATTCAATACTTGTAAGCGACTCGGAAAGTAAGTAAAAATTCAGGGAAGTATTAGGTATGTTATTAACTACATGTCATAGAATATATGTTTCAAATTGAGTTTACTTGCATGCTTGGTGATGGTGCTTGCAATAGTAACAATGACATAAGTAAGTGTGCTCATTTAATTAAAGTTGTTACTTCTAAGTACACAAATATTTTATTTAATATTTTAAGTGTTTGTGTTTGTCTGGGTGTTTCTTATGTATTATAAGTATGTATTTACGAAAAAAAAGTATATAAGTATTATATCCATTATCTAGTACCCATAGTACAAGGTCTGCGTAGTTTGGGACTAGATGGTGCTGTGTAAAATTGTCCAAAAAATATATTTATTGATTGATTTATTTAATATTAAATTAACAGTATTGAAGATACTGCGAAAATAAGTAAGTAGGTAACTTTCCTCTACCACGTGGCTAACATGACACAAGAATGGAAAGTAACTTATTTCTCCCATAAGTTTTAATGATGTCTAAAATTATTATTCGGATGATCACTTGCATGCAAATTATGATCGCACTTACTCAGTTCGTATTTCTTTTTTTATTCCGAAGCTTTTCAGCTTTTAAAATCTCATTCGAGAATCTCTTTGCTTGAAGATAAATTAATTTTGTGTTTTTAATGCTCCATCTTCTTTAAGTTCCTGAGCATCTACTTTAATTCCGAGTTTTATGTTACGCCTTACGTTCTTCCGTTTCTTCCTAAATTATGAAAAGTAGTAATCGTCTAAAATTATGTGTATAGTGACTCGATTCGACACTTTTCATCGGTTCCATTCTCATATGGATCACTCACTACTACTACTTATGTATTTCATGAAAGAGAGATAAATATATAGTGTGAAAATATGGTGAGCGCTTGTGCATGAGATTTGTTTTTGTAAAAACATTCGCAGCATACACAATTATTATGTAAATGACGACCAATAAAGAAACAAAAAAGCTATATACGAGTAAGTACGTTGGCGCTAAAATTTAAAGGAACTTTTTGTTAATCAATTACAACGTAATTTTTCCTTTAGAAATAAACTTCTTCAATGATTTCAGCGGGCCCACACTACAAACATATGTTATTGTGAAACTCGATGCCATGAATTATTCACGTGGGAAGGTTACCGACGACGAACAACTGTAACAACCAACGATTCCTAACAAAAACTTTTGTGTTGAAACAATTATTTTATGTTTAGTTATCTGACAAAAGGTACGTACTTAATATAATATAATATTTTTTTTATTATATTATATCATGACTAGTGGATTCGATTGCCCTTGGAACAAACGTTTGCATACAAATATCTTGGGAAGCATTATGTGTAAGTTGATAATTTAAAAATAGAAATAAAATATTAACCTAGGGTACGGAGCCAAATATACGCATAAAACATTTGAGCCTGTAAATGTGCCTGCAACATACCATAAGTTTTTTCGTGAGATCTTTGGAGGACACATTCAGCAGGGAATGTTAAACATTTAAAGACATTACCTTGTCAGGCAAACTCAACTAGTTTCATTCAGTCAAAATACAGTCAAAAACTATGTCAGTTTATGGTGAATTTGTAATATTTCCTATCTTCTACACTTATTGGTACTATACCTACGTGTAGAAGATTATAGACTTAACATCTTCCTTTAATAATATCCAGGATAAAAACCTCTGCTTATCAAGTAAAGGAACGATTACGACGCTTGCCTGCTGAGCATTTGTGGATTAATCGTTCGACCCTGATTTAAATTCTGATAAGTTCAATACAGCTTTTTCATAACTATATAATATTTCTCAGTAAGTCAGTTGAATTTGCCTTTACATAGAGATGTGATATTAATACTAGTACTAGAATGAACTAACCTAACGTAGCATATATCATTAGCGTAGTGTACTATATCATTAGCGTAGAAGTAGCTCTAGAGTAGCACTAGTATGGAACTGGCGTAGGACTCGCGTAGCTTTGTCGTAGCTCTAGCGTAGCACTATCGTAGCTTTATCATAGCTCTAGCATAGCACTACCGTAGCTTTGTCGTAGCTCTAGCGTAGCGCACTATCGTCGCTTTGATGTAGCTCATGTAGCACTAGCGTAGCACTATCGTAGCTTTGTCGTAGCTCAGCGTAGCACTATCGTAGATTTGTCATAGCTTTGTCGTAGCTATGTCGTAGCTCTAGCGTAGCACTACCGTAGCTTTCTCGAAGCTCTAGCGTAGCGCACTATCGTCGCTTTGATGTAGCTCTAGCGAAGCACTACCGTAGCTTTCTCGTAGCTCTAGCGTAGCGCACTATCGTCGCTTTGATGTAGCTCATGTAGCACTAGCGTAGCACTATCGTAGCTTTGTCGTAGCTTTGTCGTAGCTATGTCGTAGCTCTAGCGTAGCACTACCGTAGCTTTCTCGTAGCTCTAGCGTAGCGCACTATCGTCGCTTTGATGTAGTTCATGTAGTACTAGCGTAGCACTATCGTAGCTTTGTCGTAGCTCAGCGTAGCACTATCGTAGATGTCGTAGTTTTGTCGTAGCTATGTCGTAGCTCTAGCGTAGCACTACCGTAGCTTTCTCGTAGCTCAAGCGTAGTGCACTATCGTCGCTTTAATGTAGCTCTAGCGTAGAACTATCGTAGCTTTGTCGTAGCTCTAGCGTAGCACTATCGTAGCTATGTCGTAGCTCTAGCGTAGCACCGTAGCACTACCGTAGCTTTCTCGTAGCTCTAGCGTAGCGCACTGTCGTCGCTTTGATGTAGCTCTAGCGTAGCACTATCGTAGCTTTGTCGTAGCTCTAGCGTAGCACTACCGTAGCTTTCCCGTACCCCTAGCGTAGCTTTGTCGTAGCACTACCGTAGCTTTGTCGTAGCTTTGTCGTAGCTTTGTCGTAGCTTTGTCGTAGCTTTGTCGTAGTTTTGTCGTAGCTTTGTCGTAGCTTTGTCGTAGCTTTGTCGTAGCTTTGTCGTAGCTTTGTCGTAGCTTTGTCGTAGCTTTGTCGTAGCTTTGTCGTAGCTTTGTCGTAGCTTTGTCGTAGCTTTGTCGTAGCTTTGTCGTAGCTTTGTCGTAGCTTTGTCGTAGTTCTAGCATAGCACTATCGTAGCTTTCTCATAGCTCTAGCGTAGCGTACTATCGTCGCTTTGATATAGCTCTAGCGTAGCACTACCGTAGCTTTCTCGTAGCTCTAGCGAAGTGCACTACCGTCGCTTTGATGTAGCTCTAGCGTCATAGCTAGTATAGTAGTGTCATAGCTTTGTCGTAGCTCAAGCGTAACACTATCGTAGCTTTTACGTAGCTCTAGCGTAGCACTGCCATAGCTCTTATACAGAGCTGTCGTAGCGCTGTCTTAGTTTTGACGAAGTTCTAGCTTAGATAGAGCTGATGTACACTAACGTAGCACAAAGTAAAGTAGCGTAGTTAGATTTTGAAGTACGTATAGTTATATTATATGTATAGATAAACCGCGTAAAACTTACTGCTGATCCGAGCTCCAAGTGCTCTGTCGCAATAATAAACCTTTGTTCTCTCTGTGACGAGTTTTTAGAATTGTTATCGAGTCTATTGTAGGCGCTAATGAACGGCATTTCGCAGAAAATGCCTGAACAGAGATAAGTTGGCGACTGCGGAGATGAATATTGACGATAATGGCAACACTCAGTTTATACCTAGGTGTTATTTTTATAAAATATGGAAAACTAAAGGTGACATGATTAAGTTGCTGAGATTTTTCAGTGAAAACTTGGTTACGGTTTTCTTGAAGCACTAATAATAAAAGGTATTCTTTCTTTATTTTTATTGTTGCCTCAATAAAATGAACACAAATACTTTATATCAGCTGTAATAGCAATACGGACAGCATAAAAATACACATTAATGTTAAAATACGTACGGTAAAACAATTCATAAAAATAAAATATCTCCCATTTAAAGGGATATAATTTTATGTACATTACGAACAACAAAATAAGACAAAGCGCCCTTTACCTAAACAAAGTGAAAAGTCAGCTACATTTGGGGTTGGTTATTGTAGTGAACCATAATTCAGTTGGGGGGTAGATAACTTCCAGCAGTAAATATACTCGAGGGTCTGATAATGGTGCTGCGAAACAAATGAAATAATCTTTGATAAAATTCAGCCATACTTATTCCATTCACAGTTATGCCTTGGTCTCACTATACATTACAAACAATAGGTATAACTTAAATTAATTATTCAATCAGTATCAAAAAGTTTTATCTTCATGTATCTATACGGACGTTTATGAAAAGTTTAGGTGCAAAGATATACATATATTCGACATGTAATGTGCGTTTCGAGAATAGATATCTAGTTGACAAAACATCGTCTCTGATAACCTCTCAGCCCGTGGCGAACTAATACCATTATCGCTGATACGGAATAGGAGACGGGCCACTCAAACGACTCAATTGGACGTCCCGAGAGGGGAGCGCCGTCACAAAGGGCATGTGTACAAGCAAGCGGCGCAACAGTCGCGCAGCCCAGACGTGCCTCGCATCCTACCTGACTGACCTGTCCGCCTGTCCGCCTGTCCGGACATAGCGCCGCGCCGCTCTTTAAGGAGATTAGTTTCCACTCCCTGTTGCCTTTTCACAGCGATAGATAAGTATCTATGCGGCTAGTCAGGGACATTAATCCCCATCAGTATGCGCAAATATGAACAATGACGTAATTAGTAGATTTTGTTATAACTGCATTTTGTTCGTTATGAATTCCGCATGCGTAAATTTACAGAAGCGAAGTGGAGGAAGACTACCTAATTAAATTTTCATAATACCTCAAATATTCCACTCGAGTAAACTAAATGAACTTGTGCATGACACCCATGCTTGAGACTTTTCAAGTTATTAAATATTTTTCTAAGGTAAAAAACCTATGTAGAAATCAATATAATAAGAATGTAAGTTTTGCGTGTCTGTACCGACTGTAACTTTTTTTATGAGTTAAAATTTCCATGGTATAAATTTAGTTGGAACAGTATGTAAGGCAATAAAAAAAACAATAGCGGTAGCACCGCGGAGTACAACTAGTTTAAACTAAGAGGCCTAAAAATATTTCCAAAATTATGAAGGCTCGATATTCAATCCCAACAATTCAATAAACTCTGGTCAAATTGTATGGGATGTAAAACTACTTCAAAATAAATAAGGTCTAAACGTACTCGTAACTTATTCAAATGACATGTGGATGGGATAATGTGTAAAAATATCGCTCGACGCTCTCAGATAAGCCTATTTTATAGATACCCTTTCAATTTTTATATCCTCTCTGAAGACGTGTTTATCCCATACAAAGAATGTGAAGAAAGAAATATCAAACTGATTTTCTAAAGAATCGCATCTAATATCTTATAATACCATTCGCAGGAAACGCAATTCTTTACGATATTTACTTTGTTAAGTATTACATAGCGTTCTATATTTTTGAAATGTAAAAAAGAATGTCGGACTAAAATTTTACTCAACACAACGTAAGAATTTGGGATCAATAACGAACTCAATTCTCAAATGGAAAAAGCTCACAACCAAAGACTAGATAATGAAAAGGGAATACGGCGAAGGCTCAATGGAAGGAATCCTTTTTTATCAAAACTTCAAACATGTCTCGCAGTTCAAGTAGTACTTGGAATTCAATAAAATACGCTTATTAATGAAAGAGTGCACTTTGACAACTACATTGTAGTCACAGAAATTAATGTGACTGAAACATTCATATTGAATTTTAAAGAAATAATTCATAATGTTTACAATAATGAAAATAGCAAATTAAAAATAAATCATTAAATTAGATTAAAAGATATTAATGCGGAAAAAAAACATACCTACTAAAACCTACCTCATTAGCCTAGTCACAAGCGCAAAAGTTAGGTCGCAAGCGCGATTGCTACGCTTGAGGTCCTTGGTTTGATTTTTGGGTTGATCACAGTGTAATTGGGATTTTCTATGCAGTTTTCAGTAGCTGTTCGTAGTTTGGATTTGTGCCTTGTGTACATGGGACCAAAACATACTGCCGGTGAATTCTGGGTGTGTGTACATTAGTAGTGCCTAACGTTTGAGTAATACAGACGTGATGGTATGTACATAAAAAGTATATAAAATAAACTAACACAAATAAAATAACCGCAGAATTTGTTAGGAATGAATTTGAATGAGTTTTCTTGCAAAATTGTACTATGCAATAAACATACCAACATTTTCAGAATTGGGTATAAAGTAACTTAAATAATAAAAGTGAGATTTCCTTCAAATCTTTCGTTCACGATATTCATAACGGTGGTGTTTTAGAGCAATTCTTATAACGAATGTTATGACTTATTCATGTCCTGGAAGGTAGACGCAATAAGTTCGAAGACTTCAGATGGGGAGCTGTATAATAAACGAGACAGTAACGAACTCAGTGTCCCTGACAACGAGACGTGTCCGATCACAGGCCTCCTACACAATCTATACCGAGACGACGACGCGACGTAACAAAGTAGGTAAATAAGCCTAGAATCCATGGAAAATAATCATTTATTCTTCGAAAAATTATAAATATTATAACTAGTAATTTAAAGACGAAGTTCCAAAATACGCCATGTTTCAAGTCTTAGTCAGCTATCGGGGTATAGATTTGCCAAATATTATTCGGTAGCTCCCGTCCGTAGACGTCGAGGCATGTCTTCAGCAATGGGGCGCAAATCTGCAATTTAATCGCCGAAATAATTTCAAAATCTTTTCATGTCAAACACAAACTTGATTTCTATACTAACTTTTCCATAAAATCCCATAGCCCAATGGCCAACGTTAATACCCAAATTATGATTTGTCGCACAATGATTTATTACGACATCTTTGTTGACCTGAAAATAAAGACGTTACGTTAATTGAATTCCCACTTTTGTGGATTACATACCTATTATACCAAAAGAAATAATACTTACCTAGAAAATAAGAATTAATTACTCTTAGAATATAACATGAAACAAGTAAATGCATAGTAAAATAATAATTTTATTTTTAGAAAATTATCAGCTGCTAATTGTTACTGTAGTCTTACTGTAATAGGTGTTCCTTCCTGTTCAAACCTAGTGATGTCGGGGCGCTGGATGGGAAGAACTCTCCAACGGGTATTGGAAACAAAATGCTTGCTCAGGTACAGGTTAAACAAGCCAACTAGCCCCGGGACTGGGTCCGGATCATACCTTATGTATATGGGCTGAAACACAACGCACCTTTCACAAAAACTTACGTATCAGGTACCTACATAAGAAGGGACAGAGCTTATTGACATGAATAGAATTTTCGTCCCTTCCAAAATATATGGTTCTCATCTCAAGATTAAATTTTTCCGGTTCTTGTTGCAATGTTATTTCCTTTGTGTTATGATAAAACTTACGTTTTCTTTTCTTTTAAACTCAGTTTGATTGGGCAAGTGCGCCATTTACAAATAAATTATTATACTATCAGTTTTTTTACTGATAGTTTCAAGATATATTACTAAAATATTGAAACATACAACCTCTTTTTTAAGAGAAGACGAGAGGGTTAGAAGAAATTCTTGGTTGTATTTCAGTGGTTCGCCAGTTCGATCGCAGTAGTCAGCACTGGTGATTACGAAAGTATGTCTTTCTGCTGGTTTCGTGAATGGAAGTCCCACGACTGAGCAACCATCTTCTAGTTCTTGAGAATACGTGATATCGTTTGATGAGATGCGACCGCCCAAGAGAAGTCCTGTCTGGCCTTCGACAGGAGGATCGGAGGCTGTCATAACAAAACAACAAAGAATATATTATTCCTAAATTTCACTGATTAGTGAAATTTAGGAATAATATATTATTTTATTCCCAACTAAGAGAGTTAGGGCATAGTGGAAGTAATTTCACTCAAATTGTGTTTCTTACGGGGAGCAAGGTTGCCAGTGCTCCACGAGGAAACGTTGTGTTGGCAGTTGGGGGACTTTGACCCTTATACTGCCAACCGAACTATTCCTCTTTCGTTTTACAGGGTTGGCAACACGAAAATGATACCCCTAATGGTGTTGCAAGCGTCTATAGGCTACGGTAACCGCTTCCCATCAGGTGGGACCACCTTAGTAATATAAAAAGAAGTAACCTGAACCTGATAATGTCGCTTTACGTTATTTATTACATTATCCCCGAAATGGAAAACATAATAAGTATCGTTTAGTTTAGTTTAGTTGTCATAATTCAAAGCTAATAAATATCCTTGATAAATGGATCGTTCCTACTGGTTGGGTATTGGCCATTGTCGAGTTTCTTCCTGATATATGTATCCCTTCACTTGCTTTCTACGATAACTGAGCGAAAGCCTATTCATTGTTAGGATCATAGTCCCATTATTTCTCACATTACTTATTATTACACCCAACCATACGCATCTAGGTAATAGACAATCTAAATATTAATAATAAGTGTCATTTACATGGTACATGCGGTGCGAATAGAGAGATTTTGGATCCGAAGGCAATGCTGCCTGATGATTGGGTGAGGACTGTCGGCGCGTTCAGGTTTTCTGTCATCTTACGGAACCTCGCAAGCATCAGATCACCCTTTTTCATTTGTTCAAGGAATTTGTTGAGCTTGTACTGAATCATAATAATATGCAATATAAATAAGGAGGCTACTTAGTTTCTACTGAAAACTACTTAGTTAAAGCGCTACACAAAATTGGAGATAGTAGTATTACATTTTTTACGAGGTTTGTGGCTTTAAAATCAAAGAAGAACATGCTTTGTCTGGATTATAAGATTATTATTCTACTAATTAAATTTTAAGGTAAGTAAAATATAACGTAAGAGTATACAAGTTTGTAATAATTTACCTCCTCTAATGTTGTAGCTTCATACCAATTACCAAGACGAACCCTGTTGCTATAAACGATACCTTTATCAGCTTCAATCTTCGACATTGTTGTAAATAAATATATTACAATGATTACAAAATAGCAAATTAGATTTAAAAATAAAACGTTTTGCTCAGAACAGCGACACTAGAGTAATATGACATAGCATACAGATAAAAAAATTATACAGACAAAAACATAGTTTTATAAATAAAGAGGTTTTTAATTAATGTTTGAATAGTGTGGATTAAATAGAATTACTTACCGTGTCTAATCAGACCTACGCAACTCAATTTTTGGGCAATAGCGATATCCTGAGGATAGACTGCTTGTCAGGCTTCTTGGGCTTTTGACTATCACTAACGAGTGCCATAGGTGTTGGTATAACAACCGAGACCAACAGCTTTAGAGCTGAGAGCTGAGGGGTCACTAGAATGGTCACCAATCCACAGACTGATTGTGATCAGCGCTGCTTAACCTTGCAGATCGGTTGATTAGCGTAGTTTCAACTTAACCACGAGCCCTACATAACATAATATACCTACGTACTTCTTACTACTGCCTACAACGTTACTCTAATTATGTCCCTCTATCTCGCAGCTTTATCTTGTTATGTGTGGGAATAATGGGCCACTCTCGTAACTGTGTTCTTGATAATGGATAAAAGTTTTTATATGGGGTCATAGTTTACATAGTTTAATGCGAGACAAACACACTATAACATGTAGTATTATAAGCATATGCTCTCCGAAGCATGGAGGGGTCTCGATGTGTTAAGGACGGTCACCCATCCACAGACCGACCGCGGCTAGCGCAGCTTAACCTTAAAGATCGGTTGATCCGCGCAGTTATAACTAAGCCACAAACCCTTATACCTACTAAAGTTAATTAGTTGGAAGTGCGCACAGTTTCCCACCATAAAACATTTTATTAGTGAATCGGTACCCATTATGTCACTATACCACAAAGATAGACCGACACTAACGGTCCGTAGACGCTTCTAGCGACCGTCGCCTTTGGCAAAAGCCAAGGATGCCATAAGAATTTGGGACGCAAAGGGAAGAATGTCAACTACGAGCATAACCAGCGCGTTAAGAGCCTGTTAATTTATTATAATTATGTACAGTTATTGCTCCACCCGATACTTGCCGTATTATAAGTGCAATTGTAACCTTTACACACAAATGATATTGCAACGTTACTTTTTACGAGCGACGCAACTGAACCACCGCTGGCGGGCAAGGTAAATTATTACGTAAAAACATGGAACGCCTTAACGGTTATATAAAAAGGAACAGATTATATAGTTCACGAAAAAATATGGTGAACGAAGTCTTGGAGGAAAAAAACCTGATTATGATTATGGTACGTATTTACCATGTATTGACTGTTGACATAATATATTGGTGTTAAACAGAGAGCTTCTATTTTTTTTAAACGTTGCCCCACACTAGGAATTTCTCCTGTATAGTAGGTGCGTTTAGAAACACAAACTTTCACAAACACAATCATCCCGACCCGGAACAACTACATGTAGGTTATACAACTGTTCCGTACGGGGATCGAACCCACAACCCATACCTACCGCAGAAGCCGCTGCTTCGAATATATATTCAAAAATTAATTTTTAGACATTAACCTAGGGATCTTTCTGAATCATAATCAAGATATAATTCTTGTTAGGATTCCGATTACATAGCAGAAATAATATATTTAATACCTAATCGTATTTCTGATAATCTTGTATCAGAGTACTTGTATGTATTTCCCAGGAATAATTTCAGTCTACGAAATATAATATTCTAGTACCTATCTATTGTTGAATCTCGATACCACTGAAATAATAAGCCGTCAGCTCTAATTAGCAGGCAGTATTACTGATACAATAATCATATCCGAAATTAATTAATACCAGTACAATCGTTTACTACAATAGCCTACTGTTGGGTGCCGAATCTGATCCGATCCACTAATAGTCTAATATGGTTCATTGATGATCGCGTCTTCATCCATGACTCGCTAACCGATCACACTAAGTTTTGTGTAGCTACGCACTTACTAATTTAGAACTTGCGAGCATTCTAGAAACTATTTTCTCTCCCATTTTAATTCAGTCTGTGTAATGATCACACAAGATAAATACTCACAGGATTCTGATAGCTGACATAGATGCGCGCACACTCACTTTGCTGGTACCTTAGAAATTCTTTAGCTATAATATTTGTGTTAAAACCAACAACCGTTGTGACTCAAACCTGCGTCTTTTAGTTTGGTATAAAAGACGTTTTAATAAATTAAAGTTCTAAATCCTGAAGACATTTTTTTTTTATTGTAGACGTAATAAGAGAGGTGCGTGCCTTGGATTCGAACTCGAGACCTTTGACTTGCCAGTCCAATGGTCATAACACTAGGCTATCACCGCTTTTAAATAATACTTATTATACATTCTAATAGACTGACGTGATTGTATATTTTTTCTAAAGAAACGTACTTATTAATTACAAAAATATAAGTTATTAAGTAATCAAAATACACACTCAGTTTAAAAAAATACAATATTTATTACACAAAATATTATAAATGATATACTAAAATTAGCTACTGCCACATAACATTCTATACAATCATTTATCTAAATCGTATCAGAGAACATAGAAAATTAGTAGGTACCTATTTGCAATTCAGGTATGTTAATCCTTCGTCTTAGTCTCGACGTCGCTGACCAAAGTGAATATATTCTCAGCTGTGTATCTTCCGTGGATATCTATATAGTTGCGACAAGTCACTCCGCACTCCTAAACCATTTAAAAAAAATATTGAATTTTAGTTCTGGTCATAATTTATACTTATTAAAATGCTATATTATCTATAGCAACCTTTGTTATTTTTCCACGAACAAAGCCGTTAGGGTGTTAGTGGAATTGTAAAATACTTGAATCTTAATTTACGGTGGGAAAAAGATAGGTATATACCTAACCTTTATAGTACGATATAAAGACTCATTGCTGAAAAAACTTGTGGCCTATACAGAGCAAATAGATTAAAGTAGGAACATACATTTTAATTGGTCGTATTAAAATATTATCTTGCTACAGTAAAAAGTCCATTAATTACGCCGTCGAAGAAGGATAATTGATGAGATATTACAATGTCAACTCACAGGCCCAAAAAATGTCTGCATCCAGTTTTGATTCATGACACACAAACTCTTGTCAGCGACGCAATTTTTTATGATAAGCTTGGCACCAGTCTGAAAATAGTTTGAAATTATTCACATATAAATATCTATAGTATATTTGTAAGCGCATCACTTGAGAACGGCTGGACCGAATCGGTTAATTTTATTAAAAATATCTTCGAATATTCGAATTCGAATTTGGCCTAGTGGTCCTAATTGCGACTGCTGCGCTAAAGGTCCTGGTTTTGATTTGTCTAGTGAAGTGTTATTGGGCTTTCTATAAAATTCTTAGTAGCAGCTCCGAATTTGGATAAGTGCCCGGGCTCATGAGACTTATACATACCGGCTAAGTGTGGGTGTAATTATTGGTACACCTCATCCTCCTTCCTTCGCCTTCTTCGGGAAATACAGGCGTGATGGTATGTATGTATGAAAGTTTAAATTTGCAAATTCGGGGAAACTGAACGTGCTTTTTCTATGGGATTTTTATATTATTTATTGAAATTTGAACAGGACAACTAGTATTTTATTAATTCTGTTATTACATTTACGAATGTATATATATATTTCGTGTACAAATGCCGAGTGAACTGGACGCCTGTCGTGTCAGCTAGTTGATAATATATTTTAACAGTAATTTATTGCTACAACAATTAAAGTTGCTTTTCATTTTTTTTAGTTCATTTTCAGGTTTAATATATCATAACGATAGTTATAAAATACAGTTCTAGTTTTTCTTTTTATTGCTATATACCAAATTCTCGACACTAGCATAAATGAAAGAAAAACAATACCAAAAATATACCAAAATAAGTTACTGAATTGAAATAAAATTGATGGATTCATCCATCAATTTGACTCAGGACCAAAGATTTTTCCTGTGCCCAGGGCAACATAACTTATACGAGTATATTAAAATTATTATGATTACATTTTTGGTGGATTCGTAGCAGGGAGCTTCGAAACTCGTAGCTTATCTACGGAATTGCTTTTGTTCGTAGCTGAAGCTATCCATAGCTACTAATATTAAAAAAATAAAACGAAATCTGTTTGTCTGTTACCTTTCCAGGCCTAAACGCTGAACAAATTTCGATAGATTGCATCATGGGGAAGGATATAAGTTACATTTTGTCTCAAAACAATAAAAAGTAGGTAAATAGTCCATTTCGGACGCAAGTGATAGTCCAAGAACTGGTAATATATGTATAAAGATGAATATTAGTCCTTCATTCATCCTATTACTATGAAACTTCCGTAAGTTACGGAAGTACATACATACCTACATATACTTACATAGTACAGACGCCAGCAAGTCAAGCTATCCAAAACTTTCAAATTTTCTTAATTGAATATGAACCTTATATTTTTGTATTAAAGTTGAAAATGAACCAAAGAAATTTGACAGATTGTGGTAGCTTGATGTGCTGGCCTCTGTACCTATGGGAAGGATTTGAGACTAAAAATGGTGTTCGAACTACAGTTTATAAATAATCCTGAATTACAGTAGGCACGTGTTCCTTCATGTTCATTTACCTTACCTTTACAGGGCTGCCCAAGCCCTCGAGTCGGTCGCACGGCAGCAGTGGCATGGTAGTGAACCGACAGTTGCTGTCCTTAGTAGCACTCAGTCGCATGGGCATGCGGTCAGCGGGGGCGGGTGTGCCGGACGGCGAATACCGGACATATAAAGGTGCTGCCTGTTAATACAGAATCCTTAGTAGTACCACCACTACAAAGGAAGCAAATCGTTGTCGCTCATTGTTGACTCGCGTTCTATTTAGGGTTGGTCTGTAGGTCTGTAGATCGATCAATCAAATAGCCTGTTCAAATACAAAACAAAACTATATCGTCGTTTTTGGGTTCCTCATCATAATAGCTTCTTTTCAACTACACCATTCACCTCTCTCTTGTTTGTTGATATAGTCATAAAAGGGGCATAATATCTAGAAATCATAATGGTCTAGAAACTACTGTAAATAATGTTTAGCCTTGTGTTCTTCAGCGTGACAGCTGTCCTTGAGGTTCTAGGTTCGATTCCCAGGTCGAACAGTGTTATTGGATTTTTCTATGAAATTCAGTTGCAGCTCGGAGTTTGGATTTATGCTCATTTAATGGCAATAGGCTCAGCCCCACACCACACAGTACACAATATGACATAAAACACTAATCATACCGGTGAACTGTGGGTGTACATTAGTACCCCTCTGCCTAACTCTTCCAGGTGCGAATGGTATGTTTTATGTAAATTATGATAAAGTTGTAAAACCTTTATATTGGTAATATACATTACCATTCCCACCATTACTCGACCAAACATATTGTTAAACATAAAAATATCAAAAAATAACTAAGAACGTTTGATCAAATAAACGTAAAATATCAACCGTTGGATCTCCATAATTCTCAGCCTTCAGCAGGAATTCGTCACCGTAATTCATTTTCTCCCCGCGGATACTTTCATCCTGAGCACTGCAAGTAAATCGAATGCGAATGTGTCATACAATAAACCGTTCTTATCATAATGAAACCGACGCTCCTGACAGATAGCATAGTTTACATCAAAGATGAAACTATTTTAAAAACCAAAAAAAAAACATACGCTCAAATATTAAAGTACGTATGTATTAGGTATATTATGCATTGCGGATTCATTCTATACGACTGCACTTTCACTTTTAGTACAGAAACTAAAATCTCCTCTCTGAGTGAAGGATAACAGCCCTATGTTTTATTTTTTGCCTGTTGCATTTCTCTATGTTCTCCGTCACCAATTACTTCACGGATGATTAATAAACCAGATGCCGATACATCCAGCTGGACTTGTACAGGCACACTTCCAGCTGAATTTAAATTAATGATCTACAATCGCTAAGAGCTCTTGCATTTTTTAGTCCCTCTAATTGGCCGTTCTTTTTGCAAAGCTTAATTTAACATTTTATCTATGATTTAAATGATCTAGTCATTGGGTATTAACATGTAATCGGATTATATTCATAGCCAGCTTGTTCCACTTTTACTGATAGCTCAAAGTTGAGCCAAACGTTTGAAATCAAAGCACTTAAACCCATCAGTCCTCATGCGGAACTTTTAGATTAGTACCTATTTTAATTTGTTAAACCTTCTTTGTCTATCAATACCTACGCTCTTCTATAAAATGGGAGGTGATGATAAGTTATGTTTTTATATATTGTAGTAAACCTGATTATAACGAATGTGTTTCGGCAGCACGGCGTAGTAATAGGCGACAAAGTCATGAGACAGCCATCGCTCATGTTTTGCATATAGTCTACCTGCCGCTCCCGCACCAGAATTGACAAAGCCAAGCCGTATTGCTGCCTGCCGTCCGCAAACTTCGCTTTCGCTGACAACAATACAATGGCCAATTTAATACACTTATCTTACTTTGAATCGTTTACATACAGTACTTTGATACCTGGCATATCTGACGCAACCAATTGTACGTTAAACCCATAAAGAACGTAAGTTCCACTTATAGCCAGAGGTCTCTGTAACAACATAATGTAATTAATTAAAGAAAAGTACCAAACATGTTTAACCAATCTAAAAGCCAGAAGTTAGTACGACGATCTTGGGCTTTTTATTAAAGGAGATATATAATGTACCTAGTGAGCTAAACAGTATTCGTAATTTAGAGGAAAATTCTGTTTGTCTTGAAACCCGATTTCATCTGATACAAAGTACTTACTAGGAGATGAGTATGATATACTTAATCTAAAGTTAAAGGCATGTCACGTCTTAAGTCATACATACCTCACTTAGTAAGTGGCTGAAAAGAGTTCTAGACCTCTGGAGCAACAGTTCTCGCCTATCACGTTTTCTTAAAAACAGTTTGAATTCATACTGTAATAAAGTCGTTTTACATTAATTTCCTATCTTTTTTATTAAAAATACCTACCTTTACAGCAACCGAAATGGACCTCAGTATTTAGGTCGGACCTAAATACGCCCCGGCTAACGAGGCATAATTTTCGTAGTATACAAGGACCCTATAGTGTAAATAACGAGGAACCTATTGTGTCAAGCGTGTTTTTTCTCTCTGCACCAGTCATATAGGTACCATGTGCTATGCCCTTAACGACAGACACAATAACAATTCTAAGTATTAGATGTATTTAGCAACCGCAATTACTACCTACATTAAAGTTAAAGCATCAAGCCACCACCAAAGACATAGCATCCATGTACACTGCTGTTACTTAGGTACTCTCTGAAACTGTCACTAGCCCTGTGAAGACAGAATGATACAACAAGTTGGGTAATTACCAAAACAGTTTCAGAAAGTTGAATGATACTGTATTCTCCGAAGGATTAGGCAGAAGTGTACTAAATACTCCCACAGTTCGTCGGTGTATTTAGGTCTCATGTAAAAGGGGGCCGAGCTTATTGCCATTAACCGGGCACAAATCCATGCTCCGAGCTGTTACTGAAAATTTCATAGAAAACCCAATAATACTTTGGTCGACCTGGGAATCGAACCCAAGACCTCTAGCGTAGAAGCCGAGCTTACGACCACTTGGCTAATGAGCCATTAAAAATAATATACTCATAAAATACACGTGAATTGATGCGGCCCTCGTTGGCCTGTTCTTTGTACTTACTGTGATTGCATTATACGTAATCAATAACTCAAAAAAACGAATTATAATACAATCTGAATCAACGCAGCGTGGCAGCGGTTATAAAATTCTGTTCATCTTGCCTACCCTATAACTGCTGCTAGCATCACGGAAAGTAGATAGGTATGTACCTCATTTTTAAGCCGTTCCTCACTCCAATTTCCTATAAGAACTGAATTATTATACGTCATGACTATTTTTATACTGATCTTGATATTGATTTTTGAAAGTTTAAATTAATGTGTACTTAATTTAGATTTTATTAATGTTTGAAAGAATACTGTAAAGGGTATATTGATCTATGGAATACTGTTTTTGTTTTGAATGTCAACAACAACACGTCAAAAAAAGACTTATGACCTCAACAGACTTAGCATACCTACTTGTATTAAAGAGCTTTTAAAACAAGTCAATAATCGGTAGCTGTGTATTATAGCTATGGAGGTATGTACAGACGCCAGCAGGTCAAGATATCCAAAACTGAAAATTTTCCCAAATAAATATAAACCTTGGTTTTGTATTAAAGTTGAACATCAATCAAAGAAATTTGACAGATTATGGTGGCTCGATATGCTGGCCTCTGTACTATGTAGGTATTACTTAGTACCTTTTTTATTTACAGACAGCATCACAGTACAGTGCCACAGCTGCGTGGCAACAGTACGTACTATGCGTTTCAAATAAGAATAGGACTGACCTCCAGCCACCTTGTGACGTCATAGCTGTCAGTTCAAAACAGATAGGTAGGGTGAGCAAAACAGATATTTTTGTAATAATATTTTATAGGTATTTAAAATATTCCACTGACTGTTATTTAAAAGAAAAATAGATATTATAGTACCTGTGTTTATAATAAAACTTAAGTCTTGAAATATTTCACTTTTTTTTCATATTTATTTTCGATTCATTTGACGTGGTTAATTTATTTTTAACAATCATCAATGGTAATTAAATCAATAGTTTCCAGTGCTAGATTCTCAATTTGGCTTTCAAATTGCTGATACGTTATTGTCAGCCACCCTACGCTAATCAAGTGCCAGCTAAATTCAATTGGATTTAAATCATAATTGTATGGTGGCAGCTTTAAAACTTCGAAGCCATGGGAGTTTAAAATATTGTCTATAATATAGTTTTTTGGCATTCTGTGCATTTTTATTAACTCGCGGAGTTACGTTAGAGTTATTTGGTATTACTGCTTGTAAATATAAATTATAAAGTTTTATAATTTCAAAAGAAGAAAATAAATTTTCTTTGCAAGCTGTACTTTTTTGACAGATCGCGGTCATTCGAGGTCATTGACGTTCCTGTACATAATTGAAACGTATAGTACAGTTTTTGGATACTAATAACCTAAAAGACATGTATAGGGCCATAAAAAAAACTGTTAGTGTAGGTCTATGATGCTGATTGCTGTACCTACCGTTACTCTGTTTGGTACCTACTGTCAATGTCAGTCAAACCTGTCAAACCCCAAACAGACAAAGTTCAAAGCGGTTCAATCAAAGTTTACGAGAGGTCATCGCAAAGTAGAACTGATCAACTGACTAAATAAGTGTGTAGTGATAGTGATTCCACTTTTCCAGGTCTTGTATTAGTAGCATAATCCTTAAGATTACAGTCAAGAAACATAATTATTGTTGCAATACAAAAAAAGATTGCAGAGAAATGATTTCTTTAAAGAAATTTAGTTTATATCTTTTATTAATTATTTCACTTTGTGTAATCAAATTTGGTGATTGCATCAAACCAGCTTCCCTAGATAAAACGTTCCAAAAAGGGGTGAAGGCGTATGGCGATGAGAGATGGTCCTTATGTATTGATAAATTTGAAGAAGCATTACATCTTTATAAACTTTACAAGTCTATAATAATTAATTGTAGATTACAGTGTAATGCACAAGTATATGAATCCCAAATTAAAGAAGATATCGGCGACCTTAAAATATACGAAAAGTTCTTCAATAAGCGAGATTGTCTTAACAAATGCCAAAAGAATGAGTTTCATAATGTGAACCTGAATAGAACTTTAGAGGAGTCAGTGCTACACAACATGCAGACAAAGAGACCCTATGAATATCTACATATATGCTATTTTCAAATGCGTATGTTTCATAAAGCTGCTTCATCTGCCTATACTTACCTCATGGCCAATCCAAATGATGAGACAATGAAGTCCAATGTACAATATTATTTGATGCAACCAGAGGTAGATGCAAATGAAGTTATAGATCTGGAAAGTGATGACTATGTAATTTTGTACAATTTGGGAAAAAAGTCATACAATCAAAAGAACTGGGAAGAAACAGTTGCAAACATGGAAGAGGTTTTAAAAAACTACTTTAGATCAGAAAATAACTGTCGTGTAGAATGTGAGCGACAGCCTGGTCAAGAATGGTCCTCAGAATTTGTAATAACTATGTCCAATAATATGGCATCTCTTTTACATTGCCAACAACAGTGCCAAGATAAACTTAAACCTCTTAAATATGACTCGGGAGTGGAATTCATTGCAGATGTGCTTAATTATCTACAAGTGTCTTACTATCATCTTGAAAAATTTGACAAAGCTGCTGAATCTGTTGGAAGCTATTTGGTATTGATGCCGAAAGATCCAGACATGCTGGAAAATGTGAAATTTTATAGTAATTATGTTGATAAAAAAGCCTTTAGTCAGAGGTCTGATGTAATTTATTACTTAAAACGTGATGCTTATGAAAAGAATATACTTAATTTTTTTCACCAAGGAAATAAACATGACATTGATTTTAACACCATTCTTAACTCTTATAACTTTTTAAAACCAGACCAATGAATGGCCTTAATACTATGTGGTGTTTTAGCTTATTAAAAAAAAAAAAACAAAAGTGAGGCAAGTAAATAAAAAGCAAATAACACATACCACTAAATGAGTATTTGCCGTTTTCCAAAACATTTGTTATAAAACAGTAAAAACAACTTACCTACATTATCTAATTTAGTGTACCTATACTCCTATACTTTCACTAACTTTGTAATACTTTTTAAAACTTTAAATATTATATACATGTTACTATTAAAACGATAATATAATGTCTAGATATTAAGGACTGCTAATGTAATTAACTGAAGTGCCATATTAATTTTTAAGTACCTACTTTCCTATACCTAAGGCCAAAGATTTTGTATGTACTTTTGATTAAATTTTGTACTGATTTATATCTTTTATCTGTTTCTTATAATTCTAGTCATTAAGGTCCAATAGTTTTATTATCATGGTAACTCAAGTCCATAGTTCACTTAGTTAATCTACTAATGTGTGGATACATATCAAGTAAAAGGTAAGTCTTTTTCTTGTATCATGTCAACATGGACAACTCAATAATAGCTTAAACTGTGGTAGGTAAAAATAGTAGCTAGTCAGTGTCACTTTTGGATATTTTTAATGCTCCCAAAATAAAAAGCATACCTACCTATTATGGCGCAATTACACTTGGTCGTTAGCCCGTACCTGAGTGTTCGAAACACTGCCTATTAGAATTGGGCTGTTGGGCGGGACCCTATGCATAATTACGTACACTGGTCATCGTATTGGAATACGAGTAGTCTAAATGAAGTCGATTAAGTAGTCGGGAGAACGACTAAGTGTAATTACGTCATTAGACGCTCTGTAAAAGTATCATTACTTAATATAAACAGAATGGTAAAGTAAAAGCCTAAATTACGTCTCATATACCTAGGTAAGCCACCCACTGATACGAAGTGAGGCGAAGGAAGAGGGAGACCTTCACTTTTCACTGAATCAGAAATGGTGCAAGAGCGACAAGGCGCTCGGAGCTAAGAGAACAAGAAAGAAAAGCTAGCTGGGTCGCACGGCAGTGACAACTCCCCAAACAGAGCTGCATCCCAGAATCCCAACTTAGTCTCGAATTCTCACTCTGCTATAAACTTAACTAGTTTTCACAGTCAATTATTTACGTGTAGGTATAATGTTAGATAGTAAGTTCAGATGTAATTCTGATCAGTTTGCCACCTACCTACCTACCATAATACCATACTATTTATATTGTAACCCCTTCCCACACGGGGGAATTCTGCCATTGTATCAATTCTTGATTAAACTGCAGGTATTCCGGCACTTCCTTCTCCCCGACCGATACCGATCTTGAGATCCGAAGATCTAGTAGGTATTTAATTGACAAGGTCAAATTGTACATCATCCTACCCTACCTACCCTTGTATTATTTACATAGGTCAGTGTACCTTGTAATTTTTTTCTGAAGTTTATCCTTATTGTTATACCTGACCTGACTGTCAGTGGTAGGTACATGTATTAAAATATTTTAATCTACACTATTTCAATTGTCAAAGCGCGGGAAATTTCCATGCCATCTTGCCATTTTGTAAAGGTACATAAAGAACTATCACTTAACCACACTGCACACTACAGTACTTACTGTGGTAGTGTGGTTAAGTGTATACATAATGAGGGCAACATTGGATTTTTTTTCCGAGAAAACAATGAAAAGGTAAAATAAGTAGGTAACATATAATAATAGTAATAAATCAGCAGTCTTCATATTTTTAATAATTTATCTTTATCCCTATGTACGTACTCGCCCATAACAGTCGGATCTTGAGTAGTTATGTATATCCAGTCCGACCAAATGAATAAATTGGGCATGCAAGCATTGTCTACTCTGTCTGTAAGTACATAATTCCATACAATGTGGATTATTACTTGATGCAACTAGAGATACCTATAACATATCTGACGCAAATGAAATTATGCATAGATCTGTAAATTGATGACTAGGTACATAATTTGGGAATAGTTTTACAATTAAAAGAACAGGGAAGAAACACTTACAAATATGAAAGAAATTAAGAAAATCTTAAATAAATCAGAAAATAACTGTCTTGTAGAATGCGAGCGACGATCATCATTGTCAAAATTAATAATATCGGCCAAAATCCGTCCACGGTCCATTGCTGAACAAAATATATATTTAAGTGGGATAGCCCACATGCTTTATGGGGGAAATCTTTCCAGAAGGACCGATTAGGTATATCCGCCTACATCTAAAGACTCACACCGACCTTTACCCTGTCTCACCATCTCATTGAGACTAGCAACACTATTCTACTACTTAGTATAATTCTATCAGAATATTTTAATTATCTGATTTATTGTTGTAATAAGGACTACAATTAAGCTACTGCAAATTAGGTACCAGTAGAAAAATAATAAAATAGTATACGTAGAAAAATAATAAAATAGTAGCAATACCTAATCATTATTGTGAATTTATGTAGTTTCTACATAATTAAAAAATCACGAAATCCTATTGATATGCTCTCAGAAAAAAATAGTGTTCAATTACGTACGTAGGTATTTAAAATGAACAGTACTTTTATCTAAACATAAACATTCATATCACAAGAAAAGAAGTTTCGCTAGGTAACCTCGATTCAGTTTGTTTTGGTTTGATTTGGATTTAATCATAGATTTACATTAAGCACATAAATATGTTCATTTGCAAATTATAAACATACAATGGAGCAACTTGATTTCATTTCATTTCGACCACCGGGTGATATTTCATTTTTGACACACAGGCAACACATAATGTTTTTGAGAACTGGCGATACTTTAGTTTCACTACTGGATAGAGGGCGTTTCTTTCAACGTTTCTGACTTTCTGTCAAGTAAACGTAAAATGTTCATCACACCAGCTATCGCAATAGATTGAACAAGAGGAATAAAAGTAAGTCACTTTTCTTCAAATATTTTACAAGAATGAAACCTACAATCTTTAAAATCCGATAACTTCAAAAATAAAATCTAACACTCGGAGGTATTGCCATGTTCGAATTGCCATGTTGCGCACGCAAGTACAAAATCTATTGTCGCTCCGCTCAACCTAACAGAATCTGATGATACTTAACTTCGTGTGATTGATGATGAAGTATCTTCAACAGTCCCTACCAATTATTTTTCTACCTACTTGTGCTATTTTATACCTAGGTATTTTTGCTGTACTTTCTCAATGCACAATAGTTACCTACACAAACTTTTTTTTTTCTGAAGAATTCAATATTGGTAATGGCTTGTTTTGTTTTATTGAGCTGGTTTGAGCAGACCACTTAGTATGTTTTGATACAAAACTGCACAATGTTGTATAAGTACTTGAGTGATAGGTATCACTTATTCAATAGACCCTAACTACTTATATAATTAACAAATCCCAGCTTTTCCGTGTTGTAAAATGACCAGAACAGAATATCATACTTATTTTTGTTCTCACCTTGTTTCAGAAATGTACATATAACCATGGACGCATTAAATGACAAACTGAGTATTAAAAATCTCCTTTTTACTAAAGCTCTGCCAAATTATGTGATACCAGTCCCTGTGAATGGTCACAAAATATACCCATGTACTGATTGTGGAGACAAGTAAGTCTTTTTATTCAAAACACTGCTCGCGATTCAAGAATTATATTTATGCGGAATAATGTTTCTTTCAAATGTTGAAATAATTAGTTAAGTAGAGGCAGTGGTTCTGGAGATTACAATCCACTTAAACACAAACTTACAAAATCCAAACTCTCTTTAAAATAATATTGTTAAGGAAATTAAGATCATGATCAAATTTGTGTTTTGATACCAATATCATATTATATTATATTGCTATTGTTAGGTGCATGTGCAGTGTTTTCTATAATGGATCAGATCACATTATTCTGTGACCTGAGGGGTGTTATAGTAATTGTCCATCATGACAAACAATGTCTGCTCTAGGTAATACTTTTAATGATGTATAAATATTAAAAAATACTTTAATTTAAAATTATTACTCTCTTTATACTGTGGAACTGAAAAATAATACAAACAGAATAATATTATCACCAAATTTTGATTTATGATTGTTCAACCGGTAGGTAGTACCTAGGTAGTTTGAGAATATCTTAACAGTTTTCCCATCTTTTTATAACAAACAATAATAATCACACTAGAGACAGTGTTTCCGACTAGCGATAATCGACCACAAAGTAATAGATCGATTTTTTATGCATAATAGGTCTTAGTTTGACCCCTAATCTCGACTCGACTTCGACCTCAACTGGCGAGAGTGAAACTGTAAAGTACAAAAATCTCAAAAATTGTTTAAAGTACACTCTTTTTAAGGTGTACAATACTGTAGTACATTATTTTGATCTATCTCGTAGGGTTCTACTACCAGCTACTACCAGCGGGATGCGACTTGGTTTTATACTATGTAGTGATTCGGTAAACCAACATTTTCAACATTTATGGATACTAATCTAATGTAAAATAAATAAATATTCTTGGACAATTTTACACAGCACAATCTAGTCCCAAACTAAGCAGAGCTTGTACTATGGGTACTAGACAATAGATAATTATAAATACTTATATACTTCTTTTTTTAAATACATACTTATCATTCATCACATAAATATTTGCGTTCCGTGGGAATCGAACCCACGATATTGTGCTCAGCAGTCCGACAAGCGAACCACTAGACCACAGACGTCGTCAAATGTACGTAGTAGGTTCTACATCTTTTTGATTCTTAAACGTACTTAAACCTCTTTTTACACAACGGCCAAATACTTACCATAAAAGCCTCATGCTGCGACCCGTACGCACTGTAGGTACTGTAATTATTATTGCATGTCGTCCCTGTTCTTACCTCTTCTCATAGTCAAAATGAATGGCGTTGTTCAATGAAAGGGCTAGCCGTTTAATTGTACGGCTAATTCAATCAGTTGACTGCGATATAATTATGTATACTATCTATCAGTTGCAACTGCAAGTAAGTCGGTATCTACCCACTAAAGTACTTCGCATCAGACTTTCTTTTTAAACATATCATTGTTTATTTATGTCACTGCTTGCGAGGTATTCCGGGATTATTTGACTAAAATCTGCCATCACGCAAATCTTATTGTACTTTATTGGTAGAGGACTATTACAAAATGTACAGACGCCAGCACGTCAAGCTATCCAAAACAGTATTTTTTTTTTTTTCAATTTAAAATGAACCTTATTACGTTTGACACTTAAGTTGAAAATCTATCAAAGTAATTTGACAGTTTGGACAGAGAAAGAATCAGGCAGATGGGTAACTTGATGTGCTGGCGTCTGTGCAAGCATGTGTTGCTCCATTAATACACGATTTCTGTGGATGAACTACTATTGACAAAGATCGGATTGGAATCGATTAATGAACGATAACGTTAAAAATAGCTTAATTATACTTATGCCTCTCACTAGGATTTAATTCCCTCATTAGTCTACGAGGGCAAGGTGAAAAATTCTCGGCCTGACAATGAAAGACTGATTTTCAGTTAAAAAAATATTCTAGTTCTTTACATAAGTTCCCTTGATTTCAAAACACTGTCCAGTGTTTCTCTAACATCAGTACGGAAGTAAGAATCGGGAAGGCTGTAAAAATATATACTTAGTTATACCTAAGGTCAAGTATGGGAATAGTTAGAAGTCTGAGGGTACCAAATCAGTAGAATAGGAGGGATGGTCGAGCAAATCGTACCCCAAATCCCGCAGTTTTTCCATCTCCAAGGCACTTTTGTGAACAGGTGCGTTGTATTGGTTAAAATGATTTTCTGTTTCTTCAAGCCTGGCCTCTTCTCGCGAATTTCAGCATCCAGCTGGACAAGAAGGGTGGAGTAATATTTGCCTGTAATTGATCTTCCCTTCTCAAGGTTATCAGTTAACAGGATCGCTTTCGCATCCCAAAACACACGTGCCATGACCTTTCCGGCAGATGCGATCGTCTTCACTTTGTTTGGCGCTGAACCACCGGCTTCCACCCACTGTTTCCACTGCTATTTCGTTTCCGGCGTGTAGTGGTGGAACCATGTCTCATCCATGGTGACAAATCGCCATCGGCGTGGTTGCGGTTTTGGCCGTCCACATGGGTCATCTTCGAGGGACGTGAGACCGCGTTTAAATTCAGCTGCTCACTTCTTAACGGTTGACATTGAAGGAACAGAGTCCCCTTAAACTTTTGTGATCTTTGGATGGATTTCTTTAAGGGTTAATCCATCCAAAACGAAGAATTTTATGACCGCGCGATATTCAAGTTTATCCATTTTAACGAAAAACAGACAAGACGTCTACTACAAAGGCTCGTGTCAACAAACTACTTGAGAGAACAATTTGAAACTTGTCATACGACCTAATGACAAGTGCACCCAGGCAGGAAATATAAATTTTCGATGATTTGAACGTTATCTCTATGTCAGGCCGAGAACTTTTCACCTTACCCAGGTATTGGCCGTAAGCGCGGTCCTTGCCTTAGTTGTTAAAAATCTTGGGGTTTCTTATGAACTTCCCAGTGACAGTTTGGGTTTGTACCTGGTTAATAGCAAAGGCTCGCCCTCTAGAGCGTATTGTTATGCATGGCAAGTAGGTCCCTAAATAATATAATTTTGGGGTAAAATGCAAAGATTTAAATCGGTAGATGGCCCTACCGCGTCAAATAATGGTCACGTTTCCGTGTTCCGTTCAATGTGTTTTAAGTTTGCATACGCGCACGCACACTGGCTCCGTTTGTTTAAATGACATCGGAATTATCGAATCTGTTATTGGCTCGT
Source organism: Acronicta alni (assembly GCA_964056405.1). Taxonomy (NCBI): domain Eukaryota; kingdom Metazoa; phylum Arthropoda; class Insecta; order Lepidoptera; family Noctuidae; genus Acronicta; species Acronicta alni. The sequence continues at coordinate 10,418,503 of OZ043914.1, forward strand.
TTACTCATACTGAATATTGCACACTGTCGTTCACAATGGGAACTTGAAAGGTATTAAAACATAATTAATTTATATTATTTTAATACACATGAAAAGTAGCACTTAGCGCTTTGTTGGAATTTCTGGAATTGTTTGGAACACTTCCTGAAGGCACAATACGGCATTTTAGCAGTAAGTAGTTTTATGAGTAAAAAACAAATTATCATTAGCGTCTGTCCGGCACTGCTGTCACTGAGCGACTAAATACGGAATGTGTGCATTCACTCATCTCAATATGGACACATTTTCGCGCGGTCTATGTACAGTGAGGGCAAATCTAAGATTTAAATCTTTCGTAAAATGTATCCTATTTCTTATTTCCGTTCACATACTATGTATGTATTAAATTTCATATCCCGTAAGTAGGCCTCTTCGGTTTTTCGGGATTTCCGGGATATTCCCACATTTTCCTGGGATATAAAGTAGCCTATAATTTATTCCCGGTCACATACTATGATTGCACCAAATTTCAAGTGAATCGGTGGAGCCGTTTTAGCGTGATTGAGTAACAAACAAACAAACATCCAAACTTTCACATGTATAATATTAGTACGATTATAATAGCAGTGCACCTCTAGCTAACCTAACCTTTTAGGGAATACAGGCGTGATAATACATTTCGGAAGATATAACTGTGCGTGTCTGAAGCTGTACGCAAGTGATTGCATGGCCGTTGGAGTCGTAAATTTTTCGCACTTGGGACTATTGTCCAGACTTATTTTTAAGTAACTAATTTCGGAACGGCTAATTTCAGATAGGTATGCACAGTTATTTCGGCGGATCTGTAGATATGTGTATCTCCATTTGAGGCATTTAAATCAGTAACTCTTTTTTTTTTATTGCAGGTTCGTCTTGGAATCCAGTTTTAATGATCACGTCACTCGCAAATCTGTGAAAATAACCTATATGTGCCGATATTGTAATCAATCGAGAACTTTTTTCAATCGATGTAACTTACTCTTTCATATCAGATCTCATGTATTCAAAACAGCTACAATCAATGTCACAGATTTAAAAGTTGAACCCTTACCTTCAAGTTTTTTCAAAATTCTTCCAAGTCCTTTAAACACAAGCTCCACAAAAACTACAGTATCTGCTGATATAACATCAACAACAATATCACAACAAAAATTGGCAGTCACCTCAGTCAATTGTTTAGAATGCAAAATTAATATATATAGTTCGGGACTCGCTTATAAAGATCGAGCCAATCACTATATGCAGTATTCAAACGAAGTTTATTCGTGCCCCGTGTGTTTATTTGCATTACCGAATATATGTGCGCTTAAAACTCATTTGCGTTTGCATTTAAGATGTCCACCATATTATTGCCCGGAGTGTGGTGCGCATCTAGGAAACAAAAACAGCCATTATCCTTACAACCATGATTGTGAAGGATTTAAGATGATGAGAGCAACAGCTAGATTAAAATGTGCTGCACGTGAGTGTCGCCTTTTCCATCCTAATGATTTTAAAGAACACATGAAAGCAAATCATATGAAGAAAGTTCATAAATGTCCATATTGCGTTGTCGCTTGTTTCAGTGAAGCAAGTATTGAAAAGCATTTAAAAAACCATAAAACAGAAAATAAACCACTTGTATTTTATAAATGTGACTTGTGTCCTGGGAAGTACGTATTACAGAGTCGTATGGAAAGTCATTTAAAAGGTCACAAAGTTGTTTCTGCTTTTCCATGTTGGCCCTGTGGTGCCATATACAAAGACGTCTCAGATTTACTCTACCATTTTAAAGATAAACATAATAAAAATGATACTATCGATGTTGCACTGACAGATGTATTGTCTGAATCGTATTTAAATTTAAAACCAAAGAGGGCATATTATCGTGTATTGAAAAGATGTGACCAATGTCGGAGAAGTTTCACTTACAGATGTCAATATAGTGAAATACATAATCTGCCTAACGAATGTCCATATAAGTGTAGTTCCACCATGGAATCTAATGTTATGCTTGAAAAAATACAAAACAACACGAATATTACGTGTCATCTTTGTAAAGCAAACATATCACAGGAGTGGAATGAAATTAAAAAACATTACGCTGAACTGCACAAACCTCTTAAGTGTTTGGAACCCAAATTAATGATTGAGAAAATGGATCTAAAAAAATATCTACTGCAGCATAAAATTTCAACTGCCAACAGTAGCATCAAAACTATTGGTAAGAAAAGATCCAGAAAAAAGAAGAGACTTCAATATAAATTTTCAACAGTTATTACTAACACTGAGAATGTTAAAGTTCTTAATGCTGACAGTACTAAAGTTGACGGCGATTCGAACGTTTGTAACATATGTGGTAAAAACTACAAAAATAAGCAATTATTAGAGAAACATATGACATCTCATAGGGATCCCTGCATGGCATATCAATGTATGGAGTGTGGACAAAGTTTTGTAGTTAAACCCTCATTTTCAAAACATTTATTGTTGGAACATAATATTACTGACTCTGAAGATTATATAACAAGGAAACAATGCTACAACGAAAGTGCTCTCGTAAAGTACCAAACTAATACTGTTAATTCAGAGCCACTTCGAGAAAACCAGTGTGCGATTTGTCGAGAAGACTTCGAAGGTCCAGAAGAGTTAGAAAAACATTTTAGAGTTCATGGTATGGCGTTCTTAATGAAAAACACCTCCAAAACTCATATTTCTTAAAAAGACTGCAGCCTGGTGTGCAGCCAATTTCAATATAATTTACACTTGTATTTCCTATCTTTCGGCGAATGTCCCAGGGCTGGTTCGATCCACTGCATTTTGTATAAATACTGGTTAGTCATAAATATAATCTCTTAATAATAACTCATTATGTTTATAACAGCTCGGCCATCTCTTTGAAGTGAGATTTATGTTTCAAGGGTTCTTTCTTATTAAGATTATTAGTAAGATTTTTATTGAAATACCTACAAATCCTGCATTTGTAAAGAAAGTAAGTTTTCTTCTTATAAGTAATTTGTTCTCTTGTTTTTATATTATAAGCCAATATATTTTTATGAGACAACATTTACCACATACATATTTCTGTTGAACTATAAGTTATTTGTTGTACGTAAATACCTACTGTGTTATGTTACTCTGCGATTCAATAAGAATAGGACTGACTGACCTCGCGTCGTCTTGTGACGTCTTAGCTGTCAATTCAAACCAGCTAGGTAGAGGGCAGAAAAACAGGTGTTCAGAGCAAAACAGATATTTATGAAATAATATTTTATAGGTATTTAAATTAGTCCACCGACCGTTATTTAGAAGAAAAATAGGTATTTATTACCCGTGTTTTTAATAAAACTAAAGTTATCGTCATCTTGAAATATTTCCCTTTTTTTCGGTACCTATTCATTTTCGATTCATTTGACGTGGTTGATTTCTTTCTGCCAATCGTCACTAGTAATTGAACCAATTGCTTCAAGTGTTAGATCTTAATTTGGCTTTCTAATTGTTAAACATTATTGTCTGCCACCCTACCACCCTACGCTTAATCAAGTGCTAGATATATTCAATTGGATTTAAATCACAATTGCAGGGTAGCAGCCTCAAAACTTTAATGCCTTTTGGCGGTTTGTTCCTTTTTATAACTCGCAGAGTTCCGTATTTGGTATTACTGCATACTAGGAAGTTTTAAAATTATGAATATACCTACTATGAAGTATTTACAAAACTTTGCAATCTGTGCTTTTTTGACATATCGCGGTCATTCGAGGTCGTTGCCGTTCCTATTATTCTTATTTGAAACGCATTGTACGGATAATTGTTTTGACACTCGACAAGATACTAAATTTAGAAATATTATACCCGCTTTTTTTCATTTATTCAGTTAGGTGGGTAGTTTACTAAGTGAGAATTGCTAATGTGTTTTAAGGCCGTATTAAGAAATCACTTCAGTCCATAACATTCCACGCCAGCACTCCTAAAATTTCTAGAAAACTTGCGTGTGTGAAATCTCACGTGGTGGAGGGATAAAAATATATGAGTTCCAAAAATTGTATTCAACGTTCCACACTCCACTACTAACTCATCGTCATATTTGTGGGATGCGGACGCGAGGTGCGGCCAGCCTACGTGGAGTGTGGCCACGCCACGCACCACATGCTCGTCAAGGGCCGGTACAATAATCCATTTCGCGCTCATTCAAACGGCAGTACGCAGCCGTCGTCGTCTCATTTAATGGAGCGATCGTTTAATACGACCTTTAGGTAAATTCCTATGAATTAACTTTTGTCTTTTATCATCGCAAGAGTAGAGTAAAAGATTAGAATATATTATTATTATTGTTAGATAATTCATTAGTCACGTGTTACTGACCAAGAAAATCTTGTTTAATTATTTTTCTGGTTTCAATTACGAGGTCAATCAGTATGTAAATAGAAAATCCCAATAGTATGTGTATGTATGTTCAATATAATATATTTTAATGGCAAAATGCTCTATTCCCCCCTCCCTATTACATGATACCGAAACCTACCGGTTGGTGTACACCTCCGCTTAACCTTTCGAGGAACACAGGTGTGATGGTACCTACGTTATGTTATTACATAATTTTTATAAACTGTTTTAACTATTTCAACTTGAAGTGTTCTTTAGTTATTTTTTAAATTCTTAAGTCTATACACACGGAATAGATAAATAAAGAAAGAAAGGCCCTCGATGTAATTTTAAATTAGGACTAGTGTCGCCCACTTTTTTAATTTCTAACACACATATGTTTACAAATATTTCGCACACAACAAAATCACACAAACATAAATCTCATATTCGTTTGCACACTTGCACGCGCTGTGCATCATGGCCAATCAAGGCAAGCAAAACGAAACGTGAAATGGTTGAACTGTAGGGGACGCAATGCATGCAGTACATTGCAAGCGGATTCGCTCATTGGGTTGATTATGCGAGTACACATCGAGCAATGTATTTTTTTTTTTTAACTTATTGCAATAATGTTGTTGATGTTTGGAATTTCATAGTGATCAGTACATGAGTTATGATTGTGGCATCGTAATTTGTGGCGCGCCGGCTACATTATCATTCCAACCTTATTTATCTATTCCGTGGGATTATCTAAGTGGTTGTGTAGTAAATTAAACATGTAAAGCTAAACATAGTTAACAACACAATATCTTTGTCTATATTTTGAGTTGACTCTCAAGAGTTAGGTAAATAAATAGGTGTTATGTGGTATTTTGTTTGACTGAAATATTGATAGTAGTATTTTAAAGAATATTAAGAATTTGTAAATAAATTAAAATAATAAACTCAGTTCAGCTTAACTTTCAGTCTTTATTTCTGTACAATTAATAATAAAACTATTGGGGCATGGTACTTCGAGTTAGCAAACAACCCATTTCTATAAATTACAAATAATCACATTACAAAGAATAATTATTAATCAATAGATTTATTAAGATCCTACCCAGTGTTGTTTTTTATGAATGTGCATGAATTATTGGAATTTCATCTAAGTATACTGAGACAATTGAGAAGTTTCACAACAAACATTCATAAAATGCAACAACCATCATTCATATTTATACAAATATACTATGTAGTTTTACTTACAGCTTTTCACTCATTGGTTACTATTAAATGAGCAAATATGCGACGAGTAGCTGCAAATTATTTCAACTGATCAGCTTCCATTATTACTAAATGTTTGTCATAAATTATTATGTTAAGTATATTATTATGTATTAGTCTGTCAAATAGTTCTATGCAGTCATCAAGAGAGGCAGTTATGTATTAATGGAAGTGCATAATTTAATATTCCTAGCAATAAGAATTAAATAAAATGTATAGAATAGTTCAATCAAATTTTTCAGTAATGTCTAATAGGACACATGAACACTTAATAATAAATAGCAAGGGACCAAAGTCAATTAAGTACTCACATATGTTTTAGTTAACTTCACCAATGTGTGGTCAGCCTAAGGGTCAATCCATCACAATAAATACTTCTTATTCTCTACTTAAATAAAGAGGATGATATGCTGTATTTCCTTTTAAACTTTGTCTACAAGTAGGACATCTTCTCTCCTTTTTTAGATATTCCTGAATACATTGCATACAGTATACATGTCCACATTTAGTTGAAGCCAAAGGATTATTGCCTAATTCATCCCAACATATAGGACAACCACCAAACTTACTTTTGCTCTCAGAATTTAAGTGTGGAGATGTAGATGCACCCTGAAATTAATGAGAAATTAAATATTATTAATAATATAGACTGTCCTTATGAATAATCCCTTAACTACCAACAAATACAGTGACATTCAAACACATGTACGATGAGTTCTACGAAAGAAATGTGTGTCGATTTAAAGTACTGGCCTATCCTCTTTACTCAGTATTATGTTTATTTGTACGTGTGGATATCCTCATGGACTGCCGTCGCCCGGGGAAGCCGACAGCCGACGGTGTCGAACGCCACTCATACAGGGTTAGTGACCTACTGACTAAAAACATGATGTTTAACCTCGCCACTTTTTACTGGGAATTGCCGAAGTTTCATTCCTTTACAACATACCTACATTAACTATAAATGTAGTTTTTATTCAAACTACTACTAAAAAACTACAAATTAATCTGGTCTAGTTAACTGGTTTACTAGACCAGATTAATTAGTAGTTAAAACGAGTTATTCCCAGTTGTCACCACCGTCTTCGTCACCACTGGTGACAAATGGGAAAAAAATTCCCATTTGTCACCAGTGGTGACAAATGGGAATGGCCACTCTTTTTGTTCCCAGTTGCCACCAGTGGTGACAGATGGGAAAAATAAATAGATACGTCCCCAGTAAGGCGGGGCTAGAGCTGAATATATAGTGATGTGAATTAAATTTTTTGACACGAATTATTTTAATTAGATGATATATTCTATTATAAAATGTACATTAAAACGAGAGAAATAAAACTTTTACACGTCACTTGGAAGACATAATTATATTTTTATAAATCACAATATTTATAGTAATCGAAATTAAAACTGCATAAGTACAGTTTTTAGTACTACAACTATTACAGATACTTATTTTACGTAAAACGATTTTCTTAGGTTTTTTCAGAGTTTCAACACATGGAATGACGTCTATTTATGTAAATTTGTAATAAAATAGCACTTAATGAATACTTAATTACAACACATTTACAATAACATTCGCACTCCCATCCTGCCGATAAACCCCCCTCCACTATGCTGTTGTCGGTTCGTAGATCAGTGACGTCACACTGATCAGTACATTCAAGTCAAGTGCGTCGTGCAGTTCTGGTGCAGTTTCGTTAGTTTTTATAAAAAGACGTCATGGAACTATTATGCTTCGCGCAGGATATTATATAAAAAGGAAACATAAAAGTGGGTTAATTGTGTGGGAATGCACCAAACGCAGACAAAACTGTAAAGGAATTGTTAAAATAAAAGTAAGTTTTCGGCCTTTGTTTAAAAATTCTATTATATTGTTGACATATTTTTTAAGAGTTTATTTATGTTGTAAATCTTATGTTTAATTATACAAGAGTTAACAAGAACGAATATACTTGGCACAATAAAACTTGAAACAATTTAAATCTAAAAAATGACGTGTAAAAGTTTTATTTCTCTCGTTTTATAATAGAATATAAATATCATCTAATTAAAATAATTAGTGAAATAAAATTGAATTCACATCACTATATATTCAGCTCTAGCCCCGCCTTACTGGGGACGTATCTATTTATTTTTCCCATCTGTCACCACTGGTGGCAACTGGGAACAAAAATAGTGGACATTCCCATTTGTCACCACTGGGGACGTCACCACTGGTGACAAATGGGAATTTTTTTCCCATTTGTCACCAGTGGTGACGAAGACGGTGGGGACAACTGGGAATAACCCGTTAAAACTGATGAAAAATGGCTTTTAAATATAGAGATACAATATATATTTTTGTCTATACTCCATTTGGTTAGGTAGGTACTTAACTAAAGGTAAACAATAAAAATGGCGGCGTTCAGGGCTATTCAAACTTTTATTGTATCATATAAATTGGGAGTGAAATGAAAATTGACTTACTAACAATCTTTCAGCCATGTGTCATATTTAAATATATTGATAATTGCTCATTTCTCCGATGACAAAAGAGGGACGTTTTGGGCGTTTTTGCTTTGGTTATCGAAATGGAAGCTAGCACGGCCAGTACCCAGCTCGGGATTACTCATTTTAACAATTAAAATTAATAACAACACAAGTAACTATCAATGAAAACCACGAACAAACAGAATAATAACTAATTAACACAATTTACGGCACATTGCAATACTTTATGACATAGTTATAAATTTTAATTTAATTAATTGTTCGCAGCTTAAGAATTAATACCTAATTACCATTTAATATTAAACAAAGAAGTTAAATATGCTAGTATATAAAAGGAAATGTGATTTTAAATGATTCAATAGTTTATTTTAGTTACGTTTTATTTTGAAATGAGAAATGGCCTTTTCTAAGAACCTTTTTTATGATTTAAATAATAAATAATAATAATAAACCTTACCTTACCTTTAGTTAAGTACCTACCTAACCAAATGGAGTATATATATTTTAAAGAAATTAAAAAGTAACTCAGTGTTCAGAATATCACAAAAGTTAAAACATACAAGGGTGGTGATATTGTCTATATCAACAAGTCAATAATTTAATATTATAATATGTGGAAGATCCAGCATGCCTGTTTTTCTAAAATTTAAATTACAGCAACTATAAAAAAAATGTGTTTCCAGTACCAGGATCCTATCATATATTTAGAGAATTAAAGTTTAAAAATTGTCCCATATTATAATAGGAGTAAGACTAAAATCATTTACCTTTCTTTGGCTCCAAGACCTTTTAATTTTGAGACTTTTCTTCTTGGTATTCTCTGCTGCAGTTTGTCTTAAAGTTGTTTTTACATTTGCAACTGACCCAGAACAAATAGGCCGCATATCAGTAGAGCAGTTAGAATCAACTGCAAAAAAGTTTAATTTTCATAGAGAATAATGATAAATGATATTTATTTCTGTAAATAGATCTTTTAAAGACACTTTTACAAGTCAATATTTTACATATTTTTTTAAGATAGATGGCAGGCTCCGGCATTTCCTAACTGACAACCTCTGCGAAGTAATACCAAAACAAACTCAGAGAATCATAGTCTCTTTTAAAGTCCAGACATAGTATAGTATCAAATGTCTTACAATATGGGGCAAAGTCTGAAATGGCCTTTTAAAGAGAGAGCCATAGCGGCTTTGAGTAGACCAACTGACGGCACACATGCATCAGTCATTGTGTAGCTCAAGCATAATTTAGGGTGCTCAACAACCTGAGTTTTGTTATTATATTTTAGAGTCAATTTAAATTAATCCTGCAAATCTTATTCTAAAAATTGGTTAGTTACTACAATAGTTTCCAGTGTTATATTCTCTTTCATAACACTGATGAAATTATTATCAGCCACCCTATGCTAATCAAGTGCCAGATTTAATCAATTGGATTTAAATAACAATTGTAGTGTGGCATCTTCAAAGCCTTCATGAGTTTAAAATACTGTCTATAATAGTTTTTTGGTGGTTTGTGCCTTTTTATCAACACTCAGAGTTCCAGATTTGGTTATTTATAAGCAGTTATTGCTTATACTTTATGAATATATTAGAAAGTTTTAAAATTTCATTGAAGAAAATTAATTTTCTTTGTAAGCTGTAGTTTTTTGACAAATTGTGGGTGTCAATGATCTTGAATTGATATTCAAGGTCATTTCTATTCCCATTTCCTTAGCTGCAAGGTTAAGCTGCGCTAGTCATGGTCAGTCTGTGAGACCATTCTTAGCTCATCAACACCCTTTGATGCTTCGGAGAGCAAGTAAAGTTGTCATGTAAACACCTTTGATCCCTAGTGGTAGTCAGAAACCCAAAAAGCTTGACAACCATTCTATCCTCAGGATGTCGGTACCGCAATGAAATTGGGATGCAGAGGTTGATGCCAGTCGCTTCGTGTAAAATACTGATAATCAAATGAATCTGGTTAGACTGCAAGCCGACCACAACATAGTTCGAAAAAAGACAGAATAAAATTATGGTAAATAATTTTAATTTTTCGAGTATTGACAATATAATAGGCGAGGAAGGTATTTGCCCTCCACTGGGCATGCACTAGGATGATCTGGACTGAATAATATTATTACGTGATCCAACTTACTAATTAAAGAATCATCTGTGTCCAATTCTATTACAATATTCTGCAATCCACAATGGTCAATTAAAGTAAAAGAATTAGTTAAATCAATAACTTCACTTGAACTCGACATTTTCACTGATCAAAATGGTCGTTATGCTTGAATTGCATGAAAATATATTTTTCAGTTGCTCTCTGTTCTTTTAATACATTACGCCCGTTAAAATTTAATTTCTGAAATTAAAATGAATTAAAATCCATAAAAATTCACAAAACAGTAAATTATTTGAAATGTCCGACAATCCCAAGGCAGCCGTCAAAAATTCAAAATTCAAATTTAGTCAAGAAGATGTCACAGTCAAGAAGTAGACAGTAGTGATGCGCCGATCCGATCCGATCTTAGTTAGGTAGGTATGTTATGGCCACCGAGGTCAATCAAAGTACGATCTGGAACTTTATCTTGTTTATGTTTCAAATATAAACAAAATGTCGGTATAATATAAAATCTTCAATTATTGTTAATTTTAATGTAAAAACTAGTTTTCTTCGGTTCATGTAATTTCTGTTGCCTTGTTTAAACACACTCTTTTTGTTTGAAATAAATGTCATAATATATGACATTTATTTCAAACAAAAAAAGTGTTTAGTTAGATGTTTCATGCGATTTTTTGGAATTGAAAATCGGATCAAATGCACGCTATCCGAAACTGTATTTTTTTGGAACGAAGTTCCATAGCGCGCGTTGTGAAAGGGGGCTAGACTTTTTGCTTGTCAACAATATTTGAATTTTGAATTATTGAGTGAATGACAATATTTGAATTTCGCGCGTTGTGAATTGTTGAGTGTATACAGGTTTTTTTATTTTAAATGATTAAATTTTAATGAAAGGAACTTCGTTCCATCCGGGTGTCCCTTGACACCTCTCAAGTTTTTTTTTCTTTTTAATATTAAATGTGTTAAAATCGTAGACAGAGTAAGTTTTAATAGAAAAACTATCAAAGGACATCATAAGAAAAGAGCTTAGTTATTGAACCACTATCATGTGCGGTTTTTCTGATAGGTAAAATTATTGAAAATATGATTACAAAAACAAAAAACATATTAAAAGCACCCATCATTAATAAATAAATATTTTAATTTCAAAAATTTTTTAGCATAATAATATTTTTACACAATGAAACAAAAAAAAAACTAACGTGTATGATTTCTAAAAGGATACCATAATACCCCCATAATGTGATTTAAAATAATATTTTATGTAATTAAAATAAAATAATTATTTGGATGTATGGCATAGATTCCTTTGCTTCAATAGAATTTATGAAAACATTACCTTTCTGTCAGTACTAGGGATAGGCAAGTGAAAAAATATATCAATCGTATTGATACTTTTAAACAGTATCGATAATTATCAAGTGAAAAATATCGATATATCGTCAGAAATCGTAAAAATTATACTTAGTTTTTTAATTTTCTACATGAGAATATTTTTAGTTTGTTTTTGTAAATGATTTGTTGAAAAAAATCTGAAAATGATTGATTGTCTGTTAACTTCAGGGCCATAAACGTCTCACTGTGATGGTTTAATAATAATAGTATTTTCGTGCACGCGACCATCGTATCTTGTAACATTAAACACGAAACCAAAGTGGCGTAAAAAAAAAACTAAATTGATACGAATACAGATTGGGGTAGCTTGATGTGCTGGCCTCTGTACCTATTAATAACAAATTGGGCATCTGGCATTGTCGAGCGGCGTCATTCCGTCGGAGTCGGTTCTTTTTAATTTTTATTTATACCACTAAAGTGGCAAACAATCATACGGCCCACCTGACGGTAAGCGGTTACCGTAACCTATAGACGCTTGTAACACCAGGGGTATGACTTGCACATTGTAAAACGAAAAAGAAATAGTTGGGTTGTTATGGGTCAAAGTCCCCTAACACAACGTTTCCTCGCGGAGCGATGGGAACCATGCTCCCGGTAAAGAAAATAACTTAACTCAAAGCACTGTTAATTCACTTCGATTTTCTGCAAGGCGGATGTACTTCTACTTCCCCAGTCGGGCAGCTCCAATTTGAGTGGAATTACTCCCTCTATACCTCTCTTAAATAGTTTTTTTTTTGGAATTTACGTTTTTGAAATATTCTGCAGATAAAGTTCTGTGATTTTTTTTGAAGAAAATTAAATCGACCAGTTTAGTCAAAAAATCTAGTCAGAATTACGAAAATAGTAACAATTAGTAGCTCTGATTTAAAAACTATTGAAAATAATTGTCATTTTATGGTTGATTACTATGTATTACAGTGTAAGCAAGCAGATAAACCTAAATCATTGGATTCAAGTATGTTATTCAAAAAAGCCACAGCTAGTAGCGTTCATAGAATAATTAAACAACTAAACTCAAGGAAAGCTCCAGGTCCAGATAATGTTAAGGTTTCCGATATTAAGATGATAGGTGACAGTATATCGCACTCTATTGCCGATTTAATTAATCGGAGTATTGATAGTGGTCTTTATCCGGATGATCTAAAAGTAGGGTGCGTAAGACCTATTTATAAAAGGGGTAAACGAAGTGACTATTCAAATTATCGTCCAATAACACTGCTTTCATCTATAGATAAGATAGTTGAAAAGTATGTATGTGAGCAAATACATGCCTTTTATAGAAAGCACGAAGTGATAAACCGGTACCAGTTTGGCTTTCAGTCTGGTAAAAGCACCTCGGCTCTATTGTCTAATTTTACCGATGAAGTAAATAAGAACCTAAATGAAAAAAAATATGTTCTTGCGCTATTTATTGACTTCTCACGTGCCTTCGATACATTAGTGCACAACCAGATAGTCAACAAATTGGATGACTGCGGAGTACGTGGCCCCCTTCTGACTTGGTGTGAAAATTATTTAAAGAAGCGAACATTCACTGTAAAAATCGACAACATCTGTAGTGGACCGATGTCAGTAACCGAAGGGACAGCACAGGGATCCGTATTAGCTCCATTGCACTTTTTGACATATGTTAACGACATGAGCGAATGCATAACTAACAGCACGTGTTATCAATTTGCAGATGACACCTGCCTTTTAATTGCTGATAGAAATCCACAACTCGCATGCGAACATTTGCAATCCGATTTGGACGCCCTTATAAGAAGGTGTCATGATGCGGGACTAGTAGTTAACGCAAGCAAAACTAAGTTATTAGTTATTAAATCCCCTTACATTAGACCACTCCCCGTACAGTAGCCCACGTCCATGATTGTCTACATTCTGTTAATATTTTAAACTGTAACTGTCCGCCTATAGATGTTGTCAAAAACCAAATATATCTTGGTCTGATTATAGATAACAAGTTTAACTGGAGCCATCACATCGAACGAGTTTGCGATAAATTAAGGCAATTTCTAGCGAATTTAACAATACTAAAAAATCGCATCCCGTTTAAAGTGAAGCTTATGCTTTATTACGCACTGGCAGAATCCCACATACAGTATGGACTTACTAGTTATGGTCGTACCTACAAATCGTATCATAATGAGATTTATAAACTTCAGGTTAGAATCCTAAAAAATGTAGTCTCATCGAAAATAAAAAATAAATATTACGACAATGAAAATGGTCTTTTTAAACACTGCAAAGTTTTACCAGTACACACTCAAGTACATCTTTTATTACTAAAAGAGCAATTTTTTAATGAATCTTTAAGAAACGTTATTGAACATCCTGTGCGCACTCGGGCAGTTTCTAAGAATCGACTTCGTATACAACGCGCCAATAATGTGTACGGCGAGCGGACTACCTGTTATATTGTTCCTCGACTTATCAACAACCTACCCTCGCAATTATGTAATAGTATGTCATCAAAAAATTTTAAATATAAATTAAAACAACCCAACTTTTTATGTATGTAGCATTCAATAATATTTTGATACATTTTAAAATTAACTATTAGACAGACTCATGATAGCACAGGTTTAAACCTCAGTGGTTTTTAGTGTTATTATTATTTAAGTATTGTGCATTATTTTGTAAAACAATAAATAAAGGAAAAAAAAAAAAAAAAAAAGATAAGAACAATAAAAAAAACTCATGCATCGGTTTTTGAAGACAATATCAAAGTTGTATCGCAGCTATTTATTAGACAAACTTGTAATTTGGTTCTAGAAGTGTCACACCGTACACAGATAATTTATCTGTCAAATTCATGATGACTTTTCAGTGTGACCAGATTCAGTATTTTAATACTTTTTCGGTATTTTTTAACGAATTTTTCGAATATTATTATTTTAGTAGGTATATTGCCCGAAGTCGGTATTTTTGGGTATATTTTGGTTAAGAAGTTGGTAACATCATAAGCAATCGTCCTCGCGAACATTGCGAACCAATGTTTGGGCAATTTCGTGAACATCAAGTATCTAAATAGGCCCTGGATTAAGTCTACTTTTTCTTTGGGAGCAAAGATTAGTAATTTACAGATAGGACATGACAGGCGGGCCACCATCGCCAATGTAGGACTATTATTAAACTATGCAATAAATAATCTATAATTTTCAAAACAAGTTATTCATAAAACTGAAAACTTAGAATGGTTAATTCTTAGTTTTTAGTTGTATGAATAGGTAAGTAGATATGTAGATTTTATATTTTCGGATAAGAATTACAAATAGTATCGACTCGCCCTACCTACGGTTTGTTTAGGTGAAATTATTTTCTGCTCTGCACTCTACTTCATCTTTGAGGATGTACAAAAAATCGGGAATTTCCCCAATTAATTACGTTTTGCCGATAAAAGCGCATTGATGAAGCGCATTTTTTCTTTGTTTTTATTTTATTTGATGCATCTGTCCGGACAGCATGTCTGTCTTTCAGCAAAGTTATTTGGCAAAGTGGGATCTTGTTCAATAACAAGTCCTAAGTTATTAAGAGACAGCTTCTTCACTGGAGGAACCGTTTTGAAGACCCACAACAAGTCTGTTATGGGAATTAGCAAAGCCGATCGCAAGATGTTATTATAAAAAAAAAACTTGAGAGGTGTCAAGGGACACCCGGATGGAACGAAGTTCCTTTCATTAAAATTTAATAATAAAAAATAAAAAAACCTGTATACACTCAACAATTCACAACGCGCGAAATTCAAATATTGTCATTCACTCAATAATATTTGAATGCTTGTCAACAATATTTGAATTTCGAGAAAAGTGTCGTGACAACTTTTCGTAATATTTTTTTCCGTCTAGCCCCCTTTCACAACGCGCGATAAGGAATTTCGTTCCAAAAACAATTTTATGAATATAGCAAGGTGTAGGAGGTTGTATCAATGTTTTACTTACTCGAAAATAATGATAAAAAATAACTAACATTTATAGCGATAATTGATGATGATTATTAAACTAAACATGTTACCCAAGAAAATCAGTATTTTTATTGGTTTATTTGCCCTGCGTAAGTCGGTATATTTCAATATTTTTTGGGAGGTTCCTCAGTATTTTCGTAAAAAAATATCTGGTCACACTGTGTGTGACTTTTTGATATTCACGAGTATTACATTACGACATTGTCAATACCCACAACTCTAATCAAACCTTAGTTTTGGCAATAGATAGTGTAATTTTTCACGAATAATCGAGTATTCACTTCAACAATCATTACTTAATTAGTCTGTTTCTGTGTCTGTGAACATTGAACTCCTTCCTTGATGCTGTTTTTGTATTTACAAGGTTGAATTTTCATAAACATCCTGCTTGTCATGAAAATTTTGTGATTGAAAGGATCAAATCAATAACAAATTCTACTTTCAAATAAACATTCGTAAGAAAAACACTGAACGGCTTGTCATAGTGAATCAACTACCGAACTCATTACTTTGCAGAGTAAGACAATGATTAAATTAATATCATTCCAACTACTTACTTTAAAATTAAATGAAGTATTATGTATAACGTGATAGTGTATTTTAATAATGTCAACTGCATGTTTTCAGTATGCATCTCGGAGTGAATATATCAAATGCCTTACAACAATTAGAAAGTGTAAAAGCAGCTGTAGATCAGAGTGATGACCCCAAGTTGAAGGTAATATGTTCTAAAATTATATTTCAAGGCAATTCTTAATCTCAATCACTGTATTGCTAGTAGCTACTTATGTGCCATGAAGCTAGTCCGATAAAATGTGAAAATATAACCAGAACACCTTTCATAAGCTATTGGTGTCTCTCTGCCACTCTGACCTCTGAGTAGAGAGATTGAAGTATGATTGTTAAGTCTGCAGTGTATAATATTTATCCATCATTAATTTATTCTAGCCTCTTGTACTATCCTCTTTCAAACTGACACTGAGTACATTATTTTTTATATTAGTTCATTATTTAACATTGGTTTTATACATATAACATTTTTACTGATCATAAATTAACAGACAGAAACATGTTGCTGGGGAGTTTGTGCCGTTTCTTCTTCCCAGCCAAAACACTAGGAAGTGGAGACGGGTGGGCTGTCTTAATGTAAAAATGAAGTTCTAAAATTACTACCTATACTCCATTTGGTTAGGTACTAAAGGTAAACAATAAAAATGGTGGCTTTCAGGGCTGTTCAACCTTTTAATACAATGGTATCGTATGAATTGAGAGTGAAATAAATATCCTTTTAATTAACTTAATAACAATCTTTGGACCATGTTTTCTCAACATAATTATTTAAATATGTTTATAATTGTACATTTCTCCGATGACGAAAGAACATTTTGAACAAACTTTTGGAAGGTTTTTGCTTTGGTGAGTGAAATGTAAACAAGGAGCTAGTATGGCTAGTACCTGGATCGGGATTATTTTAACAATTAAAATTAATAACAACACAACTAACAATCAATAATAGCAACAAACAAACAGAACAATAACTAATTAACACAATTTATGGAAAAAGGAAACAGAAAAACGAACGAAAGTAAAGTAAACAAAAACTGTCATGAATGGAGTCTGATTACCCAACTTATTGTAATATCAGTATTATCGGTTAAATATTTTTCTTCTATCTTCCTTGCAGTACTACACTCATTTTTTTCGAAATATGTATCAAAACTACTACACAGAAAATTTTTTTGAATACCTGTCTTTTTAGGTTCTTTTTAGTAGGCACATTGCAATACTTTATGACATAATTATAAATTTATATTTACCATTTGATATTAAACAAAGTAGTTAATTATGCTAGTTTATAAAAAGAAAATGTGATTTCCAATGATTTAATACTTAAGTTATTTTGCTTGTTTCATTTCGAAATTAAAAATGTACGAACCTTTTTTATGATTTGTTTACCTGTAGTTAAGTACCTAACCAAATGGAGTATAGTAGTCTATCTTGAATAAATTATTTTGTGATATCTTTCTAACCTTTATGAATTAAGTACTTACATCTAAGTATGAACTGTCATTAGACAGTTTGAAGATAGTTTGTATATATAGCTGTTAATTTTAAAAAGGGTTTTTAATAATTAATCAATGTCAAGCACTATGTCAAAGTATTGTGTCATGTCTAAGAAAGTAAAGAGTCTTATAGACAAATCTAAGAAGTCCGATTTGACATTGCTCATTTTACATGCCACAATAACTTTGTATGAAGGTCTATGTTAGAAATTGAAAAATCTAAATCATAATTAAAGTATATTGAAAAAATGCACTCAAAAATACAAATTAATTTTTGTATATAATATGTTATTACAATGTTCATGTCTTTTGGTTGGTTGCCTGTGTTGTGACTGTTAAAATATGTGTTATGACCAATTAAAATTGATTTTATGAAAAATCGTTATTATTACAAAAATATAGATAAATGTATAATTATGTACTGTATTATTAAATACTTAAATGTATAAAAAAATCTCATATATTTATTATATATTTTTAGCTTTATTTTGATATTTAATCAGTTTTATGCAATTTTATTTTTAAGCAATTGTCAATTACAAAGTCTAATAACCATTTTAAATTTATATGTCTCAAGAATCGGTTTTTATATCAACTGTTTTTTTTTTGCTCTCACTACAAAAAGTATTTTTATAGCTGTCAAATCTTCTTAGATTAATACTAGTATAATATTTGTATGATAATCTTTTTATGTTATTATAAATTTGTATGATAAAGCTTAGTATTGTTATCTTTTATAACTGCAGGCTTCAACTAATGATGACTTGAACATGCTAATTAATTTATTGGAAAGCCCCATACTGAAGAGTATAGCAACACTACATGATTCAGTTGGAATGCTTGCAACACAAGTTGCTCATCACCCATCAATCATCCCTGGTGACTTTGACATCACTCCGGCAGGTAACACTTCATCCACAATTTTAGATGATCAAACTTCTAAAACCAAAAGATTTCTAAAGAAAAAAATATCCTCTTGACAGTTCATTTAATATTTACACATTTTTATGAAAGAAATCATGCCAAAACATCAAATTCTATTTCTGGTGAGAGATTTTAGGATAATAATATTTTAATAATACATTAAGCAGTAAAGTTGCTTATTCATTGTCTGATTTATTTTGAATTTAAGGTGACCTGGCTCTTCAAGCAAGGAATTTGTATGGAGCCCATGAGGGAGAGGAAGAGCAGCGTGTTCCTCAGGTGTCACCACCACATAGTCTGGAGTTTGGTTCTAGCTCTGATAATGAGCGCATACTGGGCCTTGACAGTGGTTCTGTGGACTCTAACATGTCTCCAAAACAGGTGTGTGTAATCTTAATAGGGATTTTACATACAAGGCTATGGTTTATGTGCTAGGTCCCTATCTTTTTTACATACTTGTTACTTGTCCTAACTGACTGATTCATCAATACAGAGCCTAAACCAATAGAGCTAGAAACTTTGGCAGTTGATGCCTATATTGTAAGAATTCACTAAGAGAGGATCTTTGAAAATGTAACCCTAAGGGGTTAAATGAACATACCCAATACCCATGCATAGCCCTGGGTGGGCTGTTAGTGAGTTATATACAGGGAGCTAATTAAAATATTATATTGAATCAACGGTATATAAGTAATTTAATTCCAGTTACCTACTTTATTTTTTGTAGAATCGAGGCTTATTGGACTTGTCAAGGACTGATGAATCCCTTGGTTCAATGTCACACAGCATAGTAGGAAGTGATTGGGCGCAAGTTGAAATCATTAATCTGGTTAATGATGGCACAGGATTAGGCTTTGGTAAGTATGCACATTATTTATTTTGTAATTAGTTCAAGTTCGAATTCAAGGCACGCACCTCTTACTTTTCGAATTCATGTGCGTATTAATAATTAATTATCACTCGCTTAAACGGTGAAGGAAACCAGAAAACATCGTGAGGAAACCTCGGCAAACGACAGGAAACGACGGCATGTGAAGTCTGCCAGGGTTAGTGCAGGTGCACTAAGCCAGCATGGTAGGTCTCTCTCAATCTGAGAGGAGACTCGTGTTCAGCAGTGGGACCCATATACTGGGTTGATAATGAGATGAGTCAGATGACAGAGAGATGACAGTCAATAATACACGAAATCTGGAACTAAACACCTACCTTGTTAATAATACAATATTTAAGTGTGCAAATTGCGTCGTCATTCCGTTAGCCATGAAATCGCTGACTGATGATGCCTATCAACAAATAGCTAAAAAATAAGTTAAGAGAATAAACTCTAGTGTGTTTGTGAACTTTAAGGTATAATCGGCGCTAGAACAAGCGGCGTTATCGTTAAGACTATTTTGGCGGGAGGTGTAGCTGACAGAGATGGACGTCTGAAATCAGGGGATCATATATTACAAATAGGAGATGTGAGTGTGAAATGTTATTATTTAATTTCTAAATGAGGACCTTATTCCAAATTCTATACGTGTTTCTGTCATTTTGATGTCATTATAGTGACACTGTATGTATACTGTGGCAATAGAAATAATACCAATTTTAACTTTTTCTATGTGTTAACACACATTTTTTATTTTATTCCATAACTGGAATAAGGGCGCAAGTCTATACAATTTTAATTATTGAGATATAAGATGTTTATATATCATTATTCTTAGTATATGCGAAACCTCAATATAGTTTGTTCAGAATAAGTAACTGAATCGATTCCAATATTTTTTACACTATGTTATATTTTGTTCCAAAAATATTTAAAAAATGTTACAAGCGACACTAAGTACCTATCCGCAATCATATACGCGCAACACTGGTCACGACGGGGCATTCACAGCGGCACTGGGTGGGCGCGCACAGCGGGGCGGTGTTGAACCAACCACTTCAGTCGCCCATGCTACAGGTTGACGTGTACGTGTCTCGCTCCTGTTCAGTTAGATCGGTACATAACGCGAGCGCGAGCGCGCGGCACTTGTGTTTCGGTTGATCATGTGCCTATCGTATGTAAAAAGCATCGTGTACGTGTAAGAAATGATATGTACACTAGCAGTTTGCGATGATAATTGTGATAAATTGATAAGTGGTAACGTATTCCTGGTAGTGCGGCGGTAAGAGGAGCAATAGGAAATATGCATGATTTATTTTATAAGATTATTCACAAATTACAAACACCCCTACAATAAAATAAAAATGAAATAACACACCTACACTCCTACAGACACTGTCTTGTACATAAACACTTGTACAAACACTCCTACAACAGTTTTTAGTAGGCAAACACTACGAAATCAATGATACTGACATATTTTGGTGTCTTAAACTTTTACGTCATATTCGCTTTGACAAATTAATGACGTCGCGTTTCTAACTCTGAAATTCCTTTCTCAATTTCACACTTAAAAAAAATTAAATTCTTTGTTAAAAAATAAATTTTAATCAAAAATATTTATGAAGGGACTATTCTGAAGTAACAGTTTCTAAAAAAAATGACTTATTTGAATCACATGCATATTTCCTATTAGGCATTAGAGTATTGTGGAACACAATGCTCACACATGAACACATTGCAATGGATACCTTTCGGCCTCCGACAGCCGTTGAGAGAAGATAGTCGAATTATTCTACAGTTACACAGTCTAAGAAGCAAAGAATTTTAGACTACATGGCCTACAATACCGAAAGCAGCATAACAAGGCCTGGCAGCATATTTAATGTCAGCCAGAACTACGCATGGCAGACGTTGTGGGATGATATTTTTAAACACGCCAAGATGATTAATTGTAGAAAGTTATTATTATTTGTACAGTCAGCGTCAAATAGTTAGTGACACTCAGGGTATTCAAATAAATAGACGCAACCAAAAAGTCAATAATATCGGTACAAACAAAGTTTCCATATTGTTGTCAACATTATAGTCGCTCAAAAGGTCGAGACGTTTAAAACGTCATATAGATAGGTTCAGTCAAACCGTCATAAATATGGTTACAGTCATCCCTCCAATGGTATCCAAGCATTTAAACTTTTGAACACTTACTTCAAAAATATGGAACACATTAGAAAAATAAACCAGCATGTTATAGAAATAAACGGTTTCCCAAAGACGAAAACCTCTTTAGGCAATCTAGGGTTGTAATTGCATGTCTATTTATCTGTCAGTAATATCAATGTCAAGTGCAAAACTAAAGCAAGCTAGAAATATGCCTACGCATTAGTGACACCACAAAACATCGAATTATATATTTTAGGGAGGAAGGTGTCTCCGTAACAGATATTTCAAATGAACTGGGAATATCCTTATGTACCTATCGTTTTAGATGTTACTTGTAGTTACCTATCGAATTATTCTCATCTCTCTAGATTCTCATTTCTGCATATTCGCACATATATGTATAAACAAGCACACAGCCCGCCTGATGGTAAGCAGTCGAAAACTAGAGAAAATTGAAAAGATGCAAGCGATTATAGACCTTATTGACATTATTTTGTTGCTTATTTTTAATTATTCATCCACTCTATTACCTTATGTTTAAAATAGCAGTTTTTGAATAATAGTCAATAAGGTTGAAAACTTTGCACCTCTTTTTTGCAAGCACTATCGAGTCTAGTTTTGTCGACGTTCATTGTTAAAATAAAATAAAATGATCATGATATTGAATCACAATATATTTTAATTATGCACTCTTGCTCTATGAGATATTATATAGTCATACTCATTATCAATGAGGTTTAGGTAAATCTATTTTCAGTCAGCTGTATATTGCTAAGTATCGTAAACGGCTATGCACGAAATTCTTTACAAAACAAAAGACATGTCTATGACGTCATGCTTAAAATGAAAAGGACAACAGTAGTTTCTGTTCCTTTCATTTTTGTGTATAAATGTTTTCACATTAATTGATGTGAGAAATAATATTTAAAATGTATAGCAGTAAAGTTTATTTTTCTAATGTGTTCCATATTTTTGAACACTTAGAATGCTTGGATACCATTGGCGGGATGACTGTTACCATATTTATGACGATTTGACTGAACCTATCTATATGACGTTTTAAACGTCTCGATCTTTTGAGCGACTATAATGTTGACAACAATATGGAAACTTTGTTTGTACCGATATTATTGACTTTTTGGTTGCGTCTATTTATTTGAATACCCTGAGTGTCACTAACTATTTGACGCTGACTGTACCTACAGCCTGGCTACAGCCAGTAATGCGATGTTTAATACTTTGAATCCATATTGATTTCTGACATTTACGCGAATATTATACATTGAAATAAAACTACTTTTTACGGATTTTAATATCAATATATACGCGATAAAATCCGTAAAAAGTAGTTTTATTTCAACACTTTGAATCCAGTTTGAACTTACAGTGGTTTACATAAGGTGAAACAAATCACATTGACTACATTTTATCACATAAGGCTGCATTTACGAATAAAGTATTAATGTCTACCTACACTTGAACATTACGACAGTCCAAAGCCTGCAAGTGTGATAGAAAATGTTAACATCAGTTGATTACAATACAATCGCTGTACGGTTAGGTACAGTCAGCGTCAAATAGTTAGTGACACTCAGGGTATTCAAATAAATAGACGCAACCAAAAAGTCAATAATATCGGTACAAACAAAGTTTCCATATTGTTGTCAACATTATAGTCGCTCAAAAGGTCGAGACGTTTAAAACGTCATAAAGATAGGTTCAGTCAAGCCGTCATAAATATGGTAACAGTCATCCCGCCAATGGTATCCAAGCATTCTAAGTGTTCAAAAATATGGAACACATTAGAAAAATAAACCAGCATGTTATAGAAATAAACGGTTTCCCAAAGATGAAAACCTCTTTAGGCAATCTAGTGTTATTTGCATGTCATTCTATTTATCTATCAGTAATATAAATGTCAAGTGCAAAACTAAAGCAAGCTAGAAATATGGCTACGCATTAGTGACACCACAAAACATCGAATTATATATTTGAGGGAGGAAGGTGTCTCCTTATCAGATATTTCAAATGAACTGGGAATATCCTTATGTACCTATCGTTTTAGATGTTACGTGTAGTTGTTACCTATCGAATTATTCTCATCTCTCTAGATTCTCATTTCTATATATTCGCACATACATATATGTATAAACAAGCACACAGCCCGCCTGATGGTAAGCAGTCGAAAACTAGAGAAAATTGAAAAGATGCAAGCGATTATCGACCTTATTGACATTATTTTATTGCTTATTTTTAGTTATTCATCCACTCTATTACCTTGTTTATGTTTAAAATAGCAGTTTTTGAATAATAGTCAATAAGGTTGAAAACTTTGCACCTCTTTTTTGCAAGCACTATCGAGTCTAGTTTTGCCGACGTTCATTGTTAAAATAAAATAAAATGATCATGATATTGAATCATATATTTTAATTATGCACTCTTGCTCTATGAGATATATAGTCATACTCATTATCAATGAGGTTTAGGTACATCTATTTTCAGTCAGCTGTATATTGCTAAGTATCGTAAACGGCTATGCACGAAATTCTTTACAAAACAAAAGACATGTCTATGACGTCATGCTTAAAATGAAAAGGACAACAGTAGTTTCTATTCCTTTCATTTTTGTGTATAAATGTTTTCACATTAATTGATGTGAGAAATAATATTTAAAATGTATACTTAGCAGTAAAGTTTATTTTTCTAATGTGTTCCATATTTTTGAACACTTAGAATGCTTGGATACCATTGGCGGGATGACTGTTACCATATTTATGACGGTTTGACTGAACCTATCTATATGACGTTTTAAACGTCTCGACCTTTTGAGCGACTATAATGTTGACAACAATATGGAAACTTTGTTTGTACCGATATTATTGACTTTTTGGTTGCGTCTATTTATTTGAATACTCTGAGTGTCACTAACTATTTGACGCTGACTGTACCTACTGCCAAATTATTATCAAAGAGCGCAAGATGGCGCGGGCGGCGCGCGGATGCCGCGTGGTTAGCATGTTTTTGTACGGACAACCAAGTAACATAACAACCTTATATCATTGTGATTTTTCTGATACAGTTTTGAAATATTGTACATAGATTCGTTACATAAAAATAGGGTCTCAGGTTTCGCATATACTGAAATTAATATTGTATAGGTAATAATATAACAGACATGTGTATGGTCAGGCGCACCTGATGGAGATGGGGTCGGAGCAGGTGGCGGGCGTGCTGCGCGCGTCGGGGTCCCGCGTGCGCCTCGTGGTGGCGCGCGCCGCCGACCCCGCCGCGCCGCCCAGCGCGCACCCCGCGCACCTCGCCCACCCCGCGCCCGTAGTGCCCGCCAGGTGTGTATGTAGGTAGTGTGTGTGCCGAGAGGGGGGGCGTGCTGCGCGCGTCGGGGTCCCGCGTGCGCCTCGTGGTGGCGCGCGCCGCCGACCCCGCCGCGCCGCCCAGCGCGCACCCCGCGCACCTCGCCCACCCCGCGCCCGTAGTGCCCGCCAGGTGTGTATGTAGGTAGTGTGTGTGCCGAGAGGGGGGGCGTGCTGCGCGCGTCGGGGTCCCGCGTGCGCCTCGTGGTGGCGCGCGCCGCCGACCCCGCCGCGCCGCCCAGCGCGCACCCCGCGCACCTCGCCCACCCCGCGCCCGTAGTGCCCGCCAGGTGTGTGTGTAGTGTAGTGTGTGTGCCGAGAGGGGGGGCGTGCTGCGCGCGTCGGGGTCTCTGGTGTAAAAGGCCGCGGAAGTTAATTTTTAATGAGACCACCATTCAACTTCCACCTTCGTTAAAATGTTTGATTTTATTCATTAAATTATGATAGGAGTTGAGGAGCAGAAAAGTATTGTCTAGTGATAACTAAATTTGATAATATTGTAGCAGCATTACAACTAATACTTAAATTCCATTGCTAGACTCCTGTCGGACCCGGAAGCACTGGACCGCTATCTGTTGGACGCAGGTTTCGAGCAAGTTTTCCACACTCAGCCTACACCCATACCACAAAACTCCAATGCCTCCAGATTCATCTTCGATCGGTCTATCACACCACCACCTGAAACAGGTACATTTCTGCATGGTGTTTCTTTCTTGTTTTAAAATATGTATTGCTGTAATACAGAGACGTCTTTTCGAACACTACCCAAATTTAAGTTCAATATCAGTCAAACATTTAATGACTAGCTTAAATTTATCATGTTTTCAGGCTTGTAGGTTTGCCCATATTTGTTAATCCTTCAATTTTTAGTTTTTGTTTTATGTTTTCCAAATTTCAATTTGATTTAATTTGCATTTCAATCTTAATTGTCCTTTAATTTTATTTTATTTATATCATAAATCAGGTATTCTCAATTTACAAATTATTATTCTTAATTATTATTATATTATATTAATTACAAATGTATCGAGTTAGACTGACAAAGCTGTGTATACGTATATATAACTTGTTCACACAGAACAAACTTGTAATGTAATCTCATTCTACACGGAAATTGTGAATAAGTTGTTGGTGTGCCAATATAAATAAATAAATAATAACTATACCCCCTTTTTAATAATTAACGAAAATAAAATTGGTCTTTGTGAACAATGATCATTATGAACAGCTTCTAGTGTAAGAACAACCCTGAAACTATTTTGTTTCATGAACATAGTCAGCTGTTCCATACATTTATTTACACCTAACTCGACGAAATGTATGGAACAGAGATTTTTCGGCAATTAATAAATAAGATTATACAATAATATACACACATAATATATTATTTTAACTATATAATTAATTTAGATAAACTAATCCACAGATGCAGAGTCACCTGAAGTCGATAGATTCACGGTGCAGCTAAAGAAAGATGAAAATGGTCTAGGAATCACAATAGCAGGTATTCTTAAGAAGAATAAATATTAATGTGTGTTGTCTAAATTAATTATTCCATCACAGCTGAACATCGACAGCCTTTTGATCGACTTGCACTTGTATACTTCGCTTTTAATGTGGATTTATTGAACCAACTGAATTTTATTCAATAAATTCACATTAAAAGCGATTCGCTTACAAAATCTTCATGAATATATGAAAAGTCAATTCGGAATTCTAAACTACGGAATCAAACAGGTTGAAATTGTGATTAAAGTAGCATGTAATCTCTTGTAACGTCATAGTTTTCATATCCAGGATACGTGTGTGAAAAAGAGGAGTTATCGGGTATATTCGTGAAGTCGGTTACGCCGGGTAGTGCCGCAGCGCTGAGCGGCAAGGTGCGCGTCAACGACCGCATCGTCGCAGTCGACGGCGTGTCGCTCGCCGGCAAGTCCAACCAACGTGCCGTTGACGCGCTCAAACAGAGTGGAAACATCGTCACACTCGAATTGGAGAGGTAAATTTTTATTTTTATGTATATTTTTGGTTTTTTGATTATATGGATTATAAAATTCTTACATTAATAAACATTACATATATCCAGTTATCAGACATCACATAGTTGTACCTACCCAGCCCAGTAATTTAATAATAATAATAATTATTTATTAATTTCAGAAAATATACAGTATTACACTATGGTTATATTATTATAACCATAGTATTGTGGAACCCAGTCTCCTCCGCCGAGTTAATTCTTTCATCATCATCATCATATCAGCCTATTGCCCTCCACTGCTGAACGTCCTCTCTAATATATCTTGTGGGTGTGTGAGGAGTGCGAGTTATGGGTGTTGTGAGTGTGAGTGGGAATGTTGTGTATGTGTGTTGTATGGATATTTGGTGGATTCAATCAGTGCTTGCAGTGCTACAAAGTTGATGTGGGTCTCTTGGTGTGGGATGTTCAGTATTTTTTTCTATTTTGTGACCTTTTCGTCAAAATTTACCCCAACTACAAAATCTCTTCACTTCACTTCAAAAGCGAGTATTTGTTGTATTTTCTTGGGATTGATGCCTCGTATTGAATGATTCTTTAGGATGAGGGGAATTGGAAGTCAAGAATAAATTTCAAAGTCGGTTAATTTTATTTGTTGACAGATATCTTCGCGGTCCGAAGTTCGAGCAACTGCAACAGGCAATAGCGGCGGGCGAGTCTGCGGCCACGACCGCCCCGCCTCACAACCCGTTCCTGCACATGCATCGACCCGACTCGCTCACCTCACCCGAACACGACATACAGATGACGCAGCTGCACAACTCGTGAGTATATTTATAACCCGCAGCAAGGAACGTACAACCCGCGTGACGCATCTATGAAAAACAGGATGTACCATAATATACACGATGCATGATAAGATGGTTTATAATTACGGCCCGCGTTATGAATCGCTTAGAAGAACCAAATTATGATTATACAGAGATTATGATGTACAACTTTTTGAAATACCATAAAAAGGTTATACATACAGCTACCATTACAGGAAAAACCGTATGATAAAAAAAACTTGTATAGCTTACATAGAGAACAATAAAATGAGCCCTGGAAAAAAATGTCTTACATTATAGAATCACTGTGGAAAATGCAGTAGAAGAGGTGGTAAGTGCTTCACCGCCTCCGCCGCCTGCCGTATCGCGCCCGCACCCGCCCTTCGAAATGCCTCGCACCCACGAGCAGAAAGAAATCATAAAGAGGAAGTGGCAGGCTATACTAGGTAAACAATGGGTTTTTATTCACTTATTCTAGTTACTGTGAACGTTAAACACCTACTATTTGTTTTTCCAAATATCAATTTGACCATCCTCGTCCTCGACAAAAACGGAAAATAATACATATTATCTTATGTCAATAAGATAATATGTATTTATTTTCCGTTTTTGTTAGAAATTCCGTTACGCGTCACACATGGTGATGGGCAATTCTCGGGAACATTCTCACATCGAGAACTTTACTGTTAAGTTCTTGAGAACATTCTCTGGGTCGAGAATTTATGAGAATTTAAATTTCTGATGACTGTTTTCACGTAATGTATATGTAAGAAGATTGTGTAGAATGTTTCTTGAAGTTTACTTTCAGTATTACCATCTGTAAAACCATGTTTTTCGGTAAATTCTCTTCAGCGAGAACATTCTCGAGTAAGTTCTCGGATAAATTCTCGGGAATATTTTCGTTACTTGCATAGTGTTATTAATATTTCACATAGGTTTTTTTAAATTGAATAAATAATATTTCAATAATCAGTTTTACTAACTACTTAGTGTAAGTACGTACATACGTACGTACTTACACTACTTTCCTATGTACTTAATTATTTACTACCTATGTACCTATCTACTAACCTATATACTTACTTATGTACTCCTTATGTACTGCTTATGTTCTACTTATGTACTTACCTATATACAGCTTATGTTCTATTTATGTACTTACCTATGTACTGCTTATATACTTACCTTTGTACCTACTGCTTATGTACTAACTTATGTACTTACCTATATACTGCTTATGTACTACTTATGAACTTAACTATGTACTGCGTATATACTTACCTATGTACTGCTTATGTACTTACCTATTTATTTATTTATTTATTATACAATTTAATTAGAACGGTCATAGACCAATTACACTAATTAAATAGAATGAATTACATATTACATTCACAAAATTCTACAACTGTCATATGTACTACTTATGGACTGCTTATGTATTTACCTATGACCTGCTTATGTACTAACCTATTAAACTTTACATGAGATAACATGCTTCTACATCTATTTAAATATATAGGTAATTTTCAATAAAATAATAGTAAGTATTGTATTTAAAATTCTGAAATATAATACTAATATAATAATACAATACTAATCTATTTAATTTAAATAATATTATATAAAAATGTAGAGGCTTAGAGAAAAGACCTGGGAAGATTAGTAATCTCCCCACATTTTTTCTATAAGCCTCTCCTTTTTTATTGTTGATTATTTATTTCCGTGCTTCGGATAGCACGTAAAGCCGTTCCCCGTTGTCATAAGAACACATATGATAATAGCGGTAGTAAGAAGCCCAAAGAGCCTGACAAAGTCTATCCTTAACATATTGCTATTGCCCAGATATTGTATTTCGGAGTTCTAATTGCAGATGCTTCCACCGCATCTGGTTGGACTAGAAACCCTAACATAATAGGGAAGCTGGAAGGGTGAATTTTGATTGGGTACTGAATTGTTTTTTTTAGGTGACGAAGTGGAGATCGTAGTAGGCGTGGTAGTCCGCGGCGGTGGCGGGCTGGGCATCTCGCTGGAAGGCACCGTGGACGTGGAGGGTGGGCGCGAGGTGCGGCCGCACCACTACGTGCGCTCCGTGCTGCCCGAGGGGCCCGTGGGCCGCGCTGCCGTGCACCGCCCCGGCGACGAGCTGCTCGGTAACTGCGCACCTGTCATCTGTCATCTGTCATCTGTCACCTGTCACCTGACATCTGTCACCCGTCTCATGTAGTTGTGCCACCCTGCACTTGTGCCTGCGCAGTACTCAATTTTATGATAATAACGGTGGATGCGCCCCACCGTTATTATCATAAAATTGATTACTCTTATAGAGACTTACCTTCCGTCATTTCCGTATGTCCCGCTCACTCCGCGAAGACAGTGAGGGTCATAAATATAATAATAATTTATGTAGGTACTAGACGTGCGCTTGACCGAGGGATAGGTGATGAATGTTCCCTTTTAAAGTATTTTATTATTTTATGATACAGAGGTGAATGGTCACCGTCTACTGGGCATGAACCACCTGGAGGTGGTGTCGATCCTAAAGGAGCTGTCCAGCGAGGTGTGCATGGTGTGTGCTCGTCCTCGCCCGGCGCCGCCTATAGACCTGGCGCCACCCGCCGCCACGCTTGTCAAGGTTACAACAACGATAAACATTTTGATTGATTTTTTCATTTTGATACGATAGTATTACATTACATAAAATAGGACTACAACTGGAAAAAGTGGAATTTTGGGTTAAACAGACAGAAATGCTTGAAATTAAATAGGTATTTATTCCCAAAACTAACATACAAGCTAACAAACATAAAAATTTCATGCAATTGATACATTAGCGGAAATATTTAGGTACATTAAAATTGCTGCCTTTGGAACTTTCTTTTGGAAAATTACAATGGAATGTATATTTTAAGGCCAAGTCGGATGGGAGCTTAGCAGGAGCGGGTGCTGAGGAGGGTGGCTCCCTATCGGCAGGCGGGAAAGTGCGCTCACGTAGTCTTGAGCCGCTAACGGGCCTTGCTATGTGGTCCTCTGAACCACAAATTATTGGTAAGTTGTACTTATGTTAACGGTCATCTACTTCACTATAGAATATAGAATTTAGTAGTGCTAAGCTTTGGAATAAGCGACCTTAAATCAATAAAGTACTCATCACTTCCATTGCAGCCAAAATGGTATGAGATTTTTGAGAGATTGTTATATTATTTTAAAACGTAAATCGTAGTTATACTGGAATTTTTAACAGTAAACATTTAAGAAGAATGACGTGACATCAGTCACAATCACGTTTTTCTATAAACTGTACATAATAATAATTATACATTTTCTAGAACTAGTAAAGGGTGAACGTGGCCTGGGCTTCTCGATCCTGGACTATCAAGACCCGCTGCGTCCATCACATACATTGGTAGTGATCCGCTCGCTGGTGCCGGGAGGTGTAGCTCAGCAAGATGGAAGACTTATACCTGGCGATCGTCTACTTTTCGTTAATGATCAGGTTAGATTTATATCTAGTAATTATTTTTGCTTATGTAACCTTTAAAGTTATTTAGAAAAGGAAAAATTCGACCGCGGGCAGGATTCGAACCTGCGTCTTCTGGTTAGGTACACCAGACGCTATGACCACTAAGCCACCGCGATTCCTACCCGTCATGTCGAATTTTTCCTTCACATACTGAATTTACGTCTTTATGGTGACGTCAGTAACACCTATTGAAGAGCAAGTTTTTTTTTTTTGCTTTTCTACCGACACGACTTCCTTTACAGTTAGTTCAATGTCGAACGATGCCACTTTACCTTCTAAGTATCTTTTAGTATATTTTTGGCATGTTCCATGCTAAGATTTTAAAGTTATTTAGAAAAGGAAAAATTAGACCGCGGGCAGGATTCGAACCTGCGTCTTCTGGTTAGGTACACCAGACGCTATGACCACTAAGCCACCGCGATTCCTACCCGTCATGTCGAATTTTTCCTTCACATACTGAATTTACGTCTTTGTGGTGACGTCAGTAACACCTATTGAAGAGCAAGTTTTTTTTTTTTGCTTTTCAACCGACACGACTTACTTAGTTAGTTCAATGTCGAACGATGCCACCTTACCTTCTAAGTATCTTTTTGTATATTTTTGGCATTTTCCATGCTAAGATTTTAAAGTTATTTAGAAAAGGAAAAATTCGACCGCGGGCAGGATTCGAACCTGCGTCTTCTGGTTAGGTATACCAGACGCTATGACCACTAAGCCACCGCGTCATACCGCGTAAGGTCTTAGAAGGTAAGGTGGCATCGTTCGACATTGAACTAACTGTAAAGTAAGTCGTGTCGGTTGAAAAGCAAAAATAAAAAACTTGCTCTTCAATAGGTGTTACTGACATCACCATAAAGACGTAAATTTAGTATGTGAAGGAAAAATTCGACATGACGGGTAGGAATCGCGGTGGCTTAGTGGTCATAGCGTCTGGTGTACCTAACCAGAAGACGCAGGTTCGAATCCTGCCCGCGGTCGAATTTTTCCTTTTCTAAATAACTTTAAAATCTTAGCATGGAAAATGCCAAAAATATACAAAAAGATACTTATGTAACCTTATTCTGTATAGACACAATGATCTTTGTGTCTGTGGCATTTGGTTGAGGATATTTTTGCTTGGTAACTTTCAGTTTTGGTTTTTGGATAGCTTTTACTAAGACTTACCTGTATAAATATTAACATACTATCACGTTTGTATGCCTCTTTAGGCAGAGGTGTACTACAGTACAGCCACAATTCGTCGGTATGTTTCGACTCCATGTAGGTAATAGGAAATTTCTCAGAAAACCCATTAAAGGCTCGACATGGGAATCAAACCCAGCACCTTTAATCGCCTTCATTATTTGTGAGGGTGATAGATAGCCACACGGATCTGTAGAACCAGCAATCGTGCTAGGTTTTGTTTACTTTACAGCAGAGAGAAAGTTGTGTATTCATAGCCGTCTGTTAAAATCTTAATACTATTTTACCGTTGAAAAGAACCTGGAAGACGCGAGCCTAGAGCAAGCAGTGGCAGCGTTAAAAGGAGCGCCGCGTGGAGTCGTACGCATCGGCGTGGCCAAGCCGCTACCGCTAGCTGACGCGCCGCCGCCGCTGCCGCACACTGCGCCGCCCACGCAGCCCTAGACCACAACAAATATACGAGACAGCCCTAACAGTGCGGTAAGATACTCGCTTATAATAATAGTCGATGGATTTAGTAAAAGGAAACGGACCCTATATAACTGCAATCGCAAATTGGTTAATCTAGAAATATGGATCGACTCTCATTCTGATACAGCAGTCGATATAAATTGCGTCAAAATAAATTGCACAATTCAGCAATTAAAATTAAACCGCCCGCGTGGAAACGTCTGTCTGTAAAAGTGTGTTATCTTTTTCAGATATTAATTTAGTAATTACACTTGTAAGTACAGACGCCAGCAGATCAAGCTATCCAAAACTCAAATTTTCCCAATTGAATATGAACCTTATCGTTTTGCCTTAAAGTTGAAAATCAATAAAATAAAGGACATGTTATGATAGGGAAAATTATCAAGAATATGATTACAAAAACAAAAAAAATAATTAAAGGCACCCATAATTAATAAACTAATATTTTAATTTCAAATTTTTTTTTGCGTAATAATAATTTTACACAATGAAACAAAGAGAAAACTATTGTGTATGATTTCTTAAAGCTTAAATATACCCCATAATGTTATTTAAAATAATATTGATAATAAAATAATAATAATATAATTTGGATGTATATCATAGATTCCTTTGCTTCAATAGAATTTATGAAAACATTACCTGTCTGTCAGTATGGTGTCTTGTCATTCTTGTCAAATCAAAACATTATTTACCTAAATGTCAAACGCAATAATTATTTTCAATTTTTCAGTTTGCTTAAATATTTTTTATTTAGTATCGTAATATTTTTTATATAATCAATCACTTGTTTGTTTTGAAAAGCTTAGAAAGCTTTGAATTTGACACTTGACTGACGTTGACAATAACAATAATGACATCGAATAGAACAGTGTTGCCAGAATCAATAATTACTGCGAGTTGCAATTTACATAATAAATTATAATTATTAAAAATAATAATAACAATAAAAGGGTGGCTTTAAAAAAAATAAAAAATATATACAAGGGCTCCTCAGTTTATGTAATTTCATAAAAAGAAAACCTTATTATGGTTCATAATATTTTGGAATAAAAGCCCAGCCCCCATACAAAAATATAACATGTCCTTTGACAGATTGTGGTAGCTTGATGTGCTGGCCTCTGTACTTATACAAAATGTATGTATTTTAAGTGTATGTTGCGATTTATTGAATATCGCATCATTCTTCAGTCTTCGCACATGTTTGTTTCGCTGGGTGTCTAAAGGTTCCTAATCTTGCCGCACTTGGTATAAGGCAGGGCAAACTCTGCAATTAATTTGTCTCGTTCATTCTGTTCGTTCTCCATCACTTATAGAAATGTTTGAATACTATGCCTATGCAGAACCTGAGCGATGTTTATTAGAATTTCAGTATCCCCGCAGTTATGCGTGACTGATAGAATTTGTGTTCGAATTATGAAATACTTACATAAAAAAAACATTAACTTACCACATCACTATTTATATTGGTAAGTATATTATTACTGCGTTATAAGTATTATTAAGTTTCTTGACGTGGTAACACAATCTGTGAAGTTGATCGTGAATACTGTTATCCTTAGATTAAATAGAAAAAATATTATAATGTAACGATAATTTAATTATTTTATTAGTTAAGAAATTTATGAGTAATAGTTATGGTTATTATCATAAAACTGAACAATGTATGTATAATGACGGCTTTCTTCGATGATATAAACCTTTGACCACAGACTAAAAAGCTTTTCGGCAATCGTATCCTTATTAATAATTACGTAGGGTCGAAAACGCCAAGATAGAAATAACATCACATTCTTCAGTATTATTTTTGTTTGTTTCTTTAAAAATACTTGTGTAGTCATGACCTAAACGTAATTACGACCGTATCTTATGACAAGGTACTTAATAACTTAGTTACGTCTTAATTAAAATACTCTACTGAGTTGGTAAGCAGAAGCACTGGTAGCAAGTGAACTTATTTGTACTTAATTATTATGTTAATCAGTATTTTATACATATATAAACAACTTTGCATAAGTGACCACAGTCTTCTTATAAGTGTACACAGCTATTGTGCGGAGCTTATGAGAAATAATGAGAAAAAGGAGCTACAGCAGTATCTCAAGTTTATTGAAAATAATCAATAGTGTATTACACCCTTTTTTAAAAACTGTTTTAAATTAATCTTGAGGTCATAATGAACCAGTAGAATTTTTATTTCAATTTTATGAAACCGAAAAATGCCTTAGAAACTATTTTTTATGATTTAGAATTTTTGCGTGGAAACACTACCCGCCATGCTGTTTCGGTTCGTGACGTCATCCCATTAGTGAACTATATCACAGCATGATAAACATCTAGTTTGTGTACTATCGGAGTGATGAAACGTCGGCACCCAATATGGCGAATGACGTTTTCGACGTGTCACCAACCTTTTTTTTTAAATCTGAGATACTGCTATTGCTAAGTGGTGTTCCCGTCAGCTATTTGACTATTTTTGTATGATTGCTAACATAATGAAAGCTACTGTTTCGAACAGGTAATTGCACCGTGGAATTATTATTGAGTAAAACCTTCATATGTATAACAGCTTTCAAGTGGTATTATATAAAATGTTTATTTATAAGAGGACATATCAAAATGATCTACGTTAAATAATGAAACTAAACATTCTGTGATGCATTCCAATATAAATATAAGGACCTATGTACTTCGCAATGTTAAAGCATTTTGTCAATTTATTAAGAAAAAGTACTTAACTATAGAAAACAAATATTATAAAATCGTAAAGAAGAGTTGAACCCTGATATGTTTAAATTATAAGATTATTATGTATTTTTATGGTGTTCTGTAATTACGTTGTTTAATTATACAACATCATTATTAGTATAGGCGAAACCTGAAACACGTGTCTAGTATTTTTATGTAAAGAATCTATGTACAGTATTTCTAAACGGTATCATGACAAAATCACAAAGTTATAAGCATGTTATGTTACGTCGTTGTCCATGCAAAAACATGCGCACCGCGCGGCACGAGGCGCCCACGCGCCGCCGCCCGCGCCCCGCGTCGTCTTGTGCGAAATTGAAAGAAATAATTTGGCAGTAGTACCTAACCATACGGCGATTTTATTGCAATTAACTGGTGATAACATTTTTCATCATACTTGCAGGCTTTGGACTACCGCAATGGTTGTGTAGGTAGATATTATTATGTACTTTATTCGTAAATACGGCCGTAAGTAATAACATTTAGTCAATGCGATTAGTGCACCTTATGCCAACCACTTAAAGTTCAAAGTGGATGAAAAGTGTTAAACATCGCATTACTTAACCATAGCAGGTTGTAGGTGTAAATAACAACTTTCTACATTTAACCGTTTTGGCTAGGCATGGCATGTTTAATAATTTAAATCATCACTTTTTACAATGATTGACCTTAAAGTTATTTCAGCGAAGCAAAAATCCGACCGCGGGCAGGATTCGAACCGACATCTTCTGTTTAGGTACACCAGACGCTATGACCACTAAGTAAATTACGACGTAAATTTTGTTGTTGTTGAAATAACTATAAAATCTATCCTAATTGACTTGATTGTAAATAGTGTTCAACAATGTTTACAATATCTTAGGTACTTATCAATGTTTGTGTATGAGAAATACATTGTTACACGACACTTTTTACTCACGTTTTGTACACACGACACTTTTTACTCACTTTTTGTACACACGACACTTTTTACTCATGTTTTGTACACAGTTACACACGATCAACCGAAGCACAACTACTCGGACGGGCACTCGCGACATATAGGTACCTAACTGAACGGGAGCACGATACGTGCACAGTGACCTGTAGCACCCGGGCGACTGAAGGGATGTGGATTAGCCCCTGCCCCGCGTGCGCCCGCCTAGTCCTGCTTCGACCGTGGCATGTGGCACGTGGCATGCCGCGTGACCTGTGTTGCGCGCATATGATTGCGAATAGGTACTTAGTGTCGCTCGGTGTCCTACTCGTAACATTTTTTAAATGTTTTTGGGACAAAATATAACATGATGTAAAAATTATTGGAATCGATTCAGTTACTGATTCTGAACAAACTATATTCAGGTTTCGCATATACTAATAATAATGTTGTATATTTGAGAAGATTTTCCTTACAAAATTATCAAGGTCGGTGTAAGAATCTTAATTAGCCAGGGTTCAAATCTAGCGAATTATTTTTGAATACATTTTTAAATATATAATTTAAAGTAATTATACCTACCTACTTACAAATTTTTAATTATAGTGGTGAAATATACATAGTTTGTAATGTAGGAATATAAAATATTTACCTAAAATTATTGTAATTAGTCGTTTTTGTTAACTTGTTATTACTTACTCTACACACCTATCGTCCATCCCCAAAATGATAATATTATGGTAATTGAGACAAATATAAACTTAATTATAAAATTTGCGTTTTAATAAAACCAACATTAGATTTTATAAAATATATTTTATGTAACAAAAATATAACCTATTTACACCTTTTCGTAAAGTACTATCAATCACATTGATTCCGATGCACTAGCCCCTAGTTGAGCAATAACAAATTAAGTTAACAATTATTTATTACGTTGTCCCTCGCCCTAAACACTAAGCTTAAGTTTATTCCTTATAAAAGTCTTCTATGATGTCTTTGTATTTTTCGTAGACGACGTTTCTCTTGATTTTCAACGTTGGCCCTGTAGAAAAATAATGAAGATGGCAGTCAAGAAATAGTTATGATACTATTTGTAATACTGGCTATAATTCAGGGGAATTAATTTAACAGTAAATAATTAATATAGAAAGAGAAAACTTTTTCAAAATAATCTATTAAGTGCCCATTAAATTATGTTCGACAACTATAATTAGGGTACGTTAAAGTTTAAAGGAATAGCCCCGTTTGATGTTGATAATATTTTTGGCATACATTAGCTAGTACTTATCTATAATAAAAAATATGTTGACATTCAAACTCAATTCAAAGAATACAAACCTAATTCTCCAGATTGTACTGAGAAGTCTGCAGGAAGGATTGCGAATTTCTGTATTTTCTGAGCGTTGGATATGGCGTTTTTGTTGGCGCGAGTTATGCCCTCTTCAATAGCTTTGTGCACCTGCAAACAAATAGTATTTTAATATAATTTGAAGCTTTAATGTGCCAGATCAGTAAAGAGATTTTTTCTTAAGCACAAATGACCACTTCAGTGACTTCACTCACCGCAGGATCTTTACTGTTGACAATTTCGCTGATCTTGGTAGCAGAGCTGCCGAGGCTGGCCACCCATTTTCTTGTCTCGTTGTCGAGGTCATCCAACGCCTCACTAGTCTCTGAATTAACTTTAGCCTGAGAAAGCATTAAGAGTTTAATAGTGTTCTGAAGCTGTGAAAACGCATAAGAAATTAGCGATCTTAGGAGCAACAACAATTTTGATCCGATACCTCTATTAACCCTGGTTTTAAATAATTTCTATAAACGGTTTAAGTACCATTTACAGTTTAAAATCCTAATTATCCAGTGTCATATTTGTATTGACTAAATAAATGTATTGTGTTCAACAAACCACTCTGTGTGTAGGACTCGTGTCTTAAAGAGGTAAACGTGATAACTCAGTGTGTTTGTTATATGTAATCTCTGATTCAATTCTGAAAAATTGTTCTCCGATAGAAAGCACTAACCCCGAGTGACATAGGCTGTTTTTTATTGTGGTTGTTGTGGGTAAAAGCTATCACGGTGTATAAACCTTACCTTAAGCGTAAGAAGTATAGCGAGGAATTTGCGCCTGTCGCCGATGAGCACCGCATAGCCGACGTGCAGTAACTCTGCCTGCACCGCCTGCTCGATCAGAACCGGAGCCACGTTCTCACCGCCCGCAGTGATCAACAGCTCCTGAATAAATAAAGATGATACGTAGTAAATTATTTGGCTTGTGCTTATGGAATCACAATACCTGTTAGTGTCATTTCAATTAAGTGCTATTTATTTGTCGATAAAACAAATATAGTAATATACCTTGCGAACGAGATGCAAGTCAGACAAATACTTAAAATTCTCTCTAAAAATGCAAACAGAAAGTTTAAAATTACTAAGGTATTAAACCTTGTTAGTTATAGAGGGGCCGGGAAAATATACCTTAATTCTTCCAGTAATATACAGTAGGCCGTTGCTATCGACCCTGCCGATGTCTCCGGAGTGCAGCCAGCCCTCGTCGTCGATGGCTTCCTTAGTCTTGGCCTCATCGTTGAGGTAGCCCATAAACACGTGGCGCCCCCGCATCATGATCTCTCCAGGCCCGTTGGGGCTAACAGAGCCACCGAACATGGTTTCTGTACCATCTAAGAGTGCACCAGCCGAGTCAAGTGAAAATCTGTGAAGTTCAAGTGAAGTTTTATTTTTGGACTAAGTAATTCTAATAATTTTTTTTTTAATTTCTTGGGTGTATAGGTAGTACTTATGCATTATTAATAAATAACACAAAATTGGTTTAAAGGACGAAAAAGAATAACAATTTATAAAAGATTATTAAAAGAGCACATCTTCAAAGGCATTACTATAAAATAATTATCTTATTACACAATTTTGTCGTCATGTAAACCGTCCCTAAAATCGTAAAGTCCGTAAAATCTATCTACATCCTACTTAATCGCTAATATTTTGTATTATATTTTTGTATACCTACCGTCTATTTGTTTACGCACTCTGTGAATTGTAACTGATATATATTATGTTTGTTTATTTCTCTTCGAAGTGATTGTAATCTTGAGAAATAAAGTGATTTTAAACCGTAAACCGTATCTTAAGTTTTCGTCTTGAAAATCATTACGCTAATTAACTGAAACAATAGTTACTGGTACTGACTGACCTACATACGTTCCATGGTCTTAGTTGGAGAGTAGGTTTAACGTATCTACTTAATTTATATCATTATTTCTTTACATCCGGATCTGATAGTGATTTCACGATACTGATAGTAAACGTTTAATAAGATAATTCATGATAAACGAAGTTACAAATTATTTATATTTTCTTCACTGATAACTCATTGCTGTGCAGTGAAAAAAATACAGGAAATGTTTTTTTCCTGATAGGTCATACTTTTTTCACTATAAATTTAAGTACTACCTACTACAAAACTTGTGGAAAATAATTGATAGGTATAATCAATATTTGATAATGGCAATAAATAACATTTCTTTGAATCATCAATTATCCAAATGACGTCATTAAAGGTACGAATTGAAATTACCTTTAAAGTAAGATATCTTGTTAATTTATCAGTTTAAACTTATCGCTTTGCATTTGCAGGTGACAGGGTTAAGAGAAATGACCTGTTTATTCAGCTATCGCAGTTACTAATGAAAATGTTAGTGACTAATAATGAGGATGTTATACAGCAATCGTATGATTTAGTAACTACTCACTTAGGGTATATGCTGAGTGTGTGAGCACCAGAGGCCTCGCTCATGCCGAACGCATCAACAATGGGCATGTCTAGAGACAAGAAGAACTTCTTGATATCTGCCGACAGTGGCGCCGCTGCAGTCACGAACGTGGTGCATTGGTCAAGGCCCAGAGAGTCGTGTACCTTGTTGAATACCAGTGACTTGGCCATCTTATAGCCGAAAGATGAACCGTCCATCCTGCAAATTGTGATACAATTGAAATACCAGACTTGGGCATAGTTTTACTGGTATGCAAATTTTAAGCTCTAAAGCCTATGGATGAAATTAAGGAAAAAACAATGATCAACAAAATATTATGTACCTACAGTTTATTACATCTCATCTGAAGGGAATGCGTACTTATATTCTATATGAGAGGCCATACCACAACGTGTTAACGTGATCATTTCTTGGTTGTTAAAAAGGGATGGCGCTATTTAATTTATAGAACGACAACTCTATCTCATTCGGAAAACGATCGCAATAACAAGTTGTGGTAAGGCCACAGGAAACTTGCAAGTTGGAGCAGGTGATTTCTAGAGGTTTTAATGAAGAAAATCAATATGCTATCTAGTGTCATTAAGTCATTAATGCGTAGGTATTGTATACGTACGCTATATTTACTGTCACAGTAAATACAGTGTGTTTTATATAATTGAACAAACAATAGCGAGTACCTACATAATAAAGTACCTATTATTCATGGCCTGCGGTCGGTTGGTAAACAATAATTACTTAATTAATGACATAATTTGTTGGTACTTTGAATAAATTAAATGATCATACCATCCACATTCATGGAACAAAAACACATCGGTATGGAGGTACTACTGACAGTAATCTAATGGAAAAATACAGGGCTATTCCTCATTTACA
Source organism: Acronicta alni (assembly GCA_964056405.1). NCBI lineage: Eukaryota > Metazoa > Arthropoda > Insecta > Lepidoptera > Noctuidae > Acronicta > Acronicta alni. Next base: position 10,459,790 of record OZ043914.1, read on the forward strand.
GTATTAGATGCCTATCTACATAATACCCTTACAATACATTTCTGACTACTATAAAAACGACTACAGATATTATAATTGTGCGTACATGCTAATAAATACTTCAAGCTCATATATTTATACTACATAGCTAATTAAGTGCGAGATACATAGGGATGCATGCTCCAAACTCTACGGGAGATCATTGACCTTACATACCAAAACTTGATCATTTCAGTGATGGTGAAGTCTATTGGCAGACTGTACATGCTGCTTGATAGCGCACTGATTAAAAAACATTGGCATTAATATTATTATTCAGTCCCCATTTAATACTTAAAATAGCTTTCCCCAGGTATATAAAAATCAGCCTGCTGATTGGCATTTTTTTACACACCATAAACTACATATAAGGCTCATGTCGTGATCGACAGATGAAAGTACATACATCATAATATACGTAACATAAACATAACCTACCTTATATTTAGGGTAGGCGTGAGGTAACTCAAACCTATAGTAAGTACCTAATACCTCTTTAGAACCCATAGTAGATCCTGTGTATTTTTTTAATGTAATAACTATTCATTAAAAAAAATCAACCCTATTATTAAAAGTCTAATCGCTCCTTTTGATTCACGGATTACCTAGGTACATGACAACATGTACGTGCCGTACATTTCCAGTAGGTATAAGCTGACAATTTGAGTGTATGAATAGCACTAACTTGGCCCTAACACTATTAAAGTAGGTATACTGACCACATAGGTACTAGATGATACCAGGGTTATGTGATTTTCAATCAATCTTAGAATTGTTGATCTTTCAGTAGTCATTAATTATCTACCAGTTAAAAAAGAAACAAGTCCATATCTCGAACAATTAATTATCAGATGTTACATTACGCGCTTGATTATTCATAATGTATTATCAAAATTTCCTTTTTTGATTTCATAAATAGCATTAAGGAAAATGTCTAATCTGAAATCAATACACCTTTGGGACAGATAACTTAGTAAGTAAGTAATCGGTGATATTATCACTACTACTACTGTTGACGACGATGATACGACTCCCAGTTATCTGATAGTTGCTTAGTCACCTCATATAACACATAACTAGTTACGGAAGTGTGGAGAACTATTAAATAATCATCATCATCATCAACCCATATACTGTCCCACTGCTGCGCACAGGTCTCCTCTCAGGATGAGAGGGATTAGGCTATAGTCCACCACGCTAGCCTAATGCGGGTTGGCAGACTTCACACGCCGCGCGCCGTCGAGAAAATCTCTAAGGCATGCAGGTTTCCTCACGATGTTTTCCTTCACCGTTTAAGCGAGTGATTATTAATTATAAATACGCACATGATTTCGAAAAGTCAGAGGTGCGTGCCTTGGATTCGAACTCGAGACCTTTGACTTGCCAGTCTCAGGTCATACCACTAGGCTATCACTGCTTATTAAATAATATAGGTACCAAATACCTACCTAATTGCAAAGTTTGGAGGCTGACTGAATTCTATATTATCAATGGTTCCCCGATATATGGAATTCTTAAATTTACGGCACTGGGCTCAAATATAACTGTCTAATTTCCAGTGTTCTCACTGTATGTGTTTGATGTGGAATCATGTATCGTCTGAGACAAAAAGGCGCGAGGGCTGTTAAATGCTGAAATAGAGCTAAAATATTAAAGAGGCTGCTAAAATAAGTTTGGTTGTCTCACCCGTTGATCCTGGCAAGATGGTACTGAAGACCTCTTTCCTTGGCGCACAGAGCGATTTGCTTCTTGATATAGCCGCTGGACGCACCTACCGCCATTATCTTCTCATACATCTTCTCCCAGACGCGAGGCACGCCCAAAAACCTGTCATTAGATTTTTTTTAAAATTGAATTGTAAAATACCCGAAGTATCGATGTCTTAATAAAAAACTAAAAAATATCAAGGCCGCATTTGTAACAAAGTTGATGAGCCTAATCCATAGCTATACAGTTATAGCAGACAGACGCTACAGAAGCTAAGTAGGGCAAAACTAATATTATTTATTTCAATTTCAGGAGAGGAAGTCCTCTCCTAAAATTGAAGAAATTCAAGCGAAGTAAAGGGAAAAAATAGCTAGATCTACTGAGCTTCCTCCATGTGCAATGTTAGATGAAAGAGGGGGGATAAACTGTTCATCCCGTTCCTGCTCCATTTTAAACGGTTCATGTAGATGTACAGATGACCTGGTATAGGTCGCTGGGATTCGTCGGATGCAGTCGGCTTATAACCGGTCCTCGTGGAAGTCTATGGGGAAGGCCTTTGCTTAGCAGTGTTGCTGATATTATGGTATTGATGAAACGGGTCATTGTATTTCAGTACAAATAGTAGTAGGTATCGAAAAATATTTTATTACAGTCAAAAAATAAAACTTCTCGTAAAAAGGTAACTAAACTTTAGAGATCATTAGCAGAGTAAAAATGATGACCATGAAAGATATCACAAACAAAAACATCGTCTCAAGTTAACTGAATTATTTTTATACAACACTTATAGCCAGGTAGGTATGGGATAATTAAATGTAGCCATTGTTATTCTTAAGTAAACCGTAAAATGACCATGTGCCATTATTTATCTATACCTACATTTTTAATCTAGGAAATTATTATTTTTAATTAATTATGGCTAAAAACAATTCAAATCCCCACAATTATATTGTAATGACTAGCAAGCAAGAACTCTAAACTCTACCAGGTAATTTCCCATGTCGAAACACGAATGATATGATATAAGAAACCAGTTTCCAAAACTAGTCTATAATGATAATGACTTCACGAATAAATAACTGCCTTTACTCGAACATTAATGTTAAAATGTTTTTGTTGTTTAATTTTTTTTATCCTTTAAGTTTAGACTTTAAACTTGTTTATTACCTGCATCATATTACCTAGTACACTGCGTTGCGCATAAAATACATTTCGTGTAGACATAGGGTCGTAGCCCAGCAGGGGATACTTACTGAGCTATAGTATTATATCGTTATTATATTTATTTGGTTTGATAAAGAAACGGTGACACGACGATTGAAAAAATGGTTTTTCGATTGTGTCTGCCGTAGAAATTTTAGAACTTGTATTGGTTTTCCAGTGCAAGAGTGTGTTACCTCATACTATCTTCCACTAACTTTAATCAGATCCCAGGTACCTAGGTTTAATATTCGGAGATCGTTACCTCGTCGGCCTGACTTCCTTGAGTGTCTCAACGATACTGCCTTTGAGCGCGTCAGGTTGTGCGAAGAACACTGGGATAGCGTTGGATAGAGTTGTGTAGATGTCCACCACCTGAAGAAAGAACAAAGAAATAAGGTTATAGATGGGCGGCAAATTAGTACTTTACACCTTTTAAAAATGTAGATCCGAGTGCGCGAGATTGCTATTATCACGATAAAATGACCTAATAGTTTACCCGAAGACCTGTACCTTAACGAGTCATGAACTTATTTTTTAATTGAGGATATAAGGTGGGAGAGGAATGTACCTAAGTTTCTAATTAGGTAACGCATTTTGTTTTGAAGACTGCCTACGTCCATGGAAAAACAGCTTTATGGTAACATGAATAGAACGAATTTACAATTTGACATTCTATCGCAGGATATTATTAATTGCAGGCGAGTCGTTATTTACAGCCAGTTATTTAGGTCCGTCTATATTAATCTGGGACAACATTTGCGTTAGATCAGCTACGGAGTTACACACAGATAATCATAATTATAGTCATGGTTATCTCGCAATATTTACTAGTCTTACCGGAAGGGATAAATTGAAGGTATTCAATTAATCTATTAATTGATAGAATGACCTTTATCACTACCTACCTTTATTACTAGCACTTACTACAGGTTATAGTTATCTACTTAGGTACTTTTTCATGATGGGTAATACAAGAAACTTTGTAATTAGCATTGCTAAACCAAAGGAGGTTTTAGCACTGACCACTAACCGAAACAGAACTAGAAGTCTGTTATTTTTGGGACTTGTATGTTACTATTATTAACGAGACCACAGAATAAGCAAGACTGCAGTTAACTCGAACATGTTACTGATACAATTACGATCAGAATTAGCATTGATGGCAGACCATCCACCTCAGGTGATTCTACGATTCAAATTCAACAGTTAAGTGTCGACAACCGTGTCTGTTACCCGCCAAAATAAGAGTACAGGAGAAAAGTGGCGTCGTTCCCACCTAGCCTGCGACGGCGGGCGATGTATGTTGGCTTAAGCAGAGTGGAGGTGTTAGCTCACTGCACGATTTAGATCAGTGGGCTGATCTTTCTGATGTATGCTGGTACAGACCTGTGCAGCGACGTGACTGAGCGGCAGGAAGGAGATGATGCGGTCGTGAACGGGCTTGAGGTCGGCCACACGCTCACTGATCGAGAAGGCGTCCCACGTCAGATTATCGTGCGACAACATCACAGCCTTCGGGGGGCCCACTGTGCCTGACTACGTTGAACAAAGAAATAATGTAGATATTAATATAAATCTTGAATGTATCTTTATATTGACGGAGTCGTTTCTTTTTTCCAACACTGGAAAGATTAGAAGAGTGAGCAAGTAGGTAACTAGTTGTGTCTTTGTGGAATATTAGGTATTTTTGGTTTATTTTTAAAATTACTTGGTATTGGTAGGTAAACTAATGGTTTCATTTATCATAATGGTACATACCAGGCTCGTATTATACTGTAATCAAGAGCTTGTTTGACGTACCTAATACATCTGGGGTTTACCAAATACTAGCATGTTATATTCTAGTTCATATAAGGGATTTCCATAAATATCTAGGCATTTGTAAATTATTAATATATTAGCAACTTTGATTGTAATGAATCGAAACCACTTGTTTGTTGCTTGTGGTTTGAACCTACTTGCTGCTCCTTATAGGGTAAAAGTCTGACGTGATGTTAGCTATTACCGAAACGTTGATGTCATCGTTTTGAATTTAATTAATTAATTAAGCTAATCGATTAAGTTTTTCGTAAAATTGGGGGTTCCATCTTAGTTTCCAACTTGTGATTGTGATCAGTGTGTTCTAAAAGTTAAGACATCTCAATCTTCACTGGAGTTTACGCATTGATATGGGGTTAATTAGGAAAAGTGGACATCTTAAAATGGTTTGAATAACTTACGGTGTATACTAATGTGCAGCATTCATTTACGGCTATAGTCTTTAGGACGCTGTCAAGTTGCGAGTTGGTCTCTTTGGCTCCCATCTCCATAACCTGATTCCACTGAAAAATAAAATAGGTGATCAGGTAAAATACTTTCTACTGCCAGCTCATTTGCTTATATGACGTTATAAATAATCAAATATATTTTGAAAAGTAAGTAGCTTGTTTTGTAGATACTGAATACTGGTTTCATACCTCATCAGTACCTTAGTTGATGTATTAGGGATAAAATCCGAATCTTTTCTAACTTACACTATAGACGCCAGGCACGGAGGTGTCGACATCACCCTCCCATTGTATGATGGCCTTTAGAAGGGGCAGCTTGTGTCGAATTGATAAGATTTTGTCGAGCTGCTTCTTGTCTTGCACGGCGCAGATGTTGGCGCGAGACGACATGAGGCAGTGGTAGCACGCGTCAGCCGAGTTCGTCGTGTAGATACCCGCTGCGTAACCACTGCAAAAAATCATAGGTACTTGTAACCTCAGAAGGGTTAAAATCTGACATTGAGCAATTTATTTGCGATATTCGTATTTAGAAGCCATAGCGGATTCTTACCAATTTTCGAAAATGAATCAGAATTTATGACCAGCCATTTAAATATATTTGTTTATGTTTAATTAAATATGTCTTGCAGACCTTACATTTGACATTGAGACGAACATATTATGCAGGGTTTTTTTTGGGTTGAGTATTTTTATGTTTCCATAAAGACGAGAGTGAAAATCAAAACGGTAGGTAGGTATGTCGTTGATCTGTAGCATTTCAAAAGATCTACCTTCGTAATAGGTATATGGAATATCCGGAATACAAATAGTGTGAAGTTCATTATTAATTAATACACGCTGGAGATACATTTCCTTAATGATCGCCACAGGACGGGATGCAGAAAAGCGTAAACATTTTTAATTCCGTAAAGCAAATAAGTTGATATCTGAGGTGGAGTTTACAAATGTTATTGGATTTGGCCTTCAGTCATAAATATTACTTATTTCGTATAATAAAACTATAAAGGCAATAAATAATAATAATCTAGGTAACCCGGCAAAGCGTTGTTTATCTTGCGAATGTTATATAACAGTTATAGGTAGATAGTAAACATAACACCGGTACCTAATCTATAATCTTTTGATGAGCGCAAGCAAGCTACAATCTTATTGAATTTGTCCTTTTTTTGAAAAGAAAATTGTAATACCTACCTATTAATTGTGGACTTTAAAATAAATAAAAAAGATAAAAGATATTAAGGCAGGTATTTTATTAAACAATTTAGATGTTTAGTGGATTGTTTGGGACATAACTACCAAAAGTCTTGTTAATAATTATAATGGAAAATAGAGATTTCCATCATAACACAATACAAGTGAGTTAACTTTTTGCGTCAGAGGCAAATAGATACAGGAAAATTAATGTCATATTTATACGGTTGGGTAAAATCCTCACTTTAAAAAAATCTGACGTCATAAACACATAAGATACTAACCCAGCGTGTATGGCTGCTAGATCGGCGACAAACCATTGCTCAGAGTTGAAACCGAGGATGCAAACTGAGTGGTGTCTCTCCAGGCCTAACTTTATGAAAGCTTTTGCCATTGTGCGCACGCGCTCCTGGTACTGCCTGAAATTACATGTTACATGTACATAGTTATATCTAAACTTTTAGAATATACAGACATTTTGTTACAATATCTATATGTATAATAATAAGCATTAATGATATCTAAAGTAGGTAACCGTAAGGCGATAGATTTGTAAACAGAGGAATTATAAAAAGTACGAAACAAGAGTGTTATCTAAGTATTAACAGCTTATTTAATTCCATTTCTGCAATGACAATTAATGCACGATTTTATTTATCTTGGCAAATTTTTTTTTTTCATATCTTAAGAATTAGTTGGGCTTATGCTTATCTCTACGGATTTTATAGAAAGAAGGAATTACTTGAATGTGATTTTGTGCCATTTTCCGTCTGCTTTTTTTGTGGCTAGCGCTGTGGAATCGGGGTATCTCGCTACTGTTCGGTTGAGAAGACCGGGCACCGAGATGGGTGGCTCTGAAGCCACTCCTCGGGCGGCCATATGAATCTTAACATAGCCGCCGGGAGCTGTAGTGACGAAACTGTCGGACGGAATAACTTGATCTGGCCCTGCAAAATTAAATTTGCAATGTTATGTAAACATGAGTGAAAGCAATCATAGGACGAATATTCGATGCACGTGCTAATGCATAATTCAGGATGTTTATTATTAGTTCTATACGGGCAAATGACTTGGTCGTACCTAGGTACGGCTTTGTTCTACAAGCTATCGTTATCAAACAATAATACATTGAACTTGTTGCGAATCAGTTCGCTGAAGGGTAGGTTTAATTAAGAGCGCGCCATTGTTATATTGCATTAAACCTTGATAAGTACAGTAATTTAATAAAGTCAACTTTTCCCTTATAATCACTGAAAGACAACGTAAACGAATGTTCATGTTTACTTATCAACCTTGATGGGTTTGAAGCAATTTTCCATTGTTTTTTAGACTTTGTTTCTTGTAATCGGTGCAATAAATCAATATTATAATGCAATTTATATTCTCAAGACGTTATAAAAAGTGTTAACGTTAAATTTGAACATTGATAAATCAAGTAAGCTACGATGTTGCGAATAATTTCAGTTTTTAAGTTACATATTATCGTTGATTACTTACGTACTTACCTGAATAAAATAAGATTAATGATGTACATAATCTTAAATACTTCTACATTTGTTTTCAAATGGTCTTTTGAGCATGAGCTATCCTACTTACTTGTTCAATTTAGATGTATTTTTAAAGATTTTATAGTAGGTTAAAAACAGCTGAGCTGAAGGCCTCCTCCAGAGAATGCCAGCTTTCTTATTTTATAAAAACAGCTATAAGAACATAGTGTTAAACAAAAGCATGTCTAATCGGAAATAAGCTTACATTATGTCAAAGAGATAGAGAGCTTTTTAAGTTTAGGTAAAACAGCTCTGGACTTTGCTTAATTATAATACCTACATACAAAAACTGATTACCTACCATTCAAGTATTTATCGTGGCTTATTCCATTGGGTACTTGCATTTTATTAACTTTTACTATTTCTTCGCCGTTTTCCACGATGACTGTTGTGTTATTCTGAAACCAACGTCATTAATTAGTGAATACCTATCGGTTATTATTTGTATCCTACATAGGTTTATAAGGATAGCACTTACAAAGTTATCACAGGAAAAGAAATCACAATTAACAATGTCCAATATTATTAATATTAAAAATAAAAGATTTTTCTTTGAAGTAATTTAGGGCTAGGTATTACAATAACCCTATTATAATAACCTATTATAATAACCATTTAAATATAAAGATACAAGTAGAGTTTCAGACAGCGAAGAAAAAACAGACGATTACGTGTATAACTATTTATACCTAGTTCCATCCACGGTAGCCGTTATTGAAGAAGATGACCTTCAATAAAAAACTGAATTTGGTTTCTAAGTTTAAATACTTAGATCTATTGTGGAAAATTTCTGGATTACAGTAAGTACCTAATTAGATACATGATATTAGACACTAGATGTGTATTTGCACGCTGTACATAGGACTATTATTTCAGCAAAACACTACAAATATTTTTTAAATCGACCCGGATATTATAGTTATTTGTTTTATCTTCTTCTATCGTGGCGGCAGAGATGTCTGCAGGTTGATATCAATGCGGACCGTCCAGGGACGATCGTCTAAAGATGTCACTCATGCTTAGAAATAGTTTAGTATTAACTTTTTTACCATCACATTTCCTAATTTTCAGGAATAACGTCTCATTTACGATCCCAAAAGCGATAAATTTTTGACAAGTACTAAATTACTTTATTGCATGACATTCAAATTGTTGAAGAATGACCACCTGTATAATGCGGAATTGGTAGCAATAAACTTCGTGACATGAATATGGAGGCTAATAACTCAAGGGGTCAATGTAGGATACAGTGTTAATCACGACAAGGGCGATTAACTGAACAGTTCATTGCACCATAAGCTAAAAGTTACACCCTCGTTTGTTCACCCGAACATTGGTTTATTAGAAGCTATAATTTTATATGTAGTAAGGAACTGATTCCTTTTTTTAATTTCGGCAATCATGTCATGATATTTGAAATGGTTTCATATTTATTTATGTCTACCTATTTTATGTTTCTTTAAGTACCTGTAAAACAGCTGTTCAGCATGACTAATTTCGGTTCTTAGTTTTTTATTACCAGGCAAATTATCTGCGTAATGGATATCGACTTCAAGGCGAAGCTTAATTATCAGGGTCGTGGAATTCAATGTTCAAGGTGTATGCAAACGAAATTACACGATAGTGGGTGGATCCAGACACCACCTTCAAACATACGTAGGTACATGATAACAATATCTTACCTAGACATTTATCTGTTTCTTTCTTATTTTAGATGATTCTTAGCAAATAAATGCATGTTACCATTAGTATCATAATTATTAGCAGAAATAATCACTAAAATCCTAGTGATAAAAGCACCCAGGCGCACGCGCATTTATCTATTTTCGAGATAATTTGGTTATCACTTGCTTTGTAACTTGTGTACAGAGGACTGAGGACTCTACATAGTTTTTAAACTTAGGAACTTTTATAAACTTAGATCACACCTTTATGGAGTTTTTATTACCAAACCGACCGAATCCGAGCGCACTATGGACCGTTCTAAACAGACCGGACTGTTCTGATAGAAATCCGTGCTCATCTTATGGGACAGTAATGAGTGGCCGTCGAAAAAAACTTGGTTTTGATTAGATAGAAAAAATAAATGAATAAGTAGTTTCCTAAAGGGTACTGACTCTATAGGTCAGCAGTTCCTAAGATTTTAGAACACTCAAGAAATATATTGTATTATATGAACCCTAATGGTATTTTATATTTAGTGGCGCACGACACTAAATACATTTTGTTGTTATGAACCCTACACCTAATGAGAATTAATAATAAATACTGCAATTTCAAATAAGTACTTAATGGAAAAAAAACCTAGCTGAGGGATCCTGGTTACTTTTCTACGAAACCTTTAGGTTCCATATCCATAGTGCTGGTTATTCACTTAAACACTAGCGTTTTTAATATAAAATGTTTAATATTTATGAATAGGTAGGTTTTATTTATTATTCATAAGGCTGAACTTTGGTTCGGCTAGGTAGACTATAACTTGTAGATACGTAGGTACCTAAACGTACCTAATGTACTCAAATGATTTATATTTAGTTACTTTTATTTCTATAAAAAGTACTAATAATGTTGGGAATTCTAGAATGGAAGGCTAGGTATTCAAATGTGTTTCTAAAGTGGTACCTAGAATGTTATTGTAGCTATACCGAGTCGAATATTTAATTTGAGTTTTAATTTAACTTCAAACAAGTTTCCTTACTTGACTAGTTTGGAAATATTAGGAATCTTTGTACCTAGTTTTAATTGAGATAATTGCACTGACAAATTTGCAAACTTAGTCTATGCACCTGAATACTAAGCAGTTAAGTTAATTACTAATTCAGCAATGCATACATGGCAAATGCTCTTATAAATTATGTAAGTTTACTAATTGGTTAAGGGCCATAACGGCACTTTAGCAATTAAATTTTTAATATAAAAATTATTATCAAATTTTATAATAAACACTATCACTATCTACCAACGATTACGAAGTTACGTTTAATATAAATAATAAATATTTTTTAATTTTTTAATCAACAGGAGTTTGTAATTTTTGATAAAATTCCAGTAATAATATTTTCTTTTTTGGTACCTACCTAACTGTATGAGTCAAAAACTCATAGATAACAGTCATAACCTTTTGCGCGGGCGCTTAGTAATTAAGTACCTACCTATTTGTTTAATCATTAGGCATTTTATATTTAGTGGCGCACCTGTTTATATCTTAGATAATGAAATAAATAGGTATGACATTAAATACATTTTGTTTTTACATTTATGCTGAATATCAGAAATACACTAATTCTGATGCGTTGTAATGGGAGACAGCCTACCTACCTAAATAAAATTCAATTATATTAAGTATATGATGATGAAAATTGATTAACTAATAATATCACAATATTTACATCGTTGATATAACTCGGACATCTTTGAAGGTTATTTTGCTCATTAAATACTTGCTGTATAAATAAAAATCTGGTGGTTTTCAATAGCTGAGGGACCTATCAAGAGATAATGTTCACTATGCTGCACTACCTGCCTTCCGGGAATACAATGTCTGTATTTCCGAAAGATGATGGTCCTTGGGTTCAAGTTAGTACATAATTTTATAAGCAAATACTAATAGAATAAGTAATTTAGATCTAGGTACATTAAGAATATAGGAACAGTACCTACCTATTTTACGTAGACGAGATAGGTACCTAGGTACTGTGTCCAATTTGAAAATCATAATCGAACGGGAACTACCTATTTGAGTATGTAGAGTTGCCAGTTTCTACCTACCCACGTGTAGGGATTAGGGACCGAAAGTAGGTCGGTATGGGTACCAGTCCAACTTCCATACGGACAAGATAAATTTCCTCTGTTTGTTCAATACACGTTGAGACTATCTTAAAATAATTGAGTAAACTTAAATTTAAAGAAAATCAAAGTGCAACATTCAATACCTACCTACATGATACATGTATCGTATCTACTCTTTTAGTCGGAATTTTCATATACCAATAATTGATCGATACCTACTCAATATTTTTCTACTAAACGTAAGAATGATACATAAAAATATTCGGTAATTATTTCTCTTTTTATCAAAACTACTTAATCTATATTTACAATCTATCTATAAAATATATCTGACTAATCTACCTATTCAATATCAAGTTATATAATAAATATCAAGCTATTTATATCTTTAAGAATCTACTATGTACGAAATATATCTATAGGTAGGTATTAGATACGACATGTAGATTAGTTAGATTATAATATTATCTAGGAAATCGCTTAATCAGTTTTTTTCCACCTGTGCGTTTACATGTACACACGACGACACATCAACCTAGGTATTAGTTTTGCCCTTTGGAGCACTCTTATTTAATGTTTTTTTTTGCGTATAATAACTATAGCTCGACATAGTCGTGTGTCCAGCCTAGATTTTAAGAAAAATAAGGAGAAGGCTGTATAAGCATACAAAAGTTATATCTATAAACTTCGTGCATTTTATATTTTGTACTCACGTTATGCGGTTAATTGCACATAACGCATAGAACATGAATCATCTAATTCTTGTTATGGTTTCATATCAATACCTACTATTCACCAAAAATATTATCAGTTCCCAACTTCGATAGGACAAACCATCAGTCTAGTCATGAAATAGAAACGATGATTCATAGTTCCGGCCGGCCGACTTGGAATGTATGAAGAAATTAGCGCACCGTCGATGAAACTTACAGAAACCCCATTACACTTCACCTGACCGTTGACCTCGCTAACCGCTTGTTACCTCAATTGATACGCAATTACGCACTGACAACACCAAATAATGACACGTCGTTCGCTAATTAATCATTAATTTAATGAAGCAATATTAGACGTATAATGCAATTTCAATTACCGAAGTGTTTTATGCTTTTGAACCGACTGCGACTGTATAATTAGCCAATTCTAATTCTAACAACAATAACAAATCCAATATAGTCCAGTAGTGGCAAGAGTGCCAAAAGCGTTGGGTACTTGTACGTAGGTACTTGCAATCTTTGTTCAAGAACTTGGATCAGGAGAATATTTTAAAATGACAGAGACAATGACGTTGTTAAAAAACTTTCATTTTTGAACTTACTTTCTTTTTGTGACACGATTTGTCATCTTACTATAATTTACAGATTATTATTATTTTTAAATGTAGACATTTATTCTGAGTAACTACCAAATGACGATAAATTTGCAAATTACTTTCAAACCAGTCCGGACCGAATTTAAGTGTTAGGTAGGTACTATAATTTTAAATTCGAAGTAGGTATCGAGGTATAAATTCGTACTCGTATAATTATGTGCATTATCGAGAACATAGTTCTGGATTCAATCAGTACAAGATATAGATAAAAAAAGCGAGAAAAAAATTTAGCAGGCAAAGGAAAAAGTAGGTAACGCTGTTAATGTTAAAAGAGTCAAGTTTCAAGTAAATATTTACAAGCCTCTTATAATTTCTCTCCTCCATCGCGTATTTCACCATTTTAACAATTGTATATCAAGAGCGTTGATCGTATTTACACCAATCTCGCAGTCTTACCGGAGCAGTTTATCTACACAACTAATACGAATTCGATCTTCTATAAGTATGTATTTAATACCAACGTTAAAAATAATGAGAATGACTTCATCAAGTCTAATGAATTCGATTGTTATAAATTAGTAAACATTCATTCACTTTTAAAAACAAATAATGGCTAAATTTAATTTCAGCTTCAAGTGTTTTAGCGTAGTCAGTAGTTACTGATTACGCTAAAAAACTTGGTTAACTTTATAGCCATATAAGAAATATACATAGGAATACACACAGTTCGGTTTCGGTATTTTTAATTCACATTTAATACTATCAGGCGAGCCTATTGCCACAAATCCAAACTCTCAAAATCAAAGAATTTAATAGAAAATGACACTTCTCGACCTGGAAATCGAACCCACGCGTAGCTGTCGCGCTTACGAGTTACGACCACTATATAAAAGACATTTTGTACCTACTTATTTCTACCACTAAACACAGATCGTCCCTCAGATTGAGAGTTTAGGCTAGAGCCTATCACGATGGCCTAGTCGTTGGCAAATTATTGCAAATTGGCCCTTAGAATATGTACGAACGTAATGTTAAAATAAATGTAAATACTTTTTTTTCTCATATTTCATCACATTAAAATAAACAGCGAACTTAAAGATAGCTAAAAAAATTTAATATAAAGTTTATAAATTTGGTGTAGCAATTCGCGTCCACCTTATTTTAACCATTAATAATAAAAAAATCAAGCAAAAACATAATTACCTTTATTTCATACTTTAACATAGAGGTCTAGAAACAACAATGTCTTCTAAATTTCATATAAAACAATTAAAAACTTGCCGTCAAACACGGTCAGTTCACTATTTTTTTGTTAAAATTTCGCACGTCTGCACTCTTTTGCTGAGCAACCTAAGATCAGTAATTTTTCTAAACAGGAAGGGTTGCTCGTATGGAGCTTTGTCTATGTGTATGTACCCCTTATACATCCAGGCATTCGAGGAAATGGCTTTTGTTTTGGTTAGTGTGTTAGTATACATATTTTCCAATATTTTTAAAGAGAGGTCCGTCAAATGGACGCGAATTGGTCTGTGGATGCGAACAGGCGAACTTACCCTACATAGGTATACACACAGTTCGGTTCCGGTATTTTTAAGTCACATTTAATACTATGAGGCGATTCTATTGCCACAAATCCAAACTCTCAAAATCAAAGAATTTAATAGAAAAACCCTTTGACACAATACATCTCTATATGGAAATCGCACCCACGCGTAGCTATCGCGCTTACGAGTTACGATTACGACCACTATATAAAAGACATTTTGTATCTACTTATTTCTACCACTGAACACAGATCGTCACTCAGATTGAGAGAGTTTAGGCTAGAGTCTACCACGATGGCCTAGCCGTTGGCAGACGATGAGAAAATTTGTTGAGCATGCCAGTGTCCTCATCAATGTTTACCTTCAACGTTTTAATCTAGTCATGATTTCATAAGACAGAATGGGAATAAGGTGCAAGCCTTGTAGTCTACCTCGAGGTTTATGAATTAGCACTCCACATCACTAGGCTATCACTGGTTATTATAATATCAATTATAACGTACATTATTCAATATAATGGTCGTATTTTGCGCGAGATACGGACATGATTATAAACTAATGAAAATAAGTTAATTATCTTTTTGCGTTTATGTAATGCGATCGTCTTCATTTAACCGATATAAATATCGAATTCTCAGGTATGCACGCGTCCATTTGAAAACGGAAACGAATTTGTTATGTTGTGTGTTTCTGTCTACGGCATTCTGCTAAGCATTTCCTTTCCGTTGATGCAGACATTTACAAATAATAGCCAACAGACACGTGTTCTGCGTTTTAAAGACACGGCACGTCATACTTTTGCGTATGAGAGGGTAAATAAGTTTTTTCAAAGATTTTTTTTATTTTAAAGTTTTACGGTTGGTTGTCATTAAGTCTGTACGGTAATTGTCTGAGCGGGAGTTGCGTGTAAAGTTTCTTTGAAATAGGAAATGTTTATTTTTAAATTATATGGGATTGGCCAAGCATGGTAATCTATTGCATTGCGCATTTATGTATTAGTACTCAACAAATTCTAGTTAAGGTGCTCCCTCATCGGGAGCATTGTCCTGTAATTTAACAATCCAAGATTCAATTCTGAGCATTACGTTAAAATACTGCCTCACTGATTAACGGGCATATTAGCATGTAATGAAACAGTAAGATTCCCTGGTTCGCCTCACTAACTGATGTAATGATAGAAATTGTATAATTACAGGTTGCGCACTGTAATGCTCGGTTCTCCTCATTCTAATGCAATGCTCCGACGAGGGAGCACCTTTATACCTAGGTACTTATATAACTAATGTGACAAATCTATGAAATTAACACGGGTGGGCCTCGAACTTGTGACTCTTTCCTCGATTCGATGGAGCAACACTACATTCTAAGTTGAACTTACTTCAGGAATAAAATTAAGCAGTAATTGACGTAGAAATCAAGAATAGATTTTATTAGTGCTTTTGATCAATACCATTTTTGAGATTACTGCACCAAAATATTATATCCTTGTTTCCTCCGAATCTGGTTTTCATACTCAAGATATTTAGAACCTTCTCCAAAATAAATTACGTAGAATGCGTTAAATATGAAGTGCCTGTGTAATAACATTACCTACGTCTATTTACAAGCCGTTATTGAATGACGTTACAACACGCACTGCTCGTAAAACGCAATAATTTATAAATATTATCTGTATGATTACAAGAGTACAAGATATGGACTTATTATGAAGAAAGTTAAATAAATATATACAGGGATGATAACTTGGGGTCATCATTATCTCGATGTTATCACGGACAGATGAGCAAATTACCTATGAAACACAGTATGTTATTGTAAAATAACTATATAAATAAGTATAAGAAGTAGAAGAGGTACCTAATACTTTATGACCAAATATATCGACGACACGTTTGGGGTAGTGGTTTCGAGCCTCACGCCCTACAAATATTTGTATGAAATTTATGTTTGTAAACGCATCCACTATACAAGAGAAAATCCTAGTGTGGAGCAACGTTCTTATTTAATATATTTAAGTATATGACTATAATTAATTTACAAAATATATTATGTAAGTAAGTAGGTATAACAGGTATAAAATTTACTCAATTAACATTTTACTTTGGTCCTTGATTGTTAACGTTATAATTGTAAGTTCAAAGTGCAATCATTTTCGACTCGTGCACCTATTTATTATTTACTATTGATTAAATTGTATTTTAAGTTCATGTTTCATGAGTAGTTAAGTGAAGATTTGACTTCGACTTTGACTTCAGACCGTTCTGAACAGTATCTTATAAGGTATTTATTGTCCCATAAATAAACATAAATGGTCCTATCAGGCGCTAGGTACAGTCAGATAAAACTGCGGCTATGCATATTGCCGTTTCGTATAGAAGCGATAAGTATGATTAATATATTAATATCAGTACTGATAAATTTATGATAATACCCTAACCTTTTACAATCGAATTGTATTTTAAAAGGAATAAACGGGGCTTTTTACCTCGAGCGTTTAGTTGTGCAAAGTTAATCGACGCAGCTGTTAATCCAGGTTTATAAATATAGTATCTACCTACTTAACCCCTATGTAGTAGATATGTTAGCTTGATAACAATTTGATAATGAAAGTGGTTATCACTTATCAGCAAATGGCGTGATATAGTCTCTAGTTGCGCGCGTAGATAGATACATATGAAATGCGAACGTTTTTAATCCTAATGACGAGTTAAATAAGAAATATATCTCAATGAAATGTTTAATTATTGACTGATAAAACAAAATTTCATTAAATGGCGTAATTCTACTTAAG
Organism: Acronicta alni; assembly: GCA_964056405.1. Taxonomy (NCBI): domain Eukaryota; kingdom Metazoa; phylum Arthropoda; class Insecta; order Lepidoptera; family Noctuidae; genus Acronicta; species Acronicta alni. Next base: position 10,477,159 of record OZ043914.1, read on the forward strand.
TTCCGGTTAAACTTGTTACACGTTATTTATTAGTACCTACTGTATTACCTACTGACTCAAATTTCACACGACGTGGTGACTACACAATAATGTAACAAACACTGTGTTTATTTTACAGACGGAACAAGGAAAATAGCCTCATCGTACGATCCTCTTAAATCCAACCTGTTTACATAGGTAATTACCTACACGACTCTTCTATTTAATTATGATAGACCCAACCGTAGAACCAACAATACAACCACCGCTTGAAATTTAAAGGATCATATTTACCAACATCTGGTTTGTAGATTAGTTCTACAATATATTATGGTAATTAGATATAGGTACTGCTAAACATCTCATGGCTATGTAAATTTGGACAGACGACCGAGTAACGGTGTAACGGGTTATTGTTCGGCAGGAGGTTTGAGCGTGTGTCAACTACGGTGACCATATTACACAGTAGTATTAGTACACAGTAGGCCGTCTCAGTAAATATATATTATGCTTTAAGTAGAGTATGATATGGTTAAATTGGGGACACACGACAAACATTTCACCAATTATGTTATGACTAAGTATTTCCACAGCGGCCGCTGAAAATTTAAAATGTTAAGGAGCCGACTTTGATTTAGTATTTTAATATATTTGAATAGTGCATGTCTAGCTGAATTTATATTCAATCATAGTAACCGTAGATATTACCTACCCAAGTTTCAGGGCTGAGTTAAAACTATCATAGAATATATTTTGAGCAATCCTTCACTGCACTTTATTAATAGATCTACTACACTGCAATGTCATGTCAAAACAAATTGGTACTAGTTAAAGAAACTAATGTACTTAATTTTTTTTTTAAACTTTACTTCTGGAAATAAATATAGAGATAACCGCGATCGACAGCTGACCCTGTGTAGGTCGTCGTCTAGACAAAAAATACATAGATTGTGGCGACCGAGGTGACGCGAGTGCCGCAGCCAACTGGCGACTTGCCCTACTGCGCGACCACGTACAGCTCGAGTATAAAGTTCAATTCACTGTTCACGAAGACATCGTAAACACCTTCAGTTTTCGCGCGCTAATAGCATTCAAACATATATTCAAAGTGCTTATGCAAATAATTGGCAAACCCGTTGTCTTAGGGTCCGACGAGTGAAAATGAGTGGAAACGGAATAAACTTACGTTTTCATGGTGCTGTTGGTGGTCCGTGTCCATGGTGTGAAGTTCTGTAAACTTCTTTCTGTCACTGATAGTACAACGAATCGGATTCACGACGCACGTGCTCGGGTGCGTTCGCGCAGATGACTGAGCGCGCGTCGTTTACACGCGGCCGTTGTATTTCCCAACCGGCTCTGATAAACAACACTAGCTTTGGCTAATCAGAGGTGATTGCCACATTATTAATAACATAGGTACCTATTCCTGTTTAAAGTAAAACTGAGTACTTCATAGTAAGCAGTTCTTAGTTTATCCTAAAAAATATTGAACTTTAATTTCGTCATAGTTCGCAGCAACCTTCATCTCTACTCTATCTCGTCCTTCAAGTTTTTCCTATATTATATTATACTTCCCATATTAATATCTTGAATAAAATAGAAATTAATAATATAAATGAAGTAGATAAAGGTAGGCCCTTTGCTTATGCGATTTTTTTCGGTCCTGTGCTTGCCTCCTTGTCGTCAGTTTGATTTCCTAAATAGATCCATCCCTTCTTGCCACTATAATAGTCTTTAGCTGACTTCTATATAAACAATAGATTTATACAATATATTTTATACTCACCAAGATCAAATTAAGGTCATGAAGAATTAAGGTGGATAATGCTCTTAGGTGGATAAATAACTTTCCACTATCTTCTGATAAAAAATAAATAAATGGATTACTTGGTAATCATATTATATAAAGACCCCTACATTGGATTAAGTTATATAAATTTTGTTAGGGTACAATACCAATGTGCACACGGACCGCAATAGAAAGAAGGTAATCACAGAAGTGATTTTATAACCAAATATTTATTTTAACTTTAAATAAAATTCAAATTTAAGATTTGTGGTTTCAGCGATTGCTTTAAAGATGATACTGCCAATGTCAATTGCTGAATTACCTGCCATCAAACTGCTATAATGAAGGAAGCGATTAAATTCTTAATGTCACTTCCTTTTTGGTAGATCAATATCCGCAAAGGTCATTAAAGTTATGTCTAAATGAAACCTCTTCCAATAATTGACAGCACGTTTGGTGAAACAGATAAGTGATGGTCAACTCATCACTACCGTTGCGCCTTGTGCCATGGGTTCGATTCCTACCATAGGCAAATATTTGTGTGATCTATGATATATTTGTATGATCTGATTTACATTTCGAGTCTGGGTATACTTTGTGTTCGTTAATTGTATGTTTGTAAAGTCCCTCATGATACTGTGTTAAGGAATAAGCTTTGTATCGTGCGTCGTCTATGTGGAAAGCTATCGAAGATAGCTTCCACATAGACGACGCACGAAGAAGCTATCTTCGGAAGTTATCTTCGGAAGTTATCTTCGAAAGCTCTTCGAAAAGTTTTTAGGAAGCGAGCCTATTGCCATTTACCGGTCCAAATCCAAACCCCGAGCTGCTACTTAAAATTACATTGAAAAACTCAGCAGGTAACGATGCTCGACCTGGGAATGACATAAAAACTTATTATAAGGAGTAGAAACGGATACCTAGGTACCTAGATTTTTACGAAGTTCGTAGCACAATAAATTATGTGTTTCTGTCTACCTATCCTCATTACATAGAAGTCCTGTGTATGTAACTAATCCTGTCTATAGGCTTCCGTATGCGAATTCGTAATTGACCAACAATGTATTTAAGTACGATTATTGCATATTTATGTAGTAAGTCACTGGAAGATAAAGTCATTAGATAATATTGATAAAATTCAAGGTGTTTTAACTCAAGACGAGCTAGCAATTAATTTTCGATTCATTGATATAAATGAAAATGAGCTATACTATAGTACCAATGCAAGGGTAAATACGTGGACCTTTGGCAAAATTGTGATTATCGTGCGTCTTTTATGTAGTGCGACTGCAAACTCAAACTCATTACCGGCAGCTGTTCGAAAGGACGCTTGTCGTTGCTACATAAACTTGCCATTAATATGATTGAATATTATGTTTGCACTATGTTTAACGATTCATGCAAATTCAAGAATGTAGATATGTGCGTGTGCGTGAACTATAAAAGCTGTACCGGCTCTGACTAAACCGCCTACATATTTTTGGGATTACTGAATCTCTATTGATGTGTATATGTTTTCTTATTAAATAAATAACCCGGAATCATTGAGGTGGCGCGTTCCGAACACCAAGTTGCAGCAGGCGCCGAGGGTACAGCTTTTAGACGTACCAGTGACTCGCACTAACTTAAGAAAATTCGCACCGGTTGCAAGAGCTATATGGCTATTAAACAGCGCCTCACAAAGGTTAGACGTTTTTCATTGTTCTTGGGCAGAATTCGTGAACCCTGACTCACGAATTATTAAGTAGATAAGTTATAGTTATAGAGGATAATCACATTACCTATCGCATTGGGTGTAGACTTGTCATGATAGTGTTAGATTGTAAATAAATAAATATATTTTTTTTACTCTGTTAGAATTATAACATACAGTTACTTTCCTCTGTCTACGCATTCAGTGCACTTCTTCGGTCAAGTACGTCATGACGCATTAGTGCTATTCACTGACCTCTATAATACGCGTAGATACTTTACACTGATCTCTGTATACAGAGATCAGTGGTGCTATTGCAGTAAGAATCTTAAACCTGGAATCCAAAACACTTAGATATACTTAATAATGAAAAACAAAACGTATTAAACAATTAAAAACTATTTTTGAAAACTAAAAAATAAACATGTACATTTCCATATTTTATATGGTTTAACATAAAAGTTATCCAGATCTGCGTGCTGAGTGAGCTGTGTAAAGGAGTGTGTGGTCGCTCTGGGTGGTAGGCGGCAGCGATCGATTTTGCTACACCTTATAATATCGAGTAAGTGAGTAATACACCGGTACATACAGATAATTATTTTATCTCCCACTGCAGGTGCAGATGATTTTTGTAACTAAATTATTTTTAGTATATTAAGTAGGTATCACGTAAGTACAAGCAGTGATAGCCTAGTGGTATGACCATTGGACTGTCAAGTCGAAGGTCTTGAGTTCGAACCCAAGGCACGCACCTCTGACTTTTCGAGTTCATGTGCGTATTAATAATTTATTATCACTCGCTTAAACGGTGAAGGAAAACATTGTGAGAAGACCTGCATACCTCAGACATTTTTCTCAACGGTTTGTGAAGTCTGCCAACCCGCACTAGGCCAGCGTGGTGGACTATAGCCTAATCCCTCTTAATATGAGAGGAGACCCGTGCCCAGCAGTGGGACAGTATATGGGTTGATGATGATGATGTAGTAAGTAAATCAAAGGCGATCCGAATGATCAGGTCAGTAGGTAACATGCCATTTATTAAAAGAATATTGGCCCTAATATAGATCCTTGTGGCATCCTTGCTTATACAATACAACATCACTATTGCGCTGATTTATATAGTGCAACTGTATAGCTTAACGCGTTATCGTGTGTAACCAATAAAAAAAGAGAAAATAAATATCTATCCATTTATCAGCCACGGACATCTAACCGAATCAATCGAACCTGAGATATATATAGATCCTGCCCTAAAGATCGTCACAAAAATCGGTCTTGCGCAGACCGCATCTACCGACTCCCCGCGACCCTCACGAGGTCATCCTTCCACCTAGTCGGGGGCCGTCCTACTCTGCGCGTTCCAATGCGTTATTATGTTTAAATAAAGAAAACATCTATGTATTAGTAATTTTCCCTAACTAAAATATAATTATAGTATCCTACTTATTAGCTAAATATTTTTAATGGCAATTGCAATTAATAATAATAATAAAAAAATATTTCCCAAATAAAAAATTACAATAGGTATATAAGAGTTTCCAGTGGTCCCAAACTAGGCAAGGATCTTGGGCACCAAAACAAAAATAAACTGAAATCGGTAAATTCTAGGATTATAACTTAAAATGTGTCATAAGGAATAATAAATTAATGAAAATATCGCTACATACTGTCTTAAATGTATCTACGTACGTTGTACTACGTACCGTACTACAGTGGCATTGAGATCCTTTCCGTAAAAGTCTTGTAATGGCAGTACCAATCTTGTCCGCCTGCAATTATTTGTAGCAGAAAGTTGGAAAAAAACTAAACCTATTGTGTGTATATCATTAATAATCAATAATTTCTGTCTTTGTTTTGCCCTAAAGATAAAACAATTTGATGTTTTATTTATTGTTGTGTTTATTGACAATAAATTGATGGCGCTACTGTAGCCAGAGGGTATATTTTTTTAGCTTTGTGCTGTTTTTCTATAATTTTACTAAAAAATATTTTGAACTACACAAGTAATCTATACTGTTTATTGCGGTTGCAGAAACTACCTACTATAGTGGCCAAAAATATTAAATATTTCGTACCCTTTACCTATACCGGCACCGTTCTAGTAGGTTCTTGAACTAATTTACAATTTATTACATTTTCAACATTTACATTTTCAACTTTTGTTTTGCAATTTTTACATTTTCAACTTGGTGAAGGGTCTCCTTACCTTTATCCTCCATCCAAAGACTACAAATCGCATAATCTAAGCATTCAGCCAGCAAACCGCTTTAGATAGGCTACGGGTCGCTTCCTACAATGTTTACTATACTGTTTTATTAATACCCCAGAAGCTTTAACTAGGTAATACCCGACGGCAAAATTTACGGAATTAACTGTAACAAAAACATTTTATTTTGTTAAAAATAAAGAATAATATCATAATAGAGATCGACCAAACTTGAAAACTTTTGTACACATCGGTGATTTCAGAACGAGCGGAATGTCTTCGTCGGCCATGTTTTGCACAACAACATCACGTCGTATAGCAAACGTCAACTATTCGTTTACGAATTTCAGAAATCTAAATATTCGCTTTTATTAAATCAATTTGTTTTTATTTCGCAATTTAATTAAATGTTAAAATGAATCGAGCCGAGGGGTTGGTGCAACGAAGAAACGTAAACGTAATTAAGGACAATGCTGAATTAAAGGAAAACCACGACGTCGATGATAAGAAAAATGATAAAAGTTATGATGACGGGGATTCAAAGGAAACACGATTGACACTAATGGAAGAAGTACTGCTTTTAGGATTAAAGGACAAAGAGGTAAGGGATATAGAAGATATAGCTGTTTCTACCTATTGCGAAAATGTCAATATCGTGACCATTTCATCTCATATGATGATCATTTCAGGGTTACACATCATTTTGGAATGATTGCATATCCAGCGGCTTGAGAGGATGTATTTTAATTGAACTTGGTCTGAGAGGCCGCGTAGAATTAGAAAGAGCTGGTATGCGTAGAAAGGGATTGTTATCTAGAAAAGTAATTGTTAAATCAGGTAAGAGAAAGGATTGATTAAATTTTATGGCTCATTTTTTACGTATTTATACTGTAACTGTATACACTGTACTTGCTGAGACTGTTTTAAAATTATTTCATTTATTTTCTTTTCTCTAATGGTTATAAAAGGTTAATATCATGGAAAAAATAACTGTGTTGATTATACCTATTAAGTCTTCTTAATTAGTAATGCTACAATCAGCCATAGTTGTTAAACGTGAGTTGTGTGTGGTAATGCAAATTACATGGCTGTACCCATATTATCACAGTGTTGATTGTGCTCTTTTCTATACATTTATGAATATAAATTGTTATTAATATAATCAATGCAATGTTTCAGATACACCAACAGGTGATGTTTTGCTAGATGAGGCCTTGAAACACATGAAAGAAACTGACCCACCAGAGTCAGTCCAAAGCTGGATAGAATATCTTAGTGGTTTGTATTATTTATTTAACTGTTTTTTTTATTAAGTCAGTAGTCTACTGCTGGAATTAAAAGATGCTAGGTAATACTTTGTGAACATCAATACTATAATGAAGATAACCCGTATAAGTGATTAGCCATTGTTGCTCTCTGGTGTTTCTGTTGGGAATAATAACATATTTCTAAAGGCTCATGTTTGTGAAATTCAAGTCTTTAGAACTAAACCATTTATAAAAATCAAAGATCTAACAGGTTCCCAATCTGATAGCATATTATTTATTATCCTTTAATTATTTTTTATTAAACCCATAGATAATAAATGAGATGAAATATTCAGATATACCATTAAGGTGTATACATTGAGGCATATACATTAAGGCGTAGGGCCAATGTATGAACAACAATTATTTGCCTATTTCATTTAGTGACTTACCTATGTATGGTAAGGATTCTATCAGAAAGAAATGAATAAATTTTTAAATATGTATTTTACTTGATTTTATGATTCCATTTTTATGATTGTTTTGATTTCATTTGATTTAAAATATCATTAAAAGCATAAAAAGCAAGTAAAACCCTGGATGGATCAATAAAATCAAGTAAATTGGCAATAAAATATAATATAGTAATAAATCAGTTAACCAACAAAGTTAATCAGTTCCTAAAGCTAATTCTGAATATTAATTTAAGTTTTGAGAATTTTATAAATAATTAACACATTTTGTTTTAAAGTGTTATTGCAATAATTATTAAAGAAATGGTTCTCTCATTGGAACCTCACCTTCTATTATAACTATGTATATTTATTGTTAGTATTGAAAGTTATATTTATTGATAGTATTGAAATACATATTTCTTTAGCATTATTGAAATAAATTGACTGCAGGTGAAACATGGAATCCAATGAAACTGAAGTATCAATTGAAAAATGTTCGTGAAAGGCTGGCAAAAAATCTCGTTGAAAAAGGTGTTTTGACAACAGAGAAACAGAACTTCTTGCTGTTTGACATGACTACTCATCCATTGACAGACAATGGTGTAAAATGCCGCTTGGTCAAAAAGGTAATTATAAATACACCTTTACACTGATCTACTTAGTATTTGTTGTTATCAGTACAAGACAAGATAAGATGTACATACTTCCTATAATTTAAAATGGTTGTTTTAATGATAAATAAACCTTTTACCTGTTGATTTTGAATGGAGATATATAATTTTATTTATTATTTACACTGTAACACATTTTCACATTTTTTGTGATAATAAATTTATTCATCCATTGTAACAACACAACACTCCATCATGTCTGCATTTCCCAAAGGGTTAGGCAGAAGTATACTGCCACACATCCACAGTTTGCCGGTATGTTTAGTTCACATGTGATAGGGTTGGGCCTTTTAACTGGGCATGAGCCAAACTACTACTAAGAACTTCATAGAAAAACCCAATGACACTGCTCAATCTGGGAATCGAACCCAGACCTTTACTATAGCAGTTGCGCTTACTACCACTGGAGTAAGTCAGCCTGAATTCTATTTGTGCCATTCAATTTCATAAAAGAAAAACAGGTTTTTGAAATATTAAACAAATATTTCATTATACGAGTTCCAGTGTCGGATTTTAATGGTATCAGAAATATGCAAACACTGTATTACATAAACAAAACTACATGTTTGTGTATAATTTTTATTTATAACAAAATGCTTGCAGGTTCAAGAAGCTGCCCTGAGGCGCTCCATCACTGATGTCGCTCACGCCGACAAGCGATCCCTAGCGCTATTGATGCTCGCGCATTCGGCTGATGTACTTGAAAACGCATTCGCGCCCCTCTCAGATGAAGATTACGAGTTAGCAACGCGACGCGTGCGCTCGCTTTTAGATCTAGATTTCGAGGCTGAAGCCATGCGACCAGATGCCTGCGAAATTATGTGGGCGGTGTTTGCAGCGTTTACTAAATAGCGTTAACGCGTGTCGTCATCACTGTTGGCAACTAGAATATGGTAAATTTGTGTTGGAGTAAAATAATACTTTTTAGCTCATTTTGTAAAATCTAAAAGTAATGTAAATTAACATGATCACTTTCGTTGATAAATGATATCTCAAATAGAATGACATTGGCAATATACAATTGTTATAATAATCGTTTGGAGACGTTTTGCCTGTGGGTGTTACAGATGAAATGAACTTGTACAAAAAGTCATACAGTTGTTTAGTGTATCAATTCAATATAACCAGTATTAAATTATTTCATTTAGCTCATTCACAAGTTTTATCGGAGATATTGGGACTCGTAACATTATTTTCATTTAATTTTTTAACATAGTCATTATGATTTTACTTCTGTGTAAGTGTAGTTTCTAAATTTATTTTATCTTATAGTGTAGCACAAAAATGTACCTATCCCAATGTTTGTCTAAAAACAACTACATAAGATGTATAAGCGTGTACAGCTGGATAATAAAAGTATACAATCTAGTCTGAGAATGAAGTTATTTACTTCTGTTCTAAGTCTTCAGGGACAGCTCCAATTTTGGTTATAAAATTTAATGTTTGTTTTCAATGTATTTATTGTTTAAACAGACATTTAAAAAATGTATCTACTTGACTTTTACAAAAATCAGTAGTATGTTTCCTATTTTTTTTGTGTACCACCACAACATTAACCAATAAATTGTAGATCAGGGTAGCTGGGAAGGACAAGATACTCGATTTTGAATTCGGGTTCGGGTATTTGCAAAGTGCAATTCAGATTAGTTATGAAAACTAGATATTTTTAACAAACTTTTTGAAATAACATTTATATTATTTCATTCGTAGATCAGGCAGTCAACCTTGTGGTGTACAAAAGCTTTTGTCTTTGTATTGACTTGCTGGTTATTGATGCCAACTGTACTTGTTTACACACGCTTACGTATTATTTTGTAATCGCATACTGTAATGAGATGTTTGTTAATTGTTTTAATTAGTAGGTTTTTATATATATATCATTTTACTATGTGTTGATCTGCTTTTTAACAATAAATTGAGAGTACCTACGTTTATTGTTCATATAAATTATACTATGTAAAATATGCATAATTGGTGTTATGATTGTTCTGAGTCTTGTTATACATGTTTCATTATTTAAATTACTTATATGTGATTTTTTATGCTTACTATTGGATTATGCTATATTCACATACCGTCCGAATGCCTTTTTATGGGTTGGGAGATACTTAAATTTCAAATTGGTTTTGTGGTCCATCATATTAATGCGTATACAAAGTTATCTTTCTTTATTTCGCTCACATATGACTTAGACAGAACAATTTGTTTCCAATTGGAAAAAAGTAATAGATTACGATTTTGTTCATGATATCCCATCTATCGCTAGTTATATTTAATTGTCTTTGTTCGTATATCAATGCGAAGAGCAATAAATCGAGTGTTTGTCCGAACATCTTGTATTACAGTGGATGGAAGCAAAATATTTCAAAGTAAATAAGCATACAATATCTGAAATATAAGTTATTATTTTGAGGAAAAAATAATAGCTTTAGGGTTCGCTTTATATGCGACGACGCGTAAAATAATATTAAAATATTGAAACTGGGTTGAATTCAGATGATCGCGCATAAAATTATTAAAAAACCGCGCACGAGATTTATAGCCCAGTTTACCTACTATAAGAAAATTTATTATTTTATTATTGTTTAATTTAAATTTTAGTTTTAATTACCTGAATTTAAATATACAAGTAATATTTTAAAATAGCTTGACGTTAATGAAGAAGCTCATAATTACATGATCATCTGTGACAAGCATCAAGTTACAAGAAATTTGCCTGTATTTATATTCCATTTTTGTCAAAATAAGGCAGCACTGTTTTGTAAAAAAATTACTAAATCGATAAAATAAATATAGTATATTTGTGTTGTCATTTTAATGTGATTTTATAATAACCTAGGCGTAAACTGAGCCCGTATTATCTACGAACACATTCGTGATTCCTTGCTTGGAAACTGCTGATTCCAAAAGTTTTATATTTTGACATTGAATATCATCGATCAATCGGTGTAGTTTCGAATCAAGGTATCTGTTCACTCCATTACAGGGCCATTATCACCCCCTTACGTTTATGTTACATTTTGATGCATAAACGATGTATGTTTCACATAGATCGATCCTTATAATCAACCTTAGTGCTTAAGTTAATATTAGATTTGGGTTTGTATATAAATACGGTATTATTTTGGTTTGTATATAACCATAAAGCCGCAACTATAAAAAGTTGATAAATTCAAAAGTGATGGAGACATGTATAAAATTAAGGTAAATAACTATGTATCATACACATATTTAGAAAATTACTCAAATATATTCCTTAGTAAATATTACTAGTATTTTTCCTTATTTTTTTTTGCAATGTTAATGTCTAATGTAGAATACTAGACGGAATACCGCTTAAAATACCTCTCTTCTCTGACAGATTTTTTATCCCACTAGGTATCACATTCTTGTGTGGGAAGCATGAGCATATAGGCACCCTTTTTAACCAAATCTTCTGCCGTGTGAGATAAGTTGTCATCATTGTCATATCAGCCAGAAGAGGTCCACTGCTGTACAAAGGCCTCCCCCATAGACTTCCACAAGGACCGGTTATATGCCGCCTGCATCCAACGACTTCCAGCTACCTTTACCAAATAAGCTATAATAGCTCAATATTAGCCAGTTTCATAGCGAAGTTGAATTTTTTGAATAGGCTCTTTTGACGCATCCCTTCACCTTGATTCCTAAGCAAATCGAATGCTTTTGCTATCGGCTCCTAAAACCTCATTAATATCTACCAAGATGGCCGACGGTACGAAGCGTGTAGGTAATTCTGAAGAATGTTTGAATTGAACTTTGCGTATCATGTAGGATAGGTACTAGGTTTTGCCATGGCGCTTAGGTCTTGGGTAGGTATTAAACAACCTTGTTCTTTGACCGCGACCGACTGAACTCATCTCAGTGTCGCTCGTCAGTTTCAGATTATTCGGCTATTGATTCAGAGACGAATCTAAACGTAAACTTATGCTTTTATAGTGTCTTTGATTTTTTGGAAACGTAACTTTAGATACGCTTAAATTGGTCTCTAAATATTACCCTCAGTTTGGAGCAATAAAATGCAGAAACTTTGTTTAATTTTTTTATTAAAATCTCACACTTCTGCCTTCGCACGGTGGATAAGTCTTGTATCTCTTTATCGACATAATTTCAATAACAGTAATTCAGTTCGCATCTCTTTAAACTATAATTATTTATACTTGTGTGCAAGATCTTGCCATTTGGTATAGTATATTGAGAGCAAAATTTCGCTAGCGATTATTAGTGAATATAATGTATCTAATAATGTGACGTATGTTTTGACAAATTGCGTTTTATATGATAATAAAGTGTTATCTAGTTTCCAGTTTCCGGCCTAAAAACACGCTATACACACCGCTTATATCTAATTTAATTGAGTACAATAGGCTCTCAAATTTTAATGATACGATTTTTAGCTTTGTGTTATGAGCCCGAAAGACTAAATTTCCAAAGTGCTTGTATAATAATTTATAATGTATTGGTGTTACATATACATTAAATTAATTAACAACTAGAATAATGTTATTTATTCTATTGAGTGAATCTTCACGTTAGGCCGGAAATTATGATAATTTAAACCATCACCGACCGCTCGGATAGTTCATCGGTTGTTAGAAATCGTAGGTACCTATCGTTGAAGTTTACCAAAAAATAATGATACTATAAATAATATATAATTAGACAATTCAAGTTAAAATAATTATAAAACATTCCAAGTCACGAAAATTACACATTTACCGGTTGGTTCTCTTTCTCACAGCCCCAAGACTCCTTACTGTAGGTATATCCTACGATACTAAATAGTAAAGCAACTAGGTAACTATAATTATTTTCTGTACATTATACTACTCTTACTAAAATGCTGGTGTTTTTTAAATAAATAATCTTAAATTACCTACATAATATATAGTGGCTGTCGTAAGCCCTTAAGCGTTTTATGGCAGACCTAATGTTTGGTACAAGTTCCAACATTAGGTTTCTAGACTAAATTAAATTTATAATAATGTAATATGTATATTCGCTGAATTAATTGTGTAGGTAAGTCCCGTTGAGCCAGAGTTGAGAAAACATCTAATATGGGCGCGACTTTTGTACGAGTGCGCATTAAACTTAAGTACTTACCTAATATTAAATAGCTTATTCAATTTGATTATTTAGTTTTGCTTATCATCATAGAGGCTGATAAAAGAACGGAATAGTCGGAAAATGTCATATTCGTTGCTACATAGCACATACATAATTTATGTCTAATAAATATGTGGCAACGTTATCCTGGCAATATTTAAAATTCAATGTTAATTAAATAACACAATTATGTAATATCAGGATTCAATGAGTTTACCTATGCATTTTAAACCTTATCCACTTACTAAGCATATAAAAAATTGTTACAAATTAATAATATAAACTAAAGGAAAAAGGAATCTTAATAATATTCGGTTGTTAAGGTACTGTTGGTATCCGCGTGGAATAAACTTATTTAAACATTGTAATACTGGGATAAATATTGAGATCGTATGTGAATTTATATGGTAGAAGAGGAAGGCGTTCGAGTCGCAGCCCTCTGTCACCAGGCCTCCGTGTATCGGATGTCGTACTCCTGAAGCTGAGGCAGACGCTGACGCAGGATTTCGAATGCTTCAGCCGATAACTTAGTACTATTCAGATTGAGGCGACGCAAGTTTGAGAGACCTGCAAAGAAATCAACATTAAAATACATTTTGAGCTTAAATAGATCTAGTATAATTTATCACACTGACTGTAGCATTAAATTACCTGACAATGCCTCTATTCCTTTGTCAGAGACCGGAGTTTCGCAGAGATTAAGCACTTGAAGCTTTGTAAGATGCTCAGCGATCAGTTGTACTCCGCTATCGCCGAACTTCGTAGCCCATAAGTTCAAGTATCGAAGAGATGGCAACTGTAAGGATTATTGTCATTACATAAATTATCCTCGAATAAAAATTCCGGAAAAATGTGTTTTGTTAATTTGATCACAATAATTTTAATAAAAATCGTTTTTTTTGTGCTTTCTGGTTAGGCACCATAAGCCCCTAGGTGGAAATAAGTCCAAGTAGAAATCTAAACATGGACCTAATAGTTTACAGATTCTTAATTGGGAGAAAATATTGGGCTAGTATTTTTGCATACACATCGTGTTTTTGATAGGAACTAATTTGTCTTGTAGCCAGTGCGTCACAAAAGGTCGTGGCCTACCTTAATGAGGTGATGTGCGCAGGCGCTGGTGACGCTGGTGAAAGCGAGGGAGAGGCACTCGAGGTTGCCGAGCGCGCCGGCGTCCAGTAGCGCAGCGACATCGGCATCCGTCGCACGCACCGGTAACGCCAACCGACGGGGACCGCCCTCTGATTGCTGAAATATTAATTGACATTTTATACTTGTGTTGTTTTTCTCGTAACTGCCCCTAGTCATACCAATAGCGTCCATGGGAGACCTACTAGGAGAGACAGCAGACTAGACAATACAGGACCTTAATGATATTATTAAAAATATATGTAAATAATGGCGAAAAATTGATGGTTCCCGCTGGCAACCAAAACGTACGAAAAGTTCAAGCTAGGAGCCAGTAGGAGAAAGTTTGCATATCATAGCGTAAACATTCTTGAATCATTACTCAGCCTCTTGGGCCTGGGTAAACTTACTCTTTAGATTTTACTTCTGTTTGAAACAGTCCACATGCATAATGAGTAGGTACTTGACTAGCACTCACCAGTCGTTGAAGATTTTGCTGTCTTTCGCACAAATCCTTATAATATTGTTGTCCAAGGTCCGTGCCTTGCAGTGCAGCAATAATCTCCAACTGAGTTTGATCCCCAGTTGTGACTTCCCATTCCAAAAATAAACATAGAGCCTCTATAGCAGCTGTCTGTAATTTAATAAATAGTATAATTACATAATTGAATTCATGGCTTCAGTTGGTTAACTGTTATTTGCAGAGTTTTAGGTCGGTACTCACATGAGCAGTTAAAGCGACTAGAATAAAATCAGGTAGTTGCTTGCTGATACTCTGAAGAAAACTTTTCCGTTTACAGCAACAATTTAGCAACCTTCCAAGCTGAAAATAACGTGTAACTACATTTTAGTATATTTTTCAAATTAAATGATACTTTTAGTTTGGCTCAAAGTACAGACGCCAGCAGGTCAAGATATCCAAAACTATAAAATTTTCCCAATTTAATACGAACCGGTTATAATTGTTTTGTAATAAAGTTAAAAATCTATCAAAGAAATTTGTTAGATTGGGATAGCTTGATGTGCTGACCTCTGTACAAGTAGTGGTTACTTACCATGTCTCCCCAAATCTGACACAGGTCTTCATGAGGTAAAGCTAACATAGGATCGGAGGGTGCGGCTGCTCTCAGCCATGAGGGTGGGTAGAGCCTGGCGGCGCGAGCGGGTGCCACGCAAGCGTGCGCCGCGCAGCGCGGGTCGGCCGCCAGCGCCTGCAGCACGTGGCCGACCCGCTTGGCAACGCGGGGGCAACTCATCGCGCCCGCACATAACGGAACGGGCTGGAGTACAGCACCAACTACAACGAGCCAATCCTCGTATTCACACCTGTAAAGTATTTCATATTGATTTGGGAAAAATAATAGGTGCCAACGAAAAATGCCGCAAAAAGGAAATTATCACAAGCATGTTTAAGGAATTTAAAACTAGAACAGATACCTAATAGCTTTAACAATCAATGTTCTAAATTTTTTTAAGCTAGATGACGTCCCCTGAGAAGAAACACCGATAAATATCAGAGAATCATGATTATCTGAGTTTACATAGTAGTGGAAGCTACTTACATGTGTTCTAAGATGTCAGCGAAGCATAATACTTCTTCTTCAGTATCATCGCAGACATGCGGGATGGAGGCGTGGCGGTAGTGGTCGTCGAGCGCGGCGAGCGCGACGGCTGCGAGGTTGGGCGCGGCGCGCGGGTAGGGGCACGCGGCGCGGCTGCCGTGCGTCACCTCCACGAACCGCCGCACCAGCGAGCTGCCCGAGTTGTGCGCGCTCAGGGCACTGGCCATAAATCAATATTCTAATATAACAGCTGCACTATTGTACTGAAATAAGCAATTTTGACCTCCACGATAGACTAAAGAAACTACCTTTCTGTTTTCAACGGTCCATGGTTTTTGAATCTTTTATAATTTTTACCTATTTGATTTCTTGTCAACATTAATATTCCCTACAAGTCCCCATTTATACATAGAAATTAATTTTGCCTTAATTTATCCATGAAATATTTAGCAAACATTCAAATGTGTCGCGACATAGGTACTTAGGTATTTTATTGTAACCAAAGAAACACAAGTTGAGTTTTAATCTGCAATGGTATAAGTGTTGTATTGGGAATCCTGAGAAAATATTTTGTAAACCCCACGGTAAACCCATAGTAGCTTTGTGACAACATCGCAAAACCAAATGACGTCACTTAAGTACTTGAATTGATTGGCTTTTGCTAAAAGCAATTAATAAGTCACATTGTAACCAAATGAGGCCACGACGCTATTACGATGTTATGCAGGTCATATGACTGTAAGCAGTATGTTCTTTATAGGAGACGCTCCTTTGTAAGATCATTTAATATTTTAAGGATTTATACAAATATGTATAAATCCCACCATAGTACCCGGTGTAAACATTTACTAGCAGAAATCAGGTAAGAACTAGTACTATTAGCTATCAGTGTGTTACACAAAGTCAAAGTCAAATATTTTATTTCAATTAGACCATTAAAATAGCACTTTTGAAAAGTCAAACTAGTTGCACGGTTCCAAAAAGTGGGTCTTATGGAGAAGAACCGGCAAGAAACTCCATAGACACTCTTTTCAACAAAAAAAAAACATGATTACAGTGTTCAGTATTACAGTCTAAATCTGAATAGTTCATGAGAACAATGCAGTTTGATGTGTACACTTAGATGCCTTATTGCCCGGGTTGTGATAGATTAGGACAATGGCCTAGTTTTCCATGAAAGGTACATTATCTACGTAAGTTCCTAATTAACAACGTGAAACGGTAAAAAACAATTTTTTGTAATTGATAAGAAGATAAGAATGATGTTGCATTCATATACTAAAATATTATAAAATTATTTTAAACAGAAGGGAAAAAAAATATTTAAATACTACAGATAAAAAATAATGGTGCTTGATTAATTTACCTAATATAATCTCTAACCAGTCGCCTTGCATTTGGGGCTCTAGCAAAGTCAACGTTGCGAGTGAGCACCCTCCGCACAGGCGGCGCAAGCGCAGGCAACGGCGCCGAGCGCGGGCGCCGCCGGCACAGCCGCGCCAGCAGCCCGCACAGTTCGCCTGACGCGCACCGCTCCGCCAACAGCGGTGCTGCCACGTTCGTAACATTCTCGGCCCACTCCTCCCAATCACAATTTTCCTTTTTCTGAAATAGGTGAAATTTAACGGTCATCACTCATGACTCAATATTGTATATTTAGTTTTTGGTTTATCGAGTATCGTGTAAAAGTTAGGTACGTATCATAGAAAGCGGTGGACCTGAACGCGATGACTCAGTATTGTTCAGAATTACAACAAATCTAAAACGAGGTCAAACATCGTAGTTATCTAAAAATATATTTTTTATTCTTCTACTGAAATAGAAAATAATCTATAATGTATGTAATGTAACCTAAATATTTTCTACCACAAAAGGAAAATAAGGAAAAATCGTAACTTGTCAGTCGGTTCTGCTAATCTACTACTAACGATAAATATGAGTAACTCTACCAGGCGAATTTCTTTTAGAAAAGATTTATGGCGTAGTTCTGTTAATATTGTTTAGAATTGCAACAAATAAGCAGTGACGTTAACTCATAACCTTGCCAAAACGTCTTAGTGTTTGCTAGGTACAATACAAATGTAGAAAATTTAATGGTATTGGAACTAAGACGTACGTACACTATAGTTACAATGAATTTTATAGACGGTTAATAAGAATCTTAGTAGGTACCTACCTACATAAATGAGTCTAGAGTCAAGTAGCGTTTAATATAAAATAATGAAAAGTTATCGATAGGACATACATACGCTCTACTGTATTTTTTATTGTTTAATTTATTTAATGTCGGAACTTACTAAAGATTTTATTCTCTCAGTAATTTATGTTTGTGTTTTTTAGTTTATGGGTAAAGCAGAAAGGATGTAAGTAGGTACTTAGATCCCTACTTGTGATGTCAACCTTACAATTTGATAGATTTGTTGCTGTTTTTCTATAAGATTATCATACAATCAAAGTACCTACAAATAATGAAAATATTTTTATGCATTTCTTGCGCGTATCAAATGTAAGTAATACGTACCTACCGACTTACGTCAATATTAAACCACGTGTCGACTGCATGATTTGTGATAAGAAGTGAAAACAATCCATTTCCGTCATGAATGGTATACCTATTCGTTTATTCTTTACAAGATTAGGTATACTTATTAAATATTTGAAGAAACATTACAGTTATAGCGGCTGTGATTGAATACTCCACGTGGGAGTATGAGTGTATGTATCTGGTATTAGATACTTAGTACCGACGTCAATCGATTACATGAGGAGATCACGAATCACACTTCATGTAGCGAATTCATTGGTACTCGTATCTGCCGTGTTTACATGAAAATGGAAGATTTTCAAGATTTATAATGCTACTTATTTTGCACCTTGTAGAGTTTATTCACACCTAATTATACTAAGCGCCATATACAGTTTATGTTTCGAAATTATTTTAAATTTACCTCTGAGAGTAGATCGGTGAGAATTTGCAGAGGTGCGCGCGTCACACTTTCGTCTTGCAAAGGCGTGGTCATAACGAAATCCACCATATTCTGGAATAATCAAATAACCGTACAATATTGCATCGTAAGTATATGCGTAAATATATGTATAGGTATATAAACTTGTTTATTTATATTAATTGTTTTTGTGTTTACCTTTAGCTCCTTTAAAACAACTTCTTTTCTTACAGTTTTTGTGAGGAAATTTCTGTACCTTATCATATTTTTCTGAAACATAAACAGGGCTATTAAAACGTGTGCTGTGTTAACAATGTAAACATTAATTACTTGTGACCACAACAGGAAGGAAATACGTAAGCGTGCTGGTACTCACCTTCCATATAATGGAATGATACCATTGGTCCCGTGTATAAGCGTCGTTTGCCTAGAAAATACAAACGTCATCGTTAGTTATTTAGGTAGGTAAACTAGAGAAGTGACAACATGACTATATTATTCCTGTTTAAGATGAAACAGGGATCACCTTGGAAAGCTATGTCTGTTATATACTCATTTATAGTTATTGTATTGTGTAACATGGAGTCGAACCGATGAGAGAACTTCGAGATCAACAGCCGTGTTTACGTTCACCCAAATTAAGAAAGAATAAACAAAATAATTTCATTATTTCTATTAATATAACAAACCTGCAACAGCAGCGATCCGTGCGGCATGACTATTCTGAGGCAGTACTTTCTGGCAGGATCCCAACGGGAGATGCAGTACACCTCCTGCATACAGCTATACGATAGCGGATTCTCCAACAAGCCGGAAGGCTGAAACAACATCAATGATTAACTAACTTAATAAATGCCATAGATAATAATACAAACGTAGTAGTCAGACATATACACAGTATAGACTGCGTATGAGTCCCTACAGCGAATGCGTGACGTCTACGAGAAGCATGCATCTACGCAGGTACTACGGGGTCTACGCGGTGACTACGCTGCGTAGTCCCAACGCCTACGCCGCATAGTCCCAACGCCTACGCCGCGTAGTCCCAACGCCTACGCCGCGTAGACCCAACGCCTACGCCGCGTAGAAGCAGTGTCTACGCCGTAGACTATAGTATTATGCATGATTACGCTGGATAAAGGTACAGTACCATAAAATAAGTTACACGAAACGTAACCTATAGCCATAATTAATAATACCAAATCATAAGTAATGCTACCCACACAAAAAAAACAAAAACGTTTACTCTGAAGAACTGTAAAGTGCGGTTTTGTGGTAAGGACATTTAATGTTCAGAAACCAAACAGGCAATCAGGACATGTTTGGATTCGTTTGTGCAATAGATATATTACACCTCAATTAAACAAATCATTAGTGAGTTCTGTGTAAATGAAGCTGACTCATTATCATTTCAGTATTATTGTTACTGTTGACTTTAACTTCATTCATAATTATTTAAACACTATATATGCTGGCGGAGGTCATTGGATAATTTTTAAAGTCGTAAGCGCGACGGCTACGCTAGAGGTATTGAGTTCGATTCCCGGGTAGAGCAGTGTTATTAGGTTTTTTATGAAATTCTCAATTGAATCTTAGAGTTTGAATTTGTGCCCGGTTAGTGGCAATAGGCTCGCCTCCTATTACATGGGACCTAAACATACTGGAGTCCTGTGGGTGTACATTAGTATACCTCTGCCGAACCCTTCATGTGCTCTTTAACCCTTTGACCGCCACGGACGTCTGTAGACGTCAAGTTAAAACTTGCTCACAACGCCAAAGACGGCATGGCACGACAAACATACCACTTTTTTATAGTGCTTGGCGTAGAGAACACAGATTTTCGTTATTAACGTGGCGGTCTAAAGGTTAAACTAGCGAACGCAACAATGCTTCATGGTAGATGTAATTGCATCATCATTCTACATCATTCATTCATCATGATTTATTCAACATCATTCAATCATTTATTCTCATCATTCATTCATCATGACTTATTCAACATCATTCAATCATTCATTCTCATCAACATTTATTCAACATCATTCAATCATTCATTTTCATCATTCATTCATCATCATCAAGGTACGTTGTTCAATACCCACACGATGTTAGGATATTAGTTAATAATTTCGTAAATTCCATTTTATCAAAGGATTTATTTTTTATAGTAAAAGTTAATAAGTACTATATTTTGGGGGATGCATTGTAAAGACCCTGGTACCCTAGTTTCAAATGCTATTAGTTATTTATTGGTTTGGTAGGTAATAGGTATTGTTGAGAATTAATACTATAATATAAAATACAAAATATGACACATAGAACAAGATGCTTTTTATAAATCATACTTATTTATGTAGTTGCAACTATAATGTGAGTAATCCAACCCACTTGTTTTGTTTTAAATCTCTTCAATGCAGAAACACAGGCTTTTTAAGATTTCATAATAGTATCGATACCTATATATGTACATACTTCAAACACAACAGAGGTCATCAAAAAATTGTGCCAGTGAAGAAATATTTATGGTGCCTTAACAATTAAAAAAAATATTTTAGATTTTTACTAAAGACTAGTGTATCAGTCTAGTAAAAATCGATAATCGTATTCATGTGCTATGCCGTTACCAAGTGTGATATGTTTTTATAATAATCGATCGATAATTTAGCACTAGTATGAATAAAATGCACCACCTGTAGTTCGATAGACGTTGAACGAGCTGTAAATAGCCGACAACCTATTTTCGTTTCTAGTGTAGATTCGATGGGGGGAATTAGGTCAACTAAAGAGAAGGGCGCAGCCATCGCTTTGTGTGGAGAATACTGGTAGGCGGGGCAGAGTACGGTGACGTATGACGTAGCGGAGCATTGCCCCTGCGCGAGCCGCACCGCGGGCTCTCTAATGACGTCACTACTATCCTTGCCCTGCGCGCCGCTACTCGGTACACACCGGCTTTGTCCCGTCTCAGCTGGATTTCACGTCACGTCGAGTGAAGGTTTATTGCTTTCCTAATTATTTTTTAAAAGGTGTGGCTTTTAAATTCTAAAATCTATCAGGTAATTTTATAGCTTAACATTTATCTATGCCAATTAAATTTGGTTTTTCGCTAGGGTTTTTGCAAAGGTTGGAGCTTCACAGTCAAATTTTATAGGTCACATTTGTTTCGAGAAACATGAAATGAAGTTCTAACACAATGTATCGAAGGGTTCTTTAACACCACATGATTATGATAATATTTACCAAGCGTTGACACTAAAAGAGGCATGCCCATCAACACGTACTGAGGCCATCGTAATGATCCTATACAAATCTAATTTAAGTAGTGAGGTGAGTTCACCCGACTGGAATAACAATAAGTTCCAATAGGCGTGCTTTACTATGATCAAAGCTTGTGCAATGTCACATAATAAAAAAAACTACAAAATAATCATCATTGTTATTTCTCGTAGTCTACTCTTCCTAATGTATAAAATTTATTAATTAATAAATTTGTGGCGATGATAATTAAATTGTAATACCTATAATAAAATTGCTAATTAACTATAATGATATAAGCTTGACGTCAGAGCTTATTATTTATTTTGTAAATATAGGTGCTTGCATGAAAAAAATATCTAGAACTAGTTTTTCAGTATAGGTACATTAAACAAGTTAACATTTGTGATAGTCACAAAACTGGCAACAAAAATAGGTATTCTATTTTACACATTGACGTCAGAGCATATTAATGACATATTTTGTCGACTAACTTTACGATAGCAATAACAAAACGTATGATTATAAAAATAGCCGACACGAACGTGATGTCCGAATAGTAAAGGCTATATTTATGTAGGTAAGATACTAACCATAAGATCCCACCAGGACTCAAGCCTTTGTGACCTGCTAAAATGGAGGTACCTACTTACTGAGGTACATCTTCATTTCGGAGGACTTTAGGAATTTAGGACACCAAAGTAATGAGCTAAAATAAACTAAAAATTTAAAGTATGTATTCTTCGTCAAAAACGTAAGCGTAACGTAACGTTTGGACGAAAGCATAGATATTTTTTACAAAGAATACATCTACAAAACATTGTATAACTAATAACTAGAATGATAAACTATCTTACAAGATCTTATCTATGCTGAAGTCAATTATTTATCTATTTACACAACTTCGTGCGAACTTGTCAGGCATGTTCAAGAAGCACTAAGTATTACCTATCCTAAAATACACATTGTAGGTATACAATGTAGTTTTAAATAATTATTTTATGGAATAATTAGTTTTCATTGATTGATAACTTTAATCTGTATAAAAGCATCTTCTAATATTCCAGCTTTTTACCTTCTTATCATCCTACCCTTTCCTTTTCCGGCCAGTATTCAGTTTGGCCAGATGCGGCTGAATATCAATATTTTTAACGAAGAGATTGCCATCAGACCTCCGCACCCCAAACTGGTTTTCAATCTTTTCGATTACAACTAACGATTGTCATAGGTCTTGTTCTCGACAGCTCAACGTTCTCTCCGAGGCAGTTCAAGGATGGGTATCCGTAAGCTGATTGCATCGAGGACAGTTTAACCTTACAGATCGATTGAACAGCGTAATTTAACATGCCAAGAGCCCCATTTTTCGCCTGGCGTAATGTATTTTAAATATTTATCAATAAGGCAATTTGAAGGGAATGTCAAACTAACGTTGACTACATTTATATATTCAAAAATACATATGGAGATTTTGTTTTGGCCCGACATTTCGTGTCATATTTACGAAACGGTATGCGTCAGTCGTAGTGGGCTTGTTGCTGATACATAAATCATGATGATAGTTGAATGACGTGCGTAAGCTAGTGCCACGTTCTTGTACGCCTTGTATTGTATTGATAATAAGAAAATGCGAGGCGTCACGTGAAACATTTTACATCGCTGTTCGCTACGAAGTATTGTATGTTTTTTCTCTATATAGAAAAATGCGCTCACACTTGTATCTTGCCCGCGGCGAGTGTTTACAAATAGGTACAAATATACATAGATCTGAAACAACTGCAGACCAAGCAGATATATGTTCCCTATGGGAATCGAATCCAGCTACACTGTTCATGCCGTCAAGTCACGTAGAAGTAGGAAAGACTGAAGATTATTTCATCAGCCAAACACGTAGGTGCACAGCCAAATATGCAGGATAAAAGTAGTTAGTTTTATTAATTATAGTTTCAACAGTATGGAATTACCAGGTACCTATTCAATAGCGGTTTCCTATGTCCCCTAATGTACCTACAGGAACTTACGTACTTTTCCGTTTAACAATGTGAGGTAAATCACTGTTTACGCGAACGACAGAAATAAATGACGATAGTTTTTAATTTATGATTTAATTGTAAATAGGCTCTTATAATTCTCTTCGCGGTTTTATTTAGCTTATATATTTTTACTTTGTATTACCAATAATATTGTAACCTGGGTACCTATTGTCTAATACAATGCAGAGATGTAATTATAATATTTACGTGCAAATCGAAACATTAATTAATATTATACCCCATAGGTAGTCAGAGAAGGTTGGCTATCTAGTTGAATTCCTTCAATAGTATGACACTGTAAAGATCTTATTAAGACGTCATCCTAATTAAAAATTTTCTTGATACACTTTGTGAACAAAATTATATTTATCTTTTTGTATTTTTTTGGCATTTTCCATGCTAAGATTTTAAAGTTATTTAGCGAAGGAAAATTCGCTAAATAACTTTAATAGACGTCACCATAAAGACGTAAATTCTGAATGTGAAGGCAAAATTCGTCACGGCGGGTGGGACTCGCGGTGGCTTAGCGGTCATAGCGTCTGGTGTACCTAACCAAAAGACGCAGGTTCGAATCCTGCCCGCGGTCGAATTTTTCCTTCGCTAAATAACTTTAAAATTATATTTAATAAATATAAATTTTCTCTAATGGAATAGGGCCCTGTAAACATTGACGTTGGTAACATAATGTTTAGTCTGTACCGTCGACCCCTGACATTAGCGTGGAACTCACGCGTCTGCCGGTTCCGCCTTCACTGCAGACAAACGAGGCGATGCAGATGTTTCTCTTATATTAAACGTTCTATGTTTTTTTAAAAAGTTTTTGTTAAAATTCTAATTTAGTGAATGCAAATTATACTTCTTTTAATATACTTTAGACATGTAATTTTAAGATTCTTTCTTATATTAAGTAGATAGGCAGTAAGCTTTTTACAGGACACCACATGACGCCAATAAATAATTGACCGAATATGTTCCTGAATGCCGCAAGTGTAAAAGTATGTGACATGATAATTTATCATATTCTGCAGCGATTTTTCTTTGTATCAAATCTGACAAGTCCCGTGGCCTCCCACTCGCCGCCCACAGTTCACTTGCGCAGCCGCTTCGATGGGACACGGAAGTTTATATACAGATATGTCTTATGACGCTATAGCATACAAATAAGGCTTTAGTTGAAGAAGGTTACCAAAAGAAGTTTTGTTAAAAAGTCTTCTCCAAACAGAGTAATAATATTGGAAGTTGCGACACACACATGGCGTCTACTCCATATAGGGAGCATGTAGGTTAAAGGTTCTTTTTGATGTACGAGTAATATATGTGGTTTTAGCTCATGCGGGTCCGATATATTAACATCCAGTTACTCGTGGTATCCCAAAAGGCATATTAGCATCGACTGTGGATACCAAATGCTACGTATAACTGACGTCAAAGGCGAACTGTTTTGAACACCAAACGCCGCTTATGTAGGTAAATGTAAACATTTATGTTTTCTTTCTCTCGGGTAAGGTTGGCTCCATGCTACACTCTAAAGATATTTGAGAAAGATGGATATAATCCGAGGGGATATAATGCATCGCTGCGCGTTACATAATGCTGTGAACAATCATACATGTCGGTAGCCGGACGTTAATATAAAAGTTGTGACGCACGAACGCTCTCTTATCTACGATTGACCTCGTTGAAGGGTTCGGGCCGAAGTTGCAATCGTCTAATTTAAACACCAAACGTCATAATAGTGATTATTTTTAATCATGTTTGTAACGATGTTTGGGATTTGTATACGATATACGTAATACTTATATAACAAAGTTAAATACAGATCAGAATTCTCCGAGCCTTTTCCCAACTACGACGTATGTTGAAGTCGGCTTCTAGTCTCCCAGATCCGGCTGAATTTCAGTATTTTACATGAAGCGACTGCCATCAGATATCCGCAAACCAATTTTCAGGGTAATACATCGGTATTATCAGGATATCGATCCTGAGGATAGTCTGGTTGTTAGGATTTTTAGGCTTCTGACTACCACTAACTACTGTCATAGATGTTCCGTGGCTAGCGCAGATTTATTTAGTTATTAGTTAGCCCCTCGAAAAAATCGAGTTTAATATATTAATTGTTGCCAAAAATAACACACGGCATCCTTTAATGGTATTTAGCACTTATTGTAAAGCAATAACGACCAATTGCTCAACCTGAAACGTCGAATGTTGTTGTTTAAGATTCTGAAGAATAAAATGTTTACTTTGCGAAACGTATTTGTAAATAGCACTCTAATATTGATTGCAAACAATGTTATCAGATTGGAAGTATATGCCGTCGTTATTATAGAGAACAATGAACACTTACGTACTATACCAATATAAATACGTGCTATACATAGATATAGGCCTCCTAAGTGGATGAGAGGCGATGGCTATACTTTCGATAGGTATCTGATAGCGCTGATAGTTATCGAACAAAGATAAATAAGGGTGTGGCGGTTTATTTTGAGTCCATTGCAGAAAAATTATATTTACATGTTTATTGATTGAAGATATAAACAATTCTCTGTCATATCTTTGCTAAGAAATTGCTATTTTTCAACAACTCTTCCGTAATTGTAATGTTAATTACTTATGGATTGACGTCACGTAATGTGATATACGTAATCAATTACTAACTCTATTAGTTAATTGAAGAACTCATATCATGCTTTTTTATCAAAACAACTACCTATCGTATGTTCTATTTATTTATTTTATCAAGTGCAACGGATAATTTGATATAAATATAATTTTAGAAGTAGAAGCTAGTGTTACCTAACTATTTTAGCTACCAAGCTATTCTTTATTGCGGTTAACGAACTAGATAGTGTTTGAGGTGAAGGGAGTCAAACGACCGGATCTTTTGAATCGTAAAGGTACTTGAACTTTTACGATTGTTTTTAAGTATCTATTTAAAATAAATACCTAAACCATATTACTATTATAATAGTAAGTACATACCTATTTTATAGATAATGCAAAGCCATTATTAGCAGGGATTTTCCGATGTCTGGGTAAAACCAGGAAACGGGAAGCGGTGGGTAAAATACCTATTAGATTTATAGTATTTACTTTAAAAATCAACCACCATAGTCATAAGACTTGACAGGGTAGTTATAGCCATAGAGTCGTAGTATAGAGGAATAGCCGCATAGGCTTCCACCAACTGTATCTCCTCACTCTACGTTTCTAATCCAATTTAAAATAGTCTAAACGTGATAGCTTTCTTGAAACTTTTTCTTAGAAAAAGTTTTTAATGTGGGTTGTGATAGTGTGGTAAATGCCTTGAAACATATTTTCTAATGAAAGGTGCAATTTTCAAGACTAGGTATGTCATTTCAAATAAAATATGCAACATTTCTTTGTCCTTCTACATAATAATAGTTCAAGACGTGGAAAATCGATAAGCTAGTCAGTAGTGACGTGGCTCACTGCGCTACCTTTACAACCTTACGAATAATAGATTATATTACGTACACTAAAATAGGCAAAAAAACTAATTTAACCAACGAAATAATTAAATACTTATTATATCAGCGACAAACATGTGAAACTAATTTTCGTTCGTTAGTTTTTCGAATTTTCGTTCCGAATTTGTAGGAAAACTGATTTCCATTAAGAAGCTTAATGTTATAAAATCTGCTGAATGAAGAGCCGCTCCATTTGAGGGTAAATTTAGCACAGTGTTCCGATTTGAACTTGATTAATGGAATTACGCTCGCCCCTTTTACATGGGACCTAAAATATACCGGCATGTGTTACTGTGTAGGTACCTAGTAGTAGGTATATGATATGAAATTATATTATATGGGTATTACAAAAAATAACAGTACTTAACATGTTTATATGACTGCAAAAGCGGCTCAGTGGATCATTGCGAGCAATCAAAACAGTGTTTCCTTTGATTTTAAATTTGTTTTTCAAAACCGTTTATTTGTTCAGTTCTGAATATTTATTACTGAAATGAACTTGATTAGGTACTTGGTCATGTCTATATTAAATAATCTCAATTTATCATGTGTATTTGACATATTAATATGCTGAAAAAATACCCCACGATGACGTCACAGGACAAATGTCACGAAAAGTGAAACGATACAAATTTCTTAATTATTACGCATAAATACGTCTTATGAGTAATCGCTGACGTGTATATGTGTTTGTACAGATGGGAAGGAGATTACAAGCTATTTAAACATGATATTCGATTGTTATAAACTATGCATGGAAAAATAACGTCTGCTTACCCTATCTAGAAATGCCTAAAATTGTCGCTGACAACACAAATAACAGTAGTAGCTTCAAGTGTCTACGTCAAAGCAATTAAGTGTAATGACCGAACGATGCGCTCATAAAAAATGTACCTACATAATTACGAAATTTTTGAGGTTTATTATAGTTTCATGTTAAACCTAGTTATGTGCGATATGCACAGTCAATGACTACCGCGTTAAGCTAACTGTGGTAGATAAAATCTAATCTAAAATTGCACGTAACTACATTTAATTTTGTGCACATTTAAAAGTAAAACAAATGAAGGATCTGGTTTTTAACAAGACATTGGATATTCGAATATCCAATATCTGGTTAAAAGATTTATATTTCTAATAATATTAATTATAAAATTAACTGCATTTCGGACCGAACCGAATGCAATTTTATATGTATTTGGCAAATACAGAATATACTCATAGCTTCGGTTACAATTTTGCGAAACGATTGTACGCCGAAAATCTGGCAACACAATATACCTAGTCGAAAATAGATTTATAATAAGATATCAAAATACACAGAACATAATGTTTCAGGGACATAATTTGACATCAGATTGACGTAGTTATTGCGTAACTATTTGATTGGAATTTGATTCCGAATTCTTAAGTGTGCGGAACTGTTCCGAAGAAATAAATGTATGTAAATGTAAAAGCAAAACTTACCGTTTTAGAAATTATGTGTTGTTCGTCAAGGCACAATACGTGTGTTTCCCACCGCCTCAGGAATTTGGCTGCCAGTATCTTGTCTACTACGGTTCTTGTATGCTGGAAACAGCAAACTCTGAGAGATCCCTCCGAAGCTAGTTTGTAGCGAGGTCCGGGTGGCGGTGCGGGGGTGCCCGCAATATTGGATAAGTCTGACCCTGCGTTGTCAGCGCAGCATTCTGGACTCGAGCCCTAAACAACAACAATCAAACGTTATTATCACAATTACCTGTGATCATGGACGCTGTAAAGGGTCCGAGACGTCGGGATCAATAATGTCAATAAAATGCATTAAAATCCGTAAAAAGTAGTTTTATTTCAATTTCTTTTCATTTGCTAGTTATTTATGATAGCTATAATGCTATTAACAATGTACTCCATTCTTAATACTACTACTTAGTATCATTTTACGAGAGCTGTGCTAAAATTTAATTACAAACTAGCGAGCAGGTCTTTGTCGTGTGAACACTTATTAAAACGTCTAATTTATTTTTGGAAATAGTTTCTTATTACATGTAAATACGTAATAAAATCAACTTAATACACAAAGATATTCTTAACTTCAATAGAGCCTTGACACAATTGACACTTATGTCTTTATATTCATGGCCAATGCCCAATCATTTAAGGGAACAATGCCAAATTTTAATTTGATTATGAACACAATGCATCTATATTTTATATGTATTGTATTTTATTTTATACGATACTTAGCAGGGTTTACCTGCTATAATTTGCAATGTAATGTTCGAATTGACTAACGGATATTGAAAGCTTATGTCATTTTCATACATTTTTTTATTCGTTCGTTAATTCGAAAATTATATTTCAACTTACCAACTGGCACTGGCAACGATATGACTCGTAAAATGCTTTAAGCAAATCATCAGTAAAATGCTTGAAGCAAATCATTTTGGTCTTATTAAAAAGGTTTTGATGGTGAAAGTTTGAAAGTAGTGACAATGACAGAAATAAATACCTAGTAAATATTATTCAAATACTATTACTAACCGTTCGCTGTAGTATGACAGTGAAATCCTTAGAAATTAACACCATTGTTACGGTAGCTTAAAAGTATGAGGATAACTAGGTATATAAATCAAGCGGAATAAAGGAATTAAGAATGGAAATACGGATGGTAGGAAAACACGTACTGCACCGACATTAAATAAATTAATATACAGGCAAAAGAACGTTGACGTTTGTATTTATGCAGGTTTTGGTGGGAGATCTATGACGAAAGCATGATGTTTTCATTGAAATCATCTGATCGAGATAGTAAACAAACATCCATTTGAACAACATTCACTTTAATAAATAACTTTATTAAAAACAATTTTAATAAACACGCTTCACGCTTATTGGTGCGTTCGTAAAAAACATTTCTGCTTACCGCACTTCATTAAATACACATTGCTAATTAGTTTTATAATATATATCTACATAACAACTAACGATGACGTCGTTTGGAACCTTGTACTATAATTTTAATGCAGATAAGAACATTTTAAATTGTAAAAAAGTAAATTAATTATAAATAGCTATGCATGATAATACATTCCATGTTTAAATGAACTTTACATTATTTATTTAAATATTGGTCGTTGTCGCGTAATATGGTTGTGTCTACTGATTGGTAGGTATAATTATTATGGGCATTAAATAACCTCATAAAATTAGAGGCATAATATGATTAAAATATTAGACAACCAGTCTATCCACATGATATAGGTATTGTCCATAAATAGGTTTGCGGAGGTCTGATGGCAGTCGCTTCGTGTAAAATACTGATATTGGGCCGCATCTAGTTAGACTTGAAACCGAATCCAACACGGTCAGGAACAGGCCCGGAGGATCATGATAGTGAAAACCGTATCCTCCTAATTTCTTAAATCGTAAAGTAAGTGAAGTAAGCGGAGAAACAGAAAGATAGATGCGGACAGATATTTTATTATATACTATTTAGAGAAGAGACTTGAGATACATACTGCTTTATAAAAGATAAAACTTAATACTGTTCAAAGTCGGGCCTGCGATCGAAACCAATCTAGGGTTAAAATTAGATATGGTTGTAATAGACGTCATATCATAGACGTCCAGAGTCAGTTCAATACTACGTTTAAGGTTGCTACTATATATTTTTAATTCACATTAGCATTAGTCTATTGGGAGAATAATGTTATCTCAAACCTTTTTATTTAAGCATATAATTTCTTAGAGTTCGTAATTTCTACAATACAATCATATATGGAATTATACTTTAATATATAATCCATTTAATTAAACACAAATATTTTTCTTCTTTTATGTTTCACTACTGGGAAAAGGCTATCTATTTTTGATTTCACAGTTCAGTATTCCAAATCAAACCACACAACACTCGAGTAAAAACCCACCAAAAACAACCCGTTATAAGCATCAGCTAAAAAAGGTAGCAAAATGTAAGTGTCTACGCATTCTAGGTACAGTGATGGTGTATGTTTTTAAACTAATACCACGTATTCCAAAGCGTTAATTAACTAATGGACACCTAATATAGATATTATTTCTCGTGACGTCTCCTTTTAATGTCAGCAAAATTACAGGTACTTATTTTTTTAAAAGACAAGTTGTTGACCGTTAACTGTGCTTTTGTCATTACACATTAATTAACACAAATTAATCATTTAACCAATAAGAATTGGATTTTTTTAAGTAGTTTTATTTAGTTTATATTAAATATGATGCTTATTATATAAATATACATCATCATCATCAATTATGGCATGCGTCTATGAGAATGATTAGGCTGTAGTCTACCATGCTGGCCTAGTGCGGGTTGGCAGACTTCCCACGCCGTCGAGAAAGTCTCTCAGGCAGGCAGGTTTCCTAAATATACATAATCATAATAAATTAATGTAGTATTTTTCAATTTGATGCTTTTTTATTCATACATATTTTGACTCATATTCACAATGAGAAGGGTAAGACCATAATAGACTATTGACGCTTAATGGGAGTCAATAGGCTTCATAAGCCTTCAAGAAAATCTCATGAAGCTTTCCTTTGGATGTTTTGCTACACCGAGTAAGCGAGATGATTATTAATATTACTAATACGCAAATTCATTTCTAAAAGTCAGAAGTGTGCCTTAAATTCGTACTGGAGGCCTATGGCTTGACAGTTCATGGTCGCAGCACTGTTTTTGAAACTTATAGAGATGCTCCCTGTGGCATGGAAATGTTTAATTGCAAAAAGTACGTTGTCTTTGGTCAGACTGGTTGAACAGTGCGCTGCTGTTTACATATAGGAAATCCTCAACGCTTCTAATTCCATACAAACCCATTAATCTTTATTGCTATAAATCTGCATCTGTTAATGCAGATGTTTACGCTAAACAGTTTAAGTCTAGTATTCGGGGCGTGAAGCACAAAACAACAGTTTTTGTGAGTTTACACGAGTAACTTTAATAATAGGTATAAAATAATGAACTTTAATTGTTTTTGTTTAAAAATATGATCATATTATATAGTATTAATTGGGTATTTAGAGAAAAATCAACTAGCGTAAAGCAAACACATAGAAAATACCTATTAAAAAAATCAATAAGAATGTTACAAATACAGAAAGTTACAATGTTGGTTTTCAAGCACTGGAAAGCCAACATTTCGCTGAAAGCTACAATAAAATGATCTCAATATGTGTGGTGTCTATGTTATATATTAAGTACTGTAGAAAATGACAATACCTCCTCCTGTTTAGGCAAGAAGTATATGGACACTGCTTTACTTTACTGTAATAATATACGCAAACTTTTTCTAAATTTCTATCTAAATAATTGCGCAGAAACTTTATACAGAAATTATAGTTTCTAAACGACGCCCAAATAATTATATTATACAAAGATACTTCAACTCAAGGAAAGGACGGTCTTATTTAAGTTTTCTCTTAAATGTACAGACGCCAGCAGGTCAGGCTACCCAAAACTGTCTAATTTTCCCAATTGAACATGAAACTTATTACTTTGCATTAAAGTTGAAAATCTATCAAAGAAAAATGACAGATTGGGTAGCTTGATGTGCTGGCCTCTGTACTTACCTATTGTATTTTTAACGTGACTCATAAAAGTTGCTACGCCATTCTGTTTTATTATTTACTAGCTGTTGCCCGCAGTTTCACCCGCATTCCAAAGGTTTTTTTAAGATAAATGTAGCCTATATCCTTCTTGAAGGTCTAATCTACCTCTTTACCAAATTTCATCAAAATCGGTTCAGGGGTTTAGGTTTGATAACATAACAGATAGACAAACAGACAAAGTTACTTTCGCATTTATAATATTAGTAGGGGTTCTTAGTTATGATCGTCCTATTGCTATCAAATATCTGACTTACCTATTTTCATTCTTCCCTAGTTTCTTTTAATAAATCATATTTTTACCAATACCATAACAGTAAATAAGTGAGGACTGAAATGTATACTCGTCTTGTTTACAGTGAAGCATAGTGAAAGTAGGTAGGTAGTGTGACCTAAAAATATATCTTCGATTGTTACTATCTTATCTGGTGCAATATCCGAGTGCAGACTGGGTCGCCGGACGGTGGTGCTGCCGCATGGCGTGACCCACATAGTGGTCGGTGTTCGATGACGTCATTGCGAAAATGTGGGTCATGAGGGCGCGCTTTCCGAGCCACCGGCACCGCTCGCTCCTCCGTTTGAGGAGATCGACCCGAATACAGAGCATTGTGCATCGACGTCTGAACGCGTACATCACCGCACCTACATAATTATATTCTACACATCGAGCTCCTACATAAACAAATATCGGTACTCCATATTACACAAACACCAAGTTACGACGAATTTAATATGTAGTAAATTTGAAGGTGTGAATTTGGAAGAGATAGATGCGGTATTAGGTGTAAACGTATTCAATAACATTCCTAATGCTACGGGGCTGTAGCGTCGCTCTTTCTGGTTGTGGATGAAATTGTATGAAATGAAATTTCGTCTGCATAGAGTTGAACGTTTTTGTAGAACTAATTCCTAGCCCAATTTAAATAAATGAATTTGGCTTTGACATTTGCCTTTCAATTCTTAGGTTACCAATGTCAATAAAGCGGCTGACCAACGAGATCTGAATATTACGGCGATCTTTTAAACTGATTTAACCTTCGTGCTGCTACTGTACCCAATCACCTCATGTCAATTATATTGAAGGATCTCATATGCGTAATTAATACTAATAGGTAATGTAAACATTGTCAAATACACACTATGCCGAGTTAATAGATAAGAATAATTCGTTGGAAGTGCTAAACCTTTGATTATATACTTGTCTAGATGGAGCAATGCAAACAAACGACACGCGAAAACTGGGGCCAAATTGCGTGATATGTGTGAGTACCACTTGTGTACTTATTGTAGTCAAACTGTCAAGGTGTGCGTGTTTAGGGATGCCTGCTCCAAATTATTAACTTACCTTTTCTCCATTATTTAATGGGATGACAGTTAAACGAAATAAGCTGAATAAAGTAATTATTTTGTAGATTAGTGTTTTATTTATTTTAATAAAAACAAAAAATACAATGAAAAAATATATACAGCAATTTATAGATCAAAATCCATCTCTTTGTATTTGTTTTCGAAATAGTATTTTTTTTCTATTTCATTTCGTGTCCGCTGTATAATGTCTCTCCAGTCTTAAGAAATCTGAAACCCAAAATATTAGAAAGAACTAACAAAAATACTATTTAGTGAATGACTTCATTTATTTTGTGAAGGCATTCACTTCACATTTCATTTTTTTATCATTTACTGATCAAATAAATTATGTAAGTATTAAAATAATAAAATTTTCTCCTGATCGAAAGTATATTTGCATTTTATCTCCCATAGTTTCGCCAAATCTCCCTTGTAATAAATTGACAACACCGGCTAATCTGTCGAACCTACAAATTAACGAATTGAAAAATCATGTTTTCATAAAATAATAGAGGTTAAATAACAAAACTTACCGATTTAATGTGATCTTAGTGTAATTATACGGTTTTCCCACATAATTGCGACACAATTTGACAGCACATACCGACATAATTAATTATTTTTCGAGAACTCCACACCCTGAAGTGATCCAAATGACACTGACGTAAGTGAGAAGAGAGTCTACCAACTTTAGTAGACTTTATTTGAGCCGTTCTGTACGTGTCAATGTGGCATCTAGACAAGTATATAATCAAAGTGCTAAACCATCTGGCGCTGAATACGGATTTCACCAATCCAAATTTTATGCGATGAAAAGTTACGAAAAAAATCGCAATTTTGGTTACATTTAATTATAAAAATATGTATACATTAATATTTTTTTTGTATTTAATTTAAGACAAATTTATCTATGCCTACACACCACATAAGATAAGGGGGATATGTTTTATTTTGTAACAATACTTACAATTACAATAAAAAATAAAATAGATTCCGCTACCTTCTACGTGAAGGTTCCAAAGTTAATAAAAAATTCAAGGTTTCATCCAGTTTCGTCTAATGTGATTTCAAAATTCGAACACTAAAATGAAATTGTCATCACTTGTACGCTTTACGACACTTTTCACTTTTTCTCACTATTTAAAATTTTATCGAACCGAATAATGCTGGCCATCCCGAACTTGGTTACTGTGTTTTCAATGACGACAGAGCGAACGTTGAGGAAAAACTTTATGCAACTTTTTGTTGTTAATGTCTCATATGGACTTTCTAAACCGCGAATGACTTTTACCGGAAATTTTATTATCATAATCGTATTATACCTTACAGTGGCAATGCGACTGATACACCAAAAATTATAATATAACACACTCGCATAAATTTTATTAAAAAATATGCATTGTGGTGTATCTTTCAGAACCGTTGATCAGACACTATATACTTATACTTATACTTATATATGTATACTTATATGTTTGACCTGAAGTCGACTTTCATTTCCTAAGGTAATCCTATCAAGATGTGTCATAATGGAGTGGCAAAGCGGATAAAATTTTGTTTACGTGTACTTTCCTCAACGTAGTATTGACCCAAACTGTCCAAAACACTACGTAATCGTCCGTGAACTAATTGCGTACATCGTCACTGTACTCAGAACTGACATCATTACGTTATGATTGTACCCTCACACCTCTTGACGTCTTTGGGATTCAATCGAGGGCAGGAAAATCGTGCCGTTTACAATGAATCACTAACACATACCGTACCGTATAGCAATCACTAATAGACAAAATCAGCTAAGTATGTTTCTAATGAACTCCTGTGGTCGCCATCGTCATTCATAGAACTTACTAAGAAGCGTTAATGCTCATTTAATGATTACACATAATATCCTCTTCATTGAAGTGTACGAGTATTATTTGTGTACGGTACCATATTCTCGGCATGCTGGATGAAACTAAATACCTACTTCAAATAGGTAGAAGGCATTCCGTAAAAACAATACCCTCTAAAAAAATCAATATCGTCAAATAACCTTGAATGTAACACACTGACGTAATTTAGAAACTATTTAACAGTATCTACATGTTGTTTTTTTGTAACTGTCAACATTTCAACAATTAAACAACTAATATTTATGATGACTTTCTCAAATTTATAATATATTACTGTACTAAGAAAGTACTTAAAAGCAGGATTTTTTTAATTTGAAAGTAGCCTAGCCTTACACTAAGGTAATATTTTTATAGCGATTTATTTACGTTTTCTCTCTGAACTTTAATAAAAATTATAAAGACAAACTTTTCAATAGCAATACCTTCGTTTTTAAGATCCTTAGCGTGGTAAAAATAACTTTTAAACCTAGGTAAAATGCAAAAAGGTGAAAACCTCTTTCTAACAAAACTTATTAATTCAATAAAGGAATCGTGACCCTCCAGAGGGTAGAGACAATAAAATTGATTTTTTATTGTGTTTGCTAATGGATCTTGATA
Organism: Acronicta alni; assembly: GCA_964056405.1. Lineage (NCBI taxonomy): Eukaryota > Metazoa > Arthropoda > Insecta > Lepidoptera > Noctuidae > Acronicta > Acronicta alni. Next base: position 10,514,195 of record OZ043914.1, read on the forward strand.
GGCTAAGACGACTTATTCACGTCATCAGATTTTAATGATGGTCGGAAGGTAAATAGCTACATAGTGACCATTCCTTTGATTATATACTTGTCTAGATGCCACATTGACACGTACAGAACGGCCCAAATAAAGTCTACTAAAATTGGTAGACTCTCTTCTCACTTACGTCAGTGTCATTTGGATCACTTCAGGGTGTGGAGTTCTCGAAAAATAATTAATTATGTCGGTATGTGCTGTCAAATAGTGTCGCAATTATGTGGGAAAACCGTATAATTACACTAAGATCACACTACATCGGTAAGTTTTGTTATTTAACCTCTATTATTTTATGAAAACATGCTTTTTCAATTCGTTAATTTGTAGGTTCGACAGATTAGCCGGTGTTTTCAATTTATTACAAGGGAGTTTTGGCGAAACTATGGGAGATAAAATGCAAATATCAGTCATCATCTTTCGATGAGAAAATTTTAATATTTTAATAATTACCTACATAATTTATTTGATCAGTAAATGATAACTTGCCTGGACACGAAATGAAATATAAAAAAAAACTATTTCGAAAACAAATACAGAGAGATGGATTTTGATCTATAAATTGCTGTATATATTTTTTCATTGTATTTTTTGTTTTTATTAAAATAAATAAAACACTAATCTACAAAATAATTACTTTATTCAGCCTATTTCGTTTAACTGTCATCCCATTAAATAATGGAGAAAAGGTAAGTTAATAATTTGGAGCAGGCATCCCTAAATACGCACACCTTGACAGTTTGACTACAATAAGTACACAAGCGGTACTCACACATGTCACGCAATTTGGCCCCAGTTTTCGCGTGTCGTTTGTTTGCATTGCTCCATCTAGACAAGTATATAATCAAAGGACCATTCATTGCTAAAAATATTGAACGTAGAATAAAAACAGTTGGGACATTTGTTATACAAAGTTAGTGACGCAAAATGACTGGTCAAGATTAAAGTGAATCGTTAGGTTGAACCGATCGATAAACCACGCTAGTGTTGGCGCCGCGTGCCCGTCATGATGTGACCGCGTGCTGCGGCCTACACATCTCTAGTCCAGTACTACCCGCCGGCGGCGTCGCCCCGCTCCACGAGGGGTGAAGGAGACAACCGAGATATTAAAGAGAGCACTTATATAAAAACAGACACGTGGCTGCTACGCGAATGTTACAAGAATCGTTTTTAGAAATTTTCTTTTTGTGCCTTTTCAGTGTGCTCTTGATCATATAGGTGTCAAAATTCATTATAATAAGCTTAAAAGATATAGCTTGCCCGTGTTTTCCTCATATGAATTAGGTCTTGGTACCCAATTTAGATGTGGGCCAACTAGGTATCATTATAAACATACGTTATCTTCATTTAACTCGTTTTATAATACTTACATGTGATTTCAGCATTCCTTAAGCTGGACGTAGCTTTAATAGTTATTTCGTAGAACTAGTTAGTACTATTTCGTAGGAAGAGCAGATTATTATCCTATCCTATCCTATTATCCTACTAATATTACAAATGTGAAAGTTTGTGAGGATGGATGGATGTATACTTTGTAACTCTTTCACGCTAAAACTACTGAACGGATTTTGATGAAACTTTACAGTATTATTATTTATACATCAGAATAACATAAAGGCTATAATTTATAAAGATTTTGAGTTAATTAGCCAAATTACAACGATAATAAAAAGTAACTTTTCCACGCGAACAAAGTCGTGGGCAGAAGCTGGTCTTATATTATTGTGAAATTCATTACAGTTGCTTTTGTCAGGTAAACAATTAAGTATGTCTAAATACAACAAGTTTATGTACTTAGTTTCCAATGAAATCATCCAGTAAAGTAACTACTAGGTATGAGGAAGACTTCCGTTCCAAATATTATAGGAAATCTGGAACGGAAATCTTGTTCACCTACTCATTAAAATTGTGTTAGATTTTCGTATAAAAATAAACAAAAGTCAATGATTATGATCTACTTCTTCCTCGAGCATTATTTAATCCATTTGTTAGACGCAAAACACCCCGCGTGTTTAAAGTATGATGCCATCGTAACTTATAAACGTATCAAACAATACTAAATGCGTTATTTTTTGTTTGAAAGCTGATTTAATCAGGATGATTTTCAGCATTGTTTTTGTCTTTTGTTAAGCCATATTCAGTCACAGTTATAATATAGTTATATGTTGATTTTTACTAGGTATTCTGTCAGCATCATTTGGAAATACAGTTGTTACTGCTGTGCGGTACTATTTTCGTTTTAGGACAAATATTTTTAAAGAGGGGCCTATTAAAACAAATTGTTTTCATAATAAAGTTATTTTACGTGTGGTAGCACACGTGCTAAAGTTATACTTATAACTTTAGCTTAGTTTATTGTTTATGTATAGTATTTTAATTGTTATTGGTTTAAGTTATATTGTATTGTATTATAGTATTTTATATTATATGGGCCTTGTAGCCTGAATTAAATAAAAAAAAACTATTTTGTCGCTACATTATAGGACAATACGAATACAAAAATAAATAAAGCTCATACTCGTTTTATTATCTACTCAGATAAAGAGGTACCTGTGTCACTTGTGTCGTATGAGATAAGATATTTGGCACATCTGCACTATTTCGAATGAAGCAAATAAATTGCCGCTAATAATCAATTTCGCGGGAACGAATATTTATTTATCTAACACACACAGCTAACATTACAGGATTATATTCCTAATTCGATAGTAATGATAATATGATGCACTATATGTACATATTAATTGGTATAAATTACAATATGATCTCGTCTTTTAAATCCTCCGCTAATCTGCCGAAACAAAATGGATGGATGGCGTACCATAAAGATTGGGTTTCGAAACAGCTGTGCGTTTGTTGTTGATACATAAACATGACCATCGACGGACCAATGACGTCAATGACTTGATTTATACAATAATGTTGAGACTTTTAATCACGAACATTTATGGGTGAAAGGCTGTACGTGGTTTAAGATACTCGAGGAATTGTTTTTTTGAACGATCTGCTACATCTTTGATTTAAGCTTTTTACGTTTTTATACATAGGTACTTTTCCGTCCCCAGGGATGTGCCTTAACAGGCGTTGTGCAGGGGGGGGGTCTCGGGAAGTCTATTTAGAGAACACAGCACCCCCCCTCTATGTACTAATGGTGGCCACCGGGGTGGCATTAGTGCGTAAGAATCCCACACTCCCCTGTCTAATCCCCGTAGACCGGTCGCGTAACGTAAAAGGTACATTTACCGTGTCTTTTTTTAATAACGTCTGCTGTGAGGAATTTACAGGTCATAAACATAACACACATAAATTTGTAAACATAAGTACTTAGGTATACCCTGGCGTACATAGTCGTGACTTGTGGTGTTGATCGAACTGACGATTTGTATATTTCAGGGAACGGTCTAACAAAACAAGATGATAAATCTTCTTGTTTTTGAATTAAACATGTTTCAGCACTTTCAGCGAGTGTTTTAAAATAACAATTTCATCAGGAAGGCAATAAACGTTTTCGTTTACCTATTTTTGAAGGTCATACCTACTAATTAAAATCTATACAGGGTGGAAGGGACATCGACGCGCAACGGCTTACCATGACTTCAGTACATAATTCTGGACCACCCTGCGTTGGAATTTTTTGTCGGCTTTTTCTTAAATTTTACAACTCGCAAGTGAACAGCTGACCAGAAGATCTTTCGAGTTTAATTTACAATGCTGTTTTTAGTGCAAAAGTGAATTAATGAGTTTTTAATTAAAATTCTTATTGGGTTAGATAGAAATAATGATTTTATACAGTTAAAAGTTGAAAAAACGTAAAATTTAAGAAAAAGCCGACGAAAAATTCCAACGCAGTGGGGTCCAGAATCATGTACTGATCGTCGATGTCCCTTCCACCCTGTATAGTAGTAACATATAAAAAGACTAGCTGTGCCCCGCGGTGTTACCCGCGGTTTATTAGGGAATAAGATATTTTCCCGCAGTAACACGTAGTCTGTGTGTTAATCCATGGTATCAGCTAACTCCATACCAAATTTTATTAAAATCGCTCCAGCCGTTTAGACGTGAAGAAGTAACAAACCTACACACTCACAAACTTTCGCCTTTATAATATTAGTGTGATGTGATAGTAAAACTAAACAGGTCGGAAGATTTTTTCATAAAGTTGTCTAGCTATATTAGTGTTCATGTTCGTAGTCACGTGTAATGTGCCTACGAGGTTGAATTACCCACACGTTCAATTGCTAAGATCAATGTGTAATATTTTTTTACATAGGTACCTACGTAATGTAGGCTTAGCTATCGCATTAGGTTTCTAAACCTGTAATGATAGTTTAAGAGTTTTTAAATAAATAATAATTTCATAATAAGGCAAACCTACAATAATATGTACTCGTAAGTTATTATTTTTAGGCTTCAAAACACAGCTGCCTAGGGAGCAAGCTGCGGGCTTTACAAACAGCATTTGACGGACACAAAGTACGAAATATCTGATGCAGGATCATACAAATAAAAACCACGACACGGCGCAACACCTGGCGAGGTGACCACCTGAATCGCTACACCAATAGCGCAGTCGTATAAATATGAACCATAGGTGTCAGTAAATAAAAACTATAACAGTGTTATATTTCAGTCAAGCTTTGTGGTTTAGAAAACCGCGAAAACCGAACCGTGTTACGTACGAGGAGGTAGGTAGGTACCTAAACCCCAGAAGGTTGTATGTATATTTATTTTTACTTTAACATAATCATTATAAATGATATTTGACAATATATCGATGACTTAAAAAAATTGATGTTGTAAACAATACAATTAAAATGAACGACTACATAATGTATTTGAAATACCGTACATGTACCAATATGTTAAATTTTGACGTATGAAGAAAAATGCTTTGTTTTCGTCGAGGTGCGTGCGTCTTAGGAACGCAAATACTTGCTAGGTATGTACGTACTGAGGTGTTATGTAAATAATAATCAGCCTCCGCACCGTATGTACATATAGGACTGTTGATAAGAACGCTTACAGGTAGAATTTGTTACAGTCGTTAGTAAACAATATGGTGTGATAAAGAATTGTGAACACTTACAAAATATTCGGCGGAGCTCTGATCTGCGAGTGAGGGTGAGAGCAGACAGCCGGGAGACGGCGGCGCGGTGGCGGCCGGGGGCGGCGGCGCCAGCGACGACAGCTGGCCCGCCGACGCCGACACGCTGCCGGCCGCGGCCAGGCTACGCAGCCGGTCCGCCAGGTCCGTGTGACCACCACTACACACTTTGCTAACATTGCCGTCTTTATCATCCTTTGAACACAAGTTGTTTATAATCCGAGGCCGCCGCAGCTTCCTCGATGCAGCACGCCATCGTCTAAGACGGCAAGCAGCGTTGTTAAGAACGTCTTCAGTATCACGGCTTTGTGGATGCTCCTCCTCGGAGTGCGTAGCGTCCTCCCCATCTACATGCTCATCTATGAAAGGCAGTGTCTGTGACAGTGCTGATGGGGATGGTTCCCCATCACTGAGTGCGGTGCTGGATGGACTCAAGAAATCCCTCAGAGCAAAAGCTAGTCTTTGGTCAGAATTTAACCCCATAGGCGCATTATTCGGAACTTGCTCGCCCGACGCAACATACCGACTTTCATCCATTTTGCCGTCTTTAGTATCAGTCTTCAAGGCACCATTTTCATTAGAATTTAGATCCACATTAATTTCTTGGTTGAATGAAGGCATTTTGAAAATTCGGCAGTTAATAAAATTCATTTGCAAATTAATAAATTAAAGGCCGCATCGGCGTTGTGGGTAAGTACATAAATTGTATCTTTTATTTTTCAATCCGGGTGGAGCGCTTCTTGCCCCGACACTCATAAGAACCAAAACATGACATAGGCAATAATAATCCGCGCATTTTTATCAATAATGTGGACAATACACTAATTTAAACTTCATATTACTGTAGATTTAAACAGGCACGGTTAATTGAATCGTCTCGTAACGTTAACTCACTAAACTCAAAATGAACTTATATCCTAAAGGGACATCACTCGAGTTTGTCATAATTAAAACTCGCGGCAATATTAAAATTGTAGTATGGATTGCATTTATACAATCGGCCTCGAATTACACAAGCAGTGTACGCAGACTGAGCGGAGCACTACTGGCTGCCGCTATCATCCTAAGCTATACAATATATACGCGGCGTTCTCTACAGTACACTTCTTGTTTGTATTGACGTATAGCCGGCTTGCGCACCGCCGAGCTGTGCTGCAGTGGTGCCCCCAACACGACTACGGATGCTATGACTAACATTGACAGCGCCATCTGTACAGGTTCGTACGATAAAGTGGTTCAGTACACAATCAAAGATAAGCCTTGTGGATATTATCAGTAGGTACAAAGCATTTACGTTAGGTGGCACTAATACACATTGTGGTTCTTCGCTATTTATTCTAACAATAGAATAATATGCAATAGCCCACAATGCACGTTCGATACCTACTACACAGTCTAGGAACGAGCAATTTAAAGAAGGAACAATATTATATGAGTATCAAAAGCTTCAAAAAATCAATATTGATATTAAGTATTAGGTACCTTGTACCCAGTGGTAACTTACCACTGGTAAGGAGTAGCACCTAGGTATTTCCACGAAAAATAAAAAACATTGGTACAGACGCTAGCAGGTCAAGCTATCCAAAACTGACAAATTTTCTCAATTGAATATGAACCTGAATACTTTATTTTAAAGTTGAAAATCAATTACAGAAATTTGACAGATTGTGGTCGCTTGATGTGCTGGCTTTTGTACATTCATTTCACGTACCTTATACCTAGATAGATGAAGAAGCTTACCTACCTTGAAGTAATTTTAAATGTGTCTATACATATTTATATATACATATTTATATTTACATATGTATATACATATTTTATTGTATCCACCAGCAATTCCTATTAAGCATAATAGTAACAATTTTAACTTTATTTCTGTACATAATCGCACTCCCGAGCCCCAAGACACAAGCTATGCTTAGTTTGCGGCTCACTGTTACTCGTATCCATTGAATGTTACTTTTTTGTCAATAAAGAATTTGTATTTGTATTACATAGTATTTAAAAATTCATATTTTAATAGATTCTTAGCAGATAATTATAATGGGTGAACAATGTTTATTTCTAACTGTAACAGTATAGCATTTATTTAAGCCAAGGAATTTGTAGAACATCACACTCACATTAATATTATAAAGGCGAAAGTTTGTGAGTGTGTATGTTTGTTACTCTTTCACGTAAAACTACTGAACAGATTTTGGTGAAACTTTACAGTATTATTATTTATACATCAGAATCATTGGCTTATTTTAAATGACAATTCACTATTTTATATCGAATCAATAATGTCGTCATGATTGTGTACCTACTCGAGAATGCTTAGGTACTTAATAACTTTCATGCAGAAATAAATTTAGATATTTTTTTTTCATTTTCTCCTCTTATACTTGATTTGTAATGTATACCACTTTGCCAATTGTTCTGAGACAGTCGTAGGTATGTAGTCTGTGGCTTATCCATACCTAAAGCTGAGTAGACACGGTGATGAACTAAAAAGGAACGGTCAAAATCTAGTCATAAAAAATAAATATTTGTTTAAAAAACTAAAAATCAACTTTTGCTGATAAAATAATAAAGAGTATAAAATAATTTTCGTAAAATTACTTGTAACAGTTGTACACAATCCCATGTAGCAGTATTCAGTTGAATGTAAAAAAAGCGTGGATGGTTGATGCCAATTGTAACTATTTTTATAGATCGAAATCTTTAAAAATAAATTAGGGCTTTGAACCTTAAAAATAAATTTTAAGGCTCAAAGCCACCGGACTGTTCAAAGCAGAGTATGTATAATTTAGCCCACAAAGTACTCACATTTACATTTTATTGAGTTAAACCTTATTAAAATTAAATAAGAAAAAAATATTAGTACATTACGGTACAGTACATAGGCAGTACATAGGCAGTATATAGGCAGTACATAGGCAGTACATAGGCAGTACATAGGCAGTACATAGGCAGTACATAGGCAGTACATAGGCAGTACATAGGCAGTACATAGGCAGTACATAGGCAGTACATAGGCAGTACATAGGCAGTACATAGGCAGTACATAGGCAGTACATAGGCAGTACATAGGCAGTACATAGGCAGTACATAGGCAGTACATAGGCAGTACATAGGCAGTACATAGGCAGTACATAGGCAGTACATAGGCAGTACATAGGCAGTACATAGGCAGTACATAGGCAGTACATAGGCAGTACATAGGCAGTACATAGGCAGTACATAGGCAGTACATAGGCAGTACATAGGCAGTACATAGGCAGTACATAGGCAGTACATAGGCAGTACATAGGCAGTACATAGGCAGTACATAGGCAGTACATAGGCAGTACATAGGCAGTACATAGGCAGTACATAGGCAGTACATAGGCAGTACATAGGCAGTACATAGGCAGTACATAGGCAGTACATAGGCAGTACATAGGCAGTACATAGGCAGTACATAGGCAGTACATAGGCAGTACATAGGCAGTACATAGGCAGTACATAGGCAGTACATAGGCAGTACATAGGCAGTACATAGGCAGTACATAGGCAGTACATAGGCAGTACATAGGCAGTACATAGGCAGTACATAGGCAGTACATAGGCAGTACATAGGCAGTACATAGGCAGTACATAGGCAGTACATAGGCAGTACATAGGCAGTACATAGGCAGTACATAGGCAGTACATAGGCAGTACAAAAGCAGTACATAGGCAGTACAAAAGCAGTACATAGGCAGTACATAGGCAGTACATAGGCAGTACATAGGCAGTACATAGGCAGTACATAGGCAGTACATAGGCAGTACATAGGCAGTACATAGGCAGTACATAGGCAGTACATAGGCAGTACATAGGCAGTACATAGGCAGTACATAGGCAGTACATAGGCAGTACATAGGCAGTACATAGGCAGTACATAGGCAGTACATAGGCAGTACATAGGCAGTACATAGGCAGTACATAGGCAGTACATAGTCAGTACATAGGCAGTACATAGGCAGTACATAGGCCGTACATAGTCAGTACTAGTCAGTACATAGGCAGTACATAGGCAGTACATAGGCAGTACCTAGGCAGTACATAGGCAGTACATAGGCAGTACATAGGCAGTACATAGGCAGTACATAGGCAGTAAATAGGCAGTACATAGGCAGTACATAGGCAGTACATAGGCAGTACATAGGCAGTACATAGGCAGTACATAGGCAGTACATAGGCAGTACATAGGCAGTACATAGGCAGTACATAGGCAGTACATAGGCAGTACATAGGCAGTACATAGGCAGTACATAGGCAGTACATAGGCAGTACATAGTACCTATGGATAAATTTAAATACTACCAATCAGGTTACCTAACAAGTTGTTTTATTTGTTTAAGAAATTATTTAGAAAAGGAAAAATTGGACCGCGGGCAGGATTCGAACCTGCGTCTTCTGGTTAGGTACACCAGACGCTATGACCACTAAGCCACCGTGTCCATCATGTCCACCATGTCGAATTTTTCCTTCCCATACTGAATTTACGTCTTTATGGTGACGTCAGTAACACCTATTGAAATGCAAGTTTTTGCTTTTCAACCGACACAACTTACTTTACAGTTAGTTAAATGTCTTGTCTAAAATTCAGTATGGGAAGGAAAAATTCGACATGATGGGTAGGAGTCGCGGTGGCTTAGTGGTCATAGCGTCTGGTGTACCTAACCAGAAGACGCAGGTTCGAATCCTGCCCGCGGTCTAATTTTTCCTTTTCTAAATAACTTTAAAATCTTAGCATGGAAAATGCCAAAAATATACAAAAAGATGTTTAAGAAATATTCAAAATTTGAGATCAAATTTTGTGCATAATTTTTTTTTACAATTACAGTTAAATTTTCGAATAGAAATTACTCATAAAATAGATTAATTCGTAAAATTTAATCGATTTGTTCGTTATAAGTTTATAATTTTTCATTTTCTGAATTCTTATAATGCCAATTGGTTTGAACATTATCAAAATCATTGTGTCTTGAAAATATGAAACTATTTTTTTTAGATTATTAATATTATTTGTTTATTTTGTATTAGTTACATAATAGAAAAACGATAATTAAGGCCCTAGTTGTGGATCAACTACCACCAGTAGTCATATGTTTGTCTTAATGAAGGCATGTCCTTAGTACAGCTGTATGGTAAATCGCATTTACTTTTTGCTTATCGTAATAACCGTAGTGCCTAATCCTGAAAATCCTGGTGAGTATCCTTACCAAGATTTTCAGGAATGATTGGTCAAACTATTTAAATTATTGCATTGTCATTGGTAAGTGTGCAAAGTAACAAATGAATCCGACGTTTTGAAGGGGTTTAAAATCACGTTCAAAGATTGCGTTACTTACATTTATAGATAGATACAAGCGAAGCTAATAAGTAAAAAAATACTCAAGTAAAACAATATAATACAAATAAATAAATTCAACTAAGGAACTTCCTTATACTCGTTAGTATTTACCTACATAATACATACCTACACTCAGTACCGACCTAAATGTTTGCTGCAGAAATGCAGTAAGGTTAAATTGAATGGTTAATAAAATTTAAGTTAGTTAAATTGAATGATTAATAAAATTTATTTGTGCTTTGTTGCCGCGCCTTAAATATGTAGGCAGGTAGGTTACACTATCCTACCTACATACTAGGAACATGAACGGGAAAATTATTCTAATATAATATAAGTACGCGTTTTTCCTCTGTTCTTTTTTCAGGTTAAAATAATATCCGGTTCCTATTAAGGTCAGTAGGCACCTAGGAACTTATCTGTAAAACGTTGATTAATGTATCTACGTCACAATCGGGGTGGTTACTCCTTTTCGACTTTCTTATGCTCTTAAGATTAAAAATAAAAAATGGACAATCTCCAGGATAGCAGACTGTAGTGATTAAGAATTAAGAACGAGCTAAAAACATTAAAAACAAACATACTACATTATGAAGTTCGTTTTTTGGTGTCATAAGCATTGATATCGGTAACACTTACCACAAATTATACACTTACATATAAATATTTTGATTTCTGACATTTACGCGAATATTATACATTAAAATAAAACTACTTTTTACGGATTTTATCGCGAATACGCGAATTGTATATTAGTATTTTTATTAATCCCGACGTTTCGGACCCTTTACAGCGTCCATGGTCACGGGTAGACTGAGGTGGTGGGCATCTTTATAAATATTGATATAATATAAATATTTGATATTTTTTTTGTTTACATTCATATTGTAGAATTTTGTAATTTTGTAATTGTGAATTTTGCAAATTTTGTAAAGTATGAGAATCATGTAGCCATTGGTGTTCTTATAGTCTGTCTCACGACGCCTATACACAGTTCATACTAGTGAATGGGTACCGTCTCTGCAGCTCTTACTGTCAATGGCAATCTTCTTTTTCTGTTTGATAAACTGAATTAATTTGTCAGTACATGTCAAACTGCATTGCTCTCACGTTTCATGAACTATTCCGAACAAAAATTGTAAACCCAATATTAACAATGTAATCATGTTTTTTTTAAAAGAGTGTCTATTTCTTGCCGGTTTTTCTCCATAAGACCCACTTTTTGCAAGCTTGCAACTAGTTTTGAATTTTTCAAAAGTGCTATTTTAATAGTCTAATTGAAATAAAATATTTGACTTTGATTTTAATTACACTTCAATGTCACAAATCAAACTAGCTACGATTCTAAATACTTTCTTTAATTAACCAGGTTCGCAGTTGCGTCTTTGCTTTCAGGTTAATCCGGCTCTGTGAATAACTACAGGATTTGTAAATTATGCAGAACCTTCCTTTTTTAAATCACTTAAAACACAAGTAGGTATTTGGAACTATCGTAGGTAGTACATACTTACTTAATAAATTATATTAATAAACCGACTACGTCGCAGTGATGCCATAGCCGCAAAAGAATTAATAATGAGATTACCTACTCCTTAATGCTTTTAAATCGTCTAAAATTTAGGTAGATTCTGGTTCCACACAATCTGAATCTATAAATATATTTTCTGAAGTATTAGGTACAGGTGCAGTAGACTAAACCTCAAAAATAAATAATGAAATTGACATCCTAATTATACATAACTTTTTAACAAAAAAGGGAACTGATAGATTTGTTATTGAGACTAAAAAGTGTTATTTTATTTTCGCTTTTCAGTTTTAATTATCGTCAGTTCCTTTTTTTGTTAAAAAGTTATTACTTTTATTTTTTTGAGGTTAAAATCTACTTACTAAACTGCTTCATTAGGTAGTCATACACCTCTGTCTATCCCTTCAGCCATGAAGGCGTGTATGTATATACTTGCCTACCGTACTTCAACTGCACCTAACTCTAAACCCAAACACGAAGTAGGTACTGTAAACCGTTGAAGAGTTCCCTCGATTGTTTTCCGTCTCCAGTTCAAGGGTGAGGTGTACTTACCTACGTATCTTATTATACGATAGCCATAAACCTTACAATACCTCGATCATTTTCCATTTCATTTTGAGGAGTTCCTTGGTGTAAGGTCGATTACCAATTACTTTAATATAGGACCAATTAGCATATGCAAAAAGATTTTTTTAAATCCATTTCTAACTATGTAGAGGAGTAATCACGTAACAATCATACAAAAAACAGTCGAATTGAGAACCGAGAATTTGCGATGATTAAACTCTTTGAATAAATAAAACAAGTATAAGAGAATCAGGGTGAAACTTTCCCAAATAATAAATACAGTAAGTAATTAAAAGGGAAATTAACATTAATTCATTCACGGAACAGGTATTTTTATGTGACATACAGAAATCGATAAAATATTAAAATGTGGCTGAAGGCGCATGTGATCAATGTTAATACTGATAGGCTTCATTTATTCTGAAAATATGTTGATATAGTAGACCTATTAATGATACATTAAGTGTGGTGTAGAGCCATAGACAGTATGTCGTCTGAATTATATCGGTCTGTTTATTTTGACCACGCCACGGTCTCATTACTATGAATGCACAATAGCTTTGTTGTGTCCCACTTTATTGTCTGTTTGCCAAGGACATGGGACCTATAAAAGTAGTAGTAAATATTATAAATATAATTCTGTATATGAAAGATTTCCTTCCTTCCTCAGGTTGTCTATAAGAAATCGCCATTTCTGATATGTACACTTACCCTTACATACTTCTCCTACGGAATTGATGTACAGACGCCAGCAGGTCAAGCTATCCAAAATTGTCAAATTTTCTCAATTGAACATGAACCTTATCGCTTTGAAATAAAGTTGAAAATATATCAAAGAAGTTTGACAGATTGGGGTAGCTTGATGTGCTGGCCTCCGTACCAACAAAAACATACAGTCGTATTGAGAACCCTTTCCGCTTTTTCTTCGTCAGTTGAAAAGAGTTCCAATCCATAGCCGTTGTGAAATTCAGATTCGCACTATTCACCCACATGACTCTCGAGAAATTAATGTGATAGCAATTAGCGTTTTTGCTATAAGACTAAGAAATAAAACAGCAAACAAAACCAGAACATTGAATTATTTTGTACTCTGTATAGGTATAATCCATTATTACAGTTCTATACTAGCCATTATGGTTCAAGTGCGATGAGATTACAATAATTTACTCTTTCAAATGATGACGAAAATTACGACATTTGCCGGCCAACAAAAGATTAGTAATCCACATTTAGCTGATTGCAACAATTTGTCGCTATACGATCATGCGCATTACACCATGAAGGCTGTGATTGTTAGGGAAATACCATCAATAGCAATTTTAAGGACGTATTTAATGTTTAGCTCATCATCACCTTCAGCAATATCAAACAGTGATCGACCGCGGTGGACGCCACTTTGTCACATACTATTTATATGTTACCGTGTATTCTAAATGTGTCTGTGGATTTTGACAGCATGTCTGGGATTACTCCCTACAAATCCAACACCCATCGTGGTAGTGCCTGGGGTGCCTGCACCAATTATAGTTCCCACAACGGCAGCGACAACTACCACAGCTGCCAGCACGGCAACTACCTCACGCCCTCCTGGTAACATGACCATGGGTCCAATGATGCCACCTACGATGCCGCCTACAGCTGCTCCTACCGCGGCACCTACAGCAGCTCCTACTGCGGCACCCACCCCGGCTCCAACCGTCGCACCTACAGCGGCTCCTACCGCGGCACCCACAGCTGCTCCTACTCCAGCCCCTACAGCAGCTCCTACCGCGACTCCGACAACCTTAGGTGGAATGCTTTTATCTCTCATTATTTGTACCGATCCTGAAGTAGTATGTATATTTAACCCTGATGAATCCATCACAGGCCCGCTCCCGATTGATCCCCGGCTCGGCACAACTTCGTCTCCTTCGGCAGCAGTAAATATGCCCCCCATAACTGGGTATAGTGCACAATTGCCAAACTTCGATACCGCTGTCAACTTCCCAAGACAACGCAGGAGCGTGGACCATCAAAACGCCATAAACATAAAAGATTTTTTGTATAGTGTAAGAACAGACGAGAAACACAAAATTGTAAAAAGACAGACAAGTTGTGCATGTGTACCAACTGGAACTTGCATTCGTGGAACTACTACGGGAGCTGGTATGATAGACATCAGGATCGTGAATCCGGTAAGTAGAAACACAACATAAATATTGCAATTTTTATAATCATTATGATGTAAGATTATACAAAAGCTGTGCCCGAAAATATGCAGGTTGTGACCCAGTGTGCCGTTGGACAGGAATACTGTTGTGGTAATACCACTGCACCCGCACAGATAGCTTGTGGCACGCTGCAGACTGTGCCTGCTACGGCCATCAGTCCTGCTGCTGGACAAGCTAATTTCGGAGAATATCCCTGGCAGGTATACACCATACAGTATATTATATGTTTGTTACTCTAAGGCACTTGTCGCTCCCGAAAATGCGGGTTAGGTTACGGAACTATATAGTACGAAATTATTTCCATGTTATCATTTGTTATCTTATTGTTGTCATTAAATTAACTTTATACTTTCCAGGCGTTAATTTTAACAAGACAGAACGATTACATAGCTGGAGGTGTTTTGGTGGATCGATTAAATGTTTTAACAGTTACTCACAGATTATTGCCTTATGTGTAAGTAGTGACCAAATCATACATTAGCTATTAAGGTGTCTTCTTATTTTTATAATTCTTCTAAGTGGTTTTTCCTTTGTTAGCATCATTGTCGAAGACTATAATATTTTATAACTATTTGTTTTTCCAAACTGATAATTTCCCTTGAAATAGTTGCCATCTACTCAATGAAAGAAAAAGAACATAACATTTCCACTGATACTAATCGAATTTTTGGTAACTGTGTGAATAGAATTAATTGTTTCAATGATAGTGTTTCAGGAACGGCTCCCAACGTCAAAGTTCGTCTAGGTGAATGGGACGCCGCTGGTACTTACGAGCCAGTTCCTTTCCAAGAGTACACAGTCTCTAAAGTGTTCAGTCATCCGTCGTACAACGCCAATACTTTGCAGTACGATATCATGGTACTGAGGTTGTCAGCCGCTGTGCCGTTTACACCAAATACGGGGGCAGCCACTACGATAAATAGAGCATGTCTGCCACCTTCGGCTACTACCACATATACAGGACAAAGGTGAGAGACAACATACACTATTAGAATAAACGAAACATCAGTTTTAAATATTAGGGAAAAAACGTTACTTCGAGCAAATCTAAAATATTTCATGTGTGCTTACGATAGTTCTTTATTCTTTATTTTATAATAATTATTTTAAATAAATTTAAACTTATTTTCTTCCATCTGCGACATCATGTAAAGTGTTGAAAAAGTATTTCTTAGTCATAGTTACATAGGTACAAGACAAACAAATTTACTTTCTTTTATGACACCTAAAAAATATTATTTGGGATACTTTTTCAGGTGTTGGGTATCAGGCTGGGGCAAGAACATGTTCGGGGTACAGGGTCAGTATCAGCAGATCCTGAAGGAGGTAGACGTACCTATAGTGGCGCCGGCCACTTGTCAGACACAGATGCAGACAGCCCGCCTCGGAGCCACCTACGTGCTGGATACTACGTCATTCATTTGCGCTGGCGGGGAAGCCAACAAGGATTCCTGTACAGTACGTTTCGTGATCATATCTACTGTCTATAAGGCTCGTCAATAACTAAGGGGTCTTTAGCATATTAGTTTAGTGTGGTCTTAAAATTTGATGCTCTTGAGTACCTACCTACATCCATTGTCAAATTGCGATATATTCGACGAGATCGGCTCATTCCAATTCTTTCATATTCTTATGGAAATTCTATTTTGTCTACATGGATAACTAACCATATTTACTATTTAAAAAAAAACTTTACATATCTTTCTCAATCTCCAACACTCAGTGATTAGTGTCTTGATATCTGATTATAATGTTTCACAAATATAAAAAAAAAAAAAAACCATATTACTCATTGAGCGATCAAATCAAACTCAGAATAAATATAGAGCAACAGAATAAATACAATGTACCTGAGGAATTTAATCAATTTCCTCATTGAACGTAATGATATACTCTAACTTTCCAGGGTGACGGTGGTTCAGGTCTAGTGTGTCAAGTGAATGGGCAGTGGGTGGTAGTGGGCTTGGTGGCATGGGGCCTCGGCTGCGCAAGCGCGAATGTGCCTGCCGCCTACGTCAACGTCGCCGCTTTCCTGCCCTGGATACAACAGCAAATTTCCGCCGCATAAGGATACTTGTCAATTTCCTGTAAAATATTATCTCACGTAAACTATAACTTAAACATCGAGTATTTGTGTATAGGTAAATTAAATAATTAATTATTATACAGATTACCTGATTTACTTATTGGATATTGTGATGATTTAATTACGTATAAATATGTAGGAGGGCAAATTTAGGAACAAGAAAATAATGTTGTTGTTATTGAAGCTTAACATAATATATTAAGTTAACAGTTTATATACAAATAGCCATGTAAATATTATAAAACATACTTCTAGCCAACATAAACAATAGGTAAGAACTATCTACTTACAGGAAATACAGCGTTCAGAACGCAAAACATTAACAACTAACTTTTAACTGAACTAAACACTTAAAAATAGCTCGTACGGACGTAATCTAGTATTGCAGCGGGATCCAGGCCCGCGTCAGGGACGACATATAGGTTTTTTTTTCTAACCGCAACACGGGGTATCAAGTTACTCCTCGTCCGGCTTCTCCTGCTTGACTACAGGTGCGGGCGATGGTGGTGCAGTGGGTGCAGGCGGTGGAGGTGCAGGGGGTGGTGATGACACTTCGATGTACTCGTCTGTTCCTCGCTCCTCTTTAATCTCTGGCTCACGCTTGACATGCCCTTGTGGTGGAGATGTTCGTGGTTCGGGCGGTGCCAAAGCAGCCCACGCTGACGCAGCTCCACGTGCGTAAGCTTCATAGAAAGCCCTCTGTGCAATCTCCGCCTCTTCCAGATGTACGAATGCGTGGTTATCTAGCTCTGCACGGAAGAAGAATTTGAGTCCACAACGCGCGCAATCATAAGGTCGAGGTGCGGAGGAGTGTTCTGGTAGATGGCGCTGCAAGCCAGCGGCGCTTGTGAACACGGCTGAGCATAGGTAGCAAGTGAAAGCGCCGATACCAGCGAAAGTGTGTTCAATTAGATGTGCTTGCAGTCGTGTAGGGGAGCCAAGTGCTCGTCGGCAGAGACGACAGTCATGGTCAGCTGGAGGTGGGGGACGCGGGGCTGCATGACGCGCGTAGCAGGCTGAGCAGGCACGAGCTCCTTCACCTGCTTCTCCCTCAGGTAGCGCACGCAGACATATCGCACACCTCTGTTCGTCTTCTCCTGGTCGTAGGTGAAAGCGAGCGTGTAGCCGCGCCTCAGCCTCAGAGGCTAGCGTCTGTCGGCATACGACGCACGGCGCTGGCAGCGCTGGATGGTGCCGCGCCATGTGGCTAAGAAACGATTCCTCTGATAACAGCCGGGCGCGACATCGAGAACATGTATCGCCTGACACAACCTGGAATGAGTTGGTTTATTTTATTAATACCTAAGGCTTTAAGAGGTGTTCACCAGTGAACACATATAGACAATTGCATTGTATTAGGGAAAGATTTTATTTACCTTGCAATGTGTAAGTTTGTGCTCAGCGAGTACCGCTGCTGATGGCAGTACCTCGTCGCAGATTAGACACTTATGTCGAGCAGCAGCAGCGCCGGAGTGTGCTCGAGTATGTGCTTCGAGTTCAGCGCGGCTGCGCGTTCTCTCTCCACAATACGCGCATTGCAAGGCAACGGCACCATTCTTCCGCCGTCGCTCCTCGCTAGCGGCGACCACTGCAGTCGTTACGCCACCGGTCTCTGTACTTGGAGTACAAGGGGACCTTGCGTCGTCACCAGCCTCCCCCCCGTTACTAGTCTCCATTCTTTTTACTCTCGGTAACTCGCCATTTAGAACCTGGTAAATAAATAATATTGTAGTTACACAAAAATGTACATAGGAAAGGATAGAAATCCAGCAAAAATGTGTAATAGAATGTACCTTTAAAAATAATTGATATTTACAGTGTTTGATTTAACTTACCTGCTGTTGAATCGCGTGATGTGCCTGCATGTGCCGTTCCAGCAAGTACTGCACGGCAAAAGCATCATTGCAGGCAGGCACGGGACAACGGTAAGCACGATGTGGTCTGGGAGTCCTGGCTGTCATGCCACTGCCAAGTAATGCCCCACATGCACAGCGGGGCGCGGCGGCGGCATGACGAGATCGTACGTGGGCGGCACCTTCAGCCTCGGAGCGGAGAGCGCCAGCACCTGCACCGCATGACCGACATACCCAAACTTTGTTCTCGCCGCTATGTGCTACGGCGAAGTGCACCTGAATGAGGAAAATGATGAAGTTAGAAGACATTATAACATTGACATAAAATAAAGGTAAAAATAAAATTTATAAAGAGGTACCTGAATCGCAACTTTTGAATCGAAAATCTCTTTACAAAGAGCGCATCTATACAAGTGATGAGCATGCAGCTCGAGAAGATGTTTCTGTAGATCATCAGGAGCAGGAAAGCTACGAGCGCAACTGTGGCAGGTGTACTCGCAAGAAACTGCCAAATAGTGCGCTGTAAGGTGACGCTCGGAAGCCGCAGCGTCAGCAAAGGTAGCACCACAGTGAACGCAAGGAGCAGGGCTGGAGCGTCCGAGTTCACCCCCTTCTTCAAGGTGACCTTTTAGATGTGCTCGGAATGCTTCAAAATCTGGTAGTGCAGCATCGCATTGGTTGCAGAGAAGTGTGCTCGGCGATAAAGTTGTTTGCGGAGTGCCAGAACCCGAGCGCGGACGTTTAGCTAGGGGCACTTCATCAGTAGCTCGTCGGCTTAGATCAGTGGGAGCAGGTTGGTCTACTTGTAGTGATCCTTCGCCATTCAGTAGTGCCGAGTGTGCTGCGCGCACATGGAGTTGTAGCTGTTCCATACTTGTAAAGGTATCGCGAGTGCAGTAGATGCAAGCGAGGAGTGTAGGTGGTGGTTGAGACGCCACTCGTCGCGGCGGCGTCATTGCGGCAGTGTCTGAGCCGTGTGCGCTAGCCATGTGTGCCTTAAAAAAAAAACAAATAAACTTCATATACAACATTATTATTAGTATATGCGAAACCTGAATATAGTTTGTTCAGAATCAGTAACTGAATCGATTCCAATAATTTTTACATCATGTTATATTTTGTCCCAAAAACATTTAAAAAATGTTACGAGTAGGACACCGAGCGACACTAAGTACCTATCCGCAATCATATGCGCGCAACACAGGTCACTGACACTGAGCGGTCAGCGCGGGCGCAGTGGGGCGGGCGGGGCCCGGGGGTGAACCAACCAGGCAACCACTTCAGTCGCCCGGCAGCTATAGGGAAGTGTGCACGTATGTCGCTCGCGTTCAGATAAGTAGGTACAAAACGAGAGCGCGACCTCGAGCGCAAGCATTTCGGTTGATCTGTACCTATCGTATGTAAAAAGCATAGGTAGTGTTCGTTTAAGAAATGGTACGTACAGTAGCGGTTTGTGGTGATAACGCGAGCGCGCGGCAGTTGTGTTTCGGTTGACGTGTACCTATCGTATGTAAAAAGCATAGTGTTCGTGTAAGAAATGGTACGGATACTAGCGGTTTGTGGTGATAAGTGATAACGTATTCCTGGCAGTGCGGCACGAGGAGCTATCTGACATTAAGGTATCGTCACACACATGAACACACGTTTTTATTTGTACCTACAGCCTGTTGTGGTTAAGTAGTGCGATGTTTAACACTTTTCATCCATTTTGAACTTACAGTGTTTGGTATAAGGTGCAACATATCGCATTGACTACATTTAATCACTTATGGCTGCATTTACAAATAAAGTACTTATTAATGTCTACCTACACTTGACGGAAAATGTGGAACGTATGTGAAATGTGAAACATCAGTTAAATACAATGCAATCGGAAATCGCCGTACGGTTAGGTACCTACTGCCACATTATTATCAATGAGCGCCGCGGCAACGCGGGCGCGGGGCGGCGCCCGCGCGTGATGAGCATGTTTTTGTACGGACAACCAGGTAACTTAACAAGCTTATAACTTTGTGATTTTTCATGATACAAGTTTTGAAATTTTGTACATAGATTATTTACATAAAAATACTAGACACGTGTTTCAGGTTTCGCATATACTAATAATAATGTTGTATATATAGAATTTAAAAATAATCTCTGTAATTTAACGGAAATAGTTTTAAAACTAATTGATATAAAATAATAAATGATAGCCTTGGATGGATGTCTGTGAGACTGCCTCATTAGTCTAGTGGTCCTAAGCGCGACTGCTACGGTAGAGGTCTTGGGTTCGATCCCCAGGTCGAGCAAAGTGTTATTGGGTTTTTCTATGAATTTCTCAGTAGCAGCTCGGAGTCTGGATTTGTCCCGCTTAATGTCAATAGGCTCGCCCCCTATTACATGGGACCTAAACATACCGGCGAAATATGGGTGTACATTAGTACACCTCTGCCTAACCCTGCGAGGAATACAGGCATGATGGTATGGATGACTGTGACTATAGTATACCGTAATGTATGAGGTGAAATATATATTACTGCATAGCACGTAAAACGTGTGCTGTAAATAATTTACAAACGGATTACCTTAGAGTGGAATCGATCAATGTTTTATCCTTCCACCCCTCCATGTGGTAATCGGTCAAGTATTATCAAGTACCTATCATGACAATGTTTTATAACTCTTGACGGGATCTTATTCATCAATGTATGAACATAATGAGCTGATAAAAGGGGATAGAACCGATCTGGCATATCGACCTGCCAGCCATGTTATTTTTTTTTTCGAAATCGCGTCGCACTATGAAAGTATTATGTATGGGTAGAGGACACATAAACGAACAAAAAATGTCTGTAACATGGTACCCCAATGACTTTAAGCGTCAGACTGTATCTAAATAATCGGCCCAGGTTTATTAATATTATTACAAAAGAGTACTGCAATTGATTACGTATCTACTAAATTAATAATACATTCACTAATACATCATGTCATCATACAAAAAGGTTCGAACCTCTTAGTGTAGTGTCGGGAAAAACTCCTTTAAAGTTACCTGCAACAGATCAGGTCTTCGGAAGGCGTCACCACATCGTAAACAGCGCAGTGCCCGGCGTCGGTCAGGCTCGCGGCCGTCGCGGTCACGCTTGTGGCCCTGCATGTGTGACGTCAGAGCCGCTGCCGTGTTGTACCCACGATTGCACACAGTACACTGGAACGGCTTCTGATTGTCGTGTGTCTTCATGTGGATCTTCAGATGGTCGCTGAAATTATTTCAAAGTAACTGTTTAATGATCACTGTGACGATCGTTATGTCATCGCGTGATTCAAAGGTCTTGAATCCAAGGCACGCACCTCTGACTTTTCGAATTCATATGCGTATTTATAATTAATTAAGTAGGTATCACTGGCTTAAACGGTGAAGGAAAACATCGTGAGGAAACCTGCATGTCTTAGAGATTTTTCTCGACGGTATGTGAAGTCTGCCAACCCGCACTAGGCCAGCGTGGTGGACTATAGCCTAATCCCTCTCATTATGAGAGGTACAGTAGGACAATAGGTATATGGGTTGATTATTTTTTATAATATACAGTTTTTAATTATTATGTATATATATAATAATACAATACATATCTATTTTGGTATACCAAACATAGTCGCACAATATTCTAAATACCAAGTAGGTAATGCTAACTTACAAATGCTTTGACGGAACTCGCCTTATGTTTATGGAAAATTTAACGAGGTGTCCTACTTGCCTTCTCATTATGTATCTGAGACCTGAATATTATGTTAAAGTGTGCCTATGTATAATTTCAAAACATTCGTATAAGGATTTTAAAATTGAGATAAATCGTCTTTGTGTGACCAAGCTGAGAGAACAATTTGTCATATGAGACATAAGTACCCACATAAAGCACGGACCAAACAGAACTAACAAAGAGGCTTTTCACGCAAACTACAGAATAGAGGCGTTCGCCCAAACACCTCCGCTAATGGCCGCGCTCGCCGTGCCCGTTTAGGTATGGACCATTATTTCATTTTTGTGAGACCCTCGACGTCATTTGTCAGCGCATCATCTCTTTTCACTCGTCGTCGGTTCGTTGGGCCGACAAATTGCATGGAATTAGTCACGTGGTCGCGGTAAGGTGACGAAAAAGGTGACACGTCGCCTTACGAACGAGAGCGCGCGGTGCCCATGACGTACGGTGATCAATCTTACTCCGAGGCCTTTGTCATGCACACATCTCCTGAGCATTCTTTTAACCATATATTAATCTTCAATGGCTTTGGATTAGGCGCATTAGCATTCTCTTTGTACACACATCCATTATATAGTTGTACGTAAAGGTACCTATTTGATGTGTTAATAGGATTTAGCGGTGGAAGCTGAGCGTTTTAATGTTTTTATTTTGATTTGTTTCCATGTTCCTAAAGATATTCTAGTGATACGACTGTAGGTTCTCTTAGTATACTTTGTAGGATCTTGAAGCTTACCTCCTGGAAAAGGCAGATTCGCAATGGGCGCAGCGATACTTGCGGTCGCCGGTGTGCAGCTTGACGTGGCGGTCGCGGGAACGCTTGTGCTTGAACAGTCGTGAGCAGAACTCGCAACGGAACGGCATCTGATCCGAATGTGTCTGAAACAATTGCATTTTATATAACATTAGTGTTATCTAAACACACTGCAGTTTGTACTAAAGTACTAGCCTTGAAAGTAAAGTAAACTTCTCTAAAGTATACCCATTATTCGGCCACAAATAAAAACTTCAAGTTGCTATTAAGGACTAGGAGGTTCCTAATGGACGTACCCGAAAACACTGCTCGACTTGGAAATCGAATCCACGACCTCATCAAATAATACGCTTAAATCCACGCTAGCGACCACTATACTAAAAAGGCGCAATGTTCTGAAATGCAAGATTTTAAATCAATTTAATTTATAGTATGAATTAATAGACGAATTGAGATCTAACTGGGTGCCAAGTTCTAGCACCTAAAGTATTCATCCATTCTTTTTGACAACCGTCAAATATCCAACAGCTCTTCACGGAACAGTACAAATATTAAACATTTTTAATCTAGCTTACACTCACAGTTGAGGAATAAAGTTATCGAATGGTTGCTATTCCCGGAATACATTACAGAGATGTATAACGTTTAGTCTTATTGGAAGGAAACTAGTCGTATTTGTTCTGGGATGATGTAACTTGAAACTTTAACTAAATACCAATTTCATTAAAAAATATATTATTTTTATATCGAAACAAACGAAACAATCAAATTATTAGATACATGAACTAGATGTTTATAGCTATGCTAACTCCACACAATGATCGAATCGAAATAACTCCGGGTGCTTTGATCACAAAAACTATCGTGAGAAACATCTGTGGACAATGGACTGACTACCGCTGCGCCTGCGCTGCCCAGCTTACAATCCGCCGGCATTTTGTGTCAATAGAGAGAAAAAACTCGAAGGACCCAGCAAGCTCGTGACGTTCGAGTGAGATATCAACCATTGGGAACCGCTGCTTCATCGCCGCGATCGATTATGTCTGATAATTGTTCAATTAATTATCTGCGTATCGCTACTTTTGATCTCTTAGTACTTTAAGTACAGCTATACAATAAGTAAGTGAGATTGAGTAAACTAGTAGCTTATACAAAGTTGCTCGGAAATACTCAACTAATGTGAATCGAAGGCCCATTAAATATCGTTTCTAAATCAAAAGTTACAATGTAATTTAGAACTATTTTGGCTTACTTTACACTTACTCCCCAATCGACCAACTTAATAAATTTTAAAAGTAAAGTAATCTTAAAGTTCCCACTATAGTTGTTATTGTTTTGAAGTGCATAATAATCCCTATTCGATTGTTGAATGATAGTTTCACAACGAATCCGAAGCTACAGTATAACGAATCGATACGTGCACCCGATAACATTCCTGCGCGGGAGCAGAGCGCTTATCACAAAGAGATGGATTTGATCGGTAATGTTCACCGGAACGCCTTCACTACGAGCAACACGGTTTGAATTACGTCTTCTGGTAACGGTAGATGTGAACAAAAAGTAATGCTCCGACTGGACAGGTTATGAAACATGGCCACCATTAAGACTTGCAGATTTCACCACAGACAATAGGCTCGGGCTGGCCATATAGATACTACACAGTACAGTCCTAGTTTACATGAAGGTTAAAGTAACAAGTTTTGGGCGAATCGCAAAAGTCATGACAGTCAATGAAATATCTAGACTAGAAAACTGGCTTAAACGTTATGTAAGAATATTTCATACTAACATTGAGAGGAAGAGACGACGACTATAACCTTGAGAGAATTCTAATCTTTTTTTGAACGTATGGAAATCGTCATGAACCTAACCTGACTTAATTAGTTAATTAAGTAAGCTGTGATTTTCGCTATAGTAGTCAAAGATACCTAGGAATAGAACCTATATATAGTCTAAGTAATAATACCAAAAAGATAACACCATCTTTTTGTATTTTTTGGCATTTTCCATGCTAAGATTTTAAAGTTATTTTAGCGAAGGAAGAGAACACCATAACAAATTTTTAACGAGCAGCTGTTGGACTACAACACTGAATCTTGGATCCTATTTAAACAATCATCTGCATATTTATATAAGCTCAAATTATTTTATCGAAACAGGATACACACGCTCGTACAAGCGAAGTTATTCCGCAAATTCTATGCTCATTACACAGCCATTTGAGAACTCCAAAGATATCTTGTATCTATGTGACGAAATACGCTTAGTTGTAAAAAGAAGGTATTATTGGGCTGCCTCAAAAGATTATTCATGAGTACATAATGAGGATGCTAATGTGGCGCTTGTGAATAGCCTGTGGCAGGGAGATAATGAGAGCCGTCGGCCTTCGCACCACCGTGAACTGGAGCTGGGCCGTCACATAATAGACTCCCAAACTGACAGCCAGTTCACGCTTTTACTAATTGACCACCTCCGCGACGTTCATTCAGAACAACACTAAACAAATGTTACGAATGATTGACTCGCCTCTATTCGGCATCGGCTAACACGTTTAACGTTTTGCGCTAAACAAACAAAACAATAACGTTTAATTTTGAAGCAAGAATTTTTGTAAAAATGATAATGCAGTGCTCAAAAATGTTTTGTTCAAACAAGGATTTCACAGGCTCGTGTACCCTAAATTATCATGATATTTGGTGCAGCTGTACCATTAACACCACCTAGCAGTCCAATTTTTATATTTGTTAGATATACCTTGTCAGAAGTGACACACCTACTTGACGTCAGTAACCAAGGCACTAACATCGGGTGATAATTTAATAGTTTTGATATCTACCTACGTAATGTTTATTTAGTATATTTTTAAAAACATCGTTATTGTCTTAATATATTAAGCATTAGTTTTTTTTACATAGGCAATATGTTTTTTCTACCACTGTGTTACACTAACTGTAACACTAACTGCGTCGTTAGTCTAGTGTTCCAAAGCGCGACTGCTAAAAATAAAGACCCTGGGTTCGATTCACAGGTCGAGCAGTGTTGTTGGCGTTTTCTATAAAATTCTCAGTAGCAGCTCGAGATGATGGTATAAATATACCCAGCCATTATTTTCGGTTCTTTTCACTAGATCCATTTAAAATTTAATCAAATCATCCTTATTTATTTTTAGAAAAATATGACGTAAAATGATATCTAATGGACTGAACTATATACCTACAGGTATAGTGTGTTGGGGTAAGATCGGCGTTGAGGTAAGAACGTATATACCAACCGTCTTTTTAATACTAGCTAGGTAAGATATGATACTAGCTAGGTTAAGAACCCCTTAAGACCCCTTTCCTTAACTCCCGAAGAAGCGCCGATCTTACAACAACACACTTTACATAAATATGATAAAGCCAACACAATATAATAAATAAATTCACTCATGATAGTTTCTCCTATTCAGTACAGTCAGCGTCAAATAGTTAGTGACACTCAGGGTATTCAAATAAATAAACGCAACCAAAAAATCAATAATATCGGTACAAACAAAGTTTCCATATTGTTGTCAACATTATAGTCGCTCAAAAGGTCGAGACGTTTAAAATGTCACATAGATAGGTTCAGTCAAACCGCCATAAATATGGTTACAGACATCCCGTCAATGGTATCCAAGCATTCTAAGTGGTCAAAAATATGGAACATATTAGAAAAATGAACTTTACTACTATATATTTTAAATATTCTTTCTCACATCAATTAATGTGAAAACATTTATACACAAAAATGAAAGGAATAGAAACTACTGCTGTCCTTTTCATTTTAAGCATGACGTCATAGACATGTCTTTTGTTTTGTAAAGAATTTCGTGCATAGCCGTTTACGATACTTAGCAATATACAGCTGACTGAAAATAGATGTACCTAAACCTCATTGATAATGAGTATGACTATATATCTCATAGAGCAAGAGTGCATAATTAAAATATATGATTCAATATCATGATCATTTTATTTTATTTTAATTGACAATGAACGTCGACAAAACTAGACTCGATAGTGCTTGCAAAAAAGAGGTGTTTTCAACCTTATTGACTATTACTCAAAAACTGCTATTTTAAACATAAACAGTACAATAGAGTATACGAATAACTAAAAATAAGCAATAAAATAATGTCAATAAGGTCGATAATCGCTTGCATTTTTTTGAATTTTCTCTAGTTTTCGACTGCTTACCATCAGGCGAGCTGTGTGCTTGTTTATACATATATGTGCGAATATGAAGAAATGAGGATCTAGAGAGATGAGAATAATTCGATAGGTAACTACACGTAACATCTAAAACGATAGGTACATAAGGATATTCCCAGTTCATTTGAAATATCTGTTACGGAGACACCTTCCTCCCTCAAATATATAATTCGATGTTTTGTGGTATCACTAATGCGTAGCCATATTTCTAGCTTGCTTTAATTTTGCACTTGACATTGATATTACTGATAGATAAATAGAATGACATGCAAATAACTCTAGATTGCCTAAAGAGGTTTTCATCTTTGGGAAACCGTTTATTTCTATAACATGCTGGTTTATTTTTCTAATGTGTTCCATATTTTTGAACACTTAGAATGCTTGGATACCATTGGCGGGATGACTGTTACCATATTTATGACGGTTTGACTGAACCTATCTATATGACGTTTTAAACGTCTCGACCTTTTGAGCGACTCTAATGTTGACAACAATATGGAAACTTTGTTTGTACCGATATTATTGACTTTTTGGTTGCGTCTATTTATTTGAATACCCTGAGTGTCACTAACTATTTGACGCTGACTGTACCTTATACCACTCAAACTCGCTTTCCTAACCAATGTTTTAAAATTTGATTTTATCAGTTTACAAGAGGATGTTGTTGCGCTTATTATAGCAGTTGAATTCCTTAACTCCCTATAAAGCCATATTATTGTAGGTATGTTTTGCTATGCTAACATGCAAAAGTCAGGAGCACTCTGTTGTGATAAAAGAGATAAATTGACGCTCCACTATTATAAATCTGTCAACAAGTTATAATAACTATTTATGCCATCGGCACTGACTGCCTCTAGGAGATCTGCACGCCTTACTTTATTAACCTGATGAATGTTGAAAAAGCCGGCCAAGCTCAGATCGATAATACACAACTTTTAAACATATAAATTTCAGTGAATGAAAAATAATAACATTTTACATGTTTATAACTAGGAAGACGCAAACCTCCAAGGTGATATTTTTCTTTCGCTTAAATTTATAATAATTATCTTTAAACAAATACAATAGATAATAACAAGTTTTAATTTCGAGGCGAATTTCACTGTGACTCCGTGACTATGGGGAGTGAAGGAAAGTACAATTTTTGGTCGGTACAAATCCGACATACCCTGCCGCCTTCGGAGGTGGCGGACGATCCATGATGATTCTCTGTACGATAAAAAAAAGAGTGGTGCTGGCAGTGAAGGTACAGACGCCAGCAGGTCAAGCTATCCAAAACTGTCAAATTTTCCCGATTGAATATGAACCTTATACTGTTGTATTAAAGTTGAAAATTAATCAAAAATTTTTGACAGATTGTGGTAGCTTGAAGTGCTGACCTTTCGCTTCCGGCTGTAATTCAGACTATGGTCGGGAGCGAGAATGCGTGGGAAGCTGCCGCCTCTTACTGCGAGCAAGTCATGCTTGCAAAGGAGGCGGCGGAAAGGGAGAGAGAATTGTCCACCTCTCTCCCGATCCGTAGTAGACGCACCGGGCGCAGACAGACCTCCGGCCTCCATGAGCTGTCGCCTGCGGGCGGTTGAATTGGGGGACTCCGCCCGACCAGACAATGGCCCCAGTAGGCGGCACGCTTGTAACGAAGAGTGCCTTAAAAATAGTTATGCGAGGAAAGGCCTGGCTTATCGACGGGGTCCAGCAACTGCTGGACCACAGCCTGTCATGGTCGTGGCGAACTTCGCGGATACCATGGCCATGACAATAGGGCAGGTGAAGGCAAGTGCGGCTTTTAGTCGGTATGAGTCCGACACACCGTGCCACCTCCCCGGGTGGCAGAGGATCCATGAGGATTTTCCGTACTATAAAAATTTTATTTATATACAATATAAATACAACTGAAAATAACAAGATTTAAGTTCGTATTTTAAAAATAAAATGTTAAGATTTCACGTTTTTGAAGTAGGTAAATAAGCCTAAAAAATTCAAATGATTTAAAAATTGGATCTTCTTTGCCAAGTTACACAATAATAATTACTTCATACCTACTAAGGTAAGCTATTAGCCAGAGTGTATCTTGACAATGCCACAAACAGTGCTGCAAGTGCTTTTACAGAGCGCGCTGTACTTGCATTTTATAGGTATATACTTATCTACATTATATTAATATCAGGGGTGCATTTACGAGAGATGATATAAATATGTATTGTAATTGATACAATAATTGTATTGATAATTTTTTTATTTTATTGTAATGTAATTAATACAGATAATTACACTTTCTGCAATACCGACAACAAAGTAATACTTCGCACGACATCTACAACGTCAAAGAAATAAAAATGTAGCTATGTGCTGACGTCTCATTACTTAGAATAATTTCAAAAGTCAGTCGAGTTAATACTAAATAATACCTAGTAATAAAAAGTTTTATTATCTTATTGGGTAAGCACCTACGCGAATATCATGGTGGTAATTTACAGATTGATACTTGCGCGTATCCCGGTATCTATAATTATGAGCGGAGTCCGGTCTAATTGGGCTAAGTGGGTTCGCTTCCGCCGCCACCAAGCTTTCTTCTTGCATCTACTGCTTCTTTTAAGACAATAAAACTTTACGAGACAATTTTAGAAGGGCTCGTAGCTAAGTAGGTAATTACTACGCTGATCTAGCCGCTACCAGTCTATGGATGGGTGACAATTCTTAACATATCGAGTCCCTTCGTGACTCGGAGAGCACGTAAAGCCGTCGGTCCCGGTTGTCATTCGAACTCCTATGACAAACGTTAGTGGTAGTCAAAAACCCAGAAAGCCTGACAACCAGTCTATCCTCAGGATATCGGTATCGCTTCGTGTAAAATACTGATATTCAGCCGCATCTGAAAGGACCTGAAGCCGGCCCCAGCATAGTTGGGAAAAGACTACGAGAATGGTGAATTATAAAACTACGTTCTCTGTCTTTCTTAAAGGATGACTTCTGAGATTTGACTTCTTCGTGTGATTCTTATGTTTGCTAACAAATATATTATATTGCCGTATCTAAATAGGTATATAGTAGCCCTACAAATTAGTTATGTGAAAAAAGTGCATGTCAAATATAAATTTAATGAAATGAAAAAGAGTTTTCAGCTATTGAAACACAGGATATTCCAACAGAACTTGTTTATTATCTACAAGTAATTTTAGTGTAATACTCTCAAATTAAATCATATCAATTAAGTATTCTATAAAAATCCAAACTTATTATGGAGGCGACTGTCTTGTAAAAAAAATACTCTACGAGCCTACGATATATACCTGCTTATCTTCAGAGCTGAACAGTATCTTCAGATTTTTATAGCCCCAGTTCTTTAAGCACTTAACTATTTACTTAATTGCATTGATTAAAACCAAAAAGAACCAACTTCTAATTAAATTCCATTCACATAAACTAGTGACGCGACCCGCAAGTGATATTTAAATCACGTGTTGTGATTAGCGGTGAGTGACGTGCGAATTTTACCGCGAAGCGCCCGCGCACGCCGCACTACACATCGGCATCGGTACAGCAACACACACCGGTACATAAACATAGCAGCGGCATGTTTACTCCACTCACTTAATTGGAGCAATCGGCCCCTGACAGAATTAATAAATTTGATCGTCCGTGCACGATAAATCGCGTCCCGCTCCGGCTTGCGCCCATGCCCACGCACTCACTTAAGAGGAAGCTACCCTCAGCGCAGGCCAATTAGACGAGCGTGAGATTGACAATAGATTATTCGTAAAGTAACTTTTTATGGGATTTTACCATTACATTTTAGCGATGTTACTTCTTGTAAAATGCAAATAAATGTCTCGAAGAAGCATATTGTATATGTATAACCTTATAGATTTTCATTTATTTATAAAAATATGTTTTTTGTTATTTTTACAAAGTGTTGGCCCTTGTCATCATGAAACTTCGTGCGAGAATTCAATAAGCGAATCGATACATGGCACCGCGGGGTCTCGGCCGCTGGGTGCACCGTGGAGTCCTGCTGGCCGCCGCGTGCTGCTCCCACCACGACACTGCACAACGCTTATGGTAAAAAGACACGCGAATGGTATGTATCACGGCTCGTTATTTAAACTGCTAACAAATACCGTGAGAGCGACCGACATTACGCTCCTAATGGTGGTGAGCTTTCCGGGTAAAACGCACCAAGAACATTTTAAACTAGTTTGAGGTGAACGTGATAGCCAATAAAAGCTTGGGAATGGGCAGCGGACGGCTACTGAGCGACTTTCTCAGATGAATAACAGCGCGACATCGCCGGCTCACATACCCGTAGCCAGGTGCCCGCAGACCCGGGGTCAACAGACACGCCGCCGCTGGCTCTCGTCGTTACGGCGATAACACTACCGACAAGACCTCACGCGAATTCCAATGTTTAACATTGTTTATTATGCACATAATAAAAATGTTGATAAAATTAAATAACGAAGTTCAACTGAATTGCCACCGGTGCCTTGTGCAAAGTAAGTAACTTCATAGTGAACTCAAAAACAAAGCAAAACCTTAAGTACCACCTGAATAGAATAAAGTTAATGTACCCTCACTACGCGGCTGCAGAATGTTAGGCTTTATGATAAAAAATCTTAATATTCTCGTGAATCACAAGTTCTCCGAAACAGTAGCTCTACTTCGTTGGTGCTCATACCTACTGGTATTAAGATGTGAATCTAAATTTTTTTATTTATCCATATATGTAACTACCAACATAAGTATGTCAAAATCGTAATAAACAACGGCTGCATTATCATATTATTTTTATAAATGCCAAAACCCTTGTTAAAGTATAAACATGTTTGTATACTTCGGTTATATTGAAATCAGGTTTGAACAAAATTAATACGTATTGTTAATGATTGGTCTGGTGGTGTTATGTTATTGATACTCGCAGACATAGAACAGAAGACCATGACGCCTGTATCAGCAAAGGGTTAGTTAGAGGCGTACACTATACCCATAATTCACCGGTATCTATGTTTTATGCCGCATGTAATGGGGCCAAACCTATTGCTATTAGAACTGCTTAATCTAGGATTCGAACCCCCACGCGCATTAGCTGCGCTTGGGGCATACATACTCCAATCAACGGACCGTCGTGTGTATAATATGCAGAAAACCATGTTAAACTTGATCAGTACAAGGACAGCCTTAGCCAACGACCAAGTACCTACAAGAGTAAAACATGCAATTATTGAATTTTAGTGTAAAGAATACAAGCATGTAAATTAAGACCAACACATTTGCTGACAATAACCTGCTTTTAGGCTTGGGAGCGCCTACATATCACTGTCATCTATCTGGACTCTGGGGCAATCATATCGAGACTACGTAGTCTGCGTACCGTGTCCACACAACTTCGGACTGTTTTACGACTCCGATTACCTCTATCGAGCACAACGGATCAGAGGGGTTAATTAAGCAGGACGGCCAAGAACTGTTACAAGCTATCAATTGCATTTCAGTATTAAAGTAATATTTTCCACGAGACTTTTACTGTTTTACGATTTCTCCGGAGGCGCAACGAGAACAAGACGAATGGCGAGTATGCGTGGACTCTGTAATTGATTTATTCTTATAATGATCGCCTTTCCCAAGCAGCGGCGCGATGATAAAGGTGTGGCGGGCTAGGCTAGGGAGTTGTTATCGCAAGCCTATTTCCGGCCGTCACCGCGTGGCTGTCGCGGCTCCGCGACGCGATCATCGCGCGATACATTTGTCGGCGCACACCCGACACCAGCAACGGTCGCTGCGATGTGCTGATCGATATCGACGCAAGCGCAACACGCCAATTGCATACCGATAATCTAATGAAATCCTTTCTAGATATTCCTCTCGCTTATCTCAAATTTATATGAGCGAGACCTCCTCTAATTTAATTTTGAACGAGGTGACGGTTTTGCCACTTGAACTGTACGTGCCGATGTGTATCCGTATGTAGGCGAGCTGGCGAGCTGCTCGCGGCGGCATGCAAAGTGACGTTTCTATTTGTCCTATCTCAGCTAGATCTGTCTCGGCGTGTGTCGTAATCGTAACGCGGCAAGATCGGCGCGACACAAAGGAGCCGAGATGTACGGCCGGCATAATGGCCGCGCACGTCACAGCCCTCAGCTCGCCAGTGCGCGCTGCAGCCAAGAGCGATGCATATCTACGCTCTGGCTCTGTAAATGGGCAGTTTTGGGTATCTACTTGCTAATGAAGCGAGGGCATGCATGGCGAAACTGGGCTGTGGAATCACAGATATGATTGCCACAGCAGTCGTATTGTCTGCGAAGCTGTTAGCTACGTTACTTTATGGAAATGGGTTGACAGAATGTGAACGTATATTACAAATATTACTTGAGATGGACTAGACCTCTACCTCTGATTATGTCTTACTGAGTTTAACGAATACTATGAGTGTAGGATGAGATGCGTTGGTTAACTGTCACTCAAAGTACATCTCTCTACAACTAGCAAAATTAACCTCATTCTTATATAGAAGCACTTAGGTACCTGTTCATGTTTCTTGAGATAAGAAAGCCTGGGGAATGCTTTATCACAGAACTGGCACTGGTATGGGGTGTGTTCGGTAGCGCCGAGTGTAAACGGTGGCTCAGCTTCCGCGTCGGCGGCGTCGGCTGACGTCGGTGTGGAAGCCGGTGAGGGCGACGGCTCCGGCGTCGACGACGGCCAGGAGCTGCCCGCCGTGCTGCCCACGCTGCCCAGCGCCTCTACGAGAACACAACATTATGAGCTAAACATTCCTGACAAATTGGCTATGTATATAGGTACCAAGTAGGCCTAGTGGTGGTTACCTAAGTAGAAAATCAAAGTAAAATAACACTGTGTTGTGTTTCTTACGGTGAGCAAGGTTGCCAGTACTCCACGAGGAAACTTTGTGTTGGCAGTAGGGGAACTTTGACCCTTATACTGCCATCCCAACTATTTCTCTTTCGTTTTACAAGGTTTGCAACGAGTAAGTGATAGATACTCCTGGTGTTGCAAGCGTCTATTGGCTACGGTAACCGCTTACCACATACTACTTGTTTGCCACCTTAGTAGTATAAAAAAAGTACATTTATGTTTAGGTATCATCAACTTCATCTATAAGCTAACTGTCAATCTTCTCTAGTTAGACAAGTACTGAACACTGAACTTTTGGTACACCTAGAAGTGTACCTATGTAGGTAATAACTATATAGGTACTATGACGATAAGATGATAAACAACAAACAAGTATACCGGCGGCTATGTTAAGCGTCAACCACAGCCTATAAAAATCAGTAACACTAGCGATATCACACACGCGTTATCTTTAGTTATCTTGAGACTTCAATTCATTCGTTACAGCAAGAACACAACAATCGTACACGTGAATGCTTAGCGACAGAATATTAGGGAATGCAGTGATACCTCCGCAGAGGAACTCTGTATGAACAGATCCTAATCATGGATCACACCAATAAACATAATATATGATAACCTAGTCTTATTTAGTATACGTACACCTATTTTATTTTTATTAAATTCATTTTTAGAACAGTAGCAGTCATTTTTAGAAAGTACAGATAGTTCAGGTCGATTTCCTTAAAAAAACCAAATGTATAGCTAAACAAAGATACTGGCAATAAGCCATGGTCCATGCCATAAGATTTATTTTTCCTATAAGTTAATGCTAAACTCGTTACTACAGTCAAATTGTAAAGAATTGTCAATTTTGTGATTTTCCAAGGACTGTAAAGCACATTACGGCAGACAGTCGCATCCCGGCAATGTCGGATAAAGCTATCATAAATATCGGTAAGGGTCCATATTTCGGTGTTAGGGCTAGAGGTAATATGTTTGTGGCACCTCGGAGTGGCGTGAAATATAAACAAATTGAATGGGCCGAGATGACGAGCGGCGTCAACGCAAATGATGAGTAATGTCGGAAGCAAGTGAGGCGCGCCGCCCCGCACCGCCCGCGCCACAGCCAAGCTATAACTTACTTAGGTACACCCCTAGCGTGGATGTAATGTAATTTTTGATATTGATTTTATTATTCCTAAAATATTAATGACCAAGAATTGAGAACACTTATTATTTGAAGAAGTGAAGATCACACAATTTTCTTTCTATTTATAGGTTTTTCTATTTACACCTTTTAATAAAAAATTAAATAAATGGTTCTGAATTGTAATTATATTTTATTTGTTTATATAAATTGCAAAAACGTATTTTAAATTAATGTCTTCTTTAATCTGCAGTCCATTCCATCACATTTAAAAATCTGTGAGTTGATTGAAGTGTTTAGCATAATGGCTATATCTATTATTTATATATAATCAAAGGGAATAAGCTATTCATTACATTTTTTCGCAATATAACATTTATTTTACGACTTATTTCCCTTCGCATTTAATAAGAGGAACTATTTATATCAATTTGTCGCCCTCCACGCCCCGGACGTGGGTAACGACTTCCACTAATGGTCAAAATAATGATAGCTGAACGACACATAAAATAAAATAAAAACTGGAGATTAAGTACGTCAAAATTTTGTAACTGTGTAGTGATTCTTTGCAATTCAAATATTAAGATTATTATTTTTAAGTAAAGTTCATTAATTATTTCGAGAAAAGCAACAACCCGATAGTTGATAGTTACAGCGAAGAATGAGGCCAATAAAAGGCAGGCATTCTAGTCTGCTACAAATAACACTAGGCGCAACACATAACGGGACTGGTGCAATTTTAGCAGCGCGGTGGATGTGGCCGGTGCCCGGTCACTGAGGATAGCCGTAATTAGCAGCGATTGCAGGCAATTCCTCGCCGGGTGACGGTGGCGCCGCGGCCGGCGACCGGTGGGCGGCGGAAGTACACTTCCTAATTGCGCCGTCTACGAGACACCTCGACCGGCGCCTCGGTAATCAACGCCAATCGCTAGCTGACATGGAAAACCGACAAACCACTTTATAATGCTCGTAGACCTTGATTTCGCTAATGCGAAGCTAAGTTCTAATGAGTTTGCTGTTCTTATTTTATTCCTTTTTCTATAACCAGCGAGAACTGTATGCCGTAAATAAATTCAAAACCTACTGAGGTAGTTGATACTTTGATGTTATGATGAAATCACTAGGACTTGTTTTTTAAACGCTTTGTAAGTAATATGAATAGGTACCATTGTAAGCAACGTCTTAAAGCCAATTATTCCCTTTTTTTTACTGTTTAGGTATAATTACATTACCTAAACCTATATTTTTGAAATATGGTGTTTCTAAACGCACATGACGAATGCAAAGAATCTTATCCAGGCACTTTATAATTGAAGGTTGTATAATAGACAATGATTCGAGGAGCCTTGTAAATGTAATTAAAACGCGAACTGAGGAAGTAGGTACCTCTCTAAAACCTGTACCAAATGGTGATGTATCTACCATAACACCTGGCACTTGATTGATTCAGATTTGTTTGCACGCAATTTTCAGGCTGATTACTCGACGACACGGATAGGAGATTAACGAGTTGATTAAAGTTTAATTGCCGCGGCAACATAAGTACAGAGTGGAACGACGACCATTCATTTACATTAAGATAGCTCAATGATTTTTTTATGGTCCTGTATCATGCGGTAGATCAACCGGTACAATTTAACTTGATATTGAAAGATTACTGCGATTTACTTGTTTCATTTATGGTACGGGAATTACATGACGTTGTAAACTTTCGGCAAAACATCCCTACCTACTATTGAAGGTGCTTCTAAGTACCTACTGATAAATAATAATAATAATGATAATCTTCATCAACCCATATACTATCCCACTGCTGGGCACGGGTCTCCTCTCACAGAATGAGAGAGCTTAGGCCAACACGCTGGCCTAGTGCGGATTGGCAGACTTCACACACCGTCGAGAAAACTCTAAGGCATGCAAGTTTCCTCAGGATGATTTTGCTGAACCGTTTTAAGCGAGTGATACTTATATATTTATTAATACGCACATGATTTCGAAAATTCAGTGCGTGCCTTGAATTCGATCTCGAGACCTTCGACTTGGCTGTACAATGGTCATCCTACTAGGCTATCACTGCTCACTAATAATGATAATAATTTGCTTAAATAACAATAATAATCTTAAGTAGGTAATTATAATAATTATTATTATTAAAAAATATCTATCGTGATTACCACATCGAAAATTAACTTTATGGCCCGTCTGTCTTTTGACAGTTTGCAATCTAACTAAATTTGTTATAAACTAACGGAGTTTACCATTTTCTGGTGACATTATTATATACTGAAACGTACGACGGTACTAACATTACTATGACGTTCAGATTGAACGTAATGTTAAAGATTATTATTGTACTACCTTCTGCCCGCGACTTCGTCCGCGTGGAAAAGTTACTTTTAATTACGATAATTAAAAGTAACTTTTCCACGCGGACGAAGTCGCGGGCAGTAATTTGGCTAATTAACTCAAAATCGTCATAAATATCTGTGGATCTAAAATTTGATCAAAAGATTGTCTTGAGTGGGAATAGAACCCTCTACAGTCGAGTTGGTGCAAACAGCATTACCATTATCAGTCATCATAATGGAAGTAGTTCACTAACCACCGTTAATACCCACAACATGTTGTGATTATGACGGAATGGCACCGCTCTTTCTATTGGATAAGATTTTGTGCGTGAAGCTTTTTCTTTTCTGTTCTCAATTACACTAATTATTATATTCTCGGCCTTATATAAATTATGATATTGACTACCTCTTTAGTTTAGTGGTCCTATGCGCCCCTGCTAGGGCTTAGAGGGTTCGAGCAGTGTTAATGGAATTTTCTCGGAGTTTGGATTTGTGCCCGGTTAATGGCAATAGGCTCGCCCCCTGTTACATGGGACCTAAACATACTGGCGAACTGTGGGTGTGCATTACTGTACACCAACCTATGCCTAACCCTTCGGGGAATACAGGCGTGATGGTATGTTATGTAATATTGTTATATCCCAAACTAAACAATAGTAAGTAGGTAGTAAAGATAAATGAAATAAAAACAAATGACGGCGTTTTTTTAAACGCAATTGACACGTATTCTATATTTGACTATTTAAGCAAATATTAATTCTAATGAATAGGACAAATACTTCATGAGCACATCGTTAACTAAGAACAATTCACTGAAAGTGCATTAGATTTGTTTAGTTGCCCATTTTCAATAAGTAAAGAACTTTAGGCTCCTAAAGTTCTTAAACCAAAAAAAATACACTAGGCTATCACTGCTTATGTAATAATACTGTAGGTTATTATGTATATAAAATATTCTTAAAAAATACATTAATTTACACTGAAATACAAATTTTACACATATTTTTACTGAAATTAAAGTGTCGTCAATAAGATTCATACTGTAACTTTTTTAATGTTCGGGTTCCAATGTGTAGTTAGTAGCTAGTAGATAGAGTGATTGTTTTCTTAACAAAGATTGAAACAGGAAACTGCATTTAAATTGGTTAATCCGATTTGCAGTCACTGCGGATAGACCTACACTTAGATTAGAAAGGCATCAAATTTCACTATTGCCAATAGCTTTATACTATTCAATTTGAAAAGTTGAATTTAATGTTCTAGATATTTCTGTGATCGCCAGTGTGACTGGTCGGTTGGTCACCATGGTCCAAATTAAGATTTATGGCCAGGAAGAACAGCCATTCGAAATTCACCCAAGCGAATAGCACCCAGGTGATTAGTATCCAGGCGAATATTAAGATATTCGCCTGGATACTAATGACCTTAGGTATTCCTTGAATAGCAACTTCCAATATTATTGACGGTTGCTCTTCAAGGAAAAATAATAATATTAAATTTATTCCTCGAATAGCATCTACATAAAAGTACTTCCTATAGTGATGTGTGTGACTGTTTTGTTGTTCAGTAAAATATTATCGATATAATCAACAGCACGTTAGAGGCAATAATGATTAATGTAAACAGTACAAATAATTAGAAAGTCTGAGCTAGGGAAAGTAAACTGTATTTTAAACAATTAAGTGAAAGTATTTAAAGTAAACTATGTAAAATTTAAGAAAATAAAATATATGGTACTTAAACAGTCTTTTAAAACGCACCACATGTAAATAAACAATATGACATGGTAATATTAGTGGGTTTAATAAAAAAAAACTTGAAGCTCATTTTGTAATTAAAGTTAAGATAATAATAGTAGATTGTTCATTAAGGGGAGAAAGTGACAGATTACTGATGATTGTGAGTGTTTGCGGCCCGAGCTTGTAGGTAATATTTAAGGTTTTTAGTCGGTACGAGTCTATACTGACGTATCCTGAGTACCCTGCCGCCTCCCCAGGTTGCAGGTGATCCATGAGGATATTCCGTAGTATAAAAAAAATAATACAAGAAAATATATCTGATAAGTAAGCTTCAATATAGCAAAATTTTTAATATTTATTTATTTATTATATGTTTGGAAGACCAACAGCAAGAAAGTTATGAGTTTATCATTATGATTAAAAAAAAAATTATAAACATTTAGCCATTAATAGGTCTCCACGTATAAACAATGGAATACGTTATGTTAATGTGGATATTAAGTTTAACAAAATCAACACAACTTATGACTACTAATAAAACTAGGTAACAAATCAACACAACTAATACTTGAAAAAAAAAAATATGTAAAACAAACAATCTGTTGATTCTATCGATAATATTTGATCAACAGAGTCCTGAAGAACAAAATAGCAACATCACTGGGAAGTACTTTTTTGTACTTAGGTGCTATTCGAGTAATAAAAGGTATATTATAAAATACTAGGTCCTGTCTAATCTTTTCCACACGGACGAAGTCGCGTGGAAAAGTTTATACAATCGTCGTCTTTTAATTATCCATAAAATTTGGCAAATTAACTAAAAATCGTTATAAATTATAGCCTATATGTTATTCTGATGTATAAATAATAATACTGAAAAGTTTCATCAAAATCCGTTCAGTAGTTTTAGCGTAAAAGAGTAACAATATTTCTAAGATGCTATTCGACTGGCTGCTCTTCCTAGCGTACGAGTACGTCCAAATAAATCAAACATCAATCTCACAACTCCAGTAAAGGGAAAATGTGAAAATCATTAATCCAATTCGATGTGGTAGAAAACTTACCATATGAGCTGGCTTTATTCTGCTTGTCTTTTAAGATAAAAAATGATTAAATTCTTTTTCAATAGTGACACGAGACTTGACTCGTTTTTTTTTTATTTTCATGACTGCAAGGAGCACCTAAGTATTTTCAGACGTTGATTAAACAAATGTCTACATACTTGTACATATTTAATTTAAATGAAACTGATAAGAAAAATAACTACATATTATATTATATATGCTTCGTTATTTTGACTTCAAAGTAACATCTGAAAAAGGTTTCCTCCAACTTTACTAAAAATCTTCTGACACAAGCTTTAGCTTTTATTTTTATTTCCACGATTGCTAGTAATAATAATATAAGCGACTAAAAAAAATCAACATTTATAATATAGGTGTTTTTCTTAAATTAAATAAATTAATAACTTAATTCATATAAATGCCACCTTGCGAGCAGGAATTCGATATGACTTCAAAAATACTTTGTATGCGCATTTATTAACAATTTATTTAAACTTTCTGAGTAATAAAATTTAAAAGCTGTTTTTTTTTATTTTGATTAAAAATTGTTTCTTTACAATATTACAACGTATAAACAATAACTTTTTTCAGGGGGTTAACCAAGCCGACAAAATATAGTATTATGGAACTGTCTCGTTGGTCTACTGGTCCACAACCGGGTTGCTGAATGTGAGATGCTGGGTTCGATTCCCGGGTCGAGAAGTGATATTGGATTGTTATATAACTTTCTTAGTAGAAGCTCAGAGATTGGATTTGTGCCCAATTAGTTGCAATAGGTTTGCCCTCTATTACATAGGACCAAAACCGGCACGGTTGAACTCTCAGCCTAATCCTTCAGAGATACAGGCCTAGTGATGATACCATATTGTCTTCTTCCTTTTAAACATAATGGCCATAGTAAAAAAAAGCAAGTCAGCAGATTGTTAGCTGACTGTCTTGGTTGCGCCTGACCATTATTACACTTCCCGTCACTCGATGCCATAGAATTTAATGAACCAAGCTTTGTATTAATAAAATTAATTGAAAAGTCGTTAGTGATTCCTACATGTAGGCAACATTCAGTATTGACTTCAACACATATTGATTTCCCTATAAACTTATCCGTTATCGATTAACACTACGTTTTATTGTTAACCAACGGTTCTTAACAACAAAACATATTTTCATGAAACTTGCTAAACTTGTATATTTTATTAGCAGGCTTTGTTCCGTTTATGGGCTGTAAATAAGTTTCCCGTATAGCAAAAGATTTTAACAATAAAAGTATCAAATAAAATGTAGTGCTTTTGTCTGAAAGCTGTGTTATAATATATTATGTACTAATCTTAAATATAACGCAAGCTGTAAATATCAAGATTTATGTGTAATAGTCGTATGTTTGCGGCTCAGCCTTCAACCGTTGTATGCTGGTTATAAAAGAAGCTATTTTTATTCAAGCTGGACCTGCACAACTAGAAAGACCGCTTTTGATAAGTCATAATATGATTCACCGATATGAATCCAGCCGAAATTATGTAATTTGAACTTGTATAGAACTAACATAGGTACATTTCACCAAATTTTATCCAAAACCAACATTCTAGAATCGCAAATTCTGTCTGAGTTTATGACTCCGCGAGGAAACGTTGTGTTGGCAGAGGGGGGACTTTGACCTTTACACTGCCAATCCAACTATTCCTCTTTCGTTTAATAGGCTCGGCAACGTGCAAGTGACACCCCTGGTGTTGCAAGCGTCTATAGGCTACGGTAACCACTTACCATCAGGTAGGCCGTATGCTTGTTTTCCACCTTAGTGGAATAAATAAAAGATTTAAAAAATGTACAATTTTAATGAATGAACAATTAAATTACTTAATTGAATTGTGTTAATTATAGGTTTAGGGTACCTACGATGGGGCTGGCATACGCTCCGCATTTTTAAAGTCCCTAATAATTATTACAAATATATTCTAACTAAGAAATTATTCCAAAGGCTATTAACAATAATTCTAAATATGACCTCTTTATTTAGTAAGTTTAATTGTACGGTCAACCAAATAGTTAGGTATTCAGGCAGCTGATTAAATATCTGTATTTTGATAAATATTGTGGAATAATGTATCACGCAATAAGTGTCAAAACGTAGTTATTATAAGCTACTACAAATTTGGAACGCATATCTTTAAATATACTCAAGCTTCTTAGTAAGGTATCCTTTCAGGCTTACATAAATAAATAAACCTCCAAAGTAAGAAAAATATTTAAAAAAAAAATATTTCAGTTTTTTATATTTATTGATCGCTAAAAAAAAACGTTACAAGCTTTGGTCGCCGCCCGGCCGTATGTAAAAGCTAGTAATTAATAAAAGAGGAAAAGCGACATAACGGCCTTTCTCCTAATAAACACTAGATTTTATATGTTTTACGACTGCTCGTAGAAAATATAATAGCTAAGAAAATAATTATTAAG
This sequence comes from Acronicta alni, assembly GCA_964056405.1. Lineage (NCBI taxonomy): Eukaryota > Metazoa > Arthropoda > Insecta > Lepidoptera > Noctuidae > Acronicta > Acronicta alni. The sequence continues at coordinate 10,557,259 of OZ043914.1, forward strand.
TGTTAGTACTTTTAGCTGTACGCTATATTCCCTTAGAAACATTATATAAGCTGTTAAAAAACTAACTAATAAATTTAAAAAGTTGTTGAGAATGATATAATCAGAAATGAAAAAGTAATAAACAACTTCATTCCAAAGATATGCATTCATTTTCTTTACACAAGAATTGTTAAATATGCGGACTGTACGTCACACTTAGGCCCCTGGTGACTCGATCGTTGTTGGTAAGGTCGTACAGACCAGCACTAAAAATAATTACTAACTTATTTTTTTACAGTGAAAAAATTAAATCGCCCAAAAATATTTTTTTCTTTTGCAATATTTTTCGATACCGAGCCACTGTGGGAAATACTTAGAGTAAATTTTTTAATACCAAATATTATAGTGTTTATATGAAGTAACTGTCGCCTACGCAATTTCGACTTGTGTGGGTGAATAAAAGAGATGTTACGCTCGTTAGGTATGCTTTGAAAATACTTATATGTGATTTAACTTGCAGCTAAATCAGTATATAGACAACTAAATATTTCGATTATTTCGTGTACCTAAGTTTGGTAAGTGAAAATCAGCTTAGGTTGGAAAATTATCACTTCATTTTGTGGGTGTACACAAATGTACACCCGCAGTTCGTCGGTATGTTTAGATTTCATAAAATAGGGCGCGAGCCTATTGCCTAATAACTGGGCACAAATCTAAACTTCGAGCTACTACTGAAAATATCAAGAAAAAGAAACCCAATAACACTAGATAAGATAAGAGCTGAAGATAACATGGTAAGCTGTAAATTCTATCCTGTAGAGGCTATAGTAGATATACCATATACCTTTTTTTATTGTACCTACGGAAAATCCTCGTGGATCCTCCGCCACCCGGGGAGGTGGCAGGTTATGTCGGACTCGTAGATACCGACTAAAAACCGCACTTGCCTTCACCTGCCGTATTGTCATGGCCATGGGGTCCGCGAAATGCGCCACGACCATAGATATACCATATACCGAGGTCATACCAATGGTCCAAGGCCAAACTTTCATGTGAACAATTCAAAGACATATACTTCATCATCCATATACTGTCCCACTTCTGGGCACAGGTCTATACTTACTATTATACTTCAGTGTACCCGTGACCATGGACGCTGTAAAGGGTCCGAAACTTCGGGATTAATAATATCAATATACGCGATAAAATCCGTAAAAAGTAGTTTTATTTCAATGTTTAATATTCGCGTAAATGTCAAAAAACAATATTTACTTTATTTATAGTTACTTACCATAGTTCAATATTATGATAGGTCATATTTTACTCTACTGCACATAATGAAGGGAAAAGCTTATAAATTTATTTTTTCACGTAGAATACTTATAGGGCCAAAATATTGATTGGGGGTTCACCATCTTTTTGTATTTTTTGGCATTTTCCAGGCTAAGATTGTAAATTTATTTATGCTCGTATATAAATACTTGTTATTCAGCAAGCCATCAATATGTCAAGTATAATCAAGTACCCATTATTTATGGGAGTTCTATCTGATAGGAATTAACAACCAGATGTGTTGTTTACAAATTAATAGGTAAACGGAATAAAAAATAGTACTGAAGACAATGTTCTTTTAACATACTTCAAAAAAGGAGGAGGTCCTCCATTCACCTGTTTATTTTTGTTTAAAAAAGTGAAAATCAGCTTAGGTTGGAAAATTATCACTTCATTTTGTGGGTGTACACAATTTTTACTAGTTACGCGATATCTTCGTCGGTCGTAAATCGATTTCAATGTTTCTTATTTATTTAAGAAAAATATCTTCCTAGTAAGTCCTTCATAACTTAGGTTGATTTCTGACAATGGATACACGACAAAAGGTTTGAAGTCAATATTCTTGTAATAACAGGTTAATTTTTACCAGAGTTTCTGCAAATTTCATTTGCTTCTAGGATATGGTTCCAACCAGAATGGTGGCCACCAATGGTGAAATCTAAACATACACAGAAACTCTCAACGGTAATTGACATTTGGTAAAGTTCCCTAAAGTCGTCCCTCGCCTAATTTCGGGCCCCTAACATGTTATAGCTCATAATTCAATTTAAATATGGCCGATTATTGCCGTACATTCCTTTTTTAACATACTCTCATAACCAGCGAGACTCATCGCTGTCTTGTCATGGATTTGGCAAGAAATTACAGTTGATACCACTTACGGTATATTGTGTTTTCACTCTTAAACAAGCTTGCTATAGTAGGTACCTACTCTCATTTATTTTCGACAGTAAAGTGAAGTCTTTAGGATTGTATTTTAATTTACTTACTTACTGATTAGTTTTCGAGAAATAAGGAGAACAGAGGCCAGGGCTAGTTTTGTTACTAAACCACAATGTCGGCCGCTCTGGCAAAAGTCAGCATTTTTATAAAGTCATCGGATTTTTTTGTAGTATAATTCTTCTTGGTTTTGTCTCTATTATTTTAATGTCCAAAGTAGGCACGTATTTTTATATTACATAAAACAAATACGAACTTGATAAATGTCCCGGTCAACATCAGACAGCTCTAATAACCTAAGCTCGGCCATTGCAATTACTTTCAGTGTTATAGAGGTGTTCACTTTTTATAATCATACTTAATAATGAAGATTACAATTAATAAATAATTCACGTTATATAAAATTATATAAAATGTTATATGTATAAAATTAAATAACTTAGTTACTTTTTTATTAAATCTCCAAACGGCCTAAGAGTTAACTAAGAATTAACTAATGTTATAAGGTAAAGATGATGACTAGGAATAAAATGACAATTATCTAGCGTCTATATTAATTTAAGCGATAATGCATTGTTTCAAAAAATTTAAAATGTATGCTGATAATAATGCCTTGCTTTCAATTTAGTACAACCTTTACTGGCCAAGATGAGGAAAAAATAGGGCAAAGGTGGCCGAGAATAAGAAAATGCGACTTTGAAATTTACTTAAAACGCCAATTAATTTTTACTCCATTATTTAAGACAATCTAGAATATCAATGTAATTATAGTTTGAATGTCAATGAATTCGAAAACATACATTAATTTGTCATTTTGCCCAAAGTGCAGGCGTCGTAAAGTCTGACAGTTGTGTTTTACGTTAAGGGATTGTTTGGGTAATTTACCCTATTGTGTTTGCATTTAAGTGTATGAAATGATTATATAGGTAACTAGTTAATACTTAGTTAATTTTAGGCAAACCTGCCCCATCATCAAACGTCAAACGTCAATTAATATCAGATGAGATGGTGGTCAAACACGAGCCTAATTTTACGTTCCAAAAATATAAAATAAACGTACTAAAACCGCTTTTAGAATTTTGCAATGGAGCTGCTACAATAGGTTCTAAATATGAGTTGATTCCAAAGGCATTGCTGCCATTTTTACTCCCAAATCAATGCTGAACACTATTCTCGATACAAGCCATTCATTAAGTATGCTACTTGATAAGAACTCATCTGCCAATAGCGACAGTTATTATAAACTTTTACATAGTTGACAACTAAATTTTTATCTTTAAAGGTATCAAAATATGAGACTAAAAGGTGTCAAAGACTTTGTTGACAATGCAGTCTTGCCGAACTTTAATTTATCAAACTTCAAATAAGCTTTTACAAGCAATTATAAAAAGCAGATCCTTTAGAGAAGAATCTGGCCTCAAGCTCCAGGAACCGTCTTTTAAAATAAAAGGAAAAAAACCTATGATGAACAATATCTCGAGTGATAAAATGAATTTTCAATATAACATAGGTAGGTATATGTTTTGAGAGAGTTTATTTATGGATTTTAGCCATGATAACCTGAAATAAAATAAAATTACCTGAACTGAAATTTCAGAAATATTGCGCAGATAAAATGTTATTTATTTATTACAAACAATTTAATATTATAATCAGAGGAATTACAACATTCTTTGCGCAAAAACAAACTTGAGATGATTTAGTTTGGGACACACCTATGCAGAAAATGCTGAACTCAGTAGGTTTAGTAAACATTAACTTTAATGTTTATGGTTAACGGCGCTTGGAGACAGTGAACTGCAAGATAAAGAGTGCAAGAAACCCACATATAGCTCAATAAAAAACCGTTGAAGATTGGTCAAAATTCAGCTTTTGAAATTAATGAGTGAATTCCAGTTAAATATTATTCTGCATTTCTATATAAAGCCAGATACAAATCTATGCATCCTAACTGATATTAAATTGCGTATGTAAGAAAATAGGTAGATACTAAGCGTCTTCTGAATAAGTTATGAATGATTTGGATTGACAGTAAAGTTAAGAAGAATTTATGAATATACCTTTTATATCCTCCGAAGTGACGTCGTGATTTTCTTTGTTTGCTTGAATCTTCTCAATGAGATGCTCCAGCCTACTACTGTTGCCCTTGAATAGCATGATCATATCTTCAGAAGCTCGGAGCCTCTCGATCTTTCCCGAAGGTGACCGTTTACCCAACTTGCGCACTACGGCTGCTCTGCGTCGACCGCTGATTGCCGCAGGTGCATCGGTTCCAGTTTATTTTGGAATTTTTTGCGGGTGCATTTATGCGAGTGCGAATTAATGCGCGGCGCGTGTCCGACAGGTGCCACTAATTGAAGGGGCGCCCGTCGCGGGTTGCGCTCCGTGCGCTTCCTCACGCCAATTATTTGGGTGCCTGCTGCCGATCGGCTTAATTAGCGACAATCATTTGTGGCACGCACCTTTATTTCCCGATTACAGGTGGTTGCAAGTTTTGAGGCGAGTGTCGTCCGTATCGGTGTAATGGTATAATGAGGGAGTAATGTTACGGTGGTGTCGACGTGCTCGTCTCGGAGTGCAGTGATGCAACGGAACGCGCGCCGAGACCGGCGTGTGGTGCGCGACTGCCAAGAGCCGAGCTCCGGTGGGCGAGTCGCGCCCGGCCGCCAGCTCCGAGGTGCTGCACCCTGCGCCCCGCCTGCCCGCCCCGCCCACATCACCTCCCCCCTACTAGCACCCACTCCCAGTTACTAGTCTTCAAAGAATGATCACAAATACCAATACAATATTTAAACATTCTGCCCCCCTTATGATCATCAACACCTCTAACACGATATTGTCGACTCGTGTTGCCCCGTAAGCTACAATTATCATCATGACGTAGGTATTACGTTCTTAATACTTTTCCTACTACGTAATTACTAAAAAAAACAAATTACGCAGTTCTCATTATCTAAGTGTACCTACTTAAATCTCTATTTAGTTGGAACGGTTTTAAGTGAGAACTGTTGCTAATAAAATGTATATCTATGTTTGCATGTTTTACACATTCTGGAAAGACTCCTAATTTAAGCATCAGACGTAAATCTCGCTGTACGGGTTCAAAGTGTCCCTAGCGTAATCAGGCGTCACATTGACATATCATGAATTTGTGTGGCAGTCGCAAATAAGCCAAACGGCTTGAGTAATGAGCCGACTGACGGGAAGATGACGCTAAAAGCTTTTCAAATCTAGAGCGGCAAAGGAAAACTGGTTTGAGATTTTCCTCGTTACACCCACGGTGTGGGCGCGGCCAATGGGCGCCGGCGCTCCGCGCGCCCTCCACGCCGCTCCGCTCCACTAAACTTCGCTAAACACAATGCACTCCGCAAAATACTTTATGTACATTTTTTCCTCCTTTTTGTAGACGTGTCTTTGTCTAGGCCTCTTTATAAAAGCCTTTTAGCTTTGAGGAGTGGTAGCAATAAAGGCATGTATTATTAAGTCAGTTCGTATTGTTTGGATGTAGAGTGAATCCTTTACGTAATACTAATGTGGATTAAAATATGATTTAAAACGTGAGCTTGTGATGGTCACCGAGCGGGCGCGGATCGCTCCTCGGGGGGCGATAGCGGCCGGGCGGCGGTCGCGATGTTGCCTTTTAGTTGTGCATATATTAGTGGGATTACGCGGCCTACACCGCAGCTGTTGTAATTTAACGGATAAACTCGAGAAGTATCCGCATGCAAGAACAACCTCAGATTTAGTCCGCGTGAAAGCTCTTGGGGCAGAGCGACATTTTCATTTCAGTTATATTTTTCTGCATTAGGTACCTACTTAATTGTCATTTCCAACGATGACGTGAAAGATTTATTTTTTTAAGGTTTAAATTTATGTCTATCATTATGATTGGTACTTGGATAGGTATTGTAAAAGGCAATGCTTGAGACTAGGTACTCACCGTAAAGTATGTAGGTAGGTATTAGCTTTTGTGCTCCACACAAATAGTTAAAAGTCAAAATGTTATAATTACCACAGGTAATATTATATAAAGTAAGTAGTTATTGATAGTATAAATAATCGATTTTTGCAAAGAACTACTAATTTTTATAATTGTATTTTGGTAGAGCTATTGCTACGGACGGACGACTTCATGCAGTAGCGGTATGCGGTAGCTGCAATGGCTAAAATCATAAGATAACTAGTATTTCTGTACTTACACTAGAGGGCCTTTTTTTTTGTTTACCTTTAAAAGGCTACCGGTCTACGGGGGTTAGACCGGGGAGTGTGGGATTCTTATCCACTAAAACCTCCCCGGTGGCCACCATCAGCTCATGGAGGGGGGCACTGTGTCCTCTTAATAGACCACCCCAGAACCCCCCTGTGCACCGCCTATTAAGGCACATCCCTGGGGAACACTAGAGGGCCTAGGTTTCTATGTTCAATTTCTAGGTGGAGAAATGCGTTATTGGGTTTTCTATGAAATTCTGGAAAACAGACTGTGCCTATTACGACCACCACTGCTGTTGTTGGACAAGCAAATTTCGGAAAACCTAGCCCGAAGCTTAGTGAGCGATAGGCGCTAGCGTCTCTGTTTTTTATTACAATTTTACTATTAAGTATTAGTTTCTTATGTATTATAAGTATATAATCATAATGTTTCATATTAGAATATTGCTGCGAGTTTCAAAAACGTATTGAATCCAAAGGTAGTACCCGATACGCCCGTTTTCATCACTAAAATGGCATTTTTGTTAATCATATTATTATTATTCATCGAAACAAAACAGTAGGTATTTTTAGCACTGTAGGATCAGATTTAATTGGTCATAACCAAAATTACATTTGAATTTGTATACTTAAAAAGGAGGAAAGACATCATAGCAGAAGTCCCCCAAACTAAAACTAAGTTCGCCAGCATTCAGTACAAAAAACGGTCAGCTAAGATATACCTACAATAGATTTAACACACACACTCTTACTTACATATTCATAACTAGACATACCCTCTTTAGTTAATTTCTTAAATTCTTTAGATTCTATAAAAATATAGTAATAACAATTAAATAAGTTCTTAAATATGTAATACGGATTTGGAAGAGCGGAGTCACATAAGACAGGTTTTTTTTATTAGGAGGCTCCAATCACTAGTTGATAAGAACAAACTGTAAACATTTCATACTTTATACTATAACAATACTGGTATATACTCGTAGGTATGAAAATCCACCAATCTAACAACATGCAACCTTTTACTCTGCTATAACATACTTAAAACATCATCAGTCATAAATGATATACCACAAGTTCACAACCATCATGATAGAGAACATTATAAACAAACCCCTCCCAACTGTGTTCAATAAAGTCGCACATTTCATGTGAATTACAGAAACTTGACAAATTAATGAACATCAAATATGTATCAGGCATTCGCGGAATAGGATTGGCATCGAGTTGTCGGGTGCCCGTCGCGCCGTCGCCTGCTGCAAAAGGGTTAAACATTAATACTTAAGCGTGCCCACCTCACTTCTGACGCGCCCGATTACACTGTCACTGAGCTAAATCTCCGAGCCTGAATAAAGTATTATGAAAAAGTGCTTCTTATCTACGGTCGCGACACGACGGACGTTGCCAACGCGGACCGCTTTGATGAGGGTCTCAACATTTTCAGCTGTTATAGGCCATTCTTTACGTTTTCTTGCTAAATTTTGTATTGTGTACATCATATTTATTATATTGTACTAAACGATTCAGTATAAAAACCAATGTTGTTAATGATTGTAGTGGTGTAGGTAATAAAAATTAATAATCTTAATTGAATGAGGGAAGGTACATCTTTTGGACTTTGTGTATATTCTATTTATTAAAAAAGAAGATCAATTACATCACGTTTTCTTGTCATCTAGCCTTTCATATTAATTAAAGGGTAATTATTATTATAAAATATTTAAGTCTAGCTTTGTTTCCAAAGCAAGATATTTACTAAAGTATGTAAGATGTGTGTGAAAATCACAATAATGCTGTAATTTATAGAATTCCCAAGTGTTACTGACTAAACACGGCAACACAAGCGTCTTGAATATTTGATGGCGAGCTGACTGCGCCCCTGTTCCTTCCGAACTTGCTCTAAAATGTTCAACCCTTGATTTGCAGTATTTGGACGTTTATACGAGTTGTCGTGAAATCCATCCGCTATCACCTCATTAAACTTTCATTGTTTGTTTATTTAAGGGCAGGACGCTTTACACAATTTTGATTAGGTACGCCTTCCTAAGTACGTTTGTATACGGCTAATAATATGCTGAAAATCTTGAACTAGTGTACGTAATGTTACGTAACTGGGTATTTATTTATTAGTCATTAGTCAGATAATGAAAATATTGAAATTAAACCACAAAAACCAACGAACAAGATCATAAATGTCAATTTGTATAGCAAGAGCTAAAAAAGATATAACAAAAAAATATTTTACATCAGTATTTAAATATTTATTTCCGACCATGACGTTGCGCTGTCAACAAACACCCAAACACACCCAAATATATTTTTTGTCTGTACCTGCGTCCCTAGGGGCCTGACGGAGTGGGACATACGTCTGTTCACGTCCTAATAAATCAACGGGACAGCCGTCATTCCGATGGATTAGGCACGTCCCTATTCTCCCCTTTGCATCACTTTTTGCGTGATACGCCTTTAGTACAACTCTATCATGAGCTTATTTCATTAATGTTTTTATTAATGTTTTTGACATGATGATAGAATTATTTTATTATTATTCACACCATTCTCGAATAATGTAAAAAGAAAATATTTTTTGTCGGATTATACGTTTCACTACGTAGGTAATACGATTTTTTATAGATATGCAGTATAGAAGTATACAAAGACATTTCAATATGGAGATACAATTCATCTATCACCCCAGAACATGACATGTGTAAATGTGATGTTATTATCAAGTTATAAACGATAGTATTAAAAAGTAGCTTCCTTTCCCTTCCTTAACTCTTTATTTTGAGAAAAGTTTACGGTCTATTTAAAACATAATTTGGAACCCTTCATAGTCACGGAGGAGCGTAAAATGAAGGCCACACAAGACAAACAAATCGATGGGGGTGACGTTTTTTCGAAGATTGCGGAGAGATAGCGACACGGCAGGGTGGTCCGCCCGTGATATGCCACTTCACCCACCACGCAAGATGTTTTTTATATATTTTTAAACTGAGAAATCGGACCATTCTGAATTTGTATTTTTCGCAGTTGTAGAAATAGGTGCACTTAAGTACATATTGCAAGATTTAGATCGGGACAAGATTTAAACAATTCGTTTGTTGCACAAATATACCCTGAATTTAAAAGATACGCACAACTACATTTAATATTAAGTACTCTAAACTTTATAGTGGGTGACGAAATCTACAAATAAAAACTGAAGTGTCGAGATTCCAACACGAGCGTGTAATGTGTGTAATAAACACTGCCGGCCACAAAATGTGACCGCCTTGATATCATCAAGTTGCCTTCTTGGTCCTCTACCATCGCTTATGACACTTTACTTACCCAGATTCACGTATATCCATTGCTTAATAAACAGTTATAAAATGCACCCCTTCAAAATGTGTACAGTTTTAAAACGATGTTATAAGCAAATACTTGTACAGATTTAAAAAAAAATAACTTGTAAGAATTATAACTTGTAACAATACAAATATCGTTCATCAACATTTTCGCAAGAAAACAGTGAAAACATACCTATGTCAGTTTTGGAACAGTAATTTAATAAATGACAGCGAGCAAACAACAATAGACAGGTTGTCAAAAATGCGTAGCAGGAGTATCTAGGAATGACAGTTGAACAGTTTATGATAGTCGATAGGCGGAGTCACGTCCTGCGGCGATGGTATCCCTGACGCGGCTCTCTGTGAGCGCTACATCTCACACGAAATGGGTCAATTAAGACGTGGGAGTGAGTCATACGTGACCGTAACGCCTGATCTCCGTACACGATACGACGCAGCGCTACGTTTCACGCCTTTAGCATCGTAAACTGCTGCTGCCACGATCTCATATCTGTTCCTCATGCGGTGTGCGCGTGATATTAACTATCTTGTGCATGAGCTCCACCGATTTTTAAACGACTTTATTGGGGATGTTAAACACTACTTTATCGCTTCTTGTCCATTAGTTTCTTCATTAAGCTAAAGGCTCTCAGAAATGAGTATGAGTATGTTTGGGCGTGACCCCCAAATCTATTTCACTTCCGGAAGCAATCAATGATGATACAGTTGCGTTACCGCCCTTTTAAAATCACCTGATACTATTGTATTGGTAAGTGGACAAGGTGAAGAAAATTAGAAACTGGAAGCTGGATTCACATGTTGCTAAATGTCTTGCTTTATATAATTTTACTGGGAGTTAAATTTTTTAACCGCAAAGTTTTTGTGTCAGTAGCGTTTCGTGGGAAATTGTTCCGAAGTAACAGTGCAACAAGATATTTAGTCGGACGGCATGAGCGTGAGCGCGGTGGAACGAACCGAGACGCATGCGCAGCTTGGTGACAATTCCGCGCGGTTTCTGCGCCTACTACGCCGAGGTCACCGCGGGTGCCCGAAACTAGAGTGACCAACATTTTCAGAATAGACGGTTTCTAATATAATTGTGCATAAACAACAAGAAATGCAGATTTACTATTAAGTAATAATATGAGTCATTATTTCTTTGTATTATTAAAATATGTTATGTAAAAGCGATTATTTATATAAAAACTATTTAATTTTAACCACCGCAAACAAAAAAAATCAATCTCCAACGCTTTTAGGACGAAAGAGTTCCTCGTTAGAAATTTTTTATTCAGTACAACAATAGGTAATAATAGTAGCTTTTATAATCGATTTTATTGTGAGGAAAGTTGATAGCCTCCAAAATTCTTAGCGCATTTATTCTTAAATTATTAAAATTCGTAGTACTATATAGATACAGATTATGTTTTATATATGGAATATAGTAGGTAGGTAATCCTCGTGGTTTCTCATCCATTCGGTGACAGGCACCACTATTTTTATTTATCTTTATTCAGTGACCCGATATCGCGGTGTATTATCAAGAGCCCGTACTTTTAAGTTTTTTTTTTTTAAATATCTATGTCTGTAAATGATTTCAATCCACGACGTTGTAGTCCCTCTGGTGTGAATCGATCTTTAGACAACAGTGACACTAACTAATCTGCGACAAATACAATTGTCTGTCCGGCCGTGGTGCGTTCGTGATCTGCAATTGTCACGCCGCGCCGCGAAGCGTGACTTTTTACCACCTTTGGTGAGTTATGCCGCGTTACTGCACGACCCTAAGTACTACCACGCCCTGACTGCCGATTACTGCAGTTTTATTCCATATTTTTTGCTCTAAATTTTATGGTGGGAAGTTTTGCGTTTACTTTTTTAAAGATTTGACTAAAAAAATCACGAAGGAATGACGTCAATGAGGAGACAATTTTCATGGATAAAATTACTATAGAATGGTAGTTGGGGCGTGCGACAAGCGAATCGGCACGTAGTTCCGGCGTTGCGCTGGCGCAGGTGGTGGTGATGCTGCGGTTGCCGCCAACACCTGCGCTGCACGCTTCGTGCGCACCACACCTATCAGTGATTTGATACCGTCGTTCTAAAAAGTAATGGATGAAATATTTTACGAACAGAAAGATTAGATTTTATGTATTATCGATAAGATAAATTAAAATCCAACAAGAACCACATAAGATGAGCTATAACTTGAAGACGACATTCTAAGACCAGAGTTATTTGCATAAAAGATACTGGAATTACACCCTATGAGAGTCATACAGGAAGCCTCGCCCTCGTAACTGGCCGGCAGTGGTCCGTGCGTCCGGCCATCGTCCGGCCGTCCGTACCCACAGCCGCTTCACTCGAGATCGCGACTAGATGGACTTCCGCCTTTTAACTGTTCTTACGAAACTTAGGGTTGTTTCATTCATATATTTAACTGTAGAAGAGCAACGTAAATCACCCTTAATTTATTATTTTGTTGATCATTGTTTAAAAGTAAAATATTTAAAGTAACGAAGAGAAAATCGCAGTTTTATTAAAATGTTTTAATTTGGTAAAATGAAAGCTGAATTTGTAGCACTCTAAATAAAAAGCATTATCTTGAAAGTACTCATTCATAATTAAGTAAGTGCCTGCCTACAGAATAATCGCTTTAATTGAAAATACTTTAATAAAGCTATAGGTAATATTTTTTTAGTTATTAGATGAGATACCATTTTTTAATACAATTTACCAGACGTAGCAGTGTTTGTTAATAATGGGATATGCATCTTCATGGTGTAGAATTTCAAACTATAAACAACTTAACCGGTAGAAGCAGTGAGCGAATGTGCCCAAACAATAACAACAATAGACGTAGGGCACTGGAAACTGGCAGGAAATGCCGGGAGAGCCAAAGATGAGGCGAGCTGCGTACTAGCACGCACAATAGCAATAACAAACAAAGGACTTGCTTACATCAAACAATATACATACGTACGAGCAAACCTGTAAACATCTTCTGCGTTAATTACCTATTTATGTTAGACGCTAAGTTTGTAATTATCCGAAACTAAATCAAATAATTGATTAGCTAACAATTTTCAATGACTACAACCTTCGTCAATGAAACCGACTATTACAACTGTAAAAAAATCCAACCGACACAAAATACTCAATTTAACACCATCCATTTAACTGTGCGGCGGTGTAGCCGTGAAAAAAGTGCGGAAGTTGCTTTGATTGCCACACAGACTACTTATTAGATCGCTAGTCGATAACTTATTACATTTAAATTGTTTCACAGAGGCGGTAAGATAGGGGTGAAAGGAGATTAGTTGCGCACGCGTCGATGAAGACGTCTGTACACCGTTTAGTCGGTCACCTGCCCATGATTGTTCGCGCCGCTTCCACCTGGCTAAAATGCTCTGCGGTTATCGAGCCAAAATAATACTTGATTGCATATCATTTCGGATGTTGTAGTCTAATAGAGATGAGTTACTGTATAAAATTCAATTTACTTTTACAAACACATTCAGATGAGTAAGAATTTAAGCTATTGAAAATTACAATAACTTTAAATTATTGTTACTGTACATATACCTAGCTCATCTTAAAGTAAGCTCAACAAGACGGGCCAGAGATTTGATTGATGATACGTTCTTTGTAGACCTCGTGTCCTTAGTCGAGTCCCAACATGTAAATGTCGCAGCCAAAGTTCTCACAAACTGTGACTCACACCCATTACGGTCTCATGTAATCAAAGACATAATCATTTTTTTTAGAACCAGTCTCCCATTCTGGGAAATACGCCTTTAACTGCTCCAAGCGTGAAATATTAACGTTTTCTACCATTTAAATTGTGTTTGATATTCAGTACGGAGGCTATGAGAGCAAATATAACTTAATTTAAGAATGAGAAGTATTTCCAATTTAATGTTGAACGTAATCTTCACCACAATGAGCATACTTGATGAGTAATAAAGGAGTGAATGCGATTTTCGACTAGTGAGCGATGGAAACGTGACTGAAGCGTTTGGCGCTAGCCGCAGCAACACGAAACACTGTAATTATGCGTTCCCATAAAATATTTTCATAAAGCCTTCACTACTTGATGATCATAGTGTGGCAACACCTTACGCATTAAAACCGCAACATTATGAAGTACTTACTTGCACGTAGGTATTTTGGGTCTTAGCCACAATTACCTAAATATGTGTACTTCCTCCGTGTAACACAGATACTTATGCGTTTTCTCGTTTTATTGCTGATTGATGTATCACCATATCGCAAAATTTTCACAAAGTACGTATTCATAATTATTATTTAATGCGTGTTACGAATTTCAATAAAAGTAGGAAGATGTTACGTATTGTTTAAATTTATTATTTGCACGCAGTTTTCTCACTACAATGAAAAATGAAGGACGTTATCTATTCTATAAGCAACGCTTAAGTAATCTGTCTATAATCATTATCAGCCCATATACTGTCCCATTGTTGAGCTCGGTCTCCTTTCAGAATGAGAGAGAATCTATCCATAAATCAATTAAATAATATTGATTTCTGACATATATGCGAATATTATACATTGAAATAAAACTATGACGTCCTGTAAAGGGTCCGAAACGTCGGGATTAATAATATCAATATAACGCGATAAAATCCGTAAAAAGTAGTTTTATTTCAATCAATTAAATAAGTTTTTTTTTACATTTACATTTAAACTCTATAACGCGTCAAGTAATTCGTCCTCAGCGGATAGGCATTCTACTCTACTTTTGGGTGGTCGTCCCAGCGTCCGTTCATTTCACGCATATTAGTCGTCATTATAGAACGACCTACGAGCTTTGACCAGAACTGAATAAATACAGTTATCTTAACTCAATGATAACAAATGGTACTCAATGGTAACACAGTCTTTGACTAGCACGGAAGGTAAAGAATTTTATTTCTGTATACCGCCAATTAGTTTAATTTATGTTAACATAGTTCAAACACAATATTAGTTTAATCGGAAGTTCAAACCATAACGTAATAATTAAGTAATTTCTTTTTAGAACGTGTTTTTGTAAACTTGTTGTAAGTTCATACTTATTTTAGATTTACACTTAGTCTTAAGTTGGTATACAATGTAACACTTACGTTGGAAATAAATATTCATTCATTCAAATACAGTGAAATAACTCTTAAAAGGAGACAGGTATTTGTGGGCCAAAATGTAATGACGTGAGGTAGGGTCTAATAAATTGATCATATTTTTTTATTTAAGAATACGAAAAATCACCACAATTCTCAATCTGGAAGCGGAGAAAAATTAAAAAGATTGATTTCGTCAGATATTGAATAATCGGATACACAGTTTTTGTGACTGTAATCGATAAAACAATAGCAATCTATGTCATTCGCATGACAGTTGATGAGTTGACTGACAACTGACAAGAGTCTGATTGCCCCCTTCCTTGCTCACTCTGCATACTCGTTTCGTATTTTCCGATGCGTTTTGAGTGCTTTCGTGATTATTTTTCCTTTTCAACGACCACAGCTTTGTTTTTAACGGATGACTGACTTTAGCACTTCAGTAATAAGCTGTAAGTTAAACAATGTAACATAACCTCACTTTTACTAATCCTCTAATAACTCTGCTCTCAGATTGCCAAAAGTCACAGAATTTTCAGCAAGGGACTGATTAGTCCGAATCTATGAATTCACACCATATTCATCTCTTTACATTCTAGGCCCAAGATTGTATGTATTCATATCGGTTTCTTTTAATGTTATGAACATCATGAAATTCCTGTATTCCAAAAGACTGCTGAAAGCTACATATAATAGTTTCGTACGTAGCAAAGTGAAAATTGCCTATTCTAAAACTTTGTGCTTCTTTAATTTTAATTGCAGTATCTACTCCTTTTTCATAAACCATATTATAACTGGAATAAATAAGAGCTATTTGTCTGAATTTGTTAGATAAGTAGACAATCGTAAAATATGCATTAAATTTATATAACTTAATGTCGATATGATAAAATGAACAGGTCCAGATAGACCTTACGAATATTAGACTAAATAGGTGGCATGTTTATAAAGGGCTAGTAAGGACACTGGGTAGGTGCATGCAAGATGCATAGACGTTAAGTTGAGGCGCATGGGTGCTGGGTGGGTGCTCGAGTGGGTGCACGGGGCGGGGCGCGGACCGCCCACCGCTACGCCCAGCCGCCACGCCCTACTGCAACTATTACATCACAACAAAGTTTTAAATGTTAACTATGTGATTTGTATTATACTATCACACTAATATTATAAAGGCGAAAGTTTGTGTGTGTATGTTTGTTACTCTTTCACGCTAAAACTACTGAACGGATTTTGATGAAACTTTACAGTATTATTATTTTTATACATCAGAATAACATATAGGCTATAATTTGTAACGATTTTGAGTTAATTAGCCAAATTACAACGATAATTAAAAGTAACTTTTCCACGCGGACGAAGTTGCGGGCAGAAGCTAGTTATACCATAAAAAAGGGATATGCAGTAAATACTTGGTACTACATGGTATTTATGGTATTACCGTATTATGGTACAACGGGTTGTCATACGCAACTTCATAATATAGCATGGTTTTTGCAATCTAGCTTACTCTTATTCTTGATGGTAGATTCCAGTGACTCACCTGACTAGCTTGACACCCTTACTTATAAAAACTGCACCAAACAGCTTTACCGACTTAAGTATATTACTGCCTCATTAGCAGGGCCGGATTAAGTAATATAGGAGCTAGCAATGGGACTCTTGAGATACTCCCCTCATGTTCTACATTCCTAAAAAAACCTTATTTTATTCAGTGCCCTTAACAACGTGGGCCCCATAGGCAGTTACCTGGTTACCTTAAGGTCAATCCGGCTCTGCTCATTAGCCTAGTGGTTGAAAACGCGACTGCTACGCTAGAGTATGAAAGAAGTCGGTCGATCTCCAGGTCGAGCAGTGTTGTTGGGTTTTTCTATAAAATCTCACTGGCAGCTCAGAATTCTGTTTGTGCCCGGTTAATGGCATACGCCTATTACATGGGACCTAAACATACCGGTGACTGTGGGTGTACAATTAGCACACCTCTACCTAACCCTTCGAGGACTACAGGCGTGATGGGTTACGCTATGTTGAAACAATATAGCCAAGTGGGGGACCAATTTAATTCGTGTTGTGTGCAGTGTCTTATTATCTCTCTAGTCACGTTGCATTTCATTATCTCCTTGCACAACCTTTAAGTTTTCTGAAATTTTCCAATTTCCTGTCCAATTTTCATTTTTATTTCTGCAAACTTTTAAAAAAAAACAAATTAAATCGGTAAAGTTGTTCTGGCGTGTCAAGTTATGGCGTGATCAAAGGAAACAGGGATTCATTTCTATTCTGTATATATAGACTACATAATATATTGACTTTGAATAAGTATAATATCTATAATCTTTATGATATATCGAAATAAAATATTGGAGTAGAAACGTTTTGTGAGTTACATTTCTCACAAGAATTTTTTGGCAAAAATACTTTTTTTTTATAACACTAAGGTGGCAAACAGCATACTGCCCGTCTGATGGTGTTATTGATGGTACTTATATTGGTTATTTCACCTCGGTTTTGTGCAAGGCGGAGGTACTTCCCGAGGTACTCGAAAATGGAAGATGGAAGAAAATGGAGCTGCCCGAGCTCCATTTTCAGTGGAATTCACTCCTACAGTTACTGTGCCCTACCTCTCTAAATATCTAAGGCATGCAGGTTACCTCACGATGTTTTCCTTCACCGTTTTTAAGCGAGTGATAATGAATACACACATGATTTCGAAAAGTCAGAGGTGCATGCCTTCGATTCGAACTCGCGACCTTTGACTTGGCAGTTCAGTGGTCATATCACTGCTGGTGGTTTTGATAGCCTTATGGTGCATCCACACCGCAGTTACTTTTTGTGGAGCAACGTTTCCAAGTGTTAGTGGGCAACATCCGATAACAAAAGTTATTTGTTGTTAGTATATGTTGCCGTGTTAGGTAAAGTTGTTGGTAACTATCGATAACATTATTTTGTTAGTTCGTATGCTGTGCAACTCGCTACTATTTGTTACTTTATGTTATTGGCGGTATGGATGCGATCATTCAACAAAGAGTAACAAGCAGTCGCAACAGTTGAAGAATGTTACCTAATGTTATCGTGTTGCATTCTGTTGCTCCACATAAGTGATTGCGGTGTGGATGCACCATTACCCCTAACAATGACATGAACTATCAACTGTACCTACACACTATCCTAATAAAAATCTAACCTAAACTATACCATATTTAAGCAGGTGCTCGGTTTCATGTTCAGGTACTAGGTACGTTTCTTGTAAGCATGGGCATAGTGGGAGTAATTCCACTCAAATTGGAGCCGACTGGGGAAGTACCTCCGCCTTGCAGAAAATCGAAGTAAAATAACACTGCTTTGAGCTGTGTTGTGTTTCTTACGGTAAGCAAGGTTGCCAGTGCTCCACGAGGAAACGTTGTGTTGGCAGTGGGTGTCCTTTGATCCTTATACTGCCAACCCTCTTTCCAAAACCCAATTCCACTTTCAATACAGCCGCTTGTTTGCCACCTTAGTAGATTAAAAAAAAGTGTAACTAAAGACCGTCCACTAAACCTTTGCTTGTTTCATAATAATACCAAAATTACTCTAAACCACACGACCCAAGACAATAACAAAATCATCTACAATAACGTAAAATAACAATAGCAGTGACCATTCAAGCGCATAAATATTGGTATTGATTACCTACCTATAAAAACAAAATTACTTCACATAAATAAAAAATAACCGCATCGTTGAATTAAGTAATACATAGGTATAGGTTTCTATAGGTAGTGCATGGTAACAAAATCACCAAGCAACTATTCATATATCTAAATATGTCAGGTTCTGGTAGCAAAATACCCGTAGAAAACTCCAACTGCATCTAAATCGTTTACTACGCCAACGTAGTGAAAACTTTTCCTCGAAACTAGGAAAGTCACTTGTTAGTAACTTAATTCCATACTTTACCGGTAGATGTCAGTAGTCACTGTTGAGTTTCCGAAAGCTCCACCCTAATACAGAACCTCCCCTCAATTTTCACCTTGCACCCTCTCGTCGACAGAGCGCGCTACCGATGCCATTCTTCTCGATTGAGACTACAGTGGCAAATTGTACACAACACTTTGTTTATTCCGCAAAAATACTCTTACTATATGTAATAGAACATAGAACGCTACGCAAATAGCTATTAGTAATTCCACGTAGCTATACATAACTATAAAGATAAAGCAATGCGATTTAAATAAAGCGATTATCATCAAGTAAATTCAGTTAGTGAAGTGGCGAGATCCACGAGTGGTGTGCGGCGGCGGCGGCGGTAGGCCGCGGCGAGATGAAGGAGTCGCAGATACCATCGTCAAGGCTTTGCAACACTCCGCCGCCGCCGAGCCACGCGCCTTGCATCAAATTACTGATAAAATACTACGCACATCTTTAATTTCATCTGCGAAATCCACGTATTTAATTTTGATTACTTCTTTTCAATTAATTAGCGGTTAATAGCTATGTTACTAACGCCGATGCGACCTCGCGATTCCCACGCCACGGCTTTCAAGAGGCGAGCGGCGCGCGGCGGCCCCGTCGCGACGCTATTGTCACTCACTCTAGCTCCTCCACAGTTATTGCCTTTACGTATTAGCATACTGCTGTGATCAGTCAAGCAACATTTAATACAATAATGATCGGCAGTGGTGTTCCGCTGTTGATCAAACAATATAGTGCACGCAAACGAATGATCGGTCAAGGTGAAAATCGATGTCTGCCATGATTTCATGCCTTTGGTGTCATTATAGCAATATCAGCTTTTTAGATTAAAGCATTTCAAACGATTGGCGGCGGTATAACGGTAAAAATGCAACTGTCATAAAATAGCTAATAGCTTTTTTATTTCAAATATCGTGAAACAAATATAAATTTTTATTAAACTTTATAAATATTCTGCGGCAGTTATTAAATAAATCTTATTAACTTTAAAATTGACTCTGAAACTTTGCCAAGGTTTCGTATTCGGGAGTCCAGCATCTCTGTCCATGCATAGTTAAGTGCATCTGTGTCAAGTGTCGACGCAATATCGGGGTTTCCCTGGGGACTGAAGACTGTCGATTTAACTTCTTGACTGGGCGGCGGAGGCGGGCGGTGGACAAACAATCATGAGCCAGTGATGTTCACACGCTGCAGCGCTGCTCATGCATAGATAAGGAGACACTGGCGGCGCGCGTGGACCCGCTCCCTGGAGTCCGCCGCGTGTCTTGAGATATTACTTCTTTCGCTACCATGACAAGTTTTAGGAGAAACCGTGGTGTTATTTCATGAAAGTTTAAACTGTGCAATATTAAATATATTAAATTCACTACCTTAATTTTTATACAGGACCTTAACTCTCGAACTTTACACTTTAATACCATAAGCCTCGGTCACATAATATAACTACTAATAATATGGGGGAAATATTGATTTCTAACACGTACGCGAATATTAGATATTAAAATAAAACAACTCTGCGGATTTTATGGCGATATTACCTATTACTAAACGTCAGGAACGTTTCAAAGACGAAACTTCGGGATTAATAATATCAATATACGCGATTAGAGTTGTTTAAAGTAAAAGTAGACAAGCTTATAGAAACATGAAGAAATTACCTAGTTCGTTGAAATTATTTCTTCTGAATTATCAGGATCCAGTAAAAAACTTGCTGACCTATATACTCATTAGCTATACATCCTACTACTGTACATTAAATAATTGTGTGCAATACTTCAAAGAACTTGAGACAAGTAAATGGTACGCGATTGGCAAGCTGACCGGTGCGGTGCCGGTAACGTGGTGCTATGATCAACAGCGTGTTGAAGTTTAATTGAACTGAGACGCCGCTGGCCCAGCCGGGACCCGCACCTAGATTGGTACCACTACTCATGAGACCTCATGCTGTAAATACACACTCTAATATTTGTGCTATTCACCGCTATGCGTGTCCAATACCTATATCAATACTAAATTTGGACATATTTGCAACTTGTTACCTCTTCATCTACCGAATTTCCGGGAGGTTCCTTCGACCACACAATTGAGGCACATTATTGCTACAATTTGCACATAAAGATTATATTATAGGTTCTATCACTAACTAGAACGTTACTAAAATTCATGATTATTTTTTTCGGGATTATTATTTTACCTGCTTAGGTCTTTATCTTTTTAATGTGAGTTTATATAAATTATAAAAAAGATCAACTAAAGTCTACACTTCATTTTCAATCGCAAATAAGAGTCATATTTATCGTGAATATTCAGAACCAAAATTATGAAATATCAGAGCTTTCATAATAACTTAAGCTGTGCATGTCACCTATCTTTTCCCAGACACCTGAGCGGACTCAGAGCTTATCGATGCGTGCTGGCTGCTGACCGTGCAAAACCCTTTTCACGCTTCTTTAATTCAGTAAGTAGAATAAGTGAAATTCAACTTAGGCATTGAATTTGTAAACGTGTTACTGAGAATAAAAAAGCTGATACTTATTGGGATAAGAAACGTAAGTATTTCAATCCTATATATCCCATAGCTCCGTTTACATATACGTTTTTTAAGCATTATTCATATTAAGACGAATACGTCACATGTCATCGGGCCATGTCATTTGTATAGGTGACAAATTACACCCACGATTCAAGAACGAAAGAACAAAAGTGGTTTGTTTTATTAGGATTATTAATTATTACATGAAACTGTGACCGAAAGCCCTTATGGTAATCGTAATACTATAATAAAAAGGAAGCTGCCCGCTGGTCATCATTAGCATCTTGGTATTAAGAGTTCTGAAATCCATTCTCCACACATATCTGTCGCGTGGTCTTTGACTTAGAGGCTTGCTTATTCATATTTCTCTTTTTTATTTAATATTTTAAATACATGTGTACCTTAGAGATTTTTCTCGACGGTTTGTGAAGTCTGCCAACCCGCACTAGGCTAGCGTGGTGGACTATAGCCTAATCCCTCTCAATATGAGAGGAGACCCGTGCCCAGCAGTGGGACAGTATATGGGTTGATGATGACATGTGTATTGTAACGATGTTTTTACGTATCTATATATGGAACTCGATTTTTAGTTCGGATTTCTACCACATTCGTTTTTTTCGGATTAATTAGCTGTTTTCCAGGTTGACTATCATATTAAATTAAAAAGTCATCTGTCAAAACTTTGACAGCTTCACTCTAAGACCTCTTGCGACAATGGCCTGATCTTGTTTTTCAAATATTTTTTCAATTTATTTTTAATCCGGCTACATAATGCCGCGATTTGCCTTAAAAGTGCATTTTTGGATTTAAATTAAAGCCTAAAGGCGACCTTTATAGTGGTGGTTCCATATTTTATTGGCATAATTTAGCCGTTTTATCCACTTAATGGTGGGATCGGTGGGATTATAATTTGTTTTTGGTTCGAAAAACGCCTCGGCGTTTTTCTCCAGATTTATATTTTTCTCCAGACTTAAATTTTTCACCAGGACTTAAGTTTTTCACAATGACTTATATATTTTCATCAGGACTTATTTTGTACTTATATTTTTCTACATAAGTACTCCAATATTTCGTATGTATATTTTCCTCATACTTATTATTTTTTAACGTCCTCGTCTGCGTCACGCCTCGCCGGGATGTCAGGAGGGAGGCAAATATAAAAATATATTAAAGTACCTATATACTAAAAATCTAGTGAGATGCAATAATACCAATAATATCCTTAATGTCAATAGTACTATTATTTTTATAGTTACAATTTAAGCCTTTAAGTGTGTTAAATTATTGTGCAGCCTACAGGCAAATTATAAGACAAACAAAAGAGCATAGGCCTTTTATTTGTATCCTCCCACCGGCAGATTAATTGTTCAATCTCTCCGTTGGTTAGTATCCGGTAGCATATCTTTTACAGGAGTGAGTTTCTGGCGCCCGAGTTTCCACTATGGTATATTATTTCTTTTATTTTGGAGCTCACTCATACATACATTCCACACCAAATAAATATATTTTTTTTATTTTTTATTACAGTATGTATCAAACTAAAATTACTAAAGATAGAGTTAAAGTCTGGAGCGTTAGAATTAATAACATCGTTTTTAAGTTCTACTAATAATTTAGTCTAGAATAAAGGTTATCATAATTAAGTGAATATAAATCGTACCACTCAGAAGGCAAACATGTGCATTTTTCTTGTCAATTGAAACGAGCAACAAAGATACGAAGATAAATAAGATCTTTCCATCACAACATAAATTCTAGGTGAGATACTGATAACCTATCACAGGAGGCGATAGGCTGTTTATTTATGTTTTTGCTTTAAATAGATGGTGGCTAAAATACCAAGCCTCAATTATTGCTACTGTAATTATTGTGTTATCAGCGACTGTATTTATAAATACCTATAGCAAAGCTATAATCAATATAAAATACAATTAACGAATTCTTAACTTCGATTTGACCTCCAGTTTATTAGGTTCAATTGTTCACGTGTTGCTATTACACTTTAATATGAATACTCTACATTTCATTAATTAAATGTTCAGGAGGAGGTTTGTTGTTGCCACCTCAGACGGTCCTGGGCCGCCCGAACCCGCCTGCTCCGTATTATCTCCTACGATCTCCAAGCACTGAACGCATAAATGCCCCGGACCCATTCATCCGCGCAATTCACCATAGAAACAATAAGCGTACCCTTCGCCGCGCCCGCTTGAAAGACTACAAAACGCGAAAAAAACATTTATTTTGTACGTACTTCTTGGGAACCCTTTATTACTGGCGAGGGCAATCGAATGCTTAAAACATTGCAATCGAATACTCAGCTGTGAATGGTGGCGGCACAATGCGGAGCGGCCCGCTGCCGCGGCTAGGTGTCGTATGTCGGCCGCGCGTCGCCCACGCCTCACCGCCGCCGCACCTCTTACCACCGACATACGATATCGCCTTTTTATTTCATAATTCCTATACAATAGAATCGCTGCAAAGGCGTAGGGTGAAGACAATGATCCCGGAGGTAGAACCCGCTCGGAAACCCTTTATATCCAATTTATTGTCTCAAAATAAAATCGGGTGCAAATTAAAATATGTATTGAGCCATACGACCGGTATCGCCAATGTTTTTATAACCGTCCTTTTATATTCTCGTATAAACAACAGATAATACTTATGCATACGTATGTGTACATGTAGAGCAGATGAGAAACTAGCATGCATGGGTTGAAGTAGAGAGTAGGAAGTAACAGATGCGCTACGTTTTCTGGGGAGGATGTAAAAACAAAAGATATCGGAATAATATGGGAACTAGATTTGTTTTCTTTTT
This sequence comes from Acronicta alni, assembly GCA_964056405.1. Classification (NCBI taxonomy): domain Eukaryota; kingdom Metazoa; phylum Arthropoda; class Insecta; order Lepidoptera; family Noctuidae; genus Acronicta; species Acronicta alni. Next base: position 10,581,460 of record OZ043914.1, read on the forward strand.
ATGCCATGTCACAATTCCATTTTAGTCTTATAAACGGTTAATGAAATAAGAGTCGAAAACAACTCGTCAAAGCCGCTAATAAATTGTGGGGGGGCTTATCGAGATTGGCGATCCGGTGTAATGTGTGTGTTTGGGTAATCAGATGTGAGGCTTCCAACTTTTAATTCCCCGAGATCGGCAGCGCGGGGTGGCGGGGGGTCCGGCGCCAACGCCGATATCGCATATAAAAAGGTTGCGGATCGCTCGCTCCTCCATCCGGCGATTGGCTAGGCGGCGCCCGCTGCTCCCTGGGGCCCTATACGAGAAGCGAAATGGGCCCCAGAACACCCATAAGAGAGCGACCCCGCCCGCCACGGCCGAATAATTAGGGCTCTTTGTTTAGATAGCGGCAATTTTATTTGGGAGAGAGCGGGCGCTGGGGACGTCTTCGGCCATTCCAACCGCCTGATATTAATAAGAAACGTGTGTGCTGCCGAATAACAGCCATCGCTGAATGAAAATGCCGCTCCGATTTTATTTTCTTTAGTGGAAACGCTACCCCTTCGCCATCCTATTAGATATAGTAATAATAAATTTGCATTCCAAATAAGTGTTATAAATTTAACTCTAAGAATTTCGTGAAGTGGCTCGGTATTCAAAAACAAACACAAAAAGCAAAAAAATAATGAGTGATTTAATTTTTCTTTGTAAAAGGCAATCGGTAATTATTTAACATAAACATACTATCAAACTTGAGAGTTGTATCAATGTTTAACCACAGTTCGCCGGTATGTCTTAGGTTGTTCGCCGGTATGTCTTAGGTTCCATGTAATAGGGAGTGAGAATTCCAAACTCCGAGCTGCTACTGAGAATTTCATAGAAAAACCCTATAAAACTTTGACAAGATCGAACCTCTTGGGTTCGATTCGAGTGTATGTATTTTTTATTTTATTTGTCATTAACGCAAACTAAAAAAATTTAAAGATATAAATTTTAGAGAAAAAAAAATAAATCTCTCATTTAATTTTAAACCTGAACCTTTTTGTGTAGTACGGAAAATCCTCATGGATCATCCGCCACCCGGGGAGGTGGCAGCTAGGGAATGTCGGACTCATATCGACTAAAAACCGCACTTACCTTCACTTGGCCCATAGTCAAGGCCATGGGACCCGTGAAATTCGCCACGACCATGACAGGTTCGGTCTAGCAGTCGCTGGAAACCTCAATCAGCGAGGCCTTCCCTCGCATCTTAATCGAAGGCACGCGTGTGGGAAACACACGTGCCACCTACTGGGGAGGCAGGGTTTAAACCTGCGTCCCTCCGGTCAAGTACACCGGATGCTTTAGCCAACGCTACCGAGACCCCTTCTAGAAATAATATTGAATTATCAGTTTACAACAACAAGCGAATCGCTAGCAGCCTAAGTCCCAGTTACGCATATTTAACAATTCGTCCGTCAAGAAAATTATTGCATATCTTTGGAATGGATTGTTTAATAACTTTGTTTCAAATTCTTAGAGTTATTTTTAAGAACACCTTATAGGTATATAAAATGACAAATAAGTCATCCCGCCAAGACATAGCGTTAGTTTTGTATTGATAGCAAAAGTTATAAAAGTATGAATTACAACCACCACAAGTTCATACCAAAAGGGGGACGTTGACAGTGCCAGGCAATGTCACATAAATAATGCAGCCAACAAAATTGGGATTTTGATTTGTTTTCTTCTTAACTTTTATTTGTCTTAAGCTCGAATAGGGAGACAAAGGCCTAGTGTTCACCATCGTTTGTGACTTGCTGCAATCTATAAAACTTAAGCTTCTGCATGGTATTGATGTTAACGAAGTGGAAAATTTAATGACTTTAATAATAGATAATAAATCTAATAAATATTTTGACATTTTACACAGAACCATCTAGTCCTAAACTAAGTAGAGCTATGGATATAATACTTTATCCCTTTTTTTATAAATATATAGTATACGCTACTGCGCTACGCTACAAGTTCTGGGATAGATTCCCAGGTCGAGCAAAGTGATATTGGGTTTTTTTATGATATCTCATTAGCAGTTCGGGAGTTTGGATTGGTGCCCGGTTCATGGCAATAGTTTCACCCCCTATTACATGTAAACATACTGGCGAACTCTGGGTGTAGTATTAGTACACCTCTGCCTAACCCTACGGGGAGTACAGGCAGGCGATGGTATGTTATGTTTTTTTTTACCAATAATACATAATATTTTGGCGTTTTGCACAGCGGCTGAGCGATCGGCTTCTGCGCCACGGGTGTGGCGTACCCAGCATAGAACAATTTATTTGTGACCTTATTATGTAGTAGGTAGTTATTCCGGGTCTGGGTGTTTGTGTATGTGAAAGTTTGTGTTTGTAAACGCACCCACAATACTGGCGAAAATCCAAGTGTGAGGTTAAAGGTTAAACAAAGAACAGAAAACAGAAGAATGTTTCTTATGTGTTCCCGGACAAACACAGCACTTATGTTCAATAATTTAATATTTGGGTCCTGTGGGAATCGAACTCACGACCTCGTGATTACCAGTCCAACACTCGAACCACTAGACCGCAGACGTCGTGGGGAAGGATAATTAATTTATTTTCTTCCCAAACAGGACACACACTTTCTCTTTTTATTCAAAAAAGCTATCTTGTAAATGACATGTATACAGGACAAGCTAAAACACGTAGCCTGAACATGTTCGGCAGCAATGGATAAATCCTCATGATCAAGTTTAACTTGTTATCGTCATATTCAATTAGCTCTATTTTGTACCACACTGTTATTAAGATTTTCAAACGAATTCAAACCTTTGTGCAAGTATACGATTAAGAGAATTGTTACTGATGTCGAAGATAAAAGGTATCCCAAAACGGCAGGCTGGTACCACGGTCACTGCATATTGTAGAGATATGCATAGTAGTTGAGGGCTGTGGCGCGAGTTCCGCGGGGGCCTCCGCTTGCCTCGGCTTTGTCTCGTCCCCGCAAACTTGCCATAAATGTTAATATGGGATCTTCTCACATTTGAATATCTATTTCTTCGCGAGGCCGGTTCGTTAACGCGGCCTTGAATTTTAAATTTTATCGCCGCACCGGGAGCGCCGCAGATGAGGTGCGCGCCTACGTGCTCTCCCCGAGAAAATAACCGAGGGAAACTTCTTTTTGTTTGTCTCCTTTATTTTTTGTAAAGTGAAATAGATGATCTGGAGAGAAAGTAGTGTTATTGTGCCTACAATACACTTCTAATTTGCCTCTCACATTTATTGTAAACAGCTTAAAGTCAAATTGCTTAACACAAACTTGACACAATCTCACCTAAACATAATGAGGTTGTTATGTTGTAGGTTGTTAATTAGCTGTCTCACAATGGATAACACCGGTGCCGCACGTAACTACAAATTGCGACGCAGTTCGCTTAATTACTAATTTTCTTGTTTCTGTTTCGCGTCTGTCACTTTTGATGTTACGAGTTCTGAACCTTCTGAACTACCTAAGTTAAGTGCTACTTCTAAGTGAAAACAAAAACAAATAGGTTTTCACGGAGTTCTTATTACATCTGTTAAAGCAACTGTACCTAAGTCATACCGATGGTTTGATGGTTGTACCGACATAGCCCGTAATGTGAATGGCACGGATCCCAACGCCATGACTATAAAAACACACATCCCCAAGTAGCAGACGGTTCATGAGGATTTTCCGCACACAAACATAACTTGATTGGGACCTAATTATAAATTTTCCAAATAAAGTTTGTAAATTAGCGGTTTCCTCCCGTCTTTATCAATGTTCCTGGATCCATTAGTCGCCCAATCTGGTCCGGCTGTTTGATGTCGCGACTCGGTGACGATCGGAAAGTTTAGCTGCGAGCATTTTAATGCGCCCCCACCTCCCCGTCTGACCCTCAATTATTGAAAATGCATTTCTGTCCGCGCCCTGCGCCCGCTGCACCGCGCCACATTGCAAATGCACATTTTAAACTGCACTTGATTGCAGAGTCGTGTTACTATCCACGGCTAAAAGTCGTGCTGTCGCTTTATTTAAACCGAAAATTCGCTTTATTATAGTGGCCAGTTATAACTCCTGCGGAACGTCAAATTGACATTGATTGGTTAATTGGAATAATTAATGCTTTGGATAAAGATTTATTGATGAGATACTTACAGTATAAAGAATTCAGCATACGGTGACATGAGCATGAAAGTTTGTTTATCTTCATTGATACAATGTACTTTTTACGTTATGTAAATTGAAAGTGTAGATCAGATCCTAAACCACACTTTCATAATAAAAATCAGATTGTACATTTTAGAATACTTATTATAAAGTAAACAAATAACGTTATAGATATATGTTGACACCTACATATATAAATACGCAATACAATATAGAAAAGAGATACATTTGATAAAGCTGTTTCAGTAATATCCTACAACAGAAGGGTATCTGAATCTGTAAATTATTTAAACAATGGTACAAATTGCAATCTTGAATGGATAACAATATGCTTTGCTTGGAATCGGAAAATGGCGTTTCATATGAATAAAACGGTAAACTTATGAAAATAAATCGTCATCTATGCTTAGTCGGTGGACGCTGACGGCCCCCATTCATCGTGTACTAAGTGAGGAACGGTGTACACAATTTCAGGCGTCCGTTTTAATTGTAAGTTCGGAATGGCCAGTGTCCGCAATGCAATTTTAGCTTCCACATTTTACGTTAGAACTGTATTTGCTGTTAGGCAGTTTCCCCTTTGAAACCAATTTTAGAATATCTAGATTGACCGCATGAACCCTGTTCAAATATGAAGTATTCGCAAATTATTTACGTACCTAATTTCATCAATGTTTCGCAAATGTTTATAAAAGCTCAAATGTGATATAAAAAATCTTTGAAGTTAAAGTTTTGAAGTAAAGTTTTGTATTGTAGATAGCTACATAGTTAAAAAACAACTACAATTAAAAAAATATATCATTAAAGCAATTAACAAGAATTATAATTAATTCCCTGTCCCAAAACGCTTAATGCAACGTATAAATGAGAAAGATTACAAGTGAGCGCAGCGTGGTGGATAGAGCACATCGCTATAAAGCCGGGCCGCTTCCGCAAACTGCGTGTAGCGAGTACGTAGCTAGTCGTAGCCGGTTTAGTGTCGCCAGGAGGGAAACTACGATTCCTCTGAGCGAGAGTATCTGCTCCTCAACTTTATGTTCATTTTATCTTTTCGGCTGTATTGCGAAGCGGGGACTTCGGCAAAGGCCCTCTAGGGCTCCGTTAACGCCGCGGCCGGCCCTATCACCTCCGACTTCAACACTTTTTTACACTTCTCTATTCAAATATTAATATGGGAGCGCCATTTCGTAGTTGTCTTCAAGTTTAATTTTATTCTTACGACAGGTTTATTATGACTTTGCGTGCTTTTACATTATGTCCAAGTCAAATTATATTACATTAAACTTACCCGATTCAAAACTGTCCATGCTCTCCGACTTGATATCCGCGACATCTAAAACAATATGAAATGTTTGTTATTTAATAAGAATCTATCCAACATAAATATATTATTATGATTATAATTATGAACACAACATTATATTTGAACAACAAAAGAATTTGCTACAGATGAATAAGTAGGTACATTGTACATTCTTTAACCTAATATATCAGAGATGTACCTCTAGATATATAGCATCATACTAGTAATCCGTGACCATGGATCCTTTATCGCAGTCAAAGATCCGGAACATTAGGATAGATCCTAATGTTCCGGATCCGGTATACATTTATAATATCAATATACTACGAACGATAAAATCCTTAGAAAGTCGTTTTATTTTAGTTTTACTTTAATGTGGAAGTGACAGAAATCAGAAAGTAATCTTGAATCTTCACAAAACAGTAAGTCAAACTTACCTATACTTTCAAATATTCACTCAAAAGTTAAACAGTATATTTATTTTGAAATAAAACTACTTTTTACGGATTTTATCGTGTTATATTGATATTATTAATCCCGACGTTACTTAATTATAATTAGTAAATAATAAATATCATTGATCATGTAACAATAAAAATGTAGAATAGCTGTCAGTAATTATATAATCAAGACCACCTCAGTCTACCTGTGACCATGGATGCTGTAAAGGGTCTGAAACTTCGGGATTAATAATATCAATAAACCGCGATAAAATCCGTAAAAAGTAGTTTTATTTCAATGTATAATATTCGCGTAAATGTCAGAAATCAGTATATGTATTATGAAAGTTTAAAAAAGATTTGGTTTCAGTTAGAGCGGTGACCGCAGTAAAGTTGGTGCGGCAGTGCTGGAGGCGCGGTCGGCCCCGCGACCCCTGGCCGCGGTCGAAGCCTCTAATCCACTTTGGCGCCGTATCGAGTGCCGGTACCCTACCCGAGACACTTTTCCTCTGTTTTAAATTCGGATAGGTGATCCAGTTTAAACTTTCCCTCTAATTTCGTAGTTCGGGCGTCCCTTCAAATATTTTAATGTAGGTGTACCTATGAGAACGATATGGGTTTTGTTGTTACGATACTATTGTACATGTTTATACATATTTTTACAGCTAATAAATATGGTTAGTCATATGTTTATGCATTATAAATAAAAAAAAATGATTGTCTAGTCCTCATAGTAGAAGCTCAGCTTAGTTTGGGATTGGATCAATAATACTTATAGTAATGTTATGGCCCTTTGACCTTTCTCAAGAACTGGGCTATCAAATGCAAATATATTTTTTCAAATCCGAGTGATAATTCCAGAGATCAGCGCGTTCAAACAAACAAAAAAACTTCAGCCTTATTATATTAGTATCTATAGATGGCAAGGCACAAATCAACAGCTTGTATAACCATTGTAACGCAAAAAGAAATTAAGAACCAAATTAGTAAATCTTACCATTCTAATATTAATTCGCCGAGATTTAAAATACATTAAAAAAAAGTATCAGTTTTGTTGTAACCTTTTTTCTTTTACACGGTAGGTATACATTTATATACGTACCCAATTTAATGTAAAGTACAATACAAATTATGTATGTTACATGAAGCAAGTCCGCTCCATCCCCGGGCATCGTCCGGCCCATGGGACTTCGTTACAGTCGAGCTGCAGCCGCTCACACGATGACCGTGCTTCCTCAAATGGCTTACGGATGAAAAAAAAATTAGTCACATCGTCTGAATATGACAAAATGAACTTATTACGTGGCAATATAATGATCGCGGAGACGATAGCCTAGTGAACCATTGGACTGCCAAGTCTTATGTCTGAAATTCTAATCCAAGACCTGTGACTTTTGCAATCATGTTGTAGGAAAACATTGTGAAGAAACCTGCATGCCGGAGATATTTTTAGGTTGCCGACGCACTGTGAAATCAGTCAAGATGAAAAATCTCCCAAGGCCAACATGGTGGACTATAGGCTAACGCCTCTCATCCTGATTCCTAAGAGTATAAAACCTGAAAATCCTGTAAATCCTGGTTTTATCCGCAGTCAAGGGCAATAGGCCATACTTAGTGGTAGCAAATACTGATTGTATCTAAATAATCCTCCTCGGTAACGTTTTCAAAAAACGGCGGGATTTTATAATACTAACTACTTATACCTTATTTCAAAACCATTAGAAATCTCATCAATGTATAATGGCACTAAAAGTAGTATGTCAGTTAAGCAAGTAGATAATAGAGGAGCACAGGGGTGCTTGCAACATTAATGGGCAGAGGCGCCGCGCACAGCCGCGATTGGATCTAGTGAATTAGTAAGGCCGTACGGGACGCGTTCTCCTTGCCTTGCCGATACTAAATTAATCTGCGTGAGAGTGTAACTGGCGCTAAGTGTCCCAGTGCTGCGCTGTAATTGATCGATTAACTTATTATTGTGACAACCCGTTAATTGAAGTAACTTTTTTATTTAAATTTAATTCGTTTCATAAGCATGTTGCTGTATAAGATAGATTAATAAAACCAATGGTATTCCCACTTTAATAAATAAGGCGGCAATTTACAGTAAGGTCTAAAGAGACATGTACGATGTATTTTATGAATCATCACTAAAAATAAAAAAACTCCCATAAGGTACCTTTATTAATTTCCCGTAAAATTGTCTTAATCTTAGAGGTACACGCTGTTCAGTGGAGTGAACCCCTTACACATAATATTACATAATCGTTTAGTTCTAAATTGATTAAATAATCTCAAGATTTGAATAAGAGAGAAAGAAGACTTGTTAAATATAAGACAGCGAACCTCTCAGTCACGTGTAGGAAATAAGTCACTTCACAATATTCTCACAATATTTTCCAAGGTAAGTGGGGCTAATAATCACTTAACATCGATCCCAATGCACGCCAAGAGGCGCACAGTAAGTAAGTTACAGTAAAGAGTGCGAGGTGTGCGGCCGTGTCGTTAGTCGTCGCCGTGAGCGCAAGATATTAAATACATCCCGGCGGAGTGGGCGCGGCCCCCGGTCGGGCTCTAAGGCTGGCGCTAGATTTCCCGCGGGGGCACGTTAATTTTCTGCCGCCTTGAGCATAGTGCCCCCTGGGGGCGCGCTACCTTTCGCGTAGCCATTCAGACTGAAGGTGTTATTCCGGTAACGCCGCGGACTGATGCCGATATGCCTCTCCAGAGAAAACTTTTTCACGTAGCACTGAATAAATATAACAAAACGCACACGATAGTACCTGCTCAAGTTGTGCTGTTACGTTTACGTCACATCTCACTCAGAGTGTAATATTAACGCATATTATATATTAACATAATAATAAATACACTATGAGGCAGTACAGTGTTAATATGTAAATGTTATTGATGATAACAAAACTGAAAAGTTTTTTAAATTGATGGCACGTGTAAAATATGCGAATACTACTTTGTTGACGATGTGATGGTACCTACATCATTAAAACTTTTTCCAACAGCTTTGAGTGCGCAACAATGCGTTGACATACAAACTTTTAGTTTCACAGGCTTTCGACGCATTAGGGACCAACAAAAACTATTTTTTTTTCCAACCTGTATAATATTTTTTTTATGTTTAAGATTTAATCGGAAAATACAGTGAATTATAAATGTACAAAATAATTATTTATGACAAAGATGTTAATACCTTATTTTAACAAAAATGTGGTAACTCTCAATGGAGCATGTTTCATAAATGGGTAGATTACCCATTTTTTTTATAATAATTCCGAAATATAGGTGTGTACTTAGTGGTGCCCGGGGGATGTAGAACAGCAATCAGTTCGTCTGCCCCGGGAGGCTGCATTAATCACGATCCGAGCCGCCATCGCGCCATCGTGCATCGACTAGGTACGCGCCACGCCGAAACACAATACACCACACTCTAAACTGTATTTAATCGCTAATTAGAAACATGTAAGTACTTACAATATGTTATTTATTCCTTAATTTTATATCGTTATTGCGCAGTTATGCAAGCTAAGTAATTTCTCGCAAGTTGTAACTCATATTTTCGTTTTATTCAAGGTATCAAAAGATTGGAATATTGTAAATCCAATGGAATTTTATAAGGGCGGTTAAAGAATTCGGATCCAAATTAACCCTAGAAAAAAATCTACAAATTCAGTGGTACATTAAAACAAAAATGACAGAATCAGTCCAAAAACATCTAAGTATCTATAAAGTTGTGTAGCGATTCACACTGATGCAGACCATGAGTGTGTGTGCGACCGGCTCGAGGAGTATTCCCCAGAGACGGAAGGAAGTGTGGCCGGAGAACGCCACCTGGGACCCAGGCACGGACGAGGGGAGCTTAGACGAGTAACAGACATAAACGATGAACATCTTTGTATCATCAAAACAGAAGAATGTAGCAAACTTAGTCGATGACGAAACGATACCCGCGATGTAGATTAAAATCTTGTCCCCCGTGTAAACAACAAACACTTTTAGTAATTAAGCATTGAAACAACGGGCTCAGGTCGCGGGTCATCCCCTCGTGGCTGTTGATAATATCTAAATGCCTAATGGCTGCTGGGCCTGTGACGAATGTATCGGGCCACCCCCCGCGGCCCTGCGTCCGCCCGCTCCTCCACTATGTGATAATTCCAAACGCTGCGGCCGCGCCACCTGGGATCATGCAGAGCCGCACTCTAATCATGGAAATACTTTTGATACTTTTTTATTGGCAAAGAAAAATATAAATTTGTAGAACCTTGCCGGTTAAAATTGAAGACTGCTACCTAATTATTATTGCATCTTCATTAATAACTCATCCAAATCACTATAGGATATATCTAAAAAGAAATCAGACTAATGATAAAAAGTAATTATTATAATAAGCACAAATGCTAAATTTGATACCAAATACCGACCCTTTGATAACAAATATAAGTGGTTAGTCACCTAACAAGTTAATCGCATTTATTGGCGAGAATTCAGGGCTAACTTCGTGAACAATTCGGGATTGTTGACGCAACAGCAGCGTGGCATGCGGCGCGGTGTCGACGGCACGCGCCTCGGCGCCGCGTGGAATTCCGAATGCACCCCCGATGTCGAACATTGGCATTTAATTAGCCACATGCCGGCCGAAACACCACACCGTTCTACACCCGACCAGCATAACCCGCATTGTTGACCGTCTAAGTTGCCAGAATTATTTAAATAAATGTTAAGTTACGTCGACACGTTACTTTAGTCGATACGGACCACCGCCATAGTGGTTTAATTCTTAGTTATTGAGCTCGTCAAAGGACATTCTAGGCAGAACGATTGCTTAGCTCATGTACCTACATAAATTCCACATAAAGGTTTACCAAATCCAATGTTCGTAAAGTTAAAAATATGCGAGTGTAGAGTGCGGTCCCTGCGGCAGTGTCCCACGGGAGCGAGCCCGCGCGCCCAACTTCGGGCTCAGCGGCGGCGGCCCCCGCGCGCCTCGCCCCCGCACGCACCCCGCATACCGCCCCTCACCCCCGCAGAGAATACATTTGCGCAACACGAGTGTTGGCCCAACAACGACTACGGTACCGGGAACCACTCACTGGGAAAAATTACTCATTTTCGATACTGACGCAGATAGTTCAAGTCTTGTAGCGAAACAAAGCATCCTGGAAGTGTTTATTCCTGCGGCATCGCATTTGTTCAGTTCCACAACATGCAGTCAAGGGTTTGCAATAAATTTAAACAATAAGTAATATACTTAGTATTCTAAGGGTGCCTTAGAGGAAGGGTCCATTGTTAGTCATGTGTTACTTTCATAATATTCGATTGTTTTACCGGACTGCATGGTATGTCCTGTAATGTACCAAACATGGCTTACGTTGCTTATGCATATTTGATTTTATAAAACTGAATATCCTTTTGTTTAGTTTTGTACCTATAGATAAGTTTTGCAAATCTCTCATAATATTTAAAACACCCACTCTAAATGATGTAAAAGTTAAAATAAAGGGATATCTTACTTATTTTACACTTTTCTCGATGGTAGATAGGAGCAGAAAATACAAAATTTATAACGCTCAGTAACTCTTACAAAGATTTTGTTACGACTAGGCAACATAAAATCTAAAGTATCTGGGTGGCATAAAATTAAAACGTCAACGCTGCGGTATGGCCCACTGTTTTAAAAAGTTCTTAAGTTATGAAAGATAAAATGAAGGTAACGTTGGTCGATGATGAGTCGCGGTGGCCAATTTATTTATAATCTCTGGTGCAGAATTGGCTAGGAATTAGCATGTAAATATTTGAGGTCCAAGGAGCTGGGTGGAGATTTATCGCGAATGGCGCGAGATAAGCGAGGACGGGGTCGTAAAGCACCGCGTCGGCTACGCGATCTGTGAAACCGCCGCCCGCGCCGCCGCACTGCCACACAGCACACCCTTTGACGAAGTTGTTAAAAGACCATTAAACCGCAGTAAAAACGCATCGGCCGCGTGGGCGATGTTCGAGGCTGCTCGTTATTTTAGTAGCCTCCTTATGAATTTGAATGAGATCTAGACATAATGAGCCTCGCTCAGAGGCCTCTGCGATATTATATAGTGTACTTTTATCATAATTCTGGGAAGTTGGAGATAATTTATTCATCGTTAACCTACATTTATCTTTAATTATATCCTTTTTCTACTCTATAAATATGGGTAATCCATTATTCTTACCTTGCATATCTTCAGTCTCGTAGAGTTCTGCTTTGGTTTCATTATGGTCTGCATCTTCACCGTCTGCAACAATATAAGTAATCCTCTTTTAAATAGGTACTCCTTATAGTCATTATATTCAATATTTAATGAGCAAATGTCTAATAATTATATAAAAAAAAATCATTTGTTCAATACACGTCCGTAGAACTTGTTGGAGCGTGGGCGGACTACATGTCGATGTTTAAGCACTTATCGAAAAAGCCTAGCAAATTTATAATTTCCCTTTCGTTTTTTTTTCTTTAAGCTAACCTTGAAACACTAACAAAATTAGTGAAACAAATAGTTAAACAATTAGTCAAACCTTAGGAATCCTAATACGAATACCTTAAGAATTTATTATTTTAGAAAATAAACAAATGAAAACTCAAAAACAAAGTCAAATTACAAGCATAAGAAGATGTGAGTAGTCCACAACGATCGATCGATCTAAATTCTAAAGTAAGCCATTCATTAAACATGTACTCAACAATCATAAAAACCCTTCGCGCCGAGCGAAGAGCGACGGATCTGTCACCTGGGGCCGCATATGACAAGCCAAAAGTAAAGACAATAATGTAAATGCATCGAACTCAAGAGTTTTTCTTCGTTCCCCACAATTCACTCGAGGACGGATGTCTTGGAGCGTGAGGAAGCTTCAAACAAATGGGTCTTTTGAATATCACAACATAATTTATTCGAGTAGCGCTGTTTAGAATTTTAACTGATCTGGGTACGGCGAGCGGCTCACTAATCTGACGATGGATGGGAGTCGATAAACGCTGCTAGTGAATAGTGCGGCGCGTCAAATGCATCTGACATGTGACTAAGTGCTGGGTGCGGACGCTACCACAACTATAAATTATTCCATGTGTGCCAACTGTGAATTTAATACAATTCACTGACCTATTAATTCTTTATAGAGATATTTCATAAATATATTACAACTTAGGATGGCCTTATTCCAAAACGACTTATAAACATCTAATAGCTAATGACGCTTTAAAATTATGCCTGCCTTTGTCATTTTGATCCCAATAAAATGAAAAAGCATCAGAGGTAATAACCACTTTATTTAAGAGAATATTATATTGAACGTTTTTGAAGAATATTTGAGACTAAAAAAATATTAAAATACCAATAACTAACTACATGTATATTGACTGCAAATCTATAGTTTTGATATAAACGTAAGCGGGCGATCTGTCGAATGAGCATAGAATAACGAACTGAGACTCAAGACCCACACCAAAATCGGGTACCTACCCAAGTTATGCCTATCGGGACAAATCAGCGAAGCACAGTGTGGCAAGCACTCTTGTTATAATAAGATTGTTAAGAGTGTTTCAATAAAGAATTTTGTTTTTTTTTTTTTGTTTTGTTAAGACTAGTGCACACCTTAAAACAGGTGAGTTTTTAACCCTTTCTTTGACATCATCAAGTAGTAACCCAAATACTAATCCATTAAAGAAAATATAACCTAAAAATTTAATAAGTACTTGTATCACCAGAAAATGACTTATTCCTCTGTCATTTCCCAGTCTCTGTCTCGTACCAATTCCTAAATCAGAGTGTTCTCTTCATAGTGTCGTGTTGTGTGTCATTTGCAGACGGACGTCGTGCACCGTGCACCCAATGCGCCGGTCGTACGTCATCCGTTATCGGCGCCTCTACGTCAGTGTCACGAAACTGCACGCACTCGCCATCCTGCCACGTCGAGGATCGCACAGTGTTATACGCAATATACTGCCTACTTGATTAAACACTATGTATGTTTGTTAGACGGATTATCTAATAATCTAAGAAAAAATATACATCAGAAAGAAGACTACGGTTTCTAGGGCTAAATCGTTATAATAATTACATGCATAACTAAAGGTTTAGACTCTGGAGTCGACCTTTAATTCTGTGATAGAACATAAACTTTAGTTTTATTAACTAACAAACATTACAAATTTATTCGTATATACGAAGAACTTACAAATTGAATCCTAAATATTTAAACTCCAAAATAATTAATAAATAATTTTTAACTAATATAAAACTTGAAGCTATAATAAATCTATGCCAAGCTAGTGTGCGATCTCTTTACGGCCCATAGATACACTAACTGACCTGACAGACATTTCCCTGACTAAATTTTAATAAACTATACAAAAATAACCATAGAAAAAAACAGTATGCCCCGAATTTTCTAACTTTTCTGGCAACTATAATTTTTTTCTTAAAACTCATTCGAATTTATACTACAGCATTTAATTAAATCCAAATCAGTCTAGTTGTTCTAAGCAAATAAAAATCAATCAGTCTATCCAAATCAGTCTGTTGAACAGCATTAAATTTTTATATAACTATAAATAAAGATTATGCAATCAAATAAAATCTTCAATAATGAAAGACATAAGTTATTTAGTTTCGGGAACAAAATTCTTACCTTCAAATGTTTCTTCTGCATTACATTCTTCATTTTCATCTTCTTTGTTTTCTTCGTTACCTCCCGTCTCATCTTGGAAATCGTTTGTTTCGCATGTATCAATGTCATCGTTCTCTTCTTTGTCGTCACTATGCGTTCTTTTTCTGTCCCTCTCGGCCGCTGAACCGTCGTCATTCCACTCTTCTTCTTCCGCTGTAAACACAAATTATTAGAAAAATATGAATTATTAAAAATCATAGCTGTTTCTTTAACTTTTTTGGTTAGACTTATAAGACTTACGTACTGTTCTTGGTCGGACCTAGAAAACACAGTAAGTAAGTCTAACCAAGAGAAAATGATTTCAAACTTTTTCGAGATTCCATTGCCATTCGTATGTATATTTTGTTAACTTTAATTGCCAGCATTATTTATCTTTACCGTTTTATCGTACTATCCGTATGGTGTGTAGCGTTAACTTACATTTTGTTAAAGTGCCTCATTCAAAACGCAATAGTTGTTTTGGCAATTCCAAGGGATTTTCTTGTTCGGTGACAGTATCACACAGTTCACAATAAGAGCGGGCCGTGGAGCGGCCACCGGGACGACGAATCCCCTTACACGTTGCTCTATCTACAATTATGGTAATCTTATAGTGTATCTCCAATTTCAGTAAACGACTCGGGTGATAGTAATGATAATGTTAAAACAAGACCCGCCCGACTATAATAATATACTTTAATTTAGACTTAAAATAACCGATGTCGTAATTTTTTTATCTATCTAGACAGGTTATATTTCCACTATAGAACTCTTACTAAACTACTTTTGCTAGTCTCGCCTAAATATTTACATAAGAAACGTTTGATAATGCCATTTATATTATCCATCAATATCAAATAATCCCAGTACTCTTTTGGATCCCTATTAATACCAACGACACTGCTGCAGTTACGTAAACGTAGAAAGGCAACTTAATGGGGTATGTGTTATTGCGTCGAGGTTATACAACTGTCACAGCATACAGTCTTTCCATAGCTAGTTAATAAAGCTAGTTTAATAATATTTTTGGGACATTTTACACAACACCATCTAGTCCCAAACTAAGCAGAGCTTGTACTATGGGTACTAGACAATGGATATAATACTTATATACTTTTTTTTTGTAAATACATACTTATAATACATAAGAAACACCCAGACAAACACAAATACTCATGTTTTATCCACACAAATATTTTGTGTCCTGTGGGAATCGAACCGCTAGACCACAGAGGTCGTCATAGCATTTTAATAAGGTTCATCAAATCTACAATAGGAAGTAGTTTGGTGACATAATTAGCTGGCAGGCAGTGGCAGGGCGCGGGGCGGTGGCGTGATTGCGCCCTGTCGGCCGGCCGCACCCTCGCGCCCCGCACACAACACTTCCAATTATACAATTAAAGCTGTGAGACATTACGGAAAAATCGTCACTCCTATTTTGTTGTCACTGTAAACTATGCACGAAATAAAGAAGTTTAAATTGATCTCACTGGAACAAATAGACTCTACAAAACAAATTAATTCGTTCCTCAGTACAAAATTGTGATATTTGTGTCTCCAGCCTTTCGCATTTTCGCATGTCATCAAATAAATAAATATTTGGTAGGTATGTTCATATTTAGATGAGCCGAGCCTAGAGAAGCGTATTTGCGGTGTCCCCGGGGACTCTGCCCGGCCTGCTGGCCCGGGGGAATGTCCATCGATTCATCAAAAGCAGGCCAGAGGCAAAATCCTGGTTATGCCACAGAACTCGCAACGTCCCTAAGGCAGTGTTAGTACTTACTGCAGACGTTACCAACCTAATGTTTTGTAGCTTTATTAGAAAAAGAAAATCTTCAATAGCATACGCAAAACATGTTTTCGCACAAGATCCTCGTAGGAAATATATAATAATTTTGCCTTTTATATGAAGCTAAAAAACTAATTGTGATACAAATAAATACCAATTCGTTCAATAAATATGCAAATTATAGGGACTATCTCCATACCTCCCTACTGGGGTCAGAATAGTACATTGTCATTTTTCAAACATAGTCTATCAATAATATAATTAGGACAAGACAGGAAAGCTAATTTACGAACTCGAGAGAACTTAGTATGTGCTACATATTGTATGGTGTTCTGTAATAGATTAAATTAGTTCAGTCAATTTAACGGTCAAGAACATTTAACGGCCCTGTTATAAAAAAACGAAGGATTTAAAAAAAAAATGATTTTTCTCATATCTACTTTTTTTAAACTGCGTCGTTGATACAACGGTCGAGAGCGACTGCTGAGCATTAGGTTCTGGTTGCGATTTCCAATTCGAACAAAGAGTCATTGAGTTATTCTACATAATTCTCCGTAACACAGGAGTTCGGATTGGTGTCCGCGTAATGGCAATAGGCTCGCCCCTTACATGGGAACTGAAAACATATCGGCGAATTGTGGTTATACAGTTCTTACAACTCTGTCTCATCCTTCCACGATACAGGCGTGATTCTATCCTTTATGTTATGTCACATGAAATTAAACTTAAAGAGATACCTCCAGTATCTTTTTGAGTTTAGATCAGATCTGTCTGGATTTTTCACATAACAAGAAACCAATACCTAATCTACCTAGAAATTGTCGTTAAAGCTTTCTAGGTGTACTACAACTCGTAGGTAAACCCTGAGAAGTTAGTGTAATTTTATATAGAATTTCTGAGCATGTCGTCCGCGCGGCTACGGAGCCATCTTAGCACCATCGCGATAGCCCATCATAACTCGAGCAAGCAATGTGCCGCGCGGGAACCATTCGGCACCGTCCAGAGAGCCGCCTGCGCCGATACCGACGCCAATTCAATTTTCTTACTAACCGTATTGCTGTTGCTTATTATACCAGGCTAACTGCAATGTCTGAACATTTTAGAATGTTTTTATTATTTTTTTATTACAGTGATACTAAATTAGCATACTTAGGTACTTACTTAGATGTAGTTACCTAAGTATTAATGAGTCCAGACTCTTAAAGAACTATGAAAAAACACTAGGCAAATATCCAAAATAGTAGTGTAGCTATAAAATATGATGATGATCCCAGCTGTGTGGACTTGTTGACAACATTCTAACCAAAGATGCAACAGTTCCCAGTTGGACAACATTTTTTTTCTGCAGTCTGCGAAAGAAAACACTCGATTGTGTACAATGGTTGCTACAATAAAATAACTATTTTATACCCTACCAACAGATAATTATTTCAGAGGCTTTCGCGCACGCTCCAAGATTTTGTTCCCAAGCGCTCCAAAACTAAAATTAAATATTATTTTGTAAAATCGTTCCCAAGGGCTCCAAAAGCTTTTGCAAATATATTTCTTCAAAACTTCTGATTTCCATACATTTATTCCCAGGAGCTCCAAATTATAGTACAATATTAAATAAAGACCTACTTACTGTAACGTTTTGGGAGCTGCTGGGAACAATATCTCAAAGTACCTAGAGAATGTTTTGGAGCTGTGGGGAATAAAATTCGTAAATGTGTCTTTATTTATTGTTTTAATATAAAAATCCTTGGAGATCCTGGTAATGAATGTATAGAAAAAAAAAATTTTAGAGAACAACAGATTTGGAGGGCACGCGAGCGCGGAAATAAGCCTTGTTATTGCATGCGAGTAATATATTTGTAAATGTACCTACGAAAGGACTAGAGAAAATCCTTGTGTGGAGCTACGGTAAAAAAAAACTTTAACTTTTAATTTAATTTTCTGTACATCTGCTGAGTAAAAGTGACATTGATTACTTAGAAAAGAATACTTAGTTATACAAAGATTTATTAAATTCAGCTTACGTACTTACAGTATTAAGTTAGCATTTTATTAGCAGTATTAAGTTAGTTTAGCATTGCGTACCAATCAACTCGGATTGCGCCAGAGACCACTTCTACATGTGCCCTCAGCAAGTACCAATTACAGGCGTAATGCATTCTTTCTTAGGTCTGCCTATAAATTTAATGAAATTTCATCTGAACATAATTTTGACCTATTCTGTACCAGTGCAAACACAGCTAGAAAATTAATAGCAAAATCATTTTTTGAGCATGAAGCACCTGCTTGTGGCACTTAAAATGCACACATCTAACCTATTTTTTCCCCTTTTGTTACCTAACATAAAACACCATCAACCCCTTTGTATCTCAAAGAACGTTTCAAGTTCCTCTGTGACACACATTCTAGGCCCCTGAGGTCATCAGAAAATCTAGAACTTGTAATCCCAACGCATTCCACTAAGTTTACTGACAAATCCTTTTGTGTACATGCGGCCCGATTGTGGAATGCGTTACCGGTTACAATAAGACGTGCTCAATCTTTGCCGTCGTTTAAAAAGCTCCTAAAAAAGCACTACTTCGGACAACAACAGTTATTGACTTGAGTATGTGTTACTAATTATATATAGTTTATATATTTATATGTATGTATTTATTTATACTTATAATTATATCTATTTATGTAGTTTATTATTTGTTTTATTTGTGACCTGTTTTGTACACGTATATACCCGTTATCTTGTCCAGTGTATCCATGTCGCTTTGGTTGCCTGGAAGAAATCACTTTAAGTGATAAGGCCGCCCATTGTACATTTGTTGTTAGATATAATTTGTTTTGTCTCGTTTCTATTTCTGGTGTACAATAAAGAGTTAAATAAATAAATAAATAATAAATAAAACAATAACCTGTTTTCCTTACATAAAATAATTTCATCAATATTTAAAGTACTTAAATCGATGTAGTATTATTTTAATTTATCTGTGGTGGCTTGTTATTAGCAACCTACCATTATTTTGCTTTATGTATGTATATTATTAGTCTGTAAGTCATCCCAATATATGTAAAATAAAATAAAATAAAAAATAGTATTTCTGAAACTAGGTAAAACGTAACAACACACGTGGCATTAACCTACCCAACAAGCGGCACTAAATGTTGTAGGTACGTACCTAATAATTTTGATTAAGTACTCTGGGAGCACAAAGGAATAATAACAATCCCATCTCGACGTAAGTCATTGTAGTTTCGCTCAGTTGTATATCCTTGGAAACTGTAATTTTAATGTGTTCGGAGGCGTCGGTATGATGTCGAGTGGGAATAACTGAGTAGCAACGGTCCCCGAGGTGGCCGGCCGGCAGGACCTGTATACCCACTACCGACCCGCGCCCGCGCCGCGCCGCTTGCCCACCGTCGCTACATCGTCAACTAATGTACCTACACAACATATTACATACATTATGCATATCGATTTCCGTGATCAAAATCGGAGTTCATTGTCGTGTAGGCAATGTCAATGTACACTAGTATACATACTCGTATTCTTTATGTGAATTTTTCACTTTATTATGTGAGAGAGACGCACGTAGCGAGAATCTTGCAGACTTAGTAATTAACATGACTGTAAAGACGATGTGCTGCAATTATTAAATGTATTAAAATAATCATTTAATTTTTTAGTCACATCAGGAGTGCTTCTAATGACGTCTAATGTTATTTCGTCTGGATTGTTCAGTCAGTTTTAACTTAGAACAAAGGTGAAAATAGGTAAGGGTTAGCTATCAATTAAAAGTCGAACGTCTCAGCTGGTGTTTTCCTTGGAGAGCGAGGCATGCGGGGCGGTGCGGGGCAGGGTAGCGGGGGCGAAGTCCCCTGGGAGCAGGCGGCACGCGGCTGCCTGGGCCAGGCCTCACGGGACGCCGCGTGGGCGGCGGGTGAGAACTTCGCATCCACTGGGACTCTCCCCCCACTACCCACCACCGAGTCCCCGCTCACAACGACGGTACCGTGATATTTTTAACAGATACTGTTATGCGCGACTCTCAGAAAATTGTTAAACCACATGAGTACTGTAAATAATTCCTGAAACCTTCTGTGAGGTCAGATTGCTTCTAAGTTTGCGTCAAACTATATGATCATGTGAAACTACATAGGTATTTTTTATGTTTCATAACAGCACTTTCTCATCACAAACCCAAATGAAGAAGTCCGAAGGAAGATGCCACTGATCCTATGTAGTAACTAAGTAGGTACATTAAGTTTACAAAACATTACAGACCTACCTATTTTAATATTGTCTCTAATCATCAGATGACGGATACTGAGCGGGTGAAATACACACATCAACATTAAAAAAAACTCCTCATAATGTGTTTCATAATATAACCCACATTATTATTGTTATTCTACCTTTTATAGATGTTTTGCGCGAAACAGGTGAGTGATTTATGACACTCGACTGGGATTTGAAAAAGAATTCCTTGCCATGTTAACAGATTGCATTAATGTTTTACATTTTTTGTTTTACTTATCCAATGTGTGAACTTTAATATATAAAACATGTTACAGTGTCATTTCATTTCATACAAATTCCACATGGAATGGAAGCGAGCGACATACATAAGTACAATGTAGGTATGTCTAATTTAATTATGATAAAGATACGATAATAAACACGCCAACAATTTTATTTATAAATCTTAGATAATACAGCGTTGTAAAACTACCCTACAGCACAATAGCTTGTAGGTTATTAGAAAGTAGACTTTCCCGTAATTACCTACCTAGTCGTTGTTCATTCTTCTCCGTGTCCATAACAGCCTAGAAAATTACATCGATTAAGCAAGTTATAGATAGGTAGCAGTAGATGAGAGGTCAACATCAACATAAAACTGTTATGATATGGCTTTAGCGTATTTCCCAGAGGCGCGCAGGGGAGGTGCGCGCCACCCAGGGGAAATTTCCCGGCGACTCTCTGCGGGGCCTCTACAAGTTTTATGGACGCGCAACACCTAGGGCTGCTACTGGGCTGGACCAACCTTGACAGTCTAGAAAATTGTTACTTGTTTTTGGAATATTAATCGTTATAAAAATCTTATTGTTATGATAGTTACCTTAATGTCTACGTAATAGGTACCTAAATGTTCTTTTTTTTTCCAGAATGATCTATTTAGACTATTTTCTGTGATTCCAATCTATCCAGGAACTTTATTAAAATTGTGTGGAAAATACATTGAAAATTTGCCTATCTAGACAGCCCTGTGCACCTTGCGTGGTCATCAACTTGGTATTCTTATCATTACATATTATAGATACCGAGTACCGATCAAATCTACACTTATTAATTTATGGCCTGTTCATTTCTATCATTATTTTTTGTCTTATAAAAGTAACTTGGACTTTAAAGATTATATATAATATTATTAACCTCTTTACCTACTATATAAAAAAAACATTAAAGTCCAAAATTCACATAGGCACTGGATACTTGCCCTCATTACTCAATATTCAGCAAAATTTACTGCCCCGGAACATTCATAATACACTGAAAGATAGCTGGTGAAAATTTGAAAAATACACTTCCACAGTTTCACGGCTTTATAATAATTGGAAAAAGAAGAAAATATGATATTATCTTCAAACAAAGCCAAACTCTTGTTCATAATACGTAGGCAGTTTAATGATAAGTACCTAAATATAAACAAGAGGAAAATTATCACAGCAAGATCAGCACTCGGTACCTGTGTACTTATAAACCCTGTTTTTTTTGTCGTCTTACCAAGAAAAGGAAAGGAAACCATTATTTCTACTACATATGGGACTATGTCTGAAATCTTGAAAAAAAAAAGAGAGCTGTTTCTTAGTAAAAAGTTCAGGTCTCTTGACAAAATGTAGGAGATAGCTGTTTATTTTTGCACTTCATAGTTGGTCCCATACAAGAAATTGTTGATCATAATGACTAGAAGTATATACTTTCGGCTGTGAGACGACAAAAAAAAATGTGTATATTATGTAAAAAGAATAAAAGTAGCTGATCACGCAAGGTGCACACAGGGCTGCCTGCATAGGCTAATTTTATTGTATTTTTAATAATAATAACTGCCTCACTAGCCTAGTGGTCGAAAGCGCGACTGCTGAGCTCGAAGTCTTGGAGGAGGTTCGATTCCTAGGACCAAAGTGTTGCTAGGTTATTGCAATATCTCAGTAGCAGAGTTGGATCTTGGATTGACAATACGCTCGCCCCTATTACTTACATGGTACCTAAGCATACTGGTGAACTGTGGGTGAAAATTAGTATGCCTCAGCCTAACCCTTCGATGCGTGATGGTATATTATGTGATGTTTTAATATTAATAATAATCTTTAAATAGTATTTCGCTATCCACGTTACAAAGACGCTATCCGCGTCTGCCTCGATGTTTCTTCGCTTACATACCTACTTCTGATTTTAAAATTCGCAATAGATTTTAATACGATTTCATAATCACTTAGATCATTTCTTCCGTAATGTTAAAATGATAATACATGCATGTTATCAGTACATTGCATCTGTGCCAAGCCGGAGCAAGTCGCTAGTTTATTATAAGTCACAAAACATTAAAATTAAAGATACAAAATAGAAGGTAATTTAAAAATTAAGTTAGTCCAACTGCATTAGTCTAGTCTAAACAGCGGAGCACATAATCCCAGTAAAAAAGTGGACGTACAAAGCCAAATTGACTTAACCCTCTTCAAAAGGCTTACAAATACGTCCATCTGAAGCTTTTACCTCGAATAAAACATTCATACGGTTTATTGTGATCTTTACACCTCCACCCTCGATCAATCCGCTGTTACATAATGTAATTACAAATTATGCATACTATGGGTCCCCTTAATTGAAAGTTGACCGTTACTCAGGAGGTTTTACATATCAATTACTTGACTCAAAACCCATGTATAGGTATATGTATAGATACTGAGTCGTTAAGCTCTCAACATTAAAAAAGTCGTTGCGTTAAGCTAATTTACATAATTTATCTTATAATTACTTACACTATCTCTTGGTAGTTTTTCCCTTCATTCTATGAATATATATTAATGTATAACATCAATCAATATACCTAATAACTCATCAGTATCACAAATCAACCCTCTCCCTAGATCTTATATACGTTCTTATATGTGTATAATTATTGAAACTTTTCCCTAATCATGCATAACCAAGCAGGCACATTATAGTCCTTGAAAGCGCGAGCAGGTAGAAAACGTCGTTGAGTAAACAATTCAAGATACGGCAATTCGTTTTTATTGTATGCCTGGGACAGGGAAGGATTAACATTTTCACTGAATGTAAAATTTTAATTCCTCTGCATGAGGGACGGGACGCTGAAATTGACGTGTTATTGGACCCCAGCGAGGGCAGCGGGTAACCTGGCAACGAGAACAGTATATATGTATAGATAAAATCAAAAGAAAATCAACAATACCTAAATAAAATGTCGAGTATTCTCGAAATAGGTATAAATAAGGTGCTAGACTGTGAACCAAGTAATTATAAGTGGCTATGTATTAACTGGTAACCATGACGATCAATATCTCAAGGCTTTATTTCTGCCGCCTCCCCGGGTGGCGGACGATCCATGAGGATTTTCCGTACCTACTATAAAAAAAAGCTTAGTAAAGCTAATAAAGCTTAGTTTTTATATACATCGATTAGTTTCTAGCAAAAGCGTATTTTGCACAGTTATTATGGCCCGTCGAGGTCAAGCAAAGCGTTATTGGGATTTTCTATGAAATTCTCAGTTGCACCTAGGAGTCTGGATTTGTGCCCGGCTAATGACAATAGGCTCGCCTCCTATTAGATGGGTCCTAAACCGGCAAATTGTGAGTATACGTTAGTACACCTCTGCCTAACTCTTTGGGGAATACAAGCTGTGATGGTATGTTTTTCGCGACGTCTGTGGTCTTGTGGTTCGAGTGTCGGACTGCTGATCACGAATTCATGGGTTCGACACAAGACGCAAATATTTATGTGATGAACTTAAGTATTTGTGTTTGTCTGGGTGTTTCTTATGTATTATAAATATGTATAATAAGTATTAATATAAGTATCAATTATGTGGTACCTACAAGCTCTGCTTAGTTTGGGACTAGATGGTGTTGTCATTGTGTAAAAATGTCCCAAATATTTATTATTATTATTCTTACACATTGCAATTATTTTTAGCATAATCCATGTAGGTATGTAATTATAATTGTGATTGCATAATATTTTATTGTGGAGCGGGATGCAACAAACGTAGATAAGCAACAATGAAAATGTATACAGTGCGTTATACTTAGTATACATAAGAACTGAAGAGCTAGTATTGCATTAGGTATCCCAGGAGTCAGCCAGAGAGTCGCAGCATCCTCGCGGCCCCCGCGGGACGCATTACGAAAGTACTAGACGCCACTAGATCGATACATAAAGTTACTACATTACATAGCTGTTAGTTCTGCAACAAATAACGTTGTTCTCCGTACTTACTGAACTGTAAAACTACATACATATGTAGAAATTGGGAAGCACACTACAGTAGGACTAAAAAAACTCAGTTTTTATTTTCCTTTTATTGATATTAAATGGCAGCCGGTTACGATTGTGGAACTTATGAAAAAAAAGCTACAGAGATATAAAATGAAATACAAACCTAAAGACAAACTGAAAGTCTTAGTAGATACCTAAATGTAAGTGAAAGTTTAGGCGACTTCAAAGAAATGTTCAGTTCGTTCATCTATATCTATATCTTTATTTCTTATGGATTATTTTATTCGGCTATCAACCGATTGCCAACTGTAAGTACTTTACTTAGTTTCTGATTACTAGCACTATGTGACGAAAGTTTCCATATTTGCATGCACAACATTTTCAGTCCAAATAGATTCGTGTCCGTTTCTTCTTTTTAGATTCCGCCCGATTGTGATAAGGTGACATTAAAGGTGCGTACCTACTACTACATTTATAATTATTTTTAGAACCACTCATCAGGCTTTTGTATAGTTTAGGTTCATACCTAAACTGGGTGTTTCTATGTATTTAAATATGTATTTACAAAAAAAAAAGTATATAAGTATTATATCCATTGTCTAGTACCCATAGTACAAGCTCTGCTTAGTTTGGGACTAGATGGTGCTGTGTAAAATTGTCCAAGAATATTTATTTTATTTATACCTAATATAAATGCACCATTGATGACGGGTGAGCGTTTAAGCCAGCTGCAGTCTGCCTACATGCAGAAGATACATAGTCGCGATGGCGAGCCGAGCAGCGACCGCGGGCAGTCACTGATAAAACGCTGTTATTAGGGCGCAGCGACCGCAGCGCGCCGCGCCGCGTCCATCACGCGTACCGACGCCCTCTCATTGACGCTATACCATTAATTGTTTACTTACACTATGCAGGGTTGTCGGTAATTCATAACTCCATAGCTAAGAGAACGGGAGCGAATATTCTGTGGAGTACTTATGTGTAATACATAGGCCTTTTTTTACCGAAGAACATGATACAAATGCGGGTGAGTACTTTGCCTTGTTATGTGTATTAATTTATATTTTACCTCTATGGTATTAATAATAATCAATACGATAGTTTAATAAAAATAAGCAATAATATTTTTTATGGAAAGAAAAATGGTAAGTATTGATTTTGACTAAAATACATAGGCCATCTTTTGCACTGCTATGCCTAACGTAGTAAAGTAGGTATTTTTAAAAAGAATACGTGACAAAGTTCGACCAGGTGACATTTTTTTTCAACCGTGACTTAACTCAATTATACTTAGGTATGTAATTAAGTTCTTTACTAAACTAATAATGTAGGTACTTTGTATGATTTATTTATTTATTATATTATTATGGCACTTCAACGACTTATTCACTAAACACACAGTAAATATAATAAATATAATATACACATGATATCTTTTTGTATATTTTTGGCATTTTCCATGCTAAGATTTTAAAGTTATTTAGAAAGGAATTTAGTTAGTCGTATTTTTCCTTTTCTAAATAACTTTAAAATACACATGATATTTTTCTTTAGCAGTGAATTTGCACTTATAGAAGTGCACAACACTGACATAAAAAAAAAATTGCAACAAAGCTATAATTAATTATAAAACTATTATAATCCTCTAACTACTAGACTCCTTAAGTAATAATAGGACACCGGTGACATTAAAAAAAATAGAAGAATTACGTAAATAAGACTGGAAGTTTTTTTTTTTTTTCTTAAAAGGACCGCTAGCAGACGCAACCTCTGATAGTAGGTATATTGCGCGAGTACAGAGTTATACTGGGGCTCCACATAAATAGGCCCAGAGTCTCCCACAGAATTCTTGAAATGGGTTGGAATATATGTCGATGCTATCGGCTTCTATAGATATTCTATTATAATCCCGCATCAGGCGGTTCATAGGCGCGGTCCTGTCAAGGTTGGTACGGCATGTAATTGTGGTAAAAGTATTAATTTTACGGCAAGATCTCACGGTTTTCTGTCTTGGCACTGCTATTCTCAATTCGGCCAACAGATCGGGCACATTTACCATACCATTCGTGATTTTATAGAGTAGTGTCTGGTCCGCCAGAATTCTACGATGTTCAAGTGAGCTCATTTTAAAATAGTTTAGCCTTAGGGGATAGTTAGAATCTGTTGGACAGTTTGGGCATCTAAAACGTAAATATCGAGTGAAACTCTTTTGAACACGTTCTAATCGATCTACGTGAACACGATGACTAGGGTTCCAGACTGGAGAGGCATAGTCCAGTATACTTCGAACTAGAGTGTAATAAAGCACCTTTAGGGTAGAAGTCGATTTAAAGTCCCGACATATTCTTTTTATAAAACCAGACATTCTTGCGGCTTTAGTCGTGATGGTATCAATGTGGCCGATAAATGAGAGTTTAGAGTCAAGGTCGACTCCTAAGTCGCGAATGGTGTCCACTGTTTGGAGTACGATCCCATTAAGTGAGTAGGACGTTGGTATTGGATTCCGATTTTTGTGAATTGTATGTGATAGCATTTAGTCACATTAAGGGTCATGCGGTTTTTGAGACACCAGTTCTGAATTGCGTTCAAGTCGGCTTGGAGTAGTTTGGCATCAGAAATCGATGTTATATCTCTGATTTTTAGATCATCCGCAAAGACAGAGCATTTAGCGTGTTTTACTGAATGAACTATATCGTTGACGAATATTAGAAAGAGAATTGGACCTAAATGCGAACCTTGTGGGACTCCGGATGTAGGAACATACACCGATGACTCATATCCTTTTACAACAACTCTTTGTTTTCTCTCTCTTAGATATGACCCAAACCACAGAAGAAGTGTGCCAAAAATGCCGAACCTCTCTAGTTTTTGTAGTAGGATTTCATGGTCCACTTTATCGAACGCACTGGTGAAATCAGTGTAAATGGAGTCCACCTGGACTCGAGAGTCTAACGACTTACTTATTTCATTGACGTAATGAACCAAATTAGTGGTGGTTGATTTCCGAATACAGAAACCGTGTTGCTGGGGTATTAACTGGGAACTGATATGTGCCGTTAATATAGGACATAGCAGGGATTCAAATAGTTTGGCAAATATTGATATAAGCGAAATGGGCTGATAGTTCTGTACACTGTTAGAATTACCTTTTTTAAATATTGGTACAACATTTGCTAATTTCCACTCTGAGGGAAACCGCGATGTAGCGATTGAATGGTTGTTGATTAATTTGAGCGGTAAAGTTAGACTAGAAGCACATTTTTTTATGAATACAGGAGACAAGCCGTCAGGTCCAGCACCTTTGGAGACGTTAAATTTCTTTAAGGCTTTAAATACATCATGCTCCGTAAATGTTACTTTGCACAAAGCATGCTGGTGATGCTCGTGAGATTCTCTGTGGGCTACAGCGAGTGAAATATTTGAAACTGTAAATGTGGAAGAGAAATGCTTCGCAAATAGGTTACAAACATCGTTTCAGGTAGAGGCTGTTTTGTCTCCTAGACTCACTTCCGAAGGGATATCGCAAGATTTAGACTTTTTCGCCTTGACGAAAGACCAGAAACGTTTAGGATTATGTTTAATATTTTTTTCAGTGAAGCTCATGTAGTTTTTGTAACATATATTCATCATGTTTCTAGACCGGTTATTTAGTAGTTTATACTCTATGCTATCCCTAGGATTGTTGTACTTTTTACAACGTATTCTTAGTTTTTCCTTTTTATTCAGAACTCTAATAAGTGGTTTAGTGAACCACGGAGGAAATTTATGACGATGATTTTGTTTACGTTCGTATATAAAATGCTCACCATAGCATCGACATCATGTAAATTTGAGAATATTTTAGACCAATGAGTTTCGTTAATTTTAGTATTAATTAATTTATAATCTGCTTTTCTAAAGTTGAACCTAGGGACATGCTTATTCTTTAGATGGGCTGTGGAGATATCTTTTAGTGATATTTCCAAAGGTGGGTGATAGACATCTACTTTAGATAAAGGGAAATTGCATAAGCCAACGATTCCTCCGTAGAAATTACAGAATATTAAGTCAAGGGTTTTGTGATAACAGTTTCTGACGACGTTAATTTGCGACATATTGCATAGCGACATAAAATCTATCAAAGAGTAACCCAGCGCATTGGTATAATTGTGCGCAGTCGTGCAGGAAGTATGGGATAGATTAGTGTCTGAATCCCAACTAATAAAACTAAGATTAAAATCTCCAGCTATAATGGTTTCGTCGCCAGTCGAGTCAATGATAGAGGAGGCCTTATCGAGGAATGAATCTAGTGTCCGTTGCTGTATGGGGGTGGTAGATAAACAGCGCAGATATTTAGATTTTGGCATTTTCTTCCCTTAGATATCTTCACCTTGACCCATAGGTTTTCGCCATCAGTTTCCCACTGCGACATACGGACAGAGTCGATAGACTTCAATACAGCTATCAGAACTCCTCCTCCCAACTTACCACTATACATATAGCTCTGTCTCCGCGGTATACATTGTATCTTGGGTCAAACACTTCGCCATCCCTCACACTATCGTCAAGCCAGGTCTCGGTGCCGATGATGACATCATATTTACTCAGGCGTGCGGTTAATTCAACCATGTTTAGTTTCGTTTTTAGACCTCTGAAATTTTGGTAGTAGACGTTGAATTGTCTGTTTGAAGATGTACGGTATTGTAGTAATAATATTTTGCAAGAATATGTTTAAAGCAGACCGACAGCTTCCAAACTTCTTATATGCTTGGCTTGCTCTCCATCACCTTTCCTAGTCAGAACCTTACCGTCGCGCACCCACACATATTTATATCCCTTATCGATGGCAGCCTTTCTAGTAGCCGCATGTATTTGTTTGTTTTTTTCAACCATGACTTAACTCAATTATACTTAGGTATGTAATTAAGTTCTTTACTAAACTAATAATGTGGGTACATTGTATGATTTATAATTTATTTCGTTTTTTGTTCTAAAAAGTAGGTACTACGAAATGGGAAATTTGTGTTCACAGCACCTAAAAAAGGGCGTCGATATTCCATATTTAAAAAATTTTTTTTTAGTATCTACTTATTCCTATAAAAGTAGGGAATGCCATCGGTCCCGGTTGTCATACGAACACCTATGACAATCTGTGTGGTAGGCAAAACACCAAAATGCCTCACAACCAGAAAACTCATCCTATCCTCAGAATATCGGTATTGCCCACAAATTGGGTTTCGGCCGTCTGATAACAATCGCTTCGTGCAAAAAAAACTATGAGAATGATGATAAATTTCTAAAAACTGACTTAAATCAATATGTAGGTACAATAATAGATAAATTAATATGTAGGTACCGACGATCTACTTAATTTTGATAGAACTAGTATTGACTGGTCTGTACAGTGACACCCTGTGCTTAAAGTGTAAAAAGAAACAGCTATATCCTTAACTATTTTCTAAGAAACAGCTCTCTTTTTTTTTCAAGATTTCAGACTTAGTCCCTTAACTAGTAGAAATAATATTGTAATACTGGTTTCCTTTCGGCTGTAAGACGATAAAAAAAACACGGTGTATATAAGTACAGAGGCCAACACATCAAGCTACTCCAATCTGTGAAATTTCTTTGAAAGCTTTTCAACTTTAACACAAAATGACAAGGTTCGTATTCAATTGAGGAAATTTGACAGTTTTGGATAGCTTGACCTGCTGGCGACTGTACATATTTTTTTTAAAGGACTGCACCCGCACTAGTGAACAATCCCTGTGTCGCGGGGGAAAGCCAAAGTGAAATATTATATTACAATTAGGTAAACCATTAAAATAGCACTTTTGAAACGGTTCCGAAAAGTGAGTCTTATGGAGAAGAACCACACAGTGGCTCGTCCCCATACAAACGGTCGGACATAGAATTGAAAATTAAAAAAATATTCAATTTCGAAAAACTAAATACGCAGTTGTGTTTTTCTACTGAAAGGCAACAAATGCTCCCGGAACATTTTTTCTATTGGACCATTACTTTAGGAGAAATTTGAATAAAACATTTTTTTTTGTATGGAGAGCAACACATATATGACTGTATCTCACGATTCCCTCTTTGTTTCGGTTTGCGTTTTCATTACTGGTAATTACCTATTTTATGCCACATTTTTGCCAAAGACACATGGTGCCCCCAGGGTGCCCCTTCTGAGATATAATGAAAATGAAATGTTAATATAAACGACCGTTTTACCTAGAGTATTTACTTTGATATTGTGGACTACTTAGAGAAAAGAAATGCAGAGTTGATGTTGGTGAATTGAGCATATATAATAATAATTAAAACACGTGAAAATAAGTACTCTGGGTAAAACGGTCATCTAAACGAACATTTTATTTTCATTATATCTCAGAAGGGGCACCCTGGGGGCACCATGTGTCTTTGGCATAAAATAGGTAGTTACCAGTAATGAAAACCGCAACCCAAAACAAAGAGGGAATTGTGAGATACAGTCATATATGTGTTGCTCTCCATACAAAAAGAAATGATTTTATTCAAATTTCTCCTAAAGTAATGGTCAAATAAAAAAAATGTTCTGGTAACATTTGTTGCCTTTCAGTAGACAAACACAACTGCGTATTTAGTTTTTCAAAATTGAATATTTTTTTTATTTTCAATTCTATGTCCAACCGCTTGTATAGGGACGAGCCACTGTGAACCGGCAAGAAACTCCATAGACACGCCTACAAATATACAAATAACGGACACAAAGTAAACCCAGACTCGAAACAAAATTTGTGGTTCACACAAAAGATTTGACTCGGGTGGGAATCGTACCCACGCAGCGTAACGGTAGTTGCGAAGTGACCACCACGCCTTACAAACGTACAGTCTGTATTATATTTTTTACTTTTCATTTCAGTGTCAAAAGTAACCCAAAAATTTGAAAATCCTTATTATTTATTATGTAGTTAATGTTAATTAGAGACATTCATTTGATCCTTACGATTAACCCCCCATAGATTGGTGTCATATAAAATCAGGTGATATTTTTGCATTTGCGTCAATTTGATGCCTGGAATGCTGTTTCATGACCACAATTGAGTAAATACTTAATTGAGGGTACTTACCTTTAGAGCCAGTTCGTTGTCTCCACCAGGAACCCTCGGCGGTAGTCTCGGTAGTCTAACTTACATTTGACCGGATTTTAACGTAACAAGGCCATATTAAGCTGATTTATACGATTGTACATTTACAAATATTGCGTTTGTGTACAACTTTTAAAATTAGTTTTATAAAATTAACATTTTTAAAACTTGTTATTTCCAGTGAACCTATTCAACAACTTCTAACAGTATCGACTGATCATAAAATTGGTCATAATTGGAAAAGGATGAACATAATGAAATCATAATATTTTATCGATAAATCGTTAGTTTTCAATAACAACAGAATATTCTTCTAAACAATTAAAATATTACGATCTACTTATTATAGAGACAATTCCAAATATAAACGAACTACTTAATAATAAGATTTTAATGTTCTTATAATAAAAACATTAATAAGAATCTTATTAATGATTTTACTTTGACCTAGTCTACAATTAGGCCAGGGAAGTTTTTGAATGGGAATACAGGGAATTATAATTCATTCATCACTAACCCTTATTAAAGAATATCCTTATAAAATAAAATAAACGGTTTATAAGAATAATTGCACTAATTAAACTTACGTTTTAGAGATCTGGGTTTGGCTTGTTTTCTTCGAGACATGGTCTAACGCTATATCAGCGAATAAGAAACACAGTTAGCACTTCATTTCACTACAACCACTTAGATCCCTCTGTACACAGTAACATATTATGTTTATTATGAGTTAGCGGTAAAGTTTATCGGGGAAGTAAAAGTATGGGGCGACGGGAGTCGGTGCGAGACACGTGCCGAACGCGCGGTTCTCCCCGCGTACTGAGCTTACTGGCGCCCAACAAGTGGCAATAACAATATTGTAACCTTGCGCGCAAACTCATAAGACATGTGCTCTCCCAACGAATGTTTGTCTTATCTTCAATGAGAGCACTCAACCTGTTAGGTGACACCTTAATAAAAGATAATGTATTCAGATATCTAGATTTTTGAATTGACATAGGTAGGTAATTAAAAAATTGTCACTGAAGATCGTACCTTTATTTTATTTAAATCGAATATAATTGTTATTTTAAAATAACTTTAAAATCTTAGCATGGCAAATGCCAAAAAATAAAAAAAGATAGGCAATAGGTAAGGTGGCTTCGTTCAACATTGAACTAACTGTAAAGTAGGTAGATAAGTGATGTCGGCTGAGAAGCAAAAACTTGCTTTACAATAGGTGTTACGGACGTCATCATAAAGACGTAAAATTCCAACCGATCATAAAGATGTGAAATTTCGACCTGGCTGGTGGGACTCGCGGTGGGTTCATGGTCATAGCGTCTGGTGTAGCTAACCACAAGATGCAGGTTCGAATCGAAACATGTTGAAGCTTTTGAGCCAATGTCAATCACAAACTTTGACCAATGCAAATTGGGAAGCTACCTACCTACTTTATTTACCTATCCAATTATAAATGCTTGCTAAAAAATAACAAAGCTATAATAACTGGAAATTTCCCAAATTACCTATAGATACTGAAAGTCGCACAACTTAGCCTCAATAATTATGCCTAACAACTAGGCAATCGTTGAAGTACATAATTTAAAAAAGACTACCTAAGTACCTCATTTGTGTAATGGTAGTAAGTACGACTGCTACACTAGAGGTCATGGGTTCGATTCCCAGGTCGAGCCGATTACTAGACTCGCTCTCGAGTCGTGGGTGTGTTTATAAATACAGAATATCACACACAGAATCATCCAAACCAAGAACAAAACAACCTATAATCAACTTTACCTTTATCTACCTACATTTGCTTCTGTCGGAAGTACGCGACCAGTGTCACAAAAGCATTTGATTAAGTCACGCCAACACATCAAAATATTATTAGAAAACTGCAATTAATACGCGTAGGTACTCGTGCAAATAATAATAGTTTTTGTTTCATCGAAATCAGACCAGGCGTTGTAAAGTATCACCTCTTTTTTTAATTTACGTTCCTTCGCTAATTGCGGGTGATGCCTTCGATTGCCAGTGATGCGGAGTGTTACGTTCATAAAATATGATTTTAGTGGTTTGCACTTGTCTTGTGTCAGCGGTTTATATCTACATTAAATATAATTATTAATAAACTAAAAAAAATTAACATAGTGACGAAAGAGGGTTTTGTAAAACAATGTTCGGGTCACATTACAATATTTCGCATTTTTATAAGAAAAATAATTTAATTTATAGCGAAACCACGAGAGCGCACCGAACCAAAATAATAGTCGGTATGAGATCGACATTGACTGACATACCCTGCCACCTCGCGGGGGGCGGAGGATCCACGAGGATTTTCCGTACTATAAAAAAAAAAGGTGTAGGTCCTGTACGCAATCGCCGACTCGCAGCTCAAAGCAGTGTCACCAGATTATTTTTTAAGAATATACCGAGGAACCTCCAAAAAATACTGAAATATACCGACTTACGCAGGGCAAATAATTATATCTACCAATAAAAATACAGAT
Organism: Acronicta alni; assembly: GCA_964056405.1. NCBI lineage: Eukaryota > Metazoa > Arthropoda > Insecta > Lepidoptera > Noctuidae > Acronicta > Acronicta alni. Next base: position 10,615,942 of record OZ043914.1, read on the forward strand.
TTTCTTGGGTAACATGTTTAGTTTAATAATCATCATCAATCATCGCTATAGATTTTAATTACATTCTAATATTATTTTCGAGTAGATAAGTAAACAGCTCGGAGTCTGGATTTGTGCCCGGTTAATGGCAATAAGGCTCGCCCCCTATTACATGGGACCTAAACATACCGGCGAAATGTGGGTGTAGGTACATTAGTACACCTCTGCCTAACCCTTCGGGGAATACAGGCGTGATGGTATGTAGATAAGTAAAAAATGTATACAACCTCATATAACTATAAAACCTTGCTTTATTTCTACAATAGTTTTTTTTTATAAAATAACATCTTGCGATCGGCTTTACATGCTCTTAACAGATTTGTGTGGGTGTTCATTAACAAAAGAAATCTGTTCCGATACTAAAGAAGTTGTCTCTTATTAAGTTAGGTCTTGTTATTAAACAAGATCCCACTTTGCCAAATAACTTTGCGGAAAGCTAGACATGCTGTCCGGAGGGATGCGTCAATTAAAATAAAAACAAAGAAAAAACGCGCTTTATTTAAATGTCGACAAAACGTATTACTAATTTGGGGAAACTCCCGATTTTTTGTCAATTAAGATTAAAGTGCAGAGCAGAAAATAACTTCACTTAACAAACCGTAGCGTAGGTTGGGCGAGTCAATACTATTTGTAATTCATATCCGAAAGTATTGAATGTTGTACCTACCTATCTACTTACCTATTCATACAACTGTAAACTAAGAATCTGTACCTACCTATTCTAAGTTTTCAGTTTTATGAATAGGTACCTTGTGTACACCTTGTTTTGAAAATTATTGATTTTATATTGCATAGTTTATTAGTCCTACAACGGCGGGGGCGACCTGCCTGTCCGGTCTGTTTGGTCCTATCTGTAAATTACTGATCTTTTGCTCCCGAAGAAAACGTAGACTGAAACCGGGGATTATTTAGTTAATTGATGTTCACGAAACTCATTTGATGTTCACGAGGACGATTGCTTATGATGTTACCAACTTTTTAAAGAAAATATACCCAAAAATACCGACTTCTAGCAATATATTACGTACAAAAATACTCATATTCGAAAAGCCGATAAAATAGGTATACTGAAAAAATATTAAAATACTGAATCTGGTCACACTTCAGCTGTGGTCAATTTGACGATAAAAACTTGGTGCAAATACAGTAATTGGAGTCCCATTAGTGATAATTTTCCTAACGACGTTCAAAAAGAAAAAAATCTAAATTAATAGACATGGTTAAATTATTTAATTATACATTCATATTAAGAAAGAATAACATTTTTGAATGCCTTCATAAATAATAGTCTAAGTTTAAAATATAATAAACGTTCAAAAGAAATATATCCACGGTCGCGGTAAACTATCACATTAAAAACAAACTTATGTCATTATCAGATGGTAGATGACAACAATGTCAAAGTCAAAAGAGTCAAAAACAACAAGGAAGAGAAGACAGAATCAAACCAAATATATATTGGATTTCATTACATTCTAAATGTAAAATTAAAAATTATCTTCATAAACAGCATTAAATTATTATTCTGGGTATTTTATAGTAAAACAAATGGAGCTTCCTTATGAGGTATGTATTTTAGTACATTTTGATATAATTACTTCTGGTTTTCTAGCTTGATGAAATTTTTCTTTGTTTGTTCTTTAGATCTTTTTTTTCACGTGATTATCGATCATGTAGACAAATTTTCATTGTCGATAGTACGCCTAAAAGTTACTCTATACTGTAAGATCGGAGTATTCCTCGAAATATTTTATTTTATCTAATAATATAGAGATTACTGAATAATATTAATGTTTTTAAAAATTTGATTAGCAATCTTTTAACTTCTTCCAGGTCTTAGTGTATCTTTTCAAGTATCTACCAAGATCGGATAGAAAAGCAGCCAGTGAAACTTGCCGCTCATGGTACATAGCTGCAAATGATCAATGCTTTTTGAAAAATAAAGTAGCTGTATTTTATAAAACAACACTTACTGATGAATTCTCACCACTTAGCATATTTGAGGAATCCCCTATTACATATTACAATTATTTATTTAATGAAGTAGAAATATCTAATAAACAAAATGAATTTTGGAATAAAATGGGTGAACACATTAGATGTTTAACATTAAGGAACTGTGATATATGTGAAAAAGTATTTGTTCACATCTTACAAAAATGTACAAATCTAGAAACATTAAACATCCAAAGTTGCAAAGAACTTTTTATGTCAGGACGCCTATTAGAAGGAAAAGCAGAGGGGTTATTAACTGAAAATCTTGAAAACTTAAAATGTTTGAGCCTGTCGGGTAATCAATACCTGACAGATGCATTGTTTAATAGATTTGTATCAGCTGCCCCAGCCTTGGAGGAGTTAAACTTGTCTGCCTGCTCCTTGCAGTTTCATCTAGGTTTAGTCAAAAAGTTTTATCCTTCTAGTACTAATATTTTTATAAATCCATCTGAAAGTGTATTAACATTTTATTTTATACTACAACTGATCACAAGCCGGGCTAAAAATATTAAGCGTCTGCATTTCTCATGTACTCTTATTGATGGAGCTGCACTGAAGTCTCTATCGGAAGTAAAAGATTTGATGCTAGACTCATTGCAAGTACATTCCTGTGACCAACTCACTAACACTGGCATATTAGCACTTACTACTCATCAAATATCTCTAAGAGAGCTTGATATAGGCTTGTGTACACGTGTGACAGACCAATCTCTGGTACATATATGTAAAAATCTAGTCAATTTGGAATACCTCAACATTCAAAGATGTAGAGCTGTCACAGATTTGGGGATAGCTGAACTGCATAAATTAAAGAAATTAAAATCTTTAAATATATCACAATGTGAGCTGCTAACAAAAGATGGCCTTGAAAAAGGTATATGTGCAGAAGAGAATCAAAGTCTAGAAGAACTGGACATTAACTCTTTGAATTTAGATCAAACTGGACTTATTATGATTTCTGAGCGCCTTCCCAACTTGCGCACATTTAATTTGAGCTACTGCTTTAATGCAGTTACTGATACATCCATACAAGTTATTTTTAAGAATCAATTGTTGCTTCAAACTTTAAAATTGAGCCATTGTGATAAGGTATCAGATGCGGGATTAACTGGTATGGGAAAAGTTGAAGCAGAGGGTAGGGATGATGGCCCTATAATGTCGAACCTTGATGAATCACATATGCCTCCTAAAATACATTTGGGATCTAGAGCTGAAGAAGAAATAGTGCGGGATGCTAGGCGTAAAAGAGATGTCATGCTTATGTGTGAAAAACTATCAATGGACTCTTACACAGGCTACTCCCTAGCTCGCATGAAAAGTCTTAAGGAGTTGGATATAAGTGGATGCAATAGAATAACAGATGTGAGCTTGACATATGCTTTTAACTTCAAGGAACTAATCAATCTTAACTTAAGCAGATGCCAGCAAATAACTTATGAAGGTATAGAACATTTAGTTAAGAATTGTCCCAGTATTGAATATATTAATCTGATAGATTGCTATAATTTAAAAGACCAGGCTGTAAAAGAAATAGTCAAAAGCTTGCAGAGGTTGAAACAACTTGAACTAAGGGTAAGTGAACCATCTATTTACTCTTAACGCCTGTTGCTGTCCCACTTGTAGTCACGGGTCTGGTCTCCTCTCAGGTTGAGGGGGATTATAGTCCACCATACTGACACAATACAAATTGTCATATTTCACATCTTGAAAGATTAAGAAAGTAAATCTCCAAGATCTTTATGTACAGAGGCCAGCACATCAAGTTACCACAATCTATCAAATTTTTTTGATTGATTTTCAACTGTAATGCAAATTGATAAGGTTCATATTCAATTGGGAAAATTTGACAGTTTTGGATAGCTTGACCTGCTGGTGTCTGTTTTCCTTTGAATCCAACACTGCACATATTTTACAAAAAATCTGTGGTGTGTAATCTGACCTCCAAACCCCATGATCTATCTTTTCTATTGTCTAGTGGTTGTAGTACGTATGTTCGTACGTAAACACGTATGTTCGTTACATATATATTTGACATGTGGGAATCGAACCCACACCTCGTGATCAGCAGTCTGGCACTACAAGCACTTCCCAGATAAACAAACGTTTATCTGGGAATTTCTTATGTATTCTATTTACATGAGTATTACAACCATTGTCTAGTACCATAATAAAAGTTTTGTTTAGTTTGGGACATGATGGTGCTATTTAAAATGTGCCAAGTATTTATTATTGGCAAGCCATTACTTTAAGCACGTAATGTTATCAGCTCTATTCTGCAAATGACATACAATCTAAATTTCAGGGTTGCAATCAGCTTACAGACAGGACCTTAGAAGCAATAAAAATGCACTGTGGCAAACTTCAATTTCTGGATGTCCAAGGTTGCCGCAATATGACACCTGAACTCGCATGTTCAATTGGATCCTTACCTTCACTGCACACTGTCTTGATGTCCAAACCAGGGCCTTATGTAGCTGATGGACAAAAGAATAGAGCTCCTGCCCCTGCCTTTCTGCCGGCGTTGATGAGAAAACTACGCTTACACTAACTTAAGAACACAACAAACAAAATATTTGGTATAGAATAAAACAAGACAGCTGTGGTACCTCGACTATTCACAGAAAAAATAGTAATTGAATAATGGTATTCATATTTTTATTAGGTAGTTACAATTCTTTCATCGTCGTTCATAAAAAAATAATTAAAGCTATAGAAATACATCAAGATAAAGGATAATCGAGGTTTCATGGCGTTTCGTGTTAATCTTTGTAAATGTTGTAATACTCTTCCTTGCCATTCATAATTTATTGTAATGAAAATACCTCGTGATGGCATTTCATAAACATTACAATCCAGTAGAAAGAAACTATTATCGTGTCACAGTTATCTGCTCACTCTCCTACGTCAGCATCACTTTGTTAACGTTCCTAACTTAGTATTGACCGTCTCAAGGCCAAGGTGTCGGCAGCTAACGACAAAATTACAAATAAGTACATAAATTCCGAGCCGGGTACTGTGAGTACTGTGACGTACTTACGCATGGTGGCACTAAGTGGCATCATTTCCCTTGACAATTATCTTTACTTTTATGTGTAGTTTACTCGACTATATTTATATCAAATTGTGGATAACGTTTATGTTAAAAATATTAAATATGTTTGATGTTATGTATTCTATCAATAAAATATAAAATCAATAAATTTTATTATTGTTTACTACTGAATTAGAACATGTTCCATAAAAGGATTGTCTAGCTGTGATAACATTTTATAATATCTAATTATATTTTAATTAAGTACAAAACCGTTAAATGCAATAAAAAGTTTTAACCAACCTGTTTTTAATTATTTCAGTGGATACTTCTATATTCATCGTAATATACTAGTTCTAGAAATGTTCCTAGGAGGTCCTAGGAAATAAATTAATATATCTAATTAGGTAATAGTTCCTTTACTAACGGGTCGAGGCTAATAACTACGCTTATCAACCGATCTGAATCTACATCGAGACCCTCCCGTGCCCCGGAGAGCACGTAAATCCATCGGTTCCGGTTGTCATACGAGCACCTATGATAATCGTTAGTGTCGGTCAGAAGCCCAAAAAGCCTGAAAACCAGTCTATCCTCAGGATATCGGGGTATGTGATTGTCTATTCAAATCTAATTCCTATAGGAAATAACTCAAACACAAACTTTCCTTTGAACGAATAAGTCCGAAACGGTTGACCCTAATTCCAGCGGTAAGATCCATCTAGATTGTTTTCAGAACAATTTGGAAGTTCATCAGTGCTAGACGGACGCAGGCTTCAAACGTTGCAGAAACTGGTTAATCAAATAACATGAGTATGAATAAAATTCATGAATCGTTAATGGTATTCCCGCGGACAAGTGCTACTAGAAAGCACAGAGACTAGTGATTAGTGAAGTTTCACTAACATATATTATGCCTTAGTGTCTATAATTTAGTAATCTTATATTAAATAAACTAAATTATACTGCTGACGACGTCTGTGGTCTATTGGTTCGCGAGTCGTGCTGCTGATAACTGGGTCGTGGGTTCGATTCCCACAGGGCACAAATATTTATGTGATGAGCATAAGTGTTTGTTTGTCTGGGTGTTTATAATGTATTATAAGTATGAAATTGCAAAAAAAAAGTATATAAGTATTATATCCATTGTCTAGCACCCATAGTACAAGCTCTGCTTAGTTTGGGACTAGATGATGCCGTGTAAAATTGTCCAGGAATATTTATTTAAGTTAGTCTGTAAGGTAAAAAATTATGGATCAAAGTAGCCTGATAATAAAGAGTTAAAATTATAAAAAATAATCTGTTAAAATTATTGTGACTTTCAAATATTACAACTGAAGGCAGTGTTGTTTTGTTATTCCAAACAGATTTATGTCGTTTAAAGAATTCGTAGACCTCTACTAATAATAATACTTGCCAAAAACAAATACTCCACCTCCTCGTATCTAGTCGAACTCACAGGATTGATGAGCTTTATTCTGTTAGCAACTAAAGGCAAAATGTAACAAAAACTGAATATTAAATTTCAATATTTTATTACATTGAATTTAAAAATAACTTATAATAAACAAAGATAATGTATTCTTACATACTTGATTTACCTTAATCTTACCAAACTTTGTTCATAAACATATATTTTAATGTTATAATACAATGGCTGTAGTATATAAAATAATTGTAACTAAAACTATAGTAGTTGTATATATACCAGTTATATAATAATTTATTTGTAAATAGGTATATGTAGTTCTGCAGTATATAACTAACTAAGTTATAGAAAAACTTATCTTTATCAGCTTTTTATGGGATTAAGTTACAGTGATCGAATAAGAAATTGTATTCATATTATACATTTTAATTAGATAACACTTCAAAAAAAATTCTTTTATGCATATCTTATGTATTCTATTGGATGCCTGTGAGGATGTCGAAAAATGCGTGTTTTAATAATACTTTCTAATTTGCTGGTGATTGCATGAAATAGTGTTACATGTTAATTTACACCCTAAAATTAAGACTTACATAACATAAATATGTATATCTGATTATATACTTAAATCTTATATATATACAAAGTATATAATCTTTTAACAAAGACAAAAACGTATATAGTACACACAGATATGAACACATCATCATTAAAATCTTTTAATAAAGTTAAATTTTGTAAACATTATTTAAATATCCCTGTGCAAATTAAAATTCAACAAAAGCAGTCGCACTACTGAATTTAAATAATCAACAAAAATTGGTTTATGTGTACCAAAATAACACCTATCAATGTGATACATACATACATACATAAAAAGCTTCATCAATGTTGATATATATTAGGTTGGTATGATGCCTTATCAAACAAGTTTTTGGACATAGTAAAATATTCCGAATGTACAGCTACATAAAAGCAGCTATTGTGATATTTAAAAATAACCTACTTAATTTACAATATCAATAAACTGTTTGCGTTAAAATTTGAATCACTGTAACTATTAATTCTTTTTTAAGGCACCAAAGCAATTGTAGCAACAATTACATGCTATTTATTACTAATTTAAGCCGTAATCGCTTTTTTAATTAATTTATAATCGTTATAAATTAGTGAAAAACTACTGTTATTCTATTAGTCCATACATGTTATCACTTTAATACCCATGTAATGACCAAAAAGAAACATTACCCGATAAATATCAGTTTGAAAATTTTAAACATACATGCTGTGACTAGTACTAGACTGTAGTGTGATATTACAACAGAAAACACACTAGTCTACCGATATGAACCCAAAGCAATGTATTATTATTAAAAATTTTATTATTTATTAGCCTTTGCTCTGTGTTTTGTTTTTATTATATGGACGAATAACTTAAACTTAGCTTTTTGGTTAAATTTTGAATGACATAACTGTTAACATTTCATAATTTATGTAGTTTAAATTTTTTTTAGTATTGTCAATGAAAATACATATGTTCAAAGAGACTACATAACGTTCATAATATTCGTATTAACTTGGCTTTAATATTTTATTTACACACCAAATTTATGTGGTGAAGCAATGAACAGATAAACAATAGTTCAAAATAAGCTTCTAACGTTCCTATTGCTATTTTGTAAATCTTATTCCGTTACCTTTATCTGTTACATATAAACTACACTAATCAGTTATCAAAGTCAGTCCACACCACAAATATTATAAACTTAAAATTTCACTTGGACGAGCGCTTCTTCTTGCGGCGCCGTTTTTTAGGTTTTCCTCACGGTTTCAACGTAAAGGAAGGCGAACGCACCTGCATCTGCGGCGTGTTTAGCGTCGAGCCGCTGGGAGTAGGCAATGCGCACGGTTCCTGAGAATTATCGCACTCCAAATCTGGTATGCTTATATCCTCAAAGTCTGGAATATTCCCTGTATACGAGATTAGCTGATTCCCTTCAACTGAAAGTTGCCCAAAAAAATATTATTAATATTTTTAGTTTAATTGATAGACCGACTGCAGTTAACTACACACAAATATTCAAAATAAAAATATCCTAAAATACTAGAGAATATCTACGTTATCAATAGTGTATTACAACAATGGTATAAATGTAGTATAACAATCTCATGTATGAATCATGCCAACGTTTTAAAAGCAATCAATAACTAAATAATACATTCAACATAATATTTCTTTCCTTAATTAACATAGGTTGAGAGCAATAAAATACCTATAACATAACATCTAACTTAAATCAACGTACAATAAACATACGACCCACGACCAAAGTTTATATAAACGAAACAAACATAAAAGTTATACGCTAAAAAATGCAGCATTAGAGTAACGCGATCAATCTAAGCACATGTCTGAAATAACTAAAAATAACGCAACAGGCTTTCTCAGATAACAAAATACTAACTTAACTTTCAGAAACCGATGATAGTGAATTATTAAGAGTCTGAAAGAAATAAACTCGTAAAACAAATGGTACATCATTGGTTCCTGCTATACAGATTACAGAAATAAAATGTATTTCTACTCTTTATTCGTGCAAAATTATATTTTTTAATTCTACATTTATGTTAAATATCTGAGAATTAAAATACTACCATTATCGTCAGCAATTAGGTCCTGGACCCGAGCGTCGTCACTGCTCACATTCGAAATCTCACATTTCTGCTTCTTTGCTTTAATTAACAATAAATTATAATTACAGATAAGACATAATAATGTATTATCCATTGTACCTTATTTTACATGATAGCTCAGAAAAACAATATTCAAACAACAGAAGTTACTTTCTCCATAAAACGTCGCGCAAAAATGCATTTAATAATATTTAAACCACTTTGCGACTTAATTTGATTTGCACACTATCGGATCACGAATTCAATAGCGTACGAATCATATTCGTGATTATATTACAAAAGAACTCTAAAATGAATTAATTTTCCCTACAAATGAATGGCAACATAATTATACAGTTTATACAGTGTTTTAAAAAATAATATATACAATACACATAATTCTAAAAATCCCTAATCTGACTTTATTTAACAATTAATATCTTTGATATGACATTCACACAAGTGTTTTACACGATTGTGTTTTTGAAGCAAATCCAGATGTCCAGAGTCCTAGTTTTGTAAATAAATCATTTTTGTCGCGACGGAATGTAGGTAACCTATCCGTTGCACTGACTGGAACCACCATGACTATATTAACCCTTTACCAAAAATATCCACCACATGTGGCCGTGACTCGATCAGCATTGAAAAAATCTTGAAAGATGAGGTAGCAACAGGCTACTTTGTAGAGAACAGGCTACTTTGTAGAGGAGCCCTCGCTGTTACCGATCAGCCAATCAAAATCAATCATCGGATACTGTTTGGTTGTATCTACAATTAACATAAACGTGAAATGTAACTCTGAAAAGACATGCAGACATGTACTGGCCTTTTGGATGATTTGTTGATGGAAGTGGAAGTCGTGCTTGTGCATTGTTCGAGTGTTATTGTAGGTATGATCTTGGTCATAATGATAAAACTAAGCAGGTATATACCCAGGATAACAGTTATACTAATTTCTTATAGTCTCAATTGGTGTGTAAGTAAGTTACCTTATCGTGTTTGGTAGTGCAAGTGATTGTTATGTGGTATGAGCGAAATAGCAACCTTTGTGATCTACGCAGCAACATTGGTCGTAAGAATAAAAGATAATCTGAACATCGTTTTTCTGGTTCTTTTGGACCTTAGTAGGTATGTATGTTTGTTTGAAACAACATACTAGACAAGATATAGGGACTTTCTGTATTAACTCACCATTATTAGCAGATTTCGCCCTGTCATCCATCGCATTATAAGGCAGGCCGTAGAACGGATCATCCGATCCAAATAACTGGAATATCAACAATAAAATTTAATAACCCAATTCTATCTTTTAAAAAAATAATAAAAAAATAATGGCATTGAAATCATAAGATAATAATAATTAAGGATATTACAACAAAATAATACGCCAACCGTCATGCACTGTACAGGTGAACTTAAGTCATGAGAAGAGTTAGTTATGCATTTACCAACGGCGAATCTGTCCCCAAGTTACCCCTCCTTACGTTACACTTGATTTTTGATGTCATTTTGGCATCAAGCCAAAAGGCCCATGAAAAAGAAAGGCTAGATCCGCCCTTCGTCATTTACAATGTATGAAACGGTCAATGTTATGCAATCAATGATAGTCTCGAAAGGACTGTAAGTATCCATAAATATCCATTATTAAATTATACTTTATCATGATATCTTGGGGCCCAGTGTTCAAAAACATTGAGGTTTGCACTCTTTAAGTGTCATGGACCCCAAGGTATTGATATTTATTATTTATCTAGCATTTATAATCCTGTCGATTAAATATAACTATTACATAATTATTTGCTGTAGGCTGACAGGAAGGTATAGCGAGAGACATCGAAGGTAATATTCTTGCATCAGCAGTCTATGGACAATACAAAAATCATTATATGCACTTTTCTATAATTAATTTGAGTTTAAAATCTACTCAAACTGCTACAGAACTAAAAGACTATATAAGTACCAGACCAATTCTATTTTTAATACAACCCAGCTAAAAAAGAAAAAATCCATGACAAATATTTCCAAGCATAATCAAAACAATAATTATCATAACCCTATATAGATTGTAAGTGTGTGTAACCGGTCTTTGTATACATAGACACAAATGAACGGATCTGTGTGCGTGAGAGAGGCAAATGCCGCACAAGGCTCTACACGCGGTTCCTACACGTTGTCTGCAACGTGACTTTGGCGGCATTGCCAACCTAACGGTTTCATATTATTCCAATGTTTACTGCGCGCTGCAGAACCAACGCTCGTATGTGTGTGTTTGATAGAGTTCTCTTCAGGTGCGTTCATTTTATATTAAATAAAGTGGTATTCATGAAATCTGTACCAATTCTTCTCAACTTATACCCATCAATATTATTTTTAAAGACGACATTAAAAATAGAAATAATCACTATTATTCTTCCAAATTCGGCATTTTATACACAAATTATATGTACACTGTAAGTAAAATTCATAATTTTTACATTTTAGCACTTCAAATAAATATTACATAATTAAATCAGGGAATAAATGGCATACTTATATGAAAATTATAGTGTGTTATACATACCCCTAATAAAGTGTTGGTGTCAAAAGCATAACTATCACTTCGGAGTAACTCTCGCAATGATTCAAGATCTGTCTGCATCGCATCCAAATGGTCATCAATATCACCCCTGAAATTTTTTTGAATAAAATTATAATAAAAAAGTCTTATTATTTTTAAATACAAATAAAAAAATTAATAAATACAAATTATTATTATGATGCCTTTATCGATTGCAAACTAAAATAATTGATTATATGTATAAATAAACATTTGGGACATTTTACACCATCTAGTCCCAAACTAAGCAGAGCTCGTACTAGGGTACTAGACAATGGATATGACACCTACATAAACACCCAGACAAACACTTATAGTCATGACATAGATATGTGTCGTGTGGGAATCGAACCCACGACCTCGTGATTAGCAGTCCGACAATCGAACCACCAGACCACAGACGTCGTAATTGAATATTAATATTGGGAAATAAAATTGAATAAACCTACCATGAGAAGTTATCCTTTGTATTCCAATTTTATATTAGCATTATTATAACTACCTACTTACCAAAGCACCCAAAGAATATTATAAACAGGGTTTAAAGTACCAGCTGGTAAGAATAGCAACTGCTATAAAAAATACATATGATAAGAATTCATATTATGCTACATGCTCTGCCCATAGCATATTATTAATAGGAAAACATTTGCCTAATATAAAATTTATAAATACGTTTCACATCCAAATAATACTAGTATCATGGTCTATACTTTGAATAAATATTCATAGAAGACCACTTTTGCAAACCATGTTATTCAGAATAATTATCATATTTTTCACATACTTGTTTGAATTTGTTCCAAAGAGGGAAGAATACTCCTCCCGATTTTTGCTGATATTCTCTCTCCTATTCCTGAATATTGAAATTAGAAAATTTTATAATAGGACTTTCTATAAAATGTACACCAAAAATTGGTGGTTCACAAGGATTATAATATAGTGAGTGAGTATAAAAGAAAATTTACTAGGGTATTAAATTGAGAAGAATAATTAAAATACCTTGACTGGAACCTGTTTACATTGGTGTTATTGTTAACAGTAGCTAGAGTCATGTTATTCCAATCAAAATCATCCTGAAGTTCTGTTTTAATGTCAGCAAGGCTCATGGTGTTCTCAGAACTTTTGCTCCCTTTCTTTGATTTTTTATAAGCTTTTTGAGCTTCTGTTGGTCTTTCTATTTTTATATTGATACCACCAAGCATTTTATCTTTTGATGGTGTTAGAAGTGATTCATCAACCAGATCTTGCAGTGCACTTTGCATATTTATGTCATCAGCAGCAGCAACCCCAGCATCACTCACAGAATCATCACTGGCAAATATTTCTGCTGGTAGTTTCAAATCAGCTGATGGGTTAAGTGTGTTATAGTTCCCAGATGATAGAAGACTTTTGCCTGTGGATGTTGCCATGCTCCTTACAGTGGGGGCTTTTGGTTTAGTTGCCCTTGAGCCCTCAATTTTAACAATAACAGGGGATGGTGAGCCCATAATATTGTTAGCCACATTTTCCATGGCAGGCTGATCAAATGTGGGTGTTGCAGGTGTTGGGGAAGCTGATGTGATGATGGGCATGTTCTCATTTGTTTTCTGTACACCAGTGGCGCTTGTGATTGGATATACTAGCCGATTTGCTCCTGAAATAATAAATAAAATCATTTAAATAGCAGTTTATGAAAAATTTATGAGATAAAACAGAAATTACTTTATAATACCTATTTCCGCATCTTCGCCATCTTCCATTGTTACATGATATATAGAAGTAGTAGGATCAGCAGGACTGTGTGTACTAGTGGTGGCATGAGTCATGCTTGGTATCTCAACAGTAATAAAGTCTGATGCAGTTAGGGAGTCTTGAGTGTTTTCACTATGTAAGATATCATCATGTGCCAACTCATGTATAGTAGGTCCATCCTCCTGGAAATAAAATGTATACTCACAGCATTAGCATAAGTACCAAACAATAGTCATAAAACCTGTAAAAGAACTATAATTAACTAGCTGGAGCACTTGGATTCACCTGCATCCCAATCGGCTTTTTGAGACAAAAGACAGCCTTAGCCTCCTTCTCCAAGGTCTGATCTATCTCTGTACCAAAATTTATAAAAATATCAGCTCAACTGAGTTTCTTTTGCATTTATAAAAAAAATATTTAGTAGTTATAATTAAAACAGTATACAATAAACTTACCAAATTATCCTCACTTAGCTCATCCAATAAAGTTTCTTTATCTAATTTCATGTTCTTTTGCCTGCCTGGATAAGAGCCATCTGTGCCAGAATTATGTGCTGCACTGTTTATCATCAACTGGTATGGTCTCTTCACACCAACATTGTTTCCACTAGGATTTGGTGGCCTAGCTGGCTGTACTAGTGACATCAGGAATTGGATGAGCTAGAAATAAAAAGCTTACATTATTTCAAATGTTTACAACCCTTAGAAATAAGTTAAATTCCCTTCTTATGCAAGAACAATGAAGATATGTACCAAATATAGTTACCATCTTGATAACAATTATTTATCTTGGCAAAATTTTATATATTATATTGAAAGAGAGGTAGTAGAGTAATTCCACTCGGACACACATTGGTGCTGCCCGTCTGGGGAAGTACTCCACCATGCAGAAAATCAAAGTGAAATAACACTGCTTTAGACTATGGTGTGTTCCTAAAGGTGAGCATAGTTGCCAGCGCTCCGTGAGGAAATGATGTGTTGGCAGTGGGGGAGACTTTCACCCTTATACTGCCAACCCAAGTGGTACCACTGTTGTCACAAGCATCTATAGGCTACAGTGACTGCTTACCATCAAATGAGCCGTATGCTTGTTTCCCACCTTATTGATATAAAAAAATATATATATGTAAATCATATTTTTTTAAAGAATTGTAACATATACTAACATTGTTGACAATTTGCTGTTGTTTTATGTGCTTCTGTCTGAGAATGGCCACTTCCCTCCATAAAGCTTCATTTTCTTGTTTCATGGCACTGAACTTAGCATCAAGGCTCTCCTGCTTGCCTTTCATTTGTTTCACATCTGACAGTACTTTATTCATCAGCTCTGGCTTCAAAAGAACTTTCTCGCCACTTTCATTACTAGTAACTATTGACTTTGGGTTGGCAATCTTTCTTTTAATATGTTCCAATAAATATGCATGCCCTTTCATAAAACAAGGGTGAGAAAATTCAATTTCATCTTTTTCATAGCGCAAACCCCCATTTTCCACAGAAGTGATTTTATGAAATCCATACATGTTCAATTGTCGAATGAAGCTTGCCATATTGTTATGTTTGTAGTATAGAGGTAGTAGCTCCCTGGCAAAGTCTGCCTGATTTTTAATAACAAATGTTTTTCCACCCTGTAAGTAAATTAATAAGCCCATAGAATGGTTACAGCAGGAAATAAATGTTGAATTAGGTCCAACCATGAGTAGAAACAAGGTCTTGTTCCTTAGAACATACATTTCTATGGTCTACTTAGATATTTATATATTGAATTAAACACATAGAAAACCCAATATGGCAATATGTCAGTTTATTCCTTTATTTCTGATGATATCAGCTGGTACAAAAGTCATATGGCAAAATTTCGTTGCTTAATATTATCTATATGTACCTATTATGTAGGTACATAATAAGTTGACGAAAACAATCTACACTGTAATCAATAACAAGTGAATGTCCAAATAATAAGTAAACAACCGGAGCCTATAATCTTTGCATACCCCAAAACATTTGGTTGCGCCTATTAATTCACGTCAGGTCAGGACCGTAAGCATGGTAGAAAACGTGACCTGTAAACTATTTATTTATCAAGTTTCACAGGCAGTCTGACAACTTGCAACATTTTTAGGTTGTTTTCGTAATGACTTTCTATTGGAAAATTCCACGGTATTACGCTTCAGAGTCAAATTAGTTCATAGCACATTATAAGATACGAATCAATAGGTATAATGAAAAGCTAAGTATACTCACAGGACTCCAGGATATCAAATGATTTGTCTCTGTATCATTGACCAGTTTCCATAATTTTCCGAGAAAAGCAGGCACACTGGCCCCAATTTCTACAATTGAACGCATGGTAAACTCAGCCAAATATTCAACACTTTGTAAAAACAGTCGTTCCAAGTACTCTATCGCTTTTTTACAGAAAATAATAAAATATTACACTCAAGAATATGATCCTCAAATCGCCATTTTAATTATTAACGCACACAACAATCTTGTAGTTACTCACACACTGAATATGTTTGCAATGTTTACAGTTGCAAAGTAAACTGTACCACACACACACTTACAAAATTGTCTGCCAACGTTACGAAAAATAAACAGCTGCGTTCAATATTTACAACTATTTTCCCATAGTTATCCATAGTCTGTGAGCATATCTATTATTATTTGGATATGCCCAAGGACCGTACAGCGCCCTGCCCTGGGCGTTCAATTTAATAAAATAACCCTGTTAGAATGCTGCCTGGGTTGTAGTGCATCAGAACTAACGGCAGACGCACTTTTACGCATTTAGACGGCTATGGGCGGTAAATGTATGCATCCCTTCGTAAGCCTCGAGCATTATAGCTTTGGCGGCCCTCTTCTGATCATTGGCCAGTTAAGGCAAGACATATTTTTAAATTGAGTCTTCTGCGCGCTCTTAAGGTTCCGCTCCAGCTACCCAGTACGAGCAAACTGGATTCATATCAATCCATATACTCATGATCCAGTCCACCATCCAGGATGATGAGTTTATTTTCCTATCAATTATCATTGCATCGGTTTTTGAAAGTATTTCTAATCTACCCTGCACGTTTTTTTCTGTGGACACTTCTGGATTGACGGCGCCGACATCTAAGGTCTAGTGGTTGGTGGTAATGTGGTAGATGTGAAATCCACGCCTAGAAGCTGAAGGTGTTCAAATCTGAATGGATTCATCTCGGAAAGTGAGAGTAAAAATACTCCTTTTTGCAGTGAAAATAAATGCATCGCCCTAGTTGAAGACCGCCTTGAGTGTAAAGTTCGTGCGCTCTATGCGTGCGCCGCAAGGCAGCGTTTTTGGCCACCCACTGGCTTTGGCTGCCACAATTATTTATACGATCATTTTTCTGTGATAGATACTACGTTGACACTGACAGTTGACAGTGACATATCGCTCTGACAGTTAATGTCAATAATAAATGTCACAGGAAATTTGAGCAGGGACTTGAAAACGAAATTTATTTCGTTCTGTTCCACAAAATGTTACCTCATAACGTTCCAAAATTTATAACGTTACTGATACTTTATGCAATGTATAACGTTATGAAATTATAACGTTATAGAATAACATTTTAGCAGAACAATATTTTCCATAACGTTACTGACTTAGTAACGATACTAGATATATTGTTCTGTTACGTAACAGTTCCACCTGCGTTATAGTTTAACGTTATTCTTTCACCCTTGCACACCGTGCGGCAGGGTTTTTTTTTATTTATTTTTTATTGCCTACAGTGGCAGACGAGCAGGCGGCCCACCTGATGGTAAGTGGTTACCGCCGCCCATGGACATCAGCAACGTTGGGGACAGAGCTGTGCCACAGCCTACTGTGTGTGTTAGAGAGCTCTTTTTAGGCCTCGTTTAAAGAAGGACATGTCATAACGCAAGGAAAATACCGCAGCAGGTAGTTCATTCCAGAGCCTGATGGTGCGTGGTAGGAATGATCTTTGGAAGCGGACTATGCTGGATGAGATCGATTCCAGGTAATTAAAACCGCACCACTCGACACCGCAGTAAGTCCACCCTCTACTGCGGTGTCAAGTGGTGCGGTGGTACAATGGTGAAGAAGGCACCAGGTCAAACAGTTCAGGGTTGCCAGATGTACGATTTTAATATATTCATACGATTTTTTGGCATTTTTACTTATGTACGATTGCTAGAACATGATCGTATGGAAAATGTACGATTTTAATATACCTAGAAACATTTCATAAAGAAACAAACGTCATCCACTACCAAGCATGAAGTTCGAGGAATTCCCAATTACCTAACGTGTGCCCAGATCTTTTACTTGAATGAAGACCATTTGTGATGTGATAAAGGCTGTATTAGTTTGTATTTTTACGAATCATTACTCCTAATAAAATAAACTCCATATGACAGAAATATTTAAAAAAATTGATCCGGCGACTGGGACCGCGGTTCGAGTTAATTGCGGTACTGGTCGCCGGAATCCTCATTATTCAACCCATGTGTAGAAAAAATATAATCTTATAAGTTTAGTATTTACGTTTATATTTAAGTACAGTATACTATTCTAATAAGACCAACACTATTCTACTAAGAATCAACAAATTAAAAACATAAACAAACAAACAAAGTATAAGATAAAACAATGTAAACAAGACAACTTTAGTATAAAAGTATCTTAACCTATATACCACTTGTACTATTCTATTTACACAACATTAATAAAATACTATTATTTGTATGTGCTACCTATTGATAGGTTTTTTCCGTAACAAAGGCGCTGACAAAAGCCGCCCGCGCCGCGGCAAGCGTTCTCGTAAAGAAGCTATACCACAGTTCCCAATAAATCTAACAGAGACATCATCAAATTATCTAGTACCACTGCTACTACTATTTATTGGTCAGCTGTTTCACTAAAGTTCACTTTCGCGGTCAACGCCTTATACCTGCAAACGCGATGCACTTAAAACCTTCACGGTTGACCAGTTTTCACCTTTATCTCTATAAGAATAGAGTCAAAAATTAATCAACGGCCAACGCTCTTCCAAACAAATTACGGATTCAATCAAAAGTAAACTAGAAAAGATCGGACAAGATGTAAATACGAAGAAACTATGCTAGGTTGCCATTCTGCACGCGGGAGTCGGGAGTCGCGGCGAGGTGTGACCTTGCCGTCCTAGCGATAAAGTTCGATAACAAAATAAGTAATGTTACGTTTTGAGATACAGTTATAACGTTATTATATAACGTTCCGTTACTAATTTCGTTGCGTTATGTCATTAAGTTATAACAAAATAAAGAATTTCGTTCCGATATCTCTTAAAGTTATAACAAAATACAGAATTTCGTTACGTTCCTAGTGGAACGTTACAAATTAACGTTACGACAACAATACATAACGTTATTTTCTATAACGTTTCAAGTCCCTGGATTTGAGAGGTGAGACATACTAGATAAAATGCGGAGCGAGTATTGAAAGTACGTGTCCACAAATACTTATTCCAAAACTAGTTGCACTGTCCGTCGTACATTTATCTAGTTGACTAGTACCAGAGTATTTAGACGTCTCTAGTATATTGAACTTTCCTTATCTAGCGTATCTTCGGTACCTTCGAGAAATTAGGTTTTTTTTTAGTATTGACCTCCTTTATGCAAAATTAAGGAAGGACTCTAATATCGGTACATGTTGGTAGAGGGGTGGGGAGCGGAGGAAGGGAGGGGGTTGGCCATAGTAACTCCCCGAGGGGAGAATTTCGTCGTAAATGCATAGTTTTTTTTAATGTTATTTAAAAATGATTTATTTTTGAAAAGCTTTAAAATCGGTAATTTTATACATATGGGACACCTGCTTATGGGGGCGGAGAAGAAAGGAGTACACAGCACCCCCCAGCCTTGTAGTTTCAGTTGGAGTTATCATTTTTCAAAGGTTAGGGGGAGTAAGAACCAGTGCTTCTGCATTATCTCCGGCGCTGCGGGAATAGCAGCCCCTTCGCCTTTGCTTAACAAATTCACGGGCGATCACGCTCCCCTCCGCACCTTCGGCTTGTTGGTCGCCACCTTTGTTGGCGACCAACAAGCCGAAGCCTCAGTCGCTACGGGTCGCGCAGTGCCTGCGCCTTGTTACGGCAGGCGGGAGCTGCCTTCCCTGCGCGCCTCCGGGCTCTAAAAAACACTCTTGGGGTAGGGCAGAACTAGACCACAGCGTTTCGGGGTTGACAAAGTTGGTTCTGAGTTCAAGGTCATTGTAATAAGCGTGCTTACAAAAGGCTTTCTCTTTAATACACGTTTTTAGTACGATTTGTGACACTTTATGCTAAAATAGTCTGTGGTATAACCTAAAAAAATGCTAATTGACTGTGGTGTGTTGTGAAAAATGTCGTCATAAAGTGTAATATGCGTGTTTACAAAAGGCCGCTTTCTTTTTAATACGCGTTTTTAGTACGTTTTATGACACTTTATGCTTAAACAATCTGTGACATAACCTAAAAAAATGAAAATTGTCTGTGGTGTGTTGTGAAATGTCGTCTTTTTCAATACAATTCATCAATAATTCTACAATTTATTAATATCTCCGAAACTTTTCATTTCCGACGGTTGAAATTTGGCAAATCGTTTTCTTACAATAGTAGGAACCTACAATAAAAATTACAACATCCTAGGTTAATGTACCGATATTAGAGTCTAGCCAAGGTCGTCAACTCTCCATTCACAGTTACGTACGTCCTAGCCGGCTTCGTTTTCGAAGAAACATGGACCATAATAACCGCAGTTACGGACAAAAAAATAAATGTTCTTTTGTATGAAGATAATCCGATACTATTTTTTTTTGTATTATTGTTTTAGTTTTGAAAAAAAAGTATCTCCAAATGAATCTACATTATGTGGCCGCTAGAGGGGCGCTGTCAAGTACTGCCAAAGTGTCAATATTTTCATTTAATCCGCCTCTGCAAGCCAAAAACCTGTTCCGGTTATAATATAGTCGTACTCGTACCGTATGTACGTTTCAACAGTATTATATTGTAGTCTTTGGTTTCAACACAACACTCTCAACTCTAACTGCACTGCGTGAGTTGAAGCGTCGCTTCGCTTCGCTTGACCGCTTGACGTGACAGTATTATTTAATCTAGTCTATGGACGTGACGCTGACGTCGGTAAAATAAAGAATTTGATGTTCTGTAGGGCTGTTGATATTTTTTAAAATATCGGATTTTCGATATATCGATATTTTTAAATATATCAATATCGGAGTTTGATATATCGAAAAAAAATATCAATATTTCGATATATCGATATTTTATCCACAGTCCTAAATTGCATAATGATGTTTGCTTTATATGTGGGTTGCTAAATTAGTTGTATTTCCGCTGCTTTTATAATTTTTCCCGCATGTGGCAGGAAACACTTCTTGTATCAACTTTTTTTAAATACGTCCATATAATGGAAGAATTGGTCCAAGAAGACATATTTTGGCACAACTATTTCTATGTAACTAGATATTAATTAAATTAATATGAATAAACACTGCTTTTACTGCTACATTACAATAAAACAGTGATTTTTCATAACAGAGGTAGATAATAGGAGAAAACAGGTGACAATAAACAATAACTGTAAGTAAGGTAGATACTCCATATCATAGATTATAGTAATTTTTATACCACAGTGGTATATTTA
Source organism: Acronicta alni (assembly GCA_964056405.1). Classification (NCBI taxonomy): domain Eukaryota; kingdom Metazoa; phylum Arthropoda; class Insecta; order Lepidoptera; family Noctuidae; genus Acronicta; species Acronicta alni. The sequence continues at coordinate 10,637,100 of OZ043914.1, forward strand.
TACAAAATTACATTTCGTTATAAGATAAGTAAACTAGGAATAGAGAAAAATCATGATATAGTGTAAATGAAGTACAGTAGATTAAGTTTACGATGATTTTGTAGATTAAATAATTTAAGAAAAAAATATTAATATAAAAATTTATTTAAAAAAAATATCGTTCTTCGATATCTATATTTCAATATCGAAATATCGATATATCGTTCAAAAAAATATTACTAATAAATATCGATATTTCTAAATAATATTATCGATATATCGATATTTTATCCACAGTCCTAATGTTCTGTTCCGTGTCTGTGTTCGGTCAATGTGAAATGTGAAAAGTCTATCTTAATCCGGTAAACCGTGGAATTCCTCTGTAGGATAAGGTCCTACAGTTTATTTATATACTGAAGAGAATTGTGACTTGTTGTTATCGTCTTAATATCTAACGTTATCACTCGAAATGGAGGTAAGAAAATTAAAACGTATCTCAGTTAAATTTGTTGGTAGATCGAAGACCGAAGAATTATTTTTGGGGGAGGCCTTTTCCTCCCATGATTTCCAGGTCTTTGTTGAGCTATTGATCTATAGCAGACTGAAAGAAAGAAAGAAGATAATTCTAGTTTTTATAGTTTTTTAACATATTATGTTCTTATTTATAGATTGAGATCCTGAATGCTGCTGGATCTAAACCTTTAGGAAAGATACTAGCAACTGAAAACATCACTGTAAAGAATGTGAAGGATAAAATCTATCAGACAGTGAAGAGATCCTTACATCCTGACCGTCAAGCTATTAAGCTTGAAGCCAAAGGAAAGACATTGAAAGATGAAGAAACCCTAAAATCACTCAACCTTCAAGATGGAGCAAAACTGTATGTGAAAGACTTAGGGCCACAAATATCTTGGAAAAATGTGTTTTTAGCTGAATATGCAGGACCATTATTCATTTATTTATGGGTTTATCAAAGACCATGGATTTTATATGGAGCTTCTGCAGCAGCACCTGGAACGGTTGCCACGTAAGTTACTTATTTTATATGGATAGAACAAAAAATACAATCATTGGGTACTTATAGGTGCTAATTTTTAGGATCTAATATAGACCAAAACTATTTCCATCACTTTGTAATGTCATATACCATACCTATAAAAAGAAAAAGAGCTAGTAATGGGTTATTCCTCTACCATATTTAGGTTGATTTTTTATGACAGTCTTATGAAATAATTACCAGTCATCCCTATGATGAAATATATGCTTGCTGACAATAAAATACCTTACTTGTGTATGATATTTCCTTATAATTATAAAATATATTTTGAATTTATAATTTGTTACAGGGTGGCAACCGCATGCTGGTCCATTCACTATGGCAAACGACTCCTAGAGACTCTATTTGTTCATCGTTTCTCTCATGGCACTATGCCTCTACGCAACTTGTTTAGGAACTGTGCATACTACTGGCTATTTACCTTGTATGTAGCATACCACATCAACCACCCCCTTTATACTGCTCCTTGCCAGACCTGCTTCTATGTTGGACTAGGAGGATTTATTGTAAGTATACTTGTAAATTGTGATACACCTTAAATTATTATCTACTTTCATATCAATATTGCTAACCTACTCAAATGTATTGAACAATATTAGGTTCAATTCATATTGGCTCAGAATTGAAACTACATGAAGCTTTAAATTCATTGAAATTGGCCCAACTTTGGCCAATTTCATTGATTGGCAATGTTTTAATAGAAATATGACAAGTATAGGTTTTACTGGACACAAACTGTTTGTATAATTTGACATTTGTTTACACATTTCAAATCAGTACATGTAAATATTGAATGGGGAGTGGTATGGCAGTGAGCCTACCCCAGTTACTAATATAATCTTGTGAGGTTACTGTTTACAAGTGACCCTGTATTATTCACACATTTATTCATATCATTCTCCTGCACTTATCCCAACTTACTTACTTCTTTGGTTGTCCTCCTTTCCATCTATCATCCACCACCATCATCATCCATCCACCTTTCTAGTAACATGTCCTTACTCTCTCCACACCACATATCCATACCACAACAATTGGTTACTACACAATGTTTCACTCACTGGCGCTACTATCAAACTACCTTATAAATTCATTCCTTAACCTGTTCATTCTTGTGACACTACACATTCCCATTAATATTCTCATCTCAGCTGCATGTAATTGCCTTTCATGTATCCCTTTTGTAGGCCAACATTCTGATCCATATAAGAGGGCAGGGCTTAATCTTGTAGATTTTCGCCTTCAATTTAAAGGGAATCTGGGTAATATGATACCCGTGACCTTCCGCCAAGTAACCCTGTAGGTATATGAAATAAATTGTATTAGTACTTCAACTGCTTACTGTATATAAATGAATCCCAGTAATAGTTTTGGGTATCTTAGGGCCTACTCCCTATATCCGTCAACGAAGTTACGAGCCGTTCGAAAGTTCTCCGAAACTTCGGAGTCTGATAAAACAAGTGTCAAATTCAATTTTTCTAACGGGTAAAAACACATCGAGAGTAGGGATAACTGTGAAATTGTGTTGTCATTCATTCTTAGTTCCGGGTAGTATTCTCAGTAGGGAACCGAACGAATCATCCATCCGTAGGTGATACGGAGTAGGAAACGTCCGTAACTAAGGTCGAAACTACGGACTTCGTGCTTAGGGAGTAGACACCAAGAAGACACATGTGGGAAACACTAAATCAGTACACATGTGGGAAACACTAAATCAGTTATGCTCCCTTGGCATTATAACCTTTGACCTTTTTCAAGTCACAAAGTCCATTTTGTCAACTTCAACAGCCAACATGGTATAATTACGCGTTTTTGTAAGATTAACAATTTATTTATATGTATGTAATATGTATGTATATGTAGGTATATTAAGCTAGCTTTGAATTTAGACACACCAAGTCTGCTGTGTCATCATTTAAATGAATGTTAATGGTTATTAACCTTGTCCTTACTTTTCGTATAATAAGCTATTGTATCAATGTGCATGGTATCATCAATTTACTTCCTATACTGCCGTAAGAAAGTAAAGTTTAACTTATGCAATTCCTCACATAGTAACTGTGTAATATAAATTGTTTATAATTACGTAATAAACTGATACGTCTCTGAACGCCTATCGTCGACGGTAGTTATAATACGTTAATTAGTGGTTATTATCAAATATCATTCACTTTAATTACAGTTCTGTGAGCTGGGCAACCTAAGCATCCACTTGCTGCTGAAGAACCTGCGCCCTCCCGGTACCAAAGTGAGGCGCATCCCCGTGCCCGACGGAAATCCCTTCTCTCTTCTTTTCAATTTCGTCTCATGTCCTAACTACACGTACGAGTTCGGCTCGTGGCTATTCTTCACCATCATGACTAAATGCGCTCCAGGTCAGTAAAAAAATGTTAATTATTTAATTACTCAGCTCAATCAAAACTATAGCTATGAAAGTATTAACTGTATAAGTAATTTATATATAACTGTGTAATCTAAGAAACCTCAGTAAATACGTGTAATATTTATAGACTAGCAAGTATTAAAATAAACACATTTTGTAAAGTATACCACATTACAAAATGTGGTTTTTAAATTCTTGCATTAAAATTTTACAATGTAATGAGCACTACGAGTTCGACTTTGTTTTCGTATAGGTACGATTTACGTTTAGCCATTACGAATGTTAATCATTGATGAATATTAAACAAACCTTCAATTTCAACACGAGTTGTCGAACCAAGTATGTGTGACGGTGATATTTATTCAGTGTACTAGAGCTACTTGAGTATTGTATTGTGTAAACTTATTTTTTCTAGCTGGTTTATTCGCCGCCGCCGGTTTCTACCAGATGGCTGTGTGGGCTATCGGCAAACACCGCAACTATAAGAAGGAATTCCCCGACTACCCTAAGGGACGTAAAGCTATCTTGCCTTTTATTCTATAAGCATTTTTTAAATTATAATTTAATATATTTTTAACGCTACGACAGACCTAACCTAATTAGTACTGAGAAAATTTAGGAGGTCTGATCGTCAGTCACAAATACATCGTAATTATGTTCGGGTATTAAAGGGGAATAATTGGGTGATGGATTGTATTTATTGTATGACATGGATGCGTTGGCACCAAGACGAGTTCCGTTAAGAAAAATATTAATTTATATTTTTCAAACATATTTATGTTATCAAATAAGGCTTATTTAGTTTTTATGTATGTTTTTATATGTTAAGATGACCAACGATGATAACAATTCGTTTAATAAACGTTTTTATGTAACTCTCCTTTTATATTCTTCTAATATTGCTCTTCACCTTTAGTTAATTATATTATTTACAATGTACAAAATATTAATGTGTCGAAAACGAATACTTTTTAGTCTAAATATCTTTATTGTAAATGCAACACATATTCAGTTTAACACAAAAGTGTTCTAATCGTCATTAAATGGGTCATTTTCAACACACCTCACTTTAACCAGTAAACGCTCATTTTCTTCTTTCAGTGCCGTAATAACTTCTTCCTTTTCCTGCGAAAAAAGTAAATAAACCTAAACTGAACTGAACGTAATATCAAAAGACATTGAATTGAAAACACATTTTTCTTATACTCGTACATGACTTGGCAAGCAACCTAGGACGATTAAACCATTGGTTGGTTTAATTGGTTTAATCATCCTAGTATGTAATATCATCATCATCGACTCACTAATATAATAATTTGTAATATTAGTTTTACATTAGTGAGTTGTGCTGTGGAGTCTCACTCGCACCGACAGGTACTTTCCGTCGCTACTTTCTCCCAATCTCGTGAGAATTTTCGTAATCCTTTAAATAATCTAGATACCAAATTTGTGCTGCTAAGAATAATCAATCTGACTAACCTTGCAGAATTTCTTTATTACAAAGGATAGGACTGATGAAAGAATCATCACCAACTAACTACCTAGACACAATCGGGTAAATTTGTGAATCGGTAGAATTTTGCCCATGGCCCATTTACCACCTATCTTATCCGACCGGATTAACAACTGAACATCTCTAGAAAGCGTCCCAGTCGCCCCGGTTACGCTTCTCTTTTTCTGACTCATCAGTTAATCAAAGTCTAGAACTTATTTTCAAATCTATTAAGTATATGCACCCTGTCATTATTCATATTATGTATGAATGAAATGGGGTCTTACGTCAATCTTCTCTTTGAACTTCTCATCGAGTTTCTCTCGGTCCTCGGTGACGTGTTTGAGCTTGGCGCGCGCGGTCGCCGGTGGGATGTAACGCGCAGATAAACCCAGAATGGATTCCATTTGGAAGCACCGAGTCCGAGTGGATTTCAACTCCGTGCGCAGATTATTGATCTCCGTCAGTAAAGTACAGTTCTCCTAAAAACAAATTACTTACTTTTATATTATGTACTTAGCAAATATTTTCCTGTTCACATTTTTTAGCCTACATCTACACAGATGTAGGCTAAAAAATGTGATTACAGTTTATAATGGAAACATAATTAATAAGCCCAAGAAAATGTATTTAGGGGGAGCAACGACCCCGTAACACCTCAATACCCAGTTCAACGTGAAATACTCAAAGCTGCCAGACATACCTACAAGCATATCTTGTTGTAAAAAAATATACTTAAATATTTTGGGTACAAAAGTGCCACGATACTTATTCCGTACCCAAGTATACTTTGTGATATTATCGTTGGTTTTCGGTACTACATAATTTGTAAAATACTAACGTCCATAATCTTGCCAATATCGCTTTTAGAGCCGCCCAGGGCTTTGGCAAGCTGATGCTTGAGACCAGCCACCTGTTTCTCCAAGTGATCTCGCTGTCGGTTGAACTCTCTGACTGCTTCATCATCTGCTATGCGACTCCGAACAAAGTCTATGTCTTCTACGTATTTGTGAAACAGGTTCTGAGTACGAAGAATAAATTAATATTATACTAGGTTATCCGTACCATCATAAAATATAACAGACAAATGGGTCATATTAAAGATAGAAAGAAACAGAGAGTCATTCATTGTGCTATCTAAGTCGAGACAATGTCTTTTCTTCTTTATCTTATTTGACCAGTTCTGTATAAGAGTTAGTAATCTTTTTAACAAACCTTTTTACCATAATAATAATTATATTTTTCGTGTCAACGCACATCATCTACTCACTTTCACAGCTAGTTTTAACTTCATTGGATCCTGAAACTCTGCCGTCATGTTGTGCAGATCGATTTTTATTTTCTTTAGCGTATTTTTTAATGTCAGATTCCTGTCTGCTTCAGCCAAAAAGTCTTTTTTAGCGGAACTCAATTTTTCATTAAGCTGCTGAATTTTAAGTTCTGAAATACAACAAGAAATTACTAACATAAAGAGATTACGTATATATTTCAAATTCAAACAAATCATGCAATGCGCCTGTCTAAATATCGCTATAAATTATTGCTTCACAGATTCTCTCTAGGTGACGATAAATGCTTACTAAACACTACGCTAAAGCAAAAATACGAAAATACGTAACAATACTAAACAAGACAGGTGTGAAAATTAATACATTAGTGTGACTACAACGATAATATGGGATGGAACATCCTACACGACATGATAGATTAGGCGAAAAAAATTACAACTGATGTACAAATCATAAGAATATTATTTTACCGCGGAATGCTTTTTTCTTTAGAAGACTTTCCAATGAAACTTCCAACTCAAGTATTCTTACTTTTTTCGCTTTTATTTCGCGTTCTAACGGGTCTATCTGTTATGCAGAGGTAAATAAATATAGGTGTAAAGTAATATATTTATTTTTACAGCTGTAACTTCTTTCTTACAAGATAATGAGTGAGAGATACCAAAATTAGCCTACTTGTATGTAATTTTGGTTATGCGATTGTATTCTGAAGTCATACCAAGTTCATGTTTCACGTTGAGTAGCTTTAGTTCCTCATTTTCCATATCATTAATTTGATGTGTTAACTCACGTATTTGTCGTTCTTTTGGCTCAATCTACATTTATTTGTTATCCGCTTAGTATTTTAAAACGAACGTTATATTTATTTGAAAAATAATAATAGTATCAACTCACCTGATTTTTCAGTTCTGTTATCTTGAAATTTAATACAAACTTATATTTTTCAAGTTCTTGCTTCTTTCTTTTTAATTCATATATTCTTTTTTCTTTGTCCTGTATTGAGTTGTCTCTTTCCCCGATCTCTTTCTTCAAATCAGCAACATCACGTTCAAGAGTTGAAATAACTTTTTGAAATTGTTTATGCTCAGCTGTAAAATATTTATTTTTATACACTTTGCTCACCTACAACCAATTTAAGTGTTAATTTACTTTTGTTTAAAATGTACCTTTCAGCTGTGATATTTGATGCTTAAATTCATCAATGTCTTTATGTGCACTAATTAACTTCTTTTTCATAAGTCCAGTCTCTCCCTTCAGCCGCACATTGGAGTCCTTTTCTTCCTTCAACTGAACTTCGTACGCTGTGCGGATTTCTATAATTTCCCGGTCTGCATCTTCTTCGATTGATGTTTTAATAGTCTCATGCTCTCGTTTCTCCATGTCAGCTTGTTCTTGCAACTGTAGTCGGATGAATTTCAATCTTTAAAATATTATCTTCTAATCATTCTTAAATAGGCGTAAGTAAATCAATCTCAATGTTTTCTTAATAACAATGATTTCAAGCACGAACCTCACATGCACTAACCCAGACCCGAAACAACTATTTGTAGGCTATGCAAAAATTTATTCCCCGCGGGGATGGAACCAGTAGCGACCCATATTGCAGCCGTCGATTGCTCGACTCGACCACTTCGCTAGTAGAAGCCAGGCTCTACTTGTTATAAGAGTCCAAACTTATTTATTTATTGTCTCTGTACAAAAAAGCGTACAAAGGTGGTCTTAATGCCATTAGGCATTTTCTACCAGACTACCGTTGGGAGATGCAGAGACCACCAAAGTAGATGCACTGATAGAGTATGAACGAGAAGTAAGAGGCGAAGACTGATTGCTATGCTATGAATACAATATACGTAGGTACTTCAATAAAATTACTGAATTATATTACTGCAAAATGTTTAGGTATAGAAAAATCTATTTATGAATTTGAATAGGACGCTTTTGGATGTGTACAGAAGATCCCAAAACTACGAAACAAACATTTTATAAAAAATACCTTTTTTTGGTGTGCAGAAAATCATCATGAATAGTAATGGGGAGTCGGCGGGATATGTCAGAGTTATACTGACTAAAAGCGCGCCTTCCTGTGCCCTAATGCACGGCCATGGGATTAGTGTCATTAGCAACGACCATGAAAGGCTATGGCCGGACCACAGCCCTCCCACAGCCGGTCACACCCCGGATCCATCAATAGAAATACCTACCTCTTGCAGCATAAGGTCTTTCTCTTCCAATCTTGCTTCAAACGAATTATTCATATCTCTCAGGGCGTGTCTTTTGCTTTCAGCAAGCTCTTCTAACCTTTCCTCGTAATCATTTCGCATTCTAGCCGTCTTGTCCTCAAGACTCTGTAAACAAGTTGGTATTAACATGTCGTCAAAATCTTTGAAAGGCTTTCAAAATCACATAATGGCGAAGTCTTACCTGATATCTGTCGTACTCACTAATAAGTCTGACATTGAAATCAGCTTCTAAAGCTTGCAACGTTCTCTCATGGCCTGACCGCAATTTGGCGATATCTTGTTGAATCATGCCTATTTCGTGTGAATGCTCATTTTCCATTTGCTGTCAAGGCAAGCAAAAACGTAAATTAAGTGTGAGTAATTAATTCTCTTGGTGTTGTTAAAAATAAGTCAGTATATACCTCGTTTTTTTCCTTGAGTTCTTCAATCGCAGCACAATAACCTTCGTGAACTTCTTTCAGTTTTTCTGCTTGTGTCGCTTCGGCTTGACGTAGTTGATACGTATGCTCCGTTTCGAGTTCACTCATTCGCGTACTCAACAACTAAACAAACAATTCCGTGAAATGAATAGTTATCAAACTTTATATCTTGTATGCATTTTTCGCCGTTAACTAAGTAGGTATAAATTAATTCGCTACACAAAATGAATTCTCGATAACTGGGCTTAATTATATCGACACCTACTGCGACCTATTTTACATACAAAGGTTTTGTCTGTGACTTATGAATAAGCAAGCATCAAAATAATGGTTAGCAAGTTGTGTGTCATATTTATCGAGTCATACCTACTTCATATAACTCTTGTAATAATATAGCTAGATTTCGATACATGAAGACATAGACTCAAAAATTCATTTAGGTATCTACCTACTTACATTTATGTTGTTTATTTTCTCTTGCAAATCCTTTTTACTTATCAGTATTTCTTTGGAATAAGCAAAATCTTTGTCTAAAGCGATTGCTCTCCCGTCGGCGTTAGTCAACCTCCACAAGCAAATTGAAGCATCCTCAGCGACAGAGACTAAAGTCTGGTCATCGTATGATAGGGCAATACCGGTAACTTTCTTGTTGTGCATGTGGAACTCGTTGAATATGGCTTTGTCCAGTAGTGGCAGTTGCACGGAAGTGACACCACCTTGTCCTCCGGTGATGAACAGCATCAAGTCGGATCGAGATAATACAATAGTATCAAGTGGGGCTCCAATCAGACCCAGATTCCTTCTAATGGTATTACTACCAATTTCTTTGATTTCTCCATCTGACCCCACACCGTATATTGTTTTTCCACTCCTAAAAATATTAACTCATTTCAGTGTGCGCCTATTTAAATAATAATACTTATACGAAAATTCTTACTACCTACTTAACTGGTTTTCTTACCCATTAACCGTGCATGCACTGAATTGGTTAGTTTTAAGTATGACTTCTCCAACTCGTTGCCCGTTGATCATGCTCCATTCGTACACGGCGCCTTCGGTGCCGCACGATATCATTGTTAAATCATTTGCCGACCATGCTAGACACGTTATCTAACCAAAAAACAAAACCACATATTTTCACGAAAATAGGTTATGACTATACCAATTAATTGTAGAGTAATCGTAAAAATCTAACCCTCCCGTTGTGTCCTTTCAAATTAAAAACATTCTGAAATGACACCGATGAGAACACTTGTATGACTTGGCCATTGACTGCGGCAAATATATGTCCGTTGGTACTAAACTGGGCTTGCTTACAATTCCTTATAGGAAACTCTCGCATTACTTCAAAGTCATCTATCAACACCACCATGAAACGGAGTTTATCCGAAAAGCCAACTATAGCAAACAAACCTGTAAAAAATGCATTGAATACACTTAGTAAGCTCTAAGTAAATCTTGATGTCTATCTAATGTAGTCTTCCGGTACTATAAAATATAATTGCTTATTATCAGAAAATAAAACATGTCTTACGATAAGGTTATCCGATGTGGGATAGCTTCTTGATCCATAAGGATCGCTATTTTCATCGAATTCCGGGTGTAATGATGATAGGTAGATATTTAAAAGATAAACTTCAACTGCAACGTACCAGTTGGATGTAGGGACACACAGTGAATTTCCTCCTGATACAATTTGATCATCTCTACGTCATCCGTCATGTAGTTCCATATCCTGATACTCTTGTCTTGTTCCCCTGACGTCATAAATATTGGTTTCCATGCACACATTGATAAGGAGTTAATGCGACCGTAGTGCATCGCTGGTCCAAGCTCACTGAACGATATTTCTGGATTCTAAAATTTATAAGGAGGTACCTACGTATTACATTCATAAATTATAAAGAAAACTCTTGTTTGCTAATCGTGGTTGACGATAGATAAAAGCCTTTGCAAAGCGTCCCCGAAACAAGTATCTCCATTATCATCAAATTTGGAATGTGTTAAGAGTATGTGAGAAGACACGACATGCTAAGGTAAAATGATGATCCAATGATCAAACCGTACGGGTATAACGAATTGTCATACTAGTGAAGTATTTACTAGTGATAACTAGTGCGATTTGACTTGCTGCGTAACATCTACTTACCTAAGCGACTACGAACATAAAACACTCCATTTTGTGTTACATTCAGTAGATAATTGGCTGCAAACCCATATAAGTACTAGGATAAAAAGAAAATAAATGTCACTAGGCTCTTTTTAATTACCCACCTGCAACATGTGCTGACCAAATAACTTGACGTAATACAGTTGTTTCCTTAATGTTGTGATAAGCAAAGTCTCTTGATTAGGATCTATTGTGATGTGTTGGATTTCATCCAGCGTCGACCACAGCGGATGTTCCCGAGTATGTCTTTACAAAAATAAACGTTTCAGAAGTTTACCAAATGTATAGAATAGCGTATTACATAGTAGTTATAAATATTTAAAAAATATACGCACTTATAAGATTTTTTCGAAATTCTGAAAACGTTTCTCTTTCTCCAGTGGTGAAGGGTCTCCTTCTCGAACATATGAACATATCCAGGACCGCAACCGAAGACAAATCCTGTGACAAATTTATAATATAAACCCGATATTATTATATTTCAACGACATTGGAATTAAAAATTACCTTTAGCGAAGTTGACGAAGCATGTGACTGGATAACTTTCCTCTTCTTCTTTGTCTTCACTGCTCGAGTCTTGTTTACTAGACGTGCTGCCTTTGTCGCCTTCTTGTTGCTCAGCCCTATTTTCGACATACAAACTCTTGAAAATAGATTCAACATTACAATCATGTATCAAACATATATGTATCAATTTAGCCAAAACGGGGGAGATCTTTTAACAGTAGTGGAACTCAAGACTCAACAAGAATTTCTTTGATAGAATTAACGGCCTTTCAGCCCTAAATCTAGATAATCATCATCCTTCCAGAAAATTCAAAGGTGAAATCAGTAGATACGTTTAAAATTAAATCAAAGATCAAAAACTCACTCGGCCTCGACTTTTTTCAGCGACATTTCCGTTACTTCAGAAGCTCGAAAGATGCAATTCTGTCGAAGCTCGCCGTTTTCCACCATCATAATCATTCCGTTGTCCGTCCCGAACATGATGCGGTCGGATGTCAACCACATACAGCTAGTTATATTGGTCTATCCGCACGTGGAACAAACCAATTATGCTATTTACTCACTCGGTAATATGCCAGAACATGATAGTGTGTCGGCGGAGCCGCGGAGGATATTATATATTATAAACCTACCTACTTATCAAGCATAAGTTTTAGGCTTAAATTTGAATCTACTTACGTTTTCAGCCTTACACCAGCCCCATTGGCGCCAAACTGTTTCGGAGACATTCATTATACGGAAAGTGTACGGTCCAGTGATGACGACCAAAGTGGCATCCGTTGGATTACATTGGACCTAATTATAGGAGGAGAAAAAGGAGAAATCTTTATATCTACATTTTAAAAAAGGAGCTAAGTCCCTTTACGACATTAAATGATTCTTACGCTCTCGACCACGCCTTGCCCACTGGGGTTTTGTGCTTTAGCATGGCTCTCAACCTTTCCCTTATCCCAGTTGTAATAATATAGGTACCAGTCTGGCTCCCCAGTGATAGCCACAAGATATTTAGAATCGTAGGTAAACTGCACACACGCAAATTCCTTTGCTTGAGAATGCTCGAACGGCACGGTCAATATCTTCCGGCGCTTGTATGTAGTCAGATCGTAAATAGTTATTATAGGTTTCTGACCCTCTTCGGCGATTTCGTTTAGTGCGAGCCATCGCCTGAAATATTAGATAATGTCGATCAAAATTAACTGGCTCCCAACCCCTTTCCTAAATTTAGTTAAAGATGGATATCATGAGAAGATAACGTTGCGTCGTTTCAACAAAAGGGAACTGCACTAGCCAAAGGCTTAACATTTTATGTGTAAAGTAGGTAACTATCTATAATCACATACTGTTTTGTTTCTGTCGGCCTTCTAGTGAAAACAGACTCACGGCGAGAAACCAAGAGAAGCGTGAATGTGTTCTAGCTAGATTTAGCATTTGAACGAAGTAGTCAAAACCAATATGTCTAATAAAGGTAGTGATATAACGTAGGTATTATATATTTATTAGACCTAAAGGGGAAAGTGTTAGATTTATGGATACTTATTATAATAATTGACCTTTTACTCACCGATTAGGAGCAAGAACCAACGACTTGATGGGTTTGTGTTTATCCTGAAGTCTGATAAATTTCTGTTTCTTCTGGAGATGGTTGTGAATAACGATAACTCCACCAGCAGGGTAAATAATCTCCGATTCAGTCAAATAATGGGCATTGTATCTGCGCGTGAATCATAATTAACTACTATGTTATAGTCGCACGTATTGCTTTGTTATAATATTTCACAATATATTCCTAAATGTTAGTGTTAGTATCAATATGTTCGTTAGCAAAATAACAAAAAAACATCATGTAAAGCACAGATTTGTAGGAAGTATACAATCATAAAAATATTCAATAGAAAGGTACTTACTGAATGTCTGTGCGCAGGCCGTAAAATATACGAGCCGAAATATGAGGTGGTGACACAGTCGCCATAGTAGACTATAATTAATAACTAAAAAACTATTATAATTACAACTTGATCATATAAATATTTGAAACTGAGTAAACGATACAAGCTCGATACAAGTAAACGACACCACAGATTAGAAACGTAAATACCTTTTAGTTTACTAAGTCAAACTATTAACAACGGTAGTCATGGATACTTTCTAAATAAGTAAAAGGTTATGACCTATTTCGAAACTTACAAAAATCTACAGGGAACGTTACTGGTAATATGTCGGCAATCCGTTAAGGGGGTGTAGGAGAGATCATTGCAACCAAATGACCCCCTATCACCCCTGTGCAAATTTCAACCATTTTCGAGTGTTATACAACTTTGAAAATTGTATAAAAGAAAAACCGATGCATGAGTTTTTTTTTATTGTTCGTATCACTTGCTTACACTTTAATACGTAGTAATCAAACTTATATTGACGTATCTTCAATAGTTATAAACTGCAAATCGCCCCGTGAGAACCGCTGACATGGTGTGTGGCGATTATCAATCAACGCTGCCTCCGTGTATTATTAAACTTGACCTTAATCTGTTCCCACAATATCTAAGCTAGGGATATTGTGCCCCTACAGAGTCCGTAGGGTATGGGCAAGGTTTGTCAGGGCCCAGTCACAGTAAACAGTCATGCTCGCGATTAGGCTTTCCTCTAGCCATGCAGCTTTCGTCGCGGCAAAGCTTAGCTTAGGGAAAAAATATTGTATCGCCTAATGTATAAAAAAATCTATATACTATGATAAATCTCGACTATCGATGAAGAAAATACAATTAATAATATAAGTAATGCCATAAGACGCGACGTTAAGGATTTGCGTTACATTGGTGCCTACATCTAATATTTACAGGTTACGTACAAAAGAAACTGCGCATTCACCGTTTAGCTGAGCACCGTCTGATTGGACCTCAATGTCGTCTGTAGTAGCGCATCCTCTCTGCAATTTCCGAGATAAGTCGCTGCTTCCTTTGCCCGACGCTGCCAATACAAATCATTTTTACTTATACCAACTAATTTTAACCTTCATATGTAACGATTTCTTTATAGTTGCTGAGAATATTACATTATAATATAACATTTATTATGTAGATAGAAGTTGTGTAAACATCCACATAACTTTCATATAGATACTGCCCGCGGTCAATTTAATTGACGACCTGTGTGGTGTAGTGGTTTGAGTGCCGGACTGCTGATCATGGGGTCGTGGGTTCGATTACCACAGGACACAAATATTTGTGTGGATAAAACATGAGTATTTGTGTTTGTCTGGGTGTTTCTTATGTATTATAAGTATGTATTTACAAAAAAAAGTATAGTATTATATCCATTGTCTAGTACCCATAGTACAAGCTCTGCTTAGTTTGGGACTGTGTAAAATGTCCCAAAAATATTATTATTATTAATTAAAAAGAAATTTTAATATACCTATACACACTAATGTATGTACTTTATTATACTGCAGTACCTTATATCAGTGTCTATAATAAACAGTAATAGGCTCTAATATGTGTTATGAAAATCTGGTGGCTGTTATTTGAATTTGCATCCATGATGACTTCTAGATGTTAGCGCTACGTTAGCTCTCACGATATTCTCTGATATCTTAAAAAAAAATCAGGGACCTCAAATGTAGGTAAACGATGGATATGTGCCCAATTCTCGCGACCCTGAAAGAGGGAGTAGGTACAAGAAGCACAGATATACAGTCCCAGTGTCGATGACGCCATCTATCAAGTTCCTACCAGATCTCCTCCGGACTGAAGAAACGTAGAACTACCTACTACTGGGCATACTGCCCATGTCTTATATCACCTCCCGAAGTCGCAGTACGTTGGTACTTGATGTTGACCATATAGAGAATTTATGCCAGGCATCTGAACCAGGAAAAACGATAGCAAGTTACATATTGTTACAGATATTTTCCCAAGTGTTGGAACTGATACATGACCTATTGACGACGCCTGTGATGTTGATCGACACACTTCTTTGAATGCTAATTTCGCGGTCTGATTTAACGGACTCGCTTTTTATTTATCGACTTCACGAGCTACCTTGTTGCTTTCTCTTTGTTTCATACTTTTGTGCTATTCACTTGTTACGGTTAATTAAATGCAGAGTCAAATAATTGTAGACAGCTTTTATTTTAAAAATCCATGATAAGGGCTAATCAGTATGCCGTCGCCGTGAAGGTGTCAGATAGATGTTGTATCGTGAGAGTAACTCAGTAGCATCTGTTTCATACTGGTCTGGCCTCTGGACTATAATTTGGGGCTAACCCACATTACAACATATTATTTATCAACCCATATACTGTCCCACTGCTGGGCACGGGTCTCCTCTCAGATTGAGAGGGATTAGGCTATAGTCCTCCACGCTGGCCTAGTGCGGGTTGGCAGACTTCACACACCGTCGAAAAAAATCTCTATGGCATGCAGGTTTCTTCACGATGTTTTTCTTCACCGCGCCTTGGATTTGAATCCGAGACCTTTGACTTGGCAGTCCGATGGTCATATAATAATGTATGGCTGTCAACAATCTACAGTTCAACAATAAATCGCTAATCAGCATTCAAGTAGGAAGTGAGATATTTTCACTACATCATTAACAAACAAACCATGAGAATTCCCTATTCTTTTTCGGCTGTCACATTAGATACTGTTTTTACCCGTAAATTGATACGATGAGAAAGTATCGGTATCTAAGTATTTCGATAACCGTTTGTTACGAGTGACCTAGTCAATTAGTTAGCGATAGTGGTCACGATGTTGCAATACTAGCCAATTAGGCATTTCCTATTATAACTAATAAAAGGCAGCCTATTTAATTAGCTATGACCAGACTTGAATTTTGTAGGTTGAAAGCTATTTAATTGTTTTTTTACACATTTACCACTTACGCATGCTAAGCGTTTTCTAGTTATAATTTTTTGTGGACTAAATTCAAACCTCGTGTGTATTCTAGTGGTTCGAGTGTCGGACTGCTGATCATAGAGACGTGGGTTCCATTCCCACAGGACACAAATATTTGTGAAGTTAGAACAGAAGTGTTTGTTTTTGTCAGGGCCTTTCTTATGTATTATAAGTATGTATTTACAAAAATATTTTGGGACCAGATGGTGCTGTGTAATATTGTCCAAAAAGAAAATACCTTCGTCCTCGAACATTGTTTAGATGCTATCGAAAGTATTATTTAGTTTAGGATACAGGCTCTGCTCTGGAGCCGACCCTGCTCTCTTCACTCATAAAAAACCTATTTAAATTAAGTAGGTACCTATGAGAAAAAAAGAACTGTATAATTGCCTTTGTGGCCGCCGCACACGATGAAAAGTTATTTTCCTGTTCAAAGTGCAAGCATCATACAAAGAACAAAAGCAGACTGTGACTAAGTCATTTCATGTTGATTGCAGGCACTAAGCCAATTCTGTAACATTTTGCTTAGTTAATAATAAAAACTAACGTCAACCATTACTTCAGTTCGTAATGTTCACATCGGCTACCGGTATAACTACATAGTATGAAACAAAGTCGCTTTCTCTGTCCCTATATCCCTATGTATGCTTAAATCTTTAAAACTACGCAACGGATTTTGATGCGGTTTTTTTTAATAGATAGAGTGATTCAAGAGGAAGGTTTATATGTATAATACATGTATGTTATGATGAGTACATTGCACCCGTGCGAAGCGGGCTATAAAATCGATATAAAAATAAACAAGCAAGATCAAAACTACGACACAGAGCAATAGGTGCTTAGGTATCTATATAGTGTAAACTACGAGCCTGTAGGTATAACATAGTTAGATTATATTGCGTGTCCTTCTTTAATGAAACTAAGTAATGTATGGAGAGTTAAAGATACTTAGAGAATAGAGAGAAGTAATAGAGCTATTGATCCAACAAGATGTCCCTGATATAAAATAAAATCTACCATAATTAACAATTCAAGGAATCCGGTAGAAAAATAAAATGTCAAACGCAACTAATCGATATGATAGAGAAAGACTGATTCCATGTTTTGCTGTCCTCGGTTTCGAAGAAAAGGGCATTCTTAAATATATATAATTATATTCTAGCCGCCTGCTTTCATATTCGTGGTGCGGTGAATTTAGTTGGATCGATAACACAAAGGTGGTGGTGGTATTTTAGTTGTGGTGGCTGGCCCCCGCGCTCGCGTGCGCGCCTGCTCTATACTGTGGGTATCACTGAAAATAAACTGCGCCATAGTTAATTATAAACGACGTAGTTAACCACATAGTAGGGTGCACAATGTTTATGTTTGTTATATTAATATATTTTTTAGAATAATTAAATAAATGTTAAACAGGAAAAATAGTTCAAATTTATACCTAACAGTCGAGTCAATAACATATTCCTACTTTGGTAGAGGGCATTACGAAATCAATATTTTTGCCAAATTATGCTTTCGAAGTGCCTATAAGCAAGGTAGGTAATATAAATATTTCTAGACGCTATTAAATATTCCAAAGTAGACGTGACCTTCGAGTTCTGTGGATGACGCGGCTTCTGCATGGATGGCGTCATCTTTGGCAAATATACTCCAATGTTTACGGTGACCACCTTTACGACACGTGTCATCACTACCGTACGTAATGAAAATGTTATCACATTACTTAGTTTCATGTCTATGACATGGAAATCTTGAACGGCTTGTAGGTACATCAATTTAGGCGTTAAATCGTCCTAGCGGTAATTAAATAAATACAATGCTTCGATTTGGCAGATGCGACTGTCAATGACGACCCAACTTGACCCAAAGTTTTGTAGTGTTGTAATTTTTATACTTAATTAATACAGACTCATTAATTTGTGGACTGTACAATATTGATTGCGAATTTGCGATAAAAGCAACTTTCTTTTTCTCTAATGTCTAGTTAACGGGTGTGCAGTGAAGCACAGTTGCTGGTGGCGCGAGGCGCTCGATGGCCAGTGTTGGCGGTGGTGCGGTGTATAACGTCGTCGGGAGCCGGCTGCCGGCAGCCGCCGCGTGTCTCGGGCTAGTATGCCTCAGCTCGCGACGCCGAGCGCCGCGACGCATGGCGATCTCTCGCATCACAAAGTCGCTCGTTGCCGCAAAAAACAAACACCGTAATAATTATCTCCCCGCGATAAAACCATACAACGCGCTATCAGTTCTTGATAACTCACCAGTGTGATAACTGATAAAGTAAGTGGTTGACGCCTAACGCACTGTGTATTATGTAAAACCCAAAAAGTGAATTTCCTGGAGGCGCAATTATGGCTGCGACGACTGCTTCTCGTAAGACTGTCTCCATCTACGACTACCCGGAACATTTGAACCCTTTCCACGAGGAGGACAATCATAACAAGATCCGGTTTTGGACTCTCGGTAGACGACTTAACCGATCCAACAGCATCAGTTTCTCTGGACTGAAGGACCTTAAAAATTCTTGGTGAGTTTGTTACTTTAACAATGTTAATATCATAATACCTGTCATTGTTATATATTTATATTATAATTGCTCGGTCCTACATTTACAGTACTCACCTTGAAATTGGTTTCTGGTTAATGAATATTATCACTTCGAAATTGTAATTACATTTCTAACGGTGTGTTCTAAATAATGATTTCGCCTTGTCGTATAGTCGGATCTACTGATAGATAGGTAGACTTGTCGAGTAATAAAGAACAACCACTCTGCTTGATATGATTAAAATAGGCTACTTACTTTGGAATACAATTCATATAAGCACATACAACAAACATTAGGTAGCCACAGGCAGGTAGGTATACCTACACATGCCTGAAATGTGTCAGAGTAACTCTACTTTCAATAGTCAGGTTTTGGTCATTGCTTGCGGATCTCACGCGATGAATCATGAGAAACACAAATAAGATAGTGTCTGTGCAGTGTTCCAGCGGGTACTGGCAGTGCTTCAGAATTAGGAATTGCAGATTACAATAGTCTTGTTTACTATCGTAATATTATTCATATAATAATTTATTTAATAGAGACATTCTTAGTACATACCTAAATACGTAAGATTCCTATTATTAAGAGACGACGTCTTTACTTTATCGTGAGAAGTTTGTAGATACCTCTGTATCTACAAACTTCAAATTACGTATTATAATAGAAATTTGACAGATTGGATTTATAGATGTTCTGGCCTCTGCCAGAACATCTATAAATCCAATCTGTCAAATTTCTTTAATAGATAATACATTTTCAACTGTAGGTAATAAATTGTAATAATGTATATATATTCAATTGAGAAAATTTGACAGTTTTGGATGGCTCGACCTGCTGGCGACCTGTACAAAATCGAATAATTTTAAAGAATATTTATTAAAGCACTTTCTATAACGTATTTAATTCATACTACTCAAAATAAGAACTTATTTTTATTATAATTTGTAGGTTTACCTTAGATTTTATTTGTGTAGTAGGTATGTTGAATACCATAGAGATATACTTAGAGTCAAAGTATGAATAAAATGTAATTTCTTGTTCACAAATTCAATACTTAAGCATATACAAAAACAAATGATTGTCTGCGAAAACATTAAAATACTTCGTGTGACACTCAGTTACCACAAAATAACCGCAGTAATGTCATTAGTGATTGTAGTTGTAATGTAACATTGCATTGGTTTACGTCTATGAATCATTGAATAAATATTAAATACTTACGAAACTTTTGTATAAGTACCTAGTTAATGCTAGTTTGCGAAAACTTCAGGTGCATGCCTATAAAACCTCAATTGCTGACTATGTCTACTGATCACACGTAAACAAATTATTATTACTTATTGCATAAAATTTTATTTTTATGCGTTATGTTTTTCTTGCCTGAGAGAATTTCTTAAAAGACGTGCGTGGAGGACATATTGTCCTAAATAACTGATTTTGAGAGCAGACCGTAGGACCGTATACCCGTTAGGATAGTAAGTATTTTACTGTCCATCACCCTACGGTGGTATTAGGTACCTACCAAGTTAGTGTTGCTCATATCAAAGCAATCAAGGGTGAACTGATTTGAATGTGTGTCAACTACAGCTGTCTAATAGTGACCTTCTTGATTTTAGATAATTACTTAAATATGAATGAAGATTATGCTTTATGAATTACAACAGAGTTAATATAATAAATGTATATTAAAACGTACATAACGTGATTTTTTTCGTAGTTATGTAAAAAGTAACTAGGTATACCGAAATATAATATGTATTTTTGTAAATAAATAACTAATTATATTAAGGTCATTCACATAGATTCATGTAAGTATTAAGGGAGAAATAAATGTAAGTAACCTGTATAAGTATAAAAAAATCAATATTAAAAAAAACTTTGGAGTCTAAGTGTTATCATAAAACTACAAGATATCAAGTTAAAACATCATTGTTTGCTTGTTTAACCATATCAACTGTGAATAATGCAATTGTCGTCAGATGTTTATTTATAGGATTGAAGTCACTATTGCTTCTTGCTGGGGAATATTACTATGAGGCATGAGCATTGAGTGATACGTGATTGACATCTAATTTACTAGTTTATAAACGTGTGTAATGATTATGGGTATAACCGCTCTGTAACCTATGTCTAGCATCAGTATTATGAAAAGTTTTCCAATGTGTTATTAAAGTCTGATGTAAGCAGGGTCGGATTAAACCATGAGGGGCTTCTAGGCAATGTGACTAGGGATTGAGACTTGTTTCAACCTTCATACAAAAAAATACTTTGTTTTCTCGGGACCCTCTATGCGACGCGGGGCTCGTAGACAGTTGCCTAGGTGAATCCGCCTGTTAAATTATCTATGTAATGGCTTCTATACTTAGTGACATAGGAGGATAGATATAATATACGATACCTGTTTTTTTATATATTTACCTACCAAATAAGGTAGCAAACAAACATACGGCCCACCTGATGGTAAGCGGTAGCTTATAGACGCTTGCAACACCAGGGGTATCACTTGCACGTTTCCGACCCTGTAAAACGAAAGAGGAATAGTTGGGTTGGCAGTATGAGGGTCAAAATCCCCCACAACGTTTCCTCACGGAGCACTGGCAACCTTGCTCACCGTAAGGAACACAAAACAGCTCAAAGCAGTATTTCACTTCGATTTTCTGAAGGCGAAGGTACTTCCTCAGTCGGGCAGCTCCAATTTCAGTGGAATTACTCCCACTATGCCCTACCGATCTTAAATTATTTATTATTTTTATAGAGAAGTCTATAGAGGCATTAATCCCCTCGAAAGACGAGACGTGGGTATAATACAGGGTGGAAGGGACATCGTCATCGCACAACGGCTTACCATGACTTCAGTACATGATTCTGGACCCCCCTGCGTTGGAATTTTTCGTCGGCTTTTTCTTAAATTTTACAACTCGCAAGTGACCTCTAAGGAAACAGCTGACCAGATGATCTTTCGAGTTTAATTTACAATGCTGTTTTTAGTGAAAAAAGTGAATTAATGACTTTTTAATTAAAATTCTTATTGGGTTAGATGGAAATAATGATTTTAACAGTATAAAGTTGAAAAAAATGAAAAAAAAACGTTAAATTTAAGAAAAAGCCGACGAAAAATTCCAACGTAGGGGCGTCCAGAATCATGTACTGAAGTCATGGTAAGCCGTTGCGCGTCGATGTCCCTTCCACCCTGTATACCTAACAACATATTATGTTGTTTATGGGAAATCTAAAGAATGTAGTTTAATTGTCATAGCTAAATATTTTTTTAAGAATGAGACAGACTTGGTTATGTATTTAATAATAGTTATTAACATTCTATGTTATACACATACGCCAGTGAACTATTTGCTTCTTTCATATTGAATGACTTATTAGATATAAAATATGATTCCAATTTAAAAATATATGATAAGAATTTATATTAACGTCATCGTTACTAGATTACTTACATCAATCACGATGGCCGCTCATATAATAGACCTTGTGTGCTATTGAAATTAGTTCTGATTTTTGCATCGTTATTTACATTGGACCTTACCTATCTACAAAATATTATTATGTACTTATGTACACACCGCATATCTAGAAAAATATCTTAATTATATCATACTTTGGCACTAAAATACTGTGAACAGACTATTTGTCAGGAAGTCCACTACGCTGACCTAATATGAATTAGCATTATGAAAAAAAAAAGTGAGAAGATTTAAAAAAATATGTCGGTAGGTTGCCCCCTCACTTGACTGTTCCTGGAGCCGAGCGTTAAATAAGGGAAAGTTGCAATTCTTGGACCGAAGTAATAATCTACATATCTACTTTATACTTTACGAGTATATTACAAATAATAATACACAGTTTTACCATTTCTGTTAACCACCTGTATAACAGATTAATAGTGAACTACTTAAAATTTTATAACACTTGTGCATGATTAATGAAAGGCTTTATAACCCTAATTTAAAACATGTTCTTAACAATCGTGCAAATCTATACTAAGTTCTCTAAATAGTGAAAATTTGACCCTCTTTAATTTTCAGGCGGATTTATTTCTACTTCTTCAATATTTTGCACACGATTTTGCGCAAAGACAGTGCGGTTTTGCTGTAATTTATATCCATATGCGTAAAATAATGCATAAATTAAAATAACTTAAGGTAACCTTACTTATTATAGTAAGCTGGTGCTTACTATTAAATTAGGATTCAGTAATATAATAAAAAGTTAAAAACGTAAGTTTTCAGTTCATTACATATAATTTTATAATACTAAGATGGTTTGGACATAAGTATAGATAGGACAAATTAAAGAAGATAGATGAAAGGAGTACATAATAGGCAAGGCAAGTATAGATTTAAGAGAGCCTCCTCTTCAGCGCACGCAATCAATTTGATGGTATTAAGTATCACCGACTCTAATATGTATAGTCTCTGAAGCCTACCCCAATGAGAGGCAGTATGTAATAAAATGAAATGAAATCATATTTATTTCTGTAAATCGATCTTTTAAAGACACTTTTACAAGTCAATGTTTTGATTTTTTATGCTAGAGGGCGCCGTATGCCCGTATGTATAGGTAACCCAACAGCAACAGGAATTCTTAATAGGTAGCAATGGTACAAGTACCTAATGTGAATATTCACAATGATAAAGGTCTGGTGAGTAGAGTAGGCCCCGCAAAGTCGCCTGATACTGAGTGCGTGTGATGATAAGATGTATGGAGGTGGACGATGTAAAAGAGAAGTACTTACGTAGGTATGCAAGATTAACACGTGGCATTCATTAGTTTCTGCCTACCAATATGGGAAAAATGCGCAAGTATTAAGTATATTCTATATTAATTATATTAAAATTGAAGGCATATAAATATTGCCTTACAAAGAACATAAAAACAATTTAAGCGCGGTTGTTCCATACGTGCATTGGCACAGATCCAACTATTCATCGCTGGATTAGGTTTATTTAACTGCACTATGATTATTTTGAACAGGATATTTGTTAAGTACCTAGGTAGTAAAAGAGCTGTAGGTATAATAACCACCATTATATCTTATGATATGCCCAAGTATTTTATAAGAACCCGTAGGTATATGTATTTACTGATCAATTCACACAAGTAAACCATATTTTAAAAGAGGATGGACATTGGACAGTGTATCGCAGAACGAACAACTCGAATTAAATATTTTTTGTGAGAGTTAATCTTGCATCCTATAAAAAAGATAAATCTACCTGAGGAGTGGCGGATTGACGATGCGGTCAACCAACGATGATGCATTTTTTTATATATTTTCATTGCGTTTTTCACTGTCCGATGATTTCTAAGTACCTAATCCTATCAGTATCGCTCAAACACATCGCATTAATATTAATTTGAGAATGTAAGGATATATTTACTTAATGAATGCAAAGACATAATTCATAATTAATTGATCAGACAACCAGCTATCGTATGTAGATGTGCAATAACCTTCGTAATCACTAGAGTTGCATACTCCGCAATTTATTTTTATTAGTTACATGCTATTAGTAATATAATACGAAGGAAATATTTATCTCGTGTAGGTATGCTTACATGGAGCCACAGCTCGGGATGAATAAAACAAGCTCTAGAGCGGGCAGGTGGAATTAGGAATTTTCCTAGGCTCGTAGTCTACCCCTCATGGTCGTGGCGAATTTCGCGGATCCCGTGAACGTGAAGGCAAATGCGGTTTTTAGTCGGTACGAGTCCTACATACCCTGCCACCTCCCCGGGTGGCGAATGATCCATGAGAATTTTCCATGCTATTTTTTTTTTTTTTTTTTTTATTCACGATAGGCCTACGCTTGATCACTAGTTCGCCTGATGTTAAGCGACACTGCGATCTACGGTGGAGCGCGCTGGCCTAGAAGAAACCGATTCACTCGAGATTTAAAAACACACAGATTATAGTTATTAGGGAAGACCCACTCAGGAAGCTCATTCCACATTTCAGCGGTACGCATGATGAAACTTGATTTAAAGCGTTTCGTTCGGGCTTTTGGGATGTCCACCATGAATCGATGACGCTTTTTCGTGCTTCTGGTCGTCCGATAGTAGAAAGGGCAAGGGGGTATAAGATCATGGAGATCTGATGCACACTCTCCGAAATGCATCCGATAAAAAACTGACAAGCTAGCGACTTTGCGGCGATGTTCCAGACTCTGGAGTTTAGCTCGGACGAGCGAGTCGTTGCCAATGAGCTTCTTGGCGCGCTTCTCAACGGATTCCAACGCCTCAAGCTGGTACTTAGCCGAACCATCCCAAAGGTGCGAACAGTACTCCATGCACGACCGAACTTGTGCTTGGTACAATATAAGCAATTGTTCCGGCGTGAAGTAACGACGCACCTTTGAGAGGATACCCAGCTTTCTGGCAGCTACCTGAGCCTTGGACTCAATATAGGAGCCGAAGTTGAGGGTTGACGTCAGAGTAACGCCCAAGAGCTCAAGCCGATCAGTTACTTGAATAGATACATCTCGGAAAGTAGGAGCCAGTAGGAATGGGCTCTTTTTGGCGGAAAACAGACACGCCTGGGTCTTTGCAGCATTAAATTTGACCAGATTGGCATCGCCCCATTCGGAGACTGCCTGAAGGGACAAATTCATGCGATCGACCATGGCCTCTCTTAGATACTTGATTTCCGGTCCACCACTCCGCGCATTGGATGAGTAGCTCTCTACAACGGTGCTGTCATCTGCGTACCCAAAGATACCGGGCTTCAACAGATCATCTATGTGAAGCAGGAAGAGTGTCGCAGAGAGCACTGACCCCTGGGGAACACCGGCATTAATATCCATTCGATCGGACGAGCAGCCATCAATGACGACTCGTATCGATCGATTCCTCAGGAAGTCTGATATCCAAGCTACGAGTTTGGTAGACAAGCCATACCATGAAAGCTTGCTAATAAGGCTATCGTGCCAGACCCTGTCGAAAGCCTTCGAGATGTCAAGAGAGACGGCGAGCGCCTCCCCGTGCCTCTCGATGGCCTCACTCCAGATATGTGTGACGTACGCTAGAAGATCCCCAGTAGACCGATTTCGGCGGAATCCGTATTGTCGGTCACTGAGGAGATCATTTGCTTCTAGGTACGCCAGGAGTCTGATGTTAAGAACACGTTCCATAGCCTTACAGAGTATGGACGTGATCGAGATAGGCCTGTAGTTAGCAGGGTCGGCACGACTACCTTTTTTGGGCACAGGTTGTACGTTAGCAAGCTTCCAAGATTTTGGCACTTGACCAGTCTCAAAAGAGAGACGAAAGAGGCGTGTCAGTACCGGAGTCAACTCAGGCGCACATGTCCTGAGAACTATGGCTGGAATACCGTCTGGTCCATTGGCTTTATTCACGTCTAGACTACGCAGCGTTTTCCGAACCTCCGATTGGCGAATGCGGTATTCTGGCATAACCATCGTGGTACCAGATGAAGTTGGAGGTATCGCGCTACCGGTGTCCAGACGTGAAGCTTCCGCAAACAGAGAGGCAAACAAGTTGGCCTTCTCTTCTGCAGTATGTGCCAGGGACCCATCAGGTTGCAGCAGTGGAGGAAGTGAGGGGCGGCAGAAGTTCGCTTCGACTGATTTAGCTAGGGACCAAAAAGCTTTACTACCCGCTGGGTATGAAGCCAGTTTGTTCCCTATTCGACTAATGTGATCAAAGCGAGCCCTTCGAAGGACCTGCTTACAAGACTTTTTTTGCTATAAAAAAAATAACAAAAAAAGGCTCGTAATCTACGTATAAATAGGTAGTGTATGTATTATTCTATTAAGTAAATTAAACTTATATAAATATTATATTATTTGAATTATATTGTTATTTTATTTTATTTTATTTATTTATTAAGGTTTACCAACAATTGATTACATTAAAATAAACACCAAATACATTTAAGACTAAAAACAATAACGTAACAATTACTTAAAGATAAACACCGCATATGCAACAAAAATAAAAGAGTTTTGAGAATTGTAGTTAATAAATATTTTATAAATATTTTGGGACTATTTACACAGCACCATGTATTCCCAAACTAAGCTGAGCTTGTACTATGGGTACTAGATAATGGTTATAATACTTATATGTTCTGTATAGTTTTTTTTATAATACATAAGAAACACCCAGACAAACACAACCGCTTATATTTTAACCACACAAATATTTGTGTCCTGTAGGAATCGAACCCACGACACCATGATCAGCAGTCCGAAACTCGAACCACTAGACCACAGACGTCAAGATATTTTTCATTAAATTCGAAGTTCGAATGCAAATTGTATGTACCTACATCGATAAAGTTTAAAAGATAGACCACATACTGTTTCCAAACATTTAAATTCTTTGGCTCAATAAGTAATACCACTCGAGACGTTTTATAATTATACACCACGGTTTAATTAAAGCTACAAAACAGCACAGTCATTCAAACGTTCAAGAATAAAATAAACACGAAACAAAACATTTTGTATTTAGTCCAACTAGAGCACGAGAGACAATAATACTTACAAGATTCCATTACTTCATTCCTTACTAACAAATGAATAGGTACTTGTATAAATTGCTAATTTTCAATTGTTACGTAGGTACCTACGTATCGCATTGCGAAATTAACAAAACAGGTTTCTTAGACAATTAAATTTCTAGTGTCTATGAGTACCGCATGGCATGCAAGCTATGCCGAAAGATTGTGGTCATTTAACAAGTAATACTTATTATATTACTTTTCTATGTAAAAAGAAAGCCTGAATACAAAAAGGTATGATATACCCGGGACTTCGTCCGCGTGGAAGAGATTGTAATTCTCAATTTTTTTACAAATTATACCCTACATGTTATTCTGATGAATAAATAATAATACTGTAAAGTTTCATCAAAATCCGTTCAGTAGTTTTAGCGTGAAAGAGTAACTAATATACACACTCACAAACTTTCGCCTTTATAATATTAGTGTGATATTATTTTGACGACTGAACTAATCAATAAATATCTGAATGTCACAAGGAGGTTATGGTTGACCTTTTTATCAACATAATTATGTACCTAGTAGGTATAATATCGTCATACATAATAATATTATTATGTATGACATATTGCATTCGAATTTATCATATTATGATAAATTCGAATGCAATACACGTGTGTAGGGTTGCCGACATTTCTTCAGAGGAATAAAATATGTATTTTTCAGACGAAGCTATAAAAAAATATAGTACACTTCAAAATAAAATAGTATTTTATGAAAAACGTAAAAAGTAGACGAAGATAATTTGTGAATTATTTATTTTTATAAAAACTATATTTATTTGCACTTCTTAAATTTTAAAGTACGCAGACCCGAAATACAGTACAATACTATATACAATGTATTAATAGTACAATTGGCAACCCTACACGTGTGTAAGGTGGGTCGTGCTAAATTGTATCTCGTTCCAGAATACTTATGGTGCATTGCAGTTAGTAAAGTATGCGAAAAGTAAATAAGAACTACGAGTATACCTACTACTATAGGTACTTAATATAGTTATTATGTCAATATAAAAATATGGTATACTGTAGAGCCATTGCAGTAGTTTTATAAGAATGAGGCGTCAAACTGTTTGATCATAAATGATATTTATTTTTGCAGATAGATCTTTTAATGACACTTTGACAAGTCAATGTTTTAAATTTTTTTAAGCTGACGACCTCTGAGAAGAAACACCGAAACAAACTCGGAGAATCATAGTCTCTTTTAAAGTCCAGACATAGGATATTAGCAAACATGTGAGTGTTACAATTCCGGCCAATGTCTGAAATGCCCTTTTGAAGAAAGAGCTATAGCGGCTTTGAGTAGACCAGTCCAGTTTACAAATTAAATCAAACTTTTTCGAGTAGAATAAGTATCAGAATTTTATTCAGATATTAGGGAGGTACAACGTTTAACGTTCTTCACACTTCAGAATATAGGTAAACAGTAATCATTTTATATTCTAGACAGACTACATCCTTAATAATCTGCGAAAGTAAGTCCGTCTGTTACGCTTTCACGACTAAACCGTTGAAACGATTTTGATGAAATTTAGTACAGACATAGATTAGACCTTGGAGAAGGAGATACGGTATCTTTTGTTTCAAAAACCCTTTGGGATTCGGTGAAACCGCGAGCAGCAGCTAGTATTTATAATGTCGGTGTGTTTTAATCATAAAGGATTTTATTATTCCGTCGTGTCGTTGAGAGCCAGAGGCCATCAGTGTTTCTTCCTTTCTTTCAGAGCCCCGAAAAGTACTTAATTACTTAGGTACTTACTTGACTGTCGTGTTCCATCTTAGACTTAGACTCTGTTTCTGCTTTCCATTAAACAAGACTAGTGTCACGCATTCAAACAGAAGATAAAAAGATGCTAGGATTCCCCTATAAAGGATTCCCATACTATAATAATAATGTGACAAAAATACGTGTAAGTAATTAAAAATATTGTGTGAAGAATATAAGTGTGAAGTAGTGTATTTAATGAGTGATTAAACGAACTTACCTGTAAGTGAAGTTCGATCATCATTATATGAAGACACTGTCCTTCAATGATCACCATGTAGTCCCCTCGTTTTCATGGAACCGACGCACGATATTCAAAGATTTTTTAGAAAATATTTCTGCTGAAAAGACTAAACGCCCTGTCTCCGGCTCCATCAGTTGTCAACTGTAACTGTCATTCTTTTTAAAGCCACACATTTTTCACAATTTTGTTCTGGGTAAAAAGAAAGAATTCTTTCGAATGGGTGTGGGTGGGCTCCCGTGATCATTGAAGGACAGTGTCTTCATATAATGATGATCGAACTTCACTTACAGGTAAGTTCGTTTAATCACTCATTATACTTCAGACGTCCTTCAATGATCACCATGTAGATGTTTAAAGCTTCATCAAAATTGTAACAAATGTGTAAAATTAAAGAAACATCCTGTACATTTATATAGTTTCTTTACTTTTAATTATTGAATGTTGAACTATATTTCAGTTTATGTTGGAATACAAATTTCGTTATATAAGTACTTAATTATATTGCACTTTATTATATTTATTGTAACACCATGTATACCATGGTTTATGCAAATAAATATATTATTATTGATAATTATTTCATTTTTATCCATACCTCAATGCACATTGTGGCACACAAGGCAGTACCAGTGCCGCGAGGCACTCTCCATCAGTCAACCCTCAGATCAAAAGGAAATCAACCAAATTAGATTAATATTATCATAATAATTTAAACATTTAAGTTTTAATATTCTTAATCTTAATTATAACCATCCTTATAATAATAGAGCTCCAATGCGTTACTTGAACCTGTACTGTGCTGAATAACCTTTGTGAAAGAGATAAATAAATACCTTTATTATTATGACATATTGTAATATGAAGTGAAAGGTTTTATATCCTCCAATGAGTAGGTACTGCTCATGTAGTGTTAAGAGTAAATTATTTAGAATTGTTATAGGTTGTAAGGTCTATCTTACAGTAGGTAATTATGCACATGCACATAAGCACTTCGTCATTAATTATATACTGTCTAGTTGAGACTGAAGTAGATGCGTGTCTAATACCTGTACTTACCTACATAAATGTATTTATGTACTGAATAAGTTGAATGAATATTTGTGAATAAATATTTCCATTTATTATTAATAGGAAATAGGTAATTAAAGACCAGGTACTCTTACGTGTCCTTTATCTGTCTACTGATTGTTATTGTTGTAGGCCTTCTATTTGCTGTGGGCTTTTTTAAGCTATACAGATTTCAATATTATCTCTATGGACCTCTGCTCTATGTGTCTAGACGTGCCATAGAAGGACAAATTTTAAGGTTGTTTTGTAAAGATAAGAGAATTAAGTTGGGTTGTTATCAGCTGGTAGCATTTATTTTGATACTATCAGGTGTTGTGGTCTGTAGTTATCTTAACTGAATTTTAGCATTTTGCCTGACAAATGTTATACTGAAGTATACTTATTAGATATTGATATATAATAATGAGATAGGTTCATAGTTGAATTTTATGAACAGAAAATCTAATCTCTATTAAGGTTAGTCTTTTTGGCTAATTATTCTACATTATATTTTTATAAAAATAGCTTTTTCTAAAAATATAATAAGGTTGGTTTCGTTTCTAATGAACATAATGAAGAAGTATTAGATAAGTCAACCCACAGTCTCAAAGATAACTAACTATTATAGTATTTATATTATAACGTCTTGGATGTATAAATAAGTACTTATGTAATTAGACACTACACAACCTATCTGTATTGTGGGTACTGTAGGATGAACCTTGATTACTTATATATTGTCGTAGAAATATATAAAAAATTTTGCACTATGGCTATTGATAAAGGAAAACAAATATGTTTTAATTTCACTCATGTTAAGCAGTACCTAACTATTAATTGGGATTGTTTTAATTCAATGATGGAAGCCATTATAATAAGTATCTGTAAGTACAGATAGCTCTTCCTTGTCTGGTAAGATAATGATCCCCAGACTATAATCTCCTAGTTGCAGGCTCTTTCTGAATATGAATGGTTATTTCTCTGTTGAACAATCAAAAGATGTGAGACAACCATTGACATATAAGTGTTGGGAACCTTAGGTTGAGCAACCCATGTGGCACTATTGTGATAGGCTCAGCTTCATCCTAACCTTGTTTGAAAGTTTTAAGAATTAAAGAATAATGGTGGAAATGCCTAGAAAAGAGAATTGACCCTTTTGCAAAAGTTTAAATACTTATGTACTTTGTGCTTATGTCAAGCAATATATTCTTTCTTTCATTAATAGACTTGACACTAATAGATTATTCCAGGGTATTTATTATAATAATTTTATACCAATTGTCTGCACCTATGTCAATGTCAGGCCCCTTCCAATTTATATTATATCATAATTTAATTAGATTTGATGTTGTCTTATTTATGTGAATGTGATATGATTATCTTTTAGAGGTAATAAGAAGCAAATAACCAATTACTTATATTTTTACTCCACTAGATACCATAGGTATCTATTAGTGAAGAAAGTGAGAGAAGTGAACACCACTCACTGTGCATAGGTACCAATATAATTATTAGATAACAGTACCTAGTATTGTTATCAAAATTGAAGTAATAATATGACAACACATATTTACAGTTTCAGTTTTGTTTTCTATTATTTTCAAGGATTGCAGTTTTCAACTTTGTATGGGTATATACTAACATTTGTTTTGTGTAATTAACTGCATATCTAATTTAGTAGATAAGGATGCATCAAATGATCTCTATTCAATATAACATTGTTTGAATAGTGATATGTACAGTTGTGTGTACCAATGCATATTGGTTTTTTATCATTTAAAATCCTAGGTATGAGCGAGTCAGATGTCTTACTATCATAATTTACTATAACATGATAGTATTTATAAACAATCTTTAAAGACATCTTACCTATACCAAACATGATGGTTAGTATAAATTCTTATTAAATATAAGTGTGATCCTAATTTATTTCCTCGGTTTAGGTACCTATGTTTTATTTTGGTTATCCTTTTAATTGAATAATGTGTAAGTAATGAATTATCCAAGTTGATTGATTTTTAGGTCCAGGATCAAAGTACTTAATAACAACTACTTTCAGAATTTTAGTGAACACAATGGTTCTATAAATTCTCCAATATCAAACTATTACATTAATATGATGAACTAAGGTATTTCTTATGTCTTTGATTTATATCACAAAACAGATATCCTTTAGGTGTACTTATGTAAAATGACAGTTTCTGGTTATGATACTTGAAACTACAATCTTCTAGCAATTTAAAGTTCTGATCAATATTAAATAAAATTAATCATTACTTTTGCATAAGTTAATAGTAATTTGTCCTGCTTAGTACAAAGGCTAAGGTCTAATAGATCCTTATCTTTGTAATATTCAGTAACATCAACCAATTTTGTTCAGTTTGTTAAGATTTCCTCCTGTTTTGTGAAACAGGTATCGGATGGTCATAAAACTTTACTGTTTGTTGAAACAAAAAGTGCAAATCCTTTGATCACTGGGGCGAATGTTATCCAGAGGGTCTTGGGTAATTCTCTAATAATTGTTATAAAAGAAAACTTTAATTTTAAAACTTTACCCGGTATGTCTGTGATAACACAGATCACTGTGGAACTCTCTGGCAATATGCTGGTGATACTGTAACTACTTCCTGGCCATGTGTACTTGCCTCCTGCTACTGCTTTAGCTCTCTTCTGAGATGTCATTATGATGTACCTGCTATGGCTCTATTTAGTATGAGGTTTGGTAGATATTTGCTCACATCCTTACTGAGGTGGACTTGTCCGGGTAAAAGGTTGTGAGCCTTTTGATTGAGTTATCCATAGGTTGTTTAACCTGCTAGCTTCTTTCTTGAGGCTTTACATTTCAGTGACATATAATCTGTTAGTACATAATTTAAATTATTTTGGTTATGCCTCTGTTTTAACACAGAAAATAGCTGCTTTGACGTGGATTTGCGGAAAGCAGACTGCTATACCATACCATACCATGCCTCCGTTTACACCGTTTTGGATGCATGTGCAATCCCAGGAGTGGTTAGCTGGCATCAATGCTAAAAATCCCACCCTGTTGGATTTGGTACATTCAGCTAGCAAGCAGCATTAATTTTAAGGATAAATTATTATTAGTTGAGAGTGATTATTGTATAGTATTATAATCAATGGTAAAGGATGTGTTTTCATTCTTTGTAAGGCAACCACACACAGTCACAGTGCATTTTTTCAATTGTGTTTTACAAGAACACTTAGGAAATCCGTCCATTATTTTAACATTATCTGAAAAAAAAATCTGTAATTTACATACCTCGTGATCCTTGGTCTGGTGTATCCTCCTCGCCCCCCCCCCCCCTCCTCCTTTTCAATATCACAAATAGAACACTTCTTGTTAGTATATTGTGCATCTTGTTGCATCAAAACTTCGCCCCTAAGGCGACTGCCATTGAGAGGTCCCCCAGTACCAGTTCTAGGCAGTAAGCATCGCGCTGAATGACCCCCCAGTGACATTTCTAGGCGTGCATGGCCATTAAACGATCTCACAGTATCGATCTTAGGCCTTGTTCGTGTATTGTGAGTGAATGGCGACAGTGTCGCATATTCCAGGTAGGAGGTAGGTAAACGACGCCGTGAATGACCTCACAGTGACAATCCTTGGCGTGTTAATGTCATCGACCAACCCCACAGTGATGGTTCTAGACGTACCTAATAAGACATGTTCCAGGTATGAGGTAGATAAACGACGCCGTGAATGACCTCACAGTGACAATCCTTGGCGTGTTAACGTCATCGACCAACCCCACAGTGATGGTTCTAGACGTACATAATAAGACTATTGAACAATCTTAGGTCTTATGTTGGGAGGGAGGCCGACCATGTTGACAGCGATTTCTTTTACGTCGTCGTATTGGTTTTTCATCTTGCATAATTTCTTCCATATGCACTCCTCACTATCACTGCATTTCAGCATGTTTATTTTAGTATAATATTAACGTAAAAACACTTTTTAAACGAAAAGAAAAGATTTTACGTTGTGCGTCATTTACACGAAAAAAAGGAATGACAGTTACAGTTGACAACTGATGGAGCCGGAGACAGGGCGTTTAGTCTTTTCAGCAGAAATATTTTCTAAAAAATCTTTGAATATCGTGCGTCGGTTCCATGAAAACGAGGGGACTACATGGTGATCATTGAAGGACGTCTGAAGTATAATAGAAGCTATTGCAAATCTGAAACAAGAAATATGTTTCGTTTCGTAGTGACGTGTCCGATGTTATTGACCCACTTTAATGTTTAAATTAGTATTGGTTTACGCAGATCATTAAAAAAAATTCTTTATCGAGCCGATTTCATATTTACTAATCGATAAGTACTGCTTCATCTCATCTTCAACCCCACATATACGATACCACTGCTGGGCACGAATCTCCTCTCAGAATGAGAGAGATTAGGCTATTGTCCACCTCGCTGGCCTAATGGTGGTTGGTAGACTTCACAATCCGTCGAGAAAATCTCTCAGAAATGCACCTATAAGTAGAGATAAAAATCCCTATTAGCATATCCAGGATTCGATTCCCAAGTCGAGCAATTATTGGGTTTCGGTTCGGAGTTTGTATTTGAAGACAAAGACTTCTTTGTGGAAGTATACGGGGAGGCTTTAGTTCAGCAGTGGACCTACTGTGGCCGATATGATGGTGATGACGAATGGCAATAGACTCGCCGCCTATTACATGGGATCCAAACATACCGGCGAACCGTGGGCACATCAATGTAAATAAATATAAATATTCTTGGTCAATTTTACACAGCACCATCTAGTCCCAAACTAAGCAGAGTTTGTACTAAGTTATGGGTATTAGACAATGGATATAAATAGGTACTTGTTGCAAATAAATACTTATAATACATAAGAAACACCCAGACAACACACAAACACTTATGTTCATCACATAAACGCGAACCACTAGACCGCAGACGTCGTCAAATGTACTTTTGCCTAACCCTACTAGGAATAATATAGGCATCATGGGCCATGGTATGTAAAATTTGTGTTGCTGTTGTGTTTTCCACACAACAGTCTTCGTGGGTCGTCTGCCACCTGGGGAAACGCCAAACTTGCCTTCCCTTCCCTATAGTCACGGCCATGGCATTCGTGAGATCGTCACATCCATCCCTGAGTGACATAGGATGTTTCATTGCGATCACGTCCACCAAAATGAAGTTACAGACGGAAACTAGTATAGTTATATGAGTCAATATGTCCTACAGGTGACCAAGAGAACTTAAGGTTTATTATTTTAATTATATCTCTAAGTATAGTTATGCCGTTGAAGGTGGTAATTACAACATATTTAAACACGTTAGTAAACAACGCGAGGTAATATCTTAGATTAAGTATAGAGTGCCATTGTTGTATCGTGTTATGGAATGCATTTAACACATAAGATAAAGAGGCTAAGGTGAATCATTCGTCCAACAGAAGTGTGATAAAACATCTTTAGTGTGTAAAAGTGGGTCGTGCCCCGTTGTTCACTTAGGATAGTTAGAGCAATACTCAGCGCGTTAATTTTCTCTCTACCTATGAAGGTCATAGCCTTGACGGGTATAGGGAGCACTAGTAACAAGGTACCTACATATATATCAAACCGTTATGTTACGCTTACATAACTTATGTCAAATACCTAATACATTTCTGTTGACCTACGATTGGTAGATGGTGGTTTAGCGTATTACGTAACCAATTACAGTAGGGTACGGTCAGCAAAGAAAGTCGCTGAACACAGCTTAATTTTGAAAACATGACAGCTCCAAAACTTGTCAAGAGATTTTATAAATTAATTAATGATCATCTATGCAATGATTTTGCACAACCTTCACAGGTCAGTAACTTCATATTAACAATCGTATTGCAACATGTTCAGCGACATTCGTTGCTGACTGTACCTACGTATAACTCCAGCCCCATTTGGTCAAAACTAGATACTTATAAATGATAAATTTAAAAAAAACTATAGATATTAATTACTAAACTATAAAAAACAAACACCAACAATTACTGCACGTTTGGCGTAGTGGTTAATGGTGCATCCACACCGCAGTTACTTTTAGTGGAGCAACGTTTTCTAGTGTTAGTGTGCACATCAAAATAGTGCAATAGTGAGGTGCAATCTATGCGTTATTAGTATGATTGTTGATCTTTGTATGCTAATCTTGTATTCCTAGTGTACCTATGTATAATTAACCTTAGACCTTAGACTAATACCTACCTTACCAAGGTGTTTCGTTCACTTATTTATGTGCCTAGGTTAATACTAATCACTTTTTAAGTTTCCACTCAAAAACAATTGCAAACAAAAACCTGTTGCCGTCTAGACTTCTTGTTTTTGCAGGTAACGAGTATTAGGTTTAGTTTATATTGAGTTAATTATATACGTTGTGAAGTTCAATGCGCAAGTGCAGCATTAATCGCAAAATAATAAAATTCCATGGGCACAAATACTACCTGTTTTTTTGTAATACCTACAATATCTTTGCTAATTATGCTCATAAAACTCGGAAACTTATAAAAGCAATTAGTATATTATTCCCGATAAATACTTTCGTCAATTATTTTTGAAAAAAATAGGTTGAGCCTAGGAGTTGGTATGGTTGGCTTGAGTTAATAGTTTTTTCGACAATATTACTTAGGTACTGAAAAATAGTACCTAGATTCAAATTATGGATAACCGATGTACAGGTGGCTGTTTAGGTAAGAAACTGCTTCTGCTAGAAATGAATGCTACTAAAAGATGAAATATTACTACTTGGTACAGCTACATGGAATCATCAAACCGCATACGCATAGGGTTTCGCCAGAGTTCAAGTGCGGGTCGTGTAAATCTTGCTTTATCTTAGCGACCGAGGAGATTTAATGTCAAACAGACTGTGTCTCTCTGTTTACAACGTAACTGAGATATCAAACGAATGACTGTTTATCAAGTTAAATACTAACAATCTCCGACTGGGTCGAGGTGATTTAACGTAATAGGTATATGCATAAAACTGTTTTATTATTTTGTTTAGGTAGGCAGAATGAGAAGCTGATTTACAATCTATTGTGTTTTGTATTTAAGTATTATTTAACGTATATCTTCCCAACATTGGGTAAAGTTGGCTCATGAATGATGATGATGATTGATGATCCATTATCAAAGCACTGACACAACGTGATGTCACGATTCCAAATACCTACTTATGTGTTTTTAAGGTGGGAAGACTCTTTTGCTGGAGTTTGTCAGGAATGGTAGGTACCTATCAGCACATTGCAAAATATTCTGCCGCTGAGCAATATGTGCTAACATTATTGTGTTACGGGTTGAAGGGTAATGTAGCCACTGATTTACTGGGCAAATGAGGCTGAAACAACCATAAGATCTCAAGATGAAAACACGTTAGTGATACTACCGGTTTGCTGGCGTCTATCGGCTGCTTAGGTACTGTCAAGCGGCCCTTATGGATGTCTGTCATTATAATAATTACATTTTAAAAAAATATGCATTTTTCAATAAGATCATCATCATCATCAACCCATATACTGTCCCACTGCTGGGCACGGGTCTAAGAATATTATAAAATTATATTTTACTAGTTTTCCGCCCGCGGCTTCGTCCGCGTCGAATTCGGTTATATCGCGTTTCCAAGAGAACTTTTCAAAAGTCCGAGATAAAAACTATCCTATGTTCTTTCTCAAGGTCAACTCTATCTTTGTACCAAATTTCATTAAAATCAGTTCAGTGATTTAGACGTGAAAGCGTAACAGACAGACAGAG
Organism: Acronicta alni; assembly: GCA_964056405.1. Classification (NCBI taxonomy): domain Eukaryota; kingdom Metazoa; phylum Arthropoda; class Insecta; order Lepidoptera; family Noctuidae; genus Acronicta; species Acronicta alni. The sequence goes on from OZ043914.1 coordinate 10,675,451, forward strand.
TTACTTTCGCATTTATAATATTAATATATAATATTATATATAATATATATATATATAGTAGGGATAATGGACATAGCTGGCTCGCGTAAAGATCGCGTATGGAGACCCAGGTTAATACCTACTAAGAGAAACGTAAGGAATTAAGCTTATCTTGTCAGAAAGGCAATATAAGTCTAGCTTAGTTCGATGAATAAATGATTTATTCTGGGGAGTCTGCCACCCGATCAGATAAAGGTCCCACCCAATAGGCGGCCTTAGCAGTGATAGCCTAGCGGTATGACCATTGGACTGCCAAGTCGAAGGTCTCGAGTTCGAACCCAAGGCACGCACCTTTGACTTTTCGAATTCATGTGCGTATTAATAATTATCACTCGCTTAAACGGTGAAGGAAAACATCGTGAGGAAACCTGCATGCCTTAGAGATTTTTCTCGACGGTTTGTGAAGTCTGCCAACCCGCACTAGGCCAGCGTGGTGGACTACAGCCTAATCTCTCTCAATATGAGAGGAGACTCGTGCCCAGCAGTGGGACAGTATATGGGTTGATGATGAATAGGCGGCCTTTGGGTAGGAAGAGAGGAGATACCTCGGCCTTTGATGCTTGGTTGTTGTACCAGACCACCGCCTGGTGGTGGTGATGTCCCATATGTGAACGTGGTGGTGTCCCATATGACTATAGGGGAAAGGTAAATGCGGTTTTAAACACCGCATTTTCTCCGTCTGACATACCCTGCCACCTCCTCATGTCGCCGATGACCCACAGGATTTCGCGCATCCCAAAAAAGGTCCTTACAGCCAACATTTTCGCCGAAACCAAAAGTCAAAACAAAAACTCACAAGAAACTTTTACTTTTCTCGACTTTGCATACGTTATCGTGTTCTGATATAGCACAATGGTCCAAGCCGGTGGGCGTACGTTGGCCACTCATTCGTCCGTCACGGCACAATTGTGACCGATCAAGTGGAATCAAGTGCACTAAACTTCCATTACCTTTGTCAGTGTTGCGCCTACAGACATCCGCTGACAGCATTGTGAGAACTTCTGCCATAATAACCTTTAACTACCGCTGTTTAATGCTTCTTTGACAACTAATATAGAAGATGCGGGTTTCCATGTTCATAGTATATATTCAAAAGGACCGGGGGAAAGGAAAAGAAGAATCGTCTTGTAGATATTGAAGTTATCCATTGCGTTTACTATTATCAGTAGATACTTGTACGACAGTCATACCTATCTAGTTTTCTGTATGTACTTAATTAATTATTTTCTACTTCCAGGGCCCTGCGATCTTTTATGAAAAAGGGGAAAAAAGGGCAACAAGCATCTTCGGAAAAGTCCAGCACCAATCAATTAAATGGAGACACTTCACCAATCATTTACAGGAGAGCATTGCAATGTAAGAACAGAACGTACCGACAGTAAAATTAGAAAGCTATTAATAGCGATGACACGATTGGAGCAGCGGCTGACCAGTCGGCTTCTGTGACACGGGTTGTGGGTTCAATCCCCACACGGAACAAATATTTGTATGACCTATAGGTAGTTGTTCCGGGTCTGGGTGTTTGTGTATATATGATTTTGTGTTTGTTTACGCACCCACGATACAGGAGAAAATCCTAGTGTGGTTAAACGTATAACGTTTAAAAATAATTAGACCCAAAAAAAACCCTTACCGGAGAGTTGACAGTCACAATATTATTATATTTTTTTTGCATAAAGAAACGATATTACAACAACTACCTACCGAAACTTACCTAATATTAGCGTTGTGGACCACTCTACAGACTCTACAGCGTCGCGCAGCACAGTGGGGTCTCCAGAGAGAACTGACCGATACGTGTATGGCGGCTCCATCACCCCGCTGCCTCGCTCTCGGTTTCAAGAGCGCCTGCGCAGCACCAGCCATCATGAGGTCCAATCACTAAGGTAATAGTCTTTGCCAAAACCAAGAATTACTAATAAGTACTCTTGTATGTACGAATAGTCTGACAACATAACATACTACCAAGCCTGTATACCCGAAGGGTTAACCAGGGGTGTAGTTTAAGGTATTTTTAAGTCCCAAGTAATAAGGCCTATCATTAAACGGAAACAAATTCAAGTAAGTATGCTTGGGGTTTCAGCACTACTGACAACATCTAATTATAAAAAACCTCAATACTGTGGCAATACATGTACATTTTCTTTTTTTGTTTTAGGTTATATATGTATAAGTAGGTAACTACTAGGTACATACAGGGCCGTTATGTATTGCCACATATTGCTATCAAATGTAGGTAAACTTTGGGGTGATAAAACAAATATGAATCATGGGCTCTTCTTGTTTCTATGATCCAACCGTACCTATTTGAAGACTAAGAAAAGTCTGTAGGTGTAGGTGTAACCTATCATATACCTACGTCTACAAATATTGTTGTGACCTTCTAAGAAATTGGGTGTCTGACTTAGCCTTATGGAATAAAGCGCATAAGAATTTCAAAGTACTCGTTAAGGATAATCTAATCTTGTTTTCTTTAGCACTTGTTAGTAACTATATGCAGCTAACAGTACCTATACTGTTAGAGTGTGATTCTGTAAACACCAAGAGTTACGTAAGAGTACCAATCTATGGTGGAGTACCTCTCCTTTTTTAGGACTTTTCAAACGATTTCAAACGATTTTTTTTAAATACCTGTACAGGCATTTCAAAAAAGTTTCTCTTTATTTAATGTATCCACTCAAAACTAAAATATATTGGAATCTTTCGAATGAATTGAAAACTTCCACAGATTTAGGTACCTGTAGAAATTCTGATACTTCATTGTAGGTACGTAAATGCAATATGTTGGCCGTAAAGGACAGTAAGGTCAACAAATAAAAGATTTAGTTTAAAGAGATGAAAGGATATATTTGGCACTTAAGTGGCCACTGAGCGCGTTTGGTGGAGCCCGTGTCTTTTCCCGATACGGTCAGATCGTGAACTAGCTTATGGCGCGGCGGGTTAGCCACGTATCATAAAGGAATTGCTGATATTTAATTGTACGGCTGCACCGTACACAATATAGGTAAATTTAAAAACCTTGTCATGTATTTTCGTATATTTACAGTGCAACCCCTCGCATGGCCCGCAGCGAAGTGTCAGGGTCTCGTCTGAGTGTGGAGAGTACAAACCCATTCGATGAGGACCCTGTCCCACCCGTCCGCGCCTCTCGACGCAAGAAAAAAGGCAAGGCACCTTTACCGCCGGGACCGATCATCACTACTCCCGATACAGCCGATCCTGCGGTAAGGTTCCCTAACGTACGAAAAAGACAAAGAGAACAGTGCTTCACTTTAACACCTATAATGAGAACGTCATATTACTTATAAAATCTTTTCGTTGCGACTTGCCGGGTGGTCAACAAGCACACATGGGTTCCGTTTCAGAGTGGCTTTACATTAGAATGAACTTTCTCATCTTTGGAATTCAGAAGGTAATGGATACATACCTGTATAATGTGTAAACTAGACATAATTGTTCATCCTCCATTATGATTCTATCAAAGCGTTTAGTCATTAATTTAAATTGAATTAATTTGGTTTTGTCAAAATCAGGAGACGTCCTGCGAGTCACCCCAACAATAGACCTACATACACACAAATTGGTGAATAATTTAATGTTGTCACAAGATTTGTATACTTGTTTCAAGATTATATCATAATCTAATCGCGGAGAAGAATCCACTTGCACTTTGCTATCAGCTCACATTGCACTCGCGTAACAGGGGTAAAAGGCTAACATGGGAAATAACTCCTTATATTCCACTGCTGAATGTTGTACGTACCCTGTCTACACACTGCGCTAACATTTTTAGGGAAACTTTGGGAAATGCTACATCAGTTTATGTGAGCATATTTGAATTATTGTGGCATATTCCCACAATAATTTATAGTTACATTATGTACTTAATTAGTTGTGCCGTGCTTAGAACATAACAATGTATGGTTATGGTTTGTATTTTTTTTTATTCATAGTTTATTCTTACAGGTTTCCGGTGTTACTTCAGAACTGCAAATAAGCGAAAACGAAGAAAACAAGAAATTAAAGAACACAGAAGGAGATTTAGAATTAGAAGATATGAACTTGAATATTGAGCTAAAAATAGTTGAAGATGAAGATGTTAAAGATAAGAATATAGAGGCAACTAAAGCTGAACAGACAACTCCTAATACTACTATTACTAATGAAGTGGTTGGCAACTCAGTAACCATAACTACAGCTCAAAAATTAGATACCGAAAACCAAACGAACAATACGGAATCGAATGACAACGAAGTAACGATCAGAAACAGTTCATCAGAAGAAGATATTCTGTCGTCATCCGCATTCCATAAAATAGACATTGTAAAATACAGACGCAATTCAAGCGTTAATGAAGATGACATACGATTAAGACGGGGCAATTTAGAAGATTTCCATTCGTTATCAAATAAAAGAAGTAAGAGCCTCACCAATGCGTTAGACACGACGTACAACACATACGACATTAACTTGAATGAGCACACAATGAATAGCGACAATAACGGAAATGATGAGCCGCAGAGGGTCGTGTGTAAACTGTACGACGACCATTCGAAAAAGAGTGTTGAAACAATTTCAAGCACCGAAAAAGATTTTCTAGAAATAGACAGAGCTACTAGAGAGCTCGAAAGGGAAATCAATAAACTCAATTCCGCCTTAAACGAAGACGACCTTCCTAGTGTGGAAACACGTCTGTCGGTGTCAGAAATTAAAAGACGGTTTGATAAGAATGATACTTCGTCACCAAATCCAATACCAAAGCCTAGGAGGAGTCACTATGGTGGTGGCTCTAGCACCCCTTGAATGTTAACTCTTAATAACGATGGCTGTTTATAGAGAAAATAATTATTACATACATTATTACTTATGCAAGTCACGCAATTCGTTGTACAGAGTTCGGTAAACAAAAAAGCAATGTATTTCTTCCGCATGCCGAATATAAACCATACACATTAAAATATTCATTTGTGACTAATAAATAAGAAAACGCCATCAAGCGCACAATAGTAAAAATAATAAGTATAATGTGTTGTGTTGTAACATGTGATTTTTAGGTATAATCGTGGTTTAGATGTAATCGGATCTCAAGCATTTATTATGGGGATTGCAACATGCGCCTATCAAGTTTCTTAATATAATGCTTAATCAAAATACTAGTGCCTTTTAGAGTCTTACTAATAAATCTTGTAAAAGCTGTGTAAGTGTGTATGGTTTACACATTATTTAGTCTCTCGTCGACTGTCATTTAGTATAGAAGAAGCTCAAACAACGTTTATTAGTAAGAGGATGGTAATAATCCCTGATATAAAATAATACGTAAATGACAGCGTAATCAAGAACATCGTTTTGCCATAAAATATTTTAAATATTCAGCGGCGTAGCATAATTTTCTTGTGATAAATATTTTATTTTATTGAATGTATGCTTTAGTAGTATCATTATAATCACCACGTGAGTAAACGGTCAATGGTATGTTCTTTCAAGCATATTGATTGCAAAGAAGCTAGATATTTAAACACGGCTCGCTTAACGTTTCAATGCCCATAAACAAATAAAGTCATAAACTGTGTAATACTAAAATAGTTCAGAAATACCTAATTGTTGTGTCATTCTATAATTTAGCATAACATTGTTTGTTTCTATCAATTTATTGTAAAAAAAAATTGATAGGAATGGAATAAGACTTTAAATATTTGATTTTTTACTATGATTATCATTATCATTATGATAACTTGAGGCTGTACCACGTTATTGCGATGGTTTTGCGATTGAGAAAGGGATGTCGCTCCACACATTAATTAGCGCCATCCCTATCTCACAACCTAACGTCGTGGTACGGCCTTTCAAGTCTCAATATATTTGGTATCAGTGCAGGATGTCCTTATGGAATTGATGTAAAACCGTACTTAAGAGCGATGCCATTGACAAGTTTCTTATAACTACATAGACAATATAGATAGATGTACAGTAAGTGATATAGTGCACTATGTTGTGTGTGAAAGATTCCTAATAATTATTTATACAAATGTTCATTGGGATTAGATTTATTTGTTAGTTCAGTCATTGTTGTTTAATAAATTATTATTCTATTGATATTTTGGAGTTTATATGACCTCTATTTTGTAAATAGATACTTATTTAATATTAGAGGCAGGTATGATGTTGAAAATTTTAGAATACAATGTGATTACCTTCTTTATTGTACCCAGAAGAGGGCAGGACAGATCCTGCTCCTCATAACCTATCCTATCACCACTGGGCTCTTCCTGCTTCTGTATATTTGCTGATCTATAACCTATGGTATAACCCAATTAAGTAAAATCTGGGTATGCACGCTACCTGAATAACGTATGTAAAGGAATATGATTAAAACATCTAAATACAAGTAGTAAAAATAATTATGTATATCAGTACATACAGAGTAACTAAATCTCTCAACATAGGTAGATTAATATTTGATACCACAACTTACACTAATTATAATCTGCTTATCCTATCTCTCTTATATTTAATGAATCTTGGTAAGTTCGATGTTGCAGTACTGACAAGCACCTTGTACTCTTTAGGAAGCCTTTTTTGCTGTCTTGCCTGAAATCCAAAAAATAATGTGATAAAAACTAGATTTAAAGTTACTAATTGTTGCCCGCGGTTACAAACGCATACGTATGGGCTTTTTGAGACAAAAGATAGGCTATGTCTTTCTCCAAGGTCTAATCTATCTCTGTACCGAATTTCATCAAAATCGGATCAGCTGTTTAGGCTGAAAGAGTTACATTCGCATGTATAGATATATTTAAGTAGGGATTATTATTATACATGATTAACCAAAACTTACTTTATTTCGCAATATTGGTGCCAGTACAGCCAACTTTTCAGGCAATTTGACTTTAGCAGCCAGCACATCTGTTTCATCTTCTGAATATAGATCTACGAGTGTGTCTATAGCTTCAGCTAAAACCCAAACTTCATTTTCCTTGTGTGCCTGTTCTAGTATGAATTCTGTGATGGTGCATATTACATTGGAAGATATGTCATTTAAATTATTGACTAAAAGTGATGCCAGAATGCCCACCATTCGGATTAGGTTTGATCTTATCTCAGGCACTTGACATTCTTTAACTCCAGTGAGCATTATCTGGAACAAGATAATAATATGTTACTCATCATTCACATTATGTAGGTGTTTATATATGGTTTAAAGATGCAATTTTCATAGCAAATTAAATAACAAAATGTTATTTATGTATATGGCAACTCAATCATTTATTAAATTTTCATTGATTCTCAGGTTTTCTAGATTTTGAAATGGGGACTGGAGATGTTCTTGTGTCCCCAAAACTAAATAAATATTCTTGGACAATTTTACACAGCACCATCTAGTCCCAAACTAAGCAGAGCTTTTACTATGGGTACTAGACAATGGATATAATACTTATATACTTTTTTTTTTTTGTAAATACATACTTATAATACATACTTTTTTTTTTGTAAATACATACTTATAATACATAGGAAACACCCAGACAAACACAAACACTTATGTTCATCACATAAATATTTGTGATTTGTGGGAATCGAACCCACGACCTCGTGATCAGCAGCCCGACACGCAAACCACTAGACCACAGACGTCGTCAAAACTCAAACCATTCAATCAAAGAAATTATGAGTATTGTATGTATAGCAGCAGCTTGATCAGCTGCTGCTCATATTCAATGTGATAATGTCATTTTGTTCTATGACTTACCTCAATATCTGATAAAGCCAGGTCACTAAACAAATTACAATCACTGCTGTTGCTATTCTCTCTGAACTTAATTTTATCCAACGCAGCTCTCATGACTGCTGTTGCAGATTCCAAAAGATTCACATTTTCAGAGTCTTGTTTAAAAACTAGCTTTCCTGTATCAACCCAGATTTTGTAAACTCCATTGACTCCACCAAGAGCGTCTATAGGAAGTGTCGCTAGCAAATTGTTTATGCAAAGTAGTGCTCTGGTTTGTAAGCTGAGAATTCTGAAATTAGATGAATTAATATGTATACACCCACTATAATTAAATATGTATTTTTAAGTTATTTGCGCGAAAGAAAAAGACGCCAGACGCTATGACCACTAAGCCACCGCGAGTCTCATCCTCTTTATGGTAACGTCAGTGACACCTATTGAAAAGCAAGTATTTTACTTCTCAACTGACTTGACTTACAGTATAGTTAATTTGATGTCGAAAGATGCCACCTATTAACTACCTAAACTGTCTTTTTGTATTTTTTTTTCATTTACATTTTTTTTTAATGGAAGAGCGAGGCAAGCAAGCAAACAGGTCACCTGATGGTAAGTCACCGCCACCCATTGAAACCCACAACACCAGAGGGGTTGCCTGTGTGTTGCCGGCCTTTGATATAAGAATAGGTTTGCTTCTTGAAGGTTGCCACGTTGTACAGGATCGGAATTACCTCCACTGGTAATTGATTCCACAGAGCAGTCGTTCGCGGTAAAAGTTAAAGTCCATGCTACAAACTACGTAACATAACAATGTAACAGGGGGCAAGCCTTTTGACATTAACCAGGCATTAATCACCAAATAACACTTTGCTTGACCCAGGAATTGAACCCAGGACCTTTTACTGAGCAGTCGCGCTTACGACCAATAGACTTATGAGTCAGTATGACAAATTTCATTAATTTAGTATACCTCTTATAAATTAGTTGTGATCCCTCATATTCTTTTAATATCAACATAACATTATGTGCAGGTAACTGAGTTCTTGCCCAAACTTTATCGAATATTTCCAAAGATATAAAAGCTTCCATCACTTCAGGAGGTAGTTTGTCTTCAGCCAAAACCGTTTCATCGCCATTTGTATAAAGCTCTTCATCTGCTTCATCACTTTCTGATGAATCATTGCCATGTACTTCGTCACCATCTACAAGGTAATTGTAAATATAAATTTGATTATTTATTTATTTTTAAATGGAAAATATGATGTAAAGCCTGTATTTCAGGTCACCAGGTCTCCTCCCCTAGAAACAACAATCTGGGGGAGGAGACCTGGTGACCTGAAATACAGGCTTTCGCCTAGTTTGGGCACCAGTCTCCCACAATATTATGTACGCAATAATGTAAGCTATTTTATTATCCATTGATTGTATCATTTTGTGTATGATGTTGTGGAGAGAATAATAAATCTTTATTATTTTAAATATAAATTTGATGATTTATTTATTTTTAAATGAAAATATGATGTAAGATAAATAATAATAGTTCTTACCTTCACATGAACATATGTTAGCAATTATTTCTATACCACTTTGTTGTGCAGATAACATTTGTAATACGGATTTTAACTGGCTTTCCAACTGTTGTGCTGCCTTGCCTTTGGGTGCTTCTACCTTTCCTGACCCATCACTTAACGGCAAACTACTAGACAATTGGTTACAGACAAATCTGTGGTCTACTGATAAAGTAGTAGCTAGTATTGACACAATTTGGTTGATGACATCTGTTGGTAGTGTTGTAATAGTACCACCACATGTATTTATTATAACTCCTGCAGAAAGGGTTTTTAACAAAAGTATTGAAGGATCAGAACCCTCTAGTCCCAGCAGAGTTTGTAGCTGCCTCTCTGCATTAGTCTTTATCTTAGCCATTGCTACAGGATTATCCTCCACAACCACAAACAAACATTGTAAAACAGCTGTTACAATATCACTGCTAAAAGTACCGAGATCTAAATACCGAGGTAATATGTCTAATATTCTGGATTGGCCTAAATATTTTATGGCTAAATCTGCAAAAGAAATTATTTTATGTATTTATGTTTTATGTAAGCTAAATATCAATTAAGCTGTCTAGGTAATGTAACATTAAAAAGTTTGCATTCATAGTCAGTACAGTACAGCAAACTGACTACACTTGTTGTGAATATTATTAGGTTTATTAGGATAAAATGTAAGTCACCAGCTTTAAACCCACCTGAACTCTCACACAGATTCAATAGCAAATTAACACATTGAATAAATGTATCTTCATCCTCCTCCTTGGTTTTAGATTTTGAATCTGGCAACCAATTTTCAGCATGCTGAAATAATCACACACTTTCATAACTACAAGAACTAATCTTACAAGTAACTCATCAATGAAAAAGAATTTGTAACACCAATAAAAAACTTAAGCTATAATAGCAATTAACATCACACCTCATGGAAATAGCATGTCACTGGAGTCATGATATCTTGTTCCATCATAGCATCGCAGGTCTCCAAGGCCACTGTAGATAAATTCCTAAGTGTCCCAGCTGTAGCATTCCTCACTGAGCTGGCTTGATCAAGCAACAAGGGTGCTGCCACCTTCACCAATCCACGGCTAATAACCTGTGGCACATTCTCTGGACTTTCCACCAATATAGCCAAAGTTTGTAAGCCGCAGTACTTCTCTTCTACATCAGCAGCCTAAAAAACAACATTAGATGATTTAACGTAAACAATTGGGTTATTAAACGTGTAATTATATGGACTCTATAATTATTAAATATTGTGGTGCTATATTGAGATACATATTAATACTTTTTTTGAGTACCAGAGATAAAGCTACTGTACCAGGCAGACTACAACAGCTAGATACTTACTTGCAACTGGTCCAATATAGTTTGTATGGCATTCTCTTTACTGTCTACTGGGAGCTCCTCTTCTTCATTACTGTTATCTACCGTTAAGCTTCTCTTTACTTTAGTAGGTTTCGGTTTCTTAACTTTACCCATTTTCGATCAATTAACCTTTAAATCGCACACACCGCGTTGTGGTGCTGTCAGAGAGTATATAATAATGTCAATGTCACTGTCACATTATCTGACATAACTTGTCCGCAGTCAATAATTTGATATTGACATTTTGACAATGAGAAACAGAAAAACCCCTTTTTATTTAACGGCCATGGATAATTGTCTTTATGCTAACCTACCTAACCCGCCAAATTATAATTCTAAATGGTATTCTTTACGTTGAAGGATTTTTATTGAATTTAAGGCAATAGACATTGCGAAAATAACTATTCTATAACCAATTAAATTAGAATAGTCTACATTAACGTCAAAGCAGGTTTAGCTATGTTAGCTGCCGAACATGTTTAAGGAAAACGCTACAAATCAGAATGCAATTGAAACTACTAAAACTACACCGCTAAAACACTGCTGCAGAAAACTAGTTTTATTTATATTTACTTTTCTAAAGTAGAATATGTTTGTAACGAATGTCACGTACCTACACACATACTTGGGCGTATGATTGTATTAAAAGCACGTAAGTGCCTACCTACCTACTGTTAAATATTTCCGCATAAATTAAGATTGAAAACTGCTGCATAAATGCACAATACATACATACATAGACAGTACACATGTATACTACACAGTACTTATGGGATACTACGGTATTCGGGAACTGGCCCGTATGTAACATAATACCAAAGATAAATCTTTGCGTAATACTTGATTCCAACTGGCAGATTTATGACATATTATAGGCACTCTGATACTTTACTTATCAATACAGTTGCACAATGTGCTTTTTGATGTCAAATCTCTGTCAGATTGTGTCAGAGCGCAACTGGTTTAAAAGATATATTTAGCAAATCCACACTATTTAATTGATTTATAATTATTTGCAGCACTGGAAAATGGTGACAACTTTTGTTTCTTGGTTTATTGTACCTACCTATATAAATTATTAGATGAGGGGAATACAGCTAAGGGATCCATCGTGTGTACATTTTATTTTTAAAAATGTGTATTTAACCGACCTGCTGGCAGAAGGAGAAACCAACACAGCAGTCTTTATTTTATTTATTGCAAGCTACGAGGACCGAGATTACACTTCGTGCTTCTTTCGTTCTTTCAATTTTACTCATACTTGGACTAAATCAAGGCCGAAGTTTAAGTCCTACAATAACGTTTCAGTGTCATTGTCCACCAAAGTCAAATAAACAAATTTGTTGCAGGTGTACGATTATTTCGACAAATATACGTTTTTGTGCGAAATGTATGACGACCACGCAGACACTATTATGATATTAGTCTTAAATTACTTTCCTTTTGATAATTCGTGTCAAGTAATAGACACAAAAAAAGGAACAAATCTACTCAAACGGGTACAACTGCCATCTCTTAAAATAGAAATGCTGCAAATTGGGAACATTGTCAATATATTTTCAAAATTACTTTTAATAACAGATTGTGCGCCAGAAACACGGAAGGTTTTATTTCCCAAATTTGAAAGGTATCATACTGCACCATTAATATTCCTTAAAAAAATTAGGTACTATTCAGTATAATGTAATTATTAGGACTAGTAATTAAGTACTGTAAGTAGCTTGAGATACTTAGATTAGAATAAAAAAAATGTTTTTGCTCTAGGTACCATACAAAATGAATGATTACAAACATTTAAAATAATTATATTTTTCCGGAAAGCTCAAAAGGCATTTGTTTTTAGCACTTTTGCATTGATTAAACCTGTACCACCAAGTTTACATGGCAAAATAATAACCTTCATAACGAAGAAAGGATTTCGCATAGTCCGTATGAAAAACGGCAAAATTAGTAAAGACTTTGCTATGGCACTCTACAAACATATTTCTGGAAATAATTTGCTTCCGTAAGTAAATCACTTTGTAGCGACATCTATCGATAGTTCCATTCCTACTGTACTGTGTTATGTGAAATAACCCATCATCGTCATTATTATTATATCATTCGTCAACTGCGCGTAAGTAGGCCTCAAATCACAACTCTTCTCCTTCAGTCACAGTCAGTTGCCTACCGCAAGTCATTCATGATGACCTACTCCTGATCAGCGGGATTCATGCAAATATTTAGGTACGCTTGCCTAAGCGTGATCTTCAATCAAGAATTCTTTTCTCCAACGATGTGAGTTATCCCCGAGACGTAGGTAACTAAATTTATTTCCGTAGCGGATAATTTCGTTGCGGATTTTAACAGTCAAACTCCAAGCATACTATCTCGCTTTGTCGTCTTGATACATCAGTTGTTAAGGCCCATTTCATTGGCCCATTATTTTCACTGACTACTTACTTTAATATCAGCACGTAGCACTCAACCTAGACAAACTCTGTAATATGGTTCTACGTTCTACCACCCAAAAACTTTCGTCTCAAGTTAGTTGATGTAAAACTTGACGAAGTTTACTGAATGTGTCAGTTAAGTGTACTAGCAATCGATGGAGATTTTGACTCCGCCATTACGTGTGCCCTTTCCGGATATTAATAAGTTTCGGGGATATAAAACCTCTGGTCTCAGTCCACTACAAAGCTGGTATGTTAAGTCTCAAGATTCAGGATATGATCGGATACAGCAGACTTGTATATTGTGTACATCAAACATTGGCGCGACGTCATAAAAATAAAATACATAAAAGTATCCCATTACTCTCTTTTCTGGGTAATTTTAAAAAACAATGTAGTATTTCCATTTACCCATGAGTTGACTAGGTGACATTATTTAAGTCTGTAATTTGTGACTAGTAATTGTATGATGTATAAAAGTCAGTCATTTGAATTACTCACAATTTTCAAAAGCTTTATCATTAAGATTTTTTACAGTGACGTCAATTTCTTACACTCTTATCATTCATCCATGTCTTTCTAGGAATGTGTTTAGATATCTACATAAAAAAAATACCGATACAAAAAGAAATAAAGCTTTTTTGCAGAGTTATAATTGATTACGTAACTTCTGGGGAAGTTATTGGATTAGAATTGGCAGGACCTAATGCAGTAGCAGAGTGGCGGCGCTGCTTAGGCGCAACAACCCCGGCTGATGCAGAACCCGGTACCCTGCGACATCTGTTTGGAGAAAATAAATTGAAAAACGTTGCCCACGGGTGTGTCTCTGTAGAAAATGCTGCTGAGGTACCTCTTAAACTATTTTGTTGCAGTTGGAAATCAGTTATTTGATCTGGAGGGACTAGTAAAGTTTATCGTCGATTATAATTATAATACCTATAATGGAACCTATTTTGCAAGATGATAACAGTAGTTGCTATTGCTGTATAATAATGGGGATTTAAAAAGATAGAGAAAAATAAATTTATTTCAAGAATAATTATTCGTACTTAAGTAATTAGATCTTTATAAACTAATAAATGGGACAAGGGCAGGAAGATGATGATGAAATGAATCATAGTCATTTACATACTTAATTGAAAGCTTCCTTTTTTGGAGAATCACCGAAACATTTAAAGATATCTAAAGATAATTACTTTTCCGACATATCCGCCGGCATACGAATATTCCTAGGTTCTTAGGCTAAGATTTTGACATTGCACGTTTTACTTTACATAATGATATGGGTATGTTATGAATACCACTAGACATAGTAACATTTAGCATATTACTATTTACACATTAAATAAAAAACTTGAATAAATAGTGTACTTTATTAGTTAAAAATTTAAAATAATTAAAACTATTATATATAACGGTTAAACTTACAAGCTCTATTCTCATGTATCATCTGGCCGCTAGACAGGCCTCAGGTTATGTCGGGGCTGTACGGACTAAAAATCACACTGGCCATGAGATTTTAGGATTAGTGACTTTCGCCACGAGTCTCCCGACTATAAATCTACAAGCTGTGGTCCGGCCGGTATAATCACCGGACTGGCATCAATAGGCCTGCCTTATCTTTGATTTCCCAATAATCCTTGTTGTAATGCCTAATTACCTATTTCAGATCTTGGAGCTGTTTTTTGATTACAATGACGGTGTGCCACGGGTTCCCTTTCGAGCTACTTTCGAAAATTGCACTTGTTGCATTATTAAACCGCACGTAATTGTAGATGGCAATGTTGGCACAATTCTCGAACATATTTCTACTTCAGGAAAGTTTTACATCTCAGCCATGGCGATGTTCTCTGTAAGATTAGCTAACGCCGAAGAATTTTATGAAGTTTATAAAGATGTATTACCTGAATATGAGGTAAATTGTTTTAATTCTCGTTAATTCCAAGATACAGGTCAAATGCGTGGTGTCCGGTTTTTTTAAAGAATAGCTCTGTAATTATCAAATTAATCAATAAATCGCATTAGTACTTTCTGGAAAAAGCAATAAGACACAGTTTAAGTTACATATATCTATTTCAGGCTATGTGTATCCATCTGGCTGAAGGAAAATGTATAGCATTAGAAGTTAAATGTATAGATCCTAGTGAGAATTGTGTTTGTGAATTCAGAAAATTATGCGGCCCTCGAGATCCGGTAATCATTACCTAAATTTATACTTATTTTACTTTAGTTCATAACTTATGCTCAAAAAAGACAATTACATTCTTAAAAATCACCTGTCTAATGGGAATTCGAAGTGATGAAACATAAGAATAATGTACTTATAACCGATTGATAGAGTCAGTCTACAATGATTAGGATCAATATACAGTCTTCTTAAGAAAGATATATTACTTAAAATAAGTACTTTATTTTCCCCCTTGACCCGTTGGATTACCTTAAACATACAGTTGATGTTTTTTGCATTGGCTTCGGCTCGTCGGTTCGGAAGGTCTGCTTCTCGTTTTCTTTCTAGCAATTTAATGTCATAATACCAAATTCTTTCATATTACAGGATCTATGCCGGCAATTGTATCCTAATTCCTTAAGGGCCTTATATGGAAAATCACTTGTACATAATGCTGTACATTGCACTGATCTACCCGAAGATGGCGAAAATGAAGTTATTTACTTCTTCAAACTTTTAGTCAATGACTAAGTGCTTTGTTTTCTTACAGTATTAGTAGTAACTACAAGTTACTTTATACTATTTAATTTTATACTGTTTTATTTTTTTATATCACTGCTACGTGGCAATGTGCCTAGAGACAATAAGCCATTTGTTTGTTCGATTTCTTTATCTGGGATTAATGTGTTAAGTAAAGAACTAAAAACTTAAAAAGTTTGCTGAGCTGGTATTTCACGCTAAAGTGGGACATTTCCTGTTTTACGCTCTTTATTTTGAGATCCAGATGTATTATTTATTGCTGGAACCGAGGAATGTTAAACATTGTTCTCATTGCTTTGAGCTAGAATCTTTCAAGGAGTTCGATGTGGCTCTCACCTTTTTGTCATTATTGGAATTTCTTCGTCATTGAGTTTAACCCGTTTCTGATTGTTTTTCTAAGTTTTGTTTAGTATCATCTGCAAAGGTTGCAGTTGTTGTGTTATCAGTTGTTGGAAGGTCTGCAGTGTATATAAGGTACAGTGTTGGACCACTGGCTCCGATACTGTATTTTATATTCACTGCTGATTTATCTCTTGAAGGGCCGAGCAGTCATTGTTTTGTTTTACTTGTTCTTTTGTCAAAGTAGAACTTGAGGATATTGATGAACGATTGCGGAAGCTTCTTTTGTTTACCCACAAGGCCCATATGCCAAACTATCAGACATATTCAAAAATGCCGCTGAGCACTACATGTAATCCTTTAAACATCTGCATATGATATCGATATGTGGTAAACTTCTTCAATAGTTCCGTGTGTATCTCTGAACCGAAATTGGTGGTTTGGCAATATGTCTTTTGTAAGTGCAGTTTCATTACGTTGAGCAGTATTTTTTCCAAAAGTTTACCAATGATGGGCAGGAAGCCTACTCTGTTGCGGAACAATCTGCTGTTCAGATTGTTTGAGAGAGTCTGTGCTCTCGGAATATGGTAAAGACTGCTTGGTTGTCGTTCTTTTATTTTTGGCAGAGGGGTGTTTTTATTTGTTTCTCGGTGTTACCGCTGTGTATTATTTCTTTGTAGATTTTGCGTCCTTTATAGCTAACTGCATGTTTCTCTTGGTAGTTTTCTCTCTTCGCAAGTGGCTTCAATGTCAGGTCTCTACGTGCAGCTCGTAGTTGAATTTAAAAAGTGAATGTATACATTATGTATTTTTATTAACTATTTATATTGCTTGTTTTAATAGCTTTGTCTTTTTATTATAATATTAGTATTTGTTATATTTCTATGATTTTATTTTACAAATAAAAAAAAAATTTAGACATAATATAAATATTTTTCTTTTACTTAATAAGTAATATACCATAAAAATAATAACACAACGTTTAAGGACTTTCCCAACGCGGTCACGTCAAGATATTGTAAAAACAAATTAACTTACATGCATACACTCAAACCTTTTTCCCATGGGGGTAGGCAGAAACTAAAGAAGGCCACTTGCTACGACCGTTGCATACCTCCTTCTTTTGCTTCGTCAACATTCATACGTACATCTTGTCATACACACACGTGACGGTAATATTACGTTGCGGGTACTAAGTACGCGTAAAAACAAATTGAGTAAGTATATAGGTACTACTGGGGTGAAACCTAAGGGGCGATTCGAGGAGTGCGTATAACTATTATACGAGTTATTTTTCCAATCGAATTTTAATCAGATTACCTTATCTAATATAACTAACTATTAAACATACACTGCGGCACCGGTATGGGCCAAATTTTTATATAACCGGTTAAATACTTCAATCAACTTTTTTTAAGTTTAGTCCCCCACCAGAATAATTTGTGCTTCAATCACTAGAATCTATTGGTATAATAACTACAAACTTCAAGCACAAGGGCGTTTTCCAACAGATAAATAATGTGCAAACATTGAAGGGAGAGAATAGGACGTGCAAACATTGAACCGTCCGAATGGCGCCAAGCGTACCTAACAACAAGGAAAATAAGTTGCTACTCGTAAAAAATAGATCAGCCGTTGTTTACGAGT
The DNA here is from genome assembly GCA_964056405.1 of Acronicta alni. Lineage (NCBI taxonomy): Eukaryota > Metazoa > Arthropoda > Insecta > Lepidoptera > Noctuidae > Acronicta > Acronicta alni. The sequence continues at coordinate 10,693,259 of OZ043914.1, forward strand.
TTGAAAGTTGGGTAGTGTTGGTCAAACTAAAATGTTTTATTTGAAGTATGCCATTACCAGTATACCTAAGATAGGAAGAGCCCTTGCCTTGCAGTGGAACACGTAAGAGGCTACCTAAAAAAAGTATATCACTAGTACAGGGTCATTTACAATCAGTGACTTAAGTCATAATAAATCATAATCATCATATGTCATTATCTTATTATGACATACCATAATACTTACAATACTACCTACCTGAGTCTACTGACGTAAGTATAGGCAATATAACGCGTCTAACACACCTATGTATGCTTAAATCTTTCTCTGTCCCTATATAGGGACAGAGAAAGCGACTTTGTTTTATACTATGTAGTGATAGTGATAATCATTCTTGACAATGATGTTTGTTAAAATTTTGAATGAGAAAAAATGTACAAATATTTGCGAAAATTATTTATATTCTATTATAATACATTATTAAACTATATAACATACTAATAACTATATAACTACATAACATAGTCTCTCACAAACACATTTTCTAAGATTACGTTTGTTCCATTCGTATTCTATCTAAAGGACGAGTCACGAGAGGAGAGCCGTTCCACAGTTTTGAGTAGTGATAAAAATGTGGGTAAAATTATCTTAATTATAAAAGTAAAAATGTGGGTAAAATTATCTTAATTATAAAGGTATACATAACTCACTCAAATAATCAATAATCATGAATGAATGAAGCTAAAGATTTATTTACCTTTGCTTCCTGTCATCTCAATGCTGTGATAGTAATGTTGATAATCGATTAATCGATTATGAATAATCAACATCACTAGTTATAAGTTTAGTTTAGTTAGCCGTGTGCTGCGGCGTGGTGCGGCGGCGGGAAACGGCGAGTAAATTGTCTCCTATAGAGAGAGAATAGTCTCCTATAGAGAGAGAGTAGTAGTTGTATAATATATATACATATGTCTATTATAATTATATCGTCATAGACCAGTTTAATGTATTTGGAAAGGATACGTCGTGTACAATCAACAGTGCTGCCGAAGCGGCCAAAAACACGCACGTGTTGACGGGGCGAATTTGAACAGTCTTCACTCACAATTTTAGCGATAAAATAAAATAAAAATTGGAGTCTCAGAATCGGATAGTTTTTTATTTTGTGAATTAAGTACCTACTTGTACCGTACCTTATTGTTACAATTGGATAAGTATTATTATATTAACAAGCTTAGAACATTTTTAGAAGTCATTTACTTTTTACAGTAACATTATCATGAAGAATCATGAAGAAGATTCGAGGTGGTCAATTGGCGACGAAATGACGACAAGGGTTTGGATGTATAAAAAATATGACTGTATTGGTTTAAAAACTTGATTAACAAAATTGGTTGGAACGTTTGCGGATTATATAAAGCAACTTGGAGAACGCGTACGCGCGCTGGCGGTCGCAGGCGGAATGGGCCCTGCTGTCGCGCCGCCGCCGCCGCCGCCTCGATGACGTGCGTTCCGTCGTGTCGCTGTGTGCGTGTACGCACGCACACTGATGAAATGGCGTTAACATGGTGCCGCCCTTGGAACATCCTGTTCCAATGTTGGTAAAGGACAGAGCCTATTGAAAGCTCTTCTCAGGGTGCCTGATGTGGTCCGAATGTCTGCTACGCGGTTGACGCCGTCGGAGCCTGGATACACTGCGGTGACTCGCCCAAGCATCCACCTGTTGGGAGGCAGGCGATCTTCCTTGACCAGGACCAAGTCTCCTAGCTCTGGCTGCCCTCTGTCCGTGCGCCACTTGTTTCGTTTCTGTAATTCTGAAATGTACTCTTTGTAGTAACGATTCCAGAAATGAGCTCTTAGTGATTGAGTTCTTTCATATCTGGTAAGACTGCTGAGTGGAGATTCTTCAACCTCGGGAGCAGGCAACATTGTGAGTACGTCCAATCAAAAAATGAGCTGGGGTAAGTGGAACTAAGTCTGATGGGTCTGAAGAAAGAGGAGTGAGAGGTCTCGAATTCAGAATGGACTCTATTTGTACTAGCACTGTATTCAATTCTTCATAATCTAAGTTGGACATTGATAAAATAATAGTAACTATAATTTAATCTGTAATCCCTCAATTGTAGTCTCTAAAATTTTGGAAACTAATAAAATTTCAAATAATTTCTACTCTATGGTAGGTTTGTAAGTCTTATCTAAAATTTAAAATAATACGCAATGTGTACTTAGAGTCAAAGTACACACACAAGTATGTACTCCTTATGTACTCCTTATGTACTCCTTATGTACTCCTTATGTACTCCTTATGTACTCCTTATGTACTCCTCATGTACTCAATATGTTCTCTTAAATCACCAGGAATCGTATCGCTAGGAGACTAGACGAGTTTCAGCCACCCGAACAGATCGGGTTTCGCTTAGGGTATGGCACCATAGACCACATCTACACAGTGAGGCAGATTATACAAAAGTCTGACGAGTATAATAGGCCCTGTGGGCTGTGCCTAGTGTGTGGACTACGAGTTCTGGAATCCTTACAGTGATGTCAAGTGGACTATCGTTATATCGAAGTGCTGAGATCTCTTAGAAAATGATAAGAGAAATTGTTCTGGTTTCTGATTAAAATTTGCTAAGTTACTACTTATCTTCATTAGTTATCCTGTTATCAATTTGACCAACAATATTTTTTAGCTGTAATTATATAAATTAAATACATAAATTTGCCGAAAATGAAAAAAAAAGACCAGGGTATAAGTATGGCTTTGATCGTATCTGCATCACAATGGTTGTCCGGTAGAAAATGCCTAGACCTCCTTTGCACACTTTTTTGTTCATAACGAATAAATAAATATTATGGTCTTTTGGGGGCCCTCGTGACGATGGGGGCCCTGGGCACGGGCCCCGCGTGCCCTTATGGTAGAGACGGTACTGACTTTGACTTGTGTATTATGTAGTATATAGTAACTACAATTTAATCTGTAATCCCTCAATAATTGTTGTCTCTAAAATTTTGGAAACTAATAAAATTTCAAATACTTATTCTACTCTATGGTAGGTAGATAGGTTTGTAAGTCTTATCTAAAATTTACCTACAAGAAAATATAAAACAAAGTTTTAATCAATCAATTCAATCGTTTGTCGTTGTCGCTGAAATCGAGAGAATAGGTCAATATTCACATGTAAAGGAATAGATTAATAGAATAGAATTTATATTTTCTTACCAACACAAAATATAAAATTAAAGCGTAGCTAATAAAAGGGTTGGGCGTGCAGATGCGGCGGGCGTCTTTGTTGCGCGCCGCCGCCGCCCGACCGGCTCTCATTTACATGTTTCAAAATCTGGCCGCGGGACGGACTTGTCGGCTCCCCGCTAGTGCTGTCTGACTTAACACCTGTCGACAATTTCAATTTGAATAAATCTCATTATCAACGAGCAGTCTCATTACTTTTTCCATTAAAGAAAATTAAATGATTTCGATGGCGTTGTTTTGCATAAAATAATTGCATTTTTATGTCTAATGTGGATGCTTACCAGCTATTTACTTAGTTCAATGCTTGTATTTTGTTTAAATGTTCTGTGGTATATATGTATAAGTAGTGTAGTAACGGTTGAAATAATACCTACTGGCAACTTAATTGCCGTATAATATCGACGAGCAACTTTACCTACTGTAATGTGGTAACGGAAGAGAAATATTTTTGAAGTTTTCTTGGTTTTTACTAGTTTACGTAACTATGTAAGAAAGTCTTGGAACTTAAATTTGATCCACTTCCCGGTTTCCTATTTAGTTATCTGAAATTTTGCATAAGTACACGTTTAGTTTGGTTGTCAATTGACAATACAACATAGTTAGCTAAGTGACGTCATGCTAAATCCAATATTTCGGAGTCTCAAAGATGAAGGTCTAGTTATTCTTTAAGCACTCCCATGATATGGGTATCAATTAAAAGAGTTTGCTGTGAAGAATAAGGTCGAAAAATAAAATGACGTCACTCTTAGAACTAAATATTTAAATCATAGAAATGAATGATTGGTAACTAAGTATTTACCATGTTTATAGAATTAATGTGTCTCCACTTGTGTTTGCTATTTAATTTATAATCTTTACCTGCTTATGTATAATAAACATGTACTTACTTATGAAGAAAACCTCAAATAGGCAGATGTGTGGGATACGTGTGTCCAACAGTGGGATAGTAGTATCTTATGTTGACAAAAAAGTATGTAGGTACGTAATTGCTATTTTCTTATCATTTTTAAATATAGGTAGGTACATGCAAAGGAGCTGCCATTTTGATTTTTAAATTCTACGGAATGCTCTTTTGTCAACAAACTAAGTACCCTATCAGAATAAGGAAACATCAAATCGAAAACCAACGTAGACCTCACTATCTAGGGTGCAACGAGTGAACGTGCATGGCGGCTCTCGCGCGCCGGCCGGCCGGCGGCGGCCCCGGCCGGGCCGATCACGGCGGCGGCGCGGCGCCCAGTAGCCGCCTCTCAAGCTTTCTTCATAAATCAAAAAGTTGTTTTTGTGTCCTATCGGCGGATAATCGGCGGCTGCTACCGCGCTGCCGATACCGCTTACCCTCCTCCCCTGTCACCCAACCGCTATCGCCCGGATGGACATTAACTTTTTTCGAATTTTAATGGGAATTAAACCTAACGAACCGATAATCATTACGTCCTCCGCCACTATCCATCGTCGTTTTCGGGCGGCTAAATGGAAGCTATTAAAGGATTGTAATGTTACTTATAGATAACGAAAGGTAAGTAACTAAAAAACTATGACTCAAAGTTTGGAATGCGAGGTTTAAACCACTGTTTTAGGAAATGCAAATTTAAAAAGAAACATTTTGAAGCCGACAAATTGTAACTTCAGAATTTAAATTAATTATAAAAATAGTAGATCTAAGGGATGCCATTACTGTAAAATTGGGGTTGGCGCTGATAGTCCTAGACCCTAGTACAGGCACTGCCTAGTTCGGTTATAGAAGTTTAATCCGCTTATTAACATAATTGCTAGCATAAGTTCAAATATTGTAATACGTTTTTATTTTAATAAAGATTATTATTTATTAAGATTAGTAAATAGATATAGGCACGCTACACTACACAACCTTTGGAGAAAACAAGCGTGACGGTATGTTATGTTTACTAATAATAATTGTTGTTATGTTAATGAAAAACAAGAGAAGACATATGGTTAGCCACTTTGTATCTACGACAACTTTCAGCTTTTGAAGGCAACTCAGAAAGGGGGAAGGGTAAGACCTAAACAAAGCTTTATACTATAGCAAGTTCAATTGAAAGTGGGAATCGAGTCATATCAAGATGCCCAAAAAAGGCAGAGAATAAGGAGCAATGGAAATTGCTCCATCAATAAGAGCTGAGGTTTTAATAACAGCAGATACAAATGTCATTAGATAGACAATGATTGCACATTTTTAACTACAATTCAAGTACTCATTACTTGAATTGTAGTGCTGAAATGTAGTGTGTTTAACGAATAATTAAGTAATATTATACGCATCGGCGACGGCACCGCGGCGGCGGGCGGCGGCGGCGGGGCCGCGGTGCAGGCTCGTGTCAGCACATCTACTTCGCCTAATTGCACCCCCGCAGCGTGATGGATGGCCTGCGCCAGGCTAGCCGACTCCCCTCCCCCATAACCTCGTACCCTACCCCGCGACACACCCCACAAACACAAGGGTTGTTCCCATTTCCAGAAATTCCATTATCATCCGACTCGCCTCGTGGGCCGCTTCATTTAACATTAACAACGCGCCGACTGGTACATTACAATCCCCTTATTGTATTGAACACAGAAGATTCTGAAATTCCTCTATTTGGTAGGTCAAATTACTTAGAATTATACTTATAAGTTAAAAAAAGCATTAGCTTTCCTACCTCATTGAACTCCATAATTTAAGAGAATTATCAGTAAATTATTTTTAATATGAAAATATTGTTGAAGCTTCGTAGTTCTTAGGTACAAAACTTCTAAGTTAGTTCGTTCTACGGTATCTACGTACATTAGGTATGTAGTAATAATAAGAACGTACAACTTTTGTACAGGTCGTTAGCTGTTAGGTTGCTACATAATATACATATCTGCCTGTTACATAATTTGATAAATAAGAGGAATTTATATTTTTATATAAATAAGCTATAAAAAGTATCCACACACATCCTAGCCTATTATCAACTTTTATGTTAGATGGTAAAAGAATGGACGTTACATTATACTTATTTCATTTAAAATCGATGAGACATCCGACCCTAATCGCCGTTTTAATGTTTTCAGTTTTATGTCTTCCAAAGAAATAACAAAGGGCTCTATACAAATCCATGATTTATAATCGCCATAAAAAATATTTCATGGCGTATACATTAAAATACTTACCTACAAAAATAATTAAGTACTATAATACAAAAAACAGGACAAAGCTACCTTCGTAAGCCTTATTTCTAGGAAAATAAATTATTTATTTTGATCGCTGCAAAAATACCGTCATGCTCACGGTCTCACGGATCACTTAGGTTATTTCTCCGCCAAAAAAAGAAGGTACCTATCACTTATCTACGTCATAAAGGTTATTAGCAAGAACATCGAGAGGTGTCAATAACAAAACAGTATGAATCATTGTGTCACATATAGGATTGTTGCTAGAATGTCAGCTTTTTATTTGATCTGAGGCTAGAATGTAATCCGATGAGTACCTATGAACAATACGTTTTTGTTAAAGGTAGGGCGTAGAAATTGTCGTCAGATATCTACCTACGTCTTTTCCGGCCAATCGAATAGAACGGAATCGAAAAAAGATAAATATTTGGACAGAAATAATTATTAAACGCACACGAACGACCGGACGCGAATACGTTCGTTTGGCGGCGCTATTAAAACGTAAGAACAGGATGTGATTTTCGACGGAATTGTGTTAACTCGTCTGTTCTCAGCGATCTCTTGTCACAACAAACTTCAGTATTTTTTGTTGGTCATATCATATTCAATTGAATTGAATTGAATCGGATATCGAGACCCCACGGCTGTGCAGTTTGTATGCTCCGGGCTAAATTCACATTGAACCGCCATCGCACACTTCCGCAACACAATCCGAACCTGAAGCTATTGAACACGGTTTGTTTTTTTTATTCCAACAATTCCTCTGAACTGTAATCTCTATGCCTATCCATACTATATTAAAATGCGGAAGTTGTTTATTTGCGCCTCTACGAAATTTAGTAGCAAGCTACATTATAGGTAGGTATCTACATATTTACTGTGTTTATAACATTATACTCGTAGACCATGTCGACGAAAAACATCACAAAAATTACATTTTCTATCTAAGAATTCGTAACAAAAGGTTATCAATTTGATTCGGGAGGAGAAAGTAGATAGACATACTTAGGTACAGAGGCCAGCATATCAAGGTAGGTACCACAATCTGTCAAATTTCTTTGATTGATTTTCAACTTTCATCCAAAGCAATAAGGTTCATATTCAATTGGGAAAATTTGTCATTTTTGGATATATTGACCTAATGGCATCTGTACACCCGGTATATCACCATACTGGCAATATGATATTGCAATGTTACCCAGGTAATTTCTCCACTACCTACTTATTTTTTCATGCTCACATGAAATGAGCTCTCCATTTTTAACCTAAAACTTACTTTTTGAGTTAAAAAGCGAAATCGGAGGAAGTATTTATATACCTACCATACCATACTTTAAAGAAACCGTAGTAGGTACACGATATTAGATTAAAAGTTAAACGTTAAAAGTACAAGGCGGCCCCGATATCAAATTATAAACAAATTAATTAGGAAAAAAAAACAATTCTTCTTTTACTACAGCAATGTCTCCGAAGAGCAGCTATTTAATCAAGATGCTAGCTAGATAGAGCGATAGCAAAGCGGTGCTCTTGTCATGAAAAAGAACACCAAACAAATAAAGATATCCTGCTCTCGAGTCGACTGTGTTGTGTAACACCAGGGGTAGCTCTGATGATAACGCAAACAAGATACTAACTAAACTTATACATATAAGTATACGAACAGGTACCTACCAGACTTTGTAAGCACGTTGATGAAAACTTTATTGGAATACCGTTGTTTGTCGAACAACATAGATAGGTTCTGTTTATTTATAATGTTAAAATAACATTAGATTAGATTTGATTCTTTACTTTTGGAGGCTTGAACTTGAATATACGAATGGTACAAAAGGCCTGAATGTAGATCGAAAAAAAAATTTTTAAGATTAGCAAAATTTAAATCAAGTATCTATAACGTTAATTTTCTTTACAAAAACGAATTAGGTACTTACCAAACATAAAGTAGCTGATGCCTAATGAAGAAGCAAGTATCCATGTGATAAAATTTGTCTTGGATGGGACTCAAACTCATGGCACTTGGAGGAACAGTAGGTACCTAGGTAGTGGCGAGGTGATGACCTTAGTTAACCCTTACACCAAACGTACTGTCCACCGCCATTATAAAAAAAACGTAAGTATACATATTATAATATAATACATAACGAACTTAAACGGAAAACCTTAACGAGTAATGGTCGCCCAACTTATATTAGAATGTAGGTACAGGCGGCATACCTGGAGAATTAAAAAGAAAAAAATATATAACTCCTTCAGATATCACATCGTGCTATGTATGGCCAGTTTTTAGGCGTAATTGAACTCAAATAATATCATCATCATCACTACATAGTATAAAACAAAGTCGCTTTCTGTGTCCCTATATCCCTATGTATGCTTAAATCTTTAAAACTACGCAACGGATTTTGATGCGGTTTTTTTAATAGATAGAGTGATTCAACAGGAAGGTTTATATGTATGTATAATACATGTATGTTATTAGTAAGTACATTGCACCCGTGCGAAGCGGGGACGGGTCGCTAGTGTTTAAAACTGTGTGAAATAAAACTGCAACAACGTCCATGGTCACGGGTAGACTGTCAGTCTACTCGTGACCATGGACGCTGTAAAGGGTCCGAAATTCGGGATTAATAATATCAATCTAACGCGATAAAATCCGTAAAAAGTAGTTTTATTTCAACGTATAATATTCGCGTAAATGTCAGAAATCAATTTCAAATAATATGTTCATAGTGCAAAAACTCTTTCTAGGTCCGCATATTATTTTCTGCAACTACGGAATCCTAAACCGCGCGTGCGTGGCCGCCTGGCCGGCCACGCACTTGGCTGGTTTTTATTTACACAAAAATTTACACACAAATTACACGCATAAGCATTACAGTTAAGGTAAGTAGGTACCTACTTAGAGCCAGTAAAAAATTTTTAAAAAAATATTAAGTAAATAAGTACCTACTTATGCCTATGCTAAATACTCATCACAGTCGCCAGTCGCCACCACCGTTCATTGTTCATACTCTCACACGAAATCAATCTATCAAAATCTTATTTATTCAAATCACAGAACATAGAAAGAGTTTCTCTGTTCTGTGATTCAAATGAATTTGAATGCGTAATATTTTACCGAATTAAAAAAGGACTAAAACTAGTTTCTTTGTTTTACATTAATTATTAATAACCTACATTTTAATTGTTCAATGTGAATGAAAATCAGACGTCTTTGATTTATCAGCTTGTAAGTTCAGAGGAATATTCCTTCTTTCTCTGAGGCTGTAAGCGTCGTAGGTAGGTACTATATAAACGAGCTAGTTGTTATTGCAGAGGACACATTCATAGAATGTCGGAAATATAGCGCTTCCGAGTAACTGTTCCATCGGATCTCTTGTCGCTCGTCCCATGTTTATTTATATAACTTCGGTAATCTGATGGCAACCGCCGCCGCGCCGGCTGCGATCGTATCACTCCTCAACTAGAATATAACCGTCTTACCAAGTTACCATCAAAGGTCAAACCGTCTGTGTCAAACTGTGTTTTGCTTTTGTGACTATGTCGAACTCGAGTGGGACTTCAAATAACTTTATATTACATCGAAGCCATTACCTAACCTACTTGATTCTATCTATCTTGACAAGACTTTCAGTATACATAGGTATAGATGTCTCTATTCAAACTTGCTGAGTGTGTAGTGTGTGTGCTGTGACGTGTGATTTCGACTGAATAAAAATAAAAGCATTCAAAGGGCGTTTGACCCGGGAATAAGTTGTTAAATTGTAACATTTTGGTCACAAATGGACTTTCACTCGTTCTCAAACCTGTCACTTGTAAGTAGGTACTACGTTCTAGGTGTAGCTCAAGAAGAAATAAGTACCTACTTGCATGCACTACATTCATTTTGTTTGGTAAGTGAATGAAAACCTGAAAACATTTATCGGGATCGAGACCATTGGAATCGGAGGTGGCGGCGCGGCGGCGGCGGCGCGGCGGGCGGCGCGGCCGGCACAGGGCGCGGCGTGATCAAAGCTCAGCGCGGGTCGACGCACGCGGCTCTCGATCGGCCGTCACCTCCCGCGCGCGCACTCGCTCGCTTCCCTGGGCTCCGTCTTCAACAACGACCTCAACACAATTCGTTGCTCGTATGGCCGATGAATTTGAGATGCCGTCCTGCCCCATAGGCACTCTCAGCGCGCGCAAAATTAATACTCAAAGGAAACCCACTAACTCTGAACCGGTTATTGTTTACAAACGACCGGCGTTTATTGGTCATAAATTGCTTGCAAACGAAATATTGCGGCCTTGTTATTCTGTGAGCGTATTTCTTCCGTATTCATAAGTTGAGAGTTGAGACTGAATTGAAAGAAACAAAATAAAATCATTGAATTAGAATTACTATAATGTAGGTACCCACCGACGTAAATTATCTCAGGTAAGTATTAGATCAGATACGGACCACTCAGACACAGACACAGAGACCACGTCAGGTAATTTCTAGTCTAGGTGTACCACCTACTTAACATAAAGATCAGCAGCTAAAGTGGAATAGTCACAAAATGTTACAAATTTTGCATAGGTAATAAGTAATAAAACTAAGAACACAAAATATGTGATGACCCTAAATGTTCGTTGCCCATCATCATCATCAGACATCAACAATTGGGCTATAGCCTAATCCCTCTCTAACTGAGACCCAACCCCCACTAGGCAGGGAAACCGCGGGTTGGCAGACTTCACACACCGTTGAGAAAAATCTAAGACATACAGGTTTCCTCGCGATGTTTTCCTTCACTATTTTAAGTGAGTGATATTTAATTATTAATACGCACATGAATTCGAACTCGAGACCTTTGACTTGGCAGTCCAATAGTTACATCGCTAGGCTATCACTGCTTTTGCTGCCTGCGTTTGCCCCTCTGCTATAAAAAAAATGTGGGGACTTCGTATACCTACTATAGATACTTACATTATTTTTTATCCCTGTATTCTGAATCGTATTCCTGATTCCCTGCAATATTTTTTAAACACAAACAAGGTAATATAATAAAGCTAGCGATCCGCCCCCGCTTCGCACGGGTGCAATGTACTATATATATATTATTATACATACAAAACTTCCTCTTGCAGAGGCAGACAGCGGGAAGCCACTTTGTTTTATACTATGTAGTGATAACAGAGTACACCTACTTACTAAACTAAGTAAAAAGAAGAGCATAAATTTAAACGTTAAAACAGTTTGTTGTCATAACCGTGTCACAAACTCACAACAGAATAACGGCTTGCTGTTTCATTAATCTAGTATACAATTTAATGGAATATAGGTAGGTACCACCTACCCCGGTCTACCTAGTGTTCGACTCAGGCAACTTTCATGTATGGAACGCATTAACTTCCCCTAACTCAAAGGTGCGACTCCCCTTCGAAACATAAATTGTAGAAAATAAAAATAAAATAAGTAGTTATAAAATCAAAGCGCGGCGTGCGTTCGCGTAGCGCATGGCGTGTCGGACGGCCATCGTAACGCAACGGGTTGAATTAATTAGTAGTGCAGTGCTCAGCGGCCGGTCGAGCCACTCACTGTCTTTATATAACATAATTTGCACTTCGTGCGGCGAGATCAAAGCCGAGGCCGTTCGATGTCGGCGCCTTTGATCACGACGAGCCTTTGACTGCCGCCGCCTCCGCCGGCCACGCCTCGAAATAGTCAATTTGTCGTTGGTTTTTTCACGAGACGAAGTGGTATGTACCTACACGCAGTCAAACATCGCAAAGTATTATTAATGTTTACTGAAATAATATTAGACAGTTGTATACTGTTAAACCATAATACCTACATCATTAAATATTACCTAAGTATACCTAGATATTATTAAGTGAGCAAAATATAACTTTGTAAGTACCTATATTAATTATACCTACTAAAAGGTACTAAACCAGCTTTCTATAAAGGTAGGTAGGCACCTTAGTATACAATGTTAAGTATGCGGTTTTTTATCAAAAAATCAGAATGTGGTTGTAATTAAAACAAAGTAAACCCTCGAAGGTGTTTATTATAATACCTACCATTCATGGTCATGACGAAACGAACCGGTAGATACCTACCTAGTTGGTACAGACGCCAGCAGGTCAAGCTATCCAAAACTCTCAGATTTTCCCAATTAAATATGAACCTTATTTTTTTGTTTTAAAATTGAAAATCAATAAAAGAAATTTGACAGATTGTGGTAGTTTGATGTGCTGGCTTCTGACCGCCTCTGTACATGTCTCTCCGTAGGTATTCTGATTAAACTATTCCGGAAATCCTGACAGTTAACCTTTCGTGAAGTGCATAAAATAAATTAGTGTTTACAAACACAACTAAACAATTTTAATAGTTTGTAGTACCTACATAAGTAAATAAGATATTTAAATACTTATTAGATAACCCCTATTAAAACTCTTTGGTAGTGTATGTACCTACCTAGTGCGTAGTATCATTATGAGGAAATGTAGCGGCTCGCGGCGAAGTTTCGCTTTAGTCCGGTCGCGCGCGCGCGCTATCGCAGCGGCAAGATCAAAGACACAAAGATGAGTATCGTATCACTGACCGGGCGGCGAGGACTTGCGCCCTTTATTTTTTGTATATTGTTTTAACATCTTAGCTCATAGTTCTCAAATACTCCACCTTCTTTAAAGGTTCAATGCGGGCGGACCTGGGACATCCATTGTAGACTGATAACTCTAAATATGGTATGAAAAATAAATTTTATTATCTTCGTTCGTAACTATCACAAAAACTTTACAAATCCCGTGTGTAAGTATTTGTAAGGTTTTTTTAAGCCTATTAGATCCTAATTTATAACGTCACAAACAGAGTCAGTTAAAGTAAAAGACTTCATGACTATCAATATCAACATGTTGTTATCTTTAGTTAAGTACATAATTATTATAACACTTATAAAAAAAAGAAATGCCTATGAAATGCCCACGAGAATGCGGTTTTTGGTTTTAGGATATTTTCTGGTACTTATTCCTTGATTATTTTATTGAGTAGGTAGGCACATTCACAATGCACAGTAATTAATTTAAGTTAACTGTGCTTACTTTCTGCTCGGAAAATAATGAAATCTTTTTTGTACATACCTATAAACAATAACCACTAACAAACATTATTTTAAAGATGAAACGGACAGCTTTTAGCTTGATACCGGATATTCGGCCACCCTATAAGCCGAACCGAATTTTCGACGACCGATATCTAGTCGAATATCGCCACCGGGCGTCGTAAGTTCGTAACTTGTAGAATCCGGGCGAACGCACTTTTAGAGGCTAGAGCTGTGAGAATCAATTGTGTTGAGAATTTTTATTTGCTAGATAAAACTACAATAACAATACTTAAATCAGAAAAAATAGCGTAATTACCTACGAATATTCTTTCTATTATGTGACAATATTAATGTGACAAATTAGTGACAATATAAGCAAGGTAATATTATACATAAGATATAATATAAGTCTGCAATGTTTGTTTCATAATGTAAATCTAAGTAAATTTTGTGAAATTGTAATTTATTGAAAATCCAGTATCCGGTCGGATATTGACTTTCTATCCGGCCAGATTGTAAAATTAGGCCGGATATCTGATATCTGGGACCTGGGAATATTATATTATTATCAAGGTGGGAGACGTCCATGCGTCGTTTAAGACTTTTCAGTTCAGGAAATTTAAGTCTCATCTTATTGAGGAAAGCTTAGCAACTTCTAAAGATACTTTATCTACTTGTAGAAGTTTGCCAACATGCTCTGGGTAAAAACACTACATTTATTTGATATTGTGATTTAAATTTCTATACCTACTTATCGATAAGTATCAAGTGAGGTTATGCCAAGTCAAGTGAATTAATAATCAGCCCAACAGGTAGATACACTACCTTCTACCTTTTCGTATTCCGAACTAGAATTAGATAATGCACACATTTTGCAAGCTGAAAGCTATATTTTCAATTTTGTATAATGCACGGATGATAGACAAAAACCGCGGCGCGACGTGATGAATCTGTTCAGAAATTACTTCTTAAGTACCTACCTAAATGCAATATTAAACTAACACCTGATTCAGTTGCTGGTTTGGTTCTTTCAATATTTTAAAATTGTAAGGCTTAGTAGCAAGGTGTTGTGCAGTATCCTGTGCCTGTAAGGTCATGGTGATATTGTAAAAAAATAAAAATATACTTACCTACGTATTTTTCGTTCCTGGGTAGGAAAATATTTTGTTTGGATTAAATCGCATGAATTTACTACCTACCCACTGCAACACTACCTACTATTTGCTTGCAGTTTAAAAAACACAAAAGAGGTTTGCCAAACTATAATGGCACGTGACGCAACAGCCGGCGCGGCGTGCGGCTCGTTTGATGTCCGCCAGTAAAGGCCGTAAATCCAGTAATGGATCGGCGAGCAGGCAGAATTGTCGCTTGTGATGTTACCGCTCAAGAGCGTGCCGACAAAGGGCCCCGCGGTAGCATGAAGCTATTGATATCATTTAAATCCCTTTGATAGAAACCGACGATTTTACCTCTTACCTCCCCTTTAGGAAAGCTTCACAGATTATATTATTATTATTAATAATAAGTCTTTATTACAGCCAAATAAACAAAATAAATAATGTAATTATAGGTATTATCTATAAGAATTTTATAAGCAAGTAACAAAAATAAATGATTATTGATTATTATACATACTTGGGTACCTAATTTACTAATTTACAATATAATATATGTAAGTATACCCTGGAGAGCAATGAAAACGGGTCACTTACATAAACCTTAATAATTCTAAATATAACAATGCTAGCATATTCAAATAAACAGTATCTAATGGAATTTAATTCCTAATAAAATTTATTTGGGTGTTAGTCGCATGGAGTAGCCAACACGGCTACATGCATCTCTGAACTAAACCCTATGGAGCATGCTTAGGACGTGCTTAGGTGATACCTACCTGAGGTGACGAAGCCACGCTCGAATTAGGTATACGGTTCATGAGCATTCATAACAATTTTGGAGAAATGGGAGAATATTGCCCAACATCGCCTCAAAACCTTGATGTGCAGTATGAAGAATCGCAGTACACGAAGCTAATAAAAAGTCCTATAAAATATGAGGAAATTATGTATCTGTATCCAAACACGGTAGGTAATTTGAAAACTTGTTTTACGATATAATTGCCACATTATTCTTCATTTATGTTTTTATTTTAACAAGGAATACCTACATAACTAAGAAGTCTTATAATTTTTATTTTAGTAGCATTAAATTGTCTATAAAATACTGTTTTAGCTTGCGAGATATTAATGTTTATGTTACACTGCTCTCCAACTCTCCAGTGTAGGTTCGCCTTTGTTTTAAGTTTACATTGTCAATAATCATAGGTTTACACTTTGAAACAACACTATTACATCATTAATTTATATTCATAAATTCATCATCGAAGACATTAGTTACATTTCACTTAAATAATTAGTTCATTCTCACCTCGGAACAGGGTGAAATGATCCACAAATATTTCACACGCATAAGGTTTCGGCACAGAAAAACTGAGTGGAGAACCAGCGTGTATTTTGTTAAAGTAGGTATGCGGTCATTTTTTATTCGTGTATTCTAAGAGAAGTTTAGGTTAGGTACCAATTTAGAGATGAAACGGTCATTTTTATGTTTCAGAAATTAATATTGATCTCGTTTTTGCCAATCATGTAACGTAAGTTTTTTTACAACCAATTCCTTACTTTGCAGATGTAACACGTAACTAACCGTCACCCCGAGCAAGTTCCAAGATTGGAGGCTCTACCTTGTCAATTGTAGGTACATATAATATGTAGTTTGGTTTTTGAGATGTATGTGATTTATCATGAGTGAATTTAATTTCGCTTTTTAGATGTAATAAATGTATACATAGATACATTTCAAACTTTTAATTTAATTTTATATTTTAATTAAGTAGGTAAGTATACCTACTAAGTATTTTGGGGTAATTTCCCATAGACTAACAGTAATAGTAACTACTAATAAGGTACTAAATACATATATAATTATGCGACTTATCAATTCTATGTATATGCTGTTTTTTTTATTGATAATAAGAATAACAACTATTATGCAAAACGAATTAGTGGTGTAAGGTGTTAGATTGATTAAAGCGCCGGCAATGGGTAGGTAGGTATAGATTCTTATCATAGATAATCATAAATTATTATTTTATGTTCTTAATATCAGTTACTTTACAGCTACTCTGATTTGTGGAAATTATTTAAAAGCTGGGGCAGGTACAGAAATCTTACTTAATCTTAGAAAAATACGTTTTTCCTACGATTCATTTACTTTTAGTTATTTTTTACTATTTGTTTGTTCCCAGAACCTCAGATCAATGATCTGAGCCCAGAACTGCAAAAGTAGGCAACATTTTTAAAGTTGTAAATCGAGCAGAAGTGGTTTAAAATACAAAATTGATTTGCAAAACACAATTTTTCACAGACTCCGGCCTGGAACAACCACATCCCATCACAAATACCTACATATTTGTTCCGCGACACCCAGCAGTCCAGCACGGAAGCCGACCACTGATCCTTTACACTAAAATGTTCCGTCAAAAAAAATTACTTAATTTTTTTTAATAGGTTTTTATACGTTAGTGAGGCCAATCAATTCAATTTGAATTGTATACTATATGTAATAAAAAACATTTAAAATTTTATACTGAAAATATACCTAGTAGCACAGATAATCTTCTATGCTACTAGGTATATGTATAAATATATTATATTTAAGTGTTAACTGACAATTAACAATTAATATCACTGTATACCTTAGATCAATAAAATTCAAGATCAGTTTTTAAACGCCGGACATGCGAGAGAACAGGTTTTGTTGTAGACGAATGTAAAGAAAAAGAAGCGTTCACGCCGTAAAGTATAAGGGGATAAAAGGAGATACGTAATCGTATGTTATTATTTCTTTGAAGTACCCGAGCCGACAGACGATGCCGTGTGCCAGTGTTACAACAAATTGCATCGAGCGCCGCAGTTTGCTGCCCTCGTTCATTGGATCGGACCGTTGTTTTTAGGCACAGCTTAACAAAAAAAAAACTGCTTTACATGAACGTTAAACATAGGTAGCTACTAAAACAGAGGCACCTTACATGTTAAGATATTACTGGTTGGACAGACTCATTAATTACAACAGTACTACTTAGTTATAAAAAAATATGAAGAAGCAAAAATATTGGCAAAAATTATTTAATATTTAACCTACTTAAAAGAAAAGAAACACCAGTCTATCACCTATTATTAGAAAGCCAAAACAGGATTCAGAGGAAAATTAAATTAGTAGGTTCCTATTCTGGCAAATTGCGTTTACGGAACAGTGCTTTTACAACCAAACCTGAAGATTGGAGAGGTGTGATGAAAATACGTGAGTGGGCATTGCCCACGCGACGTGATAAAGTCGAGCAGCCACATCTGGCAAGGTGCCAGCTGACTGAATAGCAGAAATAACGCCACTATCAACATTCCAGGTCACTTCGTAAGATTATCTTTTTATTAAATACTAACGTACTTATACAATGCAAACCTTTGAACACCATACAGATACTAAACAAATATTATTGTGCAGCTATCTACCATAAATGGTAATACTAGAACTGACAGTCTGTTGACACAACTGACGACATGGGTAATTACTTTAAACTGTTTTATTGCATTATTTGATTAATTAAAATGACCCGCAGAGTATCGATGATATTGAAAATCGTCTGCAGTGCCATCAACACTATTTCGTGGAACACGTCTCGCCAGTCGCCACCCACGTAGAGCCTGCGCGAGACCCTTCCGACCGCTGTGTGGTCATCTTATTGTAACGTCACCCGATAGAATACCATATAGAGGTACCTATGCCATCGTGAAAAGCAAACTATTATGTAGGTAAGTCTAAGCGATAGATGGAATTAGATTACTTGCTGTTACTAATTAATTTTCATTACATTTTAGACCTACTCACACAATTCAAACTGATTACAGAATCATACATCATCATCATCATATCAGCCACAGGAAGTCCACTGCTGAACAAAGGCCTCCCCCATAGACTTCCACAAGGACCGGTTACCGAATCATACATATTAGACGTAATTTACGAAGTTGTCTAGTTAGTAGTTAGGTACATATGTTTATATTTTCATTTACATTTAAGTAATATCAAATGAACAAGAGAATAAGATTTTATGGATTCATGAAGATTTCTTTATTACAGACATAAAACTTACATAAAACACTGTTTGTTGTAAGTCAGTTTTGGAATACGACCTCATCTTGGTCGACGATAACTTCTCGACAATAAACCTAACACGAAGAGGCCGTAAAATTCTAATTTGAAACGTTCTGGCTGTGCCACATCCCTGACAGACACCCCACGTGCCCGCACGCTCTACCCTGGTCCTAATAGCCGACACTGAATAGTAAACTAGTAAGAAGCTCTTAGCCTTCTCGGAAGACAAACAATTAAGGTAAGAACAGAATCCATTCAGACCGATTTTTTTATATCCGAAAGGTCAATAATCCGATTTGTGTAGGTTTTAAAATAATTACTGCGATAATTATTTTGGGTTTGTTACTTTCAATAGATAATTAATGCCAGAGATTTCCGTTATTTCTATTCATCAAATGAACGTTCATGAATTGAGTAGGGGCACTAGGCACATGATTGTACCATTACTAAATCGTATTAATGGTGAGGTCCGACGCCAGTTGAACTGAGGCTGGCCTGTTACCAAGCTCCTACCATCTACCTACCTTAATCTTTTTTGTAATCGCTTACTTCAGGGTCATCGACCGCATGGAGGCTGCCACTGCCAACGTAGCGGATGCGCGGTCACCTTTCTCTCTATTGCTGCCCTATAGGTATTTACCGCTGCGTACTTTCGTTGCTAAGTAAAAGTTAGCATACAAGTTGGCAGGAGAACAAAAACATATTTATTTACGTACCTACTTACCTACGTAATCTACTTAGGTAGGTATTTAAGCTTAAAAACTATATCAGGACTACGCAAATTAAAGCCTACCTTGAAACAATAATAGAAGTAGATAAAAAAGATCTTACAGTCGGATGTCTTCGTGGTCCATGCGATACCACCTTATGGTGCTAAAGCTCTACCGATAAAACTATATATGTATATCCTAAACCTTTTTTAAATTCCCTTTTTATTGTAAGCTTGTATCGATCGATTGACATATGATGAAGGTTCGATAGACCTTGAGTAGAATATATAGGTGGCGTCTAGCAGACAATTTTGTAAAGAGATTCGTCGGACCCCTTTGTAAATGTCTCTCAATTCAGTGCCTAATTAGGTACTACCTAGTAATAATCCCGCCTCATTGCCTGTAATCTTGTATATTTTGTTTTACGTGGACGTTATAAAAATACGTTACATAGGCACCTACGAAATTATAATTATTATGTAATTATACAACGTGTTACAAAATACCCCGTAAAAAATATCAAAGCCAAACATTTTGTCAACCCTAGTAAGCTGTCATGTCAGGGAACCAGATTATTTAACAGAAAGGCCTACTATACCTATTTTACCTAATAATTGTCTACTTTAATAGTTTTTCTATTTTTCATTAATAAATATTGTTGTTTTCCTTTTTTTGGGGTATGTTATACAGCGTTACTTTACGGTTCTTAAATATTGCGAATGGAGTCGTTATAAGGCCCCATTTAACCTCCTTTCGGCTTTACGGGTAGTTTTGTAATACCCTGTATATTAAAGAAATACTTCTTATTGGACATTTAGATACCTATATAATATCAACATCTTGTTAGGTACCTATGATAGGTAAGTCTTACCTAGCAACCTTTTAAGCATACTTACAGATATTTACTAGGTATAGATAGAATAGATATGTATATGTGCCTATAATACCTATACAATTTTACTTGTACTCTATCTATACTACGGCTATGTATAAGACAAAACCGTGGCAAAACATAGCGTACCTACTATCGCATAGTGTGTATTTAATAATAAGACCAATGTACCTACCTATTACATATTATGTTTCCCAAATACTTAAACGATTCTATTCTATAAAAATAACACATGATTTAAAAAAATCATGACGTGCAAAGAAACCTGAGTACCTACCTATTTAAGTGCTGGTAGTTTCTGTTATTTTATAACTGTAATAGGTAGGTAGGCAGGTAGGTAAGTAGGTACCTACTTACCTGTGTATCTCCTAATCTGCTAAAGTTGTACCTATACCTACTTATTATTATTCGGCTTTTGCAAGAGACGCTGAATTTACGTAACTTTTCGAATACCTACTTTAAGGACACGATGTTTGTAGCTGCTGGTAGCTACCGCGATTGGAACGATTGTCATCATAGGTATTGTACGGTTGTATTTTATACGCTATCAATAGCGGGCGGTATTGTTTTGCGAGCGCGACACAGCAGCCGCCGCCCGCCAGTGCCACACCGCGTCGCAACGCAACGCACTCACTATCCCGCGCCCTCACCCGCCCCTCCCTTCATCCATCAGTCAGTCACTCTACGGCACGCACGAGGGACGGTCGCTCGAAATTTTTTATCGCCCAACATTCACGCGGGTAACTGGGTCAAAGGCTCCGTGCTAACATCGAATCCATATACGGCCTGTGTTGTGATCGAATATAGTGCAAGTGAATTAGAATTAAAATTAGTGATAATAATACAAAAAGCCTGCGGCTCTTTTGAAGTGTGCGGGATGCGTGCGTGAGCGCAGCGCATGACGTGCTACGAAACGTTAAGAGCTCCGGCACCCGCCGAGGACGCCCCCATGGCGCACCACTTCGTCAAGTGGTGGCGCAACAAGTTCAGAAATGGATACAAGAAATTTAGCAGTAAGTTATAAAGCATTGCCATTTTCTATGACTCAAAAACATACATTGATGTAGCTACATTGATGTTCCACATCGCTAGTTTGGTGAGGTGAAATTGTTATGAATAATAAACAAACTGTTCTTGACAACAACTGATTAATTGACAGTAGATTATAGGTATCATAGAAGCAGGAAAGTAACTATGTAGGTTAGTACAAACTCAAATATGTATGTGTGTTATGAATAGCAAATATCACAATATTATGACAAAAAAGCGGTCAAGGGCGAGTTGAAATAGAGCAAGTAGGGTTCTAAATCGTGTTTTAAAACAACGCCATCTATCGTAACAATTTTTTGCTTAAAATTGATTACCCTAAGTGCTTCAGGTACCTACCTATTTTCTTAGTGAAATAAATTACTTGTCGAAAATATTTCGGAATTTATTAATACCGTATCCATACCTATCTGAGTAGGTACCTAGCCGAAATATTTTGCACAAGAAATTTGTTAGTACCTATATCTACCTACGTAGGTAGTACCTACTACTATTTCATACAAGTTTTGAAAGAAAACGTTTTCGATGCTGTTGACAATAGGTATGTAGGTAGGTACCTACATATTTGATAAGGTATTGGCGAGGCCTGGAATTGCAAATGTTTGAAAAGAAATCACACTGCTTATTAATTTGATAAAGATACGGTCTACCCAGATAGAGAATTAGGTTCCCGACTTTCTAATTTGAGAAAGTTGGGAAGATAATATGAATGTAAACATGAATATACATATGTAGGTAAGTATAGTTTTCAGGTACTTATCTAATTATTGAACTCATTGACCTCGTAGTCCGAAGCACGACTGCTGTGCTAGAGGTCCTGGGTTCGGTTCCGGGTCGGTATTGGGTTTTTCAATTAAATCTCAGTAGTAGCTCGGAATTTGAATGTGTACCTGGTTAATAATGGCAATAGGCTCGCACCTATTACTTGGGACCGGCGAACTGTGGGTGTATATGTATTGGTACATATCTGCCTAACCCTTCGGGGTTCGCTATTACAAGCGCGATACTATGTTAGGTATCTAGTCTACCTACTAAGCCTAAGTAGCTCTATACATACAGGGTATAAGTAGGTATATAGGGAAAAAAATCTAGATATTCTGTTAATGAAAGATAGGTACTAGGTAGGTAACTACATGATTGAATATACCTATGAATGCATTGAGTCCATGAATGCGCATGCATTATTATTAAGTACAGTTAAAAAAGTTAAAAATGTACCTATCTACTTCTAATGAAATTAGTAATGCAAGTTTAATTTAGTTATTAACTTTTTATTTCCTACTTAATTTCTAATTTACTTACTAATCTTGTCAATTAAGTACCTATACAGCGAAGAGTTAGGTATAAAACAGCTCACTAATATGTATAAACGTTATGTATTAATTTATTATTATACATTAATATATACCTACCTGCCTTTATCGTGCTTATTATAAGACTTTACGATCTCGCACGATGTTATCAAGTCGGTATGATCAAACACGGTGAGTGACGACCCGCCGCCGACCGGCCCCGACCGAGCGATTCGTTCGCGGCAACATGAATTGAATGGGAAAAAAAAGTAAAATCAAATAATAGGACGACTCGTCTTCCGCTACACGGCACACACACATAGGTACATATACCTACATATGCATACAAACACGCACAACCCACGGGCTCACGTTACTTGTAGCACAGACTAAATAATAGTCTTGTAAGTAGCTTGATTGAGCTTTTGTTGTTTTATCAACTGCTTTAAAAGCAGCTCCATCGAGACTTGGCTAGTTTTTTACAGAATGTTTTTGATGGGATTTCACTTCTTTTTGTAGAAACGTGGGCTTATTTATTTATTTTATTAGATTTTCTTATTTGACACAGTCAGTTCTTCATCAGATACTTCAGACCTTCGATTTTTGACATCAAAATGAAGCGGCCCACCAAGTTGAATATTTTTTGTAAAGGCGGTGTATGCCGATATCTCTAATAGTTTGGTTGGGCTCTTGTGTTTTCTAATCAGGGTCACCAGGTACTCCAGATCTTCGATTATCCTGGTTTTTATAGTTTTCCCTTTATGTGGCCATTAAACCCTAACTCTGTACTAAATTTCAGCTCTCTGAGTTTATGAGAAGTACTAGTTCTATTTTGATGATCATGAGTGAGTGTCATAAACGCGAAACTTTGCTTTCGCTTAACTTCGGAACTAAATGACCTACAGACTTGAAATTTTGGATTATATGTATGTGATTATAGCTTACTGGATGAAGAAAATTTCTGCGTTCCGGTCTTATCCAGAGGTTCTCAAATAGGGGCCTGAAAATGTGGCGAAATGGTTCCAGTAAAGGATGGTACGGCAGTGTTTGCTTCGCGCTCGACTTAGCGGGGGCACTGCCGTGCCCCCAGATATAGGTACACATTTGGCCGACTTTGAAATAGAAGGCAACAGTTGAATATTTTGTCAGTTTCTAAATTTACATGCGTTGTCCGTTACGCAAGGACTACCAAATAATGGACCGTGGACATGACTACTTGACCTTTTGTCTTATAAAAAAAAAGTCCTTTGGGAATTTGGGATGCGTGTAAACCCGCGGACGACAACCACTAAATAAAAGCTAAACCGCTTTTATCAAGCGCTTTACATTCTTTAGCCTATCAATTATTTTTTTATTTGGCTTTTCGCAAATTGTAGGTCTAACAAGTATATTAATATCAATTTAGCACGCATTTGTCATAAATTATAGCCATTTTCTTTAAACACGGAAGGTCTATAACGTTTAAATCATCACAAGTTAATATTACACTTGTGAAAATGGCTTTCCGTAATAATTTTACCCCTACTTGATTGGCATTTACATGTTTAAGGCATACGTCGAATTTTTTTTCAAATTCTACAATATATCGTAGTTTAAATCTACGCTAGTAATAAAGATTTGATTTGATTAGTTTTGGTTTAAACGCTCTAATCTCTGGAAAATTTATTTATGCATTTGATAGCCCAGTTCTGGGGAAGGTTATAGGCTATTTATCAGCACGGTACGATCCGAAGAAATTAAAAGGCGGGTGAAACCGTTGGGCACAACTAGTACTTTATAAGATGATTTTGCAGTATACCGATATGCTTATATTTCTCTTAACCGAAATAATTATGTTACATGCTTGCAAGACAGATAAAGGAATGCCGCCTTTTGAGCGAATAACATTAAGAGGCAGATGTGCGATGCAGCGGTGGATCCCAAACGTTCCAAAGCCGACCCACTCACAGGACCTTCCAGGAAATGTCTCAACGCTCCCCGTAACCTTGTCTCGTTTACATCTCTCCCTCTTCGTCGGTCCGCTTCACACAAAATGTTTGAGTTTCGCCGACAAATTTTTGGATACAACTTTTTTCTGGCCTTTATGTTACTCCCATTGTATGGCTTTGGTAATTTTACAATAGATGAAAAACGCATAGAAGGTTATAACGAAATTCCAATAATTTCGTTTGGTACCTGTTCAGTAGAGCAACTGACAACATTGGACATGGCGAATTGTAATTCCGTAGTGCCCACTATTTGGCATTTTTTATTTATATTTTAATTACTAACGCAGTTTCATTAAATATACATTAAATTATTGTCTTATTTTTTTGAGCATTAGGTAACATTTGGCACAGTACCTGCTATTTACTGATACCTCCAGTAAATTACTTTAGGGACACTGTGGCGAGAAATTGTTTTTTTGTTTTAGCCCAGTTAGGAATAATTCTGATAGACGTTCCTTTGCATTTCGCGCTAATACGATAAGTCGTCGTCCCGTCGGCCTGTCGCTAATTAGTATTATGTTTCTGTTCTACTTTGAAATTAACTCAAAAGGGTTTAGAAAAAACATATACAGCGTGTATATTATTATGTAAGACGAAAACGAAAATTAGAAACCATTGTTTGAGTTATGTGTTATGTGTTGTTTTAGTTATCATTATTGTCATTTTACCACCCGTCGTATTTTTTAACTGAAACTGAAGTTTGGTACACTACAAACATTTTTAGGGTTCCGTACCGCAAACGGAACCCTTATAGGATCACTTTGTTGTCCGCCCGTCAGTCAAGACCCTTTTTCTCAGGAACGCGTGGGGGTATCCAGCTAAAATTTATATCAAATACTCAGGTCTATAATACCTACCTTTAAGCTGTAACAAAATCAAACTTCTTTATCAACGCAATTAAAAGTATACCTACAGGTTTGTACGCAACCCTCGGTGCGCGAGTGCGACTCGCACTTGGCCGGTTTTTTTATCTATTACAAGCAAATATTTAAATACAACAAATCAAAACATTTTATTATTAAGTATATTAAGTAGAACAGCAACTTCGGACGTAAAGGGAATGTGCTGCGTTTCGTTGTATTCTTGGAATAATAGGTACTTATATACCGCTGTTGCTTTTTCCTTTAAACTTATATGGAACTGTTAAATAAAGCATTCTAATAAAACTATTTTTTTAATGTTTTTTTATGATTTAAATATGTTCGTTAAATATTTTTTAAAAGTACAATGTAGTACCTACGCGCTTTCCTAGTCTTATAAATAGCTAACTTAATCAAATTATTTTTTAAGAACTTACCAGTAGCCTATCATTTTCAGTTGGTACGGAGAGCGAGCGCACGGATACCGAAGAACTGGTGGGCCGAGCCGCTTCCCAATGTTCTGCACCCCCTGACCTGTTGCCGAGCGAAGCCCGAGCCCTGCTGCAGCCCAGTACACCGCCTGCAGCGCCGCGCTCATCGCACAAACCAGCCTTCAAGCCGCCACCGTCACCCACCCATGCGACGGATAACAACGATGATAAACAGCCTCGATTACGATTTGAAGTAAGAAACCAAAATATAATTTAAAGCGGCATAGAGTTTATTTATAAATATAGATAAGATATAATTATCATCTATGTATTTATGTATTAGTCGCTTGTATTTCTCCGAAGAAGTCTGAGAAGAAACACCAATAAAATATTAAAGAAATATCAGGGTCTTAGTGCAGAACAAGTACTCGTAAAGAGTATCAACTAATATGGTGTTTCACGATATAGGAAAGTCTGAAATGAACTTTTGAAGAAAGCCAGCGGCTTAGAATAGATCATTCCGAAGGTCCCAACAGATCGGATAACTAGCTAGCTAGATGATACTGTCCAACGCCACTAGCTACCAAGCAGCAAAGTATTACTTTGTACGTAGTGATGTGCACATAAGTAATTCTAGTATTTCCACCTACTTATAAGAGCTCCTCCGGTTCAGGGAAAATAATCGCCGAATATAGGTATCTACTTGTAAGTAATTACTAGCTAGATGTGGTACGTTGGAATAATAGGTATTATTGTACCAGCTGTAAACTCATAATGTGGGTATGGGAATAAGAAAGTGCCGATTATACCCATAGTAACCACGCATGTCACGGCCCAGATGGAATCAAATTAATGTCTTGACAATCTATGTACATTATCATGAATTCTTAGATTTAGTACGGCCTCGATGTGAGCGCAGATATGTTATGGGGCAGTGCAGGTGTTCCTTTCCTTACCCATTAAATTTTATGATACTGCTCATCAAGACCAAAGACGATTGCAAGTTTGTAATAAACATTGGTAACCATAATGCATAACGATTGTGATTTTTTTAGGAGCTGACTTGTGATGTAGAATTGCAACACCCAGAACCTTCAAAACAAAAGCCATTGCAGTTCTCATTCACCCTTTATGATCTGGACGGGCACGGGCGTATGACCAAGGACGTAAGTGTTTTGATAATACGGGTTTAAGTAATGAATGATCGAAACTATTTTCTGGTTTATTTTTTTAAGACAATGATTAATTTTCAGGATATAGCTGGCATCGTGTCCACAATATACGAATCTATCGGAAAATCGGTAACAGTACCACACTATGGCTCCAAAACAATACAAGTAAGATTAACAGTAGTACCAGAACACGGTAATTGTAGAAGTCACCGGGAAAGGCGGGAGACTCGGCGACGCCGACGTAGAGAATATTCATCAGCAGTAAACGCAACACCGCCTGACTGTATAGATCACAGCGACGATGAACAAAGGGAGCGACTCTCTCCTGATGACGACGTTTCATCAAAATCGTCATGCTCAGGCGACCGAAGACCAGTGCAGAGACAAACCACATACATACAATCTCGAGCCCACCGTCAACCTCGCAGGGAACATCGCGAACGAAAACACACTAAAAAGCGTTCTGGGAGCTTACAAAGACGTGAATTACTGGAAATCATTCAAGCGAACATGGAAAAAAACCATATGAGCTTTCAGGCCTCAAGGTACGTTTCCGTAAGTTGTAAGTCAATAGAATAGTCAATTCGGCCGTATGTCGAATACTGAATATCCGGCAAGACTTCTTTCTAAATGGCAAAATATTCAGTGAAATTATTAAAATTGCATTGCATAAAACTGTTACAGTATTGTATCTGTTACTAATAAAAAGCGTTTATGATACTGTTTCAAAAAACTGTATTAAGCATTTTGATCTGGTTACAGTATCAATCAGTCCCTGTTTCTAACCATACTTTGTTTTTTTTTTTACAGAAAGCCCTGTGAATCTGTTGCTAATGACGAAGAAATTACGAACAAATATCATAAGCTACGAAATAGATCATACACGGTCAGTGAAAAACCTATAAATGCATTCCAAAAAAAGAAATCTGAGAATTCTGGCAACGGATATTTAGATCTAGCAAGTGGCGGCGATTCACATTTATGTAGGTATGACCGTTACTTGCATGCGGTGATATGTTCTTCAGCGCGCCATGCAAATACTGGATACCATCAGAAACAGTCTCAGATACCGCGGCCGGCGCGGGGACCGCAGGCGCAGCACGCACGGTCTAGGTCGCACGACCTACCCGCTCAAACAAATACAACACAAGAACCAAGAGTTTTACAAATTATATTCTTATAGAATTTAAGAAAGGGCAACTCCGGTAACGGTTTTGGCCCTTGTCATAATTATATATATATATCTGTTCGTATATTTGTAATTAAAATGTTATGCTATTGTTGAGTTACCAAGCGCTGTTTGAAAGATACACTAAATTAATTAGTGGCAGGGGGTGAGATTAATCTCTCAAGACGTTTAAAATATAATGTTATAATATTCCTAATGTAAACTAAAGCATTATGTATTTCGATGGAGATCTGTGAGTAAACTAAATATCTTTATAGAATATCTGAATTAGCTAACCCAGTATTGTTATATTACACCTAAGGCTTTAAGTTGAAGAAGACTACTATTTTACGTAGATTCTCTTTGAGAATATTTTACGTATACGTAAAAATGAAAAATAATGAGATGAACAAGGAAGAGATGGAGGAAGATGACGATAATGATGACACCATTATAAAAGTTTACCTGTATAATATCAGTGTACACTGAACAGGTGTGACGCGATTTGAGTTGGACATATAAAGCTGATATTAAGAGTAGGAATATACTACATGCGGCCTTATATATTTAATTTGTTGAAAAGTGCCTTTACGTGGTCACATAAGTGTAAATGGATGTTGAGAGAACATGTGTACACAATGAAATGTATGCTGATAGATGATAATGCTCAGTAGACTATGATGTCCCTTATATTACAAAACTCGTTTTAAGAGTTACATAGACTGATTTTAGTTATAAGTGTTAGGTACTCCAGCGATGATAGTTTATTAACATTGTTATATGAGAAGTTCCAAGTACAATTTACATATAATTAAATTTTGCTCATCTACTAACTTTTACGTTTCGGATTTCATTGTAATTTTTTTTAAAGCCCCTCCCATAATATTACCAATGTCAGTATTTGTTATTATAAGTTAATGAAAGAATCTCTTTGTTTATCTACCTCTTAAACGCTTTCTTAGTGTATTTATAACTTATTGTGAACAGCTGAAATTTTTAATTTTAAAGTTAGCACATAAGTCTTTGTGATAATTTGTTAAATAAAATAATAATTGTATGTAATAATTCCAACTGAAAAATATATTCAGTTGTCAATGTACAAAGTGCTGTATCTTGTCAAAAATATTTATTGTCGAATATAATCATGAGATTAATTTACAATGACTTTGATTCACGCCTCGTCGTCTTATTTACCAATAAGTCTTCGTCTTGTAGTAAACCATATTACCGCAAAGAGCATTATTACCGCTGTTATCACGATAGTAGTTTCCTTTGGCAGCTCACATTTATTCACGGAATAATCGCTTCGTGAAAATGTCACCTAAAATGACGGCATTGAAAAACCTTTGAATTCCTGAAGCAATTGTTTGAATATTAAGACTGCTAATTGATGTATTCACAGATTAAAGAAACTTTCCTTTCAAATTTTTACCAAAATTTAAACTTACCAGCATGTATTTAGGATCAGGTCTATTTCTCCATGAGAAGGAGGGTACTGAATATTCATAAAATTCATAATTTTGATAGATATGATGCTGTAAACAACCATGATGTGTGTGTCCACCAAACACAACTTTGGGCTTTATTTTGGAAACTAGATATTCCGTAGCTTCCTTAGAAAGAGCATCAATTTTTAGTCGAAATGGCTTATTTCGTTCAGGCAGTGGTGGTGCATCAGGCTCAGTGCACACTGCGTCGGATTTTCTGTACAGTGGAAAATGCTGAAATTGAAACATGCAACATAATATCCAGACTTTCTTGTTAAAATGAAAGACTATTTTATAATAGTGAAGTTGGTACATAAATCAGAAGATATTACCTGCATAAGTATTGGCCTACTCTTACTGACTTTCTTGATACCATCATAACAGAATTTTGGATTTTCTGAACATTTCAAAATTCCTAAAACAATATCATACAATTAATTTATATCCTCAGTACAAATGTGGTTTTGATAAAAAAAAAATGTAAGTACCAGAGACTTTAACAATGTCATTTCTAGCCTTAGTGCATAGATTGCAGGAGTCGCCTTCCAGTGCCATAGAATTAATGAGAACAAAATGGTTTTCTTTTAAACTTATAAACTGGACTGATGAACTGTTAAATGATTTTGAAAATCTTTGAGCTGAACCCCTTCTAATGCTAAAAATAAATTAAACAGAGTTAGGTTTGTGAATGATGATCCTTGTTAAAAAAAGGAAACAGTTTGTGGGACACAGAGATGACTTTCCTTATAATTCAGTGCTTTGTAAGTCATTATATAATATGCAAATTGGCATATGGCTATCTGTTAATAATAATCAGTATTAGAAATTAAACAAACAAATTTGAAATGTTTTCTACTGAATGATAGTAATACATACTGATTATGGAAACCGATATCATGATTTCCAGCAACAACATGCATCAGTGTATCATGAGGTATGGGAAACAATTTGTGGAAGCGATCCACATAATCCATGAATTGCTTATCACTACTCCACTCGCCTTCATCGAAAAGATCTCCTGAAAATAAATAAAACAAATGTAAACATTCAGGGAAATTCTACAGCTCACCCAAAGTATTGCAAGAATTTTTTTTTAAATACTTATTAAAGTTTTATCAAACTGGTACATAATAAAATGGTAGGAAGTTCCATCATAAATGACAATGTTATAGATTGATAAGTCTATCAATATATAATATTATTTTCTACTGACTAGGTGACTACCTAGTCTAGTACCTAGAAAATAATATTATATACCAACTCCAAAGAAAATCTACTCACAGAAATTATACACTTTCTATTATAATTCCTGTTGTCACAGTTTGACATAATGAGCAGCAAGAATAATTTAAGTAATATTTTTATCAAGATCTTGTACATTGAAAATAGTCACATACAACAGTGTTCTTTTTTTTTAATATACTATAATTATGTAGCAAGAACATTTAATATAATATGTACATCTAAAGTTACCCAGAATAAATACCACATCAGGTTTATGTAGCATCATGATAGCTTGAAATGCTTGATGCATTTGCCACTCCCGTCTCCATTTATCAAGCCAATGCCCTTTTCGTGGACCCAATAAATGAGTGTCTGATAAAATAAAGGCTTTGAGCAACTGATTGTCACTGTGTGGCTCATCTAGAAGTGGCCAGGAACACTGTGATGAAAAAGTTAATATGAAAAGAAAGTTAACCTATTCACACAAGATTGTGGTGTACTTACAAATATTGTAAGTATTTACAAGTAATAAAAATATTTTACCTGTATTGCAACAATATAGTATATAATAAATTCACAATAAACAATCGTGAATATTACACCTAAAACAAATATCAACAGCTTTTTTGTAACACGGCGCATTATAACACGACTTTAAAAAATATTGGTTAACTTTAAAAGTATATCTTTTATTTTATCTTATCAATTGCAATAGCAAAGATATAATTATTATCATTGTACAAAGTTTCTAAACAGACAAGATACCGTTTCAAGCAGTTTCAAGTTTTTTTTTGTCAATTGCTAAATCTCAATTCTTGACAGTTGTTGAAAGTTGCTAGTGGTAAAATATAAACCAAAAAACTAAGCCAGATAAAAACAAAAAGTAATATTAGCCTCGTTTATTAGAAAAAAGAAATCATAATTATAAATTGATTAGGTAATTAAAATAACTAAATACAATTGTATACTTAACAGGAAATTAATGTTCGTGGATTCAGGTGGATAATTTATCACAGTTTTGTTATATATAATGTATAACAAATTAGAAACATGCATTGGTGAAGAAATGCTTTCTTAAACTAAAATAATATTGATCATATTAGTGATGATTGTAGTAGGTAACATAGGTGTCACTACAGTATTAAATAAATAATAATAAAATATTTGGTATGGTAATACTTAATACAATTTTGAACATTAGTACTTAAAAATAACAAGGATTTATGTTATGTTAGCTTTCATTATGCACGGAAATCTCGTGCATGTAGTCGACATAAGATTAATATTTGTGAAGAACTAACAAATCTAAATAGTTAAAAAAATTGGGTACTTACAAATTTATGATAAGTTGCGAACATAAAATCACGCCTGTAAGGTAACCCGAAAGTTAAGGTAGAGGTTTACTAATGTAAACCCACAGTTAACCGGTAACTTTTGGGTTCGTTACATGGGTTGCCATCAAACGTGCACATCTAAACTGAAAATTTTACAGCAAAACTCAATAACACTGCTCGGGTTAGGACCTCACGCTCAGCAGCCGCGCTTGCAACCATTGGTTCGAGTCTCGTCTTTGTTAATGCTTTCAGTCCGTCGCCTCAAGCAAAGCCTAAGGCCTCGTTCGGAGAGACGCGGGCGTTGCTCGGCGCGTCTGTTAGGATGTCCATAAAATCAAATGCTCCATTGTTTCGTCCTCCATTTTGCTACATACACTACGCTGGCTCTCATTCAAATGAAGAAGATGCCAAAAACAAACTGAGACACGCGTGCGCAGGGTACGCAGCGGAGGACGCGACGGCGGCAGCTGCGGGGTACTACGAGTCTACGACTAGCGCTCAATATCAAACGAAATGCGCAGGATCACGTTTCTACATCAAAACTCCCATAAATGACGAAAGTGTATGATTAGACCGCGAGACGCGCCGTGGAACGCCCTACGTCTCCCTAAACGAGCCTTAATGGAACACAAGTCAAGTGCTGCTGAGTGTTAAAATTAATACCCGGTATCAATTAATGCGCGTGCGTTATTACTATAAAAATCAGCAAATTGAGCAGTCTGAGCAGTTAAAATTGAGACTGCAGTTTGTAAGTTCATTAATACAGCTAGTTTTATTAGGGTAACACATAGTACAGAAATATTCAGTCCTAAACTCCAAGATACGCAAATTCATTTTGATTCTCTGCATATCACTTATTTTTAATACAGTGTTCAATAATTTCAGGTACAAAAATAACTAAATATTTTTTACGACTTGTTTAGTAAGTATGTTAAGCTAGAGATGGACAACCAACAATGATCACGGCTGTATAGTATAATACAATATTCTTGAAAAAAAAAAACCGTACGCTAAAGATTTTTTATCATCGCTTGTCTCGTTAAAATAGTTGGAATCATAATTATCCCCTTTTTCGCGACATTGAGCCACGTCTTGGTATCTTACTACCCCTAATTCTAAAAACAGTTAGCACTTACCATAAAACTTACTATTCAATAAAAATATTAAAAGGTTTACATTAATTTTAGCTTTACCAA
Source organism: Acronicta alni (assembly GCA_964056405.1). NCBI lineage: Eukaryota > Metazoa > Arthropoda > Insecta > Lepidoptera > Noctuidae > Acronicta > Acronicta alni. The sequence continues at coordinate 10,726,726 of OZ043914.1, forward strand.
ACATGTCCATAACAGCACATCCTTCATATTGTTTCTGAAGTAAATCTTGTATATCTACTTCAATAGTTTCCATCTCTACCCCCATGAACTTCCCTTTAATAGTAAAGACTCCATTGTGGTCAGTTGGTATAATATCAAACTGTACATTTTTGAATTGGGAAGGTGACAGTCCATCTATCTCCAGGAGTACACCTCTCTCTAACAACTTGGCACCAGTGTATTTCACAGTCAACTTCGATTTTAATTTCTGCATATCTTTTCCTGATCTTCTCAAACAAGCATGGACACTTCTGTAAATATTCAAACATTGAATTTATTACTGACCAGACCCGACAGACGTTATACTGTCCAAATATCAATATTCCCATAGAAAAAAACACGAATATACTGTGCCAACTGTATAATTACCATACCTCATCCTAGTAGGTGGCTATTATATATTTTTATTATGATACTGGCTTTGTTATAAAAATACTAAATTATAAAATTTAGTTCAATGGTAACATTCAATTTTAAAATTTTGGTATAAAATATAGTTACTTTAGATCAGATGAGAGTGAATCGTAAATAAAACTTAAATATGGCCCAAGATAATATGAGCTATGAATTTCTTTACAGTTTATAAATTCAGTAGTTATGATGTGATACGTGGTCAAACACACAGACAGATAGACAGATGAACAGACGGTTCTTTTTTATTTTAGTAATTTATTGTATTACTTATTCTCAGTCCTCCAATTTAGTTTATATTTTGCAATTAAAACTAGTTACTAGCAATGTACAGACACGCCATACGTAAATTGTTATTATACATAATATGTATATTTATATTCAGTGTGTTATTGAACATTTCTATTATTATAGTAATCATAATTGCTTACTTTTTGCCAGTGTGGAGATTTCCAAGACATGATTTGATATATTGGTCATAAGATTTGCATTTTTCTTCATAGTATTTTGTTTTCTCTTGTAAACTTTGTTTTGTACGCGTTAGAGTTGCTAAAGCTCTTCTTTGGGCTTGTCTGTATTTCCCTTTATTACAAAGATCAAGAGCAATAGAAGTCACTAATGCCTGGTAGCCATCCTCTCGCGTAACATACCCTTCATCTTCAAGCATTTGCAGATTCTTGCGGAGTTTAGCTATATGCTCTCGTAGGGTCATTACTTCGTCTTGTCGAGCTTGCCCAGAATAAATACGTCTTTGTATTCTTTCAGCATATTGTTCTTGTTGGTCTTTTGTAGTGCCAATGCATAATGCCTCCAAAAGGTGTTCACCTTTAAACCATAATAATTGTAGCTCTTACATGTATTTATAAATGTAAAAGTTTAAGTTGAAAGAGAAGTTAAACAAAAACTCACCATTTAAATATGGAATGATAGACACACATAACTCCTTAGTTTTGATGAAAAGTTTGTTCAAATCTGTCATATCATCGGCAGGTGCTTGGAACTTATTTGTTAGTGCCAAACATACCTCTAACCTAGCATTCTCTTCAGTAGTATCTCCCATTTGCTACAAAAAGTACCAATTGTTGAATTTGAAGGAGAAAATATTCGTATGTAAATTAATTAGTATTATACATACTGTGTCAACATCTCTGGATGCAAGCTGTGCAACTGAGGGCACATCACCCAAATCATCCAACAGGTCGTTAAGTCGGTCACGAGGATCGGGAGCTATAATATCTTGATATTCGATCAGAAGTGCGTGAGTATCAACAATTTCCTAAAATATATTTTTGCGTTATTATTTTAACACCACCGCGCAGCGAAAATGCTTATTTTCAATCTCACTGGACCAATTGTCATTAAAGTCTTTATTGAATATTATAATTTGGATGCAAAGAAATAGTTGATAAAAACTTTTCAAGTATTTATTTTTTAAGTCGAATTGGGGTCATTGGGGTTATATTTCCTGATTTCCAGTATACTGCCAAAATAATAAATATCATACCTACCGCGGTTCGTCTCGGCGTTGATAGATCAGTCGGAACATATTTTTACTCGTATATAATTGCATTGATATAGATAATTACTAAATATGCACCTTTTTTACTAGAAAACTAAATAGGGAACAAGCATTGCTAGTAAACATGAAAATTATTTTCGAGACAAGGTAAGTAGCAGGCAGCAGGTCAAGCTATCCAAAACTGTCAAGATTTCCCAATTGAATATGAACCTTATCGTTTTGCATTAAAGTTGAAAATCAATTAAATAGATTTGAAATATTGTGGTAGCTTGATGTGCTGGCCTCTGTACATAGTAAGCTTTTAGTTTTTAAACTTATTTATCTTGTTTATGCAAATCATCACACATTTATTTACACTATGTATGTACATACCTGAACTGTGATATAAATGTGCGGATGATGCAGCATTGTAGCCTCCGTGTACTCGTCTACTGCGAAGTATTCCTCAAGAGTAGGGCCGCGACAGCATCGCCGGAATAGCTCTTTCATTTTCTCATGGCACTCCACAATAAAAGGATTGAGGCAACGCAGGTGACTCGATTCTTCCCCAAACTTAAAAGAAATCGAGTAAGCAATTTTATTGTGCTTTTTTTAAAGAGCCTACTTACAATGACTGAAATAATAATATGTGCACCAGACAGCTAATAATTTAACGTGGTTAGACTGATGTTCACATGGGAAAAAACTAATTTCTACCGATCTGCGCGTTCTGTCTTACAAAATATCTCCTTTGGTTTACGCCAAGGACACACAGGATAAACACCTGTAGCTCTGCTGTTGTTTGGTTGCTTAACATGTGTGTGTTATTTATTGACGATTTTTATAGTACAATGAATAATAATTCGTTTATCATCTCTCTAGCGACCCGCCCCGTCTTCGGATGGGTGCAATATACTATTAAAATATACCGCATTAAAATTGCGTAGTTTAAAAGATCTCAGCGTACGGAAGGGCAGTGTCTACGCAGTCGGTAACCAAAAGTGAGTCGTGTCTTCAGTACCAAGTGCATTGAACATAACATGCATTTATCGAAATTAAAATAACTTACCCCTTTCTTGGCAGCTGAAAAATGTAAGATTTTGGCAACCGATGCAAGATTCTTTCGTTGGTCTGTCGTTAGTCCTGTACCATTAGGTAAATTAATAATGTGGAATGCATCAGGAGCTACTATGGCTGCGTTTAAGAACTGATAATAAACAAGATTGCCTATAACCTGAAAATAAAAGTTTTAGTTACATAAATTAAGTTAAATTTAATCTCTGGAGGGCTTGACGAAGGTATTTTATTGCTATTGCCTTGAGTTTCGCAAGCTATAACTGTGGGTGGGGACTGACGGGTGACAGTACACACGAATTACCGAGCTCAGACTCCATGCAGAAAGACCAAAAATAAAAGAAATACGGACAGAATATACCAAAACGAACACCAAATTTGTAATTATAGAGTGATAGTCATTCTAATTTCTAACTCATGAGCACTTGCTTCGAATGCTTATTTAAGCTATTAGTAGTGTACCAACTTACTTTCAAGATGTCTTTCTCAGGAGTGTGCGGAAATTTTGAAGTGAGAGCTCTGTGTAAAACTCTAGCCATGTATGTAATACAAAATGGTAAGAGTTCTGTAGAATTAATGATTTCATCCAGAAACATTGTTACTATAGACTTGAGCTGTGCAAGAGCCTGCTCTAGGCGTGATTTTACTTCGGGATAAGTAAGAGCCTCTTCTTGACTTACTGTATATGGCAGCTTCCTATAGGTTAAAACAAACATGTATTTTTTTATGATTGATAAATGTCATTTATTTTTTAATCTAAGTGTACGCAACTTACGATATTTGTCCAGTTTTCATTTCCGATTCATTTCTCCATGCTTTATAAATTTCGACAGGTCCAGTTTCTATATTAAGATCTTTGTCTTGCAACATTTTATTAACAAGCGGACCAATAATAGTTTGTAAACTATTTAACCCAGATAACTGTCTCGATAAACTAACAGCCATTTTTAGCACTAGTGGTGTTGATGCAATTATATCAAAAGGTTTAACAACCTTGCAGCTTATTTCCTCTTCAAGAGTAAATCTAAATAGTTTGAGCAATAAGTATTCATCTCTTGCATATGCACCAAAATTGTATAAGCTTAAAACAACATTTTGCAAGAAGAAATTTGTTTTATTTTGTGGTATACAGAATAGCAGCTTTGACAAATAAGTTGGATTTGTTTGTAGCTCATAAAAAAGATGTTGATATCCATCTAAAAGTCTCTTACTTTCTTTAGTGAGTGACTTCAGCCCTTTTACAGCTGTCGAAACCGTCATCAATGACCCCTTACCATCAGGGCGCTTCTCTAACACTAGCTTTGTCATTGAATTGTGTTTAACTAAGTTATTTAACTTAAGGCCGTGCGCAGCTACTTCTTGTAAAGCTATACGATTTTGGACTAAGAGGCCAATTTTTAAATCCATATCGTCCAATTGTTTAGACAGTTCCTGATTTTTTCTGATAGACTGAACCACCTCAGATTTCAGTGTTTGTAATTCTATTTCTCTGTCATAATCTTCAGTAGAAAAATCTAACATAGGTATGAACTTCTTAACAACTTTCAGTGGAGGATTGGGCGAATAAAACAAGGATGTGAACGCTTCGCGTGCACGACGCCCTCTCCAGATGGCTTGGATTTTAATAATTTTCTTCTCCTGAAAATTATGGTTTAGTGTATGTAATATGTTTATGTAAATAAATTAAAACATTTCAGTCGCAAAATGTTCCATTCTCAAATTGTCTGTCTGCCGCTAAACATGCTTTCCGCAGAACATTCCATTCGCAAACTCCCCTTTCGTTCGAACTATGCATATTTATAAACTTCTGCCAATTTTAATGATTAGGAGCAGAATACTGCGGTGCGTCGGCTTAATAAAATCTTTTATAAACGAATTACAAATCAGTTATTTCATTTGATAATATTCTCAAAAACGAAATAAAGTATTAAATTATAAAAAAGCCGATTAAAAAGAGTTACAATGACGTATTTTCTGATTTGTCATCAAATAAATTACCCTTGACTAATTGATTAGTTTTAATTAATTTGCTGATTAAGGAGCAACATTGTGCGCGTAAATAACTACACAGACACAAGTTTACAATATTGGCCTTTTTGTGGTATAGAACATATTTGTAGAATTGAATATTCTGTATTAGGGACTTTTGCGAATGGTTGTCAGTGCATTGGGATTTTTAAAATGGCAAAAAAATATATAATCCTTCAATAATTTTAAGTCCTACCTGTACTTTATACCATGCCCATGGATTTTCTTTCCTCTCTCTCTTTAGTTTGGCTTCTATGGCCTTCATTTTTATTAAGTTTCTATATTTTCTTTCAATGATAATTCTCCTCCACCAGGCTTGGATTTTTACTATGCATTCCTCATTATCTTTGAATAGTCTCAGCCTGTTCCTAAACGCTTTCCTGAACAAATATCCTCTACAGTAAGCTTGAAGTTTTACAATCGCTTTCTCAATAACCATCTGCATATATTTGTTAACATGGTGTTTATTTGTTTTCTCAATTATTGTATTTATATCTTTTCTGGTTAAGTAACGAGCATATGGAACAAAATCTTTTGGGGTAGACCAACAATATGTATATGATTCTACATCAATGTAAACAGTATTACCAGCATTAGTGTGGCTAACAATCCATGGACAAATATGATGACCCCTCTTCTTCAAAGCTTTAGAAAACATTTGAAAATAGACATCTTTGCAAGAGCTTTCAATCATTTCAGATGTAGATAGAACAGGATTCATAAGAGCATTCCAAAATTCTTGTACATTATTTTTCATAACAGCCAAATTTAACTGGACTAATGACTCAGTTAGCTCCCTTACATTCAGTGATTCTGAATTAACTTCATTGATTGTTTCAACAATGTCATCATACCAAAGATTTTGTGATTCTTTATGAACAAGAGCTTTTTTTAGCATACGTAAATAAAGATGACTTTCATCCTTATGCAATGGTACTGTTAATTTTAGGGATGAATGTTTTAACAGGATCATTAATGTATCAGCATCTTCTTCCATAACAGACTTATTAATGTGCTCTATAACGGATACCACTGTAATGAAAGGTTATGTTAATTGAATGTCAGCTTACTACTCAAGCATCCACCCGTGACTTTGTCTGCACGGTAGTAAATAGGCACACATCTTTTGCGAAATGCGTCGTATTATATGGATTATAATTATGTCTTCCTATTCTTCTAGCCAGTTCTGTGGAAATTTTTATCAATATCGATTTGATATTTTAGCAGTGATTACGTAACGACCAACATACAGCACGCGCCTTCTACTCATATACCAAAGTCGGGTTAAAAACGCAACAGTATGAATGCCCCAAACAAAATATGATTTTCAGAATTTCATTGTTAAAGAGATCGTAATGCCTATTATTATGTAGGTACCGACTTGCAATACATGTACAGACGCCAGCATGTCAATTTATCCAAAACTGTCAAACTTTCCCAATTGAATATGAACCTTATAATTTTGTATTAAAGTTGAAAATCAATCATAGAAATTTGACAGATTGTGGTAGTTCTCCTCTGTACATCGATAAACCATGTGCCACCTATAAAAATAATGAATAGGTATAGCTTTTTATTGAATAGACCTACAATGACCATCTGACGAACTGATATGAGATGTGCAGGATTTCAATCGATTGTGTGATTAAACTAAAAAAATGTTTGACCTAACAGACACAATTTATATAATCTTGTTTTAAGACAAAACCAACAAATATTATTTATTTTAGAATATTCAGTGTACACCACACCATAATAATCCTCTAAGTGATGGTACTTACGTTCGTCATTGTCGTCATCCTTCATGTTGACCATATCTATTGAGTCTCTGATATCATCCAGAGTGAGCAGCGGACATGCACATTGCTCTCTCACTTTTACTTGCAATGCTGTTGCTAAAGCGGATAAGTATCGACGGCGACAATGCGGCCGCAACCCTTCCAGATTTAATTGTTTCGAGTTTAGACAGTTCCATACAGCAGTTCCATCTCCTCGGTCGACTGCTTCAGATATAGACGCAATAGCTAATAGGTATGTTACAGATGCTGCTATTTCACTTTCATTTAAATTCTTCTCCAGTTCAAATTTCTCCAATTTCATTTCCTCATACAGAAGTGGTACAGCATACTTATCAACTTTTAAGTTTATTTCTAAATGAGGGTTATTTAATGCAACATATAAACTCTCAGGGGTTCCTTCATCTAAAGCTCTGTTGACATCACTGATAGCTCTTTTATGGTCTGTATGTTCATGAACTTTACGGTTCCCCTCATTAATAATGTTTTGGAATATTTTATGCCAATTAGTAACACTCTCTACATCAACATCTTTATTATATTCATTTATTTCTTTAACTATATCACAATAAAAATCTAAATTTTTAGGGTTGTAATCCTTTATCTTTACCCAGTCTTCATTAAATATTTTGTTCAAAGTATTAATGTCGCCATTTTGGGATGCAGAACAAATCTTTTTCCATAAATATTTGTAATTAACAGCAGTTACATGTCCTTGAATTTCAACGATAGTAAGCAATTCATCATATTCATCTGGGACGTAGCTATCATCAAGCGAGTGATTATGAGCTGCTTGCATTTTTTCATACTTTGCAGATTTCAAAACTTTTTTATATTGGTCTATCAGCCTATTTTGTACATGTTTCAATTTCAGTAATGGGTTGAGTATAGCTGACGTTATTGGTTTATCTGTGTCTAAAAGTTTATTCAGTTCCACAACAGCTTCATGTAAGGCAGCACCATTATCACCATTATTTTTTGATAAAATGCCTCCAATCTTTTGAAACATTGGAAGTGGGTGTTCACATCTTTGTAAATCTTTTGAAATAGTGTCTAATTCCTCATCTAGAGATTCAAAGTAAATACATTATTAAAAATTAGAACTAAGATTTATAAAATCAACAATTTAAATTGAATATAAAACCACGTTTATTAATAATCATTATTTATTTCTGTCCAGTTCGCGACTGTTATAGAGTTTCGATTCCCGTCGACCAAAGTTTGGGTTTTTCTATGAAATTCTCAGTAGCAGCTCGAAGTTAGGACTTTTGCCCAGTTAAATGGCAATAGGCTCACTCCCTATTACATGGGACTTAAACATACCAGCAAACTGAGAGTGTACAGTGTAATACCTCAGGCATGGTATTTAGGATGATGGTATGTTATGTTATTACATCATCAAACTGCATTGCTCTCATGTAAGTCTGACATAACAATGATTTATAATTTTATATTAATTTGACAGACATTTCTTAAATTGTTATTTACACTGTTATTATATTTTTTTCTTATTATATAATAATATTTAACTCAATAAAATGTAAATGTGAGTACTTTGTAGGCTAAATATACATAAGTACTCAGCTTTGAACAGTCTGGTAGCTTTGAGCCTTTTTTTATGTGGCCTACGCAAATGTCTAGCATCGTCGTGCGTCTAAATTATTGTTGAGCTACACGATGACTGATGCATGCATGCCGTCGATTGGGACTGTTCTACTCAAAGCCACTATGGCTCTTTCTTCAAAAGCCCATTTCAGACTTTTCAAGACAACACTACTCGCGCCATCTAGCGTCTACGATGGCAGTCTGCGCACTGGTGTGAACAACGCGCGATCGATATTATTTGCATGGTGGCAATATCTCAGCATTTCAATTCGCTCAGACTACCGAACTCATTGGCAACGTCTGACTAAAATATACGTTAAAATGTTGTAATATTCGTTACCTATTTAAATATACGTTTTATTAATCGTTTAAATAAAATCATTCATTGGAGACGATCCTGGCTGCCTCCTTACACACATAGGGAAATGCATACGCTCCAACACAGACTTTGCCCTACATTGTGAGACACATATTTGTTACTATACTATGTCTGGACTTTAAAAGAGACTATGATTGTCTGAGTTTATTTCGGCGTTTCTCCTCAGAGGTCGTCAGCTAGGAATTAATGCCCAAGCCATCTATCTTAAAAAAATATGTAAAATATTGACTTGTAAAAGTGTCTTTAAAAGATCTATTTACAGAAATAAATATCATTTATATATTAAAATTATATATTAAAAACTTATTTACCTGTGAAAACAGCTTTCCCAAATATATCATGTATCAGAGGAGCTTTCCCAAGCTTAAATAAGTGTGAACTGAGAGCATGTATGCAATATATTACTCTTGGCATATTCTTTTTATCATAAATATCAGTGGTCTCTGGCTGAAAGGTCTAAAAAAATGTTTTAAATATGTAAGTTAATATACATAAGTTAGTATGCTAACAATGCAGGATCATACACACCACTGGCAGTTCAGTCTTTTTAAGAACTTGCAAAAACTTATTGATGTTATCAGTGTGCTTGAATTGAAGTCCCATTATCTGAAAAAGCATCAATCAATATAAAATATTTGAAGTAAAACAAAACAACAGTTGAATGAGAGTAAATATCGGAATAAGCATATTAACGCATTCGCTATGATACCTCATATCATGCCTCACATGGAGCCGCGTTTCAAATATTTTAAATTCCTTCGGCAATATCGCACTTTTGTACATACAATTTTCTAAAATATATGACTCTAATTTGAATCTCATGCATATTCCCTATTATTGTGAAAAATAAAAAATGAACTCTTAAGTATGTGAAGTAAAATTCGACAGTAGCAGACAGGACTTGAATGAGTATTCTACTGTTTGATACACAGGATGCATGCCTTTCTTTCACATCTATACCAGCTTTCAACATTTCAGTGATTATCATATATAGCTTTGTGGTCTGAGACACAGAGTTAACATGATAGTCACTGATGACACATTTTGATTTATCATTAAGAAATTAAACCAATAAAATAAATTAATATGTGAAAAGGCATGAATATGCTGATTCACTAGTGATTAAAACTGTGCAATCCATTAGCAGGCCATTGTGAAAAAACTCTTACCTTATACCGTCTTTGATCAATATCATAAATCTTATTGATAGCAAGTAAATCAGGTGAAATAAAATTTCCTAATTTCGCCAAATAAACTCCGTTACGTAAACTTTCTTCAAATTCAGTAGCTGGCGGTAGTTTTTCCCTTAGACACGCTTCCATCCAAGTTTTTGCTTCTTCCAGTCTACAAAGGTATTCGTAGGCAATAGTTCTTTGTCGTATGGTATCCATTTCCTGTCCTGTCTTGCGAACATCTGAGTCGCCTATGGAAATATTAAATGACGTTTATAAACAAAATGGAAAAGGAAAAGAGAGGGTCAGTCTTCCAGTGAGATGATTAAAGTAAGACAGATTAGATGGCGGTAAAATTAATAATAGTGAGAAACTATACGCTCAAAAAACGGTGTTTTACTTACAGTCGTCGATTTTCCCAATTCGTACATCGTCTAAATCCTTTCCCATGATGATTGCTAAATCCACTATCACTTCATAACCGAGGTTGTAGTAAAATACTAGAACTAGATACAAGTTTATATCAAATCTGAAATCTCAACTTATGCACCTAAGATTGAGTTTTTCTTCGATTTCACCTTGAATTTAAGCACCTTTTCGTATTTCTGTTTTTCAAAACAAAACGGGCGGCTGTGCGGTTATTTTCAATTCAATTTGATTGATTGAAGATTTTTTAATACCAATTATTGGACCATGGATACATGCCCTTTAAGCAACAGATTAGTGATTATTAATGAGTCACACCAATGTTTTTTGTTATAAGCATAACTAAAAAATAGGTAAAAGAATCCGCTTTTATCATTTTCCTATCTTTAAAAATGATTATGATATTAAACGTTAAAGTACGGCCTCCGCGGCAAAATCCGACTAAACGACCGCGCGGCGCGCTAACGTGTGAGCGTGTGACGTCTCACGTCACGCTGCGAGACAGGGCTGCCTGTTTATACAATTTAAATCGTACTCATACGATTTTTGGCATTTTTAATCAGGTACGATCGCTAGACCACGTATTATATATTAGTCTATGAGACCACGATCGAAATGTACGAATTTTATTTATCTGGCAAAATTTCAATAAGAAACAAACATCATCCACCGGCAAGCATGAATTTCGGGGAATTTCCCAAATACGTAACGCTTGCAATCATTAGGCTGTATTTGTTTGCATTTTTACGAAACTTATTTCAATACTAATGTATTGAAATAATTATAATGCATTTATTGTCTGAAGAAACGAAAATTGTACAAAGTTTAAGCCAACAAAAGAAATTATAAAAAATATGACCATAGTTTGTACAAGTTTACCAAAGGTAGTTTTATTGCATTTCTTTTCTAAAACTAAACGAATTTTATATATATTGTTATATTTTTATTAAAAACTTTTGTACGATCTTTTCATTGCTGCGAGATGCGAGTTGGCGCCATAGACTAGTTGGCGCCAATATGTGAATATACTAGTCTAAGGTTGGCGCTTGCTTACTTGGGCTTGTAGTCGTTACGCTCTCGCTATGTCACTATCTACTTGTTTTTTTTTATAGTGAATCACTTTAAATAGCAATATTAGCAATATTGTATTGTGCTAACTGCTATTGTAGTATACCAACTTCAATGAAAAACACCACAAAAATTGTCTATAATTATCTGCCATATGATAAATTGATATTATTATTCGGAAAAAGTGAATAAAAGTTATAAAAAGAGCAGATCCTCTGACAGCCTCCTCTAGTCACGAATTTTACTTCACTTATATACGAGTTGTGTTGTGTTGTGAAGATCATACTTATCATACATGAATAATTAAACTTTTACTTTCGTTTTCGTATTCAGTTGTGCCAATTATGTGTATTTAGTTGCCTCAAGGTAAATGAAACAGCAGATATGGCATTAAAAGTGAAACTATAATTATAAATTAGACAGATAGTTAGGGGGTAGTGGGGTTCTGTACACTCGTTTTAAGTTCCAGCAGCGGACTGCTGATCATAAGGTCGTGGGTTCGATTCCCACAGGACACAAATATTTATGTGACGAACATAGTGTTTGTGTTTGTCTGGGTGTTTCTTAAATATTATAAGTATTTATTTAAAAAAAAAGTATATATGTATTAAATCCATTGTCTAGTACCCATAGTACAAGCTCTGCTTAGTTTGGGACTAGATGGTGCTGTGTAAAATATCCCAAAAATATTTATTTATTTATTTATTAACGCTACTATCCTGGCTAGCTGCAGTGAAGCTGTGATGGTGCTCAGCAGAAGGTATCAGGTGGGCAGGTTGGCGTTCTCCTTGCAGGCGCAGGACCACGGACAGGAAGTCAGCTGCTAGGCGTGACTCGTCAGCCACGACCCTGGAACATCACACGAGCGTTTCTAAAAGCTGCTAAGCCTGTCTGCTACATCCCACGCGATGATCACTACGCCAGACGCAGGTATAGTAGGTGATAACAAGCAGTGATCGAGATGAGGCAGTCCAGGTAAGCACATACAATGAGCATACTATAGGGCATAGGCATTTACATAGGGCAACAAGGCTCCATTACAATTGTTTATACACTTGAGCAGGAACAGTTCATTATAGCTCGCTAAACCTTACATAGCATAGGTGCTTAGATACACAGCTGATGATATGAAAGAATGAAGAAATAATTCTATTAGGTACTTTTAGAAAATTACAAGAGGGTAGCAGAATGCCGTTGGCTAAGCACTAAAGACTATTTAAATATAATGTTTGCTTACAACACTTACCCAGTCCGAGGTTGATAATTAACACTTCACTATTTAAATAAGTAATATTTTAACGGTAGTATTCTGAGCAGTACAGTAATTAAATCAGTACGTAGTTAGTGTGTGCATAGATCGACTAAAGGTCGCGATGACACCTCAGTGCTCGAGTGTGGTGTCGCAAGGTCTGCCAATCGTAGCGATCTCCGCGCGGTGTCCGCTCGGCAAGGTGCGGGGGCGCAGGGGAGGGTGTGTGCGCAGCGCGACAGACGTCATCTTAATTAGTTATACTACTTATGTGAGCTTATATGTGAAGGCATATAAATGCAGTGTTACACAGTATCTAATGTACATTTTTTTTTTTTGCATTTTCCATGCTAAGATTACGAAGACTAGACTTAGACTCAATAAAGCTATAAAGAATGTTGACATACTACCAAGTTCGAGTTTTGATATATTTTTTTATAGTTTTCAAGTGATTCACACTTCGGAAGACTGCATAACTTGGAGACTAATCGTTTATCCAACTCATGTCGGGGTACCTACTCTGTGTACGATTTGTCACCAATTTCAAGCCAAAGCAACTCAAGCTAATAGTCCTATTAATATATTATTAAATTAGTCGAATACATTTTTGTTACAATTACGTTCCTTTTTACGAATCTGTAAGTTTTTCGTAAGACATTCCGTGTTTTTTTTTTTAATATTTTTGTGCATCTCCGGCAGCGAAAATTACATTTTATCGATTAGTACAAACTCCCTAAACCCGGCGGGGTTTAGGGAGTTTGTACTAACGGTTAAGATATGGCGATATCTTAACCCAAAATCAGGACACTCGATATGAGATCCCACCCAATTATTTCAATTGTAAACTTAAGTTTTAAGATAGAACGTAATCAATTGAATGTTTAAATTTTACGTAAACAAAATGTACCTAGTAATATTATTGTGTATAGTAACATATTTTTAATTGTGTAACGCGTGCATGTGATTAAGCAATTTATAAATATTTCTCATTTGTAGGTAGTTATTAATTTTTCAAAGTATGAAGTGTAACTATTAGGTATAAGCTTAGGTATAGGTATTATATTTAATAACCGCCGTACTATGCGTTTCAAATAAGAATAGGAATGTCAATGACCTCGAATGACCCCGATCTGTCAAAAAGTACAGCTTGCAAAGAAAATTAATTTTATCTTTTGAAATTTTAAAACTTTATAATATATATTTATAAGCAGTAATACCAAATCCGGAACTCTCCGAGGTAATAAAAAGGCACAATCAGCCAAAAAACTATACTAGAGACATATTTTAAACTCGGCTTTGAAGTTTTGAAGCTGCCACTCTTTAATTGTTATTTAAATCCAATTGAATATACCTGGCACTTGATAAGCGTAGGGTAACTGACAATAATGTTCAACAATTAGAAAGTCAAATTGAGAATCTAACACTGGAAACTATTGATTCAATTACCAGAAAAAGAAATTAACTACGTGTAATGAATCGAAAATATAAACCAAAAAAAGGGAAATATTTCAAGACAACGATAACTTTAGTTTTATTATAAACACGGGTAATAAAATATCTAATTTTCTTCTAAATAACAATCGGTGGAATATTTTAAATACATAAAAAATATTATTTCAAAAATATCTGTTTAGCTCACAGCGGGCTGGTTTGAATTGACAGCTATGACGTCACAAGATGGCTGGAGGTTAGTCCTATTCCTATTTGAAACGCATAATACAAGATTAAAAACGGAAAACTTAAAAAAAATGTGTTTTTAAATTGTATTTGTTAATTGTAATATATTTTTTATTATAATCGACGTCGTTTTATATAAGATAGATACCATTCTAATAACCAAATATCGGTGGGATACCTACGAATTGTCAACGATAACGGTGTCAGTGTCAGCATCGCGTCGCTGATATCAGCACCAACATTATATATTATGTATAGTAGTAATCGATGTCAAACATAACGATATAGGCATCGGATACCGATGCGTATCGATTACGATAAGATCAAGAATATCCAAAAACGCCGAGAAGTCTAATCTAGATTATTTAGATTAGCGTAGTTAGAGTAGACTTGGATTCATAGGTTGGCAGCACTGTCAAAGTGTCAAATGTCATTATTTCAATTCAATCAAATCAAATAATCACGTCACATTCCAATTCCCATGTGTGTGTGACTGTGTTATTTCAGTTTAGAAAGTACTCTGTGGTGATAATATAAAAAAGCAAGCACCGAGAAATCAAGTTAGCATCACAACGATTTGATTTTTACATTTGAAAGTTCGTTGCTTCACGACCCCATGATCCCATAAACAACTAATAAAAATAATCAGTCAAAATTCATTTCCTTAAATTTTTGATCTGCAAAAAAAACACTTTTAGGCCAGTTTCAATGGCTAAAGATGTTGCTTCCTACTTTTCTGGTGAAGAAAGGTATGTAGCTGTCATTTTACATGATAAGTATACTATTAAAAAAATAGTATTGGTACTTTTGTGGGTAACAAAATTTATTGCTAGAATTGCTAGATGAAAACAAATTATATTCAGAGCACTACATAACTTTGCTTGACCCACCCTTGATTTGTTTCACCAATTACCCAGATCATTTCAGCATGATAGATATGTTTCTGATTTTCTAAGATCAATTTACTGCATTGTCAAATGAGCTATGGACTGATAAACTACCTCATCAAATAACCCAAACAAAGAAGGTGGGATGAGCCAGATTTGTACGTGAAAGATTGGCCCAAAATAACTTATGTTGTTGCTGAGAGTGTAATAAGGGTAGGAAGGCTTAAACCCTGGAGTGGGACTACAATGGCTGAATAATATTTTAAAAGTGGTTTTAAGTAAAGATATGCAGTCCGACACGTGAACCTCTAGACCACAGATCAGAAAAGTATCTGAGTATTATATCCATTGTCTAGTATCCATAGTACAAGCTCTGCTTAGTTTGGGACTAGATGGTGGTATTGTATAACGTCCCATTAAATATTTATTTATTATTTACATTACATTTATTTATTATTTTATATATAAATGTCATTTTATTTTTAATTTCAGCATAAAAAATCACAAACTAATATATCCTGCTGCAACAAGAAACCAAGACCCAATATTGCAAGTTTTAAAAAGATTTATCATCTGTGATGTGGATAATATTGAGGATGAAGAGAGCCCATTATTCTTAGAAATAGCTTCGGGCTCCGGACAACACCTGGCACATTTTGCACCTCACTTTCCAGGAGTTAAGTTCCAACCCACTGAAGTTGATGACAGTTTACTTGGAAGTTTATCTTACTATGCCAAAAACTGCCCAACAAAAAACATCCTTCCACCAAAACTTGTTGACATATGTAATAAATTATCATTTTATGTTTTTGAAGAAAATAGTATAGATTATATGTATAATGCCAACATGATTCACATTAGCCCTTATGCATGCACAGTTGGATTGTTTGAAAATGCTGGAAATTATTTGAAATCAGATGCTCTTATGATTACTTATGGGCCTTATAGCAAAGATGGTGTAATTACTCCTGAAAGTAATATCCAGTTTGACAACTCTCTAAGAGCAAGGAATGCAGAGTGGGGTCTAAGAGATATATCTGATCTAATAAAATTAGCTGAACATAATAATTTGTGTCTAATGGATACCATAGAAATGCCTGCTAATAACAAAATTTTGATATGGAAAAAAAACTAAGATCTGTGTTGTGTAGATTTAAAGTAAGTAAGTACCTATGTATTTATTAAAATAAAATAAATAAATATATTTTTTTCTTATTACCCCTGCAGAGCACGTGCCCTGCAGAGACTTAAAAAAAAAAAGAAGTGTAATTTCAACGAAAAGTATCATATAGTCACAATAATATTATATGTAAGGCAAGTGCTGTTCCTATGGACCGAAGACAGAGGAAACTGCAGGAGACATCTATCTCTCTTCAGCAAAAAAAGGATAAATATACACCAGATGCCCGAGAAGAAAAGAGATAATGATATGCTATTTTTTGTCTCATCTCGTGGCCGTTTTTTTCAAGGTCAGCAGCACTTCATTTGCTAAACTGACGTTTTGATTGAGCATTCGTGACAGATTGTGATAAACATTGATTTTTTTATTGATTAGTTCATCAATTTTGTATTATTACTAGCTGCCCCCGCAAACGTTGTTTTGCCATAAAAAAAAAATTTAGGGGTATGAAAAATAGATGTTGGCCTATTCACAGACCTCCCCGATAAGCACAAAAAATTTCATCAAAATCGGTCAAGCCGTTTCGGAGGTGTATGGCAACGAAAACTGTGACACGAGAATTTTATATATTAGATGTGTTCGCTGTTGAGCAGGATCTTTATCAGATACTGCTGATACCTGATCTAAACTAGATAATAAAGCATCACAACAAGTGTTAAATTGAAAAACTTTTTGAAATAAACAAAAAAATGTGATACTTACGAATGAAAAGCTAAACCGGGAATTTTCGTCTCACTATCACTTTTGCAACACTGCACCGTACCATTTCACAGTATTAGATAAAGATCCTGCTCAAAAGCGAACACATAATAATACAAAATTTATGAAATATTTAATAAAAAATTCAATGTTTATCCACAGTACGAATGCTCAATCAAAACTTCAAAGTTTGTACTTTGTTTAGCAAATGAAGTGAAAAAAACGGCCACGCGATGAGGGACAAAAAATAGCATATCGTTATCTCTTTTCTTCTCGGGCATCTGGTGTACTTGTATTTGTCCTTTTTTTTGCTGAAGAGAGATAGATGTATCCAGCAGTCTATAGTTTCCTCTGTCTACGCCTAAAATTCTAATTTGAATGCGACCGTAATGCGTTGTCTATGACGGTTATGACGTGTCGCATTTTTTTTTTGTGGCTAAAGAATGTACTATGCGTTTCAAAGAATAGGAACGTCAATGACCTCGAATGACCGCGATCTGTCAAAAAAGTACAGCTTCCAAAGAAAATTAATTTTATCTTTTAAATAAAACTTTATAATATATTTATAAGCAGTAATACCAAATCCGGAACCCTGAAAATTAATAAAAAGGCACAAACTGCCAAAAAACTATATTAAAGACGATATATTAAACTCTCATGGCTTTGAAGTTTTGAAGCTGCCACCCTACAAATTTAATGTTATTTAAATCCAATTGAATATAACTGGCAATGGATAAGCGTAGGGTAGCTGACTATAATGTTCAACAATTAGAAAGCTAAATTGAGAATCTAACACTGGAAACTATTGATTTAATTACCAGTGACGATTGGCTAAAAGAACCACGTCAAATTAATCGAAAATAAAAAGTGAAATATTTCAAGAGGACGATAACTTTAGTTTTATTATAACACGGGTAATAAAATATCTAATTTAAGAAATATTATTTCAAAAATACCTGTTTTGCTCACCCTACCCGGTTCGAGTACCGGACTGCTGATCATAAGGTCGTGGGTTCGATTCCCACAGAACACAAATATTTATGTGATGAACATTTAAGTATTTGTTTGTCTGGGTGTTTCTTATGTATTATAAGTATGTATTTACAAAAAAAAAGTATATAAGTATTATATCCATTGTCTAGTACCCGTAGTACAAGCTCTGCTTAGTTTGGGACTAGATGGTGTTGTGTAAAATGTCCCAAAAATATTACTATGATATATATTATTTACAAAAAAAATGTATTTATGTATTATATCCACTGTCTAGTACCCATAGTACAAGCTCTGCTTAGTTTGGGACAAGATGGTGCTGTGTAAAATGTCACAAAATAAAAATGTATATAATACAATGGGTTGATGATGATTTATAATTTTATACGGTATAACTGGTATAAAAAACGATAAGTAATAAATCAACCCAAGTCCAAAAATATATAAGTTTAAGTATTCCACATAACTAAGCTAGTATGCTCAAAATTAATAATCATTAAACTTAATGAGCAATAGTATCGATATGTGATCGTTACCATTGAGTATCTGACAACACTACTGAGCAACACGGGCCACCGGCCGCGGCGGACCGGAGGGGAGTAGCCGTGTGCGTTCGCGCAGCGGAATGTTGTTGAATTTAAAGATTTTAATTATGCAGATATTTCGTGTATGACGTCGTATAATTGTGTATGGTAAAAAAAAATTGTGCACGCAGCCATTATTGAGAAATTCACCAAAAACTGATTCCGCTGGGCGAACGTTGTCCTGGCGGAACTCTTTTTAATCCATAGACTTTAGAAGAAAAAAGATGTGTCCAAAAATTAGTGTGTAATTGTGTATGTATGAATAAAATTTGTGCATGCATAAACTTCGGAGAAATTCAAGTTTCCGCTACGCGAACGTTTGGCCATTAGCTAGTTTTCATATAAAGCGCTTACATAGAGAGCTGTAGATTTTTACATACATTGTTTTGAATTTGTGTATATTTGTTTAAAAAACAGATTTAGAAAAAAACGTAGGGCTTAAAAGATAAAAATATATACGTAAAATACGCTGATTAGGTCTTAGTTCTTAAAGTATGCACTTTGGGGTCTAGATTTTCACGTTTATACAAACCTTGTAAGTGTCTGCAACATGTTGCCAAGTATCAATGATGTTCCGTTAGTAATTAAAGAGTTATAGGACAATTTACCATGAATAGATCACTGTTTACAAAGCAGTCAAATATCACGACGTTCTAAGGGAATTGCATGGTAAAATGTATGCCAATAATTAGTGTATTCATTCAACTATTCACATGCAAAATTTCATGTCATTAAATTCAGTAATTAAAAAAAACAATTATAATACTGACGAAGCATCGAAAACCTGCATAACCCGACCAAGTTCAGATGGCTACAAAAAAGCAGCAGTAGTTTTCTAACTACATTCAAAATTGGCTGAATTTACGGTAAATAAGTTACTTTAGGTTATTAAATCATATACTTAATCAATGTTTTATTATGAAAAAACACCAAACCTATAACAAAAATATACAACAGCAACCAAAATTATATAAAAAAATTTACTCAATCACTTTCAAGTTTCAATATGTATTGCTATTCTCAAAAATCCATCCGTCCACCAACATTATGAAAATTAATAAATTATAAAACATATAAATTTGTATTATTCAAAAATTTTAACAGTCTGTTACAGTATTATTAGTTAGAAAATAATGATAGAAATAAAAAACAAATCTATCTTTTTATTCATAACATACAATAACAACAATAATGTTTTTAAATAATTGATACTAGCTGTGCGCAAGAGGCACAGCTAGTATAGAATTGAACTTAGATTAGAGCCTTCAACATTCTTCGACAGTGGTAAGCAATCGTTTTAAATGTTCTCGTAGGTTAGTAATTGTATTTCCGCAAAGTTTTATTGTCTTTTTACACAACTTGCTCAGCACTTGAGGTGAATCGCCACTCTTTGAAAAATAGTTCCAAACAAATCAACACCCTTTAATATACTTCACTTTGATTGTATATAATCAAAGATACTTCATTTATTTTTATTGTACTACAAAGGCACAGCACATCAAGCTACCACAATTTGTCAAATTTCTTTGATTGATTTTCAACCTAAAAACAAAACAAAGGTTCATATTCAATTGGGAGAATTTCACAGTTTTGGATAGCTTGACCTGCTGACGTCTGTACTGTAATAATAAAATCTAGTCTAACAATAAGTAACAAACTATGAACGGAAACTTGAAAATATAGGAATTAGGAATACTGCACTCACCCTGTTGGAAAATTATTTGCAAGCCCGTACGCAGTGTATCAGAATAGGAGATTACGTTAGTGACGACACAACTGTCTCTTTCGGTGTACCCCAAGGCAGTGTTCTCGGCCCAACATTATTTTTAATCTACATAAATGATCTATGTGATATGAATGTTGAGGCTGGGAACATCTTTTCCTATGCGGACGACACTGCCGTGGTCTTCTCGGGTGACACGTGGGAGGATCTACATGAGTGCACAGAAGCTGACCTATCAAGGATTTCTACCTGGCTTTCATCGAACCTTCTAACCTTTAATACAATAAAAACTAAATATATGTGTTTCTCTCTAAACACTATGTCACAGCCCAATTCAGCATTTGGAGTCAGAATCCATAGTAAGTTGTAGTATATCTAAAAACACCACATGTAACTGTCCGGTTATAAATAGAGTCAATACAATAAAATATTTAGGCATAAATATCGATTATAGGTTGTCATGGAATTCTCATATTGATTTGTTAAACACTAGAATAAGGAAACTGATTTGGATATTTAAAACCTTACGCCAAGTAACCACTAAAGATTTAATTAATAAAATATATATTGCTTTAGCTCAATCTGTATTGGTATATTGCATTCCAGTGTGGGGTGGTGCTATAAAAACCAAGATGTTGGAGCTTGAAAGGGCGCAAAGATCACTTTTGAAAGTAATGTATTTCAAGCCATACCGTTTTCCCACTACACAACTTTATTGTTTCAGCAACCTGCTGTATATTAGAAAGCTGTATATTTTATCTGCTTTGCTAAAAGTGCATAGCACATTAAAGTTTGATCAAAATATTCTCAAAAAAAGGTGTAATTTGGTCGCTACCTACCAACCAGTAAAAAGTACATTTGCTCGGCGTCAGTACTCTAGACAGTCCTCTTTCCTATACAATAAGGTAAACAGATTGTTACATATTTACCCCATGAACAAACATGATTGTAAGAAGACATTAACAAATTGGTTAAAGCAACAAACGTATGACCAAATTGAGTCTCTCATAGTAATACTATCTTAATCCAATCATGAATGCCACTCACATACTCATACACAACGAGTGACCAAATTGAGTCTCTCATAGTAATACTATCTTAATCCAATCATGAATGCCACTCACATACTCATACACAACGAGCAAACGCACTCACACATAGACACACACACTCACATACACAGACACACTCACACTCACACATATACACACACACACACACACTAACATCTGAACCGAGTACACTTTAATGGAATAAAATATAATATCTATAAATATACATATACAAATTAATAAATAAGTATTATCTAGCGCACAAACTTAGTCTTAAGTTACCTGTATGTGGAAGAGCGGGGCCTCCTATCACAGGCAATGTTATGCCTAAAAGGAGTGCTCCATCAATGTTTTATGTAGATTAAGTTATGTTTTTGAAAATAAATGATTCTTGATTTTTTTTTTATTTTGATGAACAACACAAGCTAAAGATATAACGTTCGTTAAATCTTACACTGACAACGACATTGATATTATGACAGTGACAGTTAATACTTCGCTGCTTGCTGTGAAACCACAATACAACACACTGGTTACAAAACTTGGTTTTGAAAATTGTTGAACATGGCAAAACGACCAGCTTCGGAGGCTTTTCATGTTGATGAAGTAAAACGCAAGGAGGAAGGTAAAAAGCACTCGTTAGATTCAGATGAAGAGGACAGTGGTGCTGAGGAAGAAAGGAATAATGTACTCAATGCAGATGACATCGAAGGCGAAGAAGATGGAGTTGGCGGAATGGAAGGTGAAGTGAGTACTTTTGATTATTTTAAAAAACTTTCTTACCTGTCTTTACTCAATCCTGAAGGTATTACTTACATCTCATCATCAAGTGGATGATTAGGTCACAAATACAAAAGCTTTTTTACTTTTTATAGATGTATGGGGCATGGGCAGTTATTTATATCAGAAATAATAACTATGCCCATACAAATTATTATGGTTAATTTAATAGCCTTAGTAATCATTGTCAATCTGAGGAGACCTGTACCCAGAAGTGGGACAGAATTTCGGTTGATGATGATTTAATATACTAATAATGTCTAAATAAAACTATTTTTACTTACCATTTAACTGTGGCCATACAGATAATAAACAACATATTTTGTGCCTTGACATAGATTACAGTATAAATAATTGTTCTTACACCATATCTCTTTATAATTTGGTGTTTGGTTAGTATGTAGTTTAAATATAATTGACAATGTCTATGGCCTAGTGGTTCGCATGAAGACTGGTGATCATGAGGTTGTGCGTTTGATTCCCACAAATCACAAATATATTTTATGTGATGAACATAAGTGTTTGTCTGGGTGTTTCTTATGTATTCTATGTATGTATTTACAAAAAAAAAGTATATAAGTATTATATCCATTGTCTGGTACCCATAGTACACTTTGGGACTAGTTGGTGATGTGTGAAATTGAATTTATTATTATTTTGTATAGAGGAACAGTGATGAAAACTCAGCCACCCAACATTTCCAAATTCTTTATCTACAGATTACCATCACTCCGTTCAACATGAAAGAAGAACTAGAAGAGGGCCACTTTGATAATCAGGGTCACTATCACTGGAAAAAGGAGAAGGAAATCCGAGATGGCTGGCTTGACAACATAGACTGGGTGAAAGTCAAAGGCAGGCCAGAAGACAAGTACAAAGTCCATAAGGATGATGAAAATAAAGGGTTAGGTGATGAGTCCAGCAGTGAAGATGAAGAACCAGAAGAAAAGTTTGATCTATTTGAAAATTACAAGGAAATTATTAAATATATGAAGCCCAAAGAAACAATTGCAAAGACACTGCAGCGTCTAGGTATGTTAAAATCATACTAGTTACAAGTACTATAGGTATACTTGGTGGGGTCTGACAGGGATTCTTAGTCCCTTTCCTGCAATATGTGTTAGCATAGAATTCATATGGCACACAAGGCTTGATGTCAAATCAGGGGAAAGAACAAAAAGACATACCAGTCTCGGTCTTGAATACACCAGTCATTCTGGCAATGATGCACACACATGCATTTCTACATAATTATGTGGAAAGCAATACTGCATCATTTCCAATTACTAGTGTATTTAATTAAAACAATAAAGGTGAAGGACTACTAGGTACACCTCTGCCCTTATCCTTTGGGGAATACAGGGGTGTTGGATATAATATTTTATTTTTAATTCCCAGGTGCTGGTTCAAAAATATCTAGTGCTGAGCGCTGGAAAAGAAAAAAAGCTGGCATTGTTGATGAAAATAGTACAATTGTTACAAGAGTAACAGAACTTGCCAATCAAGTGTTGACGAAATTGGGTAACATGGATATTTATCAAGAAACTTATGAAAAGATCAGTATGATTTTAGCTAAACATGAAAATAAAAAAGAGGATGCTAATTTAGATATGTATGCTGACGATTTTGACCAAAAGGAGAAAAGTGTGTTAGATAAAAATAAACCTGAAAATAATGAAAGTGATGAGGTAGAGGAACAACAAGAAGTAAAATGGGAATTCAAGTGGAATAACGATGATGGAGACATATCAGGACCTCATTCAACTGAGCAAATGCATAAATGGTCATCAGAGGGATACTTCAAAACTGGTGTTTGGGTTAGAAAGCATGGGGAAGACAGTCAGTTCTACACTTCTAATAGAATAGACTTTGAATTATACTTGTAAATAACTAAAATTGGTTACTTACATGAAATAAAACAGTTACACTAATTTTATACATATTTTTTTCGACTTTTAAATATTTTATCTGCAAAACTATGAATACTGATATCAGTTAACAACTTCGCTATTTGATTAATTATAACAATAAATAAGGTAATCACTTGAACAATAACAAACTGAGATATAGATGTCCCAATTTCCAACCAACTTCCAGTGTTTTTAACATTGTACAACAACTGAATACCCATTAAATTTGAATATATTAATACAATAATAATTAAATAACCAGTTGGTGCCTGAAACAAAAAAATAAATAATGGCCTTTGATTATACACATAGCTTATGTTCTGGTGCGCAATAAAGCGTATATAAATAAATAGCTTTTTAACTGACTTCAAAAACATTGTCCAAATATACATATAAGGATAAGGCACTACATATGCAGGATTCCTCACGATGTTTTCCTCTACCGTTTCATTGACCGGATTGTTGACCTCCCCAAAGGCCCAAACGATGACCAAGCTACACAATGACTGATACATGCATGTCGTCGGTATAAGTTTACTATTGTAAACATATTTTTATGTTCAGTTATGTAGATCCTTTAGTAGTACATATTACAGGTACTTTAGACTATATCAATTTTATTTGGTAATGTGTGACCATAGTTTCTAAAGATACACCATAATCATTTAATAATTTGTGATTTTTCAAAAAGTTATTGTAAATATTTTACCTTGGTCAAATGTTGCACTGCTCTAAAACTACAAGCAACACTCAAAAATGGAGCTAAAGTTTTTAATAATATAAGTGCTGTTATTACAAATGGCTGGAAAGATGTTATGAAGCATGTCACCCATCTGACTTCAAATGAGTTTAATGATGCTATATTACCAGTACCAAAAAAGGCTAATATAATATACATCACCTGATACTGAGGTTAAGGACTTTTAATATGTATAATTTTATTAATTATTAATAAATGTGGCCTTAGGTTTTATTTCGGAAACTGTCACAGCTGCCGGTGAGGAATCTGCTAACGAATATTTTTATTCTGAAGGTATGTCCAAAACAGGAAGTCGTAGGTACACGCGCAAATGTGTGGGTTATCTAAAGTAGTCAGGTAGAGATAGGTGGGGTTTTGCGAAAGACTTGGAGAAACGTATTGGGCATGGGGTGCATTTTGAGAAAGGTACATTCTGCGACTGAATCAACGATATGTAGTGGTTATCTTAGGTCGAAGAGGACTTCGCGAAGGTACTGTCTGCATTGACGAGATATACCTATATCTCTTATATCTGTAGGTATTTTACAGATTGTTTAAAAAGGATACAAAAAAGAATGCCCTCCTAAAATCTTGATTACTAATCCCTCTCTCAATAGTTGCAAATGTCTCAATTTCTTCATTATTTGCATTTTCAAAGCTGCTTTCAATAAGCTGGAAAAGCAACAAAAAATTAGATTTTCTTAAACAATATCTATAGGTACGTTTAATAAAGCTGTAGATATATTTTATGAATGTGTTCATCTCTGAAACTAGCAGTAAGATTTTTTTTGATCCAATTGCATTGTTATAGGGTATTTAACATAACGCTGACCCTTAGAAGCCGAGCAAAAAAGAAAAAGTCAGTGCAGGTAAACTATTTCTTATAATTTAGTACAGAATTACCTTCAAATTTTTCATATGCAGCAGCCGAAATTCAATAAATATCCAACACATTAAATTAATAATCAAAGCAACAGTAAAAAGTCCCTCGTGAGAGACAGATAACAGAAGATAGAAGTTTAATATTGATGTGTTTATAGCTACTAGCCGACAAATCAGTCTCTTAGAAAACAACAGAGGCAGTACCAAGGTAATAGCTGAAAAAATAAGCGTTATAACGATAAAACATTAACACTGGAGTAATAAGATCAGTGGCGGCCTTTAGGGTGGCGAGCAGGGCAACGGCCCAGGGCATTGTGCACCAACACAAGTACAATAAAGTTGACATTTAAATCTTTATTTTATCCGTGGGTATTAGTTAGAACAATATAAGTTTGGTATAAACAGTAATATTTATGATGGCAAAATAGGTACCCAAAATTAACTATCATCATCAACCCATATACAGTCACTGTCAGCTGGACACGGGTCTCCTCCCAGAATGAGAGAGAGAGGGATTAGGCTATAGTCCACCACGCTTGCTTAGTGCGGGTTGGCAGACTTCACACACCGTTGAGAAAAATCTCTAAGGCATGCAGGTTTCCTCACGATGTTTTCCTTCACAGTTTTAAGCGAGTGATAATTAATACGCACATGATTTCGAAAAGTCAGAGGGGCATGCCTTGGATTCGAACTCCAGACCTTTGACTTGGCAGTCCAATGGTAGGCTATCACTGCTATTAGTTAACTAAAATAACTATATTTATTTATAAATCTCATTTCTCGTTAATCATCAGAAATATCCAATTCAATTCACATACTTTACGTATGCACAAGAGCCTCGCAGATCCGCTGCCCGGAGGCCGCCGCTAAATATATCGCATGATAATTATGTCTATTTACCTGCAGTAATCCATGCTAATGTTTGATAAAAATATGATACTGGTGTGCCTTCATCAAATCTCTTAGATTGTACATATATATTATGAAGTGACATAACTAACAGTATTGCTTGTATAGAAGACAATATAATTTCTCTCTTGTTTTCAAAATTGCTATGAAACAGTGGCAGCAGTATTTTACAGATGTGCACTAAAATTACTAATATCCAAATTACACCAGCAGCGATGCTAAAAAAAACATTATTATTTATAGACGCGATATGTTTAAAGTAAGATAAAAGTGAAAGAAATTATGTACATACACCAGTTCAATAAAAACACTTTTTCCAATGACAGGCATAAAGGAAAAAATACTAAGTAACAAACAGCCAGTAGGCCAAGCAATGATTACTGGCTTCGGTAAATGATGTTTTGTTGAAGAAAAAAATGGCCATATTCCCATACCCAAGAGAGGGACACTCAACATCCACCTGTATGTAAAGGAGAGACCCTGTAAAATAAAGATACAGCTTTTAATGTCTGCCCAGCTGGGTATATGCCCAAGAAAAAATACCTAACGAATTTAATAAGTACATAATTTAGCTAATGGGTTAACATTAAACATAGACAGACACTAATAAATAATATATTATTTATTATGTAGTAGGAACGTGACCTGCGAACTCTTATAACGCACGATATAATGTGCTTTCCACTCCCATCCATCCACCAGATCCGGAAAGCTCATCACCATAGTGTACAATACAATAGGGTATTACAAACTTTTTTGAAAACAGTTCTAAATCAATCTTGAGGGCGTAATGATTGTAGAATTTTTATTTCAATTTTATAAAACCGAAAACTGCCTTAAAAATATTTTTTATTTACGATTTTGAATTTTCGCGCTAACGAAAACGCTAGCCATGCTGTTTCGGCGACATCACTCTGGTATTAAATTAAACAAAAACACAAAGCACGACAAAAATCTAGTTTGTTACTATCGGAGTGACGTCACGTCGGAACTCAATATGGTGAATGACGTTTAAGACATTTGAAGAACAGGTTAAAGAAGGCGTTATTCGTTATTAATTTTGAATAAAATTATAATATCTAAATAACTAATATATTGTTTACTTTTTACGTAATCTATCATAAACATGCATTTTATATTTTTTCTTACATTGCATATTTATATAATTTCCCTATTAGTGCTACCCGTGGGAAGGCGAGGTTGGGAGGACAATTTGAATACAGAAAAGCATGTCTTCTTCTCTTAAAAAAATCCGTCTTTTTGGACTTTTTTCAATCATTCGAGTTTACTGATGCAGACAACCTCAAACAACATAATATTTATAGCACACAAAATAACAAAGTTCATTATTAAGGGGTGTGTATAATAAACTTACCAAAGCAATACACCCCAAAGTGTAACTTGAGATCTCTAGTAACAATAAGAAATCATTTCTATTTTTTCTAATTTGTCTATACCCTTGTATCCAAACAGATACTGATGATACAGCATACCACCATAAAAATAAGGGCATTATAGAATACAAATAATACTGCAGCGGTAAGTTTTGAGCTGAAATTAATAATTAAATTACATTCAAATTTATAATAAAAAAATAAAAAGATAAATGCAATGCATCTTACCATAAACTAGATACACAGACATTAAGATCAAAAATGCAAATGCTATATTCAGGCATCTACATGGCCAATTATTTGAAAGAGCCATATTTCTCAAGTTAGAGGTCTCTGCTTGTGTATTGAATTTTTGTTCTGATAAAACCTTAAGCAAACATGCTATCCAACCCAAAAACGATAAGGTAACCAGTACTAGTAATGGCTTTTGGTAGTAATTATGATAGTATTTGAGGCCAGAAAGGCTAAGGTGTATTATTTCTTCACTTAATAGTATCAATTTTTCATATTCCTCTTCAGCAAGTACTTTCTCAGTGAATTGAATAAGTTCTTCATACTTTTCTTTGGTTAATGGATGATATGGTTGATATAGATATGAAATGGCATTTTCTTCTACATCAATTCTCTTTTTATTATATTGTGATGCTAATTGCCGGCTGTTGCTATATATAGCTTTTGCTCTATTAGCTAAGGTCATATCAAATAGTTCTGTTGTCAGTTTACCCTGTAATGAAAACACACACACATGTGACTGTTCTTATCTGTAGAAAAATGGTTCATATTATTTTCATATGCTCAAGTGGTCAAAAGGCCTCTATCCATTCATCACCATCCTTATCCATCATCAGGGATGGATTTAAAGGTGTGGTGTCGAGGCCCTGGGATAACCAATATAACCAAAGGCCTGAGGCCTTTTTTGAGACATAAAAACCCTATTGTGGCTGCACCTTCCTTGTGGAGGCCCCTATGCAAGAGCCCTGGCTGCCGTGCCCTAAATAAGACCTTGTCCACTGATGTCCCACTGCTGGGTATGGGTCTTACTTTTTGAATACTTACTTTAGAATTAACAGGCACAGGAATAGAAAGAATAGTAGACATAAGTGGAGACAGATCCACTTGATTAATGTCCAGTCTGTGTTCTAAAGACATGCCAACTGTCTCAGGATCCGGTTGTTTCTTATCTGTTTGTTTCACTCCTGCACCCCAGATAACATAAGGTGTTTCAGTTTCGTGATTGTCTCCTGCTCCATGTGAACCTGTAATAGAGAAAACTTAGATCTGAATATAAATGTAATATACTCAACTACTTCTAAGAAATTAATTTGGTTTTTTAAAATTGTCATATTATTTTAAAGACAGCCCCTCACTCTACAGAAAAACTCTTGAGTCACGGAGAACTGTACAAACATATCATTAACAAACAAATAGTATGTTCAGCCGGACTCAAAATAAATGTCTGCTGAAAGAACACACAACAATTTGTCTCTGGTGGGATAAAAAGAATGATAACTGATGTCATAAAAAGATTATTTGCTGTTACAGTTTGAGTTCATGCAAAAATAGAATATCATTCATTTTCTTCTATAGATTGATATTATTAAAGGGGAACACAAGATATAAATATAGGATCTCTACAGAGCATGGGTTATGTTGAATTGTTGATTGCAATAATTAAACTGTTTATTAAGTTTCTAATACTTCAATCCAGTAAGTATGCAATTTTTCCTTTTGCTATTTATTGAGCGGTAAGGCTGTTAGGGGTAGTTTAATTGTTGTATGCCTGTTATTATTTCTTTTGTTAATGTTATGTAATTTGATATGTTACCCCAATCCGTCATGCCGTGATCTGAGGTCATCAAAAAAGTAGTTTTCCCATCATCATTATAGTATTCCCTTATAACTTTTTCCATTTCTTTTATACCCTCATCAACATGACTCAAAGTGGTTAAAAAGTTCCTGTAACAAAGCTTGACATGAGATAAAATAACTAAAGTTATTAAGCAAAGGAAAAATTCGACCGAAAATGCCAAAAAATACAAAAAGTTACTGAAGTTACTTAATAATAAAAAATCTTATTTTTTCATTTGTAGTACTTATTAAATTTTACATAACACACAATGTGACTGACTTAACTTACACTGTTTTTGGTTTATGAGTATGTCCTGCTGTGTCGGTTCCCAGAAGATGTAAGAAGAATATTATTTTATCACTCTGGAGTTCTTTTTTTAAAACATCATGGTGCTTTGCTTTTTCAAAAAAAAGTTTTACATTTTCAAAGACCCATGCATCCAATAATGAAGTATTCTTATTTGTACTAAAACTTTGGTCATAGGGATCAAATTCATGTACAACTATGTGATCATTCACATTACCTTTAGTAAATATATTCACTATGTCATATGTACCCCAGCACCATGTATAGGATGTTTGATTAAAAACTGAATCAAAATCAACAGGGTTTTCTTTCCATCCTTTAGCAATAGCAGAAGGGTCTTCATAGAACCCTGCAATTACTGCCACATGTCCTGGACGTGATTCAGTTGGTACTTGAGTATGTGATATTCCCCATCTACCATAAGAATTGGCCACTGACCTAAAATGATTTGTTATTTATATCAATATGAACATTTTAAATACACCAAAAGTGTATGTCACATTACCAACCTCAGGTATGGCATTGTAGTGTAGTTAACAAATGATTCTGCTCTGAGTCCGTCAACCATAAAGAGAACGAGACGTTCTGCAAGGTGGTCATGTTGGGGCTGATATGGGGCCACATTTTTTACGATAGGCGATTTAAAATATATGTCAAAAATTGAAAACAAAAAAGTTATGTGAATGAAAATTCCTACGATAAACATTACAACACACAACTCCTCATAACAAAACACTTTAACTATCAAATATTGATTCACAGCACACTGATTCCCCTGATTTCTATAAATTTATACTGGTGTTTAGGAATAAACTGGGTTGGGTTGGTTATAAAATTCATTGAGGCAATAGAATTATTATAAAATTGCAGAACTCGGCACGCACGACTGTTCTAATCGGTTCTAATTTAATAGATGCGTTTTACCTGAAATAAAACGCGTATTAAACTACTTACCTTATTAGAAGCTTAATATATTGAGATAGGCACTTCCGGTTTCCGTCGTATTTTACCTCTCTTTCTACCTTATATATCGATCTCTTTCGCACATCCCCTCCTTTCACCAGGCAGGGCGCGCTGTTGAGCTAGGCGCACAGCGAGCCTTTGTTCGTCATTGCGACGAAATATACACCAGGCAGGCATAAAAGCTAAGCTTCTAATAAGGTAAGTAGTTTAATACGCGTTTTATTTCAGGTAAAACGCATCTATTAAACCACTTGACCGTTATTAGAAGCTTAATATATTGAGACGTGTTTGTTATCGCCTGGTGAAGGAAAATTGAGCCAATGTGACTTGTATGGAGGAAAACTGAAAAGGTAGATGAGCGAAAAACAAGGTTCCAAATACATACGTATGTAGAAAAAGTAATAACAATAATAACTAGACTTGGCTCGCGAGGTTGTCGACATGTGGGATGTGGACACAGCGATCATTGTACCGATAGTCGTGTCGGCCAATGGCTTAATAACCACGAGCCTCGACCTACGCCTTAGGAGGTTCTCGTTAGGCGGCTGGGTCAAGGGCTTGATCCAGAAAGCAGTACTGCTGGACACGGCTCGTATTGTTTGGTGATTCCTTTCTCTGGAGCCCCGACTGCCAGTAGCTTGGACCCTGTTCCTGATACCGGTGGATCTCTTATATATGTATATTTTTAAATGTTTTTGTCTTTTAATTTATATTATAAAAATATAACTTAGGAGACCACTGAACATACGCTTCCCAGCGTTGATGGGATACCAGCAGCTTTTATGAGGAATTTAATCCACCGAACTGACCGGGATACGTCATTATAGCGCCTTTTATTAAGGGCTGTAATCTTTTGAATCTAATAGACAGGGTTCATTTTAAATTTTCTGAGTTTAACACCCGTTTCCAACGTGATGGTCTATATTCCATAAGACCTGTTTTTCAACCAAAGTGAGGTCATAATATGTATAATAACATTATCAGTGTTGATATTATACTTTTGAGAACGTAAGGTCGTCAATTCTGTAACCTGAACCTTACTTTACTTTTTAAATACAGTTCAATTTAAAAACAAAGTCACTCTCGCTGTCTGTAGGTACGCTTAGACCTTTAAAGGTACGCCATGGATTTTAATGCGGTTTTCAGCAATAGATAAGAGTGACTCAGGAGGTAGGTTTATACTATGTATAATATACACATGCATGTTATCAGTAACATTGCACCCGTGAGAAGCGGGGGCAGGTTGCTAGTTAAGTATATAAATATAAGGTAGTAGGCAAGTTCATGTGCCAAATTGGTGCATTTGGAGACTTCGGGTTTTACATAAACATAAGTATATAACCGAACTTCTTCACTTAATTTGCTAGATAGCTTTACTTATTTAACGTATAGAATAACAGACTTAGGAAGGGGAATGATATAGTTATACATATGTATAACTATGCAAAGATGTACATACATCTTTGTATTAAAAATTAACATAATCATCAGCCCCTAAACTGTCCCACTGCTGGGCACGGGTCACCTCTCACAGAATGAGAGAGATTAGGCTATAATCTGCTTGCCTAATGCGGGTTGGGAGACTTCAAACGCTGTCGAGAAAATCTCTATGCAGGTTTCCTCTTCATGATGTATATTAATACATCATGGGATAATATAATAAACCGGGCATCAAACAATACTTATTGATAGACAAAATTACTGACTGAGCAGCAAAATTCTACATACAGATATCGGTTAGGTTAGGTTAGAACTGTGACCACACATCGCACGAGCCGAGCGAGCGAAGCGAGCGGTGCCGCGGTAGCGGCCGGCGAGTGCCAGAACCAAATCAGAATGTTTTGAGACTAAGAGGATAGGTAACTAATGACTAAGGTAGTATCATTCAGACGCTCGTTAATTGTGGCCGACTTACTGATTTAGAAGACAATGTAGATTTTTGAGGCGAATAATGCTATTAAACATAAGTAGGTATGTTTAATTAGCACCCCTGTATAATTAGTATTACGTTACTAGACTCAAGATGCAAGCTCAGATAAAAATTGGGCTATTCTGATCCTTCTAGTCGTATCGGATTCATTATTATTGTTTTGCTTGTGCCAAATACTTTCAGCGCTTGCAACGTATATAAAGAAGTCTTCCATGTAGGACGTAACACGAAAGATTTGTGTAGAGATGTGTTTAGGGTTCCATGACCTAATTTACTTACCCTCAAATGTCGAGAACTCCAGAACCATGTCCTGTACTTTCGGCGGAAGGACCCCAGTGGTAGTCTTCCATTTCCTACTAGCCTTTTCACAACTATGTTGGGGTTGGCTTCCAGTCTAACCAAATGCGGCCGAGCGTAAGCATTTTACACGAAGCGACTGCCATCAGACCTCCGCTCAGAATTTCTTGGTAATACCGATATCCTGAGGATAGACTTTATATAGAATATATTTGTGAGAATACGATAAATTTTGAACAGAATTTGTTGTTGGTCCAACATGCTTAGAATTATGTTTCTGAATTTAGGAGGAACCTGATATTGGACCCTCACCCCTCCCCCCCCCCCCCTTCGTTGCGAAGATAAGCTACTGCAGACCGGTTGTCGGTCTATGAGCTTTCGAATCTGTATCTCTGAATTGTAGTTGAAGCTATATTCCAAGGAGAAACATCTTCATTGTGGTGTGCGAATCAGAATTCAAAAAGAGAATTCTGAAGCCACCTTGGTATTTGTACCCGAACGTTGAGGGGCGAGGGGGGGGGGGCAGGGCTGTAAATTTCGACAGAGAATTTAAATAGTTGAGGGTTGCCCTGCGATTTAACTTGCCTTGTCTGATAATGCTCGACACTTCAGCCGACAGATATTTGTAATATGTAGGTCAAAAACTTTATAATGATGTGCAAGGAGAACAATCTCTGCAAGATAAATCTGGGATATAGTGTTGCTTACGGGAGGGGATGAGGCTAAGAGGTATACTACCTTCAAAAACCTTGGTAATTTCATTTGACACAATATTATTTACGACATTTGAATTGATTATATTGTCTGGTGTTCTTACGATGCCTTGGTCGAGAGGGTATGCGATACCCTGATATTATTTTTAAAATAAATCTAGGACTCCCATTCTCCTTCATCGGAGATTTCTATAACTTTTATATTGACCACATTGTTAGATGGTGATTAGGGTTGCTTTTGACCTTTAGGTTTTGTCCAGGATCCATGAGATGGAATGGACTTCTGATTTAAAATGTATGATATTTTAAATATAGGTAATTGTACCGTTATGACCCAGACTACCCCGCGAGGGTAGGAATCGATTGCAATGCCCGCAAGAGCTTGGCGCAGACCCACAGTAAGAGGTATGTGGTGCTAGATAATTACAGGCATACCCCTACGAGGGGAACCGTGCAGTATTAGCTGGTTTTTCTCGGAAAGCATATCACTGCTGGACTGCTTAACAGGCCAAAGCATTTCTTACCTGGTAAAACTTCACGTTTAGAAATATTGAGGAGTTTTAGCACAATTAACCGTGACCACCATGCGAGGGTTCGTCTAGTGTAATGCCCGTAAGTGCTCGGCGCAGTCTTACAGTAAGTAGGTATGGGTACCATGCGGTGGTACATTGTGACAAGATCCCTGCCAGGGCTACCCTGCGAGGGTAGCCGTGCAGTTAGAATTATTCTGGATTACTGGCACAAATGTTCGTGACCACCCTGCGAGGGTTGGTTTCGAGAGCAATTACTGTAAGTGCTGGGCGCAGGCTTACAGACTGTTCATGGTTAGAATTATTCTGGATTACTGGCACAAATGTCCGTGACCACCCTGCGAGGGTTGGTTTCGAGTGCAATTTCCGTAAGTGCTCGGCGCAGGCTTACAGACTGTTCATGGTTAGAATTATTCTGGATTACTGGCACAAAAATGTCCGTGACCACCCTGCGAGGGTTGGTTTCGAGTGCAATTTCCGTAAGTGCTCGGCGCAGGCTTACAGACTGTTCATGGTTAGAATTATTCTGGATTACTGGCACAAATGTCCGTGACCACCCTGCGAGGGTTGGTTTCGAGTGCAATTTCCGTAAGTGCTCGGCGCAGGCTTACAGACTGTTCATGGTTAGAATTATTCTGGATTACTGGCACAAATGTCCGTGACCACCCTGCGAGGGTTGGTTTCGAGTGCAATTTCTGTAAGTGCTCGCCCTGCGGAGGTAGCATATTAAATGGTTTTGCTCTGGAGCATTACCAATGTGGCAGTAACACAGTGCCTCGGAGGCATTCTTACCTATTATAGCTTGTAGGTACCATGCGTTGGCACATTAAGCATTTATAGCTTACTAGTTCAATTATACCACTCAGACATATTTGAAAAAGTTTATTACACACGATCATAGGTACTGGTATGATTATATTACCATCACTTCGATGGTAAGTGACAGTCGCAGACATGCTACCGCGTTGTCAATTGCGCGTTATTGCTTAACAGCAGAATATTAGCTGATGGTAATTTGATACTAAGCCGGTATCTACATCACAACCATCATCGCAAAAGTTACGAATAATATCAGAAAAATACGTAAAAATGTGGAACGCTACTAAGCCGGTATCTTGTACCTATCGTTCCAATTTTAGTATAAGTACTGCCAAAGCAAGTACTTCATTATAATTTGTCTTACTTGGGTAACACGTTAAAACTAGTTAGTAAAAAGAATTATACTTGTCAGATAAAATAATAAAAAAAGCAGTCGAAGCTGACGGTAGGAAAAAACAAAAATAAACCAACAAACGCAAATTAAACATCAGAATAATAAATGGTAGAAAGATTTATAAATATTCTATAAATATTAAATAAATAATTACCGAACGGTAAAACCGTTAGAAAAATAAAGGAATATTTGTGCAACTTACGTGTACGTACACTTTAAAATATTACACATGTGTGAATTTGGTACACCTGCACGTTTAAATTAGTAACTTAAGTGCTTTGGAGCACAGTTGTTATCACGACGGAAACTTTCAAGCCAATGACGAACAAAGGCTCGCTGTGCGCCTAGCTCAACAGCGCGCCCTGCCTGGTGAAAGGAGGGGATGTGCGAAAGAGATCGATATATAAGGTAGAAAGAGAGGTAAAATACGACGGAAACCGGAAGTGCCTATCTCAATATATTAAGCTTCTAATAACGGTCAAGTGGTTTAATGATAAACTAAACTTAACACTGTTGTCATTGTCATTGATAATATGACACTGTCAATAATTAGTGTTGGCACTTGGCATCATAAACAGAGGAAAGATACTCTGACTACGGTTGGCATACAATACAAGAATTTTGTCCCGCACAATGACCTCAAAATTTTAAATTAAATTTTTAAAAAAATTTTAAATTAAATTATTAAAAAAATAATATATTAAATTTTCATGGTGTAAAAATTATTGGAATCAATTTAGTTACTTATTCTAAGAGTTGTATACTATGCCCTTGCAGACTCTCTGATCAGCTATGGACTAATTGTATACGGACGAACTTTCATATCATATTTAAATGACATAAGAAACCTGCAAATAAGACTGTTAAAGTACCTAGTCAGTAAGAAAGAGAAAAGAATGTGCAATGAAGACTACGATAGATTATTCCCTTTATGTAAAATTCTGCCAATAGAAAAAAAAGTTGAATATTTAATAGGCTTAGAATACTACTATAGCGATGAGTATAAATATGTTGTCGAGAAAAATATAATACTAGAAGGGTTAGAGAACAAAGACTGAATAAACCAAAAGTAACAAATTATTATGGAGAAAGGACAAATATGTTTATAGTGCCAAAAATATTTAATGCTATAGATGTCTTAAGACAAACCCCTAAAATTAATATTAGTACATTAAAGAAGAAACTGAAGAATACTCTGTTGGATACCACTTGTAATAGTAATAGTTAGACCATGATAGTTATTTAGAATATTTTGTTTGCTGTTGTTAATAAATGTAAGTTTATTATGTAATAATGATAAGAGCGCTTCTCGCCGTTAAACAATTACGTTTGGCAAGTATACCATGTAATGTAAAATTAAAAAAAAAAAAATATATATATACTGTCCCACTGCTGGGCACGGGTCTCCTCTCATATTAAGAGGGATTAGGATATAGTTCACCACGCTGGCCTAGTGCGGGTTGGCAGACTTCACAAACCGTCGAGAAAAGTCTCTAAGGTATGCAGGTTTCCTCACGATGTTTTTCTTCACCGTTTAAGCGAGTGATAATTAATTATTAATACGCACATGAATTCGAAAAGTCAGAGGTGCGTGCCTTGGGTTTTGCCTCGCCTCAATTATTCTGTAGAGCATAGCCAGATGACGCGAATAGACACGCGCGTTTCGAATCTCGTGATCGTGAGATACTATAATAGAGGCTGCAAACGCGCATACATACATACATTATACATACATTCATTTTTTTTCTTATATTCATAATTAGCGTCATGTAGACAAGTTCATCTAGCAAATCTATCTGGACGTTAGTCAAAACCACATTTTTTTTTTATGGGATAGGGGGCAGTCGAGCAGACGGATCGCCTGATGGTAAGCGATTTCCGCCGCCCATGGACACCCGCAACACCAGAAGAGTCACAAGCGCGTTGCCGGCCTTTAAAAGGGAGTACGCTCTTTTCTGAAGGTTTGAAGGTCATATTGGTCCGGAAATACTGCAGGCGACAGTTCATTCCACACTTTAGTTGTGCGAGGCAGAAAGTTTCTAGAGAAACGCACAGTAGTGGACTGCCAACCATCTAGATGATGTGGATGGAACTGCTGTAGCGTGGAACGATGGTGGAAAGTAGCAGCAGGGATCAATCCGAACAATTCCTCGGAGCATTCCCCATAGTACATGCGATAGAAGATGCATAGCGAGGCCACATCTCTACGCAGCACCAAGGGGTCTAGCCGGTTTGAAATATCTAGGCAGTCGACGATTCGAATCGCTCTCCGTTGGATGCGGTCCAGAGGGAGAAGTTGGTACTTACTGGGGTGCCCCTGCCCAGAGATGCGACCAGTATTCCATATGAGGCCGGACCTGCTCCTTATAAAGTAGTAGGCGGTGGGCCGGAGTGAAATACCGTCTCGATCTACTGAGCACGCCAAGCTTCTTTGAGGCTAATTTAGCCTTGCCCTCTAAATGACCGCGGAATTGGACTTCATTCGATATGTCGACACCAAGTATTCCAATACTGGTTGAGGCAGTTAAGGGGATGCTTTCAAAACGAGGTGAAATGACCAACGGCAGTTTTTTGGCGGTGAATACGCAAGCGGTAGCAATGCATCTCTGACCGAAGCAAAATGCAGTTTTTCACTTGCAAGCAAGTGAAAAACTTTTATTTTATTTAATTAATAATTTTATTTTATTTACTTTTGAACTAAATAGATGAAGACCACGAGATTAAATATAGGTGATTATTAAGAAGCAGTGAATACTTTAGTAGTATGGATTAAGAAAATCCATGAATTTAAATATTATTTGGACACCCTAGTAGACAGAGACCAACTCCTTTTCGATGCCTCTTGCTCCCTATTGGGTCTTAAGGTGCTCACGCGTGGTTCTCCATGGTAAACCCTTTATAACTTTCTGAATATTGGTTCTTCGAATTTGCGACTCATTGTTAGTGTTTTAAAAATTCCTTCGTAATTTTGACGTAGTCTTTTTCTTCTACGATACTGTGGCCGAGCAGTCGAAAGGGACACGAAACGGACACTTACAAATTCTTTCGTAATGTTGACGTAGTCATTTTTTTCTTGAACTACGACACTGTGGCCGACCAGTCTAAACGGACATGGCTTGGATCAATGTAATCATGACCACCAGTCAGCCTTATAAACTCTGCTTATATATCATAATATATATGGTGTTGTACTTCGTAGCACGACCATGAACGCATTCATTTTATCTTTAGATGGTAATAAAATCCTTTTAATTTATACTATTTTATACCACTAATTAGAATTTTTGTGCCTATCAATTATCGTAAATATACAGGTCGTGCTGGGAAGGAATCTTCCCAGCACGACCTGTATATTTAAAATTTCTATCTGTATAGTAAAATTTCTAGCTGGAATAATAAAGTTGATGGAACGGGAGCATTACTCAATACCTATGTACTCATTTCAAGCTATTATATATGTATAATAATATATATTATGTAAGCTAATATATATATAATAATATATAATCTATACTAATATATGTATAATCTGCTATTTAAATAATAATTATTTAGGCTACCTTAATAGAAAATACCTCTTCACAAGTTTTGGAGCTGTGACATTTAAAATATTTAGCCTTGTTCAGTGACTTTCGTAGATCTATGACCGTCCCTAAGGTCCGTCTTTAACACAGATTTCCAATATTCGGTTAGTTAGCTAAGGTTATTAAAAATAAATCTTTGAAAACCCTTTTGATTATTTATTGTGTGGAAAATATAAAAAGTACCTATTATAATATTTAATATTAAATTTAACAATATATCTAAGAGCATCTGGAATCTAATTAATAAGTGGTGCTAGAATTAGATGATTGAGAATCATCAATACTTTCTTCTGGTAAAACTCCAGCAGACAACAAATTGAATAGTTCCCGCTCTTGTACACTTCGTAAATTATCTATTACTTCTTCAGTTGGGATTCTTTCATCTAAATTATCTTCTGGAGTTAAACCCAACGTAGTAAATGCCCTCCGGACTTGTCCAGCGCTTAGCCACCCTCGTTGATCCGGATCAAAACTTTTGACAACTGCTTTTAAATGTCTTAGAGGACAAATAATTATATTAAATTACTGTAACTTTGAAAATGAAAAATTTAGACAGGAAATAATTAATTTTGGTATTTTTACCTATTTTCGTATAATACTGGAGCTTCTCCAAGACCTACGCGAAATATCATACATTTATCTAAAAGTCGCGCCGTGTAATCCGCTGGATTTTCTGGACTATTGGCTATAATTTTGGTTAAAAGAAATCTTAAAATCTCCGGAATGCGACGTTCGCGCAAATAATTTTCTGTCCGAGAAACAGTTGAAAGAATTAATTTCTTGCGTTCGGGAATGACTTCTTCTTGTGAGGAATCAGCACTTATTAGACATTTACATACGGATATGGGTTGAGGGGAAGGAACAGATGGTATTGGTTCACACACACTATCTTCCTCGTCCATTTTTAGGATTTCTTTTAATCACTACTATAATATAACGCCGACAACACCGATAATTATTTTTAGTACTCTCCTTAAAAAAATATTAGCAGGATTAAAGTTATTTAGGTAATAACGAATTTACTTAATTGTGTAATGCGATGTATAAAATTAATGGCCATGATTTTGCATTGTCATTTCGAATACGTTCAAAAAAATTTCAATAATGCAAGACCATAAATACCAATAGACCTAAGCCAGTACTACATGCTATAATTTTATAAATAAATCCGTGCTAACAGAGAATTCGTAATTTTAAAGTTATGTTAGGTTAAAAATCTTAGAACGATTGGCGACCAAATCGCGCGAGCGAAGCGAGCGTGCCGCGGCAGCGACCGGCGAAGCTCCAGTAAGTAGCCACCTCTCCATAAACTCCCTTATACACCCCCACCCTCCGTATAATACTCTTCCACTCCTTCGTCATAAATGTGTTGAAATTAAATATTTTTTGTTAGCTTTAGGTATAATGTTTTTTAGTTCTTTGATCCTCCCTCCCACCTCCCTTCATATGAAAGCGATTAATTAGATAATGATTAGGTAAGCTCCACTCCCTCTCTCCCTCTGCCCCAACACTTCTACGAAGAAGATTACGATCAGTAAAGTTTTAAAATTTGAAAGTGGAATATTAATAAAACTACGTCTCCGGCAGTTATGACTCCTCTTGTAGGTTACGGCATCATAATTATCCCACGATTAAGGTTTAACAGCTTTAAAATGATAAACGGACATATTCGTTAAAAAAAACATAATACACTTCTAAATTACAAAAACGTTGCATACGGGCTATGTTTGGGCTAAAAACTACTGACAGCTGCATTCCAATGTTTTTGAAGTACAAAATTCTCACACTTCCATGTATCTATATTTATGAAGTTGCATTGTTTGTTAGAAGTAATCTACATTAATTGTTTCCACGACTATCGGAAAAATTCATTCGAAATCGACGAAATAATCACAATCTCTGTATACATCCAGCTAAGACTGCACTGTTACACAAAAGTATTGTATGCATGGGTCCAAAGATTTATAAGAAAATCCTAAAGGACATAAAACTATTAATTATTAAAACTAAAAAAGATGTTGACTGAGAAATTTTATTATAATATACATGATTTCATAAATGATAAATGTTGATTTCTATTATGATATATGATACAATTTTAATGTTTGAGTGACTGTTTTGTTTTCTGTATCTGAATTATTTATAATTGGATTCAATAGTAATTTTCAATATTTGTACGCCTTCAATGGTATAACATGTTATTAGCTCTTATTTAATTTTTTAACACCATTGCATGCATATTATTTTGTATTGTAATTCACACATGTTACAGCAAATAAATATATCTTTATCTTTAAAATCTGCTTATTTGATTTTTGAGTGAATCTTTTTTCACATGGTACCTATGAAGTTCTACCTTTAAAAAATGTGGAACAATTGATTATCGACTTTCAGTTGTCTTTTTATTCAGCTTAGACAAGAAAGATGGATACTTCGAAAATTCAATTGATTTTTCAATACGAGTTCTGACGCGGAACTAACGCGGCAGAAACAGCTTGCAATATCAATTTTGCGTTTGGAGAGGGGACTAATGAACGCACTGTGCGATTTTGGTTTAAAATGCTTTCGTAATGGAAACCTTGATTTGAAGAACGAACCACGTGGAAGACCGCCCAAACAGAAATGAAAGAGATGGTGGAAGCCGATCTAAGCCAAACTACCCAGGAATTAGCGGCATGGTATAACGTTACCAACAATATTGACTCATTTGCGTCAAATCAATAAAATATAAAAATATAAAAAATGCGGAAAAATGGGTGCCTCATGATTTGACTGATCTATAGAAAGAAACGCGTGTTGAAACTTGTGTTGCCTTGTTGAATCGATACAGAAATGAAGGAATATTGGGTCAAATTGTGACATGTGATGAAAAGTGGATACTTTACGTTATCCGTAAGCGAAAAATGGAATGGCTGACCCTAGGTCAAATCAAACGCCGCAACAGTGTCCTAAAGCAAAGCTTACCAATAAAAAGGTAATGGTAACTGTTTGGTGGTTTCAGCATGGTGTTATTCACTATAGCTTTCTCCGATCTGGTCATGCAATAACGGCAGATGTCTACTGTGCCGAACTCCGAACAATGATAGCAAAACTAGCAGTGAAACAGCCTCGACTCATGAATTGATTTTCACCATTATAGCTCCATGATAACATAATTTTTTTCGCGATTTGGACAATTTTCTACGTGATAAAAAGTTTTCTTCAAAATGCTTTCACACAGTTTGTCGAATCTAGATCACCAAAGTTCTATCGCAAAGGCATAAATTACCTTTCTATTAGATGGCAGCAATGTATAGTTATTAATGGTAACTATTTTGATTACATAAATATATTAAATTAAAAAAAAACATACTGAACTTTATCCCCTAATATCTAGGTGCTAAATTTACATATGTTACTTTCCGCGCCTCGGGAATCACGAAAAGCCGTCGGTTTTGGAAAACCGACTACCCTCTAGTTAGCGGTACATTCGGTACTACCCAGCAATTGGGTTACGTAGGTCTGTTAACAGTAGATTCGTGTAAAATGCGGATATTCAGCCGCATGTGGTTAGACTGGAAGCTGACCCCAACATATTTGAGAATACGCTCGGAGGATGATGAAGTAATATTTAAACAGTAATTTATTTATTTACATAAACGAGATTAGTAGGAAAGTCTGGGATATTTTCGGGGTAAAAAGTACATAACTGAGTCACCCAAGTTTAACTGTAAGGTGAATTTAACTTAGATTATAGCATAGCCATTAAAATTTCTAGAGATTTTCAGGAAATTGCCCAAAATTTCCGGGACCGAAAGCTATTCAATAATTATGTTAACTTTCATTTATATATGTAGCACCACTGATCATACATCTAACCTTTGTAATAATAATCATGGACACGAGAAGAAAGTAGTTTGTAATGTAAACTCCTTTAATTATACTAAATAGCTGTTAATGCACCATATGTACGTCTCTAACGTAGACAGAAGAGAGTATCATTTCTCTGTCTATGATCCATAAACTCTTTATACTCTCTTCTTTCATAATCTGTTGACGCCAGCAGGTCAAGAATCCAAAATTCACAAATTTTCCCAATTTAACATTTTTTAGTCTTAAAATAATAAAGTTGAAAATCTTGAAAAAAAAAGAAATTTGACAGATTGGGGTAGCTTGATGTGCTTGTGTAGCATCTGTACGTGTACAAATACCATATTAAGACGTATCCTATGCAAATAATGTTATTTTTTAAACGTCTTGCATGTTCTTTTATTTCGCGATTAATACAAAGTAATATACGTAAGTTATTCATTCTTAAATGCAGCCCTAATTTATTAACACAACACAATCATCGTTTCTAACTTTCTAATATGTAATGGAGTATAGTCTGTAGTAGTCTAGTCTGTAGCT
The DNA here is from genome assembly GCA_964056405.1 of Acronicta alni. Taxonomy (NCBI): domain Eukaryota; kingdom Metazoa; phylum Arthropoda; class Insecta; order Lepidoptera; family Noctuidae; genus Acronicta; species Acronicta alni. The sequence goes on from OZ043914.1 coordinate 10,770,651, forward strand.
GTACTTTGTGTTGTGTGACTAAATATCTATTGTTAGAAGCTATGGTGTCACTGTCAGTCACTGACATAATGACATGACATGACATAAGTGAATGACATGACATTAGTGCTTCCAGTGCAGCAGTACGGCAGCAGACGTGCTTCGCCCCATCATTTTCGACTTTTCGTTTTCCCCAAAGTTCTGTACGGCTGTACCTTCTGCCGAAGACCTGAATGAAATAAGTGCCGACTTCTAAAACTAAACTCAGTACCGCTTTGTTATTTCTCACCAGCGTATGTACTTTGTATCTTTTCTGTGGCTACCAAACCCAAATCCTTCTTTAGGTCCATCGTAGGAATTTTAAATGCTGTTCGCCCGAACTCAAAATGAATTGAAAATTTACGAATTGATTGGTAAGATATCAACGATTAATAGTAATTTGCTGGATATACTTCGAATCAATTGTTACAACACAGAAGACAAATCAAAAAGTCGCCATCGACCCAACTGACACAAGGAAAAGAGAAAAAGGAATTCTTAAATTAAATTAATACAATACAATTATCAGATATTTGATGAAAGAACATAAAACATAAACATTAAACAACACTAATGAATAACTTTCAAAAAGAATTTATAATGGGTATGTTCTTAGATAATGACAATGCTTGTACAATGAACAGATTAGTTGTAGCAGTGGCTAATGTTATTAACGAAAACAATGACAACATGAATATGTTTAGTCTTGCACTAAAGAAAGAGTTGAAGCATGCATCTCAGACTGTAGACGAGCAATGCCCTGGAATTATTCCTGTTACGCATCGTGTGAAGGGATTTTATGAGAATACTGTGCAAAATTATACTGATGAAGAGTATAAAATAAGGTTTAAAATGGAGAGGAGTACTGTCAAGGTAATTGAAACGCTTAATTGAAATGCAAATTGCTCAATGTTGTTCATTTGGGTCAGAGAGTCACCTTAGGAACAGGGCTGCATCAGCTACAGATTCTGCACCAAAAAGAATTACTGATTGTTACTAGTGGGGAACATAATTTTTTTCTAGTTTAATAATAATAATCTATATTGATCACTTTCAAGTATTGCAGTACATGGGTATAGTTATAGATTGTAAAATTACAGATTTTTTACAATCATAGTGGGTGCAGTTCTGATTTCCTGTAGTTTGGTATTACCATTCTATTTTTGCAAAATGTTATTTTTTCAGATACTTTTTAAAGAGCTATGTGAATCCAGGAATTAAATTCTAATCTTTGCAAAATATTATTTTTTCAGATACTCATAAACTTTTTAAAGAGCTATGTGAATCCAGGAATTAAATTCTAATCTTTGCAAAATATTATTTTTTCAGATACTCATAAACTTTTTAAAGAGCTATGTGAATCCAGGAATTATTCCACTTGATAAGAAAATTCATGTATTTCTTTGGCTGATGGTGAGTGATTGTTCATATAGTGAAATTGGCAAATTGTTTGGTCTGCACAAATCATCAGTGAGCTATATATTTAATGAAATTGCTAATCATCTAATCGAACATAGATATAGTTTTATAAGCTGGCCATCAGTAGAGGAACAACATATTACACGAATAAAGGTGAATAGTCGATTTAAATTCCCTAATTGTGTAGGTTTTATTGATGCATGTCGTTTCAAAGTGGGCACTAAAAGTAATAAAAAAGATAAGCCAGATATTGTTCTATTACAAGCAGTCTGTGATGAATCTCTAATGTTCTTAGATATTCATGTAGGGGAAATAGGAAAGACAAGAAAAAATAGAGTGTTCAAAGAAAGCCCACTGGCACATGAATTAAAGAATTTTGTTGAGTTTGAGAATCATATTTTAGGAGACTCTGAATATAAGTTAAAGAAAAACTTAATTACTCCATTTACTAGTGAGGAGCTGCTAACTAGTGAAGAAATGAAGTTTAATGAGATTCACTGGAAGACTCGCAGCTATATTGGTCATGCATTTGAATTAATGAAAGAAAGGTTTAGGAAGCTCAACCATATTGATGTATTCAAGCCTGAATCTGTTACCCTCCTAATATCTGTAGCATGCATACTACACAATATTATAATGATGCATGAAGGGTGTTCTGAAGTGAAAGAAGAAGCAGTAGCTTGTGATGATGGTGTCTCTATCACAACTAGCATTGTACAAACTGCTCTAGAAAAGAGACAGTTTTTATGTAACTATATCAATTATATTGATACAGAAGAAATTTAAGGGCAACAATTTAAGTTACACATAGATGTCTTTTCAATGATTGTTCTAAAATAGGCAATGTGTATGTGTATAATTAGCAATGAAACCACATTTTAAGTTTTAATACTTATATTTTCTTCTCTAGTACTGAAGTTTATATAGTTGCCAGCATTATGATATAAAAAATATAAATAAAACATATTTTTGAGTGAGTAATAATGACATGTGTTGATGACATTACATTATTATGTAAATGATTCAAAATGTATTAATAATTTATTTATTATAACATACTAAATCATTTTGAACGGAAACATTTTTTTATACTCACATTATTTATACATACATAGATAAACCACTTATTATATTCATACCCTCTACTGTTTATTAACTTTTATGTACAGAAATAGATAGTTATTTTATTTTTGCTTAACTTAAAAAGACTTTGATTGTTTTACGGTGGGAATACTAGCTCATTTTTAGATGTCTGGTGGTTATTTTAGCCTAATAATTTAATCCACAATTCCACATCAATACGATAGGTCAAGTTTATACATAAATGTAAAATGTGCAACTCATATTTTGTTCATAATTATCATGTTAATTCTGCATAGGAATACAGTATAAGCAAATCAAGCTTACTAGGTTTGAAATTAATAAATTGCAATTGAATGTAATAAGCCTGTTTTATGATATAGTTTACAAATAAATAAATAGTGTTCTCTGTCCTGATGTATCCTACATAACATTAGGCACTAAATTGGCAACCTACAAGGCACTATGCACTTAGCACAGCAATATATGCTATATGTAATATATATTATAATAATTTTATATTGTAACAAAATTTATAACTCTTATATCTTTTACTACAGCTCATACTACTATTTCGCAGGTTTTTATAATAGTTATTAAAGTTTATTGTAGCGCCGCTGAGCTATTACATGTATGTCGTAATCATAGAAAGGAATTTAAATCTTACATGTTTTAACTACTATTGAAAAAAAAAATGTCTCTAGTGAGCGATAATCAAAGATGTACTCAGTCAACTGATATCTAATAATATTCAATCCACTTTTTAAATCGATATCATTTTACTACATTCATGAGCTGACCATGTCAAGCCACAATATCATCAAGCCCATTTTGGCTGTAGGTAGTATTAACAATATAACACTATGTACACATATAATTATATTTACAATTATAGCTGCACCTTGATATTAAATCCCAAGTATTTAGGATTATGGAATGTGACAAAAACTGTACCTAACTAACACTAAAGCCTAAAACTATTTACAATCGGTGTAACATCAAATGAGTCCTATCAGTCTGATATATTGATGTCCTTCATTTCTTAAGATTAATGATTCTTTTACAATCGATATTTTTTCATTTCATACAAACAGAATTGGGTTACCTATACAGTGCTAATATATCTAGACGCATACCTAGGTACCTTCACTAATTAAATGTTTACAGGCATTCTGATATCTCATTGATTAAATGCAGTTTTTATCCTTCTTTTACTGGAGTAAATAACAACATTAACTATAAGGAATAACCAGTGGACTGTACACAGGTAGGAGACGAAACACATTATATTTACACAAGTCATAGTCAACACAACACTGCTTCGATCACATTAAACATACACTGTCTTAGCCGAATTTTTCGGAAGACTTGGCACACGCGACTCGATACTATCGTCTCAATCACTTCTCAATGGATCCATATACAGTTTGTTTAGGTAATTTTCAAATATAAGTCTTTTTAACCTTTTGTAAAGTGCCGCACTTGAGATCTTTGTCTAGGGATTCTGTGGAGTTTCGCAAGTCAAGAGTGCGCTCCTTGCCAAGCTCCAAGTGTAAATTGTCTTGTTTGGGACATACATTGGCCACCATGTTGACGTTTTTTGATCGCGGCATATACGCAGTATTAGCGTTCAACGGTGTTTCCAACGGACTTAATCTGAAAAAGAAACCGAAATAGTTTAATTTACTAATGGCTTACATATTTATTTTTATACCTACACTAAAAAGTCGATGTTGTTATTGTACAGTGATTTGCTAATGTGTTCATATCATTAGCATGTTTCTCATTAAGGTTGATTTGTATGTAGATAATATTTTACATGTGTAGTGCAAAAACGATTTGTGACTAAGCAAGTCAGTTCTGTACAAGGTCAATGAAAACATTGATAACTAGTGCGAGGGCTTAATGTGCCAAAATCTTTCAGCGAGCATTTGCGGATTATAAATATGACTCACTTCCGGAAATCATAAAAACTCGCCTGTAAAGGAAAACTGTATCGTCAGTTATGCTAAACCACAGTGAAGTAACTACGGTAACGAATAGTCTGATATTGGCTAAACAAATTTCAAATAATACAGACCTGTTCAAATGATTATGTTGTTCATTGAAGGGCGAGGTATCTGTAAAAAATGGGTGTCGAAATCGTCGAGAGAAAAGATATCCAATAACGAATCCGACCATGAGCGTAACAAGACAGGACGCTACTACAGCAGTGAGCAGTGCTTGTGCGCTGTAAATGTTACCGTCAGCGGCCTCCACGGTCAGCAAGTCTGCGGAAAAATAGTACATCATAAACAAAGTAAAAGTTAATAATGCAATTAGTCACTTCACAGGATTAGTAAATTAATAAGGAATTTTCTCTTTGACATACCTGTCTCATGTTTGTTGATACTAGTACTTTTATCTTCTGACACTACATTCGTTTCAACAACTTCTATTAATATTTCATTTTGGATATCGTCAGTTTTTTGACGCATTTCCGACTCTGATTGTGTAGGCTTCTTTGTGCCTGGATTTCTATTGCTATGTCGATCACCCGGCAAGAGGGCTGGCAGCTTATTACATATATCAGTCTTTCCATATTCTACATTTTGAAGAAACCTCTCAGGATTAGGAAATTGCCTGTTTCCAACCCAAGAACATACTTGCTGCTTGGAATCCCACGCACAATGAGGATCTTGCAACGCAACACATTCTCTGAAACCAAAGCATAAATTATTTATTTTGATAATTAATAATTTTTGTTTTTTGCATTTTCCATGCTAAGTTTATAAAGTTATTTTAGTAATGGCAAAATTCGAGTGCGGGCTGGATTCCATCCTGCGCCCTCTGGTTCAATACACCAGACGCTATGCTTGCTATGCCAACTAAGCTTAGTTTCAGAATTTTTTCTTCGCTAAAATCAATTAATAGAACATTAATTTGTATATTTACTATTTTAATTATATTTTTTTACCTGCACGATTGCACGTTTCCACAATGAGACAGGGTTACTGCTCTAATAATATCGCCTGATGCTACGATTAATTTTTCTGTAGTTAGCGCGACATGCATCTGTTTGATAGGGACGCCTTGAGGTAATACTTGAACTTCAGAAATAACAGCTGTCCTTACAGGATTTCTACTATATTCGTCGGCACTGGCATCAAAATCACCTTCATTAGCGGCAACATTTACAGCTTTGATAACTCTTCCATCATCGGTACCAATATACATGACGTCATACTTGTTTCCATTCATCGCTTGAACTTGAGGATGTACCGCAATAGCCGAAAATCTATATTGTAAACTAACTCTAATGAGAACTGGCCTCGCTAAGAATGATGGGACAGCTTTATCCATAAGCGGGTGAGTTTTTATGAAGTTTACTGCCGAATCCGAGAGAGTTCTGCTGTCTTCGACGCAGGATCCTGGTCTGTTTTCGGGTAGTTTTTCTTTTTCTAATGGTAGCCAATTCGAATTCATGCTCTCTTGGCCTTTGAATGGCCCTTCGAAAGCGTCAATGATGTCCCTCATAGCGAATGCGCATACAGCCGAACCGCCTATAGCATTTTGAGGAGTAGTGAACACTGCGTATATGATATCATTTTTGTTGCTGCTTTTACCATACATTCCGTTTACTATTTCAGTAGTTGCCTCTGTAAAATTAATAATATAGTTATTAGTAAAGCTTAATTGGTAAAATATTCACAAAAAACTAAATATTGAACGTCAAAAATGTGTAACTTACGGATTTCGTCGAAATAGAAAGGATATTCTCCGGGCATGGAACAATTAAGGCGCGTTTTCAAGAACGAAGTCCAACGGTCACTAAATGTGTGGGGACCTCCTTTATCATTTAAACAGATTCTTGCAACTCTTGAATAGACCGCCTGTGGAGGTAAAATCGATACATTAAAATAAGACAACCTGATAAAAGATTACGTATTAGTTGGTAATAGACGAAATTAAATTATATAGATCACTCACCTTCCCGCAGTTCATGAATTCGACCGCAGTTTCACGGTAGAAAAAGTAAACATGACTGGTAGAAGCTACAGCCCCCACAAATGAGGGATCGTTGAGCAAACGAAGATCTGAGCGTTCAGTTCGTACAGGTTCGCGATAAATAAGGGGATCAGTTCCAGAAAAATCTGCTGCGGTTGCTGTATACAATTGACCGTCTGAAAAATAACAAGGATTATCTTCTAAACTGTATACATATAATATTATTTGTATTCTAATGTATTATGTACTCTATTCGTGATCTTGTTTTAGATTTCTCTTTATTTAGCGTTTACGTGTATTATGTAATACTAATTTGTATATCTATGGCCAAACTATGGAATCGTAAGTCTAATTGCTATGTAGTTTCTCTATTCGATTCGTGTTTGACTTTATGCAACATATGTGTGTTCCACTCATAGTTTGTATCAATATTTTAAATTGCATTTGCAGAATATGTAGTTTTATCTCGTAAGGTGTTTATGGACCTAATTGAAGTTTTGAGATAATTGTAATACGAGGCCTTCTTGCTAATCAGTGCTTGAACTGAGATTACTGTTAAGTGTAGTTAGTTGTGTTACATGGAGTATGTGGAGAGCTTGGTAATAAAAGTTAGCTTACCAGCAAAAATTGCAGTAGAATTATGCTGTGGATCATAAGGGCAGCGGCCTGATCCGTCGAATTCATCAAAATGATGGTTCGGTGGGTGCCTCGCGTACCGGCGACATAACGGTTTAAATGCATTGGTGCCGCAGACGAGTAGTCGACCGTGCGCACGCGCTGCCACTCGTGGGTAATTCTGGCATTCATCAGCAGACTTTCCTTTTAATTGGCATAGCTCCCTGTGCGCATCTGTAGATTGCCACTCCAATCGCTGTGGGGAAATAATAGGTACTTTATTATTGATACAATCTTATTAATTACATTACAATATGTAGAATTGGGAAATCCGGAAATAGAAACCTGTAGTAGCAAACTAACTAGCTAGATCTCTTCGTAAATCATGTTAGCCAGTCGACGGCGCCTTCTCTTTACATATACTCGTACCTACGTCAGATATACCAAAGCCTGCCATGTGAAATATGTCCGTATCGTGAAATGTGCCTTTATTTTGTACATGAATACTTCGTTCTTCCTTTTACATTTACAAAATTAATTTGTTTATTAACAAATAGTTTAATCTGAGAATAAAGTCCAACACATAGTTACTGCCAACTTTCTCTGAGCATAATGAATAAAGCTGCGGTGCAAATGTATTGCCAAGTTTGCGCAATTTGTACTGAAAACGACCCATAACTGTTACGCAAATCAGTTCATAGTAGTAATAGAATCGATTTGTGCTAAATGACTAGACGTAACCTTCGATTTCTTTTAGATGGACTTATACTGACTATTTGAAGACGTTAAAATATAGTGCAAGTTACAACCTATATCTAAAATGGCGTAACTTGCTAATCGTGCAGTTATCTTGGCTGCAAGATAGCGGTATTAATATCGTTCATCGTTGTCACCGTTAAAATACTAAAACCTACTTTCGTTTGTTGCTGTCTGTATACCTAGCTAGTTTATTCCGAATGATTTAATTAAAATACGTAGTAACATCAAAAGAGGTAAGTTGCTCAGGTAGAAGAAAAAGTAACCGTAGAAATAGATATGATTAGTATTCGGGCGAGGCGAAGTGGCCGCCCTATGCCGCGGCCCTGAATAATTCAACGCATCACCAGAGTTGGCTGGTGAACTCTTATGTGTGACGAGTAGGTAATTTAAACATAATATGATATTGAAGTAGGACCCCTGAATACCTATTAGGATGTATTTTTATTAAACCTTCTTATACGTACATCACATACAGATGTTTTGGGCAACAGATTGAAAGGTTAAGTTTGTTGTATGTTTTACTTATCTGTGTTAGAGTTGCTATGTAGTTACCTGATTTTATCTCTGTAAGGGCATTGAACGGATGTCTGATGTGCCGTCATAAAATCATGTCTATAAACACGGCGACTTTCATGAGTAAAACATTAGTAATTTTTGGCTTTGCGCCAAACAATCGCGAACTCTCGGTACGTTCGTCGAAATATACCTGATCACCCACTAGGTATGTTGATTCGTATTTTTATTCCTCACTCAAAGTGGCGTTTTCAATAACAGCTTTAAATTAACGTGGATATCAGATGTTTTCTTGGGAATAATTATCTTAAATCCATACCCTTTTTAGAAAAACTGCGAGTTTATCGTACACAATTTGTGTTTACGTTAAATCGTAATATCAAAAATTTAAGTTTATATCAGTAGAGCTTATTTTTTTCAATTTGCATCATGGTTTCCATGGATGTGATAACCAGCAGGTAGAATTTATTTCTATAATTATGAACCTATTAGTTTTCTGTTCATTTCCGTATCTACCTACGGACAATTTAATTGTTTTCTCGGCGTAAATTCGTATGATATGTATAAACACTGCCAGAAATATATAGCCTGAATTTTATGTTACATTAAGTAACACAAAATTACGTATTCTTATGAATCACTGTTCTCATATTTGGCTCGTAGGTATTGAATTTGACTTGTAAAATGAGAGAACGTTCATGAAGCAGGTATTTCGGTAAATAAAATCAGATGATCTATACGATTCAGAAAATCTAAGTGAAAATTATACTGCTTGGCTATGTTCCTTACGGTGAGCAAGGCTGACAGTGCTCCGCAAGGAAACGTTGTGTTGGCTATGGGGGGACTTTGACCCTTATACTGCTAACCAACTGTTCCTCTTACGTTTTACAGGGTCGGTAACGCGTTGATACTCCTGTAGCAAGCGTGTTTAGGCTACAGTAACCACTTAGCATCAGGTGGGCCGTATGCTTGTTTGCCACCTTAGTAGTTAGTATAAAAAAATGCAAACAGATTGCCGCTTGCGGCGACATTCGGAATATTCACGATGTAAGTCTTCTGATCTGCTTTAAAGTAACTTAAAGCAAATATTAAAATAAAAGACTTCTGACATAGATAAATCACACAGGTCGGTGACCGGCAGCAGCGTCACTGTTATGTGAAGCTATCCCCTGCGATCGCCAACCCTAACTAAAAAAAAATGTCTATTCCTAGTCAAGGTGGAAGTGGAGTACTAGGTATAATATTTCAGTACTCAATCAATTTTTACTCCACATAAATGGCTATTTTTATGTAGATTTTTATGGTATAAAAAGTGAACCAAAGTTGTCCGTTGCCATGATTATTTGAAATATTCTGTTTTTTTCTGATACGGGGCCAAGCATATAAACGGAGGATTCCGGCGACCGGGACCGCAATTAACTCGAACCGCGGCCCCAGTCGCCGGATCCATTTATTTTAATATTTTTCTTCCGGCGACTGGGACCACCAATAAATTAATACTAAAATCTATTGTTCAAGTCAAAAAGTACAGTCAAACAAAATAGTCTTCAAAGTTATAATTAAAGAATAAAATCTGATAGAAAGTGGCTGATGCTGATGGTGAGTGGCGACAGTCCTTATTCCCTCAGAGAGTCAGTCAGGTCCTCGTCTCCACTTTGCCCGTATTGGGTAGCTGGAGAGTGGAGTGTGAACGCCCGAAGGATTCTCAACTCTGTCTTGTCTTAACTGGCCGGCCAGAAGGGGGCCGCCAGAGCTATATGCTAATCCCAGTAATTTATAGTTCCATATTTTACAATAGTCCTACACCCGCCCGGGTTCCTGCATGCCTGTACTTCTATAGTGCAGGTGTGGAGGTCCCCCATCCCATATTTAGATAAAATCTCTGTAAGCGGCCTTTACACATTGGACTTGTGTCCCCGCGCAAGCCTACCAAGGGACTGGATGTTTTCCTCACGCGAGATACGCCATGATATCCAAAAAGGCGATACATAGTAATAATAACTTTTTATTTTTAACTAATTGTGATTGTTCTAGGTAACGCACTATACCTACAACAATCACAATTAGTTAAAAATTACAAGCATAGCTTCAGAACTTCACATAATCAGTCTTAACGAGTTATCATCATCCCTGTTATTTAAAATACTATAACCAGTCAACAACCACAATTACTTGATATTTTCAATCGTTGAAACAAACATTGCCACATTGTTGGAATTTTATTTCTTAAATTACTACTTTGAACACTTTTTTGTTTGACTGTAGGTACTGTTTTTGACTTTTGAACAATAGATTTTAGTATTGCTTTATTGGTGGTCCCAGTCGCCAGAAGAAAAATATTAAAAAAAATGGATCCGGCGACTAGGACCGCGGTTCGAGTTAATTGCTGTCCCGGTCGCCGGAATCCTCATAAACGAAGATTCGAATTGCAATCACTAAATTTGCAACGTAAACAAGAATAAATATTGAGTGTAGACACTAGGACACTAGTTGTTTGCGCAAGATTAGATACATAAACCAGTAGCAAAATGCGATACCTATTAAGGTTTTCGCTGGTTCGTTCACCGACCGGCGTCTGCTACTACAGGCGGATTAACTTGGAAAGTCTATACGGTGTTATCAATCTGGACTATCCGGTTACTGATTTGGAGATATGTCTTATCGAGAAGACCCGTCCTTAATCAAATAAAAGATAACGCCATACTATAGGAATATAATACAATGACGATAAAGCTCATCGTCGGTTTGTACCATGCACTACTGTATATGGTAACAATTGTTTGACATAGAAAAAATAATAATAAATATAAATTTATCTACATTATTACTACTTAAATCGTAGATGTGAAGGTTTTCTATTGAACGTGAATAGTAGATAAATAATACTGGTAGTATAATTACCTGTTCCACATTTTCCGATAGATCGTAGAGGCTAAGATTGTAGACTGTATTCCTGCAAATATGTAAAGAGCGTTTTATTTATACAATAACTTATAATAGTAATAATATTATATTATTTATACCAGTCGTATTATAAACTATTAGTTTACCTGCCGCCGACTATAATAGAGAAGTCATCTTTGTCTAATATACGGAAATGGTCCGGCGCCGTCGCGTTCCCTACGAATTGCTCTGTTTCATCACCTGAAACAAAACAAAATGAAGTTTAGTACCAGTATCGTTCAAGCACCGACGTAAATGTAAAACATCTAAATCAAAACGAGTTACACTGTGATCTGGGCAAGACGCGGACTGCTGCTAAAGCTAGTGAATTATTCAGAAAGATCCCTCGCACAGTTCGGTTCTCTAAAACATTGTTACTCGTAAAGGTAAATTGCTTTGATGAATATTATATTGTTCAATAACTATTTACAGTAGCAAAAGTAGGTATAAGCAAATTTTATTTTTGTATAAAAATATTAATAAGTGAATTTTATTCACAGAAATTGGTCTTTAAAGGTTTTTGTTGTAGAATTTAATGCATACAGTACGTTGATTTTTTTTTGCGCAGATTAAATGAACAATGATACCATTGTACAGCGATTAAACAACAATGAACGTTTGCCATTTCATAACAATTGGATGGGAAATTCTCACATGTCACTAATAATACTTTGAAATCCCGATAAGTTTGTTGCACCTGGCATTATCTACAGGTCTTAATTTAAGAAAATATTCATTATTATACAGGTAGATTTTCAGTTATGTAAGTAACAAGTTATAAAAAACGCACGATTGTCGCAGTGGCTGTGCGATCGGCTTGAACTGCGCCATAGGTTGTGGGTTCCACGGAGAAAATAATTGTATGACCTACAGGTTCTGAGTTAGGTACAATGAAATGAAATGAAATGAAATAATTTATTTGCTTTGAATGTAGGTATAAAAATAAGGTGTTAAGTAATAGGAGGATCCAATACATTCTACCGTGAGGCATGCAAAATTTTAATAGTAGTGTTTAGTAATAATAATTTGTATATAAAACCAAATATTTGTAAATGAATTCAGTGTAAAACAATGATAAAAATAATAGTCAATAATACAATGTCAAAAATAAGTTAATAATTAATTAGTCAAAAATATAATGTCAGTAATAAGTTATTAATTAGTTAAATAATACAATCAAAAACTAAAACAAAAACAATAAAGACCATAAGGAAAATCATCATTTATAAATAATTATATGGTTTTTTCATTTAAAAATTCATCTATTGAATAATAACATTTTTCAATTAATAATTTATTTAATTTCTTTTTAAATATTTGTAGTGTACAATTTTTGATCTCATCAGGTATTTTATTGAAAATCACTGGTCCCATATGCAAAATATTCTTTTTCAGCAGTGCTGTTTTAAATTTACCTTTATGTAAAATATTTTTATATTGAGATCTTATTAATGTTGGCCTTGTTGAATGATCAATATGTGAACAAAATAAATTTTGATTACCTTTTACAAATAGTGACATTTCTAAAATATAGAGCGATGGAAAGGTCAGTAATTTCAGGGATTTAAACATAGGAACGCAGCTATTTGTTGAATTTATTCCGGTCATCGATCTAATGCAATATTTTTGGGCTCTGAAAATCCTTTCTCTCTCACTGCAATTACCCCAAAAAACTACTCCGTATCTTAAGACAGAAACGACGAGACCATGATAAGCTATAATAATCGTGTCAGTGTTAACTTTTTTTGTCAAGTTGTATAATAAGTATGCAGATTTGCTTAATTTCTTGCAGATTTTCTCAGCCTGTGGTTTCCATGTCAGTTGATTATCAATTATTATACCTAAAAATTTTGCAACGTTTGTATTGTCTAAGATATGTCCGTTGTATGCTATAGTCAAAGCACAGGATATACAGGATATATTCTAGTGGACAGCAACGATTTTATAAACAGGTACGAAAAGTTATTTATTGTTTAAAAAAATACAATAAACATCACAGATATTAATAGGAATTGTCATTTGGGGAAAGAAGTTGTGAATAAATTCTTTGTGGACAATCGGACTTAATTTATTTCACCTTTTCTCATGTTTATTTTTAGAAAGATACGAGGTTAGAGTATATTAGTTATTAAACACCAAGACAGCACAATCGAATTAATGATAGTTTAAAAGTGCAAAATTTTGTCGCAACTCTGTAGGTTCGTAGTGCGCTTTAAACTTGGTGGTGCACTTCCGCGCATCCAGAAAATTACGGTAACGACTATTAACGTTGCGTTGAGCCTGTTGTCCTCTCATACATATAATATTTTTAAGCTTTGTCACTTACCATGTTTGATATGTAAGCGTGCATTAGCATCCGGCATCCAGGCTTGTGCCGTGGATGCTAGGAGGACAAGAACCGCGCGCGCGACGGCCATTTTAACTTAATATCTCCTCTCTATGCGCGCCATCTTGCTGCACCTCAGGCTACCTGGAACAACAATAGGTACATTATGAATAAAAGAGCCCAAACTCTGTAAAATACTCTGTTAGCGAAGGGCGTTCAACGTTGCTGAGCAGGTGTTTAGTGGTGATACAAAACCAATTGCACCAAACAAAAATAGGGTCTGTATACCCCCTTAATATTTAGCACGCAGGCAACTTAGCATTCTGAAAAACGGAACTTCGTTTTCCTTATGTTTCGTTTCAACAGAGTTCTAAAGATAAAGATATAATGATGAATGTCTATCGTAATAAATCAAATCTCAAATCAAGTCTCAGATTTCGATGGTGTTTGCATCTATGGATTCTCGATGATTATAAAGTAGAGCATGAAACGACTATCGTGTAGCCGACTGGGTTTAATAATACCTACGTCCTTTTATTTTCATATGTAATGGTATAATTTAAATTATTGATGTAAATGAGAGTGGTGTGATGTCGTTGAACGCACGCATATCTAGTGGCTGGTCTGGTTCTCGGTCACACGGGACGGTCGTTTGACGCACGCAGCATGCATCCTTACATGCAGCCATGGCTCAGGATTCGCATACTATTTTTTTATATTTTTTAAACTATCTTTGCCGATCGTGAGAAACAAAACTCGATCGTCTCGTCTGAGTCGTGAATTCAGCGCCGCCGTTCACTTGTAACGATATTAAGTTTTTAATCCACCTTTTATGCCTGGCTCGATACAGTTTATTGAAGACGTTTCATTTTTATGTTTGCATCGTAAACCGGATAATTCGGATCTATGTTATAAATATTTAATTGGTTCGCATTGCAGTTTTTTAACATGATCGTCCGAATTTAGCTGGAAGATGTAATTATTGATATCTGCGTTTAATATTAGGTATGTTAATATTAAATGCCGTCCTACGTGATAATACTAGGCTAAGATAAACGTACCAACGGTTAGTTAAGGAATAACTCTCAGTCATATTTATTTATGCAACATGCAAAAGTCAAGTGCACCTATGCAGGTATTTCTACATTACGGTACGTGACAGCATTCTAGCTTGTTAATATTCAAACACTATACGTTTTAAATGCGATGTGTAGGTATTACTTTTACGATATGTGGTCATAGTAATAGAGAACTATTATAATAACACATTTTTAGTTAGCAAGGTCTATTATCATCATCATCATCATTATTATCATCATTATCGTTCTCCTACTACCCTTATCTCAAAATCCCAAGTATTTTGGGATAAGGGTAGTCGGCGTAGTTTGTCTTTTTCTTCCATACATCTCTATTCTATCAGCCGTGATCTCATTACTTAGAGGTAAAGTTTATATGAAGATGAAAAATGTTTAATATGTAAGATTTAAAAATATTGAATGATTAATTTAATTTATGCAGTAATCTGATGTTTCACATTGTGTAACAGATAAGAAAAAATGGTTGATTATCGATTAAATTTAGTTTGGACGCTGCACACAATAACGGCACAGATGTGGCGTCACTGCACACAACACATCACACAATGGAGGGAAGACTGAATGCATACTGCACGGCAACATGGGTGCACGGAGGGCGACGCGGCGCATGCATTTGATATTTTGATGAATCTGGAAGCGCATTGTTATTTTGGGGGCAACTGTTCACAGATGTAAGCTATTTAAACTGGTTAGGCATGCTACACTTGCAGTATTTTGTTGAACAACAAACCTAACCCGACGCAATTAAGAAATACATAAATTCATAAATACATATTTATCATCATATTCTAATACATAGTCGCCCTTCATTCAGTTCGTGCCGTTCGGATTTTATTCACTTCAATCGAAAAACATTACCCTCCTTCGGTCGTCGGGTAAAAAATACATGTGGGTGGAACTGATCCCCGTGTAAACAAAATGAGTGATAACTTATATTAGTGACCAACATATATTACATAATACCAGAAAAACACTAGGTAGATCACGCGGGTCCAATATGCAGGAGGCAGTAGTTTCGCTAAGCCGGTTGACACTTGAGCTTTGATATGCAGTCACGACGTGCTGAAGACTTACGCGGTCTCACGAAGATCAGGAAGTTGCGGTTATTGTCTGTCACTTGCAATAAATAACCATCTAGTGAGAATGGGCGGTTTAACGGCTTCAAAGACTTCGCTTAGACAATAATATTAAAAAGAGGTTCGCGGTTTTTTCCATATATCGGAAAATATTTTTTTTTAAGCTTCTGGCTTTGTCACGTATCCGTAATGTACCTACGTAAACGTCCAGGCGTCCAGACTATTATTTATACAACTTCATTTTATAAAATTTAGTTATGTAACTAAGCAATTAAGTTAATAAACAATCGTGTGGATATACATTTTACAATCCAGTGTGGGTTTTTAAGTCTAGATTCATGTTACGATTTCTGGTGTTGATGACAAAGGCATACCCTTGTAATCTTTGTTATTTATTTAATAACTGTAAGAGAATTTTGGCTTTAACTACAGCTACAAAGGAAAGATTAATTTCACGCTTATTAAATATAGAGTGTCAGTAAGAACTTCGGTCAGCCGTGGATGGAGTCGAGAAATGTATCTAGTACATATGGAATTATGATAAATAATGATGAATAGTAATGTGACTTGAAGGCTTTGTGAACATTTATGACTAAGACCACCCTGATTCTTCTTTTATTATGGAAGTCTTAAAGATAATGACCAGTGTTATGTAATGAAGATTTCGGTTAATGCATCATTAGGTACAGTCAGCGTCAAATAGTTAGTGACACTCAGGGTATTCAAATAAATAGACGCAACCAAAAAGTCAATAATATCGGTACAAACAATGTTTCCATAATGTTGTCAACATTATAGTCGCTCAAAAGGTCGAGACGTTTAAAACGTCATTTAAATAGGTTCAGTCAAACCGTCATAAATATGGTAACAGTCATCCCGCCAATGGTATCCAAACATTCTAAGTGTTCAAAAATATGGAACACATTAGAAAAATAAACTTTACTGTACATTTTAAATATTATTTCTCACATCAATTAATGTGAAAACATTTATACACAAAAATGAAAGGAATAGAAACTACTGTTGTCCTTTTCATTTTAAGCATGACGTCATAGACATGTCTTTTGTTTTGTAAAGAATTTCGTGCATAGCCGTTTACGATACTTACCAATATACAGCTGACTGAAAATAGATTTACCTAAACCTCATTGATAATGAGTATGACTATATAATATGTCATAGAGCAAGAGTGCATAATTAAAATATATTATGATTCAATATCATGATCATTTTATTTTATTTTAACAATGAACGTCGACAAAACTAGACTCGATAGTGCTTGCAAAAAAGAGGTGCAAAGTTTTCAACCTTATTGACTATTATTCAAAAACTGCTATTTTAAACATAAACAAGGTAATAGAGTGGATTAATAATTAAAAATAAGCAACAAAATAATGTCAATAAGGTCGATAATCGCTTGCATCTTTTCAATTTTCTCTAGTTTTCGACTGCTTACCATCAGGCGGGCTGTGTGCTTGTTTATACATACATATATGTGCGAATATGCAGAAATGAGAATCTAGAGAGATGAGAATAATATTAATCGAGTACTAAAACGATAGGTACATAAGGATATTCCCAGTTCATTTGAAATATCTTTTACAGAGACACCTTCCTCCCTAAAATATATAATTCGATGTTTTGTGGTGTCACTAATGCGTAGCCATATTTCTAGCTTGCTTTAGTTATGCACTTGACATTGATATTACTGACAGATAAATAGACATGCAATTACAACCCTAGATTGCCTAAAGAGGTTTTCGTCTTTGGGAAACCGTTTATTTCTATAACATGCTGGTTTATTTTTCTAATGTGTTCCATATTTTTGAACTAAGTGTTCAAAAGTTTAAATGCTTGGATACCATTGGAGGGATGACTGTAACCATATTTATGACGGTTTGACTGAACCTATCTATATGACGTTTTAAACGTCTCGACCTTTTGAGCGACTATAATGTTGACAACAATATGGAAACTTTGTTTGTACCGATATTATTGACTTTTTGGTTGCGTCTATTTATTTGAATACCCTGAGTGTCACTAACTATTTGACGCTGACTGTACCTTAACTATTAAAATATTAATCGTAATCAAGCAATAAGTCTTAACTATTACATTTTATAATTAAATTATATTAATGTTACAAGTTTCGAACATTCTAGTCATCTAGCGAGTTAAACCTTTAAGTGGTAAAAATATTATTTGTGCCAATTAATGTTACTGCGTGCGTATTTACTGATTACGCTTTGATAAGAGTGTACATTTATGTTTTGTATCTACAACTTGCTGACGCGATAAACGGTAAAGTACTGATAAGAGCCGTTCTTAAAATAATTACTGAAGAACAAATTGTTGATGAATTTAAACACACAATACCTACACAGCACGTATGAATGATGCGAGTACCTACATATGGATCTTACACATTGTCTGACACCTGGACAATATCGTTGTTCTTATAGTAAACAACTGATAGGTATTGGTCAAGCATAATACGCGAGGATGTGACACATCGTACAATGTGTCATTCATTGTTAAATTTAATTGTGGTTTTCCAGTATGTATTCTAAATATTTAACATCATTAATTCAAAGTTGGTCCTATCCCAACAACGTCATCCTATATAAACTGGTAAAAGGTATATATATACCCAAGTAAGTATATAGTTTCGTAGTGAATATTTAATATGGAAATGTTTCAAGTTTTGTGAGAGTTGGTGGTTGCTTTTTGTGCTGGAAAACTGGGTATATTTTGACATCATATTTTTATTGATTTCTGACATTTACCCGAATATTATACATTGAAATAAAACTACTTTTTACGGATTTTATCGCGTAAGTATATTTATATTATTAAACCCGACGTTAATCGATATTATTACCCGTGACCATGGACGCTATAAAGGGTCCGAAACGTCGGGATTAATAATATCAATATACGCGTTAAAATCCGTAGAAAGTAGTTTTATTTCAATCATATTTTTAGTTACATACATAAATGCTGCAAATAATATTTATGTAAGACTATAACAATTTCGATATAGTTTTTTTTATTTTTGACAATAATTACCATTGAACTTGTTTGCCTCCGGTGTTAGTTCTTGCCCAATGTTAGTGTTCTATTTCTGTGTTATGATTCCTAAGTTCTGCGAGGAAATGTAGAGTTTTTTGTTCGGTAAAATAGGTACTTATTTAGTCAGAGAGTGGGAGCGTTATGTGTCCCGGCTCGATTAGGCGTATATGAACGAAATGATTTCCTGAATAGAGCTCTCAGATGTTTCGTAAGTAAGCAACTTGTTCCTATTTCTACAATATTACTTAGTAATCTTACGGTACTGTAAATAAAACGAGCGCCTTTGTCATACGAGAGTGAATTACTTATGCAACATTTGTTTGGGGACTCAGCGTCTCTCAAAGTCAAAGGAAAACCGCAACCTACCTAGTACCTACTATTGTGTTACGCAAAATTAAAAATATAATATATTGTTTTCAGTGACCTGGATATTCCCGCGAGATTTTAAATCAACTATGGAAACTTTTCATATGAGTATTATATGTATGAGTATTTCCTGGCATGTGGTTACGTGATGTTATACATGTAGAACCTACTTACGAACATTATGAGGATGTATAAAATATTTTAGTTATGACTGATGCATCGATGCGTTCTTCCCACATTAGCTGCAATGACTCGTTATTAATGACTGAACATATACTAACTATGTATGATGGGAAATCGATTAGTTTTGCAATTTAAATACTTCAAGTTCTTCATGATCATAGTTATTGAATTATTTTGGTTTATAAACAGTCGAATCATATTTGTATTTGTCGCTGAATATGTTTTTGCAATATTTTCTTAAAAGTTTTTGTAGCCACCTGATACCTAAATTGTACTAAGTACTTGTTAATTTGGGGGTGTTCACACTTTTAATTGATCACAATTAAAAGTGTGAAAACATCCGAAATGATCCGAGCGGTAACGGGATAGATTTTTTTAAAGCTTTATTTCCTTATATAAATATCCCGTTTGCGGCTACTTCATACATACATAACATCACGCCTGTATTCCTAGAAGGGTTAGGCATAACTGCATAAGTGTACTAATGTTCACCCACAGTTCGCTGGTATGTTTTCCATGGTCCCATGTAATAGGGGCGATCCTATTGCTATTAACCGGGTGTAAATGCAAACTCGAGCTGCTACTGAGAATTTCATAGAATAACATTGCTCGGCCTGGGGAACGGACCTCTATCGTGGTAGTCGCGCTTAGTACCACTAGACTAACCACACTTTACTTGAAACTTCTTTTAACCCATCCACTAACTAAATATTGAACATAACTAGAATCAATATTGGGCTGTTACCACTAACGTTATTACGCGTTACAGTTAAGTTAAATTATTATTCTTATGATGAAGCGCACTATAAAATTGTCACAGAAGGGTTTAAATTCATCACCACGTTCAAATTAAGCGCTATGCTTACTGCAATAAAATTTAACTACAACAAAATCTACCTGATATCAGCGCTCTAACATTATTTTTATGTCATTATGTTGCCGTGCATTGGCCAAGTCTTCTTCTATTTGTCAATTCTATTTATTAAAGAAATATGTCTAATATTGATGCGTTCGCTATAAAATGTAGGACTGAGAACTTGGTTTTACATTAGATCTCACAACTGTTGCAGTAGAAGAACTGCCTTGTAAGACTTTGCATTTTTGTACATTTTATGTTTTTAATGAGATTATAATTACATTAATGAATAATATGCATAATAAATATGTAATCGAATAATTTTTGAATTTGCTACAATGGAATGTATCCAACCATTGCAATAACTGTAACGCATATGAATTAAGTTTAATAACATTATTGATTGTTATGCGATATAGGTAGCAGAAAATAATGTTGTTTTATAAAATATAAACATAAACGGGATCATATTAACTAAATTATCGGCTTAGAAACATTATTGCGTTTTTACAGTCACTTAATTTATAGTACCTATATGTAGATACCAAATAAAAAAGCTATAAACGAGTGTTAATATTTATTTATAAATAGATAACTCATATTCCTCCGAGTCTTTTCCCAACTATGCTGGGGTCGGCTTCCAGTATTACCAGATGCGGCTGAATGTTAGTATTTTACACGAAGCGACTGCCATCACACCCAATATCTGTACCGAGATTTTGAGAATCGGCTGGTTATTAGGCTTTTTAGGCTTCTGAGTACCACTAACGATTGTCATAGGTATTCGCATGACATCAGGGACCGACGGCTTTACGTGCTCTCTAAGGCACGGATTATATTTATAAATAGAGAATTTCAAACTAAAAACTATTTGTGGAATGTTCATAGTTGATGGTCGTGATCGTGAATGACTCGATTTAGTTATTTGGGAGCAACGACCAAATAAAACAGAATGTCAAATTGGTTTACAAAGTTATGCCCGAAAACTACTTACATAAATAGAAATGTATTGAAAACCCCCTCCTTTTTGGAAGCCAATCAAATAAAATATTTTTGGAGTAGTCACAGAAGTGAGACTCATCTTATGCGTGTTATTTGATTTAAATCTTTTGTACATTACATTTAAATGTCCCAACTATATATTTATGTATACATAGAAAATTTGATGATTAATAAAAATCAGTGCGTTTATTTCGCTCCGTATAAGTGCATGATTAGACACATTTTGGATGTCACTGCTCGGGGCTCAAGCCTTGAGTCTTGCATTGACCCATTGGCCCCAGTTACAATTAGTTAACATTTGGTGTGCCCCGGCGCATCTGGTATTTTCGTTTAAGTAGTGTGACTATGACACATGACGCGCACGCAATTACGCAGGATGTTGATAACGTTTTTCATTCATTAGTGTTGTAAATTAGAGTAATTGTTTACTCTATTTATAAATCAGTTGTCTAAGAATCTTACGTTATTACAATGAATCAGAAAATCATAATTAGATAGGTCAACGACACTGGTTTTGAAGGCAACTTATTTTGCTGTTGGAAATATACTATTTAGCGCGTCGCTAATGTAATTATCACGATTTAGATTTTTAGAATAGGCAAAGCACTACTTATAGCATTGCCGTAGTTTTTAAAAATAAGTTTTTAATGTCTGAAGGACAATTCGGTTTATTAAATATGGTTAAATAGTTAAGTTTGATACCTTAAATATTTAACTAAGTATGTTTTAATTGTTGCACTAAATGGTATGATATATTCGCCTTAACTAAAAATAACGTAAAACTTGAATAAGAAAAAAATGATTTTTTGTAATATTTAGAATTGACCTACATTCTTGATATTTACCTGTTACTGGATTAGATCAGAAGTATATTTTCATTGCCCGAAATTTTTATTAAAAAATAATAAAGAGGATGAAACAACACATTTTTAAAGTGTGGCTATTAGAAATGTAACGATCCTTGATTTGCGCCAGCTACGGATGAATGAGGAAGATGACTTGATGCATACCTCAATAATTAGATGATATACGGGGTATAAAACAATATTTAGAAGTGCTACTAAGTTGTAGATATAAGATTAGTTGTTCGTTATCCAAAAACATAATGTGGTCATAAAAATTGGTGTCCAGCACTGGACCTCTTGTGGCTGTAAATCTCTATGTAAGTATGTATGGATAAGGGCAGAGTTGCATTGTTGTTTGTAAGTTTCTTTGCGTTGGTTAAACATTCATTATACACATCGTAGTTTGCAAGTTTATTATTTTACATTTTAAAGTATCATTAAAAATTGGATGATTAAACATTTTGATCTTCATCAATCATCGTAATCTTTGACCCGTAATTTGTCCGCACAGTCGAGCGTAGCGAACTAGTGTAGATTGTGAATCATATGAGTACCTATGAGTACTATGACCGGGATTCCTGGCCCAAGACAATAAAAAAAAAAACGCCGCTTATCAAATTTAATTACCTGCCTACTCATAATTATTTCCAGTCTGTGCGTAGTAGGTATACTACGTTATCAAGTATTGGTCGTTACACTGCTTACAATGACAGTGTAACTAATGAAGTAATGAGGTTTCTTAAAAAATATGTTAAATTATTAAAACCAATTAGCTTCATTAGTATGGGTCTAATTTGTTCAGTTATGAAACTGACGCGTAGGTATCGAATTTCGAAATTAGCAAGTAACAAAAGAGGAAATAACTAGTGCGCTTTTGAGTACACAATTTACACTGTTGGCGTTGAGTGTATAGTTGAGCTGCCGAGTCGTTGGTAGAGCGGCCCCACTCGCTCGCTAGTCGCTTACTCTGTGTCAACAAAGCGTGCTCTCTCCTTCACTCCCCTATCCTATGGGTTTTGTTTGTACCGCCTCCGCATCGCAATGGCCCCATGCCCGTTAGTTAACACTGTAAATATCTGTGTATTCATTTTTAAGAAGTATAAACTTACCAATTTTGAATATTTCCTGTTTGTAATCCAATTTTGGTTATACGTTTTAAGTCACTGGTCATCGCATTGTTGACGGTAAAATTCAAACACAGCATTTAATTGCACTACACTGATTCATAAATATCTGTCTGACTTATAGTCAGATAATTCACAACGAGCACGAAAAATCACAGATGCAGCACTTGAGATCACAAAGGTAGTAACCAGTTTTTGTGAGAGTAGTAACACAAGTGGTATATACAGTCGGCACGTAGAGTATCGCTGCGGCGTGCTTTCGCGGCGCACTCGCCAGGGGCACTGGAGCGACAGAGGCGCCCCACTATCTCGCTGCCCGAACTTGCTCGACAGGGTTCTCTACGAACATGCGCGTGCGCCTGCGACGATGCCACGTTTCGTGCCGATACGTTGCCAGTTCTCTTAATTTTTTTTTGTTTTGTGTTGACGCTTCTAAATGAGGACCCATAAAATAGAAACTTAGTTCGTCGAATAAACAACTTGGTAGGGTTATAATAGTTACTGACAATAGTGGCTCTTCTATACTCTTACATAGCAAAAGCCAAGTACCTAAATATATTATTGTTATAAGGGAAGTGTAGGTTACCTTAGGTACCTTAGATTCAATCAGAGATCAAACGTTAGAATAGGTAATAAAACATACCTACCGTTAGAATAGGTAGAAATATACTTTTAAACCAAATACGAATTTAAAAGCATCGCGTTTATTCGCATTACTCGTATTATGCGTAGGTACACTACTGTGGTTCTTAGTTATTGCTATTATTATTAATTTTACGATTCAAACTCACGAAGGGACGGACACATGTGGCAGTCCCAGTTTATTATACGCTCACCCCTCGCTGTGCGCCAGGTAGAGACCGTCGAGCGCTTGAAAAACTATTCACGACTCTACATTCACCCTCGCTTACAACGTGAAACGTTTGTCTTAATATTTATGTCCGTTTGTTTTGATAAAAAAGCTAAACTAACTAAATTGATCAAGTATTTTTCGATTACAATTTCAAAATGTTCCCTTTACCTTCATCTTTATGCCTTGTATCTTTATTTCTTACCTGTTCCCTAAGGGCCTTAGCTAGTAACCTGGAAACAACCTGACAAGTATAGAATATCAAAATATTTTCGTAAATATTACGATGTACGTAATATACGAAGCATTTAGAAAAGAGTGAATTAAGAAATTAACATAACTTTGAACATTTCAAATGGTCTCGCTCGACTCGGGTGTACCAAGGAGTAGATAATTAGACCGCTAACTATTCGCTGATTATAATTTTGGTAATGGTAACTTTCTCTTAATTAATTAGAAAAATAGAAATGCATTATGAGCCCTATAATGCATTTCCGAAAATACTCGACGGAGTTTCGTTTTTCGAATGAAGACGTTCGGTTTTAAATATGAGAAGTAGAGTAATTCAGGCTTAGCCACAGGGTGTCGCATGTTTGTTGTGGGAATATTTGTACGTGTCAGGTGCTACCTGGGCCTGTACCTGCGGTAATGCTATTATTCAGTCACAGCCTCCTGCCAAATGTACAGATCGTGTGGTACACGGAGACGGATAAGTTTGCTTTGATTTTACTACGAAAACTATTTTTTATTTCAAAACCAAACGTTTTATTTCAATTAAACCATCGATCTCTACCACTAGTGTATAGGTATTTCATAAAATACTTACACATTAGCCAATTTAAAAATATTGATTTCATCAAAATTGTTGAATAACGTATCATGATATTTTTGTGTATAATTACTTATTAAATTAGTTATACTTTTATATCAGTCCTACATATCGTAGGACTAGTAGATAATCCTACTTATATAGATAAGTATGTAAGGCCAGGTAGGTACTGAGATTTTCTTCATCTTATGATTCCAATGTAGGTAAAATCATATAGGGGCTGAAATAGTAGGCAAAGGCACATTACAGTAACAGCAGAGATAGTTGAGCAATCGATATTGGCCTATGGCTACGTAATGTCCGACTTTCTACTGAATAACATATTACGGAAGATAAGCTAGAAGAGGTCCAAGATGGCTGATAGTCAGAGCAGGTAGTGGGAGCGGCGCACCGCACCGGGGACGCAGCGGTGGGTTATCGCAAATATTTGTCACAAGCAAAGCTATTCAACAAAACGCTAACTAAAATGCTCCCAAACTCGCAAATACACCCAACTTCTAAACATACATTTTTCTTATTTTAATCTTTATGATAAACCTTGGCTAACTTTGGGTACATTTAATGCAGTCACATTAACTTGGTGTATTTTAGCACCGAATCACTTTATCAGATCTGAAACGGTTTACGATCTCGGCGGCGCCTATTTGCATATCAGTGCTGGTGGCGCGGGTGAGCAGTGCTGAGTCGCTGCAAGCGGGGAACAATATATTTCAACTAAAGACGACGCGCTATCTTAGGCTATTGTGTAGCAAACCGAGAAAGGTAACTTTGCAACTGGCATTATGCCACCACAAGCAGTCTTACAACAAAAACCTTAAGATCTTATAGTACTTGTTAGAGGTATTTATTTGTACATGTCATAAGTATAACAAACTGTAGGTACATATGAGCATTAGGCTTACCGAATACTCGTAAGTACAACTTATAGTAAGTAAATATATAAAACAGTCTCTTATAGAAAAAAAAATAGAAAATAAAATAAAACAGTCTCTATTGACCCAAAGTATGACTTTAAAGGAAAGTAGTATTGTGTTCGGTGTGAGCACACAACAGTGTAACTACAATATAAGCACTTCAAAACTTGTGCAGTTTGCAATATCTTCGATAAGGCGAAAATAGTTATCTCCGGTATTCAGTGAGCGGTGAGCCAAGAAGGGTAGCGCCGCGATATCTGTTAGATGGAGCTTCGCTAACGACATCGCCCGACATCTCACTCGCGCAGAAAACCGCCACATCTTTTCTACATAGACCGCTCAGATAAGCGGAGAACGCCATTTGTCATTACCATTTCCTGTCTATTTGCTCGCTCCGCTCTTATTAATAATGGTTCTCGATGAACTACGGGAAAGAAAAAAATCTACGTGATTGAATGCAGCTATGAATCTGGAACTTGGGCGTGTAATCCACTTGAGTTTTCTAAATTCATCTCGAGCACGTCGGCTGATAAAATTAGACTGCTTGAACCGCGTGTGTTCCTCTTTTATTATATACCCGTAACATAAGATGCGTGACCGTCGAATTATACTGGAATGGTAATGGCACTTGTGTAATATGTTACAAAGACACAGTCTTGAATTCCATCGTAATGAAAACTGTGTGTGAAGATTGGATGTCACTATTTTACTTGTATAAAATTAAAAGTTCACCCAAGGTTTAGGTAGGTAATAAATTTCTTGCCTACTCGAAAAATGCAAAGTATAATTATTTTAGTATGATACCATTATTAATACTATTTATTTGGTATAATTGTTTTATTTTTGTATTTTAGTTTCCCACAGACGTCATTAGGCATAATACAGCTTTTCATCAATACAATCATTGTCGCTTTTGCTTTGTGAGAGAGTGGAGAGAGTCCCAATTACGACCACCACGTGAAAAACGGTCAGTCAGTTGACAATAGAAACGATTAGGTTAACCGCTTACCTACATGCACGTAGAAGAGAATTAAAACTGGCCTCTGTGGTATGCGGTGCAGGCTTGGGCCCGGTATAGTTACAGGTGACATAAAGCGGTGCGCGGATGCGCACTGACGTCCTAATTCCAAACAAATGCAAATTGGGCAATACCTACCTACCACCGGTGCTGGTGTAGTGGACATCCGCTCAATGGAGGCGTATTGTGCTCGGAGCGCTAATGGCCGCGTAATTGGCACGAGGTTAAGCGCGGCCACACGACCGCTCCACCTGGAATGTACTCTTTTATCTTTCGCTATCGTGACCATTACACCGCTATTATTTACATACCGCTATTATATGCATATGTTGTAGGTAGATGTAAGAAAAAGAAATCTATACACGAACATAACTTAAGTAAACCTACCTTTTTTCTATAGTGCTGAAATACGTCATCGGATCGTCCGCCCCTACGGGGTGCAAAGCATACTTGTTCCGATTAATCTACGGACTTGCCTTCTCGCACTTATGGGCGAGGTCATAGGGTTTGTCAACACATTCACGATGCTCCGAGAGGACAGGATACAGTAAGTGCCTAGCCTACAAGTTTCAGAAAATGGTTGGTTGCTGAACGATACCATTGTTGCAGAGTTTAAAATGGTGACGCAGCCGAGTTTCTGCATCTGCAATATACATACCATCACGCCTGTATTACTCGAAGGGTTAGGCAGCGGTGTCCTAATGTACACCCACAGTTCGCAGGCATGTTTAGGTTCCATGTAGGGCGCGAGCCTATTGCCATTAACCGAGAACAAATTAAAACTCCGAGCTGCTACTGAGAATTTCATAGAAAATCCCACTAACACTGCTCGACCTTGGAATCGGACCCAGGACTTCAAGCGTAGCAGTTTCGCAATGAGGCAGTTATGCAATATACATAATCTTAAGATTAATCAGTTTTGCAGCGAGTTGGTTAATGCGCGTAGGATAAGTGTGCGAGTTGGTGTCAGCTGCGTGTCCTTGTTCGGTCGGCTCGGTCCGCTCTCCGCAGGAAATAGCTCATTGTGTCGCACTGACCCGTCACTCGTCTCCGGACCGACTCCGGGCTTGCTATGAGACAAGCCACCGGTCACTTCACCGACTCGATATCAAATGTTAACATACATAACACGGTACGTCCACTTTAACATCTTTGCGTTATAGAAATTAAACTAAAATTACAAAAGTCGTATATTAATGTTAATCGTAGTTATTCTATTTTATTGCATAGACACCTGCGATATGTGATTTGTCATCAAAAAGATAAAGCATAGAATCTATTATGCGTCACGTAGGTTTTTTTTTTGCTTTTCCCCTTTGTCTTCCGCTAGGTTTTCAAAACGTGACATTTCAATGCAGGAACAAGCAAAGCGTTTTTAGAAAACAACGGATAGGTTGTGTCATTGAAAAAACGCAACCACTGCAGTGCCGAGTACAGGCCACGAATTAGTATTGCGCTCGCAAAAAACACGCTGCGTACAGTGAAGTGAAAATTATTGTACACTCCGTCAACACGCTACAATGATATTGTGAAAATAGCGATCAACTTTTGTTAAGACGTCCATAGTTATATAAACTTTAACAAGAAACAACTAATGCCTAAACTTTGAGTCAGGCTTGGATATTAACAGATGTTTGAAACAGTTTTAGATAATAGCTTCTAGACATTTGTGTGTAGTTTGAATTTATCTTATTACTCACGTTTTATCACACTTTTATTACGAAAATATAATCAGTTGGTATGTAATTAGGTTCAAGAATTGGTTAATTAATTGGTTTGATTTGTCTATTCATCCGTCATGATCATTAATCAACTTAATAACAGTCAATAGTGTCCTTCATCAGTTGCTCAGATTTGTTTACGTTCAGAAAAGAGATGCTAAGACGGACGTAGTAAGATAGGCATTCTGCTATCAAACTGATCACTTGTTGACCATAGGCTTAGATAATACTATTACTGATGTACAGACAGAGTAGGTAAGTCTCATATTCAGAGACGAGGTTTAGACTTTAGCAGTCTTTCAATTTTTCAAACATGATATACCTGCTAAGGCGCATGCATAATTGTCTGGAATAGTTAAACATAGGTACACGGAGCGTTTAGATGTAAAGAAAGGGGTGTGTGTGTTATAGGGTCCGGATGTGCGCAAGACTTCGTAATTATGCGGCGTGACGTCATGGTCGGTCGGTAGACTCCCACGCGAAACGCGCTCTCTTATTACGACAATTAAATCGCACTGACATGCACTGCCCGGCCCTTGACATCATACAACGAGCTCTCTCAATTAAAAATGTGGACTATCGTACTGTAACTGCTTTACTAACGGTTGGCTGCGCTGAACGCAAAACCTACTTTTTATTATAAAATAGGTAGTCATAATTAATATGTGTAAAAACAATAAACGCACATTATAGCAATTTCTCGAGTCTTGTTGTACGTTGATATATTTAATCTCATAACATGGATAGTCGGTTAATGCTTAATTCATAATTTAGCATACACACAAGGAAGTGTTTTACTCATGCACGACTTCACTTCCGCGTATATCCGCGGCACAATCGTATCTCGTATACTGCCGCCGACACTAAGGAACAGAATGCGTGTAATTAATCTCAAGTATTGAGTGTGAGAAAATAAAGCTAAATGAGTCGGTACTCGTGAGATCGTAGAACAACAAAAGTCGCCGAGCCTCGGCGACGTTAAATGCGATTCCCACAATTGGCAATATATATTTGTTGGGAATTGCTTTGTGTCAACAATAAAAACGTAGTGTTAGTTACTAATCAGTTAGGACAAGAATGAGGTGTAAGGACAATGGGCAATTTTGTTCTTGTATTCCCAACCCAACGAACGTACTCATACAATGGCACACAGTGCATATGCAGCCAACAAAATTTCACACGAAATGCATTGCGCGCTCTCAGACCGCCCAGTGTTGTTTTACCATTGGGTGTCTCTTTTACTTAAAAATTTCTGGACTGTTATTTAAAATGTGAATATATTTAGAGATTTTAATTTCTAATTAGAAACAATAATTCTGAATTTATTTATACGGTATCTAAGTATCATCTAAACTACCATCGGAAGTAAAAATAAAGTATCTAAATATTTTACAGACTAATGGTCAAAATGGGTACTTTAATACAGACAGTAAATAAAGAAACAATAAAGAAAGTACAGACGAATTCAACTCGTTTTTTGAAGCAAAAAAGAGGAGGAAGAATCCCTTGATTCATTATCATTGGGGGGTGTTGGTTCAGCGTAGACGTTTTTCGAACATAGATATACGTGGCGTAGACGCCGCGTAGGCGCTGTCTACGTCTAATACACAGCGTATAGTTGTAGTCGCGTAGTAATTAGGTGTAGCAAGACCAGAAATTACGTAGTAAGTATTTCATATAACTATGCTGCGAAACTTGTGGCGGAACTATGTGCGTACATCGGTATAAACGTCTTTGGCAATTTTTAAGATTCACTAATACTTTTTTCGTACGATAGTTTATAATAAAATTGCGTGTAAAATTGAGTCGCAATTAGAATGGTAACAATTCCGATTGGGACTCGGTCCGTAGGTATTGTAAATCAATAATTGGGATTTGTAACTAGAATTTATTTCCATCATGGATAAAGTAGGAGAATATTTTGAAATTGTTGTGTTAAGGAGTTTTAATACCTTGTAAGAAAGATGAGTTTGCGTATGAGCCAGAAATAGTTCAACACCGTGAAAACAGCGTTGAGTACGGTGGTACCCGTCATAACGTATAAACATTGAGAAAATGGATTGATTTTTTAATTTAATTCCACGATTACCTTACAAAAATTATGTGGTTATTAAATAAGATATAAATTAATGAAGTTTCGGGTTTTGCTCGATAACATTGTTCTATTATTCCTATCCATGATTTATTGACCAATTATTGCCCCATTGCTGTATACAGACTTCTTCTCAGATTGAGAGCGATCTTGTTGGCCTAGAGAGAGTTACGATTTCCCTTAAATATGCAGATTTCTTCGCGATGTTCTCCTTCACTTTTAGAGCAAGTGGTAGTCAAATTTTGATCTGTACATAGTTTGGAAAATCGTGTCGTTAGAATGAGAAGCGTTCCCCGGATACGAACTAGATCCACTGCATTACACGGCGGCCCAGCAGTGTTCAAACTACTAAACTGCTATGTTAAATATATTAGTGGATTTAAATACTAAAATAATACAAAAATATTTAAATTGTTTTTGTCAACCTGAAAATGAAACGAGAAACAAATCGCTTGTCAACGTACAAAATAAAAAGCATGCAGATTGCAGGTTATGCCATTACCGCTTGGGAAAGCGTTTATAGTACCTAGGGTTTCCATATAAATCTCCCAGGTGTTAAAGTTTTGTAAAAGCTAATATAGCGTAAACAATGTATCAGTTTTAATGTAAACAATTTGCGCTCACTAGTTCACCACAGTTACGAGCTACAACCAACTTCGGGTTGTGTAACAAAAATAGACGCCGTTTGTCATGTAGTGGTGCAATGTTTAACATCCTGCTTGTCCTCTTGTCCTTTTTGTGTATGTACGTAGTCAGTGTCATTTCGCGTGTTTTGTGTTTGTACAGAGTTGCGGACACCGGACATCCGCGCGCCGCCATTGCGAGATGCGACGCAGATATCACATTAATGATATACCAGCTAAAAACGTTAATTAAGTAACATAAAAATAAACTTCTTTGTTCATGACATTCTCACGCTCCTTAGGAACAAATTGAATTTGTAATTTCCATTAACTAGCGGCGTATCAAATGTCTACAAGATGTAAATTGTTAACCTAGGCGTAACTTAAGTATTCGCCGACAAGTCAGCGAAAAAATCAAGTATTCAATTTCTCTAAGTACGAGTTGCTAACGATTGCTTCAACTGGTCGGTTACTTACTTAGGTACCTATGTATCATGTTGGTGTTTTGATATATTTGTACAACGGAACGATGACGTCAAGTAATCACCACCTATCACGGTCAAAAATAAAATCCATCCTGCTGGTATCCCTGAAGGATTAGGCAGAAGGGCATCCATCAATGAGAAATAAATCTGAGATGTTGTGATACGTTCATCAGGATATGATGGTCTTCTTAACTTTTATACACTAAAATAAGTACATAGGCCAGCGTGTCAAGCTATCCAAAAACGTTAAATTTTCTCAATTGAAAATGAACCTTATCAATTTGTATTGATTTCTGACATTTACGCGAATATGATACATTGAAATAAAACTACTTTTTACGGATTTTAATCCCGACGTTTCGGACCCTTTACAGCGTCCATGGTCTGTAAAGGGTCCGAAACGTCGGGATTAATAATATCAATATACGCGATAAAATCCGTAAAAAGTAGTTTTATTTCAACTTATCAATTTGTTTTAAAGTTGAAAATCTATCAAAGAAAATTTGACAGATTGGGGTAGCTTGACGTGCTGGCTCTTTACAATAGAATTTGACTGTACAAGCGAGGATTGTTTATTGATTGACTACACATGTTGTTTGTGTTCTATACAAAATAAAAAATCTTATTAGATAGAAACTAAAAGATAGAATATTTGCAAATAAAAGTTTTGCTTGGAATTATTTATTTTTAAATTCAATTCCAGCTAACGAGAGACGTGCAACCCACAGAATGATGCAGCAATATAAATTTGGGGCCATTAAATCCGTTGTTCCAGTAACAGGATTGTGTAACAGAATCTGAGAAAGTACCTACAATGGTGATTTTCACTCGGTTCGTTTCATCTTCTTTGAGTTGTACCTACAATATTCACATTTATTATTTAACAAGACAATATCACGCTACTCCAGATTTAACGAGAGCTCTCTCACCGTATAGTAAGAGTTAATAACACTAAGTAAGTATTAAAAGTAGAAAGCGTTCATGTGAAATAAGTACACTGAGTGTAAATTCAAGTTTCTTATGAAACTGCTTGACAATGCTACCAAACGAGTGGTGAAGTAATTATAGCATTACGAAGATTTATGTAATTATGTTGATAAATATGTAACGCAATGAACTGGTAAATTTGTGAGCGCCAGGTATGTAGGTGTTACAATATTAATTAATTAGTCAAGTAGAAGACCCATAAAAATACTTTTTACCTTTCGAAATTAAGTCATTTCATTAGACTTAATTAGCCAAACAGTATATATAAAGTACAATATCGGACAAGGTTCTAGATTTGACTAGCTACATCGGACAATGTTACTGGGTTTCCAGTTACGAAATTACTAGTTCTATTGGAATTTGAACTTCGTCTAATTAAGTGGCCAACGTAGGTATCTACCTAGGTACATAGTTACTGTCTGTAGTCAGTGGCAACAGTAACGAAGCTCAACCTCTTTGACATAAGTTACATTGCGGCTATTATCTTTTTCATTTGATGAAGTGTCCTCAACCCGAGAGGTTAGCCATAAATAATGTTTAATTATAACTGTTTGATAGGCTATCAATACGCTACACGTAAGCTATGCTACACTAAGCCTACGCCTTAGAAATCAGTCACCTATCCGTTCAAGTACTTCGCAGTATGTAAATACTCATTATTCAGACAACTGCATGTTATTGATTTCTGACATTTACGCGAATATTATACATTGAAACAAAACTACTTTTTACGGATTTTATCTACCCGTTATTGAGTCTACTCGTGACCATGGACGCTGTAAAGGGTCCGAAACGTCGGGATTAATAATATCAATATACGCGATAAAATCCGTAAAAAGTAGTTTTATTTCAACTGCATGTTATTTATCGATCAGTGTTAAAATTTGATATTAATTTGATATTTCTTAAAAACTAGAAAATAAACTAAACAATATGGCATTAGGTACAAGTGCTATGCCTCAAAATCTACGACACGTCTATCTTGAAATTTATTAATATCGTGATTGGCGTTCTTAAAAATATTCTCAGAACAATAACATAAAACATGTCTGTTTAGCCTCGAGTCGAGTTCTGCACTCAAACGGATAAGTTATTTGCATAAAGCGAATTCGGCGAACGACGTTGCCCGGTCATTATTTAATGAGGTTCACCTAACATGACAACACGAACGAAATAACTACGTAAATTACACACAATTATGCCTACACGCATCGATGCTCGTGTGCTGTAAATAGGGACACATTGTTGTGCTATGCGATTCATGTTTTGCAGTTGAACACGTTTCGTTTGATTACACCCAATAAGCTATCATAGAAGATCCATCCGCTCCAACTGACTGCTGGACTAAACAAGCGTTACACTTGTTCGCGGAATATCTAAAATAAGCCGATGTAACTGCATCGTAACGTTTCCTTATGAACACTAAGACTAGTGGGCGGTGTGTGGCGCGACTCATGCGCTGCATTCGCTAGTTTATGCATCCCGAGACCAAAATAATTTCCAATCTACGGCATCCGTTATTGGACGACGAGTATTGGTGCCGACCATGCTTCGTATTATGACGATGGAGCACCAAGCCGCTGCGCCGCACCATTCAGACTGTTATGCTTTATAACACCGCTGTGTTTTGGTTCATTTACCCATGTTTTTCACATTTCAGTATCGAGTACGTATGAAATTCATAATAAAAGTCATAGCATTTTTTATAAACACAGTTTTGACGTAACAATAACTTCGCTTTCGAAGTTATTCATAACATTCGAGAGTTATTTGCAAAATAGTTGTAGGTAATTCTAACGTCAGGCATGTCGGAGAACGATCCGCGACCCACGAGGCTCTCGTGCGTCGTTTAGGTAGATACACCGGTACGGAGTCATCTCAAGTGGTCCGTCACCATCGGAAGTGACGACCGGTTGTGGGCATTCCTAAAAATCTTTCGATAAATTGCCTTTACCATGGCATTGCCTTGACCGTAAATGATAGATATAGTTCCAGTTTCGTTCAAACCTTAACTTATAATAAGCGTATCCTTCCTATTTTGGAGCGTATAGTCTTGTGCGGATACAACTTTTAATCAATTATAATTTTATCAAGCGTGTATATACATGAACAGCTCTTGTGCATTAAAAAGACACAGATTAATAAAGTGAGATTCCATTCGATCTATATCTGATGTGGGTTAAGACTGCACACGTGTGCGCGTGATCAATTTATTGTTGCGTGACCTATTCGCCGCCTTTGTTCCCTCACCGTGACATTCATAATTATTCGGAGCAAAATATCTCAGTAGGTACCTACTACGTACCTTTTAGTTCGACTATGTTTTCCCTTATCTCGGATCTCAACCATAGTTTCTACTGATTAGTCGCTGAAGATTTTTTTGCATCGCATGAAGCACGAACATATTTTCAATTACTTAACTAGGCATGCTCCATCCACCGTTAAATAGAATTTAATGCAGTTTTAATGTTTGGTGTGAAGCGGGAAGCCGATTAGCTTGAACCTATACACCCCACTACAACGGTTGCGTGTGGTTTGTACCTATTGCGATGTATATGTAACTGCTGTTTGCAGAGACAATGGCCTCTGGCAAAAAGATCCTCAATCTAAAGCCAATTTTTATGTAGAACGGACAGATTACCAAACATTGATTATAGTTTAATAGCATGTTTAAATCTTAAGCAAGCATGCCTTATCTACTTTTGTTTAGTTGCAGACAGTAAATACTCATTGTAGTCTTACAATTTGCAAATGCTTGATTTTGAAACTGGATAAGTATTTTAGGAGTTTTAGACAATTTGTAAATTACTTTGTTAAATTATATTGTTGTTATATCTATCGAGGCTATTTCGTTATTACTATGTGCTTATCTGTGTTTGTATTATTTGCCAAACTGTTTATCTGAGACCATAATCACTTTTAAGGTGATTATACCTAACTAGGTAATATTTGTTTGTTTAGATACTTTAAGCCAGTTCATATATATATAGAAAACATGTAATTAAAAGGACCTCATATAAAATTAGAAAATATTTCAATTGTGATCCCACACATGATATTGTGTTGATGCGCGTGTCTGATCGTAAGATTGACGTAGGTATAAGAATAGTAGTTATTCTTGTGACAAGAAGGCGGTTTCACAATAGATATAGAAGTGACATAATCATAACGAGGGAACTAAAATTGTCTGGAATTCGTTCACGTTGTTATTGAATGAGAGCGACGACGGTAGCATCGCGCCGACTGGCGGCACAAATTGTTGATTACAAAAGAGCAGCAATTGAGACGTCAGAGACGCAGGAAGCGAACAGATTGAAACTTATGTCTGCATTGCAACTCGGCCAATCACTACTCATCTAGTTTATAAGTAGATTGTTTAAGAA
The DNA here is from genome assembly GCA_964056405.1 of Acronicta alni. Classification (NCBI taxonomy): domain Eukaryota; kingdom Metazoa; phylum Arthropoda; class Insecta; order Lepidoptera; family Noctuidae; genus Acronicta; species Acronicta alni. The sequence goes on from OZ043914.1 coordinate 10,806,834, forward strand.
CCGGCTCGTTATAAATAACTAGAGAGAACAAACAATGCAGCGAGCGTTGCGTTACAAAAAATGTTTCACCTTTATCCAAGTGGTACGTTGCTTTACAGAATATTATACGAGCAATAATAAATAACAATCTCATCTTCGATACCGTATAAAAAGTTACATAAGTATAGGAATGAATAGGTAGTAGGAAACTTCGGCGAAGGTACCACCATCCACCATAAATGTTTGCGAATGACTGATTTGTAATTGATATAATCTGTAGCTGTGGTGTCAAAAATTGAGGACAATAAGAGAATTAGTTACTTCATAGAAAATTGGAAAGCGTTGAGTGGTGGTTGCTGTGGGCAGATGAGAGAAAGCGCGGTCGGAGGTCGTGGCCGCGGCCCGCGGGCCCTGTCACCCGTTTAGAACATTGTGGTGAACCACTGAGACTTTGTGAATTATTAGATACTTAGTACTAGCTTCTGCCCGCGAATTCGTCCGCGAGGAATAATTACTTTTAATTATCGTTGTTATTTGGCTAATTAACTCAAAATCGTTATAAATTATAGCCTATATGTTATTCTGATGTATAAATAATAATACTGTAAAGTTTCATCAAAATCCGTTCAGTAGTTTTAGCGTGAAAGAGTAACATACATCCATCCATCCATCCTTCCTCACAAACTTTTAGATTAATTTATAATATTAGTAGGATAGGATAGTAGGAAGTAGGATAGGATATTCATAGTGCTGCGTCATCGTTATTATGTTAATATTAAAATAAAAAAGCAAATATAAAAAATAACACACTAAGATAAATTACTTACATGGACAGAAACAAAACAGAATTAAGAGATTGTAACCATAATATTAACTTGAATAATTATGCCATGTTGGCGGCCACGAACACGTTACACTGTTTATGTTTTGGTTTGATTTCTTTCAACGTCACTACTAAAATTTTTAAATATTTGTTCGAGCAAATGCATGTTATGAAAATCCATTTACCGAGCGGATGCGTCTTCTAGACAGGATTATTTTATGCGCTGTGAAGTTTGTGCCCATGTATTTTATTAATAAGGTGCAACGTGGCACAAATTGGTCGACGCAGTCGCCAACGACCGGACGAATCTCATTAACGAGCCAGATTGATAGCCCTGGAAAACGCTTTAAATTATTTCACGCTACATTAATATTAAATATCACAACATCTGGGATGTATAGCACTAAGTTAATTATTACACGTGCAGATTGTCTTCTAATGGGCTATAATATAACCCATTGAGTAATATAATAGCATTGTTTTATGGTTACGTAGTACCTATACCTACTTCGCCAATGTTACCTGCTAAATAAGGTCTAGGTACTGGATACACCAACAAATTTGTCCATATCATAATTGTCAATCACCGAGGTTAATGGTGATTAAAAAATGATTGTAATACCAGTCTAATGGTCATACCACTTTTCCTTTTTTTTTTCTTCTGGTGGGGAAACTCGCCACCACCACTCTTCCACCTTCCGCATAGTGGTGGGATCACGGGAATCGCTCTCGCATGATCCGCAATCCCACCACGGACGTCCAGTGTTGGACCCTCCTCGTGGGCCAAGTGCAATGGGCGACCGACGGCCCCGATTCCGCCGCCCAAGGCCCTCTTTACGGCGGGACAGATGATCGTGGCCCCGCCGTCCACACTTGGGCCGCAGAGGGTAGAGAGAGCGGCGCACCGCAATACCGACACTCCTCTCCCCCTGCGGCCCCACCGTGTCCACAGTCTTGCGGCTGCGACCCCGCCGAGGCCACGGAAGGCAGGGAGAGCGGCGCACCGTGATACCGGCACTCCTCTCCCGCCGCGGCCCCGTAAACCTTCAGCCGCAGTGTCGCCCATACAACACCGCGACCCGGCTCAGTTGCGGTGCCTCCCATATGACACCGCAACCTACATTGGCCGCTCCAATGCAGGCTTCGGTCCAAGCCCGCAGGAGCAGCTCCTCCCTGGGGTTCTACTTCGCTTCACCGTGGGCCATCAATCCACGGTTACTAAGCCCCCCCGCCGCGACAAGGCGAAAACCCCTTGGGGGCGTGGTCATACCACTAGGCTATCACTGCACAACACAATTGGTAACAATAGTACATACCTGCTTAAATATCAACTTACTATTAAAATATTAATTTATTTATAATTTTATAGTACCTAAATGAAAAACGTAGTATTATTATAATTATTTATGCTATACACTAGCATAAAAAAAATATGTTTATAACAGATTTACTTACTGCAGTGCACTTCCAGTTTGAGGAGGTAACGTGCACGATACGATAAGATCGCAACTCGCTGAAATGAGTGACATGACTGCAAGAAGTGTTCCCGAGTCACGTAGCCCTCTGTAATTTGTAAGTAATTGTGCTTGAATTTAAGCTGAGTCAACATGTCGTAGCCCAAGGGGCCACCGCACCGCCCAGTGATGTAGGCTCGTGATAGTACATCAAATATATCCGAACCTAATTTAAATAGATAGGTAACGGTTTGTTGCGCAATGGGACAACGACCCACGCTCAGAGTGAAGTCCATTTGATCACTTATGCATCAAACGCGTTCCGACACTCTCCCTCCCGCCGCGGACACCATAACCAGCCTCGTACCACCGAACAACCAGAACTTAATAACGCATTAATAGCCCCAGCCGCGTTCAAAAACGTTTCAAATTTAATAGTGGCCTGTGCTATACAACTGAGCTGTATATCAATCACTTCTTGCTTTGATTTTCATTTTTTGTCATTAACTCAAGAATATAGCTCCGGTACTTTAAATTGAGAAGACAGTTTTTGATGTTTTACTGTGTAAATAAATCTTGTTCATATAACAATAAAATAATTCAGACATGCTTTTCAGAGCTGCCTTAATGAACGCTTTATTGATTTATGATAGTAAAAAGGAAAATTAGGCATACTAAAAGCGAAATATTTCAAGTTAGTAATGAATCGGTTGATGAGGTTTTTCGTCTTGTCACACTGATCACAAAGCTCTACTTAAGGAAAAAAAAATTCACAAAATGGAGAGCGGGCGCGTCGAGAGAGATCTACCGCAATACGGGAATTCTTATAACGTAAGCACCTTAGCCTTAGTTCTCTATGGTTAATTTGATGCCTTACGTTTTGTGAATGCGTGCAAGAATGCAGCCCTTGCAGATTTAATGCTTTTGCTGAACAATAAATAGTTTATCCTTGTCTGTCCTTTGGGCTGTCATTATTGTACTCATTTATGGTTTCTAAGAGCAATTTATCCCTAAAGTGACATAATACGCTTAGTTGGTTAAAATTATTCGGTAACGATCTAGTGTTTGCCTTAATTGACTTTATTTGTGCAAAAGATTCAATGCTCGTAGGTATATTGTAATGATTCTGACAAATTATTAACTTAAGATAGAGTCTTTATTGATGCAATGCATTTGAAGAAGCGCTCTTCCAATGATTCACACCTTGATGTTTACGTCTAATACACAAAATGTCAAGGATCTCTTCACGTTCTATGTTATCCAACCTCAACCTCAATAGCTAGGTATTTTTCTATAGATTTTACTCTTTAGGAAATACGATACACATCGTGCATGTGTTTATGTTTTAAATGTGTATTGTAGGTAGTGGGCAGAGAGCGTAGCTACCAGCACTTCCTTTCTCTCCGGATCACTGCACAGAATCGTCCGTTAACTTAGTATCCTGGCAGAATTGAACTTTGTGTGAGGTCAATCGCATTAAACTTACATGCACTTCGTTATATTTAATATTACACAAGAACATATTAATACTTAAGGGTCGTACCCATATACATTTTGAAATGGCGAGATTTATGTACAATTTAAAATCACGTTGGAAGCCATGCTATCCACATAGTGCAGATAAATGCTGACATAAGTCAATTATTCAACCAAATCCCGGGGGAAATAATATTAATGTGAACATGGCCGCTTTTTCACGCACGTAGCCAGCAAATGGAGTCGGAATTGGTGAGATGCGTGAGGTCACGAGCCGCACGACCACTATGTTTCTTTACCTGCGTGGACGCGTCTATGGAAAAACTCATTCATCATTCAACGAAACACGGCAAAAAGATAGGAATTTATCCCCTTGACCTTTTTCTCGATATTTGGATGAAAATTTAGACTAACTAACATGATCTATTTAATCAATGTTAAATTACAATTATTCTACTTCAGAAGGAATGAGATCTGGCATCTAAGAATTATTGAAGTTAAAGATGTTCTAAACAACCAAGGAGGGTTGAAATTCAATTCTTATTAAAAACAAAATAAAATTGAATTGGTGATATTTTATTAGGTGCCTATCAATACTAAAACCTTGTTATCTGTAATTGACTCTTTTTGTTGGGTAAAGCGGACAAGCTCAGTCGAAAAAGTTACAAAGAACCGTCACGTTGTGAGGACAGTCATCAATCAAGTGCTACAAAAACGAAGGAATCCGCATCGGGGGACATCTCGAGATAACTTTATAAAAATGAAATATATATTTTTTCTTTTGCGTTGACAGAATCAATTGAAATATCACTGAGAATATGGTATGAACAGAGTAAATAATATACTTATCTTATTCCTATTGCCAATAATAAAAAAATTAAAACATGATCATTGAATATTGTTACTTTAAAAGAGACCATGAGTCTCTGAGTTTGTTTCGGCCTTTCTTCTCAGAGGTGACGACCTCTAGCTAGGAAATGCCGGCTCCATTTAGTATTAATTACTAATTAGTAATAAATATCATTGATTATGTAACAATAAAAATGTAGGGTAGATGTCAGTAATTATATCATCAAGACGCTCACCACCTCAGTCTACCCGTGACCATGGACGCTGTAAAGGATCCGAAACGTCGGGATTAATAATATATATATTAATAAAACGCGATAAAATCAGTCAGTAATAAGTAGTTTTATTTCAATGTATAATAATTATTTGCGTAAATGTCAGAAATCAATATAATTCCTATTAGCTTAAAAATGTATTTGGTAGAAACACATATTATACCTTTTCTGAATGTATTGTAACAAATCATGGTATCTATTCGGTTTAATTCTGTTGACCTTCCACGTCATTAATATTGAAATTATACACTTTATCATTCCAAAGCGCTTCATCTCCCACTGTGCATATTGCAACATGTGTAATGCCAACTGTTCGACAACTACATTGTGAAACTGATCGAAAGCAAAAAAGCCACACCTATGTCAACATAATTATAAATAAGTAAGTACTTAAATATTTAAGTTCATTAATTAGCGTGTGTTACGAGAACTGACAAGGTTATGTAATTATTGGCAGTGAGCATGGAGTATTAGGTGGATATTGTTGTATTTATCATACACGCAGCCGTCGTCGTGTCGACGTGATAGTTCGCAATACGACCTGCTGGTGCTGTGTGCATTGCACGTGAGAAATGTGATCAGAATACATAATAATAACACATACAGACGCACTCAACGGTTCACGCTGCAATTTAGATAAGTGGTAGGTATGTAGCCTTAACGGACACTGGTGAATAAATGAAAGCCGCGGACGAACATGTAATATCACATCTTGTCCCTCAGGGTTGAATAGAACATAGAATACGGACATGGTTGAAACTAATTTATAGCGATTTAGAAAAATAAATAATGTATTTAGTTTATTGATTAATTTAGTCAATAAGTTTTGGTATTCCGTGTGCTGATTTAAAATGACTAAACATTGTGATTCCTATTCCTCTCTACAAATTCTGCCTAAATCTTAAAAGAAGCTTAAGAAGTTTCCACCTTACAAATTGACTTCTTCAACTGTGTGTCACATTATCAGCTGAAAACAAGCTCTGCACAAGTACCTAAATGATATCTCTCGAGATAAAAATTGACGAACACAATCTATTAAATTAATGCTGGGCTAAACTAGAAGTGGGGGCTGTGACGTGGGTATCGGTCACTCCCGCGGGACTCGCTCCATTTGTTATCCCGCTCCGGCGCCCGCTCCCGCTACCGCGTCTGTATCAGCCTGAGCCGCTGTCACACTCCACGTCAGCTGAACGACTCTTTGTCATGAATTATGTGAAATGTCGTGATCGGTCAACTGGTAATCATTAACAGGGGAAAATATAATCGATTCTTCCCGACATAGATATTATTTTATAAGATAAATTACTTGCAATATAATCGAGAGATGTAACATGAGTGATATCTTTCAATTCAGATTATTGAAATCTCTAGGAAAAATAGATAGCTATCGATTATGATCTCAAGGTATCAAATTCGCCTTTACCTATCTAAAATTCAGAAAGTCAAAGAAGCGCAAAGTGTGTTCATCAAACGTAAACAAGCCGTTCTATTTTCGTTTACCTAATCTCCGGTACGGGAGCTTAACCCTATATAGGGTTGGCAACTGATCGAAATGGTTTCCCACACCTACCTATTTACATTTACGATGCCACAACCTTTTTATGTATAAGAAAGTCGCGTTTCCAAAGTGTCAGAGAATGGACAACCTTCGCTAGAGTTGAAGGCCTGTTTCTTCTGGAGACAAACGCCCCCTAGGGCCTTTATTTTTAATTTTAGCTGTTAATTCCATATGTTTAATATGGAATTAACAGCTAAAATTAAAAATAAAGGCCCTAGGGGCTATGTATAAACCTCAAGTAGGTAAACATCTACTAAGCTAACTCTAACTTTTTATAGATGTGAGTAAATCGATACATATAATATGTACTCTATTTTTACTATAGTGTTATTAAGCATTAGACAAATTACTGTCTCGTTAGCCTAGGTCGTAAGCATGAGTCCTGGGTTTTATTCCCGGGTCGATTGTTATTGAGTTTTTCTGTGAAATTCCCAATAGTGGCTAGGAGTTTCGAGTTGTGCCCGGTTAATGGCAATAGACAAATAACGGCAAAATAACCACAGTTATTTTGTTCAAATTACTGTATTTTAGATAATAAATTTATATTTAAATAGTAAATAAATTAGATATCTTTGTATTTATCGTGAAATAACGGAGCTTATTAGACGCTTTTATCGAAATAACGACGGTGTTATAACTGTATTGGTCTAACGTCATCATAAATAGAATACAGAGAGATTTCAAGGTTCTCTAGAAATTAAAAAGCAATGCATTTTTGTAAGACTAGAAGATATGAGTCAGATGAGGCAGAGTAGGGAACGCCAGTGAAATTAAATATGGAAATTTTGACGTGCTCATGTTTGCTGGTTGTTAAGGTTTGAGGTTATGTCATTGTCATAAAACCGGATCGTATGTTCAAATCAAACAGTTTATGCGTAACAAGGGGTATCTACGTAGGTAAATTAGATAGCAGCCCTATTCCAGTGTTAGAGAGCGTGTGCCTGGGGCTCTGCTTCAGACGTGAATGGCGTGAGGGGAGCCGGGCCACGGGCCACGACTTGCGAATGAAGACGCTCCCATCCATTCCGCTTTCATGCTTGCAACACTACAATTTTTGCATAATACTTGCTTTATTCCAACCGCGCTGAATGTCAAACGGTACGCCCAATACTTCTGATAATTTATAATGCTTATACCTAGGTAGGTACAAAATTTATTTGACCGATTTTCTGCTTTGTTGCTACAAAAAACGTGACGCTCATTACAGTCTCTATGGAAAGTCTTTATGTTGTTGATGTTGGTATTTTAATTGAACACGATATTGGTTCCTATTTGCATATTGTTAATTGTCGAGAAAACAAAAGAATTCCTATAAACGCCAACTTTCAAGTTTGAGTGTTTAAATTCCCACTCTCGTGTTGATATTCATTTGCTTAAGTCAATATTATGACTTGCATCACAGTTTTAAGCTTTCCGAGAACATCAAGTATCTAAGGATTGGTGTTTACATGTATGGGGCTGAAGGGAAGGTACACAAACAATGGACCAAGCAAATAAACCAAATGTAAATACAACAAACAATAGCTCCATGTTGTGCCCAAATTTGTTTAATTTAGGATAAATACGCAGAACCCACGTTTGAAATAATGTTCGGATAATCGTGAATGTTTAAATGTGCATCCGAATACTAGAATACAGCCTTGTAAGTATTTGATCATCTTCAGACTTGACATTTAGATGTATACGCGACATTTATAGAATATATTGCACATTTTAATTGATCCTATTGGTTCGAAAATTATGTCTTGATCACATCCGCTCTTGTAATTAATTAATAAAGGTTTTTAGAATCTTATTCTTATTCAGTTTTCGGTTTCTACTTTTGAATTTAGAATCTTCGTTTTTGAATCATTTATATAAAGTATTATTATTTATAAATGTTGTAAGTACGTATATTGTGTGCCTAAAACGTTGGACCACTACGTTAGTTAATTATTAGAATTTAGGTAGGTACCTACAGCACACTGTCACGGGAAGTTACTTAGGTAATGAATGTTTTTTTAACGATGTGACATATTTAGTAGGTAATTGCAAACGTAATATTAATCTCATCGATATTTTAAAGTGAAATATGTCACCGAACGCAGCTGGCCAGTTGCTGTACGAGCTGACACCTAACCTTTATGGCCCGTATTAATAAAGTCCTGCAAGATGTTATCAACACATTATCATTCTAGTAATTAAAACTTATATTTCTTCACCTTTGATCATATCTTGGATATGATTTTATCAACGTTACAGACCGATTCAAGAACACATATAAGTAGGTACTTTAACATCATCGCAAAACTATTGTGTCTTAATAAAACAATGGAGTCTTATTATGTGAGAATTGACGTAAATGGATCAGTAAAAGAACAAATTATCGGGAAACAATTGAGGAGTGATGTAGTGGTGGTGACTCATGAGCTGACTCACGGACGGCGCTAACAGATATTCTGGGAATAGCGAATAGCCTTGACAATCGCAAGTAGATTGTTCACTGACTGACTGTCTCTATAATACCTCAGCATAAGAAGCGAGGCAGTTTACTTATACTCTTATATTTCCGTTACCCTTAACTCTGCTATGCATAACACTGATACTTTGGCAAATAAATTCCAAGAATTGTTCGGATATTAGATACAAGTTAAAGCTAGTTTAATATGCAGAATACTAACGTAGTACCTAGGTAAATTCTAGGTAAAGGTAAAATATTGGTGGCAGTATTATCTTATTAAGATTTAAATTGTCACTTAAACACAATGAGTTATGTTAACAAACATCTTTAACATCTAAGATTGATATTATTGGCTACTTTAATATATCTTGTAGGATATCTTATTGCAAAAGACATAAATTTAGCTCATTGTACGTGTGTCACGGTCAATCTCAGAGATAACCACCAAGATTTAGCGAATAGTGCGGGTCACAATCGGGATCGGTATCGTATCACAGGAATCGAATGCGTCAGTTGTTCGATTCCATCGAATAAAGATAAATGGTTCTGCGAGTACGGGCTGGGAGCGTGGGGAATATGAGGGTGCAGGGGCACGGGACCACGGGGGCATGGGGCTAATTGGCTGTCAGCTATGAGTCCGGTTGTACACGACTCTCTTTGCGCGGTGAGTGGCATAGACGGCTTGCTGACGCCCCGGGCCCGGCGTGGTGACATGCGGCCAAAACAAAACAATAACGCCTGATTGGATTGGTTAGGGAATAGCTGAACCACATCTCTTATATACATAATTACACACTACCGACACTGCCAGGAGGTGGCAACGTGATAATCAGATTAGTGCGGCAGGTCAATCTTATTAAGTACCTGTTTCATCAAGACTAGTTAGCAGCTCCCGTCCAGTTTACGGTGTCCACAAGGTTTGGCGGTTTTACAGTAATATATGATTCTGGCTTTACCGTAGTGTGTATGGGTATGATCAGGGAATATGAAGGTTGTAGGTACATACGTCACAACTGACAACAAACGATGACCAATAACAGCGATTGGGAATTAAATTCGTTTCTTGCGGAGGTAGTTCCTGCTTAAAATAAAAACAACACAAAATTTATAGAACACCCGTAGAATACGTGAGCTGAAATGTTACAATAGGGACATCGCTCACGACGACATTTACGTGACCCGCGGCCCTATATGCCTTTTTCCGTCAAAATGAATAAATAAGGTACATACCTATGTAATTTTACTAATTTACAAACTGTTCGAAAGTTGCTTATGCTGGTAAGTCCGAAAGCTTCAATGTAAGTAGAGAATAACTACTCAGGTATGTTAACGAAATCTTTTATGTTAATTGCGACAAAAGTTACCTAATTAAAGTGATTTTAAATAGCGACAACAACTTTGAGCCGTGATAATAATAGTGTAGAGATGAAGTTAGAACCGCTACGATGCACTGAGGTGAGCCGACCGCCCGCCGTCGTCGCGGCCAAGTGGAGCCTTCATTAGCATTATAAACTTATTAACGGGACTCCGGATTTTATACGCTTACCAAACCCGTATTTGACCAATAAACTTGAACTCGCAGCTAGGAACTAGTTATCAAATCCCGTATCGTTTGTTTAGACAAATGAGTTATTAGTACACGGGCAACTACTATTAAAATTTAGTTTGTGTAATTACTAAATGACCGCTATTACTCCGTTCTTGATAAAACTGTTATACCATTGTATTTTGTTTTTGTTTCCTTACTATTTACTATAGCAATTCAAGGTTCATCGAGTTCTTTTGCCAAGGTTTAGCTAACGAATCAGATAGAATGACAAAAACGCGTCTTCGTTGGTCGTTCGCATGGCTTGCCAAGGTGGCTCGTATTTATTAACGTCGCCATTCAAACCGCCGATTTCAATTAAATCAGTCACAAGAGGGAATAGCTTACCAAATGGAAATAAATGATTTTATATCGGATTTCAAATGTCTGAAATCCTTATTTATTTGGTCCTATTAACGGGAACACATTTAGCTATTTACAAAGAGGAAAAAACGCAATTTCGCATTCACGACCGCAGCAAAACAGAGGGGCTCACATAAATCTGAAGAGACATACAAAGCCAGAGGGGAGCGTCCTCGGACAAAGTAATGAACTAATTACATTAGTCTCAGGATGGTCGCCGAGATGCGGCTGAAATGGCTAAACCGACCGACTATTAGCGGCGTGATGCTCGGAGAATAATGATGATTGCGTACTAACAATGCCGTCAAATGACATGCCTACACACAAAAAGCGAGAACACTGCTTAAAACGAGGTGAAGATTTGCTGTGTTAAGGCTGTATTTAATGTAAAAAATATCAGCGATCGAACTGTCACGTCTGAAAATGTTTCTGGCAAGAAAATAGATGGATATTAATTTTACTACCTATTGGTTCCTAAATACTGATGAGATATCTCAATGCCTTATAAGAACATAACTTAATATTCTATAATTACTATTTTGTTAGCATACGTGTGGTTGTTGCAACTCAAAGTGACAGGCATAAGCAATTTTTGACCTCGATTTTAAGCAAGCAATCGTCGAAATTGTTCGTAATCGTCTTAAGTAATTTAGTTATTATCGCAGACCTATCAATTTGCCCGCGGTTTTAGAAAATTAATTGAAGATGATGTCACTTTATGATTATAACTTTTCGACAAGAATAGGGAAATCTCCGAAAATTTCCAAAGATATAATTACAGTAAACGTTTGTAGATTTAACTGTAATTAATCTTGAATTTGGCTTGCTAGTGGGATAGTCGCGGTTGAATGAGCGCGGAACGATGTCTCAACCACAAGGTGCGGAAGCCGGCTGGGAGCGGGCGCGTTGCGGAGCGTCCGTTAGCCCAGGTTCAGGAATGGACGTTCCTGTGGTCGCAGCTTGTGTTAGACCACATCCCCACCACCGTACCTGTCAAAGGTCTTCAAACGCTTGGTAGTACTCGCGTACCGTGTAACCGCACCAAAGAAAATAATATTCTATATTACGTTCTTTCATAGTAAAATCAAAGTTATTGGTAAGATCTTGACTGTATGTATACTGGAATGCTCAATAACAAATTTTCAAGTTCGTGTTGTATTTTAAATCGTAGAAACACCAAAATATCACTGTATCAACACAAATAGTAAGAAGCGATACCAACAGACAAAAATTAACAGCTTCGATCTGTAGGAGGTTGTTGATTTCACTTCTTTATTTAGTTTTTCTTTGCTAAGTAAAATACCTCAAATGTTTGAAGTATAATAACTTGTTATAATAAATAGATTGGGACTATTTACGACCAGTAAATAACGATGTACGAGGTACATAATTGTACATGCAATCCCCGATGTGCTTCCAAAGCGCGGTTATCATTATATAACATTATTATTCCATCAAGATCGCACGTTGTAGCGATCTGCGGGGAAGTCAATGTTCAGCGGTGGACATGTAGGGCATGTGTTTATGTACCTACCTATGTATTTGCAAATCTGACTACAAATATTTAATGAATTGAAAGACATCTCACAAGCTGATAATATTAATCACACAGGTGATGGAAAATCTGTACGAAAAGTGCTCTGAGCATATTTTTTATGAATACTTTGTACTTACTTTAAAGTTAAAAAATAGAACTTACTTAATACATTTTGGACAAAAGCTTACGTTTATTGTTTTATGTTCCTTACCAAACTGTAGTCGCTTTACTCGGCGAATACTAGATGCAGAATATTATAAAATTATAGGCATAAAATATTGTTACTTCATCTCATTAAAGAAAATTTTAACTAAATACCATTTAGTTAAGGAAATGGTTCGTAGCTTAAAAGGATTTTTTTATTTTCTGCTACTTACCACGTTTAAATTGATAATTAATAATATTGATCTAACCTTACCTAACAGCTAATTACTTACGAAAAACTAATTGTGCAACTGTAACTGACACTTGGCCGGTTAAATTTCAATTGGCCACTAGCTCGACAAATTGTAAGTTTTAAATTAAAGAAGCCTTACACATTCGAAGCTCACAAACACACTTTACTATCTTAATAGCCAATTTATCTTAATGCTTATTCCAAACTAGACTCAGTATTATTATTCTCAGTGTTTCGCCAATTATCAATTAAAAATTCGTAGATATTTTTTGCAGAATCCCATAATATTTTTTTGGGATGCCCTTGAAATAATATTCTTAGATCCGAATGGAATAATAATGTTGAATAAATTATGTCTAATGGCGAGTGGGTTTGTTTTTTTGTACAGGGACCGGTCGTGGTTGAGTGTTCTTTTTTGTACGTAATCAATTTTAGATTTGGAGTGGAGTCGTGACCTGACCGCGTGAGGTTCGCGGGCTTCCGCGCAACTGAGCTCCACTGAACCAACGCACCTAGTTCAGGCACAATGAAGTCGTTTCACTGAAATGTATATTCTATATTTAAAAAAAAACGCACAAACCGCAAATATTACGATCTCAAAAGAAAGGTCTATAATACAAATTAATTCAGGATTACTTTAAGAACTATTACTTAGCGACATTGTATTGCTATTTTTCATATACAGTAGTTAATTTATAATTAAATTTATTCTATATATGCAGCTAAATTATGATGGTAATTACCTAACGTTCCGAGACCAAGACCATAATCACCACTCGAGGTGGATGCATCAATATTCCTGAAATCACATTGTAACGATTACCTAGCTAACCGATTTTCGAAAGAACTGTAAGATTTTAAAATAAATGTATCTATTCATTAAATTACTTAATTAAAACTTTGCGCAAAGTCTATAATTGAAAATTCCTTAAAATAATTATTACACAACACTACAAGCATGCTAAACAGCGTTAACTTCCGCCCCCCCCATTCTGCTCTAGTGAAATAGAGTAATTTTGTTATTCATCCACAATTAACTTGGCGAAAAAGGCTTGCTTCACTTTTTAGCACTTAATACACGAAACGTTCTAGATTGTAATTTGCATACAAAGAAAGGGAGTACAAAACCGAGACGGCTATTTATTACAAAAACGTTTCAAAAGCGGCGACGCGGGGAGAAATTTTCAGCTGGAATATCCAGTTGAGTAAAGTCCCGGACAAATTGTCGCCGTGGCTTTTGCGGACTGCGGAGGATCTGTGAGGATTGTTATTGATGTGAGGAGCGGAGCGCGGCCGCACTATCAGATAGTCTTCATTATGGGCGATCATGCGTGCCGGATACACAGCGCTGAAAGCGGAAAAATCGTGAAATATAGCCGCGGACGTCAGACTTAACGCGTAAGAATTGCCGCAAATCCTCGCCTATTACATTTTATCCCGAAATACCTTTACCGCGTAGCCGCATCGCTCCGTGAATCAATACACAGATATTTCCTGTTGATGTCTGAATTGATACAGCGAATAATAGTTCCTCAGAATACATGTTTACGATTGTTATAAACATAAAAAATAATAACCGTAAACCATGTTACATAAGGTTTTTATTGTATACTTTGATACATTCTTCAGTTTGAATACGGTGTTATTTAAAGATTTGTGTAATAGAAACAACTGGATGGTGAATTAAGTGGGTAACGATAATATCCACACTAAATATATTTTCATTCTCTTTTTACTAAACTAAGAAGTACAATGAATCTGTTTATCAATATTATATTTTGAAAATTCATTGTTGTCATCAGTAAGGACAGTCGATATTGTCAAGACGCTTGGATTATTCAATCCTATCCTCTATTTGCGTAATAAAAAACATAGATACTAATATTTTGGTAATTTCCGAAAATTTACCGTATATCTTTAATTTTGCTCATTGTATCCAAGTTTCAAGCAATATTTTATTCAACGACAATAATAAATTACCTTTTTTTCGTAGTACTACGTATTTGTTACGATCAAATCCCGGGCGGTACATTTTTCAGTGTAGCTTTGTACCTAACCTATAAATTGTGTCTATACGAAGGATGAATGCCTAACAGGACTGAATGATTAATCTATCTGTGCTCGTCATAATAATAAGAAGCTGGAATATTTTCTTAACTTGAATTTATTTTGAGAAATCATACGTAGCTTTTCGTATATTTACATAAATTTTATGAATTAAATTACAGGAACATTAGTCATGAAAAAATTATAGTTTATCTGAATACGTCCTCTAAAGGAAATCGTCCCTGATCAACTTTTTGGGGAAAAAGGGCTTCAAGACTTCAAGAATTTTGTGGTGTGACATCAGAATCGATGGTCAGACCTCAGATAAAAAAGAAACATTGAAATCGGTTTACGAACAGCAAAGATATGACACATAACATTTCATCATCATCAACCCATATACTGTCCCACTACTGGGTCTCCTCTCATATTGAGAGGGATTAGGCTATACATAACATTTAAAAAAATAAAAACTTCCTTTTTGAAAGTCGTTTGAAAATTGCCTAATATATATAATATAACAGCTATTTATTATTGAGCATTCTGTAGCAAGATTTGGTACCTTTGTACCTCCCATTACGTAGACAAAAAGGATCCAATACGTGGCAGTCATTAAAAAGTTATTTAAACCAATCCCGAACAGCAATTGATTCATAAATTCCGCTCGTTCGAACTTTTGCACCACTGGATTTCAAGAGTACCTATATAACCTGTAGATAATACTTACATATATTGATACCGCTACAAAAACAATATCCAACATTAAATCATAAATGTTAGCAGGAGGGTGTTTAACCTTTTTTCAACAACAATAATTCCATATAAAAAATAACCTCGTTGCGTGTGTTATCTGAAATGCAAAGCGGATATTTTTACCTGGATGTCAAGTATCAGTGGTTTTTGAAATTATATGGACGTATCTGTATGAAACCTAAAATTGTTCTATGCGGGCGAATAAAACATTTGAAACAGATTAAATAAATTCGTACAAACGAAACCAACCAACCGTTTTGTTTTATATTAAGTAGATAGGACAACAATTCGTATTGTTTAAGTGCTTACCTTCCACAGAATGTACCTATATCTATAATAATTAATATGAGCGAGAACGTACCAGTAGGTACCTATAGTGATTTATATTCCTTTATTATAAAAAAAAATGGGATTCAGAACGCGTATTTATTAAATAACCGCACGGGTCTGTTGATCTACCAGTGAGCTGCACTTGCCGTGACCAATCCGTGGATCGGAAGATTTTTGTTTAGACTCGGAAACTAGTGCATCATTAACCCCTTAAATCCAACTCTGGGGTACAGCAAGTCACAGTAACATTGAAATACTGGAAAGGTTCCAAAGAAAAACTGTGCGAAACATGTTGAACATCCCATTCTACGTAAGCAATAAATACATCTGCACAGACCTGGGCTCAAATACAATTAAGCAGAAGATCACCAAATACAGCAAGAATTATCAACATAGGCTACTGACACATAGAAACATACTGGCAACAAGACTGGAGGATGAGAGAAGTGTGAGGCACACCAGACTCAGAAGACAGTGTCTGCTCCCTAACGAGTAGATACAACTGAATTGGAGTTCATGCAATAGAAAGAGCACTCAGCGCTCCTTTTAACTACCATATGTAATACCAGTACAATATAGTACAGCCAATACAGTGGCCTATTGTGACAAACAGATCGCCATGTTGCAGCTAAAAAAATAAGACTAGCTTGCTATGTTGCCATTACAACCGTTTGAACTTTAGTACATATTGGTATTTTCCTGTTATTGGGTTGTGAAAGTAAGATGGCAGATGCTACATGTAAAACATTATACGGTCGCATCTGTTAGACTGACACCCTGACCAAGTTATGTACTAGTTAGTTTCTACTAAGTATCCTGTTAGACTAAGATACCTACTAATAGTTGGGACATGCGTGAGGCTAGCGGGAGGATGTCGTAGTGTACATTTATAGGCCAGAAAATATGGTGATACTTTTTTAAGGGACCTCTTGCTATTTAGGAAAGAAATAACTAGAGTAAAAAATCACTATCTTCTACGAGATTTATATAAATACATTTATGTTTGCTACGAAAAGCGTAGCACACGTGAAGCGTAATTCAGCGTCTGTTTTTCGTAGCCTGTGCTTATAATGTAAATAGAGGAAAATCCAAGTTTATTCTGTCCCAATCGAGAGGAACTATTCTCGGCGCAGAACGTAATCCATATTCAATTCATAATCGGAATACATTACATGGTGTGCGGGGTGCGCGTGCGAGCTGAGTGCGGCGGCGGCGGCGGCGCAACGAGCCGCATTCTTCGTTCGACAAACGAGCGACTGTGGGCCCTCAATTATTCCGCCAGCATTGTCCCGGAATGTCTAATTTGCTCACGTAATTTTGGTCGGAATTTGTCCCCGGCCGACGGATGCTCGGAACTATTTTTATTGCTTGTTTCCTATTTTCTGTACTCCATCGGGGACAATATAACTTGACGCTCGCGAACTCTAACCAACTTGTCTCTGAACAAGTGTATTGTGAATTGCACGTCGCCGACTCCTTGCACGCGTCCGTGACGACGTTAAATATGTTTTCTTTAACTTTGTTGTTTGGGCCCCGTGAGAAACATTCCGTGTACTGTGTAGTAAGCCACACTTTGTTAATCGAAAGCTATTGTGTTTCAGCGTATTGTGGGAGGTGGTCTTTATTAATGTGGAATAGTTGTATGACTATTAATTCTAGCGGGACAGACCCGTTGCACACTGGTAACATATGTAGATCAATAACTTACGTACATTTTGAATCCTAATATGTATAGGTTATTTGAATAATTATTACTTGAGGATCTATTTACACAAACTTTCGTTAAAGTAATGCTTTAATGACTTTTATAACTTTACAGAACAGTAAACACTTTCGTATAATCTTTATCCTTTCATGTGATTAAATTTTCTACTTTTACATTCATGAGCATTGATCAGTCGTGTGACGATTCCTCCATTATTAACTGGCAATCAAATTGGTACGGGTATACAATTAGCAATAAAAGTGTTGGGCACAGACTTCACAGTGATAGATGGAATTGAAAAGGTTATCTATAGGCATGATGTTAACAGTGTATAGAGATAAGTGATTTTGGAATGATGCCAGGACGTGGCCCGTGGAGCCCCACTCCATTTGCTCTTTACATAACTCAGTATTCAAGGGATCATTAATCTTCCTAGTTCCACGCCAGGCCGAGTTTAATTTTAATAAACGGCTTTAGCCATACTACGGTATTAATTTACATGCCTTAATGAATGGAACTTGTTATTCGGATTGTTACGATTTTAACTATGATACCGCAATCAAAAATGTATTAGTAAATGTTGTTATTGCGCAATGTATTCCATTGAAGTACTCTACTAGTGAGAAGATTGGAATACGATAAACATATTCATAACGAACAACAGTTTGAGTAATTACTATTGTTTTACTGAATAAATCTTCTTGCGACACATGTAGGTATTTTGTTCCTCCATCCATCAGGCTCTATAATAATCGTAAATGAGCCTATAACTCAAGAGAAAGCACTACGCTCGTAATTCTGTTAGTAGTCGCTGATGTGGCACGTAATACAAGATTTTAGAAGCTCTGTAGCCCCTTGGGAATGACCCTTGAATGTTCGAATTCGTCCTTCATCAGACCCACGCTGGGTATTTTATAGCTGGGGTCAAAGTTGTACTAGAACACAGGTGTGTGATTTTGTTATGTCAGACGTTAAGATAAACTGTTACATAGATTCTGTTTTTATTCTTTCAGTTATTACAATAATAATATATCTGAAATGTTTTAGTAGATGGCTTATACAAAAACGCGTGCCTTACATAAATATTTAAGCTATTTATATAACTATTCATATTACTTTGCTGCTTAAAAAGAAAACATATGTCGTAAAAAGCTACTCTAAGCTATATGTATTGGTTCTGCACACCTGACACGAATTTGGCGAAAAATAAATTCTCGTAAGTAAAAAAACTCATGGAAATCGTGAATTACTTTTGTTTACATTTTCGGGCGTATGCTACCTGTTTTGTTCGCGGCGTACAATAATACTCAAACATTTTGGAACAACAAGCGAGCCCGTTCCAGACGTAACCATGAAATGCGTGATTTAGCCGCCTGCTGGGAAATACCTCTGAGCGGCCGTCGCTGCCGATGCGGGTGTAATACCTTAATTCGACTAATCTCATTTTGGACTGGAGCCCTGCGGTCGGGCGGCTTCGCGCCTGATCCTCACTCAAACATATCTCACTAACGTCTTGTTGGAACGGAACACTCCTTTCGATCCATCTTTATTAATCAAGCTTTTACTTTTCCGTTTAGAGATACGGGAAAAAGCCCGAAAAATGAATCTCAACTAAAAAATAAAGCGAAAAGTTTTATTACAGTAATATTTTTTTAGAAACAACTAATTCTTGAAAATAAACGGCTACTGTTTTTGGCAGACAATTGTAGTAGTAGGAATAAAAAATAAAATTAGCTAGTGCACCATATCCAGAAGCAAAGCAGGTATCGTGTAGTGTGCGGACAGCTTTTTATCGCAAGTTTACATCGACATGCAAATCTCCATCACGACACTCGCCTGCCGTACTTCTAAAAGTAGTTTCAAGAAAAACTGACTTACAAAGTGAGCAGTGTAGGTAATATTCCATGTTTCTACAAAAAAGTAGGCAACTAGTTAGCTTGTGCAATGAATAAATTGTATCTAGAGATTTTTATCTCAAAAAGTATGTTTTCACAAATTCTGTGTGGAATGTAAAGCGGAATAACTTAAGACCTAATCTTTTGTACAAAGAGATTCTGACAAAGTGCAATTAGGTCGCTTTGTAAATAAATTCACGGGATTTATATTTTGTGAATAAACTAACATTGACTCATTTGAAAGTAGCGCAGACTGTGGCAGCACTTTCTCTGGCGCCGTCCGTATTTTAGATTCCTTATACGGAGCAGGTAAGCGGAGTCCATATAACAACGGCTAAGCTATATTTTAATGACAATCATTAGGTACTAGAACAAACAACGTGGTCTTTCCTATTGCATCGAATAGTAACTCTTTACATGGAGAGCATGAAGTACAAATAAGGCTGTAGACGTATTGATGATTGTGTACTATGCCATTACCATGTTGACTATTTGTACGTGCGTCGATTTTTCGCCTTTTCTCTTAGGACTAGTACTTACAACTAAATGTCTATAGTGGTTACATTCGTCTTTATAGCGGTACTAACACGTTTAACGCCTGCCCATTTCTCACTATAACCATTTCAACAGGACACTTTTATTTGTTGTTCTCTGGAAGCCTGATTTAACCATTTGAAATGTTTGCAGATGCTCGACTAATATAAATAGCGATGTAAAATTCGCCTCTCAAAAACTTAAAATAATTCGATTACATTTTTATCAGGCCAGATGTTCAGTGTCAGATCTCGGGTTTATGTGCAGTGGTAGGTATCTAACTGTTTACATTAATCATTGCTGAAACATATTTATTATTATCATCCTCAGGTTAGTTTATTTGGGTCAAATCTTATGTTCCAAGCGATAAATGTATTTAGTAATATGGTTCTTTTTCACACCCTAAACGTTTTTACATACATGTTGTGTGTAAGGAAACTCATTTAGAGAGGTTATCTCTTGCAGAAAATTGCTTTGCATCTCCAAGGAAATCTCATGGACAGGAAAACGCTTCCGTTAGTTGTGAGTCACTTGAAATAAATCTTCCAAAACTCGCGAAAAAGCGGTTGGAAGTGATCGTGTAAACATATCAATATTTTTTAAGATAAAAATACTACCTATTTCTTCTTGTTTTACCAAACTCCATTAAGTTTGATGTTCTGTTATCCGATCTCTTAATGAATCGGGAGTTTACTATTCCTATTTTTTCAGCTACAGAGGTATATTTTAGGATCAATGTATTTACTATAATATATAGATAAATCTTTTTTAAACGTTAGTGATAAGTTATAATACATTTTATATAAACTATTTATTACATATGTCTACAAAATCTATCTTATTAAAATTTTCTATTTAGTCTCACATTATATTTTCCGTATCTATCCAATTTCGTAATTAAAAGGTTAAGGGGACGTGATATCGTATACAGTATAATTAAATCAAAAAGCGTCCGGACCCAACTTGGGCCTGACGAGTCCATAAACGGACCACAGACAAGCCAATTTGGTGCGTGCGAGGATCTAGCAGGGGTGCAAGTCACGCGACGGACAGCCCCAACCACTGAATTAATACATGGAATAACATTACTAACCATCGTTTATCATTTACAGTTAACACGAAACATTTACATTCTGAGAATTGTAAATCTAGTCTAGCTAGCAATTTTAATCCTGCTTTTATTTGAAACATAGTTAAAAAAATACTACTCTGTTTGGTAATAGCACAGCGGCAGCGTCGTTTCTGGCTGTTTATAAATATAGTTAAACTTATATTAATGATGAGTCATTAGCTCTTCACATGTAATAAAACATAGCCCATTAAAATTGTGCTGTAGCATACATCAATTATGGGGTAAAACATGAGTTAAATGAAAGGGGAGTGCAGGACGGAGTACGGAGAGCCCAGTGAGTCAGCTAAGGCGACCAGACGGCGCCAGGCCCCGCCACGCACTGTCTTGCTCACCCCTTCCCACTTTCAAATTATACTACCGATGCAATATCATGGCTGAATTATTATTTTCGCCGACGGAAGCCTATTTAGCATATAAAGGGGTTCATAAATCGGTAACGTGGTTAAATATTAAATTAGACTCCTTAAAATGGGAATAGTTTGTAACTCGTAAGTCTTGAACATATTGTTCAAACACCGGTCCGTTTTCCAATCAAATATCTATTATCTGAGGATGGGTTGGAGCTATGAAACAAAGCTTTTAGAATGGACACAGAACAAAACCAAATAATGACAGTTTAAATTGTTTGTGCAGCTTTTCATACAGACTACGATTTGTAATATTTAATTTCACTTTGAGTTTCCAACAACAAGGCAGGCGGGAGGCGAGTGCCGGCTGTGACCGCACTTCGGGATAATGTTACACGATACAGCGCAACCCATCTAGTGGTTTGGCACTCGACGCAAGACGCAAGCCGTCAGACTGGTGCACAGCGCGGAGCTGACGCGCATGCAGGGTCGCTACGGCCACTGGGACATAGTCGGGTCATATCTTATACACTGACGTCTCCAAGGAAAAGCTGTTGCTACAAATATCTCATGTTGCTGTAAAATATTCTTCTTGTTATTCTTTCAGTGAATTTTACATTTGCGTTTCATGAACTAATTTATCCATTCTACTCTAGTTCAATATGCAACCGTTGCCAGCAATCGGAACTAGAAGGAGACAGTGTGGCAGACGCACGCCAAGTACATACTACAGGATCTTTTTATAGCCGGGGCGCCGCAAATAAAATAGAATCAGACGCATAGCGGGGCGCGGCGCGTCGCGACTACCACGTCCGTCCGAGCTACTTGCATGTAGTGGGTAAACAATAAACTCTTGCTAGTCTTAGGAACATGTTTACAACTTTAAGTCAAGGCGGCAGCTTCGACCGCATGGCAAAGTTGTATTTGTTCAAGCACAACGCTCGAATCGCTCACGAAGCTTTCACTCGGTTCGATGCCCCGCCACCCAGTCAGAGCTAACAGTGAGAAATGGCCGTAACAGTAGTTTAGTTCAGTTCGAAACGATCCAGTTGATGTATTATGCTTATTTATATTTCTGACAGCTTTCACAACTTTAAAAAATAAACAGTCCTAAAGATTGTGAAATTTATAATCATGCATAGTTGATATTATTCAGACACAAAACAAATTGTAACGAACAACAAATGCGGGCTAATCATATAAATATTGTCAGTGACCATTCAATGAGAGACGGTAAGAAGAGTAAGAATTAACTATGATCTCTAAATATAGAGTTATAAAGAGCACAGTCAGGCGTTGCTGTCGTCGGCGACGATTTATCGCGCAAGACATTCGCAGTGCCCGGCTTGACGTGACGCCGCTTGGCGCTTGACGCTTGCTGCTCCATTTACATTCTACTTTTGGTCGTATGAACCCTACTACTACTTCACTTTAACAAAGTACAGCTCCATACAAAAGAACACATAGTACCCTATAGATTGATTTTTCTTATGAGGGACGTAGGTCAATGACATTTACGCACGGCTTTTTTGTTACTATAAAAATAAGGGCGCCTTGTTAAAATGAAGAACCCTTGGTTTGTTGTTTTTTGAGACGGAAATTTCAAGTATGACTTTCTAAATAACAGCAAGCTAAGAGGCGTGCAAGGCGATTGTCGTTTCGTTATCATCCACAAGAAAAGTATAGCTTTAATAAGGCAAGACGACCCCCGGCGCCTAATGTAGCCGGAGCCATTACTGACTTGGTTCCCTAATGGATATTTACTCTTACAGCTAACATAAAAAGTCACATCTTTCAGACAAGTCGATAGTGTGATGTTTACTGTGCGCCCGACGGGTTTATCTAACTCAACTTCTTAAATACAATGTTTTATGACATTATTTCAACTCTTAGAGGTTTATATTTTAAGTCACTTATAATAACGGGATAACATGAATATCAAATGTCGCTTGAGCAGGTCTTTATGACGAAATAAAATTTAGGGCCGGCAATAAAATTTTCGTTTGTTTATGAACGTTGTACTTCTTACCAAGTTTGTTTAAAATTTGGTATCCTTTAAACAATAAAGATGAAAATAATAACAACGTGCAAATGAAATATATACTTACACAATAATACGAGGGTAGTTGTTTGCTTTGAATTCTGGTACCTATTAAACCAAAATGTCAAACAGACGAACATTGGTGGCTAAATAGAATAGTTGTTGTTTTAGCGAGTTCTAAATCAGTGACGGCGACGGCGCGGCCCGTGGCGGCGGGGCGGCGCGGGCCGAGGGCGGGCGGCTGACGACGACGAACATTTTCGATGCCCTTGAAATTTATAACTGCACAGTTATTCTTGATCTAGAACGTATTTGTTTAATGTAATCAATTCAATCATAAAAGAAAATGGATTACATTGAGCTTTTATGTGCACATCTGTCTTCGTTTGCAATAAGCCGCATAAGTTGGAAGCGAGGAATTTTAAGCATAAAACTGCGTCGGCGTTTGTATTGCTTGCATGAAATATTCTACGCAAACACAAGCACCCATGCGAACAAATATTGTAATTTCAAGGTACCTACATATTCGATCATATTTACAGTTACAATAACACAAATATATTGGAACTTCTGTGTGTCTGAAGTTGTATTTTTTAATCTACCAAAATACTAGCAGTGTGGACTAG
Organism: Acronicta alni; assembly: GCA_964056405.1. Lineage (NCBI taxonomy): Eukaryota > Metazoa > Arthropoda > Insecta > Lepidoptera > Noctuidae > Acronicta > Acronicta alni. The sequence continues at coordinate 10,830,979 of OZ043914.1, forward strand.
GTTAAAAGCTACGAAACAAAACTGCTTCTGTTATATTCACAAGAGTAAAAATTGTGTAGCTAGTAAAAATGTGTTACCTACCTACTTAATTAGTCCCGATCAATCAGGTGTTTAATAATGTAGAGAATCATTAAAAAACGATTCTTTAAAGTGAATGTGGTATAGTAATTTCGTTTATTTGTGTAGCAGGTAAAGAAAGTTAATCCTTTTCATTTCTTAGTTCCGATTTAATATAACATTTACGGTTAATTTTCACCTCATTGCGGTACATTCACAAAACCGCTGACTCGTGCATTTGGGTCCTTCGTTTTGTCGAAGCTAGAAACTAGAATCACAGAGTGTATAAGGTAGGAGATCTAGTTGCGGTTAATTACGGCGACAGTGTTGTGGCGGGCTTGGTCACGACACCCCGGACACTGGCGCCGCCGACTGCCGGCCGCCCCTAATCGCGCGGTCTAATTACGCGTTTAGAAAAACCCCATAATGATCCCGCATTACGTAATACTTGTCGTGTAACGGCACAGTAACTGCTGCTATTAACATTCTCTGAGTATTTCTTACGTTGCTTGTCATCTTGGCAGTGGCAAATGATGCGTTTACACTGTTATTTATATTCCCACATAATCTGTTAGTAACTGATATGTATCAGAGTTAATACTTATGTATATTTCAGTCTCTTAAGTTATATTTTCATAAGATTGAAAATTAAGTAACTTTGAAGCAATGACAACTGCTAACCATAAAAAAATATTCATCATCAACCCTTATAACGTTCCACTGCTGGGCACGGGTCTCCTCTCATATTGAGAGGGATTAGGCTATAGTCCATCATGCTGGTCTAGTGCGGGTTGGCAGACTTCACAAACTGTCGAGAAAATCTCTAAGGTATGCAGGTTTCCTCACGATGTTTTCCTTCACTGTTTAAGTGAGTGATAATTAATTATTAATACACATATGAATTTGAAAAGTCAGAGGTGCGTGCCTTGGATTCGAACTCGAGACCGTCGACTTGCCAGTCCAATGGTCATACTAATAGGCTATCACTGTTAATAATAAAAATATTGTTATTTTAAAATTATCTACTTTGTTTACAACTGGCATTCTAAGGATAGACACATAAGCACTTCAACTTTATTATTACCCTTCAAGAATATAGCGTTTTGTATATTAGCAATGGCATCTGCATTTTCTTATTGCATTTTAAAGGGTACAAGTCAGGTGTGTAGAGGACTGCAGTATCAAACTGTACCATGTAAAGGTCAATGGAGTTCAGTGTACTGGCGATAAGTCTGCAGGTGCCCGCCAGCTGCAACCACGCGATAATTAGACACCATTCTACAATGATACAGAAGTAATGGATATTTCATATTAAATTGGTGATAAAAGTATATGCGGAGAGATAAATTTGTTTTGATATAGGCATCTGTAAGCGAAATGATTTTCAGTCACATGACATTTCAGTCACGCGTAGATTTTAGGATTCATACGAATGGTTCAATGAATATTGACATAATTATACAGCACATGTCCAAAATTATTATTGTTCTAATTCATTAGTGGTCAAGGGGGATTACTTTCTGTGTATATTTTTTTATATTAGGAGATAATATATTCTATCAGAATCAGATATATTTGATATGATTACTTACATAAAAATCGGAGAAGGCAAAACAAAGACCTTTATAACATTATTATAACTTAAGTGCTTTCAAAAAACCTAATAAAGCGTTATTGACGAATAATTGAGGACGAACAATTGGATTACAGGAAACAAATTCAATTACCTACTCCTAATGCAAAGGAAATGTAGCTACAAAATATATTTTTTACTTAATAGGTAGGCAAGTGTAAACTTTCTTTTATTTTTATGTGAAATGGGACATGAGTGTTCGATCATCCGGAATTTCAATTTAAATTTGTAGTGTTTTAAGTTTTCTATTTTAAATTTTAATCTTTAGTGTTCCATACTCTTATTGTGATCCACTTATTACACCCATTTCCAAAATCCTGACTACGTTAGTTATATAATACATACTTCTTGGTAATATTTAGAGCCCACCTTGGTCGACCTACCCGCCTGCCTTGACACTAAACTATCCGATTGTGACGGCTTCTTAATTCATATTGATCTACTCAGCAGTTTTTATAACCTTTTTTATATGCACAACTAGTCGAAAATATGAGAAGTAGTTAAATCTGAAGACTATCACTACATAAACTGTACCTACCCAATGATTCCTACCACCATCTAACCAAAACTTTCTCCAAATATTAGCGTAATTTCTGAGATGAGGCACTGTTATTAATCATAACATCGTCATAGTTCGAGTATTTCCTTCGTCCTTCATGCGGTACGTTATTTGCAGAATAATGTACAGTAAGTAGGTAGTACAGCACTCGTCCTGGGGTCATCAATCATTGTGAACCCGTACGCCGCCGCCGCCGCCGCGTAGCAGCCGGAGTGCTGCCACAAAATACACGATTCTAAGAAAAGTATTACCTACATAACATGCTAATCCTCGATTTATGGCCCTTCGCGTTATTTACCCCCACATTAATCTATCTAAGCTATAAATGTTGACAAAGTTTGTTTCGTACTAGGACGGCTATATTAGGTACCCACCTCCTTAAATGTACGTTATTCAATATAATAAAATATTAAGGTTTCTAAGAGATGTTTCAGCATTTTTACTTTTATATTATTACATTTTTGGGAATTGCCGAATACGTTTAGGGTTAACATATGGATTTAGAGAAAATCTTAATATAATGTTGTAAGAATTTATTATATTATTTTCATGAAATTAAATGTAGTGTGGTTTTGTTACAAAGTGACTACATAAAGTACCACTGGCGAACGCTCCTTACAATCGATTCTTACCGGCTTCCCTTTTGGACAATCAGTATGTAGTGATTGTCAACTTGTCGTTCCGGCTTTCTTCTTACCAAAATTGACCGTACGCTATGGTATGCACGTTTGTTATAACTATTCGAATGGGTGACTATTGATTCCTCACCTCGGACAGTACAAAAATCAGTAATATCGGGGTAGTAGGCTGAAAGTGGGTAACCTTAAAGTTTATTAAGTTTTGCCTAATAATTGTGTAGCAATAGGGAAATGGGAAAATTTAGACAAAAGAACCGTCACTGGATAAAAAAAGATGAAGATTTTTGAGGTTGATTAATTAACTCAGAAGACTAATATAACAATAAAATTACGTAACAGTGATCAAAAATTCAATTTATATGAATGGCGTTTAAATGCCAACATGGAATTTAACTTTTCTAAGAAGTCAAGGCAAGCCTCGAGCTACTCTCTCCACTCTTCTTGCCTCCTCCAACCATTAGGTACCGACAAAGCGACCGCTGGAGGTCTGGTCATATAATTCGAAAGAATTTAAATAAGTAGTACTCGTACTTTAGGTGCTATAAATAGTACTTGCGTAGGTTTTTATATTCTAGAGGGTGATTGTCTTATGACTTGAGTTTGCTGCTGCTACTTCCTCGATTTAAGGAAAAATAGCTGCCTGCGGCTACGTATTTTCTCTAGAACAATACATGATTTCTTAGTATTGGAATACTGATTATTACTTACTATCAAATAAGACAAAGTACATCATTGGATGTTTAGCCGAATAGAACAAGGTTCTTCTATTGAATAGTAGGACCTACCTTTAACAATACGTAGATATGCTAATTCCGACATTTTGATATGACCTCTACTTTTGATTTCTTGCCTAAATCGAAGTTACGCGGCGTGACACCATTTCGCAATTCGATCTAGAACCTAATACTATTCATATTGCACGCATAATTCCCTGATTAATCCTAATTCATTTCATAAATAATGTATAAGTCGTAAACTATGCGTAATCAGTTCAAATGGTGTCGCCAGTTGGTCTGCGAGAATATGTGATAATAAACAATTTTCTTAAATATTTGACTCAACTATTTTCCTAGGTAATGATGTCGGCAGTTCGCCTTGAGCCTACATTCCGCCTCATTCCGCAGTGCACGTGGAAACCTGTGTAATTATACATTTGCTGCAATTGAACGTATGCGTCAATCAACTTTAATAGTGAGCGCGAGACCACGACACGACTGCTCTATTAATTTCGTAAAATGTTCGTTCTTTCATTATTCTATTGTTATTGCTAAATCCATCACAAAAATTTCTAAATTTGAAATTGATACATTTCCGTGTACGAATCGGAAACCTAGAATTTACAATTTAACCAATTCAAAATTGATTGCTAACGCTCTGGCTTTTAGTATCACTGTCAATGGAGCTTAGGACCAGTTTTGAGAATTGAATTAATCCTAGGTGCAGATAACGCCGTTTTCCTCTCAACACAGTTTTATCTCAACAGTGCCTTACAGTACTGTTTACAATTGTCACTTAGCGTGGCGAAGTTATTGTGACGTCATCGTTTCGAATGAAACCAGTTTCTTAGATATGAAGCAATGATTTTTATTAAATCTCTCAAACAATAAGCGTATATAATAAGAGTGGTATACATCAGTTATTATGGTACACGCTTGATTCACAGAAATGTCACTCTCCAGGTTAAGATTTAAGCTGTAAGCTGTTTGTAATTCTTGTAATTCATATTATTAACTAGACCATTCTTGGTATATTGGCAGTATGACATAAGACGGTATAAGTAATAGACAAAACCTTATAATCTACTAAGTTACCAAGCGTAAGACTGGAGATATAAAATGGATGTTGGAGGTGTTATTTTTCGGGCTCGTCATGGATTAGCAGAGCGTGGGTGTGAGCGAGGTTCGGACCCTCCGATTATGTCCCGCGGACTCATGAATGAACGGGTAAAGCACTGCGCCCACTCACACTGTTATTCATTTATCGGCGATTATTATCGACATTACCTCATTTATGTAACATTTACCGCTTAGATAATACCTACATTCATTTTATGTTTTATTATTAATTGACATATTGTTACTTGAATAATATCTTGCTTGTATAGGTAGGTACAGACGCCAGTAGGTCAAGTTACCCAAAATTGAAATTTTTGCCCTATTTAATATGAAACTTATTATTTTGTGTTAATGTTGAAAATCTATCAAAGAAATTTGCAGATTGGGGTAGCTTGATGTGCTCTGTAGGTATGATTCTCATCTATAATAGCGATTAAACCCCACTAATATGTAGGTATGTTTATACAAACATACCTACATATTAGTGGGGTTTTTTTTAATTATCTTAAAGGATGTGTATAATGACGATAAAACTATGAACAAACACTACGAATTATGTACCTACAATTATCTACTCATGATACAACATAAGTTATAGGGTATTCCCCCGACATGCTGAAGATAAATATTATATTATTTTTCTTTGTTACACAATCCTGACGGTACAATCATTATTTTGTTCTGAAACCCTAGATGAAAGAGGCCATGCTAGAAACATAATTAGTCTAACAAAACAAGTAATTCCAGTGACTTAGCGGGTAATTTATATCGCATTTAAATTACTTAGTTAAAACTTGATGTCCAAGTGAATTAGGCCACAAGAATTAATATTGTTACTTACCCATTACTTGCAAATGGAGTAGGTATTGGTGTTGTGCCGATTACTGGCCGATATCGCACTGCTTATACTGAAACAAATGAGAAAATTGAAATTATAATGGGCCAATGTTCTCGTTAATTAGTTTGACCAAGAACCTATTAGCGTGAGGCACCATTCAACAATCGGATATCGTGACTACAGCGTTACTATAATGAATTTATTACACTCTATCAGCTATCTGTGTTACCACCGGCCGTACGCCAGTGTACGGGTTTAAGCGAATTAACAATAAACCTATATTATGTTACCGTACAAGATGTCACACGATGTAAAACCAGCATTGCATTGGTTTTGGTCGCAATATGGCTGCCCGAGCCGCCTGTCGACCGACATTGACAAACTGATGCGACAAGCATGTCGAAACCGAACTCCGTTGAAAATTGACGAGCACGCGTTTCAGAATTTCTTTAAAAATTGAAAATTATGTAATTGTATTTACGCAATATTTTTTGTCGTAAATTGAGGTCATGTCATAGCGTTACGCTATTATAATATTTATGTTAAGGTATGATAATTCGCTAATCGTGGGCGCCCTGATGGTGAGATGTCGAGGGGTCATTGATGAGCTCACACTCCCGCTATTGTGTAATCAATTACCCAATACCGTCAGGCGGAGTTGGCCGGTCGCGGCCGGGCGCGCCTCTTCACCATAGAGCACGAACTGTAGTCGCGACCTAACAATGTCATAATTTTGAGTAGTTATAATATGCGACTTTTTATTCAAGAATTGTTCACAAATCATAGATATTATTCAGATCGTAGAGAGTGTACTCTTAGTTGAAAATCCTTGAATTGTAGCTGGTAGCTCTATAAAATAATTTAGGATGACGTAACCACAGTCCTACAAAATAAGAACTTAGGTAATTCGAACTACAAACGAACGCGTTAAACCACAAAACTTATTTTACATTGTACATTGAAAACTAATTACTTACCTATATTAAGTTCCTTTGTACCTACTTCTCTATATTATTTTAATGTTTGTTAATTTCTCTTTTCTCTAATAGATAATAATCTTGTAAATGTTCCAGAATGTAGTACTTAGTTTATATATTTTTGTAGATGAAATGGTTTTTGTTAGGTATCGGGAAAACAAAACTACTTACCTACCCGGACATAGCCACAGTCTAAAGCCAGTTAATTCGCATAAGAATCACAACATCGTGATTATCGCTTCAAGTAATTAAAAGTTTTTGTAGGCACTATTCCCACTCAATCAATTTTTATAATTTGTAAACCTGTTTCTTACCGTTAGCTTATTTTATTAATTGTTTTAAGAATAAATTTCTTAGAATATACATTATAGTAATTGCATCGTTTTATTTTATAGTTTTGGTCTAGACAAGTATTTTTCAGACGTTGTATTTATTAAAAAATAGGCAATAATAGTTTCTGTGAAATTGAAAATACCTCGGTCTTATTATTTTTAAGACGTAATTGGGATAAGGGCAGGAGAGAATGATGATATTTTTGGCAAAAGTTTTAATTTTGACATTTTAGTAAACATTTAAGGACTAGATGACGGACAAGAATATGAAGAATAGCTGATTAAGCGATCAATCGTTGTAATTAGCCATACTTGATTACGTTATTATTCAACGAGGCGCGTGCTAACTGCTAGCACAATAGACGATAAAATGAAAATGACTGCCTAAGTACGAACTGACAGTACTTACGTAACTATTGTTGGCGGCTACTACCAACACCAAATGGTATTGTACCGAAGGTACTCGCACACAACAACACAGCAATACCTTGTTGGGCAACTGTCGTTTTCATCTCGACAACACGTCGTAATCAAATTTAACGGTTATTGAAGCCCATAAAAAAAATTGCAGCCGCGACTTGCGACGGATTGGTGAACCGTGGCAGGACGACCGGGCGATATTTTATAAAATTATTTTATATAATTGCACGATATGGACGAATGGGCACACTGATAAGTTTTCTATTAGTCAACGCCAAAGGGAACCCAACCTTAACCAATATTGCCCGAGGAAAACAAAAGTACCTAAGTGTATTATCTAAGTAAAATATTCCAGTCACAATATTATGCAAGTGATGTAAGTCTATAGAATAGGAACATGTAAAACATGTATGGTATGTCGATTGGCGATGCGATAGCATTCATTTAATACTTTAATGTAGCTGATATGAAAGTAAAAGTTACGTACAAAAGGAATGATTATGCAGAAAACTACCACCTACCTTAACCTGTGTGCACGTGGGAGGGTCGCTAAGATATAAAACATTTTCTTCGCACACTGGGATGAAAAGCGTGTTGTGTCAACGAAACCTAGCACAATTGGTGGTAGTATTGTAATGATCTGCCTGGCTACCACCTGCACATCTAAGATTCACACAAAACAGTTTGACTGTTGTCCGTCACGTAAGTAATACACCTTAGAGTAGAGTAGTTTGTGTGTGTAGTTTGTGCTTTCCATCAGGGGCAAATGTGTGTGAAGTTTGTGCTTTCCATCAGGGGCAAAACTAGGCTCAAACGGATTGAAGTCAACACTAAAAAAATATACCAGACAAATATAGTCCATTGTTATCAAACGAGAACTTTCTCGGACGACACAATTACTAAACAAATAGACATCAGATTTGTTGAGAATAGATATTATCTACAGAATACAAACATTTTATAAAATGGAAGGATTTTTCCAATCATACAAGGTACATATAGCTTGTTAGTAAAATTTGTGCAATCCGCTGCAATTATCACACACTATTTATACTTACCCAATTACTTATAAAATATCTTTGCTCGTAAATGACATTTATTCTTTGGAAATGTTATACTCGTATTATCAGAGAAAACGTTCGGATCTTTGAAAAGTACGAGTAATGATCGCCCCGGGATATAGTCTAATGGCTGTCTTAATCGCTATCCGCGGGAAAATCGAGGTGTAATTAACATTAATCATAGAGATGTGCTTCGAGGACTGATTGTGAACATCACTCCGTGCCGACGGCCGGTCCGGTCATACGGACTGATGTACGGCGCAACTCCGGAGTTCGGTTATGAATGACGCTGTGACAAAAGAAACACGCTGCAGATGACGCTGATTAATAGTCGTGCAGTGTTTAGCCGAGTGGCTGCTGCGCTCGTCTTTAATCTTCACGTCTAATTAACCAACATCGTTCCAGGAGACATAAATATGAGCGTGCATGGAACAAGACATTTTGTCACTGCCTGTTTAAATGAACTAATATTTCCGAAGTTTCGGGACGATAGTGTTTATATTGTTTCCGTATTTTTAGTTCAAACCAGTGTGCTGACATCGCGTGACGGAACCTCGCGCCGTGCCTGGCTCTGCCGGTGTCCCGGCGCGCCCGCCGTCGCCGCTGTCATGTCTCTGGTCACGCCAGCCCACCTCCACAATAACTGCGACTCTATGCGGAAGGTAGGTATGTGCCAGATTATTGCCACGCTAAAATGATATAAGGATTCATAACCTATGATTACCTAACATTTATAACCACTGTTAATTTGTTGGGAGTAGGTGCTAGTATAAAAAAAGTTCGCTCAATTACATGAACAGGTTTGTAAAAACGCGTCCGGCCTTTTATAAGGATGGCGCAATATGACAAGGTGTTCCATATTGCCTGAGAGATTTGGTAGTGAAGTGGCAACTGTAGTGAGGCAGCTGCGTGAAGCCGTCTCTCGTAAATCAGCGCCCGCGCATCAGCCAATGGTGGGCCGCGTCGCTAACACGCCGTCATTTGCACCTGCCGCTAAGAGGAAGCTCTAATGAACCCCGATGCATCTTGACTTGAATCTCTGATAGTGCAACAGAAACTTTATACCACTATAATTTTATATTATTACTAGTTATAACTACACATGTAATGTATAATGTATATCCATACATAATTATGTATAGATTTTATTGAATTTATTATTTTGTTAGGTAGGTATAACAAATGGCTAGCGAATGCAAATTTAGACTAACTCAAGTATATCGACGGTTTAGGAATTATAATTGTTGATAAAATTTCTAATGAAATAAATTAGTGTTCAATTTCTTAATTGTCAATGTTTAATTAATCTTAAATATCATTGAAGTCAAATAGGTATTGTTTTAATTATGATGCATAATTTCCGAACTAAAACTTACCTACATAGATCTCGCAAATCTATATTAATTTCTTAATGAAATTCTGTATAGGTATGTACCTACCTTTCAATTGATTAAATAATTTACTCACTCGTCTCGTTTAAATAGAATGTAAGAAGCGATCCACGAGGGTATGTGTGCGGTGCTGGGGGAGCTCGCAAACGATTAAAATTCAAAGCCTGTAGAAACGTAATTACTTCTCAGTCTGGTCAGAGTTCCACCGACTTTTATTCAGAGTAATTAAGTTTAATGCCGGTTTTACATCTCAACTCGAGTCTTTCGGATAAGTTAGATGATCTACTGATCATCATTTCTATGGTCATTAAAACTGCGTACATTAAGTTTAATATAAGTTTATAAACATAAGGTAACAAAACTTGTGTTGGTTTATTTGTGCGCTATCTCAGCAGCGGGCCACATAGCCGTATGTAATAAGACGGCTATCCGGCTATCCGGCAGCAATCGCGGTATTGTTCATCCTACGTAGTTGCTCAGGTGTTTCCGCCGCACAATCAGCAGTAAAATGGAACGAAGCTTCCATAGAAGATGTTCTGGACTGTTTTTATGTTTCAAAACGGCTTGTTTCAAATTTTGTAGGCTGCTTTATCTGAACATTTTTGGATTAATTCATACCTTTTTATAATAAAGTAGGCTCATTGGCACAGTGAACTTATTTCTTGGTTATCACAGAAGAACATTTGCGTTCCCAAACAATAGATTTATAAATAATTGATATAGTTTAATAAAATTGTTATTGATGCAAATAGGTCTAGATGAAAAAAATAAAATACATATAAGTCATCATTATTTAGATACAGACGCCATTAGGTCAAGCTATTCAAAACTGTCAATTTTTTTCAATTGAATATAAACCTTGTTGTTTTATATTAAAGTTGACAATCAATCAAAAAAATTTGACAGATTCTGGTAGCTTGATGTCCTGGCCTCTGTACTAATAATATGTTTCTTTACCACAGAGTCAAGCGTTACAAATCTTCTAACCTGTCTAATTATACTATTGAAATAAAAGTACTTTTAACAAATAATTTCCGAGTTCGGTCCAAGGACCTCCGACTTTTCGAAATCATGTGCGTATTAATAATTCATTATCACTCGCTTAAAACGGTGAAGGAAAACATCGTGAGGAAACCCTTTTTAACCTGCATGCCTTAGTGATTTCTCTCATCGGTGAGTGAAGTCTGCCAACCCGCACTAGACCAGCGTGGTGGACTACTTATAGTCTAATCCCTCGCATTCTGGGAGGACACCCGTTCCCAGCAATGGGACAGTATATGGGTTGATAATTTCAGTTAAAATGTATCAACTTAAAAACATAAATAAGATAGAAGGTTGTAGTGTAACCTACCTGCCTACTGGCGAAGTGTTAGATTCCCATTTCACATGTTATAGGTACTATATGTAAGTACTACTAAATCATAACGTTTACTACTGAGTTTAACACTACGGTTAATGTATATTCTGTTAATACGTGTTGTTCTTAGCTCTTGCCAGGTTTACATTGGTACCTACCTACGAATCTTACATTATTTACACCAATGTTTTATGTTTAAAGTGGAATAACAAATACAATGTGCGAACAAAGTTTAAATGGAATTTTCTAAGAAACTTCAAACAATAAAATGGATTCTTGTAACTGAAGAACTCTTGAAAGATACAAGCCGTGTTGGTAATTACATAAGAGATGCAAGAGCTCCCGCATTTCTAGTTAGTTCTATTTACAAAGATGTATCAACTTATATGTATATACTCATATCTACATACGTATATTTACAAACATGTAAAATGTAGCCCGTGCAGATATTTGCGAGCAAGTGAAAATGGTTAAGTATTTACTATTATGTAGTTACGTAAGATATTTAGATTTTCTGAAATAAGCATCTAACCTTCTTTATATTATAGACGACTAAACAGCTTAGACCACAGGCAAAAGTTGGTATAATAAATCATGAATTTTATTCAAGACTTACATACAAAGCTAATGTATGCGTTTACCTCGGAGAGATGATAAGTCACTCCCCAAGCCATTCTATTGTGGGTGTTCAGCGTGGCTACTCAATTGAATTGAAACTGTATCGGACTCCGGTCACTGACGATATAAAATAGCTTTAGTAGTCGTGCCGCGTGCGCACAGGCAAGCATTAGTAAATCACTTGATATCGATACTCGATAATGCTTAATGTGCCTGCAATAGGCCGTATCTGCACAGCGAGATGGTGAATTATAACCATCTGTAAAATAATCACACGCTATTTTTGACTTTATCGTGACCGAGATAAAGATCAAAGTTTTATGCATAAATTGAATGACGACGGTAACAGTAATGTTGCACTATGTATTTACATTATCTGCCATTTACTTCATGATTGTCAACGATAAATGCAGTGCAAGTAAAGTATAGATTTATATTATGAGGATAAAGTAGATTGGTATTGTGCGGCTGGCATAATAGTGCTGAAGTAACGCACAACTGGAGAGGAAAGCAAAATCTGTATTATGTATTTTGAAACTTATCTGAGATCTTTTCTTTAACGTATTATTTTCCCGCCTCCAGCTCACTTTGTTGGAGGTAATTGGACGACAGCACAGCCACCGGCCTGGGATGATCTTCCACAAATTCCTTGCTTTCAACGGGACCACAGAATTACTAAGTTACAAACGTTTTACTCAAACAATGATAATAGGACTTTAAACGTATGTTCATTGTAATTTAATGGTAAATTGCCCATTGGACAAATTTACTGCCGTTTAGGTGATGCATGACACATTTACTAAAAGCAATCTATTTCATATAATAGTCAAACAGTTTTCATAAATAATTTATTACATTATTTTATATAAATGATAACTGTGCCTCAAATTATAAAAAAAACATATGCAGTAAAATTTTACTTTATTCATCATGGACTCCAGCTTATATGATTGTTAAAATACATAACTAACCCGAAATCATAGCTATACATAATTTTATGTATACGACTATGATTTCAGTTTAGATATGTATTTTAATATTAATCTGTGATTGTAAAATTTTCCTAATTTTAAACTACATTTTACTTATCCAATAATTCCAACTGTCTCTGCAACTATACTTTGCAAGTACTGTTATACGGTAACAATTTTATCTACCATTTCATTATTATGACACACAAGTATCTATTACCTACGTAGATCGTAGGAAAATTCTTGCCATGAGAGTAATTGCCGTCAGAAGACTGCACGGCCACTCATGCGCAGGTGCGTTCTATGTCACATTGCATAATACTCGGCTGCATTCCTGGCTATTTCTTAGGATTTTCTGTCCTTCCACAGTGCAACTTACACTTAAGTTAATTAACCTATATTACTCTATTGACGAAATTAATACTAAAACTACTTTTTTCGGATTTTATCGCGTTATATTGATATTATTAATCCCGACGTTTCAGACTCTTTACCGCGGCCATGGTCACGGGTAAACTATAAAGGGTCGGGATTAATAATATCAATGTAACGCGATAAAATCCGTAAAAAGTAGTTTTATTTCAATGTATAATATTCGCGTAAATGTCAGAAATCAATTATAATAAAACTAAAAAGTACATACCTAACCCATTTTAAAAAGCTTTTCTCCTATGGAAATTATACCTACTTCTATCTATCTACCCGCTCGAAGTCGGGGCGGGCCACTCGCTAGTAAATATTTTATAGGATTGAATTCTTCTGACAGAAGTTCTGATATTCTATATAGATATCATATTATTATAATATGATTCGACATTTTCTATATTAAAACTTGAATATATACAATATATTCAAATTACATAGCAGAATAAACAATTTTGTATTTCTGCCTAGTTATAGTTTTATTAGTAATGTCCAAAGCAGTTAAAAAAATATGAACTATGCTATACTTGTTTAAGCAAATACTGAAACGTAAATATTCCCATATAATATAGAAATATAAAACGCATAAGTAGTAAAATATATACTATAATTTAAGTGTTTATAGTGACCACTAGGTAGTTAATGCGGAACAACGCAACGCAAATGTTGCGCGAAGTTACATTACGTGAAGCGCATCAGTTTATCCTTGCTGAAGTTGCACAACACCAGTGTGCTGACACACAAACTGTATTTCAAGATGCGTTTATTTTAAATATTGTATTCCTAATCAACCCATTTACTGTCCCACTGCGGCGCATGCGTCTCCTCTCACATTCAGAGGTATTGAACTATAGTCCGCCACGCTGGCTTAGTGCAGAATGACAGAAATACGTTAGCGAGTTAAAATGCATAAAGGCGCCTTGGATTGGAACTTGAGAACTACTATGATCTACTTGAAATTTATAATATAATAAGGTTTTTATCAGGGGAGGAGGTTTTGCCCGTTTCATAAGTGAAGTAGGCCATAGTGGGAGTAATTCCACTCAATTTGGAGCTTTCCGACTGGAGAAGTACCGCCGCCGCCTTGCAGAAAATCGTAGTGAAATAATATTGCTTTAAGCTGTGTTGTGTTCCTTACGGTGTACGAGGTGTAGGTTCCTTATTTTAATTTTGTAAATACATAAACCACGATATATACCTATGCCTATAGGCTACGGTAACCGTTTACTATCAGATGCCGTATGATTGTTTGCCACCTTAATAGTATAAAAAAATACAGATGGGAATTTGTATTTTATCATTTATCATCGTGCATCGGTCTGTAAAGGTTCGCGGTCTTCTATGAATGGGTAAACATTCTTAGTATATAGGTAGGTACCTACTTACACCCCCGTGTAAGGGGTTTGCTGATGTCTGATTGCAGTTGCTGTATGAAAATACTAGGAGGATGATGATGAAATTTAACTCTACCTTTACCTGGACCCACATACTAAACAACTACCAAAGTTTAACTGATTTAACATATACCTAGTATGAAAGCTTTTTACATGTCGGTAACGTAAATTACGTTGAGGAGTGCTATAAAATAGTTATTTTTATTTACATAAAACCCGTGAGAATCCGTGGGCAGATATACAATAACTGCGTATTGACATTTGATCGAGTGACGACTTGTGCACATATTGCACAATGTTAGTATATAAGAATATATAAATATAATGTCCCGTTTGTCAAGCCGTTCAAGACTCATAGCCTTGAGCTCACAGACAGCCTGGCCCCATCCGAGCGATGACATGCGCCGATGTAGATATGCCCAAAATAAACATACATGTTATCTACACAAATTAGACGCACATGTACCAGTACCAAGCCCATTTAACGATAGGTACATGCAGCTTACTCACAATGGGATGGGTTTTTACAATCACTGTGTTCAATTCAATGTGGTACTCGTTCACCTTCGATGTCCTGCGACGACCTAAAAAACTATCGTGATTAGCGTTGATCAAATCGCTTGATTGATACCCCGACATATTTAATAAAAGACTTAATTACGGCTTATTTAAATTCAATGTCAAAACTATCAACTTTTTTACGTAAGTTACAAAACACTGACAGGTTTTTTCCTAAAAAGGTTTTTCACCAAGTTTATGAAACCTGACTCTTTTTCTTTTAATCGTATCGAATCGATCTTAAGGAAAACTGTTACTTATAAAGGCTGGGCTCGACACTAATCGATTGCCAATATTGAATTATAAGTTGCACTGTGAAACATTATATTTTACGGTTAGATTCGCACCATATCGCAATTTCTTTTTTTTGCCGTGATAAAACCCATAAAAAGTTGTAGATTATGAAAATGACATTTCTATTTGTTGCGTAGCGCAAATAAATAGGATAACTATTGAATGACCGTAAACATAAACATTCCAACTACTATATCTAATGGTATGTCTAAATAGTAAAGTCATTTCGTTCGTTGAGGTAAATTATAGTATATGACCACCTACGCGCACAGGCTAATCGCTTGGCTAAACATCGCACTGAAAGCTGTAGTTTGTTATTTGAAGTTTAGCACTTCCAAAGTCGTCGCTATCCAAGTAGGTGTTACTTTTGGACCCATCCATTCCAACACAAATGAATTATTTACTCGACTTTGTTGAGTGGAAAGAACTCCTCACTTATCCGAGTTAGTTCTTGACTGCGAACATAGTAAGTACATGTGCATTCAGTTGAATAAAGGTATTTGTGTTATTTGTAGCTTCTAATAATCTTAACCAAGAATGTAAAGCTATCAATGAATTTTAAAACATTCATGACGGTGCATGTTACTTTAAAATATCTGCAGTTCTTTTGAAGTTCAGGAGAGACCAGTTTGGTATGTACTTATTCTACATAATACACGCATGTACAAAATAAAGTAACTGATTAATAACATATTACTATTAAGTTATTATAACAGAAGAGAAGTACATTAGTTCTACAGGCACCCCAGATAACTAATTGCTAAATCTGTGTACTATATGAAAATTAATTTTGAACTTAATATGTAGAGCACGAAGTTTCAAGGTTAGCGTTGATTAATCGTGGTTTTACTCCCGACTTCGCTCCACGCAACACGCAACACAGAGATGAATAATCAAGGGTGCTTCGTAATAATAGATAAAACCTTGCCATGTGCGTGATTATTCAGACACACATTATATAGGAGGTAGAACCTTGCGGTGATTGTTGCTCACAAGTAATTACACAAAGAACATAATTATTAACAAAAAAGCAAGGTACAACGTTCCTACTTACCTTCATACATATGGTCTTACACATCGTGACTTACCTGCATTTTCCAATCACATTAGGTTGTTGGTACTTGGTATGAGATTAAAGAATCAAACCCATTATGGTAATACTCTACATTAGGATTTATTTCTTTGTGGCGTTCTCTCCAGCGTCCCATTATGGAATCAATAGTAGTTCAATCTGAGTCCACAGTTCGTACATTTTACTTTCACCGAGCGGTATGTAAATAGAACTCGGTTCTCTTACTGTTGTTTGTGTCGCTACGATATTGTTTTCTAAATAGATGCTTAATAACAGTTACGTTAGATGCCCCGGAAACAATAAAGATATATTAAAGGCTTCGCCCCATATATTTTTATGGGAACGTTGTGAAACATTAGACTTAATGTTTTCATAACTAGCGGACAGAAACTAAAAGAGGTCCAAATAATGTACAGCAAGTAATAACAATGGTGTGATGATATTAAAACACTTGGTGGACGGACAATGTGGCTGGGATGACACCTCGCCTAACCCACCCCTCGGAACAATGGCCTCGTTAACTTCAACAATAACAGTTCGCCTGCGCCTCAGCTCTGCCAGTCTAACTCTCTGTTGTAATCGATGGAAAAAATGAATTAAAAACCTTTATAAAGATGCCGATACCGCTTGTTTGTGGTTCGTTTTGTTTGAGGCGCGACATTTAGCGTTATCACAACCGGTCTATTATGTCTGTGTGTACTTTGAATGTGTATAGTATAAGCCCACACATAAGCTAGCAACATGTAGACTCGTATAAACATCAAGTTTTATTGCTTGGCTGTGTTCCACGCACGAACGTTAAACCCGCTTGAGCCCTGGAGCTGTTAGTATTTGCGCTATAGTCGGCTGTAGGGTTAGTACAATTGTAGTTGGTCGCCCGGTCCGAAGTCCGGACTTCAGTTGGATCTGGTGTCTCGCTCATGGCATCAGTATGCAGCGCGCGCGCCGCTCGCGTCCCTCTCACCGCTCTGTAGGCTTTCACGCCTAATGCACTGACTTGTAAGGATAACGTTACACTGGCAACTACGCGTAAATTGTAAGTAAGTATTATGAATAAACTTTGTCTTCATTAAATACGATCATCATACACAACTTAAACGATCTAGATTACTTATTATTTAGAGACAATGGTATGAGACACAAAAAATATCCACTGTTATTTTGCCAGTCATGTTGACCTGCACACTTGATAGCATTCTCAGAGTGATACATTAGGATACTAGGTTTGTAAACAGTAAGAAGGTCAAGTAAATTTTTGTTGATATTCTACTATCAACAAAAATAAACAAAGGAAAATATAAGGACATATTATATTTTTTTAAGATATTGATCAATGATTTCAAAGAATTTACAAAAAAGTCTACAACTTCAAAGAGAGGATAGGTACTGGTTCTACGTGGTATCTACCTCCTATTATTTTCTGTGCTCGCCAATACAAAAAAAACAGTCATTCTAAAATTTTAGATATAAAATGTTACGTAGGTTAGGTACATTGTTTCATTCAGCGTAGTCCGGTAAGTAAAACAATAAATAGTGTATGCCGTCAATGTTTATACCCGCGCCATTCTTCGCGGTAAGCGTTCTGATAGTTACTAATGGACGTCTGCCAAACCTACGAACAAACTCCCAACACTACAAGTTCTATATTTTGAAGCCAAAATGTTCCAATATTATATTATTTCGTTAAACCAAATTTAACACACGTGATCCGCATTTTGTAAGCTTGTGAAGTTACTCAATACTTAACTACATTTTTCGTTACCAATAAAAACTTTATTCGGTAGATATTTTTGCAATACTTTTGCCGTCTGATATATAATATATTCCATCAGATATATATATAATTATTGGGTGTAGCAAACTGCTTCACGGTAGCTGATATTTACATAATTATAATACTTATGCTAGATAGGTCGGCACAAAAACAGTTGCCCATTCTTTATATGTAAAGCGTAAAACAACTAAAACTCTGCATATGTATTCAATGCTGCGTCTGATGCTATTGTTTTGAAACGAATTACTATCCAGAACATTAAATTAAATCCTCATTCGTAGGCGGCGCGCGGTGGGAGCGTCGCCGCTGATTTGGATGCGCGCGAGGATGCTCAGCACCGGCAGAGCGGGCTCGGCTGGCGTGCGCGCCGAATCACAATGTGCAATTATATTTAGCTTGTATTACAATTACCGCATGTTGAATTAACAGAAACTATGTCAGGGCGCCGAGTGGCTGCCGCCGCTGTGCGACACGGGACACTTCGAACACCTACAACGTTATCTAGCGCTTAAAGCTGTAATCAGCTTTCAAAGCGCCACAGCCGCATTCGTCTGCGATAACCGCGCCTATATAAATTACGAACCGATACTGACTGAATAATAAATTAGAGCTGTTCTGCTAAAACGCGACCGCGCACTAATCTCGGCTCATGATCTCTAATTCGGATCACCGATTGTTGATATGGGCGCTCTGATACGTTATTATTACGCTATCTATGTTAATATTGGTTGTCAAAACTTAGAGCCGAAGTTCAGCTGCACTGGCAACATATTGAGGTTGAGTGCACCACGCTTCAGTAACTTGCTTTAGTCTCCGAAGCTGCTTGATTAAATATGAGTACAAGATTTGAGAAATTCCCAACAAAACATAATCTAGGAAGATATACATTAATACCTATACTGCTTGTCTTTAATATAAAAAGGAGAAATTAGCAGAAACAATAGAAAACCAATTGTTATGATATGACCTTCTTTAATAAATTTAGCTAAATTAAGTAGTCTGCCAACCCGCACTGGGGTAGCGTGTTGGACTATAGCCTAATCCCTCTCAATCTAAGTGGAGACCCGTGGCCAGCAGTGGAACAGTAGTATATGGGTTGATGATGATGAAGTATTCTGGCAATGTATGCGCTAGTAGATACCTAAGTACTATGTACCAGTACCCGTGTACTTAATAAATGATTGCTATCACTATTTAAGATACATACAAGTAATCTTACATTAATTCCTCCGTAAATATATCTTCAGACATTCAAAAAGTTGTGAGCAGAATTTGATAACAATAGAAACAGATAGGTACCTACAGCACTAAAACACAATGTATGGGGTGGGGTTAGATAATATGGGTTGTAGTCGATGTAATACCTATAGTTATGTACATGTAAAATGTAAACAGCGGGATGTACCGCTATCGGCCCACCTCCAACCAGTTTAATGAAGAGATTTGGCACGACTGCGACTGCACGAGCATTAACGGTGTCTCTCCACCTAGATAAACGCGTTTATTATTGCACACGGTATTAACATGGTTTTACAATGTCATCGACATTATTATTCAGATGACCAATTTGTATTTTAATACGAAACAAGTGAAATAGTATCCAAGATTATCCTCTAGAAAAAGATCGGTATTTAAACAAAATGTAAATTTTAAATGGTCTAACGTAAGTTGTTAATCTTCAAAGATGATGAAGAAGCCGCAATACCGTTTCCATATTAATAACAACATATAGAAATGCATCAGCATCGGGAGCAAATAACCGGGCGGGCTTCGATCACGACTCGAAACAAATACTTAGACGGTACCGTTTTGTCATGCGGCGGACGGAGCAGATTGCCGAGCCTGCACACATTTTGTGTACCTATCTACACTAGTGGCGCACAATGGGCTCAGCGACAATGGCGTACCGACCGCCGTCACAGTACTCCCAATATTCCTCATTTACATACTCCTCCCGTCAATGCACGTCTATTCTGCTCCGCCATGTCTCTTTAAAGCGGGATCTTACACGCACGTCAATACTATACAAAAGGTGATCACGCAAATAACTTCCCACATGTTTTAGAGACGCCTAGTTTAAATGCAACAAATAAGTCCTCAGCGGGAGTGTATTTCTGCTCAGATATGAGCACTGCAATACTCGGAATAATTTAGCATGATAAACTATAGAGTTATCGTCTCCCGGGACTAGTGGCAGCGAGTATTACAAGATCGTTACAGTCTAACTTCGGACAGAGGTCACTTGTCGAAACAAAGCCATAAAGCATACAGAGTAATTTGTGAAAATCGTTCTATTCCACTATTATAATATTATACACGTATCGTAAATTTTGTGAATTACGTCATTGTTTAATCATCACCGTCCTCCTGCTATTATATTAATTTCATCCTCCCTCAATGTAGCTACTTAGATTCGGTGCAATATCGACATATTTTTTTCATATACGTTGTATTTCCTTTCACACAATTTCTTTGATTTCGATCTTCCCTTATACCCATGTTTACGTAAGGCCAGGATGGCACCATAAATCTTTTAAAAGCTTTCTAGTAACATGGTGGCCTTCATCCCTGCGTTTAACGTAATTGCTAATGTTGTTAGAATTAAGTTAGGTAGTGGCAAAGGCGTGTAACTTTCAAACCTACAAATTGAACACAAGATAAGGTAGGCGTTTCCGATGGTGCTTTATAAAAAGGAATGTGCGAGAAGACAATTACAAAAACGACAAAAGCGCTGGAAGCAATCCAGCGAGCATGCTCTTAATTGGATGAGACCACTTGCTCTAAACGACATCTCGCCCTGTGCGCGCCGCCACCGCCCAGTGCTGCAACTCCACAGCTTTTCATATTCAACTAACAAGGCTTGGGCGGACTGTGTTTCTTGTTACATCGCCGTAATACAAACAAATTGTATTAATCTTAGGATCATTATGTGATCAAACCATTTTTGGAGGTAATAAAAAAGATTCGGTAGTTAGTAGTCAGAAATCACACATTAAGTTTCCGTAATAGCCTGCTAACTCGTTAATTTTCTAATCAGGTAGACAAATATAATAACGTAAGACATTCACGTATTACTATAATACCGATATGATCTCCGAATACTACTTCCATAGCGTAATCATGTCTCGGGACGTGATCCATTGTTCTAGTCGATACTACATCAAAATAATGGTCGCGAGAGATTAACTTTTTGCACACCCATGACCAACTGGCCGTTTGCAAATTAATGAGACAGCGCAGTTAAAACATTGCTGTTGCGTGCCCGTGGTACTTTTTCAATAAACTCGGTTAGCTTTTACGAGTTCTCAGTGCCATTGCAAGCGAAAACGGCCGAGTGGTAATCAACAGTAAAAACAAATCTCTTTTGTTTATATTGCACGTACATTACTCAAATAGACATTGATGCATTACTTAGATAATTACAATATTGAACGTGGGGTGAATATTGTAAGTAAAGAATTGAGTGACAATTTGCCTGATAGCTCGCTCGCTCTCGTTTATCGTGAGAAAGTATATGTCAGAGTTTCATTTTGTTGACAATAGCTGTTTCATTCAGAGCATTTTGTACTGCTTATTCAGTGGTTTTTTGCATTACTAATTTAATTGTGGTAATGAAAAGTGAAGTGACTTTAACACGAGTGCACTGCGAGAGTTTATTTTAATAAAGAGACGGTAGAAACAGTTTATAATTTATATACAATTTCTCGTTTAGAACTTGAAGTCATAAGAATCATTTATTTTCGATAGACGGTTACATGGTGTGTGTACGTCATCGGTTTAATAGTAGGTGATCGACAATACACGTCTGACACCACACGCCTAGTCCGCTTCTCAAGGGATTGCCTTCAAGCTTCAAGGCTAAACTTCCGTGACGGTGACGTGTATACCGAAGCTATGTACCACCAGCTATGTAGGTGCAAGTGTTTTCGAGTATGTTTCAATTAAATCCTTAACAAAATGTACCTACTCATTACCGCCCAGTTAATTCAATTAGCTGAAACTGCTAGCGTCGCGCGTCGGTACGTAAGACAAATTTAAAGTGTCTTATTAAAAGTTTTGCGTCTTGTCTATGACGTTATTCCAGTTCTTTTGTCCCTTTCCTATTAAGAGTTTATTTAAACGCTAACTTAGTGTCTAAGTCACGGGCTTTAAAAGAACTTAACAATGAATTCAATCTTTTCCTTTGAAAAGTGTCAATTAGAACACAAAAGGCCAACTTTCTATCTCAAAGTGGATACTTACTAAGGAAGAAGTATAATGATAGGCTTCGGATAAAAGAATTTAACGCATGTATTTTCGCGTTTCCTTTTTACTTAAATAACAATGAGACAAGAATATTGGCTGTAACGAATATAAATACAATACCAGCTTTGAATTCATTTTTTCTAAATCATTGTCCAAGATGTTTTATGAGACCACCAAAAACCTGAGGAAAATCTTTTGTAAAGAAAGAAAATCGACTTGGTATACCTAAGTAACAGGTTAATAGATATTTAAAAGAAACTGTTATATTGTTGGACAACAGAAAATTAGACTTGCCATTGTTGACTGGCTTGGTAGTCACCAATAGATAGTTTTTTTAATTTTTTGATGTTCGCTATGTGCATCGTCATCTTTCTGGCCTTTCGGCTTCCAGTCTAACTAGATGCGGCTGATTATGGGTATTTTAAAGGAAGCGACTGCCATCAGACCACTACAACCCAATTTCTAGGCAATATGGCTCGCTATAGTAAGTATAGTAACTACCTAAGCATATCAAACATTCCTAAAAGTAGCCCTTTAAGAAAAATAAACATAAATGTCAATTTAATTACTGATAAATAAATAAGCATTTTCGTATTTGTAACGACATAACAAAACAATCCCCAAATTACATTCAAGAGGTAAAAAAGAACTTAGAATTAACTGCTATTGAATGGGTGGACGTGACAGCGGTGTTTGAACAATCAGTATAATTGTCAGCGCAGTCTTCTGCCGATTGAAAGTCGGTCAAGTAACGTCAGTTACGCGACCCATTTATTGCAATTGCCACGAATTGATCTCCATCAGTGTTACAATAGACTACGAGTATAGATGCCAATCGATTGCTAAATTACATTCAACGCACGAAGATTCGGGCCTCAGTTTTACACTTCGCTGCACTAAAATAAGTGCTGATCGAACACGCAGAATAAATGTATACCTAAACTGTTAGTCGTTACGTACGAAAATACATCAATGAAAAAATATTTGGTGAGGAACCTACCGCCCCAATAAGTGAAAATGTTGTAACAATACAGACCTAATTAACTCTAACAATCACATAACTGTAATGAACACCGGCTCTGTTGTTTTTAAACAAGTCAAGGGGAAAATATTGTATGGAAACCGAGCCAGGATCCAATTGTATTATTCGGCAAGTGACACTTGTGCGGCCTCCCAGAAACATTAGTAATGGCATTGAGTCTCGTTAAATTCAATGATTTGTTGCCCTACTTGCGCTTCGTGGGCTCTTACCCACCTGACAGCTCGTATTAATTTATAAGCTGTGGGCTCCGACTTACTTGAACACCAAATGCTCCAAATAAATTACTTTAGGGTTTAGACAAAATGCAGTAGATATATTTAAATTTTCAACATTCGGACTATTTATATAACTAAATAACTTTTATAAAACTTTGATACGATGGGTTATGATTTACCTACGCTATTTTTATAAGTTATGAACTTTCGTAGTCATTTT
This sequence comes from Acronicta alni, assembly GCA_964056405.1. Classification (NCBI taxonomy): domain Eukaryota; kingdom Metazoa; phylum Arthropoda; class Insecta; order Lepidoptera; family Noctuidae; genus Acronicta; species Acronicta alni. The sequence goes on from OZ043914.1 coordinate 10,854,903, forward strand.
TAAACAAGACCAGACAAAATATGTGTTAGGAATAAACAAGTTTTGAAAAATAAACAAGTTTAAATTCGATATTCAATAAATTAAAATTAAGCATTCGCAGACGTCGTCAGTCAGTTTGATCGAATAAAGTAAGCTATTTAGTAGGCAGCGTGGTTGCCACATTAAAAGGTTACGGGCCAAGTTCAACCACTTTTACAGTACCCGACATTATAACTATCTACAATTGTATTTAACTCCGATTACATTATCTTATAATGAGTTGATCTTGATAAAGTTTTGTTGACACATTGACATTGTTTTTTGACTTTTTAAAGAAAAAATACTAAAAATGAATGCAGAATGAGACAACTGAATGAGTTCATCTTCATACATTATTCAGACCTTGTTTCTTAGACTGAAGATTAATAACTATTATGTTCTTGTAATAATAAATATTTGTAACCTTCTTTTATCTAATTAATGCATTATTAGAGAATCTATTCTCTAGACATTTCTTGTAAATTATATTAAAGTTTTGCTAATAGGTTTTAATTAACTGACTTAAATTAAAAAGGCTTATTACACCCTACAAATTTTGTTGAGAACGAAGATTAATAAGATAACGTTACGAACACATTTTCAGATTAATTTCGTGAAATGGCAGGGTGGGGAGTTCAACAAAATAGTTTCTAATATCAGTAGATACTGCAGTAGAGGCAGTTTCAGAGGCCATAATCTCGGAGCACCTTAATAATCGTTTAACCCTACCTTTATAACTCATCTAAATAATAGACAAGGTTATTCGGAAATGGTTAAAGTCCATAGGGGGGCACTTTTGCTGTGCCAAATGCCAAAAATATATTCTTTCCATAATATCTCGACAAGCCACGACAGGTTTTTTGTCGTTTCTGACAGTTGCAATATAAATGACGTTCATCATTTTGCTATCGGTGCACGACAAATGGTGACGTCATCCGCTTTCCCGCGGGGTCAGATGAATGTTGGATAAGGGCGCGCGGTGAGTCGCAAGCGATGAACCCGGTACCTCTGAGTTACGGTAACGACTGCGCAGCCCGGTAACGTCTACCCATCCAGCGACGCTATCGTCAACTAATCTTAGACATCAACCGTACATTTAGTTCCTAGATGAAGAAGGCCGTAATAACTCTTCGAGATTTTGTAGTTAAGCATTCAGTATGACTTCAAAGGTAAAGCAAGTTATATAAATAATTCATCGTGTTTTGACTTTCAAAGAAGTGACAGATTATACTTTTGGTTATTTGAGTATAATTTTTGGTTTATATTCTGCGTCTTTTTTGAAGACGTTAAGATCTTCATCGCTTATAATTTCTTTAGCGTACGTAGTGTTAGAATTGTAATTAAGTACAAGTTATATACTAATGGTAATATTAATATATCAACTGCCTTATTAATCTAGTGTCGAGTCGTTAGCGCGATTGAGCTACGCTAGAGGTCCGGGGTTCGATCCCTGATCGAGCAGTGTTATTCAGTTTTGCTATGAAGTTCTTAGTAGCAGCTATGAACTTCATAAAAAACTGAAACGTGCCCGACACTAGAATTTCCTCCTGTATAGTGGGTGCGTTTACAAACACAAATTTTGACATACTTACTTACATAACCACCCAGACTCGGAACAAATACATAGTCTATGTATCTACATACTCAACTACTAGGGCATACAAATATTTATTCCTTGTGGGATCGAACCCACAACCTGTGGCGCAGAAGCCGATCACTCAGCATCAGATCACTACGCCAAAGGTATTGTCAAATTCAATATAATAAATTTTGCCCGGTTAATCGCAATAGACCCCTATTTCATTTTATTTATTTCATGGGACCTAAACATACCGGTGAACTCTAGGTGTGCATGAGTACACCTCTGCCCATCCCTTCGGGGAATACAGGCGTGATGGTATGTTTTATTGGAAAGGTACTTCTTGTCAAAATTTATGTAAACTTTACCTGCAGACCTCATTTCGCAGTTTCAACATAGTTCAAAAATTGTTGCAAATGTTAAGCGCTTAAATGTTTCTTTGACTTACATAAATTGTGTCAATTTAACAAATAATTATCTTCATACTGACATTTTAATAATTACAGTGCTCTTTTCATGATTAAGTTGAACAAAAATTTATTAATTTTGTGGTGCAAGTGAGGTTAATAATAAATGACTTATTGGTGTAAGTAAAAGTTGTATAATTACAAGTCCTTTGTAAACCTTTGCGTTATTGTAATATGAACTTAATTGGAGCTTACCTTCACGTTCAATGTTAACGTGAGTCGTGTAACGCTCGCCGTGTTGCTGCACTCAGCCTTATTCCTGCCACGGAATTGTAACGACAGACACCCACTTTCAATCATACAAACCGGTCCAAACAAAGAGTTCACTTCGCTTATTATTTTGCACCAAAATTAACAGTGTTTAATCAAAGATATTGCATAGAGTTAACATTATACAACAACAAGTTAGTGCTTAACCAAGCACAGTGAGACGGTTTGTAATTACCTGAATTAAGTCGTCTACGTGTTACAACAGTATTATGACATAATGAATTGTACACACTCGTGATAGCTTACACATACGCGACAACACGTTAAATTCTTCACAATAGTAACAATAATATCAATGAATTCACGTCATAGAATATAAACGTCACACGGAATATAGCGTAGGTGTAGTACCAACTAGCGGCGCGGGCGCTTCGGCAACAGTCGGCACACTTCGGTTTCATGTGCGCGTAAACAAGAAAACAACTTTCCTCTCTCACTCGTACTCAGGGCGACAGGGGAGACTTTAGATTAGATCACTGAACTAAAAAGAAACAAACTTTGTCGTTCGTCCGGTTGGCGGCGACGACGTCGAGAACCGGTTTTATTGTAGCTTTTTAAGTCCTTACAAATAAAAAGTCATGCATAGATAATCGTACAACACACTCGCAGGGAGCTTAAGGTACCTACGCAAGGGATCGAGTATTATAGCAATGGAAGGAAACTGTTACCGAGCGGAAATGGACACCAGCAGTGGTGCCATTTACATAGAAACAGGATTCAATGGTCTCCTGACTCTTAATTAAAATATCTAGTGTTTATCTATGTTTTGTCTAGTTTGATTTCCGTTCCATGTTCTCATAAATATTATAATAAAATAGATTAAATACTTGATACGCTGCCAGGAAATAATTAATATTAAAATGGCTTTAAATTAAAATGTTTAAGTAATATAACTATCGCAATATTTTTTGCTAACAGAATAAGATTTTTATAAAATGGTATATAAGGATTTACAAGATCTGCTGGACCAGTAATGATCAAGACATGCATAATAAATAGGTAATGTTTCAGCATTTCCTTGAGTCGTTGTTTCTACGCTAGATTTTACAGTCCTGAACAAATATTACAAGAGATTACATAGATCAGTGAAACATTTGTTACTCTGTGGTTTCGGCGTAAAGTTGAAATTTGAATGTAAACGATGGCAGCATCCGCAGCGGTACTCTGGTCCAGTGTAGGACAAGAGCCCGTTAACGAGAGCAGCGGTTGTTTGTTTTCCCACGCCTTTGGACTCGCGACAAGTCGGAACCGCGACCAAATTGTTGACCATCACCAACTGATGTACAATTTGTTTACGGTAATAACCGATTTGATTTGACCAACCATCCTAATTAATCTACAAACTACATACCCACTCTAAATACCAATTTGAACCTCTGTTACAGTTTTTAATATAACGCTATTAACATCAAATGAATTCGTGCGGGAGGCCCTGCGTAAAAATGGGCCTCATTTCCCTTAATGGTGATATTATATTAAATGAATACTACTAAAAATAACAAATTTGCTGAGAAACAGAGGTTGTTGCCTTATTAACAAGTCGTATTTAATTACAAGCTATCCTTGACCTTTCATTTTTGTGATAATTTAAAGATATTAACGAAATAATATATATCGATAATTGATAATTGCCATACCTTGCTCAGACGATTCTGCGATTCCCAATTTAGTCGAAGTAATATCAAGTCTTGTTACAAACTTGTTGACGAATCCGAAATGTTATAGGTTCACTTGAGTTTTTATTCACTTATGTCTGTTATAACAAATCTGTTCGGACGAACAACTATTTTTAGAGTACACTTATATGTGTCGTGAAACAAAAAGTCTATTCAAGAACAGTCCTATATGTACTGCATATTACGGAAAAAAGTAATCAATCAATTCTCAGAAAAGTCTTCAGGCATGCAGCCAATATGTGATTATAAAACTGTAAAGAACTCAATAGTATTTGAAAACTTTTTTTAAATGTCTTACTTTTAGCTGACCGTTCGAAAACCGTGCTTGGTTACGTTCGGCATACACTGACATTACTCACTGTAAAGTACACGATCTTCGACAATATTCACGATCACAATGAATTCTAGGGGTTAACGTTCGCGTTCGTCGCGTTGGGCGGCTGGCGCGACACTGGGCGGGCGGTCGCTACGCGAGCGTGGACGCCCGCCCGCCCTTGCGAAAAGTTCACGGCAACAAAGTGACTTTCTTTCTGTTTAGTGACATTATTACATTTCAATAGTGTTGAATGTTTGTTGAATAAATACAGTTTCATTTCTAGGGAGACTTGAGCACTTATATGTAATTACTGCTTTATTACGAAGTGGCCACAAATTAGATTTTTACGAAACGGTCACAGTTTATTGAACTCGTCCGCGTAGACACTCTGTAGAAAACACGTTACTTAGTTCTGTTTTTGTGCCGATTTTGTTCGTTTTCATATTTAAATTTTTACTGTTATCAAACTTATGACTTTAAGCAAATAAAGCCGTCAAATAAAATAAAGCCGTAAAATAATATAGTGGAAAAGAAAGAACCTTTTATTTATCTTCACGCTCAATTAACAAGCGTCGGTCACAGCAGACGTTTACAATGCATGTTAGGTGTAGGCAACGTGCCATACAAGCTGCACTGTTTGCCAAGTTTTAACCGAGCCTATAATATCGTTTTACATACTTACATAGGTACCATATATGTAGTGATACCGATGAACCGCCTTACTTGTATAAACTATAACAAGTAACATTGCGTGTGGAAAATTTCAGTAAAATTGGCCCCTCTACTTAGCGTGATATTATTTTATGTTTTTTGGTTAGGATTTTTTCAAGGGAAGCTTAAGATTATATTGAGCCTGATATATACTGCAATTATTGATCGACACCTAGGAGGGGCTCGTGGTTAAATAATAACTACGCTGACCAACGGATGTACAAGATTAAGCTGCGTTAACCGCGGTCAGTTTGTGGATGGGTGACGTTCTTAACACTTCAAGACCACTCTGTGCCTCACTAAAAGCCGTCGGTCTTCATTGTCATACGGACTCCTATTTATGATAATCGTTAGTGGTAGTCAAAATCCCAGAAATAACTTGACTACCAGTGTATCCTCAGGATATCGGTAATGCAAATTTCTGGGTCTGAATGCAGCCGCACCTGGTTAGACTGAATGCATGTGTGACGTCGCCGTGTGAAGTCTGCCAATCCGCATTAGGCCAGCGTGGTGGACTATAGCCTAAGCCCTCTCATTCTGTGAGAGGAGACACGTGCCCAGCAGTGGGACAATATATATGGGTTGATGATGTATGTAGTGAGGAATAGCTGGTGTAAGATAATAGGTATACTATTGTCCCGCTGGAATAAAGTATTCTACATTTCAATCCAATTTTCATCAGCTACGAAAACATTATTAAGTTAGAGCTGCGGTAAAATGTACCTGAAAAGGAAAAATAGCTTCTACCTAATTTTAAATCATTCCTAGAATCACGTTTCTCAAATCATGTTAGTGTAGTGTACCAAAATGTATTCGTTATAAATAAAGATAAAACTATATAGAAATACTTAAGACAAATTTATGTTGTATAAGTTAGAAAAGTTTAAATAGTGTTCATTGTGGCAATAGGCTCGCCCTCTATTGCAACTATTGCAAGGGACCTCAGCATAGGACAAAAACTGAGCCAACAACAACCTCCTAAGTTATAACACAACACAACATAATTATTATGACGACTATATCCACGAAGGGTAAGGCAGTACTACTGTCCGTTCGCTGGTATGTTTAGGTCCCTGTAACAACCGATTATGGAGTAAGCGTATTGCCATTAACCGGGAACAAATTAAAACTTCGAGTTGTTACTTATAACATGTCTGTCAACCTGGGAATCGAACCCAGGATCTTAAACTTAGTAGTCGCGCTTACGACCACTAGGCTAATGAAGCAGTTTTCATTACTATAGTGACTTCAATAAAGAAATAATAAAGCGATATCTTATATTTTTGGGTAAGTTAACTCAACATTTATAGGCTAGTCGGCAGTCAACAGCGCAAATAGATCCTACAAAGATATTCCAGTTATTCCGCGATCGGAGACAACTGTTCTAGGCCGGAATTCTGTTCTGCCTAATAAATGTTGGCTCCTGCCGCTGCGGTATGTAGATCGAGCTCAAACTGAGAGCTTAATCCTTTAGACACTATTGTAAGCCCCTAGGTACACAGCCCATATATTCTAGAATGTTAGCAGCTACAGAGAATTAGTTCTGTTTGAGAAGCGTGTCATGTGCGTAATTCTAGATAAAGGGAAATCTCTGAAATATGAAACACATACCTGACAGTGTAAACTTTAATATTATTTGAGTAATCATACTATATAGAAATACGTGGATATAGGTGTACCCAGTGTAAATATGAAAGACAATTTTTATTGTTTGCTCTATCGAGGGATCGAATTGTAGCAATCAATATTGTGACGTATCGTAGCCATGTTTGTACCTATCTTTTTTTGTAAAGTTACCTAGCTCTTTTAATAGTTGATTGTAAAATTTTGTCTGTGATAAGCCTGTTTCCATAAAAGCGTCTTTCTATTTCTGTAGACTATGTAAAAGCTCGTGGTGAATTTCACGGATCCCATAGCCATGAGTCCATGACTATAAGCCAAGTTAAGAAAAGTGCGGTTTTTAGTCATTACGAGTCTGACATACCCTACCGCCTCCCCGGGTGGCGGATGATCCATGAGAGTTTACCGTACTATGTAAAAACGTACGTATGTACAGAGGGCAGCACATTAAGCTACCACGATCTGTCAAATTTCTTTGATTGATTTTTTTATTCTACTACATAAACATACATACCATCACGCCTGCATTCCCCGAAGGGTTAGGCAGAGGTGTACTAATGTACACCCACATTCCGCCGGTATGTTTAGGTCCCATGTAATAGGGGGCGAGCATATTGCCATTAACCGGGCACAATTAATCCAGACTCCGTGCTGCTACTGAGAATTTCATAGAAAACCCAATAACACTTTGCTCGACCTGGGGATCGAACCCAGGACCTCTAGCGTAGCAGTCGCGCTTAAGACCACTAGACTAATGAGGCAGTCTTATTGACTGCCTCATTAGTCTGTTGTTATTCTACTAATATGGCAAATAAGCATACGGCCCACCTGATGGTAAGCGGTTACCGTAGCCTATAGACGCTTGTACCACCAGGGGTATCACTTGCGCGTTGCCGACCCTGTATTGAAAGAGGAATAGTTGGGTTGGCAGTATAAGGGTCAAAAGATTCAGATTTTCAACTTAAACACAAAATGATAAGGTTAATATTCAATCGGGAAAATTTGACAGTTTTGGGTAGCTTGACCTGCTGGCGTCTGTACGTAGTAAAAAAAATAGTCCATATGGTGAAGGCAGACTGATTCAAACTGACGATCTACTTACACGGACGAACGAGAAATTTACAAGGCCACTCAACACGTCTGTAAACGCCATCTACACGTAACAGTTTTCTATTTTCGTTTATTTGTACTAACAACTCCAGCTTTATAGCATTTGGGTACGGATTTCTGTCGGTAATGTTAAAGGAATTTACGAGCGAATATACTTTATATAAGTAAACGTAAAAATAGATATGGCAAGTCTACACGCAGATTGTTTTCAGAATATGACACAAACATATCTACAAAATTTTGTATGATACCGAAAAATGCGGTGTAGGTACTGTTTTGTTTCAAAGAAGCTCTATATACATATAACGGACTTAAAAGTGCCTGGTGCAGAGCTCGTGTTTTACTTACCTAGTTAAAATTTTCCATGTTTACAAATAGCAGTCGTTAACATTTCGCTGTGGTATATTAAAATGATGATTCAGTTAATACAGCATAAGCTTTAGGTGAGTGCGATAGCGCAGACATTTGATACGAGGAAACAAGCCTGCACGTTTGGTCCCACGTATATCTTGGTTCAGATAACCCGCCAGTTGACATCTTTCTGATTTACAACGGTATAGACGCTTTTCTCAGACGGTAAAATAACGACCGTTGTACAGACGCCCGCAGGTCAAGCTATCCAAAACTGTCAAATTTTCCTAATTGAAAATGAACCTTATAATGTTATATTAAAGTTGAAAATCTATCAAAGAAATTTGACAGATTGTGGCAGCTTGACGTGCTGACCTCTGTATGATACTGTCTCGAATACTATTTACGTGTATCCTATTTAAAGATACAAACGGGGTTTCTCGTTGGAAACACGACATATGGCGTTATGGTAATATCTGTGTATAATGTGTATATGTCCTTTCCGAGACACGAGCATACCAATAAATACAATTTTGTAAATCCTACATTATTCCGGATTAAAGTATACATCTAGCACGCCTCTTTATCCCTAACAATGTTGACCCTAAAAGGAGCAGTTTTATAATAAAATTTCAACATCAACTATAATATGATGTGGAAATTTTATTTAATTTGGCAAGTAACCACATTAAAAAGAGTTCTAATTTCACGCTATGCGCTGCACGCATGAAGCTTTTCGACGGTAAAAGCTCCCTTGACACCCTCGTGCTCCGTTCAATTAAGACAGAACAAATGGTCTAGGAAACTAGTTAGCGCTACTAAATGTTGTATTACTATTGCGTAATAAATAGCCCCTTAATTGTTGTGAGAGTCCCATTCTAGTTCATTAAGACCATTGTACCGCCGTTTTTGTGTTACGATGCAGTATGTGAATGAAAAACTGTCCGTATCGAATTGTGAAGTCGTTACAGCATTCCTATCGTGACTGTAATCTGTATGAGCCGTATCAGAAGCCGAAAACAAATTACTCTATATAGACCATCAATGTCGGTAGACACCCGCCACACGGTCCCGCTGTGTGTAATAAAACTATTGGGAATTTTAATAATAAAAGACTTTGCCTCCGAGCAGACGAGAAATACTTTCAAGCGAGATTTCACTTTGTTATACATTGAAATGTAACCTTGTTACTGGAATGTTTTTGGTTGAAAAACGAAATATCTTTGTTAGTAGCTAGTGTGTTATGGGTATGAATAACATATGCATAAATGCCTATGCTGTATACAATAAATTTCGACGCTTATTCGAGCAATAAAAAATAACGCACAGGCAAACAGGTATGAGCAATTAAGAGATGTTTATAGAAAGCAGGATGTGCGGTTGTTGTGCGCATACGCTTGGAATCTGCGAGATCGGTACAGTAATAAGAATCAGCAACAATCTGCACAGAGATGGCACCGGATGCCAATGAGCCGGAGGGAAAAACTCATAATTGGTTCTGCGTATCGTTGGCGAGGCTCCACGCGCGGATGCACAGCCGCGCGTCCTCTATACTCCATTAGAGGAGATAGCATGCAACTACCTTCAAATAAAAAATAAAAGCTTGTCGATTCGTAAACGAATGACATCCTGATTGACGTATCAATTAATATGGTACAGTCGAAGGTGTGTAATATTAGAAATCAGACAAGTTTTAGTGTCAGAAAGTGAACCCATCAGACCGATATTTTATTTTACATATTTATCCTCGTGCGTGAATTAGAATTTTAAACTTTTAATTGGTGAATATACATAGTTGAGTGATACAGATAATTCAGTTTGCACAAGCTGATCACCTGCACTGGGTAATTTATTCATTTGGATACTAATTAGTTAATTTTAGGTCTTAGCTATTTACTAGGGCTGTTATTTAACTTTATAAACAAGGGCTCGCACACATACAATTGATTACATAGTGTATTGGAAACACGTATTTAATTTTAACTAATTACATTAATTAATATGAAAGATATCGGCTTACAAATTGTTCTAAGACAACAGAGGCGCTCTGAATTAAATTATTCAAGTCACGGTTAGGTTCGGTACTGCCTATCGTACATCCTCTGAGGTTTCTAGCCGTCAATCGTTTCAATGTTACAGCCCCAATAAATGCAAAATCACTACATCTTGTTCAATAAACTAGTGTCTATCAGTGGATGCTTGTTATTCATATGACGATTTGTAGGCTTTGTTCAACAATCGATATCGAGTCTACAGAGGGACGGAGTGCCAGTTTTGCGACCACAAAGGGTAAGGGACATGCAAATTGTGGCTGTATTATCTGGCGCCGGATGCGGCACCAGGATTTACATAGGAATGATGGCACAGTAAGCTGCAGTTAGAAGCTTCCTAGGCGGAGAGCCCGTTGCGCGGAGCACAGGATAGCCGGCGCGCCGGTCGCGGCCTGCGCACCCCAACACACCAGATGATTACAGACGCAAATCTAGAACGCTCATTCATAACTTGAGCAAAACGTTCACGAACTAAATCTGCATAAACGCCCCATTACCGTAGTGAACATATAATATTAAGATCCAGTTTCTAAAGTAAAAGAAAATTACCGTCCTGTGTTCATTTCTCGCAATAAAAGTTATTTAAGAATTATGACAGTTATTATATATATAAATGTTATACAGATTTAGAAAACACGTTGGATAAATCTAGTTTAGACACAGCTTGTGTCTAACAAAAACCATAATATTTCTATACCTACTACAATATATTATAACGTCATCGTTGTTTCAATAAAGCGTCTAATAGGTAAGCTCGGTTATTTCACGATGAAATAATACAAAAATCTAATCTAAGTACCATTTACAAATACATTTATGAATACATTTTTTTTTTTAAATGCAATAATTTCAACAATATAACTCAATACCTAACTGTCGTTATTTGCTCGTTATTTGTCTAATACATACATATATTATAGTAAATGGAGTACTTATAGTAATGTTAAAATGCATCTAATGCATCTATGGATGCCCAATTCCCTCTCTTTTATCTCATTGCAAAATTGTGGCGGTTAAACTTCAAAAAGCAATCTAATATTTAGTTAAAACAGTTACATCATTGTAATCAGTCTAAAACGTTGTCGGTAATTAATTTGGCTGGCGGTCAGTAAGTCTTGACAAGACGCGTGGGTTGTGCAACTCGTGACGTACAGCACCCGCCTGCGCCCGCGCCGATTTCTGCATTAACCTTGGACTGCAAACGGACAGCTAGATACGCGTGTGCCGCGATTTGTACGCGACAAGGAAAATCTTGATTAAAAATTGACAAGCAAAATCCAATTTTTTTCGTGGAAATTAATCAAATGAAATCTCATTAGTTTGCGTTTTGGCCATAGGTACCTCTGCATTTGTTATCTTATACCAGGAAAATGTAGTAACGTTATTTACAATAGTAGGGTACCTGTGGTTGATATAAATTTTAAGATTGACTGCACGTTTATTAACCTGACTGTCAGTTACATAGATAGTTGACAATTAAATAGTGCATTAAGTACCACCCCGCAATATTTTATTTTATCTAAGTTATCTTGCTACTTCTAAGGCAGGTAAGATATTCATCATTCAGTCAATAGACAAATAGTACCTCAGACGGAGTTAATTGTTTTATTTATTATTCATAGTCCGTAGACATCAAATTCCTGTAACCCTGTGTAAATAAGATCAACCAAGCTCTTGTGCCTTACGCCGCCGAATTGTTCGACCCATTCACTTATCTCTCTATAAGTCCAAAGCGTTACTGCTCACTGTTTATAAATGGACAATAAAATCTACAATCTCGATTGTGTACACATTTATATTAACTCCTAGATGCTTTAGATAACATTGACAGCAAATAATTCGGTGCTCTGTCATTATCGCACAATAACATTGAAGTAGGTACCTACTCTACCCACTTCAATGCTATTCCGCGATAAATACCCTTTAACAAACTCGTGAAATACGCGAGGCTACAAGTGTGCTTGGTAAATAACCATTAAATAAATTAAAATAGTTCTAACAGTTTATCAGGAGTGTATTTTTTTGTGTACATTATTATCTCCATAACAATATAGTTATTTTTTATCAAAGAAATACATTTATTTCGTGAGTTTGAACACAATTGACACCACATAAGAATAAACAGGTATTTACTTTAACAATATTAAAAACCCACAACACCACACGCAGAGGGGTCTATTGTCATTGATGGACTCAAATTAAGGCATAAAACATGTCCCAAAAACCGATTGTGTATAGTATCGAAGTGTGTTGGGGATTCAAGTGAATGGTCCAATAACAAAATACAGAGTTTCGGTTGTGCTCGGAGCAGGAAATCATAGTTGACAGATAATGGACGCGATTAAGTGTCGCTAGAGAAGTGGTCCGGTTCGCCCGCTGCTCCGTGCGCGCCTGGTTTAGTACTACTTGATGGTATAACCTGATTCTTATACGTGAAGCTATCGAACTCCAATGGCCACCATGTCAGTGTAGTTGTGTATATTTTACGTCTTATACTTCTTCCAAATACAAGACGTTATTAATAAAATAACAACGTTTCAATCACACCATGAAAATAGAAAGTGCGAAAGTGATTTTTCGCTTATCGATTTTTTTGCCGTATTTCAAGATTCGTCCCGCCAATAACTCGATTTCAGTTCTTGCGACTTAATGAACTGGTCCTGTAGGTTCCTTGAATTGATTGAACCAAAAATATCTTGAATTGGTTTTGTTTATTTAGCATTCAAAAAATCAAAACTTGCGGGTGGCTGACCGAAGCCGTGGTCGTTTTCCAAAATCAACGCGCTATCGTGACGATAAATTCACGCCAAAATTATTCGGTCGTCGACCGGTTCACGAGCCAACTTATTGATTATTGTTTGATAAAACTTTGTACATGAACCTTTGATAAAGATACATCATTCTAAAATTTTAGTTGACATTGTATTTACTTATTTGACCCTGCTTTCTTTTCTTTGTCGCGCTCCATTATCTGAAACATTTTTAAATTTCGCATGGTATCGTTCGGTGCGACAATAGACGATTTAAATTACATTCAGTTTTTCTCTTTAAAAAATACATTCAGTATATTGTCCTTATTTATAAAATATCCAAATTCTGAGGCATATAATACGACGAAAACTTTTATTTTTAAATGCAAATACGAAGAATAAAGCCTTTTAAACCTTTGCTGAAAGATGATAAGTAAAATTTTATGCATGACTTTTCTTTTTACATTTAAAAAGGCTCAGTTGATGCCGTCACGCACGTTATGGCGGCGGCGCGATGGACGTCGCATCTCGTCCGCAGTCGCACTGTTAACTGTGACCAAATCAATGTTTGATGTAGAAAATGATTGGTCTTATGATTTATAGAGTCCGGTACCGATTTAGAAATAATTTATAACCCGTCTAAAAACGATTGTAATACTGAACTTGCAACTTACAAGCTTACTACAGTCTTATAAGTCAATGTTTCAAATGTTTTTATACTCCAAGAGAAATTATATACATATAATAATAATATAATTTTATGGTATCGTAATATTGACAAGCTTCACCTTACCTAATATCCATTGAAAATTTTAATCAAGTCAAGATGCAATTAAGATCAGAGTAGTTTTACAAATCGAATGACTTAAAAAAGAAGTGGATGTTCCAGTATTAATTTTAGTGATCCTCAAAAAACAGCTCGTTATGTTTTTTTTTGGGTTATAATAAATTCAAAAGACATTCGTTATAATTAAAATGTTCACCGTTTAAATAAATACCTGTACCTGCATAAAGACCATAAATCCAATTCGATGCAGATCTGAATAAAAAGTATTTTTGAAGTATTTGAACCAGTGTTTCACAGCCGAGTATTTCTTACTCTCTTAGTTTTATATGAGAAAACTCGAGTAAAGAAAACAATATCGTACACGATCGGCGCCGATTCCAAAAGGAACAAGTGGAGTGGCGAAAAAACAAGCTTGTTATCTTCAATTAGTTTTCGAAGAGAGCGATCGAGGCCAGAATCATAAAGAGGGAGCAATATAATCGGGAGCGCGGTAGAACGAGAAATTGGTTTAAAAAAATACGGTTTGCGGTCCAGTGGTCGACGAGAGGACGGAGTGCATCGGGAAAAAAAAGGACAAAGGGTTGGGTTTCTTGCCGGACCAGTGTGACCACCCCACGTTACGCCTCCGCGGAGACCAAGGTTAGCCACGTGTAATAGGATAATGTGGCTAAGGTGCACCTAGTTTTATGGTGTCTTGAAAATTTGAAGCTTTTATTTCCTTAGCTATATGTTTGAAGAGTCTTAGGGTACCTAATTTATTCGTTAGTTTACTTAACCTACTTAATTTTTAATCTTGGTTCTAACATACGATTTTCTGATATATCTTAGCTTTTGATGAAATAATTCAAGTACTTAATTAAAACTACATAATTATACTCAAAAAATTACAGTTAAATATTTTTCTTTTTTAGGTATTAGTTTTGCCAGTAGGTACATTCATCTGCTAAAATAATATCTGGTCTTATAGTACTAAAACTTCAAAAACAACAGTTGGTAACTACGTAGCATGTGTAACCTACACCTGTCATGCCTGTAGGGTTGGTCCTACCCTTCACCCATTCTAAACAAAGGTCAGACCATAACGCAAACTACCTGAATATTTTAAAACGTTGGAACATCCCTCAAATGAACAACAAACCGCGCTTTGACCCTGCATTTTAAATTAAATAAAAAATCTTTTGTTCTTTTTTGTTATTCGCATAAAAATAAAGTTTTGGCTTTGCATTCGAATTATGTATGTGACTTAAATTTATCATGAGATTGTTTCTTTGTTTAGTTTTAGAGTCTGTTCGCGTGACGCCTTATTAATTAACTGTCAAATAAAAAGGAAAGTTTTGAAATAAAATCAAATTTACTTTGAGTAAATCTAGCAGAATTACCTATAACCAAGATTTTTCTATTTAAATAACCGTATCCGTCACACTATCGCCATCTCTTAGTTGTGGTAAGTAACAACCCGACATAAAATTAAGAACTTTCCTTATTAAATATAGGTATAAAAGAAACGTTAACCTAAATATGTACAAAACATTTTCATAGTTTATTTCGAAATAAAGTCAAACAAAAGACTAGTAAATAAAAATAGCTGTGTGAAATTTGACGACCCCACTCGAAAAACAATAAAATTGCGATGTAAGTCGATTTGTCTGAGTCAGTGGCGCGACTTCCGTTCGTGTCGCCACGTTCTGGGAAACTGGCTCTACCAACACACAAACCAAACTTTACTTTAAGTAACTTATTTTCGTGATTCACTGTGCGTATGACTAACATTTTAATCCTAGTTTAGTTTTACCAAATCCAGTCATCGCTAATCTTTTGTTTTTTATTTTTATTTTAGGTATGACAAGCTCGATTGCCAAATAGCATGCGTTTGCTGAGGACCTTAATAAAATGGTAAGTGAGCCTTTGTTTTGCATTTTTCTATAAGTATCGAGCTCTGACTATAGAGTGGTAAGCATAGAAAGAAAGTAATGATCAACACGCACATATCATAATTATACTGATTGTCTGTCCATTGAGAAGTGAAAGTGCCGCTTAGTCACTTGAATCAAGTTAAATCAACATTTGCGTAAGAGCTCGCAGCGTATTTATTTATTATGGTGGTACAATGCTTTTCGATACCTATATATTGTGTGTTGACTCTACTTTTTTCACTGGAAAGACAAAATAATAAAAATTGAGAACTGAATAGATTAAAAATAAATTTTAAGATTAGGTGTTAACAACATGTTTTTCTGTTATTGATCTACATTCGAAATATTGGATTATATTTTTCTTTATACATATATATTTTATTCGTCAATGTTAATATATTATGTCATTAACATTGACGAATAAAATGGCATAGAATAGTTAACCTAGATTGTACGTTTGATGTAATTTATACCTTCGCGAATCATCATAACTCATCTCGCTCGTTTGCTTGAAACAATATTGTTTAAATTCCACAATTATATGAGGGAAGCGTTGCTTAAGATAAACAGACAAGATTTTGAATCACGGTACTTAGGGTACACAGTAGGCAAAAATTGCGGTGTATCCGGGAAACGATAATTACAATATCGAAATGTACAGGCCGTAACATAATAAACAAAAGACCTCCTACCTATGACAGTAAATAACAGCTTTTGATGATACTAAAATAGAATTGTATCTCCATAGACAAAATTAACGACTCATCAAGCACACAACAACGCACATAATTTCGAAAAGTCAGAGTTACGTGCATTGGACTCAAACTCGAGACTTGACAGTCCAATGTAACAACAACAAATAATGGAAAAACCCTTTCAGATATTGTGTTTGTTTGTTTATCTGAAGTAATTTGATAAACCGAAAGATTTGATTATTTTGTATGTTTATTTGTAATGGATAAACTCAAAAATAAGCAAATCTCAAAATTAAGCAATTTTACGTTTTTACTTTATATTCTGAAGTTTGCGGATATATGGATCAACAAATTGTTTAACTACTCAACGGTCCGCTGGAGTCAAAATTAATAACACAATCTTAATTAATTTGGCTGCACGATTTAGTGCATCTTTTGGACATGATACCGGTATTTATTTTTCTATTAGGTGTAATATCATTACACGCTACAACGCCCACGCGTCGCCCGCGCACTCTTCCGCTCCCACACGCTGTTGTTAAACCCTTGCTTTCGTTTTTTCTATCTCACACAGTCAAGATATATGCATATCAATTACGGATGGGCCATATTAACGTCTTGTGCTTTATTTATATACAGCCATAAAGTATAACGTGTTTAAGCGACGCAGCTGCCATCATGCATCTGAAGTCTTACGTAATAATCATGTCACATTAATATTTAAACTAAGATAGCGGTGAATAATTATATTATTTTATCAACCATTCAGGCCCATTACAGACCAACCCTGACCTCCTCTCAAATTATAAATGATAAGCGAGATTGGTTTATTACCAACCCGACAATGCAACAACCCTTACCAACATGGTGCACACCATGCAGTCATGGTCCGAAAGCGTCGGTTTCACACCAAGTTTTTGGAGTCCTCTTACAATATATAAGTACTAATTCAAAGAAATCTTCTCAATCACTAAAGCAAGTCTGCAAAAATCCTTACTTCCCTACTAAATATTATAAATGCGAAAGTATCTGTCTGTTGCGCTTTCACGCCTAAACCGCTGACCAGATTTTAATGAAATTTGGCACAGAGATAGATTAGGCGTTGGTTAAGGACATAGGCTATCTTTTGTCACAACAAGTCCTTTGGCATGAGGGTGATATCGTGGGAAACATTTCAACAGTCAGAGGTAAGTGCTGTATTCAGGACCTCGTCCTCCTTACACGGCAAGCGAGAACTTAATCCACGAGGCGCTCACTGCCAACTCAAATAGACACGAATAAAAATCATCAAAGTACGTGCGAATGAATTTATTTTATGGTGTTGCATAGTGATCGCAACATTTTACATGCGTCGCATCGCCGCCGGTCAGCGCCCGCGGTACGACATCAGTGTATAATTCATTGCGCCCGTAGGTTCCATCAGAGACGATCGATTTACATCGTAACGACACGTGAACGGGAAAGCGGAATTACATAAAACTTGTGAATTTATTACAAAAAGATCATACGAGACTAAGCATGTACAAAACATGTACACGTTGCCCACACACTAGGATTTCTCCTGTATCGTGGGTGCGTTCACAAACTCGGAACAACAACATATAGGTCATACAAATTTTTGTTCCGTGTGGGGAAAAATTATCAATAATAAGTATTAGAAGTCGAAGAAGTCTTCCAATTATGCATTTTGTAAATACTAGGAGTTAACTTTCAACATATTTACGCAACACTTACTAAACGACAATAGCGATTTTTTCGCGAAATGACAATGAAGATAAGAGCAATATCATTATACCTAGTATAGTTTTGAAAATATTATGTTCGTAAAACCATACAATTTTAGTCAATATCTTAAAGAGAAAATCGCTTTCGACTTTCGCTAAGTGTATACATATTGATGCTCGTGAATGTACAGGGACTAAAATTAATAAAACCTACTATAATTTAATCCAACAGGGTTATAACAGACTCAAGACATCCCACACGACAAACGAGGCGTATAATTGTGCTTAAATTCGGAACAAATTCGACAAAAACCACAAGTTCTGTCCGGTTCACGGTCACTTGTAATATAAATATGTCCCCTGGAAGGCTAAAAGTTTGTTTCGCCGCCATTGTCGGTCTACTGGTCCCCACCGTCCCCAGTGCATTGTTAAAGCCACAATCAGATTAAACTTAACCTTTGCAGACTGCTATTCCGCCCGCGGCTTCGACGTGATTATTGAGTTTAGTGCATTTTGTACCGACAATATATTTGAACAGTTGACAATGAATAATAAGTACGAAAAGTTTCTCAAAGTCGAACCTAAATAAGTCTATAAACTTGTTGTGAATGACAGATCTAGAATGGAATTGAATACACGTCAACCCTCCTCCAATGTATACTTAAATAGAACAGAAAATATATTGTAGCAGGGCAAATATATGATATTGTAGACGTCAGTCGATAAATTAGTAGATATTTATTGTACGTCAAATCGAAAGCAAGCAATCAACATCAACAATGTGTCTAAGCATTATGTTTTATGACGCAAATTAATGCTGAGATAGTCTGAATCGTCTTGTTTTCTAATAGACAAATATGACGTTTTTTTGGAACGAAGTTCCTTATCGCGCGTTGTGAAAGGGGGCTAGACGGAAAAATTTCTTACGAAAAGTGGTCACGACACTTTTTTCGAAATTCAGCATTCAAATATTATTGAGTGAATGACAATATTTGAATTTCGCGCGTTATGAATTGTTGAGTGTATACAGGTTTTTTTATTTTTAATTATTAAATTTTAATGAAAGGAACTTCGTTCCATCCGGGTGTCCCTTGACACCTCTCAAGTTTTTTATCCAATTTGATCTTCGATAAAATCGCTAAGAGTTTCAATTTTATACCAAAACGCTGCTACGGTTAGGTTTAAAAAATACAGTGCCTATGGTTTCTAAACTGCTAGAAGAGCTAGTACCGACCTAAAAGTAATTATTATTTTATCACCACAAAAATGATTTTTCGAACAGTATAACATAAAACATTCATCGCTGACACCCCTAAAAAAGTATCACGTCACGAGCGGCGGCGATGCAAATGTGACTTACAATAGAGCTTTAGCAGTAATTTGTAACCAAGTGTCAGTTTTATGTGTCATTATTGTAATATACACAAAACATATTCAATAAACTGGCTTTAGAAATCTATGATTTTGCACCTAACTGTTTATCACTTAGTCTACAACGTTTGGCAGCACTGCCAGATGTTTAAGAGCTCGTTTTAATTAGGCCACCTAGAGCAAGTTGTTCACCGAACTTGTGTTGATTTGGCACAGCTTCTTACAAATTTAGCACACGTTCATAAATATCAGTGTATATTGTAGATTGCATAATTTAAGACCTTCGAGCTACTTTAGCAGTGACGGTACTTTTCTCTCCGTACTTGTCGATCTCGTCATTGTTATTCTCTGGTATGTGAGTCATATCTGATGTATTACCTAGGCTAGAGACACAGGTCTCTTTTATGCAAAACATACGTTCATAGCAATGATACATACCTAAATGTAGTCATTACCTAAATGTACCATAGGTAGTCACAATAGACCGACAACGGTCGTAGTGTAGTAGTTATATTTTTTTATTATCATTTAATAATGTTTAACTCAATAAAATGTAATTGTGAGTACTTTGTAGGTTAAATATACATACTCAGCTTTGAACAGTCTGGTGGCTTTGAGCCTTTTTTTATGTGGCCTACGCAAATGTTCCTCTGATCTGATGTCCCTAAGCAATGGTTGACCTGCACAATGACTGATGCATGCGTGCCGTCGGTTGGGACTGGTCTACTCAAAGCCGCTATGGCTCTTTCTTCAAAAGGCCATTTCAGACTTTGCCCTACATTGTAAGACACATGTTTGTTACTATTCTATGTCTGGACTTTAAAAGAGGCTGATTCTCCGAGTTTGTTTCGGCGTTTCTTCTCAGAGGTCAGCTCGAAAATGCCGGAGCCATCTAGCTTAAAAAATATGTAAAATATTGTCTGTAAAAGTGTCTTTAAAAGATCTATTTACAGAAATTAATATCATTTAGTGAAACTTTAGCTGCAAAACTAACAATAATAGGTAGTAGAGTTCCCTTATGTAGTCACCTATGCTAGCCTATTACTTGATGACCATGAAAGTGGAACGCACTTCACTGTTGACGAAACAACGATTGTTTTGATGCGTGACAATGATTTACGTGATATGATAAATTCATAATTCGAATATACTGCATAGTTACGTAGGGAAAAAAGAAGAATCAATTGTCCTTTTACGTAGTACCCTTTCAATAGTACATAAATATACCTATGTACACGAATATGAAACAGATCCCATGTAAATGGCATGCATCAATCGACACCAATATTTTACATGCTCTCTAAAATATGAAACTTCAAATACAAACTCATAAATATTTGGAAAATCAAAGGCAGTAAATAAAATTCCACTGGAAACAAACAACGCAGATGGTTTCGCATATATTTCAGTTTCAACTACGGAACTGAAGCACTTTTTCGGTCTGACAGTGTCGTTTTTCATTTGATATGTACTATCTTTGTTCATACTTCACGTATCGTAGTATCTATAAACAAGTATTTTACTATTTGAAAAAGTTTATTTTAGTTTCGGTAAAATCGTGGTCGGTTAATTAATTTTACTTTCGATTTGCTGCCGATGATTACCGAATGGCGCGCCCGAGTTACTTGAAATGAAAACATTCTAAGAACTAACCTTAAGGAAACAGAATTGAAGTTAATTAACATGGAAGTCCAGGGACACCGCGACCGCGTCTTGTTTATCTGCTGCATAATTAAGTCGCTTCAGACAACCACGAACTAACCGAACCAGTCGTGACAAAAATATACGCACCCGTTTGTTATTAGGTAGGTACTGAAATAGTTATTAGAGGCGTGTCAGCTGTACGACGATGTTTAATTTGTTTTTTATGACACAAAAATATTCAGCCATTACGGTACTCGGCACGAGTCTGGAGGTCATATCTGTGAGACAATTTTGAAGTTCATATTACCAGGTCACACAAATGTAGGTACGCTTTAAGTATGAGCAATTTGAGCAAATCAACGCAACTAGGCCACATTATTACACGACGACCACGAAGTGATGTGACTGGATGGAACATCATATTTCATGGACCGTTGGCAAATTATTCTATCTGTGCCTATTACCTTAATGTGTAATGTAGGTACATTACATTGTATATGTAGCTCGTTAAGCTTATTCTATCTGTGCCTATTACCTTAATGTGTAATGTAGGTACATTACATTGTATATGTAGCTCGTTAAGCTTTGAAGGTCTGTTACCTAAATACTTGAAGTAGGCTAATACTAAATGGTCTTGAATATTTTATATCATAAGTACCTTCATCTGGACCTACCTGTAAAATAAAATATTTAATTTAACTCTGGTGGTTGTAAACTTCCGGACTACCTAGACATAAAGCCTCGTTTTATCGCTCATAGTAATAAAATATTTAATACATTAATAAAATCTTCGAATGCTTGACAACGCACTAACTATTTCGTAACAACTATAAAATCGTAGGCCAATTTTCCACTAGTTAGTAAGACAGTTTTATTGCGTCAAAGGCTTTGTATAGTGGTTGTTTTGTTTAGATATTGACTTGATGGCGTTGACGTTTTAATAATTATATCGTGTTTTAACGTACTTCTTCGTCTATTCCTTTGTAGGTACAAATTTTTATTTTGCTTTGATCACTTTCAGCAAAGAGTCTATTTAAAGACGCATCATCCCAACATACCCAACATATGATTTAGTATGGATAACCTTATTGTTTAGAGTTCTAACAAGGCATGCGCGCTTCCTTTTGTTCCAAATAATGGCGTAGTACTATTAATGAGCTGGTAAGTACGTAGGCAGCGTGCTTAAACTACAGGTATGTCAGTAGAATTCTATAGTAGGTGCACACAAGTCTGCCAGTCTTAACAATGGGCAGTTTTCCTCGTACAACGCCTTCTATAAAATGCATGAGCTACAACAAATACATATAGCATTCATATGCAATTCACCGAACACAGATTGTTAGTTATGTGAATATTAATTAATGCGTATTTTATGTACACAAGGTAAGGCCCAATGATGTAGTCAATGGTTCTTTGTTTTTATGCCTCACCATATTAGTGTAGGAAGTGCGCGATACCGTTGAGCAAAATCACGCCACAAAAGTAGGTTACCTGCCTACTGTGGTTTTGGCTAAGAGCTAAGTGGCACTGAAATTTGCACAATATCTACCTACTTTTTATACACGGATGTATACTAATCATAGTGATGCAAAAGTCAAAGACAGCCGATGACACAGCATAAGCGTAAACCAAAGTGTGGTTTTTATAAGTGTAACATGCATGCATGCAGATTATTTCGCAAAAAAATAGGATAGGCTTTAAGAAAAACTCAATTCCAATTTGTCACAGAAAAATACTTTAACTAGATTCGACATCATAACACTAGTAGACGATCGTCATATTCGGAATAGCTGGGAAAACATAATTTACCCGAAAGTCGCAAAATAGTCCATAAAATAAGTTTTATTTGGGATATAAGAATTCATGAAAGTCGATGTAACTGCGGGGCAAGTGCCTACTTATTCACGACTAGATTATAACGTCGTCCCGCAGGAGGCCACGGCCTCGTTTATCCTAATAGTGTCATGATTCTGTTCTATCATGTGTTGTGACGTCATCAGTTTGTGGGCTTCATTTTCGTGCGATGGAAACGCATAAATAAGGATTAAGTTCTCTAAGGCACAGTTTCGTTATTATATAAATGTTCAGGACCTCTTACCATTTGTATTGCTGTATTGCTGCTATTAATTTATCCCGTCCTCTCCTGTAACCTGTGTTAACTTGCTCTAATGCTTTACTACTTGTCTAGTTTATAAAGAAGGCTTGATGGAAGTCTAGTCTTTCACTTAGATATTTTCCAGAGAACCTAATCTGTTAACCCTCCACCATTTGACCCCACTCTTACCAATATCCTCAACTGTTGAGTTGTGTCACCATCAATATTTCGTATTTGGTCAACAAAAGAGATACCTAGTAGCCTTAAGTGCCGCTCAATGACTCGCTGGTCTTTGTTCCTACATCATTTTGCATGCTACAAATGAGTATCGACTAAAGGTAATACCTTTCGCAGTTAGCATTAATTGGATATTGAAGGTTTTGTTGTGAAGCCGCCGACTAGGTCCTACTGTTTAATTCATTTGACATCATTAACGTGATTAATGATCGAGACAACCTGCGCCGGCGCGGGTGTCGCGAAACAGAAGAAAGTTTCAGGTCACTAAAGGTTACTGTTATTAATATAATCCGACACGCAAACCACTATTCATCTTACACTCAATCACCCGCTTCGTACGCTGAGCTCATATTTAAACTTAATAGAGGTTATGATACTGTCAAGTCATGTGATATAACAACAAACTCAAGTTTGTCCCACTGAAACACTAAACTAAATCTGAGTTTTTTTTAGTT
This sequence comes from Acronicta alni, assembly GCA_964056405.1. Classification (NCBI taxonomy): domain Eukaryota; kingdom Metazoa; phylum Arthropoda; class Insecta; order Lepidoptera; family Noctuidae; genus Acronicta; species Acronicta alni. The sequence continues at coordinate 10,878,743 of OZ043914.1, forward strand.
ATATTATTTCAGTTTATTATTCCTTCTACTGATTTTAGCAGAAATACTTATATAATTTGGCTTAAAAAACTGAAATCACATATATCAGCGACAGTTACAAATAAGTTTGGAGAAAAAACGTCAGAGATAGCAAAAAGCTCGATGAGAAAGTGACACTTTTATCTCGACGAGTAAGCATTCTTGTCCCGTCGGATGAAAAAATGTCGTATTCTCTCGCGCAAATGACGTGACAGAACCTACAGAGTTCCGGTCGCCCGCAGCCATCAGCCATAGACGCACGAATTTTCCCGCTGACGAGCTATTTTCAAGTAATACCGACTGCTAGCACTACTAAAAAACGTATCATAAACGTTACAAAATTTTGCTGAGGCTTTTTATATGCCTTAGGATTCAGAAATTTAGAAAGAATAGCGAGTAAATATATTTTTTAATAAAATATCAAAGTCATAATATTCTTGTAGACCTTATGCTCTTGTTGTCATATTACGAATAATTTTAACAAGCAGTACACGACAGAGTATAAAATGAGGCTGCTCAACTATGTAGAGAGTTGGGCAGCCTCAAAAATAATTGCTTATTCTCGTAGGGTTGTCAGGTTACGTAAAAATATTGAAATTAAAAGTGGATTGGTAATGTTAGTATAACATACATAGTATGTTTCAACAGTAAATCGTTTTCATTAATTCGGTTGTTACGAGTTTGATGGTCCACAACATTGCTAGAATTTGCAATTGTGTTATTTTTTTACTATATAGTGACCCATCTGCTTCATACGGGTATGATCATAAATTATAGTATAAGTTACTCTGATAATTTAGTTTAATATACGAAATATTTTTTTGAGTTTCCAAACAAATGTAAAAACAGAAAATCTAATCTCTTTATAATATTAGTTTAGATAATACCAGACATCTTTGAAGCTCGGCACTACTTATCTTTCAAAGAGACTATTAATTAGATTTGGTTCAGATATTTTGTAATCACTACTAGTCCCTACTAATAATATAAACCCTGTCCGTCTCTTACGCTTTCACGCCTAAACCGCCGAACCGATTTTCATGAAATTTGGTACAGAGATAGATTAGACCTTGGAGTAGGACATAGGCTACCTTTTGCCTCAAAAACTCCTTTGCGATGCGATGTTCCCCTCATCACAAAATATTATATAACTAGCAAGCACTAAGTAAATCCATGAGTGAACCTATTGTTGGCACCATTCCTTCTGAAACCAAATTAATTCCATAAGCTTTAAATGTCACGAACCATATTAAAACTGCAAGTACAATGAGCTCAGAATCTATTGTAAGATTTTTAGTTGGATTTACGATATCAGGTACTTACCTAATTTGATTACTTGGGTAACAAAAACATTATAAAGGTATATTTATTTTTACTCACATACCTATTGCATGTTTAGTTTTGAACAAAATGTCAACACAATATTTACCTACTCTCCTTTATTAAAACACTAACACTATTATAATAATTGTTTTCGAATTTCGGTATTCGAATGACTCGTAATTATTTCACTGATGGATAATATAATTAATATGTTCTTTCATACGATGTCAGCACTGTCAGCGGGTACAGGCCCTGAATCAGTACCTAATATAAATTACTATTCTTTGCCTGAAGTTTGTATATACCACCATTTGTAAGAACCGGGGATCCTATCGGTGAGAGGTTACGTACTTATCACCACGTAGAGCTACAATTTGACGTGTTTTTCGCTATTTTATACTGTGAGTTTATGTACATAAGTATTCTGTGTTAGGGATAGGGAAGTCCGCAGAGCGAACCAACAAAGAGCGTAGCGGTCAAGTTTGGCGATTTGCAGGCAACCAGCCGAGTCCGCCATATCTCCACACCGTGCACCGCTGCATTGCGCCTCCCCATTGTTGCGCTCACCCAAACACCATTATGCAAAATAAATAGCTTTTAGCGTAAGTAATGACCGGGGTAATTATAATGTTACTATGGAAATTAATGTGTATAAAACCGCTATCATCGTGTAGCGTTAACGATTAAACTTACGGCGCAACGAGAACTACGATTAAATTGTATCATCTGTTTTGCTAAGTTGAAGTACATGCACCTCGTTAATCGCGGGTCGCGGATAACAAATTCACAACGTGCTACAATGTCGACACTGCCGGGGGACACGCTTCCGAGGAAATGTGAAAAGTTACCAACTTAGCCGTTATCTGAAAACTATGCCTCACATCTGCCTTGACAGCGTGCCAAATGGAAAAAGTGGAGTTTAATAGCACATATGTAACAAATATGTATGTCACACATTCATTATCGATTGATATTGACTGTTCGTTGGCACAGAACTGATGAATTGTGGCTAAAGTGGTTAAGGTAAATATAGTTGGTTTTAAAATATTGGAATGTCAGTAATTGGTAGTCTGTTTCCAAGGTCTTGTATACCCAAGTAGGTAAATAATACCTAGGCTACGTAAGTACTTAAAAGGTATTAATATCGAACCGCTTAATTTCAATAAATATAGGTGCGAATGAACCTAAATATTATTCTTATGTTTAATAATAAAATATTTAACAACCGTGAATGGAAACAATAAAAATGAACGAGTAGTATCAAAAGTTTATCTAAAGCTTAGCGGAGGATTATAGAGATTTATTGTGAAACTCTTATCTCTTCCCGTAAACACTTTACACCTCCAAAGTTTCAAGTGAACAGATAAATTAATAGATAGAAACGCGACTTGAAGTGTGAAGTGATACGTAAGTATTTTTTACCACGAACCGGTTTCGGCGACTCGACAGCTCTCTTATACTGAACCCGGTTTCTGAGTGCACCTGATTTTTAAACAGTAAACTTATTCAAGCCAGTCTTTATATTTTTAATAAGATTTGCAACTGATACCTGTTCAGGGTTAATTCGGCGAACCGGTCTAATGAATATACTCCGACACCTGCGTGGTTTTTTATTGTAATATTACATTTATAACTCTAAAACAGGCTACTATTTCAAATCGAGATAAGCTTGTTTGTGTTCATATGCAAATAAGTGATTTGGGCGACGTAGCTGCATAACACAATTTATGGTGTATAAATCATTACTGAGTTAAATGAGGATTTTGAGCTTTTAACATTCATTTTTTGTTACTTCATAGGTAATAGGATAATGTACAAGTATGGCGGGCGGTTTGCTCTCGTTTTAAGAGGCTTTGGTTATTAGCTTTACGAATGTGTAAGGTTAAAGCTTGTTTTGTGAAAAAAATACGGCAGCTGAATAAAGAGAGAAAAATATTTGAGGGCTTAGCGCTCTTTTCGGGGCAAACGTAAAGCGTCTTATTAAAAATTATGTTATACAAATTGTAAGCACTTTAAGCTTCGGAAATTACTTTTTTTTGTAGGTGGCAGCTAAGCTACATCATATAATAAAATAAATGATAGATATTTTTACTTTGCGGTCGTTGCCGCTTATTTTTTATATATTTATTTTTTCCGTGCCCAGCAGCAGGATAGTAATGAACAGATTTTTGACGTCATGGCGTAAGATGATCGCCAATAATAAGATACCCGGTTTGTGGAAAGCTTTCACAGTAACCCAAGTTTCCTCACAAGGATTTTCTTAATCGTTTAAGCTAGTGATAATTACAAATACGCTGATAACTTCGAAGTCGATGCGTGCCTAGATTTGAACTTGACAGTCCGTGGTAGAACTAACGAAAAGCTAAAAAAATATTTCCTATTCCTCTGCAGTGTCCATATATGTATATTCAGCACTGTATCGTCATGAAATTATAATAAATCTTTTTTTTATAGTACTAAGGTGGCAAACAAGCATACGGCCCACCTAACGGTAAGCGGTTACCGTAGCCACAGACGTTTGCAACACCAGGGGTATCACTGACGCATTGCCGACCCTGTAAAACGAAAGAGGAATAGTTGGGTTGGTAGTATAAGGGTCAAAGTTCCCGAATAGCCAACACAACGTTTTCTCGTGGAGCACTGGCAACCTTGTTCACCGTAAGAAACGCAACACATCTTAAAGAAGTGCTATTTCACTTCGATTTTCTGCAAGGCGCAAGTACTTCCCCAGTCGGGCAGTTCTAATTTGAGTGGAATTACTCCCACTATGCCCTACCTCTCTTATAATCTGTACAGTGATATACCAGAGACATTAATGACTGTGTGTAATCTCTAGCTTAACTCGTGGGTTGGCTAACACTTGAGACACGACATTTTAAAATGTTAACATGAGTTCTTAAAACGTCTATAAATATGAGCCAAAACCTTTTATCTACTTCAAAGATTTATTTTAAAAAAGCTATTAAGCTCAGTCACATAATGAGCATGTGCTTATTAACCAAGATTTTTGAACAATAAACGTAAAGCGTCGCTGGCATTTTTATACATATACGGAATTCGTCTAGTTTTTTTTTATGGTACCTGTGGCAAATCCTTATGGATCCTCCGCCACCCAGGGAGGTGGCAGAGTATGTCGGACTCATACCAACTAAAACCGCACTTGCATTCACCTGCCCTATTGTCATGGCCATGGGATAAACGAAATACTTACACGGATGAACCAAAATCGGGATAAGTACAAAAAAAATTGACCTTGCCTGGTAGAGCTACAGTAAGAGCAAGACTTTCGAAGAGTATTTAAATAGATGACCTACAAATAGAAGTAAGCTCAACTAAGTATATCCTTTTTTGTTACCTAAGATATGTAGAACTTCTGATTTATCTTGATAGGCTGAGATTCAGTGGCGAATCTAAGCGTTTTAAGCTTTACATACCATTTCGTGTACCATTTCCGTATATTCCCCGAAAGATTAAGCAGAGGTGTAACAATGTACACCCACAATTCACATGTATGTTTAGGTGCCATGTAGAGAGCGAGCCGGGCAAAAATCCAAGCTCCGAGCTGTTACTGAGAATTTCATATAAAAACCCACTAACACTGCTCGACCTGCGAATCGAACCCAGGACCTCTACTCCTAGTAGTTGGTTGCGCTTAGAGCCACTAAACTAACGAGGCGTCTATTTTGTATTGAAATTTAACACATGGCGAAGCGTAAGTAATATAATATGAGCCTTAGTACTTGCGCTCATTTTATTTGCTAGTATTATTTATGTCTTAAATACTGCAACAATAAGGTATATTTTCTTATGTATGTGTAGGTAATAATTTATTATAAGTATAGGAATACGTAGCATTTTCAGCCTCAGCATTTAACATCAAGCTATTGAGCGCATGCGTCGCTTCGTTACGTAAGGAAATAATACAAAAGATGTCTATCGTGCCTCTGATTACCTGTGTGCAACTCTGAGTGAGGCTTATGTAATGATACTCTTGTATCACGTCTATCATACTTTTCACATAGCATTTAGCAACCACATAATCTTTTGAAAGTAAAGACTGTCGTGCACTATAACGTAATTTTAGGAGCTGATGCTTATTTAAAACAATGCATTTTTTATTTATACTTATTGTACGAAAAATGTGTCAAAGACGGTCTTAATGCCTTATGCATTTTCTACAAGACAACCAAGGGTTTTAAATGTGGTTTCTGGCATTATATGCGCTTATATCCTAACTGCCTTGATAATTGACTTGATTGTTCAACATTGGCACAAAGTAACAAATTCCTTAAAGCTGTACTTTATTTAAAAGCTCTTATAGATGGTAGTCAACATCTTTTAATGTTTAATTGTCAGATCAGAAAGAATTTGAAAAGCTACAACATTTATTATCATCATTATCCCATTTAGTGACCCAACATTCACCAACATAAAATTAAACGATACCTATCAGAAATCCCATTATCCCAACTTCTTCTTTTCTTATTCTTTCATCCACTCACTCCACACTCTATCACCCTTCATCTCAGCACTCACTGCCTTCTTGACCGTAATGTAAATAAAATGGCGTCCATCGCTCCATCTTTTCTCTAAACTCCCTTACTAGCCCGCAACAGTGGACAGCAACACTAAAATTACACAAACTTCATGTCACAGAAATAGTGACTAGACAGCATTCGCTACGATTTATCTCTTTTAAAATACCCATAAGTACATTATAAATAATTAACTCGCTACATACACTAGTAATACTAATGGAAGTGAAAGTGTAACCTGTTCATAATTCCGGTTAAATTGTAATCGAAGCAGTTTTATTTTGTTAAAAAAAATATAAGGAACTTGTTTTATTTTATTGGTACCTTATTATGTTCTGTTTGCACAACTGACGTGTAATGAACGTTCTAAATATATTATTGTACTTTGTATAATGAACATTCGATTATAATCAAACTTAAAAAGTAACAATACAAACTCTTTCGTCATGCCTGCGTCGCCAGTGCAATACATATTTATCAGAAACAGGATCTGTTTTATTTTTCTTCCATGAAATCACACCAACTGTGACGCACAAAAGGATGGAAATAATTATTTTGAAATTACTAAATTTAAAAATCTAATATCACTTAAGTACTTAATTGTCATGCTCTTACGTGTAACTACCCATAGTTACTTAACCTTAATTACTAGGTCACCCTCTATTCTCTCACCCTGAGAAAAGGCCCTTGCCTAGTTTCTGTGCGGTAAGGTCCTAAAATTAATTTATTTGTTTTTAAAAGAAAAACCTTGTCTTACACTATATTTTTTTCCAATATCGTGGGTGCGCTTACAAATTATCACACGGTACGTAAACCCCTGTCTGAAGCTAGCTATAGGCCATACAAATAATTCAAACTTGCCACCTGTGTTATATAAGGCTCAAGCGTTACACAAATAAAAAAAATAAATCTGAAAACAATAAATCTGTCAGAAAAACCTTACCAAGTACTCGAGCAAAATATAAAAGTCACGCGAAAATAATCAAGATAAAGGAGTATGGTGTTTGTAATTTGTAAGGCGATGGGCTAACAACCTGTCATTACTAGTGTGTTATTGCAATCTTAAAACCCATTAAGTTATTGCTTCACGTAACTTCAAACTATATCTACGAAGTACCGACCGTCTATCTATAACGTTTGAATGACAACTGTCAATATGAAGTAACGAAGCCCACGTTGTTTTTGCGAGTTTACCCACTCATATTATACAATATTCAAGTTATATTTTACAATCACGAATATGTTAACATATTTTTTTATTCTTACCTGAATATTTAATGAAACACTCTCAGTATTTTAAAGAGGTTTCTCCAAAAATGAAATTTTACCAGAGATCTCGACGGCAGAAAATTATTGTTATCACCCGTAGCTCTGTGTGCTCCACATGCTCGCCCTCGTACCTAGTCTTAAGTGTTACGACGACGCGTATAAATGTAAATAGTGTAGTGTAACGGCATTGTCTTTCTACCGTCATGTTTACATAATGTCAGTAACTTGATTATACAATATTTTTTTCTCCGCAGAGGCGACGAGTCCTGTTTGCTTCTTTTTCATTAAACAAACAAATGTCATACGGGCAAGTTATTATTACATTGCTCCTTAAATAGCGCCTCTAAGCATAGCTTATCTGTATCATTTCAAAACTAAAACTCCCACGGCGACATTTCTTGGGCGCTGACCTTTGCCCAAAATTTCACTGTCATTCATAACCATTAAATCCAAAATTGGAGTGTTTACAGAAATTTGACCGTCGACGTCGTGTTACAACAGTTTAACTGAATTTCCATAGTCGTGGGGGTCGATTATTGAGCAACGATCGACCGTCACGAGCCGCTAAGTTTCTACTCTGCATTAATTAGGTTTCAATTTGCTCAGGCTAATAAAGCGGGCTTAGAGTTTGCTGACTGGAGAATAACTTACCGTTAGCGCTGTAAGTAGCCGCTTATTACACTACTGAAAAAGTGATCGTACAGTTATGATTGCAGTTTGCGTAAATACATATTTAATGCACCTGGGAGATGTTAAACGACATTTTACCGGTGTTCGTAATAATCTGCATTCGTTTCCGAAATTAAAACCTTTTAGACTTGCCATATTTTTGTTTTTATGTTCCACATAAACACTCGACATTTATAACGGTTATAATTATAATGGCCCATATATCTTTAACACGAGCTGATTTCTTTAATTTGAAGTCGAATTTAATGATGATAATCTTCATAACTATGATTTTTATGAATCGGAAAGTAGGATTGTATATTGGTAACAATTTGAATTAATTGGGATACCTGTGTATGCGCATTGCTACCACGCTACATATTTATTTAGACTAAGGGTACAGTTTTTGTGTCTTGATAGCCACAAAAACTGTACCCATTAAATTACAAAATAATACCAATGACTTTTTTACAAGGAGGGCTCGAAAAGCAAAAGGGTTTTACAAATTGTTTCAATAATTTTTACCTTAGATATGTTTCAAAATGTTTCACGAACCCCGTACAACACTAGGACACTAAGTAGTGTGTTCTTGTGCTGGTTTGGTATTCAGGAAAATACATTTATAAATTACTTTTGCGTATTATACGCAAGTAATTGTGCATAACGAAGTATTTTTGTCGCCCATTTGAACATAAGCGACCATACTTCCTTACACAGTTTAACAGCACTTTGTATTATTCGCAGTGTTTTTAAAGCATTAGTGTCTTTTAAAAATGGAACTGTTATTTTAAACTTTTACATAATGGAAACGGAAACCCGTTGCATAAAACACGTAACGTGCCAACCTACGGATCCCATTTTAGAAATTCCCGGCTATAAATAGTCAATATAAAGTCTGGTGTGCTCCGCAGACAATCTCTATCAGCCTCTTCTGGTAATTCAGTGTCACCCTCAGCGGCAGGCCATATGTTTGCAGACTGGCTTCGATGCTCTTTGAACTAAGGAGTGCTCCGTAAATTCCGTGGTTTACGGGCCGCGCGACCCTGCCGGTCAAGACTGTGGGATATCATTTTTACAATCTCTAGCATTATATTCTTTGTCTGCTATTTCTTTCAGAATAAAGTCAATTATTAGATACATACCTAATATAATATATATTGCACCTATATCCACGAAAGGTTAGAGGTGAATTGATGTAACTACCTACATCCACAGTCTGCTGCGAGTAGATAATATCCATAATACTTAATTATTGCCTTTCACCGTTCACAAAACTTTGAGGCACTAGTGAACATTTTATAAAAATATCCAATACTTACTTAAACTTTGCTCGACTTAGGGAAAATGACGAAATTGTTTTTCTGTCAGTATTTTGTAACGCTGCGCGCCCGGTGACATTTTCCTTCAATGTTGACCTCACCGTGACCGCGCTTAGTTTTTTCGACTTCAGGGTAACTTTACAAAGTTGTAATAGAATCGCTACAAAGGCCGACAGCAGTTAAGACTAGGAATTTGGAGTAAAGAGGTTTTTCAAGAGGTAACTTATTTTTTATTTTAATTAGCAGGTCGCATATAGAGATGAATAACTTTATGTAGCAATTAAAATTCTTCCAAAGTTTGTTTTTAATGCGTTAGGACATTTTGAGTACTTCATGGTATAATTTAATTGATTTCTTATTATAGACTACATAAAACCGTGGAATTTTATGTCCCTACTACTACTACCACCTATTGTATACATATAAGAGAGACTTATTTTGACTAATATCATCATCCTAGCCTTTTCCAACTATGTTAGGGTCGGCTTGAAGTCTAATCAGCTGCAGCCGGATATAAGTATTTTACACGAAATGACTGGCATCAGAGCTCTGCAACCCAATTTCTTTGCAACACTGTTTATATAAACCAATCTATTTTTTGAGGATAGACTGGTTTTTAGAATTTGGTGTTCTTCTGACTTAGAAATACTCACCAATTTGGTAATACTAATCACACACTCCAACAATACTCGCTGACTTATCATGGAACCGCATAAACTATATGAGGTAAAAAGATACTTACTTATTGCAAAGAATAGAGACTTACGTTTTTACAGTACATCTAAAACCTGCATCCTTGAAATTTTTTTTAGAAATTTCCACTACAGCGGGAAAATCGAAACGAACTCTGCTAGAACCGCGCCACACAGTAAATCCATAATTATAAACATTGAAAGATTGAATTTTATTTACCAGAAATATCAGAGATTCAACTTTATGAGTGCGAAGTAAATAGAGTTATTTTTTGCTATGCCACCCGCGGTTTCTCGCTCCATCTGATTCGGCGTTTATAGCTGGGATAGTGCGAAAAGAATCGTAAAATACTCGATAAAAGCTTTTATCGCGTCCACACTTCAGCGATTGCTTCCTTTTTCATTTCTTAATTCAGTCATGATGACCTTAAAACCATATTACCAAAGGTGGAATATTTTTTGCTAAAGGTATTGTATTGTACTCAAAATTCAATAAGTTAAAAATAATCTGAATCAAATAAAATATTTTACAGCAATAAAACCCATTAAGGATAATTTATATCGCCCATTTTAGAAGATAATTCGCCCATGAACGCTCCCGAAGGCATCCCAAGTCACGACGCGATCTCGCCCGGCTCCAGGGAGAGAAGCTAACCTCGTTACTTACCGATACGACTCCGACTAGATTTTGCAAGCGAGCAATTGCTCTGTAATTCATTATCAGCGTTGCAACCGGCGCTACGGCGCGGCAGCGGCGCGGCTGCGGCAACCCGCCATCATTTGTGCGCGCTCGTGATTACTGCTATGCTCAATGAAGACCGATTTCCTCTCATACACTCTCATTGAACACCACTCTTGAACGCATTATCACACTAAACTATCACGACTATAAAACAGGGCTTCCTCAGCTATTGCAATTCGATGTGCAATTTATAACATCCGTGGTCTTTTACTGGTTAAATAATTATGCTGGCTTAGGGGGAGCAACCCACCGGAAAGTTAATAACTGCTTTTAAGTGCAGCTTGAAACCTTTTACAAGTTTTAATTAGGTGATAATGGCATGAATATACATATTGTAAGGTCGCTGTCGTTATTGTAAGGCAGTAACTATATTTTTTCTAAAATTTCCACGCTAGTAAAAATACCCAAATATGAACTAAGTGTACATAAAAACCGTATATTGCTATTCATAAACTCCGTAATCTGTCGGTTGTTTTTGCAGGTATAATAATAATAGTTCGCTTGTAGCATGCATGAACATATTGGCTTCCAATGCAACGGTTACAGCTACATAAATTTCCGAGTGCGTTCACGTTAACAGAGCGGATGTCAGGAGATGAAAAATACTGTCTCGACGGGCGGCGGCGGCGCGGCAGCGATGCGGTGCGGCGGCGGCGGCGGCGGCGCGGGCGGCGGCGGCGGCGGTCCGTGTCAATGCGACTGATTGCGAGCTGCACCGCGGACTGAATCAACCCGCTCACACAATGCCTCATTTGCATACACATGCGTCTACATACGTGAACAGCACAATTTTATCAATGATTAAGCTCAAGCTTCTGACGCATCTTGGATAAATAACTCCGGTGTCAGAAACGAGACAATTTATGGAAGTTACTTTTTTCCTTGATCCACTCTATCACGTTTGTTACGGAGTCATCGCAGTTTCTCTCAACTAACAATTACTATCAGCTTACATTCAGAATAGATAGATCCCGTTGTTATAAGTGACCTACACTCGAAACCGATTCTCTTATATTAATTAATTGGATCAAACAGCCCCCTAAGGTAGGATGCGCACGCTCTTCGTGTACCATCACACGCACGCCTCTCCTGAGTAGGTATATCAGTTAATGTGATTATGGCACAAGCAAATCTCTGAATGTGATATTCATAAGGGATTATTTTCTATCATTAAGTGGGACGTGACTTGTGCTAAATTACTCGGTTAAAGCAACAAGTATTAGTGTATTTGTCTTTAATAACAGGGCCATAGTTTCCGTCGCTTGCAGACTTTACATTGTATGGAATAACATGAAATTGTACTTAGCTTAAGACCGTTTAAAGTGAAGTACTGGTAAATGTTTAATAGAGCAGGAATGAAGGGAGTTATTTGTAGTTGGGCGATTTCGATGAGGGTCGGTTCGTATTTGCTCGCGGCATCACGCGCTGGCAAGCCGCGCCGTAACCGCGCTGCGCTTTATAAGAGCACGATTTGCGTTTCAACCGACTGTTGACACGCTCGAGACCCATTTGTACATTAAAATAAATGAGACCCTAATTGGAAAACTCCAATTTAGATTGTTTGCAAAGTCCCTTATTTAGTACTGTTGCCAATTTTATTGTCATGGCTACGGGTATTTATTTTGGTACTTCCGTCGTAATTTTACCGAGTCGGTACCTAGTTACTCGCTCAAGTACTTAGCTATATAGCATTCCAAACAGAAAATTATCACATCACTACATTTACCCATTCTAAACACGTTCGATACAACTACTTACGAGACATTGTTTTGATGACAACTGCGTGTCGTTTTAGTAGTTTCACTAACAATCCTAAGTAATTGCCCGTTCATAAATGTCTTGAGGCAATTAGTGTTGATTTTCTTCGTGTTTATTTTTATTTAATTTTTGTACACCGATAAAAAATACAGCATATGAGGACACAACTTAATTTATAAGTAACATACAATGGGCGGCCTTATCGCAAACTGCGATTTCTTCCAGGCAACCTTTGGATGTAGGTACATATCGGAACAGAACTAGAAATGGTGCAGAAATTTAGAAACTTTTTTTTTTTAACACGAGTCCTACTTTCGAAGGCTAGATGCTTAATACTATGCCGATTGATTGTGCTAACAATTGCCTGACTTTCTATTGCACTCCACGGCAAATTGATTGTGGCGATCCGGACTAGACACAGTACAGTAGCACTCGCTTAACTATTCTGATTATGAGATGAGATCGTATCTAATTCTATAGAAACCGCAGTCCAACAGTAGCAGTAGATATGGCGTCTAAACATTGGCTGTTGATGAAAGAAAGTGGCTGGATCGTGGGAAATTCTCTGGCTCCATCTGGCGACACAATACTACCAAAAACAATAGAGGTACAACGATTGTATTAGACACAAAGGGACAAAACTCTCATGAGTATTTTTTTTTTAATGTAAAAAGATGCACAAATCCATAGCAGAAGCTAGGCTTGGTAACCTCAGTTAAATGAAGGTCCATCTTTGGATTATAACTTTACTAAAACACCTACTTATCTAATTAATTATAAGTTTTACATAACTTTGGTTGGAGGGCAACATACCTCGTCACTGCACACTTGCACACGATATTGGTATTGCCCAGGAATTACGTTTCGGAGATCTGGTGGCAGTCACATCGTGTAAAATACTGTTATTCAGCCGCATCTGGTTAGACTGGAAACCAACCAAGACAGTTGGGAGAAGGCTCGGCGAGTCTCTCAAATACTCAGGATTCTTCGAAATATTTTATAAAAATTGAGATAAGTAAGTTAGTCAGGTAGTGTAGAAGCAATTCAAAGCGAGACGTTGCCGGTGTATTGTCTAACTATCGAGTGTATATAATACCTACCTACTACCGAGGATTACCTTAGTTTCAGCATTTTTTTTTGTATAAAACCCATTCACCTTTCCTAGGTTCAAAGGTTAGATTACAGATTTCCCCACAATAAAATGATACAATGCAAATTGAGAACAATTAAAGTATTCAATCGATTCCACAATAACCATCACTCAGTCGAAAGTGGAAGTAATTATTACCGCCAGGTCACCGTGTTAGTTGTACCCATAACAAATTCGTGAATTTGTTGTGTATGTTTTTGTTTTCGCTAATTGTTAAAAATGTGTATGATGAAAAAAAAATACATATAGATAAAAATACATACTATTATGTCATCTAAGCATCTAAAATATTGTTCATTTCACACATCTATGAGTGTATAGTTCACGTTTAACTAACAAATCACTACATAGTATAAAACAAAGTCGCTTACTCTGTCCCTATGTCCCTATGTATGCTTAAATCTTAAAACTACGCAACGGAGTTTGATGCGGTTTTTTTTAATAGATAGAGTGATTGAAGAGGAAGGTTTATATGTATAATACATGTATTTTATTAGTACATTGCACCCGTGCGAAGCGGGGGCGGGTCGCTAGTATTGATATATTTTTACAGCCTCCATCGGAACAACATTCTCTGAGAATATAAACATTTCTTTATGCAACTGCCAGAACTTGAAAGCTTCGTCGTTCAATTTACAAATGCTGTTGGAACATTTATGGTAATTTGAATGCATAAGTAAAATTAGATATCATCACTGAGGTATAAAAGTGTCAATTTACATTTCATTTGATGCTCAGAATTTACGACCGCACGGATTTTTATATATTGCTAACGATACTAATCAGTTACTCCGACCTTTAGCGCGGTTGTCATAAAACATCAACCACCGTAACTCCATAATGTCTTTTGTTGCGGCTGCCACATCAGCCATATTCCTTTCTAGAAGTTCTCAACAGCTCCAATCAATTTAGTGTTTCCTGCCTCAGAAATAATAATGAAACAAACTATAAATCTTATTGCATCCGCACAACGCAACCACCTCGAATCACGCATCTAAAACTTTAGCTTGCAGCTGTCACTATGATATATCTTCGATACTGTTCATTATAAGTTCTTTTATTTCCTACGATCTCGTACACAATACACATTTTTATGAACATAATTACAAAGAAAGATATTATGAAATACGTCGACGGCGTCTCTCGTGCGTAGACTATCATGCATTTCTATCATCTACATATCATCAAAGTATTGTTGTGTAAGCAGTCAGCCGGTAACAACTACTCATTGGTCCAGGGGCTTATTAAATATAGTTAATAATATAAGGAACAATAAAGGTAATTATTATGACAGCTATCGGCATTATAAGATGTGGATCATTCGGTCCCGCTCGGTATCTTCAATGTTCCCTGACTTTTACGCCGACAGTACCTTAATTACTATTAAAATATTATTTTAGAGATGAAATTTCGATCTTATACGCACTGCCTGCCGATATCAATATGTACCTACAAGAAAAATCAAACAGCTATCACACTGGCGCCAACACGAAGCAACCGCGCCAACGTGGCACTTTAGTTTTATTTTCTCTTCCTTTATTGACAATACAGTTCAACATGCTATTTATATTTTATTTTCTCTTCAAAATGATATTTTTATGAGGTTGTCTCCGATTTGGAATAAAACCGAAGGCCATGAACATAATAACAAAGTGCGTCGTTGGTGTCCTCTGTTGGTACGAAGACGGCACTTCAATCAGGCTTAATGTCAGGTTATGCAAAACAGCGGAAATGTCAGCTCGCAGACAACCATTGATCACAATATCATCGTGTCTATTGCTCGCACTTTTAAACTTGCGCAATTATTAAAAGCTGTTTTTAAATTTGTTACGGTACGGCACAAAACCGTAGTTAATTATTACGAATCTGCGTTACAAATGGTACAATACAATAGAACGGTAACAAAATTATGGTCTGCGAATAACTATACCAAAGGATATTTCATTTTAATTTGTGTCAATTACAGAAGTCATAGCTTAGCACGCCTTTAAAATGAACCCCGCGCAATGCTAAATAAAACCTATTTAAGTAATTGATAATTAAATTAGGTCAAGCCTGTCAAGCCTATACCTGGCTTTATGCCAGGTATATTTTTTAATGAAAATTAGATGTTATGACTTATGTAGGTAATTACTACATTGTATAAAAATTCATAAAAAAAAATGAGCACGCTCTGTTCGGAAAGCACGAGTAGTACTGAAACGAAATTAGATTCAGTTAAGTGTTATTACAGTACCTACGTAATACGCTCATTTGTGTGTACTGTCACACTGCACACTTGAGCAAATAACACCATTTTTAAAGAGAAATTGGTTTCCGGAGGCATTTGGTTTACTTCAAAGAGGTCACAGTGCTCGGTGCCCGACAAAGGGGACACGTGCGTTTATTTTATTAGTTAGCGTTTTAATGCGAAATCTACGCGCCGGCTACACAATTATCAGACTATACACAATAACAAAAATCAATAGTAGAATGGGCATTCATCGCATAGTTTAAGTGATGGGTGATAATCATGGATGAACTCGTTGTAACCGTTTACACAGAATTTTGTAAAGTAGCCGTGAGCCGCGGTCGTTGACTTTGGTAGGCTCAACAATATCGGAGGCGGGATATAATTTTAGTTTCATGAATGCTAACATCGAAATATATTACATACATTTTATTAGATTAATATCCTCTACATCACATATACATAGCATGTATGAAATTATTTTTGTTAATTGGATCTCCAGTTTTACATTGGTATCTGTGCGAATGTGTTGATAAAACCCAGAGGATATAACATGTCAAATAATTAAATAAACAATTGACGACTGTTCTACATTCTGAATTAATTATCACTATAGCCCGTGTAATGAAGTAAGCCCCGTTACCCCTTACTGAGCCGAGTTGAGCTGTGGTCGTGTTCACTACAAATTAGCAAATAATTTCGCTAATGAAAGTGCGATGGCCTCACCGCGCTCACTAATTTATGTGTACCTGTCTAACGGCTGCCTAACGTTAAATGTTCTGGTTATGAGTCCAGTACAGTGATTTGGGCAATTGAGCCTTTTCAACGCGAACACGAGACATGCACGACGCCGACGGTGGCGTAACTGTGACAATGTCCTCGAGCTACGTGAATTATAGATGGTTGGCACGATATGTATGAAAAAAGCAACGACTTTCACCCACAATTTTATTAACAGGTGCGACATTGGCCAAATGGCCACTTGTTTAGGCATGCGCGTAACGTAACACGGAGCTAAGTAATTACCTACACACTCACAATCTAACTTGTAATTTCGAAAGTGACAGCGATCAAAATACCAATTTCAGACATTGATTGTGAAACTTTAAATGTTACATAAGTAATTAGGACTTGGCATAGTCAATGTACCTAAATAGCGAACATAATTACAACCAGGAAAATCTTCGCTTAAAGCAGTGTCTGCCTAATTCGACCGGCTTGATGCTTCAATTAAGTGTATAGATTGGACGTAATATCACAGAATACTGAATAGTAATATCGGTTGACAGCAAATCTCGTATGTCGAGGTAAATTGACAGGTATGAGCGCTGCTAATCACTGGTGCGACGTCGCCACTCGCCCGCCTCCCGGCGTCCCTCGACCAGCCACACCGTCCCTACATTTACATAATGAGATTACAATTCATGACAGAGTGCAGGCTCTAATTGCACTAACTTTATATTGTTCATTTCCACCTAATTACTAATGTAATTGGAATATGACCGCTTCATAACCATACTCTATGTAGCGGAATATAACGAGCACATTAAGAACTTTAGCTTCGTGGAAATAAAACTTATTCATGACTTGCCAAACTTTTCTCAAATAATAGAAATATCTCTGGCGAAATATGTAAATCTCGCCGAAGTAACGAAAGACTTTCATTATTTCTTATATAGTGTATATTATTACTATTTATGAGGCAATAGATTATATTGCCCCATAATGACGATGTAGCCATATGCACAGTAATCGTTTTTACAATAGTTTCCCACGTCGTTAACGTCAATACTAAAATAAATTTTCTATCAATATATCTAATCTCGGCAATTGCCCGAGCGGCGCAGGAGCGGTCTTTGGATCCAGTTTTTCTAGCACTCGGGAATGCAGTCCATTGCACCTGCCGTACAACTACTACCTTGAAAATAAATCGTAATTGATAGCTTACTAATCAAAACAGTGCAGCTTTATAGCTCTAGTGAATAATGTTACTGCTTTCTAATGCTCCCGCCGATAAATGTATGGTATGTTTGGAGTACTATTACCATGGTGTAATCAATTTAGCGGCACAGAGTTAATTGAGCACATTCTCGCCCCCTATTTCATGGGACTTAAAACATATTGGCGAACTGTAGATGTACATGTCTTCGGGGAATCAGCGTAATGATAATGACACACACTGTAATGAATTATCGAAAATAACTAAAAACTTTTTTATTTAAATCGGCTAGTATCTATTTAACTGCAAATCCAAAAATCGTTGTTTTGTATAATAAAATAATTCCCAATCTTAAGCAAAAATACTCATTGCACAGCAAAATAGTCGCCTCAAAATACTGTTAAATAAGCTATCTTGGTCTCAAAACATCCAGATTTGGTTCTGGTGTGTAGTCACAGTTCTAACCTAACATAACCAATATTCGTATTTTGCTGCTCAATCTGTAATTTTGTCGCTCAATCAGTATTTTTGATGCGCGGTAATTATATTCCATTTAAATCTAAACGACACTCAAATATTGCATTTTTTCTTAAATTTAACTATTATATTAGAATTACCTGAATTAGTGTTCACAGTGACAGTAAAAAATATAACAATAAAAATCCAGACGGAGACTTTATTGGTGAACCTTGAACGAAACTAGTCGTAAATTGTTTTAAACATTAGCGTCGCGTGCGACATCAATACGTAGTAAATATAACTGTCGGTGAACTCGAGGCGAGCACTGAACACCAGTGAACCATCGCGACTTGAACGCGCTATGAATATTATTTGCGTGACACCAATCCACTTTTTGCTGACTTATACTTTTCTGACATTATTTTCATACAACTTGCGTGGCTCCTGTCACAAGTAGTTCACATAAATTCCTGCGAAAATCTTTGTTCAAACAGAATCTTCATTTTAAAAGTACTCTCAAAAGCACCGTTCAAAGATGTAATCAAAAAGACTCAGTTGATGCTCGTCTTTCTGAAGAGGACGCCAAGTGGAAGAGGGCAGATAAGGAAAACAATCTATCAAAGAAATTAAAAGTACATTAAGTAGGTATCTTCTAAGGCAGATGATACCATACTGCCGACGAATTATTTATCAAGCTATTATGTAGCTTATTCACTGTATATACAAAACATACCGAAATGCAGGTGTGTATAAAATCAGCAGGTGGTTGGTGCCTGAACGTGACTGTAAGGTACCAATTAATTCCGATGCAAATAAGGAATCAGAATGAATAAATGGCTTATTGTCTGAAGGATACTAACACCAGCCTACACAAGACAATACTAATGTCCTCACCCACACTAAACTTGTGTGTTTCCAACTAACACTCGGTAAACTTCACAATGGTAAAGGTAAACAGGATACGCCATTGTTTTAACTTCGGCCAATAAATGATTGTAATCTTTGTCGACAGAGCAAGTTCCCGAGACGAACTTTTAATTAAAGTTGAAATTTCAAAGTTATTACGTGTTACAGCTCATTATTGCACTGAAAAATATGAAATCGAATATAGAACGAGTTGGGACAAACTATATTAAATATGTTCTATAATTCACATTTGTGTAAATATGACAAGAAAGATGAAAATATTATGTAAAATTATAACAACATAACATACTGTCACCCCTCATGGATAGGCAGAGATGTAATAGAGGGTGACCAGGTTCTCATAAGCCAAGCATAAATCCGTACTACCAGCTCCAATAACACTATTCAAACTGGGAATCCACCAAAAAGAAGATATTTATAATGATAAAGTAACCGTAGGCTTCGTTCCAAACGGTGCTAGTGGTTACCTAACACAAAATTTACTTTTTGGTGGCACGTTTGCGAATTCATGGTTATAAAAAGTATTCCACGAAACACCACGTCATTTCCGCTGCGGTCGCTGCACTTGTACACCTGGATCGACAAATTTGCTAATTTAGCAGAAATTGGAGGAGGTATATTAACTTTTCCCTCGTGAATCAGCCGTTTGCTCGAAGCCGTGATTGCGTATACATCCTGATCGAAGAGGAAAGAGGGACGGAAGCCTACAGAGACCAGAATGTGTTAAGAGGATTTATGGTTAGATCACGAAGGAAAGGGTCAAATTACAATTAGGTACGTTTATAACATTTCTACCACACATTTGGCTTTAAATTGAGTAATTCGTTTAGTTTTGCTATAGGTTAATTGTTCAGAAGACTTCGGATGACAGTGGTTAACATAAATCAATTTGAATAAAGGAGAACTAAGCAAGGATTACAGGACTTAATAAACTTGTACGAAAGTCTCCAATTTCTCTTTCGTGCCAGCCACCCGCCGCCGCGCCGCCACCCAGCCCAGCTAAGTTTCCCGAGAGGCGTGACATTCATATTACAAAAGTTATAGCTCAATGAAATATGTGGTAAGTTAGTTTTTACCACTTCCAAATCCTCGAATCCACCATAACTTACAGCAAAAACTAACTTAAGTAAAATTAATTTGATGACCTATAGCTATTTCCCCTCCGAGCAATCTGATTGCAACGTCCGTTATAAAATTATCTAAAACGGTCATTTTATAATTAAAAGTTATCGTTTTAGAAACTACCGCATTCAAAGTGCGCGGTAGGTAAACTGGTACTTCGTAATTTATCGTGACCTTAAAATTAAATTTGAAACTGGATTCAAATCACACAGAGAGTAATTAAGCGTGTAATGTTACGAGATATTCCGCGCCCTCATTCCGTTTAATTGCTTATAGCCATTTTAATATGAGTATCAGTGAGCGGTCATACGCAACTCGAATATAAAGAATTTTGAACATCTATTTTGCATATTATTACACTACTAAAATTCTAGAAGCGCGTGTGAAGTGATGATGACAGATGGCTGCGTCGGGTTATTTGCATGTCGTTTAAGGTCACGCAATAGCTGCCTGTTAGAAACCATCGCACGACATTATTATCTTGCAAAACAGTACCATATTTAATACGCACGCATTGGCATTTTTTAAAGCACGATGATAATATTGTATCTCATCTAGCGTATCGCACTGGCCAATCATGGGTTTAGTGATCGATAGCTAACATTTTCCTCTAAGACGCTTTTGTCGCTGCTTACTTATGATTTTATCCCAACATTCGCATGTCAGTTCTTTATCTTAGCTTTAAATAATCATAGTGCGTTCTTGGCCTTATGCGAATTGGAACGGATAAGTCGCTTGTGCGTGACCCACATGCGAACGAGCACCATCAACCATTGTAACCAAGTTTGCTATCGTATTTTTGGACAACCGTATTAGTATACCGATAACGGCACAATACGCGCTTTGTATAGGCGTGGGTTTGACTACCGTAACCTTAGTTTTTATTTTATAAAAGGCGTACATCCATATCAACAACTCTCGATGATAAAATAGCTGCACACGCAGATAACAAAATCTGATGAAGTTATATGTATGTCATTTAGATAACAGCGTTTTATTAGACTAAAGAAAATGATAAAAGTTACAATAAAATTGATAAAATTTAAAAAAAAAAAAGTTGATAAAATTGATAAATGGGATAAAATTTACATAATTGTTAATAAATACATTGTGAATTACTTAAATAGGTTTTAATATACACTTTTTGTACACTGATAATGGAGCACAGATGTTTAGGCGCACATTTAGCTGTTTAGGCGTGAAAAAATAACCAAAAAACAGACAGGAAGAGTTACTTTCGCATTAAATTTATAATATTAACTAATATTATAATAGCGGAAGTAGTGATAGCCTAGTTATATGACCATTGGACTGCCAATTCAAAGGTCTCGAGTTCAAATCCAAGGCGCATACATCTGACTTTTCGAACTCATGTGCGTATTAATAATTAATTATCAATCGCTTAAACGGAGAAGGAAAACATCGTGAGGAAACCTGCATGCCTTAGAGATTTTTCTCAACGGTGTGTGAAGTCTGCCCACCCGCACTAGGCCAGCGTGGTGGACTATGACCTAATCCCTCTCAATCTGAGAGGAGACCCGTGCCCAGCAGTGGGACAGTATATGGGTTGATGATGATAAATGCGGAAATAGTATGGATTAGTAGGGAAGGCGGTATGGATAATGAAATGCCGGAATTTTAAACGATGTTTATGAAAAAACTATATGAAAACTTCCAAGAGGTATTATTTTAACATCTTATTTTTTCCTACTGATACACCTATATTTTTATTATTATTATTACCTCATTAATATGTAATATGAAAAAGATAAATAATGAGGTAATAAAAATGAACAAATAGCTAGGTATTTGTAATGAATATATATATATATATATTCCTCATTTACATATTTTGTAACAAATAGCTTACAATTTTAATAATAACATTATACAAACATTATTAAAAAAATTCGACGTTTCCAAAATTATGTACAAGAATTCCAAACAACAGCTATTCTTATGTTAATTAGTAATACCTACTTATCATATTATTAATATATTATGTTTAATAGATTATGAAATGTTGGTTGTAAAATATTAGTAATTAGCGAGGGGGGGAGGTCGTAGTGTTTATGTATGAATCCCCCAAAATCGTACAAGTTACATTGACAAACGTTCTAAAAGTAGACAATTCACTTCCTGCTTCAGTGAACCCACTAGGTGAGCTTTTAAATAAATCAAGTACAAAATAAAATAACCCAGACATGATATTGAGTGAGTTTTCCAATAATGGTATCAAGGTACATGTGTTCATCTCCCGCACGTCTGAAGAAACGTTGTTGGTATCCGTAACGAGTTTATAGACATCACGTGTAAATCGGGTCACGCTTATACTAAAAATAAACATAAAAATTGTTTTTAATCTCGCGTCTATAGCGTTTTTGCACGGAATCGCGCGGCAGTAGGCTATAGACGCGTTA
Source organism: Acronicta alni (assembly GCA_964056405.1). Taxonomy (NCBI): domain Eukaryota; kingdom Metazoa; phylum Arthropoda; class Insecta; order Lepidoptera; family Noctuidae; genus Acronicta; species Acronicta alni. Next base: position 10,901,315 of record OZ043914.1, read on the forward strand.
GAAATAATACCTCCCTTGGATTATGACCTACATTTAATACAACCATAATATTCTCATGTTCTGATACATATACAACACGCGGTAGACTCATGAAAGTTAGATATAGCTACGTTTATATACTGCGCTCGGTGACGGTGATCAACCATCGTTTATGTAATGTATGCCTATCTACGAACTAATTTGCCTGTAAATTGTTAGGGTGCGATGTTGTTTTAGCGAAGGGTGAGGCTAGAATCATTAGCTAAGATTACCTTAAAACGTTGTACGACCTAACAGTAGAGGGCGCAGAATAATCAAATTGTTATCAGGGAGTCCCACGTCTTGCGTTAGTCGTTTGCAGTAATTTCGCTCCATGTATGCCTAGACACGCGCCACTGCGCACCCAATATTTATTAAGGTGTATAAATCTAACACATTTAAATACTTCGTTTTACCTTTATAACGTCGACTGAAACGAGTTGTGCTCGCTCTGGGTTACCAGTTTAGGCTTAATCCATAATAAAATTATGTATTAACTTGTTTGCTTAGTTTTTCTGAGGTCTACTGTATAGAGCTTCCACCAGAGATTTTTAGAGCCCTTTCAAGATTAATAACTACATCATAACTACCGAACCTCTTTTCAAAGTTACAAGGTTGCTGACCCAGAAGTTTGTATGTGTTAGATCAGGCAATCAGTTTCTTCTTTTGTATACACATGACCTTCATCTAAATTGCGTGTTGGTTGTCTATTAGTTTAAAAATGGCTCGTAATAATGTCGGTACCATACAGAGTGCGTACTTTAGAATATGTTTGAATTGATAGCGTGGGCCACATACGGATTGGTGCGGTGCGGTGACAAGTTCCCCTACAGACATACCATAAATCGTATTATGGTTTTACTCTCAGCACTGTTGCAAATATTGGCATCATATTATACATAATACAGTTGATCAAATCGTTAAAACTGTGTTCACGATACATTTGATAATTCTATCGAAAACGGTAGCATGAAACTGCAAATTTAACGATACTATTAAGTTTTGTCGTCTCGATATAATCTTAGAATCGATGGTTCCATACTAAGAAATGTCAGAAAATCTCGACGATTTACGATAAAAATCGAAAAAATTGTCTTGACGTTAAGATGATGATGATGTCATTTAGAAGCTTTCATAATTATGATAAAGGATTACTTAGACAGATAAAAATCAATATTTGAACGATGTCGACAGTTCATTCTATATTATTATGATATTTTATTTGAACTGACATAGTATAAGGTGATTTCACTCAAGGTTGTCTGATAGTAAATGCTTAATAGAATTAAGACCGCCTTTGTACCGCACTGTGCATAATGTGATTATTTTATTATTTTGATAATATAATTATGTTTTACGTTTGTCTATGTACAACATAGCTACTATGATAAGAGGGGGTAATAAAATAAAATTGAGAGTCAATTCAGTTACTGAGTTAAAAGCAGGTAAAGTAGCAACTAGCAACTTGTTATCGAAGCAAAATAAAAATATATTATATTTTGTTCTTTTAATTTCCTTTAGCATTGTACATGCCCATTGTTTGCTCTAACTATAATGTATGTATATTGCAAAATGTAATAAATAATTCATACAATAGGCCTAAATACATAATAGCGTCAAATGCTATAATTTAACACGTCCTCCCACGCCCGAGTATCCGCTGAAACTGACTTACGACACTAAAATACAACCATGATAATTTTAGCAATACCAAATGAAAAAATCAAAAGCATTGTCTCATATCCTGAGTGTGGCAACATCCTCTGTACGCGTGTTTGTCAAAACCGTCATCAGATTAATTATTGTAGATAGCAATACAATTAACAATCATGGTAACATTTTGTGAATGTTCTTTTTTAATAGGAAATGTATTACAAGCATACAATTTAATTATAAATTACTTATTAAAATCTTAATTATTTTACTATAGGTTCAGGTTGTCTTTTCTTATAAAACTGGCAACAATTACTGTCTTAAAGTTCAATCATGGAGTTCAAGTAATATTCAGTGAGTTGGGAACCTTAGTGTGAGTCAAACAATGTTAATTACTACTACCTATGTTCACACAACTTGTCTAAAATTAAATAAGTGTAGTCTCAATCATTTATTATTACGACCTAAGTTTTAATTTAAAACAAGTTTCTTCAAATAATTGCTTATTCAAGTTGACTAGACTATGTTAATCTTAGTTTACGTGCCTTGCCTTAATGATAATTTAGTAGAATTGTGTCCTCGTTACAAACAAAATTCAAGAACAAAAGCCTAAAACTTTGAAGAAATCATTTGAAGAGGAGCAAGACAAAATAATTTTAATATTGCTTACAAAAGATTGTAATATCAGTTACCCACATCCAATATCTTTGCCAAACTTTTAAAACATACAATGTTAGCATGTAACACAAACATTTGAAACAAAACACATTTACTTACAAATGGATACTTTTATAAGTTTCGGCAGTTAAACAACAATCTCATTGGACGCCGTCGAAGGCTTTCTTTAGAACCAGTTTAAAGTTTGCGGGCTCCCGCTCCGACCTTTTCTGAACGACAGCCGTGTCACTGCCTTTTTAAAAAGTACCTGTTCCTTTTTATAACCTTGCTTACGTTTTCCTGTTGGCATAGTGAATGTTATCAGAAAACGTAACGGCTACTCACTCAAACACTCTTTACTTTACCTACCTACAATAGAAAATTAAAACGATACTGACTCCAAAAAGTAGTTGGTATCTACTCCGTTTAAAAAAAAAGCTGCTACGAAAATGTCAGCACTGCTCAATCTGGGAATCGAATCTAGAAGCTTAAACTTATCAGCCGTTGCAAAAAGGTGCAACCGTATAAAGTGGATTTTCACTGCCTCTAAACGACCATAGAAGACAATATAGTGTACCCAGACGTAAGATGACTAAAACTTTTTGGACACTTAAGTGTCTCATGACGTCTAAGTGGTTATTAAACTTAAGGACGTACCCATAGCTGTGTCATTATAACGAACAGATTAACATAACTCGAGTACCTACCTATCTAACTATTACATTTACTACACCACCTCGCACTTCTCAGAATAGCTTCTCCGATACAAGTTTTACTACAAATGGCAATAGAATCACCATGAAATACCTCCAATCAGGGCTATTACACGCTATAATTTTATATAGCTACTATAAAACTCCATTTGGCTATTGAAATAACTCCTGACAGAGCACACGCGTGCTAGATTCTCCACCACGACAATTGAGGCAGGGATAATAAATCGTAATTGCTATTAGTGCCGCCATATCAATTAATGTTGGATTTAATTATCGCGACTGCAGACCACGACTGTCTAGGCAGAGTAGATAGGAACGCTGGGTCATAAATCACAGGCATAGCTCGCTGTGCACCTAGGACATACGACTGCGCAATCGACTGTGACCAATCGTGATCAGACCGTTTTTAATCTACTTCAACGTTGGAACAAAAGGCTCAAACTAACATGCCTTTGCACTTTGATTGCAGCCATTATTGGTACATGGAACCTCGTAAGTTACGATTACGAATGAGTATCGGTTTTCCTTAACTGCACATATTTTTTATGTATTTAGGCCACCGTTTAAAGATGTCGTTTACCGGCGAACGGTCTGTTATTAGTACACCTTTTTTTTTGTAGTACGGAAAATCGTCATGGATCCTCCGCCACCCGGCTGCCTAACCCTTCGGATAACACAGGCGTGATGGTATGTCGTACGTAATGTTTAAAAACTATCTGGATGCTTACGTTGGACATGCAAATAGTCTACTCCTGGTGTAAATATATTTGTAACTTTGTAACGATCAGACGTGTCGAGCAATTGAACAATATAAATATTACGATTAATTATTTTGCTGATTCTTGACCTCGTTTTGTGAACAGACATTAGTAACATAAACAGTGCCACACGTAATTATGTAATTCTAAAACTAATATTTTATGGAAATGTTAAGTGTTTTGGAACAACAAAAACAATAAAATGGAAAATAGTCCTTTCAACCGGAGCGGCAGGACTGCTCGTACCCCGCCGCCTACACCGGGCCCCGCACCAACATCTCATCCAAATAACAGTGGCGATAATATTGAACTTATTTCGACTCCTGAAATTCAAAACTGGATGTCCTACATTGAGCAGCACCTAAACGAGGTATGTACTATCGCTGCCGAAGGCAAATTGAATTCGGAGCAGAAGCTTCGAATCAGTACTCTCTGCCGTAAAGTGAGTCATAATACGTCGCAGATGGCTGTGCTGTACCAGTCCCTCAAGGCTAAAGCTGTACATATCCGTTCCTCTATGGAAACGCTACAAGACCAACTTGACCTATCTCAAAGCTTACATGACCTGAAGCTGAGTATTGACCAGTCGTCGAAACCTGCCACGGGAACCTCTTTTGCTGACATGGTCAAAAAAGGGAACAATAATTTCATTCTGCCGACAAAACTAAGCTCAGTTGCTATTTATCCTAATGATAAATTGAAGTCCAGCGAGGAGACAAAGTCCCTGGTCCAAAAAATTATCTGCCCTGAACAGATGAAGCTTCATGTTAGAGGCCTACGGAAGACCAAGAACGGTGGTGTCATAATCAGCACCGACACAAAGGAGGACGTGGAGAAACTGAAGCAATCGGTGCAGTTGACGACTTCAGGTCTTACTGTGGACGAGCCTCATAAGCGGAAGCCTAGAGTTATAGTCATTGGAGTGCCCACATCTATGCAAGAAAAAGAAGTTTTCACTTGCATATATCACCAAAATCTAGCAGATAAACTGCAGGATTCCTCCCTTGAGAAATTTTTGACCTCTATAAAGTTAAGCCACAAGTCAGGAAAAAAGGATTCTGAGACCTGTAACTACATCATAGAAGTACCTGCAGATATACGTAAAGCCCTTGTTAGTAACGAGAGAGTTTTTGTGAATTGGTATTCTTGCCTTGCGAGGGACTTTACTCTGGTCACGAGATGTTACAAGTGCCAGCAGTATGGTCATGCGGCCAAGTCATGTCGGCAGGTAACTCACACTTGCGGCCATTGTGGTGATCTAGGTCACTCTATAAAGGAATGTCCGAATAAATCGAGTGAACCTAAATGCGCTACTTGCCTCTTCTTTAAGAAACCATGCAATCACAACACAGGATCTCCTGACTGCCCGGCGAAAATACAGGCCGAAAAAAGGTACATTAATTCTATAGATTATGGGGGCGCCTAGAGCGCCGTTCTCTCCTTACTTGTTTTAGCAGTTACTAGCGTATACACACTTTACATTAAATGGCCAACGAATTAATTAACGATCTAGATAATACCTCTATATTTGAATCTAAACAGTGTGACACGGAAAGCTGTGAACAATATCTTTCTAATTACAATAACCCATTAACTATACTAACACAAAACATCCGGAGTATTTATAGGAATATAGACAGCTTAAACGTTTTCCTACATAGGATTAATATTGAGTGTGATATAATTGTACTAACTGAATGCTGGCTCTCAAATCGTGCGGATCATGTCCCTGAAATACAGGGATACAATAGTTTCTACAGCTCTGCATCATTTAACCAGAACGATGGTGTAGTTATATACTCAAATAAATCCTTACTTCTAACAGTCGAGGAACCAGATACTCATGAATGTAATTGCCTAGTTATCAAAATCGGCACTGACATCGTAATTATTGCTATTTATAGACCCCCTTCTTTTAAACACCTAAATGTTTTTAATAATGATTTAAACTCTTTACTCCAGTCCCTTTCCTCTTTTAGAAATATAATATTAACTGGAGATATAAATATAAATATAAACTCTGATAGTACCGATGCAGGGACCCAGGAGTACCTTAATTTATGCGCATACCATGGGCTTTTCCCTTCTCACTCTTTGCCAACCCACCAAAGCGGCTCATGTCTGGATCACGTCATGCTTAAAACCAGACTTTCATGTTTAACACTTGTTACTAACTCAACAATAACCGACCATAGCGCTGTCCTACTAACCCTCGATTTGTCGCTGACTAAGCACTTAGCTCGCCCGCAGCAAAAAACAAAAATTAACATGCGTAGCCTTGAACATTATTTGTGCAATATTGATTTTAACCCAGTTTACTGTACTGCTGACGCTAACCATTCCCTGTCATATGTAATTGACCAAGTGCGAGAAGCTATATTACGCAACTCAACGATCGTTAATGTGAGCAAGAAAATGGCTAACATTAAACCTTGGATCAGCCCTGGCCTTATACGATGCATACGGCACAGAGACAAATTACATAAGAAAGCCAAGCGATGTCCCGATAACCTTATTCTACAGTTGTCTTACAGAAGGTACAGGAATTTCTGTAATAACCTATTGAAAAAACTAAAAATTGAATATGACAAACAACAACTTCATCTAGCGGGAAATAACAGTAAACAGCTCTGGAAAATAATTAAGAACGTCACTTTCACGTCACATCATACTAACTCAGACTCAAGCTTACTGCACACACATTCTAACCCTATCTCCTCTGCTGACCACGCAAATAGCTTTTTTGTAAATATTGGGAAGAACCTAGCCGAAAAGATACAACCAGGAAATTACAGCTCATCACTAAATCTGTCCAGTAATCAGAGAGGTAACTCCTTTGTTTTGCTAGATGTAGACGAAAGTGAAGTAGAAAGAGTTATTTTAAGTTTGAAAAACAACCGAGCAGCTGGGTGGGATAACATCAGCAATACAATCTTGAAAAGATTTAGACACATCTTAGTCCCTCCTTTAACTCACATTTTTCAAATCTGTCTCCGTGAGGGAATTTTTCCTACATATCTGAAAAAGGCTGTTGTAATTCCCATTCATAAATCTGGTAAAAAGGATCTCGTTACTAACTATAGGCCTATTTCCTTATTGCCTTCAGTCTCTAAAGTATTGGAAAAAATTGTTAATAACAGACTAGTGTCATATCTTGAAAAGCATTCTCTCTTCTCCCCTTCCCAATTTGGTTTTAGATCTAAGTTATCAACAGCAGACGCGGTACACCATTTAACCGATTATATCAGTGAGGAACTTGGGAAAGGTAAACGAGTAACAGGGATTTTCCTCGACCTGGCCAAAGCTTTTGATACAGTGTCTATTTCCATACTTCTAAATAAGCTCGAGGCAATAGGGATAAGAGGCACTCAGCTTAAACTCTTTGTAGACTATCTACAGGATCGATCTCAATGTGTTAAAATAGGCAACATCACTAGTGCAGATATGAAAAACCCACCTTTTGGAATTCCGCAAGGAAGTATTATTGGGCCTACACTATTCCTGGTATATATAAATGACCTCTGTAGGCTTAATATTGACCACGGAAAAATAATTTCGTACGCAGACGACACTGCTCTAATCTTTTCCGCTGACTCGAGCTCAGAAGTTCATGATTATGCTCAACTAGGCTTTAATATAGTAAATAATTGGCTAAAACGTAACTTACTAACACTGAACACCGAAAAAACTACATTTATTAATTTCTGCATGCGTCAGCCTCATAACCTCCCTAGTATTAATCACTTATATGCACATAACTGTCATGATCCCCGGGTAGTAGCTTGCACTTGTCCTATTATTAATAACACTACCTTTGTTAAGTACCTAGGCATTATAATCGATAACAATCTGTCTTTTAAAAAACATATTGCAACTTTAGTAAATAGAATACGTAAGCTAATTTTTGTATTCAAAAAACTTCGCTATATTGCAGACTACAAATTAATTAAGCAGATATATCAAGCACTGTGTGAGTCTATTATTAAATACTGTATTACCTCTTGGGGAGGTGCCTCAAAGACAGTAATGCTGGCCATAGAACGAGCTCAACGAGCTATCTTGAAAGTAGCCACTTCCCGACCATTCCTTTTCCCCACTCGCTTATTGTATGAATGTTGTAATGTACTAACTGTCCGCCAACTTTTCATAATGCACATTGTGGTTAAACAACACGCCGACCTACCATATAATGAATACATTACTAACACGAAGAGACGGAAAGATATTGTGTGTACCTCACTTTCAGAGTCAAGGTTTGTTTTCACAAATAGGTTTTATTCATTCTTAGGCCCTTTCCTGTATAATAGACTTAATAAGAATTTATCCATGTATGCCCTTAATTATCATAATACTAAATCATTAGTGTACAAATATTTACAATCCTTGACTTATGATGAGACCGAAGCCCTAATTAGTATTATAACTTAAGATATCAAATAAATAATTTATCCTTTTATTATTTTTAATCATTATTTTTTTCTAATTTATGTTACTTACTGTTTGGTTTATTAGTTCTTACAAATTGTAATATTTTACTTAGTTATCGGATCAGCACTTGCCGCCTGTGACACAGGTTTACCTAGTACAGGCACCTAACACTGTAATACCTCTTAATTATTTTATAAGTTATCTCTGTATTATATTTTACCTTTGTAATTATGAATAAATATTATTATTATTATTATTATTATTATAAATAGATATCATCACGAGAAAAGAATTAAAACAATAAGTAAATACTTACTTGAATACAAGAATTTCATTCTAAATATGATTTATATTTTTATATAAATAATCATACATGTTATCACATTGTTATATTAGACGTTGTTTAATGAATAACAACAGAGGCAACACATGTGTTCCGAGATTTTCTTGTACAAACTATTCGTGTAATGTTTTTGTTCGACCCGTCTGAGCTAAACTAATACTCGGTAATAAACACAAAATAGTTCTTGTGATTTTGCTACATTATTTCTTGCTACTTAGTAACGCATAAAGCCTTGAGAATAGGTGGAATCTTAAACTTCAAAGAAGCTACTTCTACATCAGTTACGCTACCACGTCCATGCTTACGATTTTCCCAATACCGTGGGAATTTCCCAAAACCTTATCTTAGTGTCTTTAGTTATCAGTGACTTAGTGTTAGGTATGGAGCTCCATTTAACTCCTCTGCAAAATGTTTTATTGTTAATATTTGTCATCATCATCATCATCAACCCATATACTGTCCCACTGCTGAGTACGGGTCTCCTCTCAGATTGAGAGGGATTAGGCTATAGTCCACCACGCTGGCCTAGTGCGGGTTGGCAGACTTCACAAACCGTCGAGAAATACATAGAAATATATAGTTAATATTTATAATTACATTTAATCACAATTAAATTAGTCTTATTCATAGTTATAAGGTATTAGTTCCATTGTGAGCTATAGGAATTAATTTTTACTAGCGCAATTAAAGAGTAGCTTATTCTTAATTGCGTTAGTTCTTAGGTAGTTTTGACATTAACTCTCTGTAAAGTGACCTACCTATAGGTACTAATGCCTTGTTTAGGGCACTTTAGTTATTTGAAGGAAACGTTTTGGATTAGAAGATTCAATAATTATCAAATATAAGCCGTGTGTAAGTAAGAAATTGTAATTGTTTTGTCATAATCTGATTACGTTTTTGTAGTTGCGATTCTACGTTATCAGTTCTACGATCTAATTTCATTTGCATAAAGGTATTTTTTCTTAGATAACGTTTGACTTTGTATTGTCTCTATGTACGTATAGGCAAAATATTAAACCACACCACCACATGCATTAAAATAATGTTTCCTCTCCCAAAACTCCCAATATACACATTAAACTTATTTATTTTAATTCGATCATAGCTACCCAGCTGCCCACAACATTTTAATTATGTAGGTATACGTCCAATTTATTAATATAGTAATTTCTAACAATTTATTAATATAATAGAGTAATTTTATAGTTAAACAATAACTAGGTACTTATATTTAAACTAGCTGTGTCCTGTGGTATCGTCCCTCTCGTTGATCGCGTTTTTCCTAATCCTATTGTACTTTCTCCGAGCCTTTTTCCCAACTATGTTGGTGTCGACTTCCAGTCTAATCAGACGCGGGTTATTATAAGTATTTAACATATTTCAGATTCATCAGGTTATTTATAAGCTGATCATATATAAAAGGGAAACATAATTATGAATCACAAAAAACCTATATCGAATTAGTATAGTTCATCCATGATAATGGATATCCTACATGTATAATGATAAATACTTAGACACGCATTATCTACACGGTAGGCATCAGCTACAATGACAGTGGGTTTTGTCAACTAACTATAATCCATAAGTTAGTTGACAAAACCCACTGTCATTGTAGCTGATGCCTACCGTGTAGATATTCAGTTGCTTCTACTATGAAAATATCACTGACTAGGTAAAATAAATTAGGCACTAAACACTCTGATTGCCAATGGAATCGTGTGTCAGTGGGACCCTTGAATATAAGACTGTGGATCTCTCACATAAGTTTATTCGTGTCATTAAGTATATCTAATTCAAAATTTGACTGGACAATGTTAGCATAGGAGTAAAGCTGAACATCTGAAGACTGTTGCTGCCTGGTCGCGTTTCTTTCTAAAACCACTAATTCTGTGTAAAGGCCAAGTGTTTATTTACATAGTTTAATTTTAATTTAAGTAGGTACTAGGTATTCTTCACTCAGGGGAAAGTACAAATTACAAACTGTGTGGTTTGCGGCCCTCGTTAGCTCGGGCTCATGAACCTTGAGCCATACATACCTACTTTTATTATTAAATACATAGGTACATGTTTAGATTTTTCAGTCAAGAAGTATTTATTTATTCTTGTTTTGTGGAGATTTTATTCAATATAACAGTCTGTGTAGAATCTGTATGCATAAAGTTTATTGAGCTAATAAATACGTTTTCTTTCTTTCTGTGGATGGGTCACCATTCGTAACAACCCTCCGCGTCGCGTCTCGAATTCGCAAAACTGGAAGCTGTAGTTGGGAAAAGGCGGATGATATTTTAATTTAAAAAAAAACAAAGCAGGTTAATAATGTTAATCAGGTAAATAAAATTCATAAATTTACGGCTCTAAGGCTCTGGCAGTAATAGGTCACTTTCCGAGCAGGTGAAGTAAAAATATAATTTTGTGTCCATTTTTTTTCCGTTATATTTCATAATGTAATTTTCTCTATTATACATACACGTAGCGCCATCTATCGGTAACCTCCTAACTCATTTGAGTTACCTCGTATCTGGTTTCTAGACAACCTCCATCATTGCGATTGGCTAGTACAAATTGTAAAACCTTCGAGATTCGAGGCGCTCAACATAGATGGCGCTGTCAATACCCCATAATCTGCCCATTATACAAATTACTAATACCTAATTAGAAATCTTTCCAACCTGGATCATTCGTTCCTCTACATTATTATGTATTGACATTTTGATAGCAAATATTATGGGACAGGAGTAGAAGAGGTAATAATATTTGATTCTGCGATATTATTATTTTATTTATTGATTATGTGAATATTTAGATGTTTTCGAATATTTAGAATTGTATTTTTTTGTAAAAATCGGTAAACTGAGTGCCCGATATTTTATGATGAACTGACTACTATCACTATAATTGACTTATAGTCAAAAAACAACTGATTTTCTTTAAAAATACTTACTGTAATCAAAGATTTTCAACCAAAGTTTTGACCTCACCTTTAAAAAATACGCACAGCGCCATAAAACTGCTTCTTGCTTTGCTAGAATACTAAATTAAACGAGACCGACGCTCTAACCGTTGAGCTATCAAATAATAGTAACTATTCTTATGAGCTATTAAGAAATTGATCTGGCAAAATTAACATTCATATTGCGCGTTTTCAGTTAGCGGATTAACTGCGTCGTTAGTCTAATGTCCTAAGCGCGACAGCTAGTTAGAGGTCCAGCATTCGATTCCCAGGTCCAGCAGTGATATTGGGTTTTTCTATGCAATTCTCAGCAGCCGCTCAGAGTTTGTATTTGTGCCCGATTAATGGCATTAGGTTCGCCCCTCTGTTTAACCCTTCGGGGAATACAGGCGTGATGCCATAATGGTAATGACGGTATGTAATATTGCGCGAGCGAGTCAAATTTATTGCTTAGTACGTGAAAACACGGAGAAAACTAAATATCTCAGAAGGCGTAACTTCCGAAATAATCTAGAGCAGTTTTCGAGAATGCCACTATAAATATAATTGTTTGTAGGTATTATAGATTCAATATATAACATTCTGATACTGTTGTTTAATTCAGTATTCTCTGTTAAATAGATGAGACGTTAAAATATTTTTTTTGAAACACGTTTTGTTTTAGTTCTTTTAAGTAAGTATCCAAAACTTGTTCTAAAATTACCTTTTTATTATTTTGCTGCTGCTTAACTAAAATTTAACTAACAATCAGCTTGTTTTGTGTCCGGTTGGAATATGCGAGGTCTTCAGTTTTAAGAATTAAAAGATTAAAGCGTAGGTATTTTTGTAAACTTTTATAGCAAAATCCGTAACTAGGTAACCTCTTTAAAACAGTAATTAAAAAAATATTAACTGATTTAAAAAATATACTTATCTATAGGTATCCTTCTAGACAGTTCTTAGATATAGAAAATGATACTTACGAACAACCCCAACTTTACATTTGCGGTCTAAAAGTAGACTCGCTTTAAAAAAAATCAGGGGGATATGACTAAAGTTTTTTTAAAATATTTCAATATGCCTGGGTCTAACTAAGCATGTTTTGCTCCGGCTAACCTCTACTAAAATTTACCCTTCGCCACTACAAACCGGGTCTAATAAGGAGTACGCAATTCAAGTACCTAAGTAAATACCTTTATGGGCCAGAGACTAAAAGTCTCACATAGGTACATACGACGAGACACACCAAAACTGATCATATTACGTGGGCTAAACTCGTCGTACTCGTTCTACGTAGTACTATTGGTTGATCTGTAACTTCGTCACAATTATTTATAACCCCACGTGTCCCTTTAATGAAGTTATTGCGTCAATTTTATAATTATAATATTTTAGCATTGGACAATAATAGATAGATGGAGTATTCTTTAATGTAACCAAAGGAAAAGTCAGTAAAAAAACGTTGTATGTTATATGTAAATTTAAAGTCACATGAATAATTTATTACACATAATTAGTATAATTTATAGTATTTAGATCCGATTAGGCAACGCTCGTAGCCAGCTTTTAACTAGTAGTTGGAAAGAATACCTATTATTTAAACTTTAGAGTTACGGGGATCATTAAAAACTACGCATACCTAAGTACGTCACGCATGGTTGGTAAAAAGTGATTTCTGAAGCTTGTCATCACGTAGATCACTAGGAGTAGGGAGGTACTACAGCTACGCTTCGGACCAGAATACAGAGTTGTCACTTGTTGTCAGAGAGACGATGGTAGTCTTCGCCCAATAATTTGTTGCACACAATGATATATAATCTACTTAAAACAAAATGCAATTTATGATATCGATGAAGTTTATAGTGTTAGATTAGGGTCAGTACACTCATAGGTAGTGAGGCATGAACCACCGATGGAAAGGAAACCTAATACCCACGGAAGCCACTGCTATGTCAAATAACCTACACATGTATTACACACATACTTGCGTGTAGTACGCACACATTTGTAGATTTACCACACAGACGTAGGTTAGTACTGTAGGTAATACCAATTTAATGTCCCACTCAACCAACAATCATACTGTCTCAAATCCAATTTTCCCTCTATATTCTGTGTCCTCTTCAATATGTAAAAAACTGAACTCTTTTAATCAAAACACACTGTTAGTGTAAATGGAATATAGGTACTTACTTACATACCTAAGTACATAAAAGAATATACTTTGCATAAGATTTAACACCACTTTTAACTTTATCGAACCAAAATGTAAATTAAATTCGTATTTTTAATGTTATGTGTTTCGATACATGGTATTTGGTTTAAGATGAAGGTGGAACGTTTCAAATAAATTAACCATAGAATGCCATTTTAGTCAGAGCCGCTATCAAAAGCCATGAGGATGACTACATTATTATCGTTGCTTAAGTAAATATTATAGATATCACGTAGATGAAACCTTTGAAAAGTACTAATTCAAAATAGAAACAGTCTTCTTTCCATAATTATATCAGCATCAATAAAATAGTTAATTTTTCCGTAGACTGCATTTATAATTTTGATAACATTTTTTTTGGCAATTTATTTGCCTATTTTTATGCCATACCACTGACTTAATTGTTAGTTAATCGTAATTAATTTACAACTAATTGCAATTAACTAAAACAGTAATGATCATGTTCCTTTTTTGGATCTATTAGCAAACACATCGTAGTAACAGCAACTAATGTTTTAACGTTAAACGAGCAATAGAAAGTCAATCATTTGCTTATTCGTTGACAATTGATCATTGGGTATGTAGCAGAGTAGATGTCTTATATTTCTCTTCGGTATAGGGACGAATTTAATGTCACACAAGTGCAGAGCTCCACTCATAGCACACGCGCACGCCCTCGCGCGCTTTGTTCAAATACTTAACAAGAAATTTATTATACTAGTACTAGTATTAAACCATTAATGCAGTGTTTGTTAGTACAGCTGTGAAAGTGTTTTTTTTTTTGTGAAATATTATGTGTAAGGTGATTCACCGTGGTTGACAAGCGAATGGTACAGTTCATACGTGTGTTTTCTTTGGGAGCCGCAAACGCAAAGTGCAGACAATACTCGATAAAATAAAAAATGAGTGTAAAATATGGAGCGACGGATGTGGACAGAAAAATCGAAGAAAACGACAAAGAACTACCGAATGAAGTGGGAGTACAGTTGAGGTAATTTAGCAGTTAGCGGACCACATCGGGGGCGTTTATCTTATCCCGTATGAATTTAGTGCAATTTATCCAATTAGCGACATACGGAACGGAATTAGGAAATGAGGAAATGTACTCTTGGAACTGTGGATAGGAATCGCGCGTTCCTCACGAGCTTTTGCGAGAATACCTTATATAAATTAATTAATCAATTATATTTATTAACCATCTGAAATAGAAAAGGTGAGGATTCTTCTGGAATGAATATAAGAAGGGGAAATAAATGATTGGTTAAGAAAGGATGAGTATCCTTTCTTGACCAATCAGCCTAATTTAACCTGCCGTCAGATTTGATAAAGCCGGATATGAGTAGGAGTTTAAACTTTAAATAAAGTTGATACTCTTAGAAAAAAACTCACTAAAGATGTTTTGGTTAAAATACCGGTCCCTTTTGCTTCTAGGTTTATCAAACTTATTTAAATTTTAATGCCGAGTAACAATGTTGTAAACATACAAAAAATCAAGGCCTTTGCTAATGTTTTCAGTAGAATTTTAAAATATTCACATAGGTATCAATACTGGAAAATACATTAGGGCTGTTTTGTTTTGCGCGTGAAAAACTGATTCTATAATGCCGTACTTTGTGGCTATAAAAATTCAGAGCAGCTCTAACATGAGACGCTTTAATAATGTTTTTGGTACATTGGTTGCGGTCTCCTGGGTCACTTGCGATCTTTAGCTTTAAGTGATGCTATTCTCTGATAAATAAGATGAAGCTACTCAATTATACAAGATGTTACAAAACTACCCGTAAAGCCGTAAGTAGTAACGCTGTATAACATACCCCAAAAAAAGGAAAACATCAACATTTATGAATGAAAAATAGAAAAACTATTAAAGTAGAAAATTATTAGGTAAAATGGGTACCCCACGTACCCATTTTACCTACCTTTCTGTTAAATAATCTGGATCCTTGACATGACAGCTGACAACATTTTTGGCTTTGATAATTAATTATATTTTTTACGGGGTATTTTGTAACACGTTGTATAGATACATACCTACTCTTTACATCAACACGGATAAAATTATATTTTACCTACATAATACCTAATAATACAAACCCTTACAGCCCTATAATATAGTAGGTATGTACTTAGATACTTACCTATGTATATATTATAACGTCACGATGTTGAATCTTAGCCAACGTCTCTAGCTGTATAAACATTGGTTAAGAAGGATTATCACCTACCTTTTTTCAGGGGATCGTTCAAGAGAAAATGGTGGCGTGTCAGTCAGAATGTGCTGTATGGACTGGGCCACGTGTACAACGACCTCTGTGCGGCCATGTGGTTCTCCTACATGATGCTGTTCTTCCAAGCAGTGCTCGACATGAGAGCCGTAGTGGCAGGCGCTATGCTACTCTTAGGTAATTTCACCTTGTAATTATATTTCAGCATGAGCGTACCCAAATCCAAGTCGGGCCTCCCTTAATCATGCGCAGTCATGCGCTTGAGTAGCTGAAGTCGTAGGTAACTCGAAAAGGAATCAATCTACCAATCAACTGTAGCAGACTCAGCTCGAGTCATATCTCAATTCATAGGTAAGAAAATAACTCAAGTGTCACAAATGTGCTACATTATTATTATTTGACGATAGGTATCTCTTACTTACCAATTATTGGTATTGCTTACCAACCGGCTTCTACGCCAAGGATTGTAGGTTCGATCCCCGCACGGCATAAAAATTTTAAGTATGGTTGTTCGGGACGGGTCTGGGTGTAAGTGTAACTAAGTATAAGATAGATTTGTTATTTGAAAATACACCTTTACAGCAGACGGACCATGACACAGAGAGGATGGTGCAGGAGAAAATCTTATTTTTTATTGTTTAAACATATAAAAATTCATGGCCTAAATTGATAAAGAAGCTAACCGGTTCACCGGGCGATCATTTTTTATTACTTATACTTACTCATGGAGGCTGTTTTAACGCTCCATCTTATTATTGGGGGGACTGTGGAGAACACAACGGTAGAGAAAGAATTTCAAGATTCCCTGCGTTGTGGAAGCTAGTTTCCCTCATCCAGAACAATGACTGAACAATGAAATTATATAATATAATAAAAGATTGGAATTAAAAAAAAAACATAACGTGAACGACGCGCTGAGTTTGTGGTTATTCAGGTTAATCTCAGAAACGGCTATAGGCTATAATCTATGAACATATCCATGCTAGGCCTGGGCGTGTCGCTAGTATTTAATAAAGTGATCACCTACTATGTATGCGCCTGCGCTGGAACTTCTGTCATTTACTAAGCGTAGGAATCAATTAGACATACCTACATTATGGTATCCATTGTAAATAAAATGCATTTATTGAGTTTATTGTTTACGTACATTTTTACGTATTCGTTTACGTTACGTAACTAATAAGGTCTCTGTTTCTCAATTAAACCATGTCGAAGTTTTCAAAATCTGTTTCTACAATTTTCATCGAACAGACTTTTCAATTTACATTTGCTTAAAATACGTACTTATTTGAAATGCATAAATACACATGTGTATAATTCTATTATACATACAATTCTAACTTAAAAAGTTCAGAGCCAGTAGGTAGTTGTACCTAATATTTCAATTATTTTCTCAATTAATGAAATTTCTAATCTAATACTTCTAACTAATTAAGTGACATTGATAATTTTACGATTAAATTAACTTCATAGTAATTAAGTTATAATTATTAGTACCTATATCTTTCAATTTTTTTTGCTAGCGGTTTAGTTTCTAATTTTTAATAATTATATATTACCTATTTGTCTTTATGTGAATGCTGTGCATATTTGTAATTAGACTACCACTTGTATTTAATTTTAAATCATTAATCTAAGCGAATGTTTTACTCTGTAAATATGCCTTAATAAATAAATAAAATACAGGGTGGAAGGGACATCGACGCGCAACGGTTTACCATGTCTTCAGTACATGATTCGGGCCCCCCCTGCGTTGGAATTTTTCGTCGGCATTTTCTTAAATTTTACGTTTTTTTTGCAGTAATTTCAACTTTAAACTGTATAAAATCATTATTTCTATCTTATTATTTATATCTTGGGTACGTTTACAAACACTCAAATCTCAAATGCACAGATACCCAGACGCGGAAAAACTACCGGAAGCCCATACGAATATTTTTATAGTGCGCGGAACCCGCGACCTCTAGGCCCTCTAGCAGCCTCTATTAATTTCTCGATCACTGCACCAATTGAGCCGCCAAAGTAAAACCACAGACAATGTAAAAAAAATTAAATATAAATATGTAAAACTGAAAATGTAAATATGTTAAACTCTGTAGACTGTTGACTGACTTTCTTACGCATTATTTCTACATTCCAGGACAAGTAATAGACGCATTGGCTACTCCAGTCGTGGGTGTATTGGCTGACAGATATGGAAGCCTAAAATCCTGGCATTTAACTGGTACGTACTACTTTATTATTACAATAAATTTACCTGCTATATTCAAAAAAATATGTTAAAACCATACCTATTTCTCAAATCGTTTCTATCTACAGATAGATAGAAACGATTTGAGAAATAGGTATGTTTTCTATAAAATTTTACGTCTATGTTGACCTTAAGTTAATCACGAAATTATTCCGTACGTATAACATAAAGGTGTATCTTAATTGATTATTTCAACTCTAGTTTTAACTATTATGTAGATTAGTTACATCACTATAAGTTTATTTTTAACTATTAAATAAGTTGTTTAACAAGTAAAATGGACACACCTTCTAGAAAAATAAGTTCACTTTGTTAGATGCTCTTTATACAGACGCCTACAGGTCAAGCTATCCAAAGCTGTCAAATTTTCCCAATTGAATATGAACTTTATTATTTTGTGTTAAAGTTGAAAGTCTATCAAAGAATTTTGACAGATTGGGATAGCTTGATGTGAAGGCCTCTGTACACACAACAACACATCAAGTCATTCGGAAGGATGAATAACGGTGACTTATGTATGGCAACCGTATACCTTGACGTGTTGTCGTGTGTACAAGAATAGTGCAACACAACCATACTGTATCGAACCACACTAATAATCATCATAAAATCAACCCACTGCTGGGCACGAGTCTCCTCCAAGAATCAGATGGGTTAGGCACCACGATACCCTACTGCGGGTTAGCAGATTCCAGACGGAGCCGTTAAGAAAATCTCTCAGGCACGCAGGATTCCTCAAGACGTATCACTTCACCGTGATTACGTATGGTGACGAAAAGGCCTTGGATTCAAATCGATGAATTGGTCAACGGTCATAAAAGTGATAAGCAGTGACAGCCTCACCATGTCGATTTGTTCCACATTTGCCCCACTTTTTCGTCCCACATTCCTAAAAATTCTTGTTTTGCCCGACGTTAAATTTCATTCCTGTTTCGCCCCACTTTAAAGTACGAACCAAAGTATGGTTAGCAAACAAAAATGTGTTATATTATTATGACAAGCCTGTTGGTAGATACAGTGGTTATTTACTCTTATAGCTAGGCCAAAGTCTATGGATTCGATTTCCATCCAAGACAAATCTTTATAATTATAGTACCTGTTATTCGTTGTGTCTGGGTGCAATTTTCTATAATATGCAGGAATTTAGAAAAGTATAAGTTTTTTTGTCAAGTTTAATTCTTTGACTTTCATAACGCAATCGCATCGTAATAAAATTAAATAAACAACCTTTACTTATTATGTTTGTGAATGTACTGCTTAATCCGTTATTTATAACTAACTTCGACAATATTATTGAAATAACTGTTGTTTTTTTTTCTAATAACTTTTTAGACTGTCTGTACTAAAATGGTATTAATTTGCACACAAAATATATTCGAGGCTAAAAAGGAACTAAAAATGGGGCAAAACAGGATTAAAATATTAAATACAGAATAAACATTACATTTGGGGCCAAAAAGGAATAAAATGTAGGGCGAATACGAATTTTTTTACGTGGGGCGAAACTTTGTGAGGCGAATGCGGAACAAATCCCATGTCACTGCATATCACTATATGATCGTTCCAGGTATCCTCAAGATGTTTCACTTCTCCGTATGGTGACGAAAAGGCCTTGGATTTTTATGAGTTTCAACCGCCCACAAGCGCCTACGCATTTACATTTTATTTTTTCGACAATTTGTTTTTATCGTGTGGTATTCTAATCCGATGTCGGAAAATGCCTTTGAATTTTTTTGAACAGCTTGGACAAAATTATTTTTTCAACGTGATTTATAAACATGTAGGTACTTGGCGTTTGTTTAAAATGGTGTGTAATCCTATAAAGAAAAGTATTCTATTAATTTTTTTTTACATTCAAGCAGCCACGTCTCATCGCCATAATACTGAAGCGGCTGTAAGTAACGAGTTCGAGTAGAAGGGAAATAAATAAAACCTGTAAAAGCGAATAGCAAAATAGAATATCGACAAACATAAGGCGCAATACTTATCACTGGCAGAGATGGTTTAATTATTCTAAGTACCTCATCTCTCACGAACTACGACACAAAAAAATTCATAAACTGTACGTTTGACTGTCACCTCACCACTAATGCTGCGCCGAGTTGTGTGGATTCGATTTCCACCCGAGGCAAGTCGTTGTGTGTCACCGGGAACTGTCTCTTAAAAAAAAGAGATGAAATATTAAAAAACATTTCTTTCTTATTATATATATGTAAATCTGATTAATTGAAAATTATTAATATTTTTACAAAATTATTAATATTAACCACATGTTTTGGTAAATGTGAATAAACGATCGAAATTTATTCCTTTTAGTTTTTGAATACATAAAAAAAAAACCTAACAACCTAACCTCGCCTAAGTACGACTTTTAATTTTATTTAGCTTTTAGAATTCCTTGCATATTGGAGCTCAACTAATATAATTGACCACAACGCGTTGTGAGCTGTTTTTGGTCCTTGAGCGTTACTTATGTACATTTATCACTTTAACCTCGACTTTCGGTAATTATTAATAATAATAGATAATTATTAATAATCTTCAATTATTCACTCTTACCGTAACATATATATCTTCTTCTTTCTCCGAGCCTTTTCCCAAGTATTATAAATATTGGGGTCGGCTTACCAGACACGGCTGAATATCAGTATTTTACACGAAGCGACTGCGATCAGACCTTCGCAACCCAATTTTTTTTGGGTTATACCGATACAAGGAGGATAGACTGTCTTTCTTATAATATATACTTATATAATTATTTTGTTAAAATTGATGTTTACAAGTAGGTACAGAGGCCAGCACATCAAGCTACCACAATCTGTCAAATTTCTTTGATGGATTTTCAACTTTAATACAAAATAATTAGGTTAAGTAATTTTCAATTGGGAAAATTTGAGAGTTTTGGATATCTTGTCCTGCTGGCGTCTGTAGGTACATACTGATATCTACGCGCTCCTGCCGCCTGTGACACAGGTTTAACCTAGTACAGGCACTAAATATGATATCTTGTCCTGCTGGCGTCTGTAGGTACATACTGATATCTACGCGCTCCTGCCGCCTGTGACACAGGTTTAACCTAGTACAGGCACTAAATATGATATCTTGTCCTGCTGGCGTCTGTAGGTACATACTGATATCTACGCGCTCCTGCCGCCTGTGACACAGGTTTAACCTAGTACAGGCACTAAATATGATATCTTGTCCTGCTGGCGTCTGTAGGTACATACTGATATCTACGCGCTCCTGCCGCCTGTGACACAGGTTTAACCTAGTACAGGCACTAAATATGATATCTTGTCCTGCTGGCGTCTGTAGGTACATACTGATATCTACGCGCTCCTGCCGCCTGTGACACAGTTTTAACCTGGTACAGGCACCAAATATTATATGTATAAGTATAACTTTATAATTTCTAAGAATTACTTAGGTAAGTATATTGTATTTTTTATGAACTTCATATATTTGGAATATATGATTAGGTATTATTATTTCAAAAATAATTTCCATTTCAGGATGTGCCTTAGTAACATGTACGTTCCCCTTACTCTTCGTGCGATGTTGGGGCTGTTGGTTGACCGACGACCCCGACTACCTACTGTGGTGGATGCCCGTGTACTACGGCGTCCTCATCGTGGTCTTCCAGATCGGATGGGCAGTTGTCCAAATAGCCCACTTGGCGATGATACCCGCGATCTCAGATAATTTACAAGTGCGAGCTGATTTGACTTCAATTAGGTAAGTAATTACACACCTAAACAGGTTTGTCACTTTTTTTTAATAAAAGCGAGTTAGGTAGTTTTTCTGCCTCATATAAAAAACAATATGACGATATCTACCTAAGGCATAAATTAACCGTAGGTAACAGAAACATAATAATATCTAAGCAATTTTATTAAGTATCTGTATTACTGCATACAGATAATATTCTTTGTTTTATGTAATTTCGATCCATCGCATCTTCCAGTACTTAGTCTAAAAAAAACTAGACGCTCCTTCGGAAATCGGGTAATAAATTCTTGTCATACTCTCACCTAGTCCTTATTTTACGATAATAATCGTTTTAACACGAAGGATTCTAGTCTTCAATGTATCCTTTCTCAGTAGTATTGTAGATAATTATTGTTTCTATAAAGACCCGATTAGTATTATTCAATAAAATTGTAACAGATTCTCCTTGGTATATTTCAAAAGAGAAGATGAAGATAACACATGAGTCAATTGAAAATATTTATACAAGTACCTACCTACCTTCTGGCGGCGGCATTCATTTCACACATTCATTGTTATGGGAAAATTTCACATAACCATGTTAATCAAGAAGGTTATTAATAATACCCATCGTTGCCGATAAACGGTGATAATGTTTAGCCTATAAGGATTTCGTGGCTTCCAGCAAATCATAACTTCTACCTATCTGATCAAACCAGATCTATGTTTATTGCTAAGATTGTGGATTGTGCTTATAGGTACTATCCTCTTCTCTCCAAGAGCTATGTAGAGTTAGAGAGATAGATATGGGTTGACAAAATTCTCACTTTAGCTTAGAATTATTTACTATCTCACTACTGGGTTTGGCACCCTTCCCAGTATGAGAGGACGTTATACTATAGGAAAGTGATCGCTAGCCTAATGCGGGTTGGCAGATTTCACATGCTTCGTTACAGGTTTTCTCATAGTCATACACTGTTTATCGACTAATAATTTAATGAATTAAGTGTAACATACGAACAGATAAGATAATACAATGATTCGCTAATAAAAACATCCACAGAAAAGAACCAGTCAGTATGGATGGAACGCATCTAAAATACCTACAATAATGGAAACCAACAAAGTAACCGCGATGCTATAATTTAAATATGCACCGATTTTTACCAACACTTTTCCAACAATCCAAATCCAGTCTTATTCTACCTAACACAGGCAATGTTCCTCCAATAATCGAAAAAGAGGAGAAAAAGGGGTATACTCAGCCCCTTAGTTATTTCTTCATTTATTTTCTTATCCGACAACGTTTAGAAGCTAATGAAGCCTCTTACCGTGTTTTCAGATATATGGCTTCTGTGACATCAAGTTTGGCGGTGTACCTGATAACATGGGTCGTTTTGAGAGCCAGCAACTACAGTACTTTCATTGGACCCATGGACGATTACAAATTTAGGGTAAATACCACAATATCTGGTTATAAACACTTTTTAACATCTTGATAAGTTATTATTATTACTCATCAAAATTTTAATGATCTTGTTATCGCTTTCACCGTTGTTAAACGTATATAATCTTGATAATGATTCTGATACTTATCCACATATCTTATAACATGCTAACATGCACTGTCATGAAAGTATATGATTGGCCTGTATACTTTAGGTACAGATAATTATATTCCACCTAGCTTTAATATACATTTTGTTTAAATATTTCTAGATTCATTTGTTTTTGTTGTCTTAACATTAGATCTGTACTATTTCGCAGATCATTCTGGATCCTATTCATAGGATAATATCAATTGTGGCTCGGTAGTTCTACTGAGAGTTTATAGCAAACAATAGACCCTAGCGTCTCTTGTGTTTTATAAATGGCAATGTTAGTTTCTCAGGTAACGGTACTAGAGGGTATTTTCATACATATAAAATACCGAGACACTATGTCCTCAAAGAGCAAGTCTTAAATGAGATCCTAAGGGTGACGTTTTGATGTGTTTGGAAAAACCGTCCTCATTTCCTCAGACCAAATACAAATGAATCATTTTCTTTCTTTCCAGGATGTATCGCTAATCATTTCCGGGATTGGTATTTTCACATTCCTCCTATTTCAAATATTTTTCAAATTTAATACGAAGAAAGAGTTAAAAGCCAATGGTCACGCCGTGAATAATGGGACAATTCCGAACGAAGAAATTGGGGCTGTTGGAGCTATCGCCAAATCGAAGATTATGTATTTTCTGCGCATGCCACTTTTGTATCAAACGAGTTTATTGTAAGTACATAATTATGTGAATCTATATTTATTATCTCATTACAGTCTGGCAAACCTAGCATTTGGTTTCGCATTCCAACTGAGGGAATTGGGTGTGTCAAGTCCAGTATAGGTAGGCACATACAGCCACGGCATGGATTTTTTTAAATATTTACTTAAAAATAAATCCTTGACAATTTTAGACAGCACCATCTAATCCCAAACTAAGCTGGGTCCACTGCTGGGCAGGGATCTCCTCTCAGATTGAGAGGGATAAGACCAGAGTTCGCCAAATTATGGCGGACCGCGGTCCGCCTCTGGACCGCCAACCTGTTTTGTGCGGACCACGAGAACACAGCACAAGTTGCTGTGTACAGACTTAACTTAAACTTCAGACAGATAGTCCGCAACAAATATTTTAATTTTCCTCATTGATATGTAATAAAATACCTTTGTTATTTCTGTAATTAGGTACATTTGTTTAATAAATATTTTTTCTATAAAATGTAGTGCGGACTGATATGGTCATTTCATTTCTTAAAACGGCCCGAGTGAAACTAATTGGTGACCCCTGGTTAGGCTTTAGTCCAGTTTGCATATTTCACACACACTATCGAGAAATCTCTAGGCATGCAGGTTTTCTCACGATGTTTTCCTTCACCGTTTAAGCGAATGATAAGTAATTAATTATTAATACCCACATTAATTCGAAAAGGTGCGTGCCTTGGATTCGAACTCGAGACCTTTGACTTGGCAGTCCAATGGTCATATCACTAGGCTATCACTGCTTACCGATGTAATGCATATCTAATGATTTTATATGCTTAATGATGTAATGCTGAAAATGTAATGCTGTAAAGCCAACCCGCATTAGGCCGGCGTGGTGTACCTACCTGCCTACTATAGCCTAATCCCTCTCATCCTGTGAGAGTAGACCCGTGCCCAGCAGTGGGACTGTGTATGGGTTGATGATGATGATGTAATGCTAGACTTAAATTTTTAGAATACAAAGCAGATGCAGTTACAACATTATACTTAAATTATATAAATCGTATTTTCAGGTATGTCTTTTCACGATTATACTGGGCGCTCAGTCTAGTCTACGTGCCGCTGTTCCTAGAAGAGCGTCTGGCATTTAACCCTAGCGCGGGATCAGAGCTGGTTGCTAGTGTTCCTCTAGTCCTATACATATCCTCATTCTTCTTCTCATTACTATTGAAGAGTAAGATAAATAGATGTGGGAATCAGGTAATTTATTTTCTATTAAGATTCAACATTTAGGTACAGTAACGCACGAGCATTAATATGTATAAGTATTAAAACTACACGTACTAAAATTTTGACGGCGATTTTTTCGTGAAATGACGATTGCAACTTTAACATAACATCTATATCCTTTTAATGTTTTGAAAATACTATATTCGAACGAATTCGAAAATTTATTTTATAAACTTTATGAGAAAATTTCGTTTGAATTTTGCCAAGTGTATACATATTTTATGCTCGTGAGTTCGTGACTGTACGTATGACGTTATACAGGTCTTTATTCTTTTTTAACTTTAGCTGCCATAAAAATATACAGGTACATAATATATAGGTATTCATCTTTGTTTTGCCTGATTAAGAGCTCCCACATACACATGACTGAACATAGTTAAACTAGATCCGTTGAGGAGAATAATAAAATATTGTAAACATGTTTTTTTATAGGAGTGTTTATGAAGTTTGTTGCTGGTTCTTCACCGATAGGAACCACTATTTGAAACCGTGCAACTAGTATTGACTGTTCCAAAGTACCTGGACTAATTCGACTACCAATTACTAAAACATTTGACTTATGCTTAAATATTTCCCACAGGTGGCGTATCTAATAGGAAGTTTACTAAGTCTGATCAGCTGTCTATGGATAGCTTTAGCTATAGACCCACATGCTAGTATAGTGCAAATTTATATGGTCGCTACATTAATAGGTAAGTAATAATTCGTATTTCAATTGATTGCATAGTCTGGCTGACTCGACGTTTCTTTGCTACCTAACTGATAGCTTTTCTCATAAATCCTTTGTAATTGTATGATTCATATCCCTACGAGTGATGGGTCGAGAGGAATGTTCTCCGTAAGAGAATTTTCTGTCACCGAGAATGTTCTGCAATATTGAGAATGTTTTCAGAACATTCTCTGGCACTGAGAATTTAAAATACAATACTATTATTTTTATTGAAACTTAGATGTAGCATTGAGATAAAACTACTTTTTACGGATTTTATCGCGTATATTGATATTATTAATCTTATATTATTTTATTAATATTCGCGCAAATACCTAAAAATATATAAACCTAAAAAGTACATAGGCTAGTACACATATTAGTACATAAGCAGTACATAGGTAAGTACATAAGTGGTACATAGGTATGTAAGTATATAAGTAGTGCATAGGTAAGTACATAAGTAGTACATAACGAGTACATAGGTAAGTAGATAAGTTAGTACATAAGTAGTAAATAGGTAAGTACATAGGTTACCTAGTACATAAGCAGTACATAGGTAAGTACATAAGTAGTACACAGGTTAGTACATAAGCAGTCCATAGGTAATTATATGTATAGGTAAGTACATAGGTAAGTACATAGGTAAGTATATAGGTAAGTACATGGGTAAGTGCGTAGTAAGTAGTTAGTAAAACTGATTATTGAAACATAATTTGTCCAATTTAAAAAAACCTATGTGAAATATTAATAACATTATGCAAGTAACTCGCTGAAGAGAATTTATCGAGAATAATGGTTTCACATGGCTTTTTATCTTAGATAGACATAAGTGAAAACAGTCATCAGAAATTTAAATTCTCATAAATTCTCGAATATTCTCAAGAATTTGACAGCAAAGTTCTCGATGTGAGAATGTTCCCGAGAATTGCCCATCATTAATCCCTACTTATACTATAAATGCGAAAGTACCTAACTCTGTCTGTCTAATACGCTTTCACGCCTAAACCACTGAACCGATTTTGATGAAATCTGGTACAGAGATAGACCTTGCAGAAGGACAAAGGCATACACTTACATATCTTTTGTCTCAAAAAGCCCTATGGGATGCAGGTGGAACCGCGGGCAACTAGTTTCCTATAATATAATATGAGGTCAAATTCCTAATAATTACTTATCTACCATATTTATTAATAGGGCACGCCAGAATAGTGGCGGTAAGGCCCGTCATGGAGAAGTAGCTGGAGAGATGCCATGACACTCAGTTTCCGGCTCGTGAGGTTCCTCTCTCGGGATACCTACGAGTGTTTCGGGAAGTAGCTGTGTCGCCTAAACTGGGACCCATCGCCCGGTTGTCATCACTATGAGGACTGCCCCGGGAACACGGCACAGAACACATTGGAGTTATGAGCGGAGTAGCGCCGTGATCAAGTCGCGGCTGTGAGTGGTTACTTCTCGCTTCCTACCGTCATTCGATCCATGGTCGGGAGTGAGAGCGCGTAAGAAGCCGCCGCCTCTTACTGCGAGCAAATTATGATTGCAAAAGAGGCGGGGGAAAGGAAGAAAGATGCATCCACTTCTCTCCCGATAGACGTAATTGCAATAGATTCACCAGGTGCCGGAGGGCCCAGACAGATCTCCGCCCTCCATGAGGTGTGGTCTCAGGCGGCTGACTTGGGGAGTCCGCCGCACGATCAGACAATGGCCCCAATAGGCAGCACGCGTCTTTTTGATTTTGTGGCAATGACACGCATTTTGATAAGGATGTGAGGCAAGGCCACGCCAATTGAATGGGTCCATCGGCCACTGGAACACAGCCTGATCAGATCTAGTCGGTAGGTACGAGTCCGACGTGCCCTACCACCTCCCCACGTATCATCACGTATCATCTGCCATACCATGAAAGTATTCCGTACAACAAAAAAAAGATAGTTAATAATATATTTTTATATTTCCAGGTGCCGGTAGTTCAGTCACGCTTGTGTCCAGTTTGTGCGTGACTGCAGATTTGATCGGTCCACATTCTCACCAGGGTGCTGCCATCTACTCCATTGTCACTTTCGCTGACAAGCTGGTTACAGGAATTGCCGTTGTGGCCATCGAAAATTTGTGAGTAAACAATATTTAAAAAAAAGTAGGTATAACAAAGCCGTTAATAAAAACTAAAAATCCCGACTGAAAAGAAAAAAACAAGACTTTAACCTGCACATCACATCGCCGGTTCGAATCCTGCCCGCGGTCGAATTTTTCCTTTGCTTAATAACTTTAAAATCTTAGCATGGAAAATGCCAAAAAAATACAAAAAGATAGTAGGTAAGGTGTCATCGTTCGACATTGAACTAACTGTAAAGTAAGTCGTGTCGGTTGAGGAGCAAAATACTTGCTTTTTAATAGGTGTCACTGACGACACCATAAAAGACGTAAATTCAGAAAGCGAAGGCAAAATTCGACATGGCGGGTAGGTATCGCGGTGGCTTAGTGGTCATAGCGTCTGGTGTACCTAACCAGAAGACGCAGGTTCGTATCCTGCCCGCGGTCGAGTTTTTCCTTTGCTTAATATTTTTTACTTTGATTATGACAAGTATATAATCAAAGATTTTTTATAATTTTCACTTCACCTGCTCGGAAAGTGACACAACTATAAACAAAACAAAATTAAAATGATTAAAAATACAAAGAAGTTTAATTTTATACCAGACAGAGAGCGCAATACACAAAAACGTGACGTCAATTTTCCGCGAGGTACTTTTAGACAACGACGAGTGAGCTTTAAAAACTTAGGCAGATCGAAATAGCGCTTAGAGGCGCGTTTCATGAACTGCTGCTGCTTTATTACACAGTCGATTTGAATGTTTTTTTTTTCAGTATACAGTTTATTAACTATAATTATTTTTCACTAAATAAGCCTGTTATTTTGAATAAATCAGACCAGCCACCTAGTTTCCCAATTGGTGAAATAAAAATTAGGTAATTATTTTAATAATGTATTTATTATTAATAAATTAGATTACATAGCAGGGTAGATTACATAACATAGTACCTAAGGCCTATTTCACTATGTTTGAGTATTTAAAATAAAACACAAATTGTATGAAATCTCATCTCATCTCTCTTCTCAAACCGTAGGGAGAAACCTATCGGCATTAACCAGCCACAAATCCAAACTCCGTGTCGCTACTGAGAATTTCATAAAAACCCAATAACACTGCTCAGGAGTAGCAGTCGCGGCCACCACTAGGCTAATGAGACAGTTACCAATAAGAACCAATATTATTTTATAATTATGTATTTTTACAGTAAATGTGAAGATGAAGCCGACTGTCCACAATACTACAGGGGCGTGCTAACATACGCCTGCGGCGGGAGCGCAGTCCTGGGCATGCTCTCATTGTCTTTCGCAAAATTAATACCACAGCATAAAACTGAAACCGATTTATAAATTTGTGTTTTATTAATTATTTTTAAGGTTTGTGTACATACATATACAATGTTCGATATAGAACACTGAAGTTGCAATAAATTAAATAGGTTTCCTTATAATAATACATCTAAAATACCTAAGACTAGGTTTTTTATTTCAATAAAGAAGAAAACCTAATTAAATTGGTTTTATTGAGTTTAACTTAAACACATCCAAAAAGGGATCATAGTAATACCTAAATGGCATTGACTTGAAAGTCTCTTTATTTATAACAACTTTAAGATAATGGTTGTTACATCTTATTTGAGCTTTTTTAAATAATTGTAACAGTTTAACTTTTCCTGATTCACCAAATGGTGCTTCTATAAAAACACAATATAAATTAGCACATTGTTCCACTAGTACCCCAGGGTCAGCTATTTGACTCTGGTCCCAACTTCTATGATCTATTAAATGAATGTTTTGTAAAGTGCGACACTGGCTAAAAGCTGCAAACAATTTCTCATAATTCATACATTTATCTATTAAACGAATATTTTTTAAAGATCGACTTAATGATATATACCGTTGAATAGGTGCTGCACATGGTGAAATAGCAGGAGACTCAATAGATAGTGTAACTAGATTGTCACAATGGCGAAACAATATGCTGAAGAATTGTGCACTATAGTAACAAGTTCCACATAAACTTATATAAGTTAATATCTTTAAAAAGCCAGAAGTGGGACTTAGTTTAACTGAAATTGTTACTTGACAATTAAAAAATACAGATAACTGAATTTCTTTTTTTTCTGAAAATTCATGTTCATAATCAATTAACAAACTTTGCATTACATTTCTGCCTCTTTTGGGAACAAATACAATATCTTCATCATGTGTCAAATCAATAGGTTCTGGTTCTATATAGAACCAATCATATTTCTGCAGAGCAGGCAGTTGATTTGGTGAATTATAAAAAATAACGTAATACTGTTTTACATGTCTATACAATTTATGAAAAAAGGAATCGTCAAATTTTGTTGTTTTTTTATTCCATAACATTAAAGCAACATTTCCTACTAGATGACTATTGTAATCCATAACTTCCACAGTAGTATCAAAGTTTTCACTAAAGAATTTCTTAAATATTTCTGTAGCATAAACTGAGACAGTTTTCATATCACCTTGAGACATTATTACAAACTCATAGTTTTTAAACTCAATCCTTGATAAAATTGGGAATTTGCTGAGACATTGATACATATTAGTTATTTTCCAGTTCACTAAATAAGCCGTAAAAAAGCCAAATTGTGGTATCTGACAGTTAGTACCATGGTCTACAATTGTGGTGTGTACATTTTCTTCCTGAACAGCACTCAACTTCAACACATTTAATCTTGAATTTTTCAAAAGATCAAGTGCTAGATCAGAAAACAATGTGGTAAGTGAACCAACAAAATGAACATTCTCAAAATGTTCAAAAACAGATTGGCACTCCAGTAATTTCTTTTTTGACATTTTAAATATGCCAGGTGGCCCAAACATAAAATTGACTGTTATGTCTTTTAGAGTTGGACAAATTTTGTGTATTTTAACCAAATCAACAATATGTAGGTTTGTATATGAAATATCTAGAGTTTTCAGACTTTTTAACTTCTTGAAAGCTGTCAACACTTTTGTTATATGTAAGTCTGGTACTCCACGCATATTAAGTTTCATTAAGTGATTTGATATGTCTTTAAAAATTTTTAACTTCAGTGTATTCACTGTGGCCATTGTATTCAGAGACATATGGCATTCTTGAATAACACTACGCGAGCAAATAATATTTCTTACATGTGTGCAAGTATTATACATGCTTTGTAGTGACCAAAAATCTAATTTCCTTAAAATTATAATGATTATTTCTTCAGGAAGATCTGTAAGCTGCATCATTGTCCCTGTAACAATTTTGTTTCTTATTACTTATGAGTAAGACATTGTGTAAATAAAATCCATATATAAGTGGGTATATTTTGTAGCAGGTAAGTTTATTTTACACGCTAAAGATACTGTGTAATATAAGTAAAGTACATAACTTGAAAAGGAAAAGCATCTCATACAACTTATTAAAAATGGAAAATGGACAGGACTATGTAAATTGTATGTACCTACCTCAAATAACTTCTATGTTTGCTTGAATGCGACTTTATCGCAATTACAAAGGCACCAATGATTTAATACTGTAACAATTACCAATGTAGGAATATTATCTAAACTGCTCGGTACAGTGCAAAATAATATAAATTATGGACGTTACATATTATAATTGTAACAATAATAAATGTAAGATTATCGCATAAAACAAGCAAACTTTTTCGATTTACTTTTCGTTTACTGAGTTTGTTTGACTCCTAGTATTTATTGATTTTTCATTTTAGTGCTTGCCATTGCTTTTTTCTTTAATACATTTAGTGGCCGGCAATGGATACAAGTCTTTCAGTTAAAACTAGACGTGAGCGTTGCGGCGACGAACCGTTTACAAAGACCGTTTTGTGTTCTGCGACGATGAAACTGTTCTAGGTCCTGGGTTAAAACAGTCTTCGTTGCACAAACCAGTCCTCGAATTACTTGGTGCGATTTTTTATTTTACGCCTATGAAAATACAGTCGAGAACGCAATGGTTCAATTATCTATCACACTCGTTCCGTTCGACGTGTCGCGTCGCGTCGTCCATAACTTTTAGCGTTCGTTTACAAAACAGTCCTTACAATCAAAAAATAACTTTCCGTCACTGCAATACAGTCGATAATCTATTACCAGTGGTTAATGCGGTCGTTTGTGATGGGACGGTCAAACCCGTGCAACCTTATGCGTGTTGACTTAAAGTTCAAAGTCGACTGCATGAACGATGATGCGACGATGAAACTGTTCTAGGTCCTGGATTAAAACAGTCTTCGTTGCACAAACCAGTCCTCGAATTACTTGGTGCGATTTTTTATTTTACGCCTATGAAAATACAGTCGAGAACGCAATGGTTCAATTATCTATCACACTCGTTCCGTTCGACGTGTCGCGTCGCGTCGTCCATAACTTTTAGCGTTCGTTTACAAAACAGTCCTTACAATCAAAAAATAACTTTCCGTCACTGCAATACAGTCGATAATCTATTACCAGTGGTTAATGCGGTCGTTCGTGATGGGACGGTCAAACCCGTGCAACCTTATGTGTGTTGACTTAAAGTTCAAAGTCGACTGCATGAACGATAAATTGGGATTTACGCTAAATTTCCTGGAATTCGCGCCGGTGAGCGCGTCGCGTGGTTAAAATAGTTCATAATATTTGTTTACATTAATTATAAATGTCCCAAAAAATATTATAATACATTTTTTTGGGCCAGCTGTTGTTGTTATTGAGCACGCGTAGAGAACTTTGGTACTTAATTGTTTTTTTGTTGTTGTTTTATTTGGAAACGTTTAAGTGTAGTATTGAAGTGTGTGTAGTGTACATATTGTGTTAAAAAATAGTAAATAGAATAGGTAATATTAATAAGTACTTAACGTAAATAAAACCCGATCATAATGTCGGCGGCGCGAAAAAATACTAGTGTTATATGGTCGCATTTCGTTAAAGACAATGAAAATAAAAGTCTGTCCCAGCCAGTCCTAAGCCTGGAAAAGTATGAAGGAAAGTTCATTTCATCGCATAGTAAAGTCGAGCGTTGATAGTTGTAAAAACAAACAAATTGCAACTATTTCACTCAACGAAAACCTCGAAAACGCAATTCTGTTCCATGTTGGATAAGTTTCATCCTTTAAGCCGTCTTAAAACCAGTTGCAACGACGACCGTTTTTTGCAGCCGTTGTCGTCGTCAGGAAAACGGTTGCGTCTCGTTCGTCAAAAATTCGACAACGACCCACCACTAGTTAAAACATTAAATGCTTGCCTTTGCCCGGGGTGTGACGATTTCACCGGAGAAAAACCGGAAATTAGCAAAACCGGTAAGACTAGGTGTTTTCTGTAATAACCGAAGTTTTTTTGTTTGTTAATTCTCACTCAAAGTCAGTATGGATGTTGACTCATTCTTTGAAAACCTATTATTCGTCTTGAATGAAATAAAGTTAATTTAAATTGCTATAATGATGCGAAGCTGTGATTACCAAACAAAGAACGATGACGACCACTGACGTGACAGTTTGGAGCGTTTTAGCGCGGGAATTTTTGAAACCGATTTTTATTTACGTATTTTTTAATTATATTATTAATCATATTTTTTCATGTTTCTATAGGATCTATCTATAATTTATAAGCAATTCCAAAAAATAGTCAATATCCCTATTTTACGGCTTTACCTTTAGCTATGAAATAAAACATGCCACTTTAAATTAACGGCAACATTAAGGTTATATTCTGACTGACTCATCTAGTCGTCATGTGGTATACGATTCGAGCGAGTCGACTCGAAACAACAAAGAACACCAACACGATTATGGCTGTACGCCATTTTTTTGTGAATATTTTCCTTTTGACTAGCATCGGCGCGGGTGGCCGACTGGCTGGCAAGTACACGTGGTGTTTTTAAACGGCGGCACTATTTTTTCTGATGGACGTACAAATATTACCCGTGTACCACTACACTATTGAGTGCGCCACATTATGTCTCGGCCTAAGCATATCATTATAAAAAAACAATAGTTTGCAAAAATAAAACACTTACGGGACCTATTTCGATATTTTGTAAATATTACCACTACAATTCTAAAATCCAATAAATTCATTTCACGTGTCTGTTTAATGCTTATATTTCCAAAAAAGCTAATTTGGGGGACTGATGACTATAATCAAAAGGTTAAAGGTTATTAAAAATTCATAACCCATATTTTGGGGCCACTTTTAGCATGTGAAACCTCCATGGTATAAAATTTAGATATAGTTTGCACATTAGAATAATATAATCGAAACAAAATAACATCTAAAAAAATATTAATATTAACAAAGCCCTAAATATTTATTATTAATTATTTTCAAAATAGAACGAGGCGTTAAACAGGGCGACCTACTCTCACATAATTATGCTGTTCACATGCACTGCAAGAGGTTTTCAACAAAGTACCGGATTCGTGGCAATCACGAGGCATAGATGTTGGCAGCAAAAAATTGATAAACCTTCGCTTTGCAGATGACATAGTTTTATTTTCCACAGCACCCTCAGAGAACGAAGAAATGCTCCAAGACCTGAGCACGGCAAGTCTTGCGGTTGGACTTTCAATACATAGATCAAAAACACAAGTTATGACCAACAGCACGAAACGTAGGATCGTGGTAGATCGACAAATACTCCAGTATGTCTCGTTTAAAAACCGGTAAGAAAAGGAAATCCAAGGACGGATTGAAAATGCATGGAAGAGCTTCTAGTCTCTAAAAGAACATAATAATATTAAGAGTAGCTTGCTTATCAAGATTTGCCAACGAGCAATGGAACGGAGCATACTAGGTGTAAGTCGTATGGATCATGTTCGAAACACCACCCTACGTTCCAGAACTCAAATAGCAGATGTTGGGGAGAAAACAGCCAGGTTAAAGTGGGAGTGGGCTGGCCAACTGGACGCCTGATACAGCGCCGTCGATGTCGCCCGCGACGTAGGTGGCGCGACGATCTCGATATATTTGCAGGGCAAGCATGGCTGGATGTTGCGCAGGTTATAGAGGTTTGGAAGAAGGAAGGGGAGGCCTTTGCCCAGCAGTGGGAAACTAAATGGGCTATTAAAAAAATTAACAAAGCAAAACATCACTATGAATACTGTTTTTATTAATTGCAATACGTTTAAAAAAAAATCTGATGCCGAAATGGGTATTTTAGATTTTTTATCACTGTACATATTTCAACTTAAACCTATGTATTTCGGAATTTCACGCTTCACGAATTAATTTAAAAAATTTGCATTAATATCTATTGTGGGCGGATTAACAGATGTAGATTATTATGCTATTAATTATTGTTATTACAAATAATGAAGAAATTAGTTCTGGGTCCCAATACGAATAACTATCTAGTACTACGCGGCGTTCATAATGATTTAATAAGTATCATCAAATCAATTATAATATTATTATTTATTCATTATAATATTTTTTAATATATTAAAATTAACGCGTAACTTTTCCAAAAAAAGTGTGGCATCTGAGAATGAGTAACATTATAAATTTCTAGTGTTTTACGGATTTTTGTCCGTCGGTGTAGTGTCACATAATACGTAACTTGTCAACAAGAATAAACAGATCAACATACAATCATTACTTTACTTCATCAAAATCAGTCAACTCTATCAAAACTCATTACAATCTTTGATATATTACGTCGATAAAGGCACTATTTCAATTTAAGAAATGAAGGTATTATAACAATATCGGTATTGCCCTGAAAACGCTGGTGTGATGGCAGTCGCTTTCTATAAAATAATGATATTCAGCTACATCTGGTTAG
Source organism: Acronicta alni (assembly GCA_964056405.1). NCBI lineage: Eukaryota > Metazoa > Arthropoda > Insecta > Lepidoptera > Noctuidae > Acronicta > Acronicta alni. Next base: position 10,937,319 of record OZ043914.1, read on the forward strand.
ACTGGAAGTTTACCCAACATAGGTAGTTGGGAAAAGGATGATGACTCGTTATGATAAGAGGTCCCTAATTTAGGATTAATTTAAATTATTTACAGTCAAATTATTTTACTTGGTACTGGGTATCCTAAAACTACGGCCGAGTAAATTAAATTGACTTCATGAATAATTTTCAATAGTGTGCTATACTGGCAATCAAGAATAAAAACATCCGATCAGTTATTCTGATTATCGAGCATATCATCCTTTATTTTTAAATAATAATAAATTTAATTTTACACCAAAACGGAAATGACGTTTACGCGGTTGGTAGCATTGCTGTCATAATTTCTAGTGAGGTACAATGTTATTTACCAGATATTAATAGCAAAACACGGTGTTTCAAAATAATTATATTTTATTCCATAATAATTGAATTTCAATATAAAAATATATTATAAGCAAATATAGTTATTATATTATACCAGGAAATAAATTACATTACATAATCTTAATTATAGTATGTTATGTATTATTATATTATACATAAAAAATATTTTCTAGGTATTATTATTATAGCAAGGCGTTACACAATTTAATTTAGAAAATGTAATTTATTTTATTTGTAATGCCTAATTTTTAGCATAAATGATTTAAAGTAAACGTAACAGCTGCCTGCATTCTATAGAGATTTTCTCAACGCTGTGTGAAGTCCGCCAACCCACATTAGGTCACAGTCCTAGGTGGCAGTCTAGAACATAATCACTGAGAGACTCGTGCCCAGCAATGAGACACTACATGGGACGATGATGATGAGGGTAATGCCAACTGCATTATAATTTTGTTTGTTCGATCTACTAAAGTTGGAAAGGGTTAGAAAATAAGGCAGACTGGCTTATAATGACTGTTCTTTTTTTTCCACATATTTTTGTTTTATAAATATTTCTTTTTAAAACAAAACCAGTATAATGAAGTGATTTGTAATATTACCTAATATGAATATTTTATCATCATGAATATTTCACATCCCTACGCTATATTTCGTCAGGCTACTGGCAGATGGCAATATGGCTGTAGCTTTCGAGTTTCGCTGGCAGTGCGCGGTGCTCGCATCATTTCCAGTACAGAAGTAGTATTTCTGACGGCTCTAAAGTTTCGTTTTTAATATTTTTAGGGGTTATTGTCTCTGTTTACCTTAAATTAACTATTGTTTTGTGGCAAAATTACCGTTCTTTCATATCCGTCGTCACCAGAATTTATTCGACGACAAAATGGCGTCGCTTGACAAGATTTTACAGCAAAATAATTTTTAGCATTTAATTCGCTTATCATAAAAATATGCAGAAAAATTTATTACCGTGTGTTTTCTTAACAATTTTCTCAATGCATTATCTAGTTTTTCTTCGTTTTGGTTGTTAATTATATAAGAAACTGTGTATTCCTTGAATTTTCTACAAAATGCACTTGGTAAGTGATTTTAGAGCTTTTTCCTGCATTGTTTTTGTGTATTTTATTATTTTATTATACTATAAAGGATGGGAATATTCATGGAACGTTCCAGAAGTCTTGGGTGTGGCCCCGAAACAGGGTGAAATTTTAAGACGTAATTGTGAATTTAAGGGTATTTGTGATTGTTTACAATACATTTTGCTGTTTTTATGTATGAAAACATTCTTGTCCCACGCAAGAAAGTGTTTGCTATGATTCTTTGTTACGTAATCTTTCCATATGCTACAGTGAAAATGATTTTGAAATGGGACCCATTTTTGCAATTTAGCTTTGAAAATTGGTCTTGCTAAGCTCTGCATATAAAGACACTGGCATTTGAGGTTATGTTCCGCTTTTATACTTAATTTTCATGTTATTCAAGTGGTAAAATAGGTGCAATCTTGAAGACATTGTATCTTCCAAAAAATATTTTATTTCACTTAATTTAACAAATTTATGGATTTTTCTTTAAGCTACTGCTTTGAGGTTAGGTCTTCTGTTTTCTTGTATACCTACTGCGTTACTATGCTGATCCAAATGAGGCAAAACCTGTGTTCCTGGAGGGAGTTAAATGTTTATTTGATACCAATTTGTTTTAATTTATATTTGTAAATATTGGGGTTGTTAACCTTTTGAATTTATATGTATATAGTTCTATGAGGAGCATTATCAAAATAAATCTTCTTTATATAAATCTTCCTCCAATGAAGAAGAAATTGGATACTAAGAATTCATAAATACATTTTAAAATCGTGGGTTTTAAAAGTTGATGAAATATTTCAGGTTTTTTGAATTCCGGGTTATTCTTTGTTACTTTTAGTCACTATATGGAAATATTTACTTTATTTATTATGAGTAATATAAAAATTGTGTTACTGCACTATAATTAAATATGCTTTGTCAGATTAGTTAATCATAATCATATACAAAAAAAATTGTTTCAGAAGGGATTCATGAATGAATCTGGAAGTGATTCGAATAGCGAGAAAGGTGAGAAAAGTGATTCCAGTGGATCAGGTTCAGGAAGTGAGAGGTATGTTGGTACTCTTTAATGGCCCACAATTTTATATTATGTTTTTTTTATTATTATCATGTTTATTGTTTTAACAGCGAAAGTGGATCTAGTTCATCTGGTTCTGTAACTGAGAGGTCTGGGTCTGAGAAATCTTTATACAGATCACATCACAGTGATGACACAAAATCATCACCAAAGCACAGCAATGCTAACTCATCGAAATCTGACCACCAAACTGATAAAAATTCTTCAGATGAGGACTCGCCAGCCAAATCGAAATCACGAAGTAGGAAGTTGAAATCTGACCTATGGGAAGATAATCCAGATATATATGGAATTAGAAGATCAGCACGATCTCGAAAAGAGCCAGATAGACTTAAATTAGCAGATAGTGATTCAAGTGAAAGAGGCAGAACCCATAGTAGAAAGAGCAGGAAAAAAAGGTAGTTAACAATAATAAATTCATAGCTATACATATTGAAATCTGTTATTTGTTTTTAATAAAGCCAAACATTTTAGTGATTCATGGAATTCAGACTCTTCAGATAGTGATAGTGACTTAAAAGGTTCACCACCTCCACCCTCAAAACGACCAGGCCAAAGAAGTGTACCTCTCAGAAAAAGAAAACCAACACGAAGAAGATTTTCCAGTGATGAAGATGAAAGTTCAGAAGGCACTGATGATGAAACCAAAAGGTTAGAATTACATGCAAATAAGCTGTAAGAATTTTTCGGTTTTGCTTTTGTGTAGGATATTAGAATTTTATTTTTATTTTTTTATTAGTAAATTGTGCATATTTACTTAATTACAAATGCAATTATTGAATAATTATGGTAATACTTAAAAATTATTATATCCCATTTTTTTTATTTAACTTGAAATTTGAAACTTGCCAGTTGATTTTTTTTAAAGTATAATGTATCAAATCAATGTTATAAAATGTTTTTTGTCTGTTGCTTATCTGTAAAAAATGACTAGCCAAATTCAACTAAATATTTGTTCTTAATCTTCCCAAGTTGAGAAAGCCGAATATATGTATCAGAGCCGAATATTCGGAACTTACGAATGTTCGGAACAGCCGAATTTCAATTATTCGAGTTGAATGAAATTCGGCCGTATAGATATAATAAGAAGTGAATACTAGGAATAGAGTGGATTATTAACATATTAAAATATGTCTTTAAAGTGGCATTTTAGGCATCGCCAAGACATTGGGTCAAAGTCAAATATTTTATTCCAATTAGACCATTAAAATAGTACTTTTGAAAAGTCAAAACAATTTGCATGGTTCCAAAAAGTGGGTCTTATGGAGAACCCGCAAGAAACTCTATAGACCCTCTTTAAAAAAAACGTTAACAGTCTTAATCTTGATTTACAATTTGTTCTGAATAGTTTATGAGAACAATATGTAATAATCCAGTATAGTAATTTAAAAAAAAAGATTGCCATTGACAGTAAGAGCTGACCAACCCCGACAGACAGCTGTTAACATTTAACAAGCATAACGTGCGTATCGGCATCGTTCGACTCAAAACATGGTTGAGTTATAGCAGCAGGGAATAAAACGACTCTACACACGGGTGTTGATTGGGTGAAACCAACAACTATTAATAAATTATTATTGTGACAAAACCCGAGAAGTTTCGATTATACATTATGATCTGTAGTGTTGTTGATTTGAAAACAATACGTGACGGACAGTCCAAACACAGGGTTTAAGACTGAGTACCCAATTCGAGTAAATATATACAGTTCGTCGAAACTGGTGGAACTGAAACTGCATGGCTAAATTGAACTCTCTAGGAATTATGAATAGAGTGATTTTAAGATGGCTTGCAGGTCACGCGGGCATCATTGGCAATGAAAGTGACGATGAACTCGCTAGAGCGCAGGCTAGTGATACGCAGCAGGGACCCGAGCCCTTCTGTGGAATACCGAAAGCCCTTGCTCTAAAAACTATTACAGACTCAAGCTATGAGACTGCTATATAATCAATAAAAGATACAACACTTGTTTAAGATAATAAACCATAATATGTAGGAATAGGAAAAGGACTGACATGACAACTACATTTGGCATGTTTTTGTACCATCACTACTCAGATCAAATAGAAAACCACTATTATTGGAACACCAAATCAATTTAAGATCATTCTGATTCTGATGTAGGTAGTAGAAATGTGGGTGAATGTAGCATTTTAAATATTTGGCATTCGGTTTCCTATTTATCATCATCAAGATTATTTTACATAGAATTAAAAAAGGACACGTCAAGTACCAATATTCGACATTCGGCCTAGAGTATGAAGTCCGTTACTATTCGGCATTCTCAACGTCTCGCATGATTTCTAGTTCTACATACCTACTCTTAACTTAATAATTTATTACGTTAAGAGTATTAATAAAAAAACAATCACAATATTTTAGCAATTTTTTATTAAACGCGTATCAGCAACTACATTGTGCAATAAACAAGATGGCGGCTGTTTCAGTTCCGCGCGTACTTGACCGACATGTTAAACTATGACGTCAGCGAATATTTTATTTGTGTCAATACATAGATGTCGCTTGAATAATATAAGTACATTGCGAGTACGTATTAAAATTGAGTGGTTCGTTGTGGTCGTAGGACAGCAACACGACGTACGGGCGCTGCCGTTAGTTACAAAGAAGCTAGTGATGAACAAACCGACTCCTCCGATTTATTGGAAGTTGAAGGGGTGGATGGTGAAGCTGAGGCGGAACCAGAGCCTGAAGAGCATAGTGAGACTATTGAAAAAGTCTTAGGGATCCGGCGTGGGAAGAAAGGAGGTAACATTATTAATAGAATTCTCCTTTTTATATATTTTCTTTATTTCAATAACATAAAATTTGAATATTTTTCCATAAATTTTATTTATTTGGGTGTTTTCTTAATTTTGCATTTTGGTGCAAATACACTGTTAAATTTTAGCTAATGTCTTCTTATCATTATGCAGTCACTGGAAATGTGACTACACTCTACTATATAGAGGAGCATGGAGATCCTAATGAAGGCTGTGATCCTGATGATCCTGAATCAACTGAACCTCAGTACCTGATCAAATGGAAAGGCTGGTCCCATATTCATAATACATGGGAGTCTGAAAGGTCACTTAATGAGCAAAAGGTTAAAGGTCTTAAGAAGTTAGAAAATTATATTAAAAAAGAAGCTGAATTATCATGGTGGAGACAGCAGGCAGGTCCTGAGGATATTGATTACTTTGAATGTCAAAATGAGTTGCAGCAAGAATTAGTGAAGACTTACAATAATGTTGAGAGGATAATAGGTGATTATTTTACTTATTTAATCATAAAAATACTAGACACCTTTTGTTTGTGGAATATATTATGTTCATGTATGGAGTTCAATTTAGATAGATTAAAATTGTTCTACTACATTTTGATTATTGTTTATGTACTTATCAAAGTCACAACTGTTTGTTTTGCTAGCGGAACAAACTCGGGAATTGGAAGGAGGAGGTACAGCTCATGAATACTTTTGTAAGTGGGAATCACTTCCTTATGCGGATGCTACTTGGGAAGATGCTGTTTTAATAGAGAAAAGGTGGCCACAAGAAGTAGAACACTTTAAACACAGAGAAGCTGCTAAAACAACACCTTCAAGGCATTGTCCTGTTTTGAGGAGAAGGCCGAAGTTCCACCATGTCAAAGAACAACCAGAATATATGGGGAAAGATGCAGTAAGTGTTTTTATATTATAGTAGTTTGACCCTATTTTAGACAATAATGCATAGTATTTATATGTATGTTTTGTTATCATGGTGGTTTTATTGCCAATTAATCTAGTGGGGCTCCTTGATAAAATGTTTTCATAAACTTAAAATATTTTAAACATTTAGGATTGGATGAGTAATGATTTATCATCCTTATAAATACTAGGTATATGGAAACAAATAAAATGGTAATATGAGATGCTGCTTTAGATAAACCATAACGGTTTCCAAAATAAGTTTTGAGAACATATAATATGTTTTTGGAATAAAAAAAAAATTGACATGTTTTTTCCACCCACATTTCATTATTTTCCTGGACGTTTGCTTTAGCGCCATCTATCGGTTTAGGCTTGAACTGCATGTTCACTGGTTTTCCGCGGAGTTGTGTACCCATTGTGTTAGATGTCACTAAGAGTCACTATATTACTACTTGGTACCTTGGTGACCTAGAATCGGAAGAAAATAGTTTATTGCAAGAAATTATTTTATATTGTTGAATTTTGATGTTTTGATAATTAGAAATAAAAACAAAAAATAATAGATCGAAAATAGTGTTAGTAGTTTTGTGATGTCATTAGTAACATTAGTTTTATTTGACTTTTTCCTTTTGTTATTGTACATACCGTCACGCCCGTATTCCGCGAAGGGTTAAGAAGAGGTGTTATGTACACCCACAGTTCGCCGCTATGTTTAGGTCCTCCCATCTTATTAGATGGGAGGCGAAATTACATGCGCCTATTGCCATTAAGGGAAGCAGTATTGGCCTACTGATATAACCATTGGACTGCCAAGTCAGAGGTCTCGATTTCAAATCTAAGGCACGAATCTATGACTTTTCGAAATCATGTGCATATTATTAATTAATTGTTACTCACTTAAACGGTGAGGGAAAACATCGTGAGGAAACCTGCATGCGTTATAGATTTTATAAACGTCGTGTGAAGCCTAGTAGGCGGGACTGTATATTGATACAATCACAATCGTTACCACTAACTGGGTTAAAATCCAAACTCCGAGCTGCTACTGGAATTTTCATAAAAAAGACTTCAATAACTCTTCAACCTGGGAATCGAACCTAGGACTATCTAATTGTTTACTTTTTTACAGAGTTTTGTATTGAGAGATTATCAAATGGATGGATTGAATTGGTTAATACATTCCTGGTGTAAAGACAACTCAGTTATTCTTGCCGATGAAATGGGTTTAGGTAAAACTATACAGGTGTGTTTCTTATTGATATATTTATTAAATAATATGCTTAATCAAGAATGATCAATTCACTATTAATTTTTTTAATATTTTATTTCAGACTATTTGTTTTCTATACTACCTCTTTAAATCACAACAACTCTATGGACCATTCCTATGTGTTGTACCTTTAAGTACAATGACAGCGTGGCAAAGAGAGTTTGAGCAGTGGGCACCTGATATTAATGTTGTTACCTACATAGGAGACCTGTCTAGTAGAGATATTGTGAGTAACCTTCTATCAATAATGACTATTCCAATAAAAAATAAATAAATAATGTAAAGAAATTTGTATTTGTTGTAGCTCAGACAATTTGAATGGAGTTTTGCTAGCTCAAAAAGACTGAAATTTAATGCCATCCTAACTACATATGAGATTTTACTCAAAGATAGACAATTCTTGAGGTCTTTTAGTTGGGCGTGCCTATTAGTTGATGAGGCGCACAGGTTGAAGAATGACGATTCTTTATTGTACAAAGCACTTAAGGAATTTGATACAAACCATAGATTATTGGTAACTGGTACTCCATTACAGAATTCTCTAAAAGAGTTATGGGCCTTATTACATTTTATAATGCCTTACAAGTAAGTATCCCTTTATTAATCATGATTATAAGCTTTTCTTGCTGCAGCAGGTATTCATACTTTCATTTATATTACAGGTTTGAATCTTGGGAAGAATTTGAGAAGGACCATGAGGATGCTGCTACTAAGGGTTATGAAAAATTACACAAGCAATTAGAACCATTTATTTTAAGAAGGCAGAAAAAAGATGTAGAAAAATCATTGCCTGCGAAAGTAGAACAAATATTAAGAGTAGAAATGACTTCAATTCAAAAGCAATATTACAAGTGGATCCTTACCAAGAACTATAGTGCATTACGCAAGGGTGTAAAAGGGTCCATCAATACGTTTATTAACATAGTTATCGAATTAAAGAAATGTTGCAATCACGCCTTATTGACCAAGCCCGAAGATTTTGAATCAAGGGCATCGCTCGCGACGACTGATGCTGTGGAGGTAAAATATACATATAATAAGTCAGTGTAGTTGATCTCATTAATCATCTTTTGTTATAAAATAATTTGTTATTTCAGAAATTGTTGAGGGGCTCTGGAAAATTACTGCTATTAGATAAATTGTTATGTAGGTTAAAAGAAACAGGCCATAGAGTGCTTATATTTTCCCAAATGGTTAGAATGTTGGACATTTTGGCAGAATATTTACAGCGGAGGCATTTTCCGTTCCAACGGCTAGATGGTAGTATAAAAGGCGAAATTAGGAAGCAAGCTTTGGATCATTTCAATGCTGAGGGTTCTACAGACTTCTGTTTTCTATTGTCTACGCGCGCTGGCGGTCTGGGTATCAACCTGGCGACTGCCGATACTGTTATTATATTCGATTCTGATTGGAATCCACAAAATGACTTGCAGGCTCAAGCGCGAGCGCATCGTATTGGACAAAAGAACCAGGTAATTATCATTTTCAATAATTTTTATTGTTGGTTAGATATTTGTGGAATGGTTTATCTTAAATGTTTATATAAACCTGTATTATTACAGGTTAACATTTATAGGTTAGTTACTGCCAGATCTGTTGAAGAAGATATTGTAGAAAGAGCGAAAAGAAAAATGGTGCTTGATCATCTCGTTATCCAGAGAATGGACACCACTGGGCGAACGGTTCTCAACAAAAGAGATGCGTCGGCAACAAGCGCCAATAATCCTTTCAACAAAGAGGATTTAAATGCAATATTAAAATTTGGTGCTGAGGAGTTATTTAAGGATGATGATGAGAATGACGAGGAACCTGTCGTAAGTATTAATTAATGTAAGTAATTATTTTATCAATGACAAGGTTAACTTGCATTCACTAATATTTTTATTCTTTTGTAGTGTGATATTGATGAAATCCTGCAACGAGCTGAGACTCGCGATGAAGGCCCATCTATGGCTGGAGATGAGTTACTCTCGGCCTTCAAAGTTGCTAGTTTTGCCTTTGATGAAGACAAAGCAGTAATGGAAGTAAAGAAAGAAAATCCAGAAGAAGAATGCAAAGACTGGGTAAATATTTAATTTGTATCCATTCGATTTCAAGCATTAGTAATAATAGATTGTTCACCTAGGGTAGAAAGTGACAGATTACTAACGAGTGTGAGTGGGTTACACGAGTTTGTAATCTGTATTTTCCACCGAGTGCGGCATAGATCTTTTTAGCTCACCTACAAAGAAAATAAAAACAAGTTTAGACATATCGGAAATTTGACACAAATCATGGGCCTTGAGTCATACTACGGGCCTAGGTGTAGAGGTACTTTCTCCCCCAGTGATAGTGTAGTAATGGATCACTTTCCGAGTTGAAATAAAAAATGTATTGTCATTCTATTTTTTTGTGTTTTTAGGATGACATTATACCTGAAAATGTTCGGAAGACAATCGCCGAACAGGAAAAAAATAAAGAAATGGAAGACATGTACCTTCCGCCTAGGAGAAAAAACCTTCAAGCTAATAATGCCGATAGCAGTGAGTACTTTATACTTCCTAAAACTGAGCAGTCTGGGCCAATAAGGTCAGTCAATTTTGATATCCCTATATTTGAATATGTCCTTTTTGTATAGCTGAAGGTCGTAAGCGTCGTGGTCGTGGTTCGGGTGAGGGCGGCGAGGGCGGCGACGGCGCCGAGCTGGACGGAGACGAGAGCGACGTGTCGGATGTCGGCTCCGACGACGAGCGTCCGCGCAAGAGGGGCCGCCCGCCTGCCTCGCACAGAGAGAAGATCAAGGGCTTTACTGATCAAGAGGTACCACTATAGTTACTACCTTACTCTGACCCAACTATCTTACCATAATTTCAAACACATTCTTTTTGTCCCTCTGACTACGAAATCATGTGCTTATTATTATTATTAATAAATAATCATCGGTAAAGGAAAACTTTGTAAGGAAACCAGCATGCCTGAGAGATTTTCTTGACGGCGTGTGACGTCTGCCAACCCGCATTAGGCCAGCGTCTTCTATAGCCTAATCCCTCTAATTCTGAGAAACCTGTGTCCAGATGTGGGACATTATAATAAAGGTTGATGATTTTTGGTTTCTGGTTTTATGCAGTTTCAAACTTTCAGATACGAAGATTCGTTAAGAGCTTTAAGAAATTCTCGGCGCCTTTGAAACATCTTGATAGTATCGCGTGTGATGCAGAATTACAAGAAAAACCACTCGCGGAACTCAAGAAATTAGGTGAAATTTTGCAAGAGAGATGTAAAGCGGTGCTAAGTGACACATCAGAAGCAGCAAGTAGGTGTTAACACTCAAATAAATAATGGTAGAATTATCATTACTTAACTATTATTGTATTTATTTGCTTGTGGTAGTTTCGAGGTATTTTTCTCCTCTTTCCCACTGTTCTATGATCTACAGAGAACGTCTGTTATGTATGTTTATGATATATTTCAGTGAAATTCAATTATATATGTTTGATGAATGATTGTAGATGAACAAATAGAAGGTCGTAAAAACGCTAGAAAGACATTCAAACTAGGCGGAGTGCCTGTTAATGCTAAGACAATGGCGGCTTGCCAGGATGAACTGGCGCCCTTGGACGTCTTTCTGCCCGACACTAAAGAGGAAAGGCTTAAATGGCAACTGGACTTCAGGTATGAAAAAATATACTGCAAATTGGGTTGATTTAAAAAAAAGCATTGATGTATTATTATTCTAATTGAAATTATTAAAATACGTATTATAGGACAAGGCCTGCAAACTTCGATATTGAGTGGGGTGTATCGGATGACTCTAAATTACTAGCAGGAATATATCAATATGGAATGGGTTCATGGGAAGCTATTAAAATGGATTCATCCTTCGACATTGGCGATAAAATACTCACCAACGAAGATAAGAAACCTCAAGCGAAACATCTACAATCGCGTGCAGAGTATTTGTTGAAACTTATAAAAAAATTACTTGATCAGAAGAATGGCAAGCAAAAACAAAGAAAACCTCGAACAAAAAGGGGAAATAAAGAGCCTGTTACCAAGGATATAGTGGAAGACGATGGTAGTTCTGCAGATGAGAACAAGAAATCAAATAAGACTGGTAAAAATGATAAAGGAGATAAGGTTGGTATTTTGTGTGAAATAAAAGTTAAAATATTAGTTTTAAGTGACACTGTATATAGTAACATTTATACTTTATTCAACAGAATAAATCAAAATTAGAAGATATATCTACCCATGATGAAACATCAAATGATAGAAAAGAAAGAGATAAAAAACGCGCAAAGAGAGATGGTAATAGAAAAGCTGAAAAACTAAAGCCACGCAATAAAAAGCCAGCTGGTCCCATGCATTTTACTGCCAACAATGAACCCAGAGCGCTAGAGGTACTTGGCGACCTAGATCCGTCAGTTTTTGAAGAGGTATGCAGAACTTTGTTTGAAATTTAAAATTTGATCATACCTAATATATTTGATTTACCTCGTTCGTATTATAACTATTGCTCATATTATTATTGGTTTTTGTATTTATTGCAGTGCAAAGAAAAAATGAGACCTGTCAAGAAAGCTTTACGAGCTCTTGACAATCCAGATCAAACATTGTCTGAGACTGACCAAGTTGCTAGAACGAGAGCTTGTCTCACGCAAATAGGAAACCAAATAGACATTTGTGTTGATGCATACCCTGATCCTGAAAAGAAAGTTGAGTGGAGAAGTAATCTCTGGTATTTTGTTTCGAAGTTTACCAACTTCGATGCAAAGCAGCTTTATAGGTTATACAAATATGGTCTGAAGAAAACTGAATCATCAAGTAAGAAAGATGGTAAACACAAAGAAAATGTAAAGGTTTGTGTTTCTTGTAATACCTTTATAATAAATTATATGTTATTTCTGTAAATAGGTCTTTTTAAGACTTACAAGTCAATATTAAGAATACCAAATGGCGCCGGTATTTCTTAGCTGGGAAGACCTTAATATAATAATATACTTAGATATTTTTTACATAATATGAATATTCTATAAAATAATACTTATTGTTGCAGAACAATAAGAATAACCACAATAGTAATCATGTGAAGTCACATAAAAAAGAGGGCAAAATTAATAATTCTAATGATAAAAAAGAAAAAAGGCCTAAAACTGATCGTGATAAATTTGATAAAGTAAATGAAAAAAATCCACACACATCTGGCATCAAAAGAAAACTAGAAGAAGGAGAGTGTGATCCTGAGCCCACTGAAAATAAACGACACGAAAGGTAAATAATAATGCACAGATTTGGATTTTTTGTTTAATACTCACTCAGTTACTGTCCTCAATGGTAAGTCATAAGTAGTCATAACATCCCTCTCGCTCGCCTGCTTCTTCATTCATCGTTTTCATAATCTCTCTCACTAAATCTAACCTCTCCTATGTCGCTCACCGCCATTATCGCTTTGTCCATCCCTGCAGACATAAACACAAGCACAAGGATCGCAAGGATAGGGATAGGAGCCTGAAGCGGCACGATTTGATGTACAGAGAGCGGAGTCGTTCGGAGCGGGAGCGAGAGCGAGACCGGGATCGAGAGCGCGACCGAGATAGGGAGCGAGATCGAGATCGGGAGCGAGATCGTGACCGGGACCGCGAGCGATCACGTACTCGGCGAGACAGCGGCGGCGTCAGCACTGCGCGCTCGCGGCCGCCCTACGGCATGCAGCACCCGCACCCCGAGCACCCGGCTCACCCCGCGCACCCGGCGCACCCGGCCCACCCGGCCCACCCCGGCTGGACGCCGCCCGCCTACCCCGGCCCGCGCCAGTACCGCACGGACCGCACGGACCGCACGGACCGCACGCCGCGCCCGCACGACAAGAGGAGGTCAGTTGACTGGTTTTATTTCCTGCAACGTTTGATTTGACGTCTATTTAGATAATACGATGTGTGTCGTATTTGCAGCAGGTATAGCGGCTTCGGCGGCATGCCGGGCCCCTACGGCAGCTATTACGACAGCGCCAGCATGGCGGGAGGCATGGGCTTCCCGCCGGTGCGGCCCTACCCTGACGAGTGGCGCGGTTACACGCAGCCTGAGTACGCGTACGATGAGCGGGACTATGAGCGGGAGGTGTATCGAAGGGATTACGACCGTCGCGCACCTCCCACGTAAATAATATCCGTAGTTCTGTCGCCCCCTTGTAAATAAAACTGTATGCTAGAATTTGTAAATAGATGCCTAGCCTGTAGGGATCTCTTTCCGAGAACGCTGGTTAAACCGTGAAAGTGTAAAAGTTTAAGTGACAAAAAGTGCTGTGGTTTTTATCTATGTGATAAGCGAAAGCGCATTGACTTGAAGAGACGTTATTAGTGACATTTTATAAGTAAGACTGTATAGTAAATTTATTTATTGCCGAATCTGTCGATTAATTAATTTGTTAATGTACAGGATTTAGAAAAAAATACCATTAATTTTTATATTGTTCCAATGTCGTCGCGGTCTTAATTTTTTAATGTTTAATCCAATTTTATATTTATTTGATGCCTCATATATCATGATTTATGTATTTTACTTGACACAAACAAGTGATATAAATAGTTCTTAGCAAATGTACAAAGTTTAGCAATTGTTAGTAGGTTTGCATGTAATTTAAAATCATGTGCAATTTCAAAAAAATGTGTATAGCTTAGCAGAAGGGGCACATTAGTCATTGCATTTTAGCAATGGACAGGAAAGAGTTTTTATTTGTAAATTCATTTCTCATTTTGCGTGCATTTCCGAGTTCTGTCATGGCTCGTACAATCCTATTTTTATACATTATGTAAAGTCTTATTCTCTGTTACATGCAATTGTGAATGTAATACGAGTGAAAACGTCTTAAATGGTGTAATACCATGATAATAAATAAACATATTAAAGTTGAAAATTTGTTTTTATTTAATTTACTTAAAGCGAACCGGTTTTTAATAATCTAAGTTGTGGCGAATGTAGCCCATTCTTTACCGAATTGTAAATCCTGAAACCCTGGGGGCTGCATAACTTTTGGATTAAATGGGTACAATGTTCGCACGCTTCCTTAGCGTCTGTTTCGGCTCATTGGGGTATATTTCGAAGTCCTACCGACTACACTTACCTACTCTCTCTACCATAAGAGTATGGTCAGTATCATGGGATAAGCCGTGGGTCATGGCTAATTCCAATGTATGGGGTAGTTGGCTGTGGTACAGCAGTCGGACCCCTTTACCTAGCGTCTAAATCAAAGGCATGCGTGTGACAAAAACCCTCTCCACCTATTGGGTATTTATGAATGTCCTACTGACGCAGAACCTAAGCCGCTAGGACTACAAACTTGGAAAGTTTGGCAGTAAACGCCTTTTATGTAATTAAAGGATTAAATGTCTTTTTCACATAGCCTCACATAATTCCTCATGTAGGTACCTACACTTCCTCACATAACCAGGTGTCAGGTTATGCGGGCATCGTTGGCAATAAACGTGCCGATGAACTCGCTAGAGTGGGGGCTACTAGCCCCGTGCATAGGTACTACTAGGGACCCAAGCCATTCTAAGGAATACCAAAAGCCTTGGCTCTAAGAACCATTACGAGCTCAAGCTTGATGGCAGTCTCAAAGACTGGCATCAAACTCTGGACGGAATAGCCAAGTTTAGTGCACTCCAAAACTTTAATTAAAGCCTATATTAACGGGCATACATGCCTGTCCTAGTGCTAATGTGACGAGAGCAGAAATACGCAAACCTGCCGGCGTTGTGAGGAGGCTGATAAACGCCACCTCACCTCCTGGGGGAATTCGGATCGCTATACACAAGTGCGGTGCTCATCTAGGGAAACAGCGTAAGCCCAGATGAAATAAAGGAACTCACCCCTAAGCAAATGCTGCAGTTTATAGTTACCGCACGGTTTAGGGGTGTACATTGGTACTTAGTTAATACAAACTTGTGATAAATATCATTTAACTATTAAAAAAAATACCTACTAGGTAAGCTTAAATTAATAATGTTTATTAGTTGTTTTTATTTTCCGCGAGTAATTTATGACTGGTTTCAGACCATCAAAAGCGATATAAACGCGACCATAAAAGATAAGTTATATAAGGGGACAGATTTAGCATGCGAAACAAAGTTATCCTAAATAGATAAGCAAGACAAAAATAAATGTAAATGTAAGTATCGTTTATGGGGTAAAACCGAGGATGTACCTAAGTTTGTATGAGAGTTCGGGTTTTAACATTTTGGTACACTCATAGATTATAACTTGAAATGGTATTATGTCATTGTTGTACCGAGAAAACGACTAGTTTTCCCGCTAAAGCAAAATAAAAACTATCACCAAAGCACGTCATCCAAGGATCTGTCATTCGGAGAATGGCATCCAAGGCATGACGTACAAGACACGATATCCGATCATTACATTCGAGGCGAAGCGGCCCGGGAATGCATCCAAGGTATGACGTCCAGGGAGTGAAATCCAAGTTATCGACAAATTGGGGAGCTGAAATCGCCACTATTGATGAATCACAATATGATTGAAGGGCACATTGTTAGTATGGGTGCACAACGGGCCGTAAATTTCCAGTATAAGCTGTGCTTATAATGCAACGGAGAACTTACACTGGAATGGTATGGCACGATGTGTTGTGGTGTGTCTGTGAATAATATTGTGATTAATCAAAGTGGCCATTTCAGCCTTCCTGAGCTTAGCTTTAACTTACTACCTACACTATCTACCTGGCCATGACATCCAAGGTATGACATCCGGGGCAGGCCATCCAAAGGCATGTCCTTCACGATATCTGTCAGCGGTACGAAATTCGATCGTAAAAAATAAAAATGTTAAGTAGTAGGTATTTCAGGTTATAATCTGTTTGTGCTAAGATTACATTGTGCGATGAGTAGGTCTCAACGCTGTGATAACGTTATAATCTTTGTGCTTTTATACGAATACATTTTTATCCAAATCATTAGTGAAAAAACCCAATGACACTGCTCGACCTGGAAATCGAAGTAAGGACCTCTAACGTAGCAGTCAAGCTTACGGCCACTTGATTAGGTATTAAGGCAGTTTGCGTGGCATGGTGTATCCTACAGTATAATTAAAAGAAATATAGCTAGGTAGGTACAATAACGATCACAAAAGAAAAATTAAACTTCCGTAAGTAATTAATAGATTCTGCAACTTAAGGTTGTACAAATGATCAACTCTGCCATGTAAGTCTACTGAACATTTTAGCATCGATCGCGCCACTACATATTGGATAAGAAGCCAACCAAATACATACTTAACTAATCTTCTCCACTCCACTTTTTATTATAACAGCCTACCTATTATGTCTATTTACTGTATTCACCTGATTTGGAAGTATTTTGGAGGTAAACGCAAGCTATAATAAAGGTACGAATTATTCACTATGTCTATACATCGTCGTGCTAAGTTAATCTTTTTCCCGATGGTCATATCGTAGTGCGCATGATCGAAAGGAGTTCATTCAGTCAGACTTACTTTGTCTCAGCTTCAGTAACTCCCCGTGTCGGTTGAGGGAAAGCCGCGCCAACTATGACGTTTTGTACGCAGAAACAAAATATCTAGCTCTTATTTTTAGGATCTATTGTATATACCTAAATGTGTTGTGTTGTTCTTGCTGACCAGAGTTGTACCTAACTGAAAAGGGATATATATAATCAAATATTCTGTAAGTTATTTTCGGCTTTGTTCATGTGTGACTGCGTTTAATAACATAACACTTCATAATTATGTTTACTTGAAAACACGTAGGAACCTAATAATATTTTTATTGATCGTATTGTTATTGTAGGTAGGTATATTGAAGAAAATAAGAATGGATACTGTATAAATCTGAAAGAAAAATACGCAAATGTTGTTCGTAGAAAAAAAGTGCAATGCGAATATATGATGTGTGATGGTGGAAGCAACAAGAGCCAAGTGTGGCGGGCTAGTCGGACAATGCTGAGTGTGACGCTGCCGGCGCTGTTGGTGCTGGTGGCGGCTGCTGACTGCTGTTACCTGTTCCCTAGTGGTGTGTATAACAATAAGCATTAATACTAAATTACCTACCAACCTCTGCCAAATGTGGACCTGTAATACAGATCAAAACAACAGACTGCCTTGTTGCCTTTGTGTTTTTAAAATAGTAGGGGTGTCTTCGAAGTATTGGTACGTAATCTAAAATAAATAGTCCAAGCACGTGTTCTAATTACCACCTACGTAAAAATTAAAAACTAAGTAACAATACTTCATCACAATTTTATAAGGTCTGTAGTTCTGTTGTAGGTAGAAGTTTAGGTTCGTCTATGACCTTTTGTTTCCAGTTGTGAGTGGTAGTTGTAGGACACGCTCTTTCCTCCTTACGCAACTTTTGTAGACACTCGAAATTCTAAATCCTTATCATCTGCTATAAGGCCATAGGTGTGCCATAGATATGCCAAGCCATAGATATGGCATCTGTGCCATAGATGGGCCTCCGTTAAGCCTTCCCTGGCGGTAGGTCTATCTATGAGTATTTTAATGTTAATAGGTAGTTCCTTCGAAAGCAAATCGAACTGACGTATCTATTCAGTATCCTAATTATATTAGACGTACCGGATCCGTGTCGTGGCGTGACGTGCGGGCCAGGGGCGCTGTGTCGTCCGACCTCCGATGGCCGAACGTACAACTGCGAGTGTCCGACCTCGTGCCCGAGCTACGGCGACCACGAAGGCTCGAGGCCCCTGTGCGCAAGCGACGCTCGCGACTACCCTGGTGACTGTGAGATGCGAAGAGCTGCCTGCGAATCAAACACTAATATTACCTTCAAGTATTATGGTAAATGTGGTAAGTGCGTATAACACCAATGACAATTATTATACTAAAAAAATTATAACAATAAATATAAATATAAAAAATTATATCCATAAAAAGGCGTGTTCAAAATTCAGCATTTGAGCTTTTTAGGTCCGATTCTCAAGGTCTTCTCTATCTCTGTACAAAATTTCAACAAAGGGGTTCAGCGGTTTAGGCGTGAAAGCGTATCAGACAGATTGTAGGGATTGCAAAATATCATTAAATTGTGTCTTCGAAAGATAAGTAATGCTGAATTTTTTTCGCTAAAATTACTGTATAATCTTAGCATGGAAAATGCAAATAAAAAAAACATAGTAGATACATGTTGACTCTTATTATTCATAATTAAAAAGCAGATAATGGTTTTTTTTAAACAAGTTGATTTTTGAGCAGTGGGGGCTGGCATGGCCAGCAACACTTCGACCAAATGTGATCTGTTGTGTTGTCCCCAGCCTGGTACATTCCTTAATCTTCAAAGACGTGGTTCAAAAGTTCAAACAAGTTGATAATTATAGCTACCCGAATATTTCTAATGGAAAATCAAGGACCATTCACTGATATTAATAACCGTATTTTCAGATCCTTGCTCTGGAGTAACGTGTCCAGACCCTGAGGTTTGTCAGCTGGACGACCGCCGTTCGCCATCCTGTCGCTGCGCCGAGCCGTGCCCCCTGGAGTTCTCCCCCGTGTGCGCCTCCGACGGCAAGACCTACTCCAACGAGTGTCAGATGCATCGCGAGTCCTGTCGGGCCAGGAAACAGTTGAAGATTATCTTTAAAGGGCAGTGCAGTTCTGGTTAGTATGATTAGGAAAGCGAGTGAACATACAACTAAGTTGCACGGACCCCAAATGAGAATGAATATTGTGCCATTAGGTAAGTGAGGTACCTCTGCTCATAAGACCTGACGCAAGGGTGTATTGCACACTTTGCCAGCACTGTTTGAATAAAAATGAACTAATCAGCTGTATAAAAAAATATTTTATACACTAAGGCCGATAGATGCCTTAAAAGGGCTTATTTTTTTCGCTACTCATACAACCAGTTTCAGTCAACGTTAATAAATTCTGAATTAAATCATCTCGAAGGCAAATATGTTTCTGGGGCCTTACCACAATGTGATGCGATCATCTTTAAGTTGTGTGAAAGGGATGCCGCTATCTAATGTATCAATCAAAACGATCGCAATAACACGTTGTGGTACGGCCTCAGATCACTATTCACGATTCTAAATACTTTCGGTGGCTCAGGTGTAAACCCTTGCGCGGAGGTGGAGTGCCGTCACGGCGCAGAGTGCCGCGTGGAGGGCGGCGGCGCGGTGTGCGCGTGTCCCCCGCCGTGCGAGCCGGTGCTGCGCCCCGTGTGCGGCTCCGACTCGCGCACGCACGACAGCGAGTGCGAACTGAGACGTGCTGCTTGCCTGCTTGGGAGAGAGCTTCGAGTTTTGCACGCAGGAGTTTGCGGTAAATACACCTTAGGTACTTTTTCTTCATTGAAAGAAGCGAAGATGTATAGGTATGAGTGTAGGGTAGTGACCCAATTGGAGTCAGTATAGGCTTTATGTCACAAATCCCATATCAGGTTCTCAACGAGGAAACGTTGTGTTGGCAGTGGGGGGACTTTGACCCTTATAATGCCAACCCAACTATTCCTCTTTCAATACAGGGTCGGCAACGCGGAAGTGATACTCCTGGTGTTGCAAGCGTCTATAGGCTACGGTAACCGCTTACCATCATGTGGGCCGTATGCTTGTTTGCCACCTTAGTAGATTAAAAAAAAAAGGTTAGGTGGTGGTTAAACACAAGTTTGTCCAATGTACAGAAACGATGTCCAAAATCGATCATGAAAGGGAGGGAACGGAATGTTTTACTTAACTTTACTTCAACAATCCAGGTTCCAACGGCGTGTGCGCAGACCGCGTGTGTCCTCACGGCGGAGAGTGCGTGGCGACCGGCGGCCGAGGCGTGTGCCGTTGTCCTCGCTGCTCCAACGAGTTCGCGCCCGTGTGCGGCTCGGACGGCATCTCGTACGGCAACCGCTGTAAGCTGCAGCTCGAAGCGTGCCGCCACCGTCGCGACGTGCAGGTGCTCTACGACGGACCCTGCAGTGAGTAGCATTGACTTATTGTAGTAAGTAACATATGGAAAATACTCTATTATTTTTTTATGACGTACGGTTGCCAGCAGGTCAAGCTATACAAAACTGACAAATTTTCTCAACTGAAAATTAACCTTATTATTTTGTACTTAAGTTCAAAATCGAGCCATTGTACTCGTCGCTATGAACAACTTTTACTATGCAGCTCACCTTGAAATCGCGAATAACACCATTGATTTATGTATCGCAGTACAAACTTTATTAGATTTAATCGTGTCTTTTAACAAATCCTATTTACAAAAGTTACAAAAAAGTGAAAAGGATAATAAATTTTCACGTTTAGGTGTCAAAGTAGGTACCTATTCCTCCACGTCGCTATCATCTAATCTTATAATGATTTAATTTAATTCAATTTAATCAATTCTAATTTAATTCTCATTTATTATTATTTAATCTAATCTTTATTTAGACCGATATATATCGTCATGGTGCATAATAGTTTTAAAAGGCAACATTCAATGATACAATTCAATTTAAGGCTTAGTATTTTTTTTTCAGACGGCTGCGAGAACAAGAAGTGCGAATTCTACGCAGTTTGTGAGAGTGACGGCGTTTCTGAAGCCAGCTGCGTGTGTCCTAAGCACTGTGAGGAGGGGACTGTAAGTACTGTCATATAGGTACCATCATTAGGTAAGGCTATTCACGGGGGCAAGCCTATTACCATTAACCGGGCACAATCGAGACCCCGAGTTGTTGCTAATAATTTCACAAATCAATCTCGTATCAGTTCGAGATTGGAAACGAGTCCAGTACTGAAAACTCAACAGACGTACCAGTGAGCAGGAAACTAAGGAGATATTCTTTTAATCAAATTGTTTTTTCGCAAAGTTAGGTAAGTATTTTACTTAGAAACAATACTTCATTGCCTAAATACACTTAACTAAAGATGATAGATCAAATGGATTGGTGTGTAGTGATTTGTTTTTCTACATACCGTTATTACGCACAAAAATATACATATACTTACGTAAGTCTCTGATCTGTTTTCACTCAGCTAGTTTTTGTCCACGCATTCACTCAGCTAGTTTTTGTCCACGCACCGAACACTGTTTATAATAACTTGGATCTACCTAATAAAATCAAAAGCATGATATACTAAGATAAGCACGATCACTTTCAACAGCTATTCCAATTTTTAATCCGCACACAACCATTTGTGGCAACGCTATATTACAGATTAATATGTGGGTACACCGATGGAGACAGAGCGGTATCTTGCAAAGCGAAGGTTTTTAGTTCTACACTCATCCGATTTTCTAAATTATTAGGGTGACAAATTACGTAGCAGCTAGGACGATTAAGTGGTTTAATTGTCGTAACAAAAACAATGTTTTGCTATTCTATATACCTGGTTGTACACGAAAAACGTTTTTTTTACCAAGTAATTCTGTCTTCACTATGCGAGTTTTGTATTCGCATCGAACACTTTTTAAAAACACAAAACTAGATCCACTTTGCTTATCATTTAAATGCACAATCACTTTATTAATTTTTTAGCTGAACACAACCGGCCGCGGCAACGCTTACTGCAGATTAATGATATTTATGAGGGTAAACTGAGACTGACGAGAAACGAGGGTTACCCTCATGTCTAAAAGGTCATAGGGAGCAATTCCTTTGGACTAATTCATATTAAGAACGCTATAATAGCAATTTTTTAATGTAAATATTATTACATACTTATACACGGTGATTTTTAATTCACTATGAACCTTTACATTGTTAACTAAAACATTTATTAGTGTATATGCAAGTGATTTAGTATACATTGTATAGACTTCTATGTATATACCTACCTATCTATTAAACTGATATAAATACTCTGTCCAATAGGGTGACAAAAATGACCACTTTTTGAAAGACGGAACTACTGATTGCAGCAACGCAACATTTCGATTATCGATTCGATTTTTTTCAATTTATAATTGTGTTTTATTGATATTTGGGTGGAAGGTTTTTCCTATACTGATTTACCGATGTATAAAATTATTATTTTCCATTTATTTGCAGCGAATAATATAATAATAATACATTTATTTATTTCTAATACATTCGATACTATAGTGATAGAATCGAATGTCGTATGTATAGTTACATTCAACAACAAACAATGTAACTATGTTTAATACGTATAAAAATTATCCTGGCAGTTTCTTTTATTACGCATTTTACGTATTAACTTTTACGTAATCTCGAAAAGTTACGTTCTAAGGCAACTGTCAAAAAGTGAATAGCCGAGTGGACAGAGTATAGATGGCGCTATTATTTGTTAGTGATAGTTAATAGAATAGTAAAAGGTTTTGGACCGCCTCAATAATAATGTTTTAATTTTGCAGGAAACAGAGGAGGTTTGTGGTACGGACAATAATACGTACAGTAGCGTCTGCGCCCTGCGCGACACCGCTTGCAAAGAGAAGAGACGGCTTCATATAAAACACATGGGATCGTGCGGTAAGACTCGATTATTGATTACCGATTAATGATTCAATGACCTATTCAAGGAATATCTTGTTCCTACCTAGTTAGTTACATAGTTACATCGTCTATTCGCTATTTCGCGTCGATCGGCTATTTTAGTCAGCTTTCAGGCCATGGACCAGCTGACTAAATTAGATCTCAAGCTGTAAACACAGCTGCTGCAGCTGGTGTGCTGTACACCATCCAGCAACAGCATCATACGATAATAATAATGAAAATACCCAGTGGCTCGCCAATTTTCTTTGATATATTTTTTTAGATTTAAGTATAAATAATGTGCGGACGGGTTACATCAAATCAGTGTTACCATAAATTACACGTTGATAATTCAGAGTCGTGTGCGGAGGTGTTGTGTCCGGCGGGCACGTGGTGTGCGCGGGGCGCGTGCGGCTGCCAGGCGGCGTGCGCGGACGCGGACGCGGCGCGGGAGCCCGTGTGCGCCGACACGCGCCGCACCTACCCGCACCACTGTGCGCTCCGCCGCAGCGCCTGCGAGGCCAAGGCGAGAGGCGACCCGCCGCCCAGGGTCGCCTACTACGGAGAGTGCACTGAACAGGATGACAACAATACAGCAGGTCCGTTATTACACTCTTTGCGCTGTAGCATGGTGCGGGTGACAGTTCAGTAACATTTTGTTTCACTCTTGAAAGTTGCCGCGATTTACAAATTATGACTTAGTATTTCAGCTGTACCACATTCGTAATAACTGTTGGCCCTGTACTTGGAAATTCGTAAAGAAATCTCTGCACTTCGATATAACGATAGTCCACTTGACATCACTGTAAGGATTCCAGAACTCATAGTCCACACACGCTAGGCACAGGGCCGCTTATACTCGTCGGACTTCTATATAATCTGCCCACTGTGTAGATGTGGTCTATGGTGCCATACCCTGAGCGAAACCCGCTGAAACTTGTCAAGTTTCCTAGCGATACGATTCCTGGTGACATAGTGAAATGTGTCTGTAATTTTTAAGAATAGCTTTATCTCCCGTCTTAAGAAACATCACTAAACTTTCATGCCACGCCTTTAGAGTTCTCTTGCAGTGAATGATGGAATTAAAGATTTTTTGCAGCTTCAGAGAAATCCCGAAAGAGATCACTGTCGTAATCGTGATCAATTCAAACTACCATCATACTTATCTTATTGATAACGTATTATTTGATTTGTACCAATTAACTATAATAAATACAAGATCAGCAGAATATTTTTTGTCATTCGCTTTTTTTACTTTCCAACAGGGCCCCAAATTCTTGTGTGCCCTAGAGCCCCGGCATAGCTTAAGACGGCCCTGATGACGACTGATATCGATTAACCGAAGAATAGATTTGAACCAAAAATCGATGTACATACCTACAATAGCACTGAATCGATTCAATGAATTTGTAGTTTACCCTAGAAAGTCGAGATTAGATTTTTACAGTTTTGATTAGAACAAAATCCAAGTAGTTGAATTCAAACTCACTTTGTGCTCTTTCTTTCACCTCGCTTTAATAAATAAATTTAAACTGAACTTAAATTATAACTTTTTATAGTAACCAATTTTGTGAAATCAATGTCCTTTTCTAAACGTGTTACTTTGGTATGGTTGTAAAAACAACTTTATTAGTTTTAAAAATCATAAAAGGTCATTTATTACGGTGTCCTTTTTGTTTTCCTTATTACGGATATATATTTACATACATTGTAAATACAAATTCTAAAAGCGAATAAAAAAAGCTTGATTTCTGAGAAATCGATATTTAATACTTAGATTTTTTTATGAACTGATTCAAAAATCGATCATTTTCGGATATAATCGCCATCTCTAGCCAGCAATAACAATGCAAAGGTACCGGACGATCCAAGACGATTTCCTGAAATTTCAGAAACCGCCTGCATCAGAACAGAACCTACCCGTTTTTCATTTTTTTTACTGAATTGAACACTTCTAAAAACAGCTCTAAGCACACAGTTACACATACAACAAGACATGATATTCACAATTAATAAATCTCCCATTTCACAGACGGAAACAGATCAGCAAAGTATACAGACTTGGGCAACGAGATCCGTACGGGGGACGAAAATGAGAACTCAAGCGAAGCAGTTACAGGCACCGCCGTGTGCGCACGAGTGCAGTGCGCTTACGAAGCTACTTGCGCCGTTGACTCTAACGGACAACCCAGGTTAAAAGGGATTCTCCTAAATACAGTTGAACAATTTTCTCGAATCTATTGGTGATTAGATAGAGAAAACAATACAAGCGGACAGCGTATACTTGCCATTGATAAATAGGAACTCTTGTATTCTTCGTGTCTCTGTTATGATTGTACCAATCAATAGTCCTATTATAAAAGAAAATTATTCAAAGATTGCATGATAGTGTAAGAATATGATTATCCATTAAATATTAAAGTTTGGCGAGGTATATTATGTATAAATAAATTACATTGTACATACATGTCTTTAAATAAATATATTTAAAAAAAACTTAGACAAGGAAAAAGTAAAAAACTGGAAGGGAATCTGCTAGGATCGGATCAGATCTGATTTTTAGGCGCAATATTTGAAAGTATACATAATTATAATTTATTTTATTCTCCCTAGATGTGCCTGTCTATTTGACTGCGCCGCTGCAGCTGCTGCAGCCACATCTTCCGCGCCGGTGTGTGCCTCGGACCTGAGGCTGTATCCTACACTGTGTCATATGAAGCTAGAGGCCTGCCGCAGACAGGAGGACCTGAGGCTTCGGCCTCTCGCTCTCTGTCGAGGATTAGAGGTAAATATATGCGTTTTTCTTGTATATCACAGAGATACCTTAATCAATAAAATCATCAGTGTGTAGTTAAATACAGGGTGTTACAAAACTACCCATAAAGCCGAAAGGAGGTTAAATAGGGCCTTATAACGAGTCCATTCACAATCGCTATTTCGATTTGGCCCCCCTTCACCCTAATCCCCTTGTGGTCAGTAGCGTAGACTACAAACCCTCTCAGATAAGTAGAGTGCGCCGCCCAAGGCACGCACTCACTTACCCTGACGACCAAATCACCCTAGCGCAGGAGTCAAACAGAGTGACTAGCACTC
Organism: Acronicta alni; assembly: GCA_964056405.1. Taxonomy (NCBI): domain Eukaryota; kingdom Metazoa; phylum Arthropoda; class Insecta; order Lepidoptera; family Noctuidae; genus Acronicta; species Acronicta alni. Next base: position 10,963,324 of record OZ043914.1, read on the forward strand.
TCAAAACACACGCACAAAAACGCCGCCCGATATACCGTCCTCGCCGGCGAGGCCCGTCGCGAAGACCCCATAACGGTAATCCTCCCCGACCCTTGCTCGAGCCGGCCCGTGCCGAGCCAGTAGTTTTAAATTCGCCCCTAAATAATTTTAACCCAGATCCAGCCGTCCCTAGCTGCCCCCCCAGCAACGCCCTAAGTCGAGGTCCGAGTACCGCAGGGGACGCCCTTAGCTGTGTTGCTTAGTTTATAATTTGCCCCTGGCTGGAGGCATTTGGTGCCTCGCCAGCTAGTCCGGTTAAGTTTTTAAAGCTCCCTCGAGCAAAAAACTATGTCCGCCAAAAAAAAAATGTCCATTCACAATATTTAAGAACCGTAGTAACGCTGTATAACATACCCCAAAAAAAGGAAAACAACAACATTTATGAATGAAAAATAGAAAAATTATTAAAGTAGACAACTATTACGTAAAATAGGTACGTAGGCCTTTCTGTTAAATAATCTGGTTCCCTGACATGATAGCTGACAAAATTTTTGGCTTTGATATTAATTATATTTTTTACGGGGTATTTTGTAACACGTTGTATATACAGATATAGTATTGTATATACCGACAGTATTGGTTAGCTTGACGTACCCACAGGGGTACGTCAAGCTAACCAATACTGTCAAATTTTCCCAATTGAATATGAACCTTATCGTTTTGCATTAAAGTTGAAATTCAAATAAAGAAATTTGACAGTTTGTGGTAGCTTGATGTGCTGGCCTCGGTACATATCTATGTATATAATATTTTTGATACAGTTCAGAAAAATAAAGCAATCTGGAGAATCCTGTCAATTTCGCCTGAGCCTATGTCTGAAAAAAAAAATTACACCATACAAAAGATATAACTTTTGTATAGTGTAATTATTTTTTTGTCGGGTTAAACCGACTTGACCGGTTAGAGAGTTAATAATAATATAAGATTCTTAAAATTAATCCTTACCTACCCATAAAACCATGTTTTTTTTAATACACGCTACTCTTTACCGGGTAAGTACAGTCAACAAAAGAGTTAAGTATACAGATAGCAAACGAAATATGCATTTTTATACAGATTTTGATATAATAATTACGCGCCAAAGGGTTAGGTATGTAGCCACTTACAATACCTACGTTTTGACACATATTGCGTGATACATTATTACACTATCTTTATTAAAACACAGATTATTAATTAGCTGCCTGTATACCTAACTCTTTTGTTGACCGTACTAAAAAAGGTTAAATTACTTTCTCCATAGTTCAGGCCATGCGGTGACGACGAGCCGCTAACGGACGCCGAAGGTAGACCAATAGACTGCGGAGGCGGTCCACACAGGAAGGACTGCCCAATTGGCAGCTATTGCCATCACACCGCTAAAGCAGCACGATGCTGCAGAAAAGGTAACAAGATATTTTCATTACGAGAACGCCTACGTGTGTTTTTTTATTACAGAGCCTTTAGGACGATATCCGATCTGTAGATCTATCCTGTCAGGTTTAGATCCAATAGACTTGCACGTACAAATCTCAGTATAGTTTTTTTAAATGTCGAACATAGCTAACAATTCGGGGGAACTTTGGAAGTTAGTTTAGTGGTGATAAGGCGACTAATACACTAGAGGTCCTGGGTTTCCCAGTTGAGCAAAGTGTTATTAGGTTTTTATATGAAATTCTCAGTAGCAGCTCGGAGTTTGATTTGTGCCCAGTTATTGGCAATAGTCTCGTCCCCTATAACATGAGAACGAAAAATACCGGCGAAATATGGGTGTACCTACAAACTCTTCTGGGAATACAGGTGTGATGGTATGTTATGTTCTATGAAATTATTTAAAGCCATTCGTGGTTTCGATTTGTGCTCGGACAAAAGCAGTAGGCTCCTTAGGGACCGGTACGGAAAGAAAAGAAAAAAAAAACTGTTACCGTTTCATCATCATCCATATCCCGAGTTACTTGGGATCGGAGCAGTATATCTTTTTCTTACATAAATCTCTGTGAGCTGTCATATTCATCATTCTCTTCCTTTGTAGCCATCTCTCAAACAGTCGAACCATCTTTTCTTGGTCTCCCTCTTCCCTTATCCTTCCTTGTAAGACGCTTTTTACTCCTACGCGTCACACGGCCATATCACGACAAGGGATTACTGCACAACTTTAACGTAACTGGTGTCATTTTCAAACTGCATCTTATGTACTCATTCCTTGCCTTGTCCATTCTTGTAACCCCACACTTTTCCTCGTATCAGCATATCAGGGACAGCTTTACCGTTTGTTTGTAATATATTTTCACGCTTTCTACGGCGGGTAGCAATACAGTGTGTCTTCATAGTGTACACATATTAAAAAATAAGGGAAACTATGCTTAATTTTATCGACAAAAACCATACTTTAAATTTGTTGTTTGCTACTGCGACCCTGGTGTAAACAAAAAATAGTAGAAAAAAAGCAGTTTTTTGTTAAAAAAGCCATCGTCATTTTCAATTGAGCACAGTTTATTCCCCAATTTAGACGTCTAATTATTACTAATCATTATTGAGTATTATATATGATTGTTTTATTATGATAGATCATTTAGTTTAAAAGTTACACCGTTTTGTTTACACGGGGGTCAATAAATTTAAGTTTTATTTAAATTAACAAATATAGTTTTTGTAGATAAACTTAGCATCGGTTCCCTTATTTTAATATGTGCACATTATGAAGACACACTGTATAATGTTATTGTACAGTTAACTGCATAGAGAAATAGTCCATACCAGAACCAAATGTATGCAGATTTGTCATAATTAAATCAGCATTCATTCGGACGAGTGAAAATCGAATCATGTACCGACTAGAGACGACGCGAAGTAAACATGAGCCCACCGTAGTAATATATGCTTGTTTGCATAATTTATTTAGAAAGTTGCATTGCTCATAAGACAAATACGACTTATTTACATATTTGTATGATCTATTTATGGTACGCGAAGTGAAAGACATTACCGATAATGACAGTGCTGGATGTTTAGAAATCACACATGGTTTTATAATGAAGTTACGTGGTGTATTAGTTAGCGATCTACGTGGTAGTTTGATAAGCCACTTTAGACAGAAAGGTTCTATTCTGAAATTACTTCTTTATGGTGACGTCAGTGACACCTATTGAAAAGTTTTTGCTTCTCAATAACTTTAAAATCTTAGCATAGAAAATAAAAACAAATAAAAAACTAATAATATGATAATGTATCTGAATAAATGATTCAAGATATATTACTAGGTAATAATCTGAATTCCTTAAGCAAATAATATTGCTAATGCCTAAAAACAATCCGTAAAAGTAACCATTATAGTTACTTCTTAGGCTCAAATACACTCAAATGGAATTTATCACAGATAAGGCAGTGGTTGAGAAGAAGGGTTGCCAGGAGTCGTGGCACGGTTGCTGCGCCGATGGCGTAACCCCGGCACGGGGGCCTGGCGGTGCCGGGTGCCCGGCCGTGTGCGGCTGCCACCGGCTGGGCTCCGTTACCGAACAGTGCGATGAGGCCGGCCAGTGCGCCTGTCGGCCGGGTGTCGGCGGCCTCAAGTGCGACCGCTGCGAGCCCGGCTACTGGGGCCTGCCGAGGATTGGCACTGTACATGCTGGTTGCATACGTAAGTTCATGCCCTGTTCCAAATTGCGCTACAAGTATTCTTTTTCCGTAGCCTCTTTTTGTTCAAATCACTAGTTTTCAGTTTTATCAACCCTTCACCTCGGTATTTAGTCTTATATTATCTACTCATAAATCCATTTGAACGGCTAGTGCATTTGTTACGTAGAATTGTCAACTGCAATTAAACCGTATGACTGCCAAGAATATTTTGAAACACGTTATAGGAACCTTATATAACCTAGGCATAATATCACGTATAAGAGGACGATCTGAAGTACTTTGGTTTGGTTTGGATGGGTTTTAAAATAATTGGTTTGTCCGTTCTATACCGAATCATGTTGGTTCCATTTTCGTTCGTTTGGTCTCACCACTTGGTACGCGTTTCTTGTCAGAACGAGGATCGGATGGCCCTAGGTTTAGTCCAACAAACTGGCCAGGCGCGGGTTGGAATACTTCACACGCTATCCAGGATATCTCTCAGACACCCAGGTTTCCTCACGACTTTTATTTTGATCTATAACATGGGAGTCATAGGTTTCTATCTCCACCTCTCATAGGTATTACTAGACCATTATATTGCTCTATTTTTTGTGCTAATGTGTGATTGTTTTTAGCTTGTGGCTGCTCGGCATTCGGTTCAGTACGCGAGGACTGTGAGCAGATGACTGGTCGCTGTGTTTGCAAGCCTGGCATACAAGGACAAAAATGCACCGTTTGTTCCAACCATGAACATACTTTGGGGCCTAATGGTTGTTTCGATCGTGAGTATTAAGTGACTTTTATTATGCATAATTATGTATTCGTTTCGCTGTAGACGTTTGAGTTTTATTTACTTTTTCTCAACAGCGGAATCAACACAACTACCGGCAACAAGCTGCGATCACATGACGTGCTACTTTGGCGCTCACTGCATGGTTCGCAGCGGGCTCGCGACTTGCGAATGCGGTACAACAGAGTGTCCGGCGGCCGACGGGCCGTCTGTTTGCGGTAGTGACGGACGCACGTATCTTTCCGCTTGTCACCTGCGCACGCACGCTTGCAGGACCCAGTCGGACGTGGCGGTGCAGGCGTTTGGGCCCTGCAGTGAGGAGGCGCCGCACGTTCGCCGAGGTAGCCGCTCCGGTAGATCTAACCGCTCGTCCCTCACACGACAAAATAGCGAACTTCACAACACGCCTCTGGAACCTGACCAAACATCGCTCAAAGATTTCGATTACATCAAACAAAACCCTAACTCACTGCAGTTCACTGACGCATCCGTAGACACGAGTGATAGCGGTAAACCCGACAGTCCTGAACCCGAATTGACATGTATCGACATACTCCCACCAATTGGATATCGCTAGAATTGTAAGCTAGATATTTTGTAGAAATCGTTTCCTTAGTAGAAAAATTGATTTAATGTAATTCAGATTTAATATTCTTCAACTGATAATTCGCAGAAAAAATCTACTCTCACTCTAGTCGAGTTATGGAAAGTCATGTCGAAGGGAATTGTGCTACATCTAGCAAAGACAAGGCTAAAAGTCGCACTTTTATTGATGATGTTGAAGAATTTGATTCTAACGAAGTAGAAGATTATTCTGTGTATGAAGAATATTTAGAAGAGAATAGAAAAGATATTTACGAAGTGCCATTGTTTGATGGTAAAGCGAGAATGACGGCGCGCGTGAGGTTTCCCGCTAAACGCTTCGATATTTGGGCAGAGGTATCTACCGTTTGCGGTAAAGGTGCATTAGTGAGTGCTTCCGGGACAAGGGACCATTTATGGCTTGGTTTTGTGGAAGAAAGAGCCGTGTTACGCTGGGACGCTGGCAGTGGGCCATTCGAGCTGCACACCGGTAGGGTTAAAACTGAGGGGAAATCAAAAATATCTGCAAGGAGATATAAGAGAGACGCAGTTTTGAAGCTCGGATCATCAGTGGCGAGAGGATCGGCGCAGGGGCGAATGAATTCTTTGGATGTTGAACCTTTCATATATATTGGTCGTCCTCCGGAGAACGTTACAAAGTTAGCATCTTAATGTGTCTACCTATATTTTATTACAGTACCTAGCTTTAATGGTAGGTATATAAAAACATTTCATCATTGGTACAGATTGTCAGGTGCGTCATGGATACCTGGTTTCGTGGGTTGCGTCCACCGTCTGCGCGTGAGTGGGCGCGATTTGATACCTCCTCCGCGAGGACTTACTGTCACCTCATCTGGCCTGAAATCTTGCACACCACACAATTTGGCCCAGCTGGTTTGCCCGTAACGATCAATCTGAAAAAAAATTACATAATATAGTATATAATCTATTTTATATAACAAGTGCGATAACAGATTAATATTATTGTTTTTCTAGATAAATAGGTATTTCCAATGAACTCTGTTATTAAAGTATATCTAATAATAATGTTCAATTTAATAAATTTTAATCTAGATGTTGCAATAAAAACGAATCTATAATATTTAATTATTCAAATGTACTGAAACTGTTACCTAATACCTATGCTGTACCTTGCAATGTGATATTCTTGTGACTTTAAACTTCGAACGACTTCATAATATAACATATTGTTATCTTTAACATATCTAATTCTATGCATTTTATAATAAATTATCTCCTTTTATAATACAGTTATTTGAAATATTTGTGTTTTTCACTACTTGTTCTTACCATACCACATTCATAAAGAATGTAAACACAATACCTATAATACTAAGAGTATGCCCTCGATAGTCGCTGGTGACGAGTGAAAATACTTACAGCGGCCCTAGCGGTCAGTTAGCGAACTAAAAGTATAAGTAAATCGATTAAATTCGTTGATTGGAACAAGCGTCTATCAAACGCATAAACTCTGTGGAAGGTCAGTTATGAGGTGAATAGGAAGTGGTATTTCACCAATTACCAGTTTCAGTGATTAAAACTTCTTCTTGTCGTCCTTCGTGGAGGTGTTCGGGCACAAAGCACGAATGAATAAAATTGGGATAGCATGCATACCAGCAGTTTGAGTTAAAATCAGATATATCTGAGAATTTTCAAAATATATTATATTATATTATATATGGATTAGAAATAGATTTTTTAAATTGAATGGTGTCGAAAATAGAATTGTGAGCAAAGCTACAAAACTAGAGACTATAGTGTTTGAAAGATGTTTTTAAAGCCTGCTAATCAGAGCTAGCCTGAGAGACTGTGGCCAATCAATATCAGATCGTTGCGGGCGAGGTCATCCAAGTTAGCCACATTATTGGCGAAATACATGCACTCGTTCCTCGGTTGCCTAGAGTGAGGAGAGGTGCCTACATGAGCCTACAAGAGGGAGGTATTTGCAATTCTAAGGATAGTGACATAAAACTCAAATTAAAATGATTCTGATCACCTTCCACAATACATGATACGACTGACGATCATATGAACACTATTTACAAATTCCTCTGATGACAACTAACGAGGCGAATACTCCTAAACTTCAACGAATTTAGATAAATGTAATGTCAACACGGGGACGGGGTTCATCCGAGTTCGCCAGTGATCAGCAATCGTGGTGTGGGTCTTTTAGGAAAATCAGGAAAGTCACGAAATTCAAGAGTAATAATAATAATTCATAATAATAGTAATTCATATATTAAGGTGTACCTAATCTAGATACAACAAACAGAAAAGGCGGCAAGGTCTTAAAATAGCCTCTGTACCGAAATTAGGCAAATGATGATAGGTAATAGATGGTGAGGTATCGACCTTTCTACCTATCAACGGACTGACAATAGATTAACAGAGTAATAATTAGGAGTTTCTTTATCACATCTTAGTTACCGAATCTCAAAAATAACCTACAAAATTGAATACTTACTTACAATATAATTTTAGTCAATGAGACGATAATCAGAAGGGCGGAACCAACTATATTATTCAAGTTATAATGCTCGGCTCCGTCAGTTTCATTGCCGGCTCATTATTTCCTTATCAGGGCTTCACCCCCACTTCCCTTTTATAATCCCCCTTATCGCTGTCTACTTCATAAAAGCCGGGACTTCAAAATTTAAAACCATTATTCTGTTGCACGAGCAAGTGGAAGTCGTAAACTGTTTTATAAGTTTTTTAACGATGATATAGGTTTTAATAGGTTTTAATCTGATGGTTCGATTTTAATCTGTTGGTTAGTCTACACTATTTTCATGTTGGACAAACGAATTGCTTTTGTGTTTTTACAGCTCACACTTTTAATTTAGTGCTGGGATTCTCAGCGTGATCAAAGTACTCGTTATGCTATCATAAATAACGAGGATAAGTTTAATAGAGGACGAATAACTAGAAGATTTAAAACAATTACAAATATAAAACGACACGACAGTGTTACTCACTGTGATAAAGGAGGTTCGGTTTTATTTCGGCGTTGTGCCATAGACGATCCATGTGGTAGCGTCATTTTCTAAACCCATAAAGCTCCATAGACAGAATAGGTAGTATATTAATAGTTAGGTCTTAATCTAGCTAGGCTGTAGGTACCCGATCAGATGTTTGCCTCTACCATTAAAGCAAATGAAAATCGAAATATGCAATTGTAATTATTGCAAATCTATTTCGCATTCGAAAAGTCGCAATTCGCCCCCAGAACTCAATTTTTTTTTAAACCTTTAAGCATGAGGTCAAGCATGAGGACAGCATATAAGTAAGAAGACACAGTGTTGAGTATATAATAATTATTGTAAATCTTTACCATTTAACTATGGCATTAGATACTGTTACTAGTATTTCACTACTCTGATCAACCCATCCCGGCAACCCATCCAAGCGCAGCTTGCTAGCCGCGCATGGTAGGTGACACATCGAGAGCCCTCCGAGCCTCGCAGAGCACATAAAGCCATCTGCATCGGTCCCGGTTGTCATGCGAACACCTATGATGCCTAATCGTTATTCGAAGTCAGAATCCTTAGGATAGCAGTATTGCCTAGAAATTGGTTTGTGGAGGTCTGATGGCAGTTGCTTAGTATAAAATACTGAAAAACAGTTGGGAAAATACTCGAGGATGATTAACTGTTATCTACTAGTAGTTCTAAACAAAAAATACCAAATAATGAGCACCACTGCAAACCCACAATTTATTTAAAGAGAAAAGTTGTAGACATTTCGATGAGTTATGGTGAGAAAAAGTGTCGCCCCGAGACATTAAGATTGAGGTGAACCATATGAGCACTCACTTAGGCGGCAGACATTAATTTCGTCATAACAGTCGTTTAGCCAACCGCCTGCGCCACAGTAATATAGCTAAAAGCCTCTATTCATTATTTCTCCGTCCCCTTCTATCGCTTAAACGTTGTCGTATTGATGTGACTTTCTGCGAGAAATGGGATGATGGAAATTAAGGTGCCTTGAGCTACAGATTTTGATATTATCTCCCGCTAAGCCGACGTAGTTACTAGTCGGAATGTAATCCGCAACGTAGGTATTCCTTTGGGAATATATTAATAAGATTTTCTTTTGTTGTCAGCCCTCTTTACGTAATTCCCTGCCACGCATAGTGTGATTATGGCTGCTACTTATATATAGTATCGTTTTTCCGATAGTGACGTAACGATGAAGGTGCTATATATGTCACAGGCGTTAATTATAGTGAGTAATTAATGAGACTTGTTACGAAAGGTTCTTGGGTAGCGTTCGGTCGCGCCTTCTGCTGGCATCTACAGGTGATGATGATACGATAGAAAAGAAAGCCTATGCCCTCTAAAGAAATACAATATTAGAAAACATTATTAATAAAAAAAAACAACGCCCATATATGCTCATAGTTTTCAGCTCGTCACTTTAATGTGTATGAAAAATTGTTTTTGAAATTACTATAGACTATTTTATAGTGCTTCTTTGGACTTGTATAGGCTGGTGTTATTTATTGTTGTATTGTTTTCACCCTGTATACACTGTTTGTACGTCATACATCGTTAATGTCTAAGTGCTTATGAAGTATTTGTTAAGAATGACAACAGAATAGATGTCTGTTTAGTATCGGTGGTTTTAAGAAAGGGTCGGGGTCGAGGGTCGACCGGTTCAAATGGCGTAACAAAGGGGAGTTTATAAGTGGTGTTAGTGAAACCTGCCGCCCTCTAGTGATTATAGGCTTATCTATGTCTACTCTTTATTATTATTTAAGATCGGCAGATTTTCTGAACGGCCCTTCCTGTAATTCTAATTATTCTTGTTTTTAATTATATCTCAATGGAAATTCCATTAGATAGGTTCGTGGATCGAATTACATTTGCTGATTAAAAACCTTATACGGCTTTGTGTGTGCTTTTAGAGTAATTATTGTTTCTGTTCACTTAACATATTGTACTGTGTTTATTTTGTGTTATTTTCTATACCTACGTCGGTAGAGAAGTTCATAAATTCTCAGAGTAGTTAGTTCCTTGTGTTCAATTTTACATAATGTTGAATTTAAATTCATAATCATAATGGCTTAACAACTAAAGCTGATATTAGCTAAAGGAATTTAATGCTGAGGCATGAATGTATTCAAAATGCCTATTTAGTCGGCGCTGGAGCTATATCATGCGTTGTTTACTACATAACGTTTTCATAGGAAGCGTCTAGTACACGACATTGTTAGAATTTTCAAACGGGTTAATATCAAGAGCGGCTGAGGAATGTTTAATTACCGCTGTGACATCCTGCGAGCGAGGCGAGGAGACAGTTGGCGCTAACATAGCTCGCCGCGTGCCTATGTAGGCTTGTCAACGCACGTCTTACAAGAGTGTGGTATAACTACGTAATAACTAAACCCCTGTTTGCAATGCTCAAGCTAGGTTTGAAGGTTTTAATCTGTTTTTAAAGAAGTACTTGTAGAGATAGCATCTAGTTAATATGGGCAACAAAGTTTTTCATTCGCGAGTACTGTTTTAAAAAGTAATAAAAATTCTAAATACGTACAAAGCAACAGGTTATGAAGTCGTGGGCAATTTTTCATAAGAGCGCAACGCGAGCGTTCTCATAGATTTCACTCTTGGCGAGGAATTAGCGCGAAAGCCACGACAATTATTTACGACGTTTCCAGTGCGGAATTACAGCCTGCCGCGCCACCGCGGCCTTTTATGTTTATTCACGGGTTATAATTCCCCGGCGTAGAGGATTATTTGAAAACGTAAACGTAGGTGCGCCCATATTTCACGCCGCAGCCGCTGCTGGGTGGCAGTTGTGAAAGTAATCACTACAAACATGTCGAAAATTATCCGCACTGCACGCTTAGATGAGAGGGGTTAGCGCGCCCCCACTTGTAATGCACTGACAGAATGCATAATGGAATACAGATTTGTTTCAGACCAGTAGGTAAGTTCGTTAACAAACTGCTTTTAGGATTGTGAATGACTCCATACAATGCTAAGTGGAGATTATTATGCAAATAATATCGCTGCTTATTAGAAATCGATGTTGACTGTATTGGAAAATATATAAAGTACAAAAGCAAATCGAAGGTTGTCGTCGTAATCATAAATAAGCTTGGCACGAGTATAGCCAATCGACAATAATAAACGGTGGCCATAACTACGTTCCAAATGAGTATTTACAGGAAATGCAAATGATCAAGGTGTCAAATAGCGACCATTAAATTTGGATAACGCGGCTTACGTTTATATTTCGCACGTAATCCGCTCGACGTGTAAAATACGGCGCGTCAGTAAATATTAAACTCTGCAATAATTTCGCTTGTGTCAGTGTCATAAATATTGTCCAGAGATTTTCATATTAATTGCAACTCCACTAGAGCACCTCTGTAGGCATGAATTTTAATTTTATGACCCTTGTTTACACAGAGCTTTGTAAAAATACCTCCCTAATTTGTTAATAATATAATATTCTAAAAGCATGCCTGAATATAAAATGATATACTGATGTCTGATATAAGCAAGTTTAGCTTCGTAACTAACATTGCTGATTAGTTCATAATATGTCTCTTTAGTCGCTTGTTAAGCAAATTCTCTTTATTTTACTCATACAAAACATGTTATGGCAATGATTTGTTTTGTAAAAGCGGCGAGAAGAGAACGGACTGCGAGGGGCAAGAAAACAAATTGATTTTTGATGTCGTCGGCTCGCTCGTGATAATGGTTTTCTGCGCTACATTGCCACCTGATTGACTGACAAAAACTTTATTTATCGACAAACTTTAATAAGCGCTCTGTGTAAAAGGATCCTTTACCGGACAGTAATTATCTGTGATTGATTGAATTAAGTTATTGAATTAAGTTCGCCGTTAGCTGATAGTATAATTATAATTTATTATTTCGCACCTCTGCCATACGCTCGACAACTCCTGTGTAATTATGAGGTCCAATTTAATGAGCCTGTTGGAACATTGACATTGGCCACTTGTGCTCAGTATGAACGTTAATACTTACCTACAATAAAGTTCAGGCTCTCGTTTTGTTCTATATTAGGTAAAAAATAATTATGGTTTAAAAAGTTTTTTTTCTAAACTTTATTCTGTTTTATACATGTTTAAATCTAACATGGCACATCGTATCCAAATAAGAAGTATGCATTTAATTTCTTTGGGTTAAGAATCCATTAGAATTAAATTCCTATATTAATGACATTTTCATAGATTTCGAATCACAGCTGTCCTACATAATATTATGGTAATAGTATATCACGACGCATGTTTTGTTCAACACTGCATTAAATTTTATAGAGACGTTTGGGTAACAAATGGGCTATCTATAAAGACGTGGATAGGAAAACATTAGTTCGTTTTCTAGCTCGACAAATCAAGATAGTGTCGCGATAAACGTCGCATCCAATCACCTGGTGTCCTATTACCAGGTGCGTGGTGTTATTTACGCGGGACCAATCAGTATGTAAATATGTAGGGTAGGTGAACGTTCTGGAGTGAGTGGGCAGAGGCCCTGCGCGCCGCCACAGCCTCCGGCGCGCCCTGCGCTCGTGCGCACGCTTATGGCACCGCTTCTAACGTTGCAAATCCTCCGGTGACGTGCCAACCTTATCTGATAAATGTGAACGGGAGTCCGGAAAATATATGTGTTGACTTATCGGGACGTTCATCCCAGTAATTGTTTATTTATCATTCGCGATGTCTCTTGGTTCGTTTATATTGTTGATGTTTGCTTTGGACGTGGTGAATACGAACGTGCACGCGCTGCAGGAGCGTGTTCGCCAACGACACGCGATCTCTGCATGCAACACAAGTGTCACTTACAACAAAGTCCTGCTGAAACACGTCACGCTGCTGTCAAAATACGTGTTCACGGGAAAAGTGTTCGGTGTAAAGTCTGGTTATAATGGAACGAGAATATACAAAGTGAACATACGTCGGGTATTGAAAGGTGATTTGAATGATATAGGTGTGTTGGTGAAGTTCGGGACCGCAAAGTCTTTACGCTTCAGCGATGCCACGGTTTTCGTGGAGAGTTCTGGTACCTCATGTCCACCTCTACGTGTTCGCACATACGGTATATTTTTAACTGAAAAGAGACGGGACGAAGGCACTCTGTGGTTGAGCCTAGTAATAGAACCTTTGTTATTGACGTTAAGGAGTATAGGAATAATCGAAGCAGTTGTCAAAGGTAAGATTTATTTATGACTAGTTGTTTTATGCGGTGCAATGCCTCTTTTTCTTTCTAGCTTATTTTTTTTCGTCAGTTACCTTCTCAGGCACGCACACAAAAACTCGTTAAAGTGTTATCATAATTGGATTAATGGTAGGAACGAAAAGAAATAAATGAATTGATTTTTATATTATACATATATTAGATTGTTATGGTCACCTATTGTAATACTAAAACGTAAATTCTCTCGTATTTAAATTATCCATGTTTCCAAGATCGCGTAAATCAGTAACCAATTTATGTGTTCGCGTTGTTTTAATAGTGGTGCGTAAATAAACAAGTAGGCGGCAATTAGTCGTAGGGCGGGGCAAGTGTCAGTGCGGCCCGCGACGGTTGCCGGCAACCGGCAACTTATTGCAACCTGTTACGGGTCCACGCTAGACGCGGCATCGATATTGCCGGCAATTTTTAAGTCAATCAAGCTAAGAGCTACAGTTCCTTTTTACTCATTTCACGTTATAAAATCTTAGAGTACGCAGCCGTTGTGTCATTAGACGTTGTTTATTTTAGCTTTATCAGCGTATCAAACAATGATTTATCTAATACTTAAAGAATATAGACTTCTGACATATGTGTATATTAGACATTGACATAAAACTCGTCATCATCAACCCACCCATATATTGTCCCAGAGCTGCCAAGTCAAAGATGACTTGGCAGTCCAATGGTCATATTCACAGCTTTGACATAACACTACATATATGTTACGATAAAATGTTGACACGTTTCAATAATACAATAATATTTAAAGAATTTAAAACAATACAGATTTTTAATAATCTCAAGAAACAATGAGTTGTGGGAAGTCTAATTTACAGCAGCGTCATATACCATCTTATTCTGAGAGAAGACCCCTGCACAGCTGTGAGTAAATGTCAGTAAATGGGTTGATGATGATCACATGGCAAGAAGAAAGATATCTGATCAATGCGTGAAAAACATTTCACGGTACATCTCTTGTCTAAAACTACGCATAAAAAACGACATAGAAAAACCATACATTATCAACCCATATACTGTCCCACTGCTGGGCACGGGTCTCCTCTCACAGAATGAGAGGGATTTGGCTATAGTCCACCACGCTGGCCTAGTGCGAGTTAGCAGACTTCACACACCGTCGAGAAAAATCTCTAACGCATGAAAAACCTTACTTCATAGAAAAAGTTGAGGAAATGTAAACGAAATGCTTGCACTATTTTGATCTGATCAAAGCCTTTGCGTAGGTTACTTCATATATTTAATGAAATATTTAGTGAATTTTCCTTCTTACATTAAAATAATCACCTCTACTTTGTTTATGCAATTGGGTAAAATCATGAACAGTTTTATAGATTGTGTTTAGACGAATCAAAGTACGTAGCTTTGGCGTAGGAAGACTGGAAAGCTTTGTGTATTGTGGTCATCTAGAGGTGAATATCTTGTTAGTATTATAGTGAAAGGTAAAGCGCCCACAGACATCTAGTTGCCAGCTTCTATAAACTGAGTCTTTGTTGTTATTTAATAGTCTATCTTATCTACATAATCTTCGTTTTTCTTGTCTAAAATTATGTTTAATATTCGGTTAGATTTTAACGTTTAGCTAAACGTATTAAGAATATATTTTTATGAATAAGATATCTTGGAGATTTAAATTAAGCTTTGAAGCTTAATCAGATTACTTTACTAACCTGTAGGTTTTAAAGGAGGGCCAGAAAAAAATTATTAAGTAAAGAATTGTAAAACTTATTCAAATTTTTTGTACAGTTTATATGTTTTATTCATTTTATATACATACTTATATTTAAATGATTTGGAAAAGAAGGAGAGGTAGAGCATAGTGGGAGTAATTCCACTCAAATTGGAGCTGCTCGACTGGGGAAGTACCTCTGCCTTGCAGATAATAGAAGTGTAATAACACTGCTTTGAGCTGTGTGGTGTTCTTTACGGTGAGCAAGGTTGCCAGTGCTCCGCGAGGAAACTTTGTGTTGGCAGTGGGGGGACTTTGATATATCTTATACTGTGAAACCAACTATTCCTCTTTCGTTTTACAGGGTCGGCAACGCGCAAGTGATACCCCTGGTGTCACAAGCGTCTATAGGCTACGGTAACCGCTTACCATAAGGTGGGCCGTATGCTTGTTTGCCTAAGGTGGCAAACGTTTTTGGGTTTTGTGATTAATCATCAACTGAGTGGTATTTTGTTTATAAGAAACATGCAAAATCTATTGTTCTTGGGCCACGGCACCTTGCGCGAATTGCTAAAATTAAAATCTATTTCCATTAAAGTATATACACGTAATACAGGAATATTAAATTTTCTACTGCATGTCTCCACAAACTTCTCAGTGTTTCGGAGTTCCGTTTACCTGCCCGGTGCACCACGCAATATTAATATTATGAAAACCTCAACTCAACGGCAACTTCTGTCAGCAAATAGATGAATTTGTCTAGCTTGTGCCGCTTACGTCAACTTTGATGCTCGGATACAAGTTGCACTTTATTTATTCAGTTATTCCTACATCTTTGAAAGTGGTTTGGGAAGTAATATTAAAGAGGAAGACTCGATCTGTGGCGGAAGTCTGAAAAAGAGGTGGCTTTTTAAATCTATACTCCATTGAATATAGAATTAGAGACGACAGTTATCGAAAGAAATAAAGAAAAAGTATTTATATTCGCTCAATACGACGCATGACAATTGTTAGTGGGCCAAAGGCAGTTGTCTCAGTTTAGACACTAAGTTGGCAACTAAGTGCCAACATAATAATAAAAAAATAAAAAAGTAAACTATAAACATTACAAACAAATAGTAAATAAGATTTATTAAATTAATTTAAGCCCTAGGTTAAAATAAAATAGAGGGATGTGCATCGCGTGAAAAAAGGTCAAAGCTCAGCATGTTGCTGCGGTGATGCAACACCGACAGCGCTGGTTTTCAGCAATGACCATATTGTGTTATATTGTTACTGTTTAACCAGAATAAATTTATTAGTAAATTCTCAGATAAATAGATTAGATAGTATCGTGAAATAACGCAGTTTATTAGACGTTTTCATCAAAATAACGATGTCGTTATTACGTTTTTTGTGTAACGTTATATTAAATGAAGTATCATCATCATTATCATTAACTCATATACTGTCCCACTGCTGGGCACGGGTCTCCTCTCAGAATTAGAGGGATTAGGCTGTAGTCCATCACGTTGGTCTAACGCGGGTTGGCAGACTTCACACATCGTTGAGGAAATTTTTAAGGCATGTAGGTTTCCTCACGATGTTTATAAGACCTTCACTATTAAGCAAGTGATAATTAATTATTAATTTGACGACCTCTGTGGTCTAGTGGTTCGATTCCCACATGGAATAATATTTAAAACATATGTATGTAAGCCAAATCAAATCAACAATGAAACATGATTTCTGCAGCGATAAACATTAATATTCTAAAAAAATGGCGCCGACTCATAATTACTTAGGTGTACATTAGTTTAAAAACTTAGTTACTAAGGTTAAATAAGAAACTATTATTTTTTGCTTTTCAGTTTTTCAGCGGTTTAACTTTTATGTTAAAAAGTTTGTATTTATGAACACCTTGAGAACAAGGTACCTACGTGTTATCCTATTCTTTTACAACGTGATTACGCAGAATGAACTAGAGTTCAGGCAATGACTTATTTGCCAAGTTATAAAAACTTGGTTCATAAGGATTTTATGTTCATTTCGGTATTATATTTCACACATCGTGGTTGTTAAGATTATAAGAAAACATAAAGTTTGACGGGCGGTATTTTATGTCGGCGCGGGCGACTGTCTGATTGCCGCCATTGCGGGTCGACCAGTGTTACCGACACTAAAAACATTGAAATTATTCTGTTCAAATGGAAATTATCATTCACTCGTTAATTAACATATTTTATTTACTTGAAAAAAGTCCATTATTTACCTGTAAAAGTTTTCCGAAGGACTTAATTTATTGCAGCAGACATACTACCTTGTTTTTTTGTTATTTATTTCTACCAAATTGTTGTTTTATCTGTGCCTAATTACCTAATTGTGTCTGTAATGGAGGCAATACAATTGACATCATAATCTTATAGTAAATACTGACCAGCTATTCAAAAAGCCAAATGTTTCTTGGAACTTACTTAAAAGACTCATAAATGTGGAAACTTAACATGGCTTATTAAGTTATGTTTTTATTGCTATTTCGAAGTAATAATAAGCATTCACACTTTATAGTTTTCATCTTCAGCCGTACAAAGGCTTATGACGACAATAAATAGCAACGCCTCCATAGGACAGTAACGCAAAGGAAACTGCAATCGCTTGCTCGTACGTAATCTATCCACTCCCACGACACTAACGACTTTCCTGGAACCGTGATAATTACTTGCCCGTTATTGCGTGTGTGTAGCTAAATGATTGAAGCCCATGATTAGGTAAAAACTAATGTTTACGATGAAAATCAAGCCTCCACAGTGATAGATATTGATTCTATTCATGGTTTGATAACCATGAATTAAAGAACTTAGTAATTCAATTAGTTAACTCATCGATATTATAAGATTTTCTTTGGGATTTACAGCTTCTTGAGATACAAGAAACATCCCATTTATTGAAAAATGGGAAAGGGTTATAAAATTCTAGTAGTAGTAGCGATTTATTTTTGATGAGAGTTAAGTGGTAATTAAAATATTAGCAACAACGTAAAAGTAGAGAGCTTAATGTCTGAACTTTGCAGGTCGTTAAAGTTGATGATCGAGTTCGCCCCAGCTCTGACTAACTTTAGATCCTTTGGGACAACAACGCCAACTATAAACTCCAAATCGCAGGAGTCGATGTGCGGCGCGGCCACTTTGATTATTTAATTGAAACACCTTTAGGCGGTTTTAAATGAAATCGTCTTTATTCTCGTTACATAATTAACTCGTACTGGATATCATTAAAAAGGAGTGACGGCTTGAGTATTCGATTCGACGAATTTATCGGATATAAATCGGTCTTCCATAATTGTTTATGTGGGATTAATTGTTCCGTGTGGGTCGGTTGCCGCTGGCGGTGGCGACGGCAGGCGGTTCGCTTCTCGTATCTCACTAACTTGACGCGCGATTCAATTAAACCGTGAACTGGCGGGGGCTGGTCAAATGCATAAAACTGAGACTTGTTCGACCTTCATATAGTCGTACGTGCGATTTGCATGGTCGTCACTCATCGTTTTTATTATAGCCAATTCAACTCTTTAATCAACAAGCTTCGGGTACTGTTACTTTTTCTTCTTATAGCATATTTTATTATAAAAATCGGAATTAATTGCTTGGTACCTTTCAACGTAATAAAGAAAACATAAATTACCATTAATTAACAAATCATTTGTCTATAAATCAGCAATACATTTCACACAACGTCGTGAAAATCTTACTGATTTCCGTATATTGTATTCCGTATCCTTCACCGTTTTAGCTATTTATTTACACCTATGCACTATTTTGAAATGTTGGAGGAGCATGCCTCGCTTCGAACTCGATATGTATGACTTGGCAGTTCATGGTCACATGTTCCATAGTCACATAATCTCTAGGGTGTAGGCTATTGAAGTTACTAAGCTTAAGTACATCCAAGATCAAATATATTTAGAAACTCTTGTCCCTTGAAACCCTAGAACTGTTGCGTTGGTAGTGAGCCTTCCATTTCCCCGTTTACTGCATTTCATTGTCAAAGTAATGCCGCAATATGACTCACTTTCCTTTGGCACAAAATCAAAATCTGGAATGAGTCGAGGGTGTACTTTGTGTCCGATTCTTATATATATGTAAAATCCCCCGCCGCACAGGGCTTCTTCCTTAGTTAGTAGCGGGTCTTTAAAAATAAATAAAAATAAACTGTCAAGGATCAATAAATTAGCAGATACAATAAAAAGCAGTTGTTTCGATCATCTGGAAGTACACAGTTTTTGTTGTACCTACTAAGATAAAAAGCTCTGTTGCCAAAAATAAGCCTTAACATTAGCTAGATTATGCAGTTTGACGTGTTTCAATTACGTGTCGAAACGTGTGATAGCAAGTTATCGAGTGTAACGTTAACGTCTCATCCGGGCGGTAGAGGGCGCTGTTAAATCTGGCGCAGATAATAAAGTGGACCGTATTTACGACAAGCTCGTAGCCAAGTTATAGGTCGATTCGATTAGTCCGATACAGAGTTTACTGAACGTGTTTACGGCAGCTGAACAACTTGTGTATTTAGCTGCCACACGTTTAAACAAACTATTTATGTACTGGTTTACCTACTTCTAGTTTGGTAAGTCACGATGTCACGGGCACTAAGTTTTTAATCGAATAATCTAAGAGCAAGTTGTAACAACATCGCATAACATTTATCTGCCTCATTACCTACTCTAGTGCTCGGTGCTCCGGGTTCGATTCCTAGGTCGAGCAAAGTTTGGTACAGGTTTGCAGTATTTACAATACTACTACTATTACAACTATTTCTCTTTCGTTTAACAGAGTGGGCAACACGCAAGTGATACCCCTGGTGTTGCAAGCGTCCATAGACTACGGTAGCCGCTTACGATCAGGTGGGCCGTATGCTTATTTGTCACCTTAGTGGTATATAAAAAAAAACAATTAAAACGTTTTTGTTAGTCTGAAAGCCGACTCCAATATGGTTGGGAAAGTTTAGGACAATTATGATGATTATCTTTTTATGATGATTATATATTATCTTTTGTCACCTTGAGGCAGATTTACTAAAGAAAATGGTTGGCATAGAGGAAGTTATTTCACTCAAATTGGAGGCAGTTATTTCAATCAAATCAGGCAGGCCTGATAAGAAAAGTACCTCCGCCTTGCAGAAAATCGAAGGGAAATACCACTACTTTGAGCTGTGTTGTGTTCCTTACGGTGAGCAAGATTGCCAGTGCTCCGCGAGTAAATGGTATGTGCCAGGGTGACTTTAACCTTATACTGCTAACCCAACTAATCCTCTTTCGTTTTACAAGGTCGGCAACGCGCAAGTATCCTGGTGTTGCAAGCGTCTATAAGCTACGGTAACCGCTTACCAGCAGGTGGGCTGTATGCTTGTTTGTCACTAAGTGGTATAAAAAAAAGAGGGAAGTATCATTACCTAACTTGAACACTGTGTTGATGAAATGTATCCTTATCAGTATTGCTAATATCTCTTCCGATGTAACTTGTTTGATGTTTACCGTGTAGTCTACGGGATTCTCTCAGAGTCTGACTGACCTTTACAAACAGCATAAGTAGGGTTTGGTTATTTGCAATTAATACGTTGTCTTACGGTGTTGTTGTTGACACGATCCTAAAACAACATTTTGAATATTTGGTGTGTGCAGACAGAGCAGTGATATCGTAGGTACCGCCTACTGCCTCATTATGCAAACTGTTCGACATTTGCAGTAACCTGCTGTGGAGAAAATTTGCTTGTATAGGTGTAAACTAGGTATGTGTGACTATTCTAATAACTGCAAGTAGTTCCGCCACTCACATTGTTTGTCATACTTTTTTTATTTTTACATTATTACATTTATATAACTATCTTTTTGTAGTTTTTTTGGCATTTTCCATGCTAAGATTTTAAAGTTTTTAAGCAAAGGAAAAATTCGTCCGTATGACCACTAAGCCACCGCGAGTGGTGGCTTAGTGGTCATAGCGTCTGGTGTACCTAACCAGAAGACGCAGGTTCGAATCCCGCCCGCGGTCGAAGTTTTCCTTTGCTTAAAAACTTTATTACATATAAGTTTATATTTTATTAGAATTTCTAACAAAGACTTAATAATAAAATAATAAATATTCTTGGACAATTGAAATAAAACTACAATTAAATAATATCAATATACGCGATAAAATCCGTAAAAAGTAGTTTTATTTCAATGTATAATATTCGCGTAAATGTCAGAAATCAATATTCTTGGTCAATTTTACACAGTCCCAAACTAAGCGGAGCTTGTACTAGACAATGGAATAGAATACTTATATATTTTTTTATATAAATACATAGTTATAATACATAAGAAACACCCAGACAAATACAAACACTTACGTTAATTACATAAATATTTGTGTTCTGTGGGAATCGAATCCACGACCTCGTGATCTGCAGTCTGACACGCGAACCACTATACCACAGACATCGTCAACATCACATCTTACATGTCATGTGTTTCTTAGTAGGTACAATAATATTTTCAACCCTGTGCATCTTTAATTATAGGAGATCAATCGTGCGAAAAATGAGATCAAACTGTTGACGGTATACAGTAGACTACTGACACTAAACTAACCTAGTTAGCCATCAACATCATAAGTCTTTAAAGTACAAAACGAGGTAACTGTCATAATTCGATATTAAGGTTGGTTTTGAAAGAGATTTTGGTTTTAATAACGACCATTCCCAATAAATAATCAATCAGTAGATTTGCGTATTGAAGATAGGATTTTGATATTCCATGAAAATCCTGAAATCAGTAGTTAATGTATAGTATAGTATTCAGCTGTTTTAATAACTTCAAATAATCCTATTACATTATTTTGTTACTTTTACTCTTTTTAGGGTTCCGTACCTCAAAAGGAAAAAACGGAATCCTTATCACTTTGTTGTCCGTCCGTCCGTCCGTCTGTCCGTCTGTCGAGACCCTTTTTCTCAGGAACGCGTGGAGGTATGAAAATTATATCAGATACTGAGGTCTACTGTCCCTTGGAGCTGTGAAAAAATCAAACTTCTAAGCCAACGCAATCAAAAGATACAGCCATTTATGCCGCAAATTTTCGAAACTCGCAAGGGAATCAAAACCTATAGGGTATTTCCCGCGAACTCAGAATCTTGAAATTTGGTATGAAGTAACGTCTTATAGCATAAATAAAGGAAAAATTGCGAAAACCGTAAATTTTTAGTTACATCAGACAGTAAAAATATTTGTAATAATTTTACAGTTACTACCCCTTTCCTCATGAACGCGTAGAAATATTAAATTGAAATTCATATCAAATACTCAGGTCATAATATCTTTAAGCTGTAACAAAATCAAACTTCTATGTCAACGCAATCAAAAGTATACCTACAGGTTTGTACGGAACCCTCGGTGCGTGAGTCCGACTCGCACTTGGTCGGTTTTTCATCATTAAGGTTGTGTTATTTGTGTAAGTTTTTTTATTTTTATTTTTTCATATTAGATTTAAACTATTATGCTTAAATAATTTGATCCATTTATATTATATAAACTATGCTTACTTCAATGGGGACAAAAGGAAGGATATTTTATAAGTTCCTGTTGTCCCCATAAGGGCAAAGCGTCAATGGGGACAACGGGAAGGAAATTTTATGACTTCCCGCTATCCCCATAATGTCAATGGGGAAAACGGGAATACACTACCGATTGTAAGTTATTGAGACCAGCCGTAAGTGAACGACAAAGAAAAGTCTGACACGTGGCAAAGAGTTCATTATTTTCTTAATTTAATAAGTTACTTTGAGTGCAGGCGTCGCGTCGCTCGCATGCATAAATTGAAATCAGCTCTTGTTATGGCTTTCATTTAAACCTTTTATGATACGGTGGCAGCTCTCGTTTCGCCTGTTCCAGCCGCGCATGTTAAATTATTATAATTTTAATGATACGTAGTACCTATATGTAAAGTATATGGCTTCAGCAAGCACTTTCAGTTGAATGAATTTTTATTTTATCATTTTTAAATAACGCGGGCATAATCGCACTCACCTCATTAAGACCATGAATAATGTATGATGTGACTTCATTTTATATTTTTTGATAATACTAAAACACGGAAAGCTGTGTGCTATTTTTGTATGGCTTTATTTGGTTAACATTATTACTTAATTATACTTTAACATAACTTGGGTTCATAAACATATATCATCACGCTTGTATTCCCGAAGGGTTAGGCAGAGGTATATTAAAGTACATCTACATGTATGTATATTAAAGTACGTCTTTTGACAGAATGTTCGCACGCGCTTAGCTGTGAGCTCGATCCCTGTGACGTTCTGTATAAAAAAATATTTTAAAAATAGTTATATTACTCTTTTTGAAGTTGACTATTTACTAAAGCCTAAAGTTAAGTGCAAATTATACGTGGACAATATTAGATACCTGGAAAAAAAAAGTTAAAACTTATAAAGTTATGATGTTATAAACAGTGACAACAAACAAGTGAATTATGATAAAAAAGTGAAAAATAACCTTAAACAATCCGTAAAAATGGACAAACGTATTTAATTAAGTGAAAAATAGTGCTTTTATCAAACTAAGTGCATAAAAACAAAATACAAAATAACGTGAGACGGTGCAAAAAATTCCTAATGCATGAATCATACTAACCGCCACTGAACATTTCAAAAATTTTGCATCTACATTAAGGTGCATAAATTCAACTGGTACATCAACTGTGCAAATAGTCCTGTCTACAACGCACTGGATTAGCATAACGAACGACGTTGTTCAAGTTCGATCCCAGCGATCTGAGACTCTTTTTGAATGTTGTTTAATAATTTACTGAGTAATAAAACGATGTCTACTGAAAAAAACCACAACGTAACATTGCGACGACGAAAGCAGTTGTTTAGATCGAAGTCAATAGATTCACTGAGTAATGACTCATCATTGGATAAAACAAACTCTGACTTGAACACAAGAAGTCTTGACCAATCAATGGGTATAAGCAATAATGACTTGGAAGAAATGAAGGTAGAAATATTACAATTAAAAGAACAACTTGAAATTACTCGAAATGAATTGGAGAATATTATATGTGAAAATAACAAACTTAACGAAACAGTAGTGCGACAGCAACTTCAAATTAATACACTAAAAGATCTTTGTACCAGCCCTGTTAAGTCACAAAGATTGCAATTATTGTCGGCAAGAAAACGAGTTAGGCGCTCTATTACAGACAATCTACGTGTTTTATCATTAGGCCAAGAAGAACATGATCCATGTGTACTATCCGAATCGCCTTCTTCGGATAAATCGCAAATAAATATTAATGATAGCATGACGTCGGACACCAATTTACCCGAATCTGATGGACCTGAGTATTACAATCAACGATTACTGAACGATGGTTTACCGCCTAAGAATAATAACTTATCCAAACAAGTTAGTTGTAGTTCAATATATAGTAAATTATCAGAAAAAACTGTACCATTAAACAATCAAAAACAGGATAAACAAACACAAACCGACACATTTGAAAGGTCTACTGGAAGTAAAAACTACACTAGAAAAGAAGTTGATACTCACAAGAGAACACAATTAGACCAACGAATAATAAGAAAAGAGAAAAGACCCACAAGAAAACTATGCATTCTCAGTAATTGCAACCACGACGACGGTACCCTAGAAATATTAGGAAACACCTTCGGCCAACACTTCGAGTACTGTCATTACCTATCACGCAACAGTAGTTTAAAAAATATTTTATCAAATGTGATGACTAAAGTGCAGCATTATACTTTAAATGACTATTGTATTGTTATGATCGGGGAAGAAGATTTAAAAGGCAGTGAACAATCTATTGAAATTATCAGGCTTATTAGGAAAACTTTTACAAATATAACTCATACTAATGTTATTATATGCTGTCCCACTTATATCCAAGGGGCTTTGATACATAATTATAAGGTAGAGATGTTTAATAGTTTACTTTGCATGGACATAGAAAATCAAAATTATGCTTATTTTTTCGACAGTAACCGTGACTTATCAAATGAAACATTCTCATATAAGACGGGCAAAATAAACAAACTTGGCTTAAAACGTGTTTACGAAAGTATTTACCATCGCCTTCTATTTGATATGAAAACCTTCCCAATTCCGTATGATTCACCAAATTCAAAAAAACCCGAAACAAATTTTTTTCGTACCGTTAGGTAAAAAGGTAATTGAAAGTAATACAGAAAAACAAAAATTTATACTCTTTAACCAAAACATAGCCGGAATATTAAACAAAATTGATCTATTCGAAATCACAATTACTGACTTGTCAAACCAAATTGGTGATATAGATTTTATTTGTTTGTGTGAAACTTTCATAAAATCGGGCCATGAAAGTAATTTAGTACTAACAAACTACCGTTTAGCTGCCAGTTACACAAGAAATGGGAAGAAACGGGGTGGTACTTGTATTTTAGTCAAAGAAGGTTTAATTTTTAGTCCTTTGCATCTAGGTAATAAACTAGCTGTTGATTTCTGTTTCGAATACTGTGGCATAGAAGTGATAAACCATAATTTAATTGTGGTCTGCATATATAGAACTCCGGGTTCCGATATAACTATATTTTTTCTAAAGCTTGAAATGTTATTACGTATAGTAACTCACAAAGGTAGAAAAAATATCATTTTGTGCGGTGATTGGAATATAGATGTATTAAAAGACAATAAATATTCCAAGGAATTAATATCTCTTCTAAATAATTTTAACCTTTTACCTCATGTTAAAATGGCTACTAGGAAAAATACTAGCATAGACCAAATAGCCAGTAATATTCCTATGATTGATTGGAAAATCAATATACATAATTTAGCTCTCTCCGATCATGACACCGGCCAATCATTAACATTCTACCTTCATAAAATTAATAATAAGTCAAACATAAAGTTCTGGTATGACACAAAGAGAGATTACAATGAGAGCAACATACAAAAATTTATAGAATGTTTAACAGCCTTAAGTTTTAGTGAAATATACGATGAAAAAGACTCCAATAAGGCTTTCAATATATTCCATGACCTTTACACGCTGTTTTACAAACTATGTTTTCCTGAAATACGTGTTAAAAAAAATACTAAACCAATAAAAAATAAATGGCTCAGTAAAGGCATAAAAATATCATGCATAAAAAAGAGAATGTTATTTTACGAATACCAACATAATGCTATAAGTAAAGGTTATCACAGGAGAA
The DNA here is from genome assembly GCA_964056405.1 of Acronicta alni. NCBI lineage: Eukaryota > Metazoa > Arthropoda > Insecta > Lepidoptera > Noctuidae > Acronicta > Acronicta alni. Next base: position 10,989,485 of record OZ043914.1, read on the forward strand.
AGTACCATAATTACACTAAAATCTTAAAAAAATGCATATCAAAATCGCAACAAATAAACAACAACAACTTTTTTAATAATTCTAAAAATAAATGTAAAGCGACATGGTCCATCATAAAAAATAACATAAGCAATCATATTAACAAAAATGACATTAAAGAATTAATAATTAATGACAAAATAGTTGATGATCCCAAAACAATATGCAACCAATTTAATACATATTTCATTGAACTGACACGTAAAAATAATTTCAACAATAATCATGACATATATAATAATATTGACATTGATAATAATATAAATACTTTATTCTTGACTCCAGTGAGTGAAACAGACATTATAAAAATTATTAATTCTTTAAATAACACAAATTCTACCGGATATGACGAAGTAACCACAAAGATAATTAAATTAAGTGCGAATATCATAGCAACTCCACTTAGCTACCTAATTAATCTCTCATTTGAAGAAGGTATTTTCCCAAATAGGCTAAAAGAATCTATAATTAAACCATTATTCAAAAAAGGTAACCATACTGATATGGGTAATTATAGACCTATTACATTGATACCAATCTTTGCAAAAATATTTGAAAAGGCAATGCATGGTAAAATAAGTAGTTTCATAAATAAACATAATATAATTAATGAAAGTCAGTTTGGTTTTAGGAAAAGCAGTTCAACGGCACTAGCTTGTTTTTCTTTGGTAAAATTAATAACAGAAGCACTGAATAGCAAAATGTCTGCTCTATCAGTATTTTTAGACATGAGCAAAGCATTCGATTTTGTCTCACACAAACGACTGCTCTACAAACTAGAAAGATATGGAATAAGGGGAAAGGCGCATGATTGGCTTAAAAGCTATTTGTCTAATCGTCAACAGAAAACTGTTATTTCTAAAATAGTAAATAATGTTAAGATGACATATAGTTCAGAACTAAAAAATAACAATTCTGGCGTCCCACAGGGAAGTGTGTTGGGACCGCAGCTATTTATATTATACATAAATGACATAAGTAAATCTCTAAAACAAGAATGTATACAATTTGCTGACGATACTACATTGACAATAAAATGTTTAAATAAAGCCGACGTAGAAACTGACACTAACAATGAGTTAATTAATGCAATGAAATGGCTAGGAGATAATAATCTTCATGTTAATATTGAAAAAACAAAATTAATTCAATTTCAAACATGTAATTCGACAGTGATACCTGTAACAATACGACATAATAATTCAATTCTAGAACCAGGACAATCTGCTTTATTTTTGGGTATAGTAATTGACAACAAACTGGACTGGAAAGAACATGTAGACAGAGTTTGCACCAAGCTTGATAAATTCGTGTACGCCCTTAGAAAACTAAGACTGGTATCCAGCAAAAAAACAGTCCTAAGTGCTTATCATGGGTATGTTTCATCAGTATTGCGTTATGGTCTAGTTATATGGGGTAATTCAGTAGATGTGGAAAGAGCATTCATTGTACAAAAAAAATGTATCAGGGCCATAAGCGGAGCAGAATATCTCGACCATTGCAGACCATTATTTAAAGAATTAAAAATACTTCCACTCCCTTGCCTATATATATTTGAAATTTGTTTATTTGTTAAAAAATACCCTCATTTGTTTCCAGTAAATGAACAAATCTCAGTTAGACTGCAAAACAAAAATCCAGGCAGATTGCTTGTACCGGCCCAACGATTACATTTATATACAAGAAATGTCTACTGTATGGCAATTAAAATTTATAATAAATTGCCACCGGATCTCAGAATGTTACCAATTGATAAATTGAAAAGTAACATTTATTCTTGGCTCTTAGACAAGTGTTTTTATTCAGTGAACGAATTTCTGAATCAAAAATTTTGATATTGATAAACTAAATTGTAATTGTAATCGTTAATTTTGACATTGCATTTTTAGGTTATTTATTTTATTTATTTTTTTGACATTGTTATTTTATTATTTTATTGCAATCATAAATAATCAAGTGCTCAATTTTAGTATAATAAATTAATAACATTGTAATCTGTTTTTATAATGTAAGTGATTATGATTTGCATGCATAGTTTATTTAATATTTCTACACCAGCAATGGTAGTATATGTGAATCAATGTTAAATGTAAGACCTCAATGTACCATATACTGAGAAATAAAGCTATTCTATTCTATTCTATTCTATTCTACAGTTCGCGGGTATATTTATTCCCATGTGGGTAAAAGCCTATTGCCATTGCATATTGTACTTGTACAAATAAAAACTTCGAAAACCGAGAAAAACCAGATGACACTGCTCGGCTTGGGAATCAAACCTAGGAGCTCAGGCGTAGCAGTTCCGCTTACGACCACTGGGATAATGAACTATGTTCAAAATTCATTTTATATCCAAACATTCTGATTAGAAGTTTCGTAATTCTTCATTCGGTATGTCAACGGCGGGGAGTAAATATATGGACTTGGATTACTTTATACTAATATTAAGAGGTTAAATTATCTTAAACGGGACAATTAAGATTACATCGTCGAAAGTGGTCGTAATGTCATTGCCGGCAGCCCATTTACAGCGCAAGCGCAAGTAACCGCCGAGCTATCGGGTTTATTGGCTTTATTTATATTAACATGTGTGCATGCGGCTAATAATGTCTCATTCGAGAGGATGAATCACGATAGTATTCAGTGAAAGGCATGTCACTGTGTAATTTTACTAATTAAAGCTTTTTAACTGCATACCAAAGGCTTAGAGACAGGGTTATGAGTTTTGGTTATTGAACTTTAATACTATTTATATTTACTGGTGTTATCAATACTTGTAGGTAGACTGACATTGACATACCATCACGCCTGTATCGCCGAAGGGTTAGACAGAGGTGTACCAATGTACTCCCACAGTTCGCCGGTATGACCCTTAATATGGGGTCCGCAGTTGCAGGAAACTAGCCGTCGTATGTTTGCGTCAGCAGGATCCTTGAGACAACTACGCAACTTTCTTCCAACTGCCACTAAGATTACGCTTGCACAATCTCTCCTCTTGCCTGTCCTTGACTATGCCGATGTCAGCTATCTTGATCTCACCGAGGACCAATTCAATAAGCTTGAGCGTCTCCAAAAGTTTTGCATAAGCTTCATATTTGGTTTACGCAAATATGATCATGTATCAGAATTTCTTTCGTTAGTTTATAGTATTCTTTTCAATCCTGCAACACCCGCTTACCTTAAAACACGATTTCAGTTCGTCTGTGATACACATTTGCGATCCTTACGATCATCAGAGAACTTAAAACTAAAGATGCCTATGCACGCCACAAATTTTGTTGATCATTCTTTTACTGTTCAGGCCACTCGTCTATGGAATGCTCTGCCGGTTTCCGAGAGACGTGCACAAACACAGGCATCTTTTAAAAAAAATGGTAAAGGAACATTACTTGGCTACTTGTACGTGAATTGTTATAGTATTCTCTTTATGCAAAATAATATATTGTATATATAAATACATTATTAATATTTATTTTATTTTCTATATCTAATATATATCTATCTATCTATGACTACTAAGCACACAACTTATCCATCTCATGGTTGTCTGTAAGAAATTGCTTTAAGCGATAAGACCGCCAATTGTAGATACATTATGTGACGTTTGTTTTCTTTTTATCATTTTCTCTGTATTGTGTTATACAATAAAGAATATTCTATCTATCTATGTTTAGGTCCCATGTAATTGCGGTGAGCCTATACCCAAACCCCGAGCTGACTCAGAATTTCATAAAAAAACCAATAACACTTTACTCGTCCTAGAAATTGGACCCAAGACCTCTAGACTAACGACCATCGAACAACCAGCCAAACTGAAAAGCGATACCGTTTCATGGTGGAAATTCCCGAAACCTGCACTAAGCCTTTTGCCTCGACATTCCTTATCCATACAGCGAGGGAATGGAATCAGCTGCCTGAGTCTGTATCTCCTGACGTGTACAATTTGGGGATCTTCAAGTCACGAGTAAATAATATATAATATTTGGGAAATTTTTTACACAACACCATCTAGTCTCAAACTAAGCAGAGCTTGTACTATGGGTACTAGACAATGGATATAATAGGTACTTATATACTTTTTTTTTGTAAATACATACTTATAATACATAAGAAACACCCAGACAAACACAAATACTCATGTTTTATCCACACAAATATTTGTGTCCTGTGGGAATCGAACCCACGACCCCATGATCCGCAGTCCTATACTCGAACCGCTAGACCACAGAGGTCGTAAATAGGTATCTTCAAGGTAAGCGTGCTACATCTTAGAACACATCGTCACTTACCATTGGGAGATTGTGGTCAAACGCTAACCTATCTAAACGCTAATATATGTATAAAAAAAAACCATGCAGTATCCATAAAACTCTATAAAAATAACTCACAATAAACAGTTTTGATTACCAACAGACACAAAATTGCCTAATTCAGGATTTAGTCGTTGGACCCTCCGTCCGTGCATGAAACATTTATTATTCAGAGTATCGAGCTATTTACTTATTGTCCGGCTAACGAGAGGATCGCGTGCGGCCCAGTGTTCTGACGTATCTACAACCAGTCCCTTCTTGAGCGTCCCTTGGGAATGCAAGAATGACGTAAACGACATTTGTACCTATACTTTATCATTTTCCGAAATTCTGAAAAAGTGCGTCATTAGTATAGATAGATAGAGTATTCTTTATAGTACATAGGACAAGTCACAATAAAAAATATCCAAACGTTACAAGAGTACAATTGGCGGTCTTATCGCTAAACGCAATTTTTTACAGACAACCAGTAATGTTGTTACAATGTTACACCTGATTTTTAAATGTGACTATGTTTGTGTACGTCTCACGGATACTGACAGTATATTCCACATGCGAGTTGCTTGGACGGTGAAGGGGTGGTTAAAGATTTTTTTGGTGAGCTTTAAGTTTTCTGATGATCGTAAGGATCGCGAATGTGTATCACAGACGAACTCAAAAACGTGCTTTTCATGTAAGCGGGTGTAGTAGGATTAAATATAATACTATAAAGCAAAAAATGTGAGTATTCCGGTGAAGGCGAATTAGGATACCTATGGTTGTATTAAGCACGACTGCAACGGTAGAAGTCCTGGGTTTGATTCCTCGGATGAGCCGTTTTATTGGGGTTTTCTATTAAATTGTCAGTAGCAGCTCAGATTTTGGTTTAGTATTGTAATAGTCGCGCCCATTATTACATAGGACCACCTAAACATACCGACGAGTTGTGGGTGTACCTTTGGCAGGCGAGATGGTATGTGTTTTTTCCTAGACGAGCGTGCTCCATCGTCGACCACATCGTCACCTACCAGCATACATACCTGCGAACTGTGGCGGTATATGTACTGTACAACTCTGCCTTATCCATCCGCGCATACAGGCGTGGGTTCTGTGTTGCAATAAAATAAGTAGTATTAATATCAGGCGCTTAAATTTTATAAAAACATAAGTGCTCATTCCCAAGGTTTTTTCAACTGGTGCAACTAGAAACTTATTTATTTATTGGTATACCAAAAGCAATACATATTGAGTAGTTTATAAAAAAATGTAATAATAAGGGTCTAATATGTATGACTACAGGTACACGCAGCATTCACAATAAATACAAAGAATTCATGTTACAGTATTGAGATGGATGAGTTAGCCCGTGTTTATTCCATTGTTTTGCGAAAATTATAACACATTTGCAATCTGTATCAAAAGTCACCTATTAGTATCATTATTGTAAATTTAAAGCTTGATATATGTTTGAAATATAATGTTTGAAAAAAAAATTGAAAACATCAGGGAGTATTTCAGAATAGTCACCGTCACGGACTTTGAAGACTTCTCCATAGACCAATTATATGTACTTATAATTATGTACACTATCCTTGTGAACACTTAGATATTTGGGTAACCCATATTGTCAATGAACCTCTTACGTACCCTTTATCAAACTTTTTATGAACATAACCGACCAAAAAATTACCACAGAATATATTTTGAGAACACAGGTGGATCTTTCTGCACTCCTAGTATATCGGTGGGGTTCCTTATGACACCCATGGGAAGGAATGCTATGTTTCTATTCGTAGAGGAAAAAGCCTCATGGTTATTGATAAAATGCGATCGTAAAATGTTTGGAAGGGAAAAAGTGAAAGGGAGGGGTGGAACATGGCGTCGCGTTAAACGTTTTTTCACAGTAATAATTTACAGGACGTTCAATGTGCTATAGGATTATAGTGAATAACTGGATACCCATACTGCAACTTTACTGTTGTTGGTTTTTTTATCTCGTGAAACTGCTTTTATGGAGCTTTGAAAGGTTTTGTCTCTAAAATACTTACTGATTTCAAAAATATGAATACATTGAAACACATTTTGTTTCGCGTTGGTACTTCGATTGCCTTTCTATTGCTGTGTAATTATGCTATTGCCTAGAAATTTATTTTCCTTGATTTGTAGCTATATTTTATATTCTGTGTTTTACAATGAATGGGTTGGAAAGTATACTAATCATGCAACCGTGGGTGTAGAGACATTGTATTGATCAGGTTCAGACAAACACCAAGATAGACCTACACAGTTAGCTTTATAGGCTTTTGACTTCATGATGGATAATATAGAAACTCAAACAAGACCAAAGAGGTCGAAGAACTCTGAGTGAATGGAGAATTTGTGCTATTCCAATTTATTATAACTTTTATGTCTCAGAATCGAATAAATTTCGGATTAAGTCTCACAATGCTTCTTAATTGTAAGTACCTATAAGTTTACATAAAAGGAGATAAGAATACTGCTCGGAGTTATTGTTGAATTTCACTTTTATGGGACTGGCAAACGAGCGTCCATTGTGCGACAGCTATCGATTTAACAATGCAATATCATGGACGAAAACGGTTAAAGTTGATTGCGCTTTCGAGTTCACCCAACATTTTTATCGAGTACTTTATGGTATGTTATACGTTAACATCGTCGTCAACTGCGCTTGTTAATCTGTAGCGACATAAATCAGTCTCGTCTAATCTAGGGCGCCTACATTGAATAAATTCTGGTAACGACCCCATTGACATTGTCGGCACGCCAGCCGATGTTGCCGCGTCTGAAACATGCAAATGAAGACATGACGCCGACACCGGGACTCCGGGATGTTTATGCTAGGCGCACGGCAGGCGGCAGGCGGCAGGAGCGAGGCCCAGATGTTAACACTAGTGTCGTGTTATCGCCCTCGCCACCGTCTTAAACACGTTTTACGTAACGCCGAGCACTCGATAGCTATCTACATAAATTTGCGGTTATTTGTAGTCTCATAACGGTGTAATTTGCGGGAACAACGTCCCAAGTGCTTCCATTCGCTTGATGTTGTATTCCGGCAATATAATCAAGGGCTTAACGGAGGTGAACACAGTTGATGGCTCAGTCTATAAAACGATTTTTGATAAGTGTGGCGGCGTTAATAAGGTTCTTTCTCGGAATATAAATTGATCCAACTTTAACAAAGTTGCGCGCGATGGGTCACATTTTGTTGCAAACGAGCTTGTGGCACTCTTGTCGCTCACTGAACGTACTAAATTGACATGCGAGCGCTACTGCTGTGGCTGTCGACGTCGTATTAGGTACTTAATGCGATAGTTTCTACTTTACAACAGAAAATCATTAGGTGGAATAACACTATTACCTGTCGGTGGATTAATTTTGTAGTAAGTAATTATAGTAGAGCGGGTAGCAGCCATTTGCCTTTGTCTAAAGTGTAATTAAACCGAGCGGAGCGTAATGCCCACGCGCACCATTAGCTCGGCAGATTCGCTGCGCCCCGGCCCTGGTCCCCCTTTTTCCCCTCCATCCATTTCGCCGTGAAATAAGTGACAGCGGCGAGCAATTTATCTCATTGATCCCTTTGCATACGTCTCAGTCAATGCGCGCGCCGGCGACGCCAACGGCAAGGCCCGCCTCGGATGGATTTACGGGATTTCATACCAACAGAATAAAGGGATGTGGGACCGTTTATGTTGAATTACTTATACATTTTTGTTTTGCCCCCTAATCTTTCTCAAGTGACATTTGTTTCAGAATAGAAATATTGTGCGGACGTGAACCAATCTTATTTTGAGATGCCTTTCGCGTTTGCGCAGGTTTTGGTCCGATCATGGTATACACTGTCTTATATTATGCATATATCACAGATTTTTATATACATAGAAATGAATAACAATTATACATATATTATATAACAATTAGATAATCAATCTGTGCGAAGTCTCAAAATGTTTGTAGATCGATTGATTTTGAAAAATTTACTAAAGTACCTAATAGTAGAGTGCAAATAAACACCTCTGGGTATACTAATTATTATTTTAACATGAAAAATCACAAGTCTCCTTTCCGTGGGACGCGTCTACAATTTAACAAAGAATGTGATGGATTTTATCGCTCAGTTCGGCTAAGTTATGGGGCCCTAATGAATTTGTTCGCTTACATTGATGTAATGCGCAGTAAAGTAAATTAAGTTTGCATGTAGATTGTAGAGCGCGCTACGGTTGTTTTACTTGAACGTTATTAAAACAGCGTGTAGAGTCCAGTGGCCGGCGTTGCGCGTCGCCCGGGAGGACTTGGAGCAAACACACTATGTCAAGTTAATGAACACTGCTGTAAACCAGCTTTCGATTGCCGTTTTTAAAACTACTTGTTAGTCTTTTTTTCTTGCAATAAAATGTAAGATAAAAAAAAGCTTTAATTTGTATGCCTAATGGAGTACCTACAAACATTTTTATTATTAGTGAATTATCACGTCGCAATACGTGTTAACATTTTGTTACACATGTAAGATAAGACACGCCATATAAACGTCAGAGCAGCTTGGAATTTATGCAATTTTTATCTGTTTTTAAATGCAACGTGTGACATTTTTAATCAACTTCTTTAAGTATGTTATTTTATGTAGGAGTATTTATAGTTTCTCATCATAATTAACATGTTCATGGAACATTTTGCATTTCCATAAAGATAGCTTATGTTGGTGGCAGTATCTCGTCTGAACGAGAAAGAATGCAGGCTTCTGTTGGACCGAGGAGACACCTAATAGGTACACAATGTAGACACGGAACATCATGAATATTTACGTAAAACAAGGTCGATGACGTTAATTGCTTGTGTTCTGAAGCTACTAAAGATATATTCACTAAAATAATACAACAAGCACACGAATTCATAACGGACGGATGAATGACGTCCATAACACAGAAATATCCTGGCATGGGGGTCATTAATCATATAATTTGTAAAAACAACTTGTACAACTGAATAATGTGTCATGTTTTTGTTACTCTTTTATGGCAAATAAAAGTTATTATTATATTAGTGTATGGGAAACTTCGGGTTTGACTCAGGAGGCAATTAAAGATTCAGAACAGACAAAGCGGAACCCGGCTCTTAGGATAAGAGAAGGGAGTTAAAAATATATAAATTACAAAACAGGTTTTACAATAATATTAACAAATTATAGCATATTTGCTGCGCTGGTCTTCTCTCATAATGCAAGGGCATATTATGGGTTGAGACTATATTCCACCAGACTAGCTATACTTTTATTATTTTGTTTTTTTTTTTTTATTTGTTTGATAAGACAATGACATTACATTGGGCACCGGACCTTTGTTTTGATAGTTGACTGTTTTATTTCGTTATCCGTAAAATTTGAATGGCAGTTATAAAATAAAGGCTTCTTTATTTTTTACTATTCGTGATGGAACGATGTTTTTTTAAGCGAAGTGAGCGCAAATGACATCTTACAGATCAGAATAACTTAAACGTTACTTGATCATAATGATAATGATAATGATATTTATTTCTGTAAATAGATCTTTTAAAGACACTTTTACAAGTCAATATATTACATATTTTTTTTAAGCTAGATGGCTCCGGCATTTTCTAGCTGACAACCTCTGAGAAGAAACGCCGAAACAAACTCAGAGAATCATAGTCTCTTTTAAAGTCCAGACAATGTATAGTAACAAAATATGTGTCTTACAATGTAGGGCAAAGTCTGAAATGGCCTTTTGAAGAAAGAGCCATAGCGGCTTTGAGTAGACCAGTCCCAACTGACGGCACGCATGCATCAGTCATTGTGTAGCTCAACTTGTTAAACACTAATAAAATAATCAATAACAAAGCCCACTGTTAGTTATCAAAATTATACCTTCACGCCTGTGCACCTACACTTCGCCGATATGTTTAGGTCCTATGTAATAAGGGGCTAGCCTATTGCCGGGCCTAAATCCAAACTCTGAGCTACTACTGAGAAAATAAAACTACTTTTTACGGATTTTATCGTGTTATATTGATATTATTAATCCCGACGTTTCGGACCATTTACAGTGTCCATGGTCACGGGTAGACTGACTGATGGACGCTGTAAAAGGTCCGAAACGTCGGGATTTATTTAAAAAGTAGTTTTATTTTCAATGTATAATATTCGCGTAAATGTCAGAAATCAATATACTACTGAGAATTTCATAGAAAAATCCAATAATACTTCTCGACCTGGGAATCGAATGTAGCAGTCGCGCTTAGTCGTGCGTTAGTGAACAAGTCTGATTTTATACATTTATTTTCGATAGTTACTGGCTGTATACATAAATTAAAGGAATTGTAATGTACACGATTCAATTAGCTATGATTCGATTAAGATGCAATTGTTATGCAAATACGTGTGCTGTGATACTTCACTGTCTGTTTGTCTGTCGAGTGGCCGCAGTTGGCTGCTAATTAATGGAATCTATATTCGGCCGAGACGGCAGAGGCGCGGATTCGCTTCTAGCTTCACTCACAATAGATATCTCCGTTGTATCCTCGGTACTCCGTCGCTGAGGGGTCTATTATGGCCTTCTTATCGTGTCCCAGTGGCTAAAGCCTCTGATTTAGAACCTTCACTCGATGTACGTACTAAGACGCACGTTTGATAGTGGTTAATTCCTATTGTTTTTGTAATAAAAATTATTGATGACACATACTCGTATTAAGTAGGTATATAATTTTTACTACAAAAGAAAAATTAGGAACGCCTTTTATTTGGTAAGTACTCAAATTGAACACAGCCAAAAAATAACAACCATACTTATATATTTTATCTCTTCTAATATATAAAATTCTCGTGTCACAGTTTTCGTTGCCATACTCCTCCGAAACGGCTTGACCGATTTTGATGAAATTTTTTGTGCTTATCGGGGAGGTCTGAGAATAGGCCAACATCTATTTTTCATACCCCTAAATTTTTTTTTTATGGCAAAACAACGTTTGCGTGGTCAGCTAGTAATATATAAAATTTCCATGTCACAATGTTAGTTACCGTACTCCTCCGAAACGGCTTGACCGATTTTTACCAAATTTTATATGCGTATTCAGTAGGTCTGAGAATCGGCTACTATCTATTTTCCATAGCCCTGGAGGTTTTTTTTTATGGCAAAACAACGTTTGCGGGGTCAGCTATTAATATTATAAATGTGAATGAAAGTTTGTGAGGATGGATGGATGGATGTTTGTTAGTGACTCTTTCACGGTAAAACTACTGAACGGATTTTGTTGAAACATTACAGTATTATTATTTATGCATCAGAATAACATTTAAAATGATTTTGAGTTAATTATCCAAATTACAACGATAGTTAAAAGTAATTTTTCCACGCGAACGGAGTCGCGGGCAGAAGCTAGTTGACAATAAACGCAATAATTGTATTAGAAATGCAGACACATATTGTGGCAGTAGTGTTGTAGTATAAACAGCCACATAGATTTATGATAACACCATATCATTTCCATGTTTATTCAAATAGCGCGGAGTCAATGCCAGCCCTACTAGTTTTGGGGCACTTTCCATCCATTACCGCCCACATTAGTCGGGTAGTCAATATCTCAGTGCGGTATGCAATCTCGCCGTACTAGGTGCCGTCCGTCGGGATCGCTCGCATATCTGCCATCGAAGCCTCTCCGTGTAGGTATGCTCAGCTCTTGTTCCAACGCTGTTGTCTATAAATCTATGTTCGTAAATTCTTCAGGGCTGGGATTTGAGGTTCACCTGGGAGAACTTTATTATTGAAGTTGTTTCGGTTTTGAAATGTGAGTGATGTAAATATAATGAAATTTGTATGTTAATTATGTATAAGGAAGAAAATGTATTCCCGTCTTTTGTACCATTTCTTACATTATAATTAAATTTTACAACATTCTTTTCACTCTTCGAATTTTCGTTTCAGCCAGAGTTGTGTAGGCAAGGGCGAAATTAAATTCATTTATGAATGCCAGTAAGCTGTATACGGAAACCTCAAAAGCCGTATTACGTTGACACATACATTTTACATACGTTTGTTATGGGATTACTGTAATTGCATTCGATGCGGTAATCATCGTGCGACGTTACGCTTCGATTATATTAAATTAATTAAAATATCTTTTTAATTATTACGAATCCGAAGCACTGAAATTGCTGGTGACCCTTAATTGGTATTGTGATTTTGTTTAATGTAAAATGTGTTTCAGTTAAATAATTCGTTTATTTTATAGGCACAGTTTCTATATATAAACATTGGGATGATGACAGATAAATAACTCATAGACAATAAACTTTACATTGCGATCCAATACTATAGAAATATTGATATAGAATAAATTTGACATCTCTACTGCAAACGATTCTCAAAGAAAACATAAACAGACCATTCCGGTTTATACCAAAAGCGGGTAAGGTTTTCGTAATGTCCAAAGCGGCTATGAATAAGAGTGGTCGAAATTATGGTATCGAATTTCTTCTGAACGGGTCGGTAATAGGCATAAATATTGATATCAGGAATCTATTGCTGGCGGGCACATTGTCTGAACACCTGCCGGTCGCATATCGCTGCTGTGAGCAATATCCGCGGGCAACCCCGCATAAATAACCATGATGTTTCAATTTATATTCATGATATTAGTAAGTCAGACGGAATGTACGTCACATTTGATTCCCTTTGTTGGTAAAATAAATATGGAACGATGAAAGTATTCGTGCACCTTTGTGTTAGTCTGTACTTCGTATTTTCTAGGTGTTCCAATCCTCGTGTGTTGTTTATGAACATCATATTTTAGGGGTTTGTTTTTGCGCTTTTGAAGTTAAAGTTTGATATGCCCTCAGGTTCAGTTGTTATTTATGTGAAAATATTTCAGATTTTACATTCTAGAGTAGCATTTGTATGATGAGAAAATTAATAATAAATTTTAACATAATAATTCGCGAAAATGTATTTTACTTTTATGATAATGTACAAAACAATGGCTTAAAGATTATTATATATTTGATGTGCTATTACGTTCTATAAACATTCTTATTAATTATTTATTCTTTGATTCAGACTAGGAGATATTTGACTCCCTATAGAGTGGGTGCGTTTATAAACACAAATCCATCTGAAATCTAAAGTGACACCCAGGCTCAGAACAACTTTCGTATCGTGCGGGGATCGAACATGACATGTAATAGCGTAGCGCAGCATCCGATCATTCAGCCACCTGTACCAATGGAGACGCAAATATTATCATATTATTATTTATTTATTACTAGCTGTTGCCCGCGGTTTCACCTGCATTCCAAATTATTAGAGACAAAAGGTCTATAGCTTTCTCCAAGATCTATTCTATATCTGTACCCAATTTCATCAAAATCAGAGGTTTAGGCATGAAAGCCTAACAGACAGACAGACAGACAGAGTTACTTTCACATTTATAATATTAAGTAGTGATTTTATTAAGGCTTTACGTAATTTTCTTTAAAAAACGTAACAATTACATAACAGACTTTTTTTTACGTGGTAGCAGGATGACCGGCACCTCGAATTTACACGTCACAAGTTAATTAAAACCAGCTTCAGCTGAAACGGAACGACGTGACGAATTGATAAACTAAATGCTATTAGTAAGTTCTGAACATTTCTAATGCCCGGGGAACAGCGCTAGCCGTCATGTTGGTATGAGTTACAACGCGTATCGGGAGCGGACCGTTCACTAGTGACGTCTAATAAAGCTTTATCTTTATATTGCTATTGACCTCTACCCCAAAGGAAATAAGATATCGATATATCTTATCTAGCTTATGCAATTGTGTCTGTTTTGTCCTATTTCCATCTAATACCGATGTATTGACCATTAGATCAAAGTAGAAGATCTACATAAAATATTGATATTCAGTCGCCTCGAACTGGTAATTATGGAAAACTTTACTCAATAATATCTAGTAAAATATATTGAAATTAAAAGCAAACTGTATGAATTCTTAATCCTAAGTTCTTAATACAATTTGTTAAGCAAATATTACTTTTTTACGAGACTTTTAAAAGTACTTACTAATAAAATTCAGGTTAAGAATTGACTGAAATTATATTCCCAGAAACACATTACCGTAATTTACTTCCCCTGCGATCTAATTCTACAAAATAAGATTCCTACATTTTTACAAAAGGGAAGTTTCAACGTTGGGGTATTACAGGGCTATTCTACGTTTGAATCTAAACCTGAGCACGGGGAAGTAGGACGGGTATCAAAGGGAAATTTCATTGTGACCAGTTTTAGACATCGCAAGCCAATCAGGGCTGGCACGCTATGTCTGTGACTAATAGAGAACACTTAATTTTGTCGAAGCTTTTTACGAAATTGATATTCCTATAAAACGGCTTCTATAAAATTCGAAATAAAATTCCATTTTCTTACATGAATTACTTACTGGTACCAGTAGATGCTAGTTCGTTTGCTGTACGTGAATTTTTCGCCTTCAGCAGCAACCGGAATACCCTGATTAGATAGGACCAACTTCCCACTTATTTGAAAACTAATTGATAACATGATTTTACATTTCGGTAGCACATGATAAGTCATGTGTCTACGGTAGATAATGATATCAGCTCAGGCTGATGACAAACAAAATAATCAGCGAACTATGTTATGTTGTACACCCCTACGTTATTATGACGGAAATTTTATATATTAAAGGTATACATACTGATGTATAGTGTGGTGTGGCGTATAACACCGCCAACCGCGACATGACTTAACGTTATGTAGCAAATAATGATCGCTATTCTAGCTAATTTTTAATAAATAGATTATCAATTTTAATACAATTCGCAGTTAACAAAATGGCATTTATCGCAATCGCAGTTCGATGCCAAATAGTCTAAATGTAGGCGTCATACATAATCTATAAGCCTATCGGTGCGGTGTATCGACGTGTCGTTATTCCTTTATTCGCTCTGAAATACTGATGTTTTATGCAATTTTTGTTCCCAATCCGAATAAATATTTTAAATCCGTTCAATTCGATTTATGCGAACGGCGGGGTATAGAATTAAAATATTATAGTTTAATTCTTTAACTTTTCTTGTATTAAAGGTAATAATGGTAATAATAATGTAGGTACCTTATGTGTAACGTGTGAAAAAATCCACCAGAGGACTAATTTTTGTTAATCAAAAAATACCGGTGTCATAAATGTTACAAACGTCAACCTTAGGTAATGTTCGATCTCTTTAGAGTAGGTATTATTTTTTCACGTTTGAGGTTATTTGTTAATACACAAATTAAATTTGATATTTCCGACAATAGTTACTAGATTTATTAAAATGTGATCAAAAATATAGTTACATACATTTTAAATTACAGTACGGTAAAGAAAGAAAGAAGGACCATTAGTTAGCCATTTATCTAGCATTGAGGCATTTTGATTCAAGTTCAATATATCCTAAAATAGATTCATTAGTTCAACCGGGACGGTTCAAGTTCTATTTGGGAATAATGGTGTATCTACCGTCACCTCGAAATAGGTGTTGACTGAACTGTGGAGTGCTTAAGTAGAAGTCTGTGTCCTGATCAAATGATTGGAAGAAACTGGAGAGAGCTTATAATAGATATACCTAGCTTGTGCTGCAAGACAAGTACTACCTTCTGTTGAATAAACTGAGCAACTGAAAATAAACCATACCGATTTAAAGAATAGTGTTTATGAAACTACAACCACTGATTAAATAATAGCTTGCTATCACTACTATAGTTTATCCGATCTTAAAATGATTTCTACTAAATATTTATATATTTTTATAAAATTTTTAAAAATAATGTACCTAGGTATCGTTATTTGATTCCATGTTAAAATATCAATTTTAAGTCATTGGATGTAAGTAAGTCTATATAAATCCTAGTTCGTAGTATGTACAGACGCCAGCAGGTGCTATCCAAAACTGATAAAAAGTCCATATGAATATTAACCTTATTGATTTGTATTAAAGTTGAATATTTATCAAAGAATTTTGACAGATTGGGGTAGCTTGATGTGCTGGCCTCTGTACTATGAAAACTCAATATCGAAAGAACTTAAAGATAAATGGACCAAAAATACCTACGAATGTCAACCCGTTGCGAAACTACATCTCAATAAAGGCTTACGGAATTGGGAAACCGATAAAATATACATATACCAGCGAGTCGTATCTTCCGGAAGTGGCCGTGGTGGGCAGATAAATTGAATCATTGATGGGATGTCCTCGAAGCGACCGGAAGTTCCGCCAGCACCCGTCAATGTTAGTTCCGCCCGTGGTTAAGTTTCAGATTGGCGCGCCCAATTTAGTCGAAATTTGTAACTAATCCATCCACCCCTGATCAGTTGACGTTAATTACATTCCAAGCAGGATAAACTGGAGAGAGTCTGTCTAACTATTGAAGACGAACTGACATTGTGGGTTATGTTCAATAATTACTTGAAGTATAAGTTTGGGAGTATGGATAGGAACATCAATATAATATATGCAGTTTATGTAGGCGAGCTTATGTATATAGTGTACATAATCCTGTATCCTGTACTGCATGGTGATTTATTTCATTGTAATTCATAAATACATAAAGTAATATTGATTTCTGACATTTACGTGAATATTAGACATCGAAATAAAACTACTATTTACGGTTTATATCGCGTTATATTAATATTAAAAATCTCCACGTTTCGGACTCTTTATAACGTCTACCGGTGACCATGGGCGCTGTAAAGTAAAAACAGTAAGTAAGTAAAAACGCTGGGATTAATAATATCAATATAATGCGATAAAATCCGTAAAAAATAGTTTTATATCAAAGACGAACAACACGATGTCTGTTGTTCGAGTATCAGACTGCTGATCATGGGGTCGTGGGTTCGATTCTGTTACTTTTAATTATAGTTGTAATTTGGCTAATTAACTCAAAATTGTTATAAATTATAGCCTATATGTTATTCTGATGTATAAATATTTATACTGTAAAGTTTCATCAAAATCCGTTCAGTAGTTTTAGCGTGAAAGAGTAACAAACATCCATCCTTCTATCCTCACAAACTTTCACAATATTAGTAGGATTATAGCAAAGGAGGATTAGGTAGGATTAGTAAAGTCCATATTACGAGACAGAATTAGATACGGATCATGCGAATACCGTATTAATGATGACTAGCTGGCTGCTGACTGCCGGCCCATCAGCCATGAATACCGCACTAACCCGTTTTCCGCAATCGACGTCACAGTATAGTTCATACTAAGTAAATTTCGGATCGTCATCAAACTGTGTCAGCGGCTCATAAACGCACGACTTAGTGGAGCGGAACTGGAGTGTTTAGTGTAGTCAATAAACCGTACATCGAGGAGCTTTATAACAAAAAGGGGAGCTCTATCGGACATTACAGAATAGTACATTTGGTCCGCATCGTCGCTCCCGCTCAAACGGACCCGGGGAGGTCGTCCTTCAGCGCTCAACACCTTTGTGCTCTAAGGAACTTCTGGTCTGTTGAACCGTGATTCGTAAAAGACTAATGATGTCCCATTTTCAGGTGATTTTCCATTTGTACAATATAAGCAGGTACCTTTTCACTTCTCGCTTGATTATTGGATAGGGTTAAGTAGAATAGAAGAATTGTCATTTTTGATCTATACTTATCTTACCATTTAATTTGACGTCTCTAAATTTATTTCTTTAAATATGGTAACATTTTGTTGTATCGGGACTGCGCCTTAACTGACTTTCATTTATTAATGCCGCAAATGACCAATGCGACAAAATCACATTTTCATTATCACCGCGGCAATAGCGACACCCGTGAGTTTTCCATATAGTAACTTATATCAACTATTCAAGGGCTAAAATTCTATGATCGCTACAAAAATTTACTTCTATAAAATTCTTTAGTAGACAAATTGAACCCTGTAAGATATTAGAAGTACTCATATCTCTGGGGTATTTAGGGAAATGCTGCTGGCCATTTACCAAATAAAGTATCCTAAGAAGTATATAAGACTCCCATGAAATGAAAATGTACCATTGAGATGGGGTCCAAACCTCGTAAGGAGGTAAAAAGTATGAATGCGTATTTTTTTCACATTGATTCGAAAGAGGAATCTTTGCGGGGCTCTTTTTCTGATTTCCCAAAAAGGAGGTCAATTGGTCATGCTTACAACACACATCATTAGTTTAATGGGGAATGGCAACTTCAACGAAATGACTTTTCAGTGTATATTTTACGCGGCAACATTGGTTTTGATAGTCGTGACCCTAATTACTGCACTCTCACAGTTATGTGCGCAAACGTGCGTTAGTTGCTTTTGTTACAACGCTGCAATGGCCAATATACATTTTGACGATTGTAGAAAATATGGTAATGCCTTCATTTAAATTATACAGGCGTAATATTTTCTTATTGGGCATATGATGAGGAGAGATGAAATGCATGTAACTAAAAGAGTGATGAATATGAATGTGGTCCCTCCACATTCATAGGAGCGATAGAGGATATAGGGGTAGAGGGAGGCCAAAGAAAAAGTGGATGGATTGTGTTAAAGCGGAAATGATAGAAAAGAGAGTGACTGATGATGTGACAGAGATGAATGGAAGAAAAGGACATACCGCGCCGACCCCAAATAAATTGGGACAAGGGCAGGAAGATGATGAGTCTTGATTTAGGAATGAAAATATATAAGTAAAATAATTATCATTTTGAAGCATTCATTACACCATGGGTGGTCTAAAGAACTTTTTAGTAACGTTAAATAGTTAAATTGACATCATTATTTTACGATAATTATACTAGAAAATTGCTATTAAGTGAAGATCCGCCTCAAGCTATATGTTGTCTACCCCATAAAGAATATTTTTAACGAGAAAGTTATCTTAATAAGCTCAGTGCTGGTATCAATTTGCATTTTCAATTAAATGCCTACGTCTAACGTTATTGCGTGTGTTCAAATTTTCGTCCTATTCCCAGTAGTGAGAAGGGACATAGTCGAATGTTTATTCTTCTCCAAGTTATGGCGTTTTTCTTACTTTCGTCGCTATATTAATTGAGTTAGTCAGTCGTAATAGGGGTGTATCGGTGTTTACTAACCGGGGCGGGCTTAATGAGCGGCTTGTTGCAGTTTGACAGAGTGATTTAATATCGCGGCGTGATCGTTTCAGTAAATCGGGATTAGTTTGGGGTGAGTCCGAAGCGTGAATTATTGCTGGGAATATGCCGCATAGTCGGTACCGAAATTATATTCTGCGTCAATATCACGTGTGTACAATCGAGTCGATAGCTTTTGCCATCTGGAGCTTGATGTGCAATTATAGACTCTACCGTTATCCATTAGAAATGATTTCAGGATGACGAGCCTTAGCAAATTAAACAATTGATGTGGTTGACCGTATTCCTACAAATGTTTATCGTCGTTCATAAAGTTCAGTAATTGTATTCCTACGCAAAACTTGGGTAAATCTGGGATTCGTAATATTTGCTATAACATATTTAGTTAAGGGAATGACTTCATTATGTAATGTTGATAGAATAATAGACTAATAGTATGTTTTCAATCAACAGTTTCCATTTTTAATATCGCTCGTCATATTGATCTGTGGCGAGCATTTCATAGCTAGCTGACGTATACCCACACACGGTAAGTGGTTCACAAGCACATCAATTACACGAGTACGAGTGTACGGGTGGTAGATCGGCGGAACAAAAGCATGCCAACAACTCGAACGAGTCGTAGTTCCCGTACGAGGACCGCATGCAGTTATTAACACAAACAAAGCTGCATGTGTGGGAAGATGTGCATTGTGCGTACTTTTTATTCTTTCGACAATGGCCTCGGTTTGTTATTATTGCATTACCATGATATTTATGTTGACTTGCTCGTGTATACACTTTTATTTTGATATGCCAGTGATTATACTAATTTGTCTTTCTTATTCAGTAACTGTGTAAGCCAGTAATTTAAGAAAATAAACAGAAATAAAGATTCCATAACACAATCGTAAAAAAATATCCTTCGTTACATAAAATAGTTTAGTAGTTTCCATCCAAACTTCGTTAACGTAGATGTGATTATAGTAATACAAAGTCTAAGTATATGTTAATTACTTTGTAATTAATTATGTTTTACTGTACACTCTTTTAAGTTATTAAGTTTATCTCGTAAATATTGTTTTCTCAGTAAGTGAATCATTGTGAATTCTTATGAGGAAATAAAGATCTTAAACCGTATATATAACTCCGGGACACTGCAAGAAATAATTTTCAGAACATCTACTGTATCTAATGGAGATTTCAAACAAACAAAATTACAAAGTTAACATACCTTTTTATATTTAGGTATATTATTATTTAGTTTAACCTAGTCGATAAAAATTCTTAAATTATTTTTGTAGTAGTATCTTTTTAGTATGCCTTAGAAGAATTTACGTGACCTTTTCGTGAGTACTCAGTGAGTAAGCGGCATTTTGCTTTGTATGAAAATGTATCCATATTATATAAATTATTAACATAAATTATCGGGTCTAACTGGGGTACAGCGTTTTACCATTAGTGTTGTAGTTTGTTGCGCGGCAGATAACATTCCCGTTTTGCTCAGTTTCTGTATCAACGAAGGTATACTGCAATTACACCTCAAAGATTTGTAAGCATCGACTCTAGATGTGGTACATGCTATAAAATAGCGATGTTATGAATATGAAATTTCAAACTTGGATTATACCAGTTTTGATTACGGTTACGGACACAAAATTATTTCGGATTATCCGATAGTTTCGGATAGTTTCAGTTGCGAATATAGATTTCTATTAGTTCCTATGTGAACAATGCAGGCGACGCGGTTAGTATATCGGTTCGGCTGGGCAAAATCCTGTCATAACGTGTCTCATTTAGATTCTGTTCCGATCCGAAACTTTTATATCAGATACGGTTTCGGATAAATTTTTATTTCGGATAATTATCCGATAGTTTCGGTTACAGTTACGGAACTCTTCTTCTCTGCTATTAACTGGAAGTATTATGCGAAGGCTGTGTAAAGAATAGAGGGAGAATTTTGATAAATTACATCGAGATTATTACCTTACCACACATTACTACACACAGCAATCATTAGTCTTAATTGTGTAGGTTCTGATACCGTTTAGAAATTATTTGATTAGTGTTCTGGTACATAAAACATTAATTTATGTATTTAAAACCATGGCTAACAACTATTACAGGTACAACCCAATGCAATAGTGCAGCAAACAACTTATTTTCTTACTTATTTTCTATAACTTACATACTTATCACAACATATCATCACGCTTGTTGTTGAACTCCCCAAAAGGTTTGGCAGAGATTTGGTAATATAAAATGTACCTACACCCACAATTCGCCGGTATGTTGAGGGTCCCATGTAATAGGGGCTGATTATCGGCTGTTCCTGAGAATTTCATAAACTAACCTAATAAGTTTCGACCGAGTCGTGCATACCACTACTAGATTAATGAGGCAGTTAATTTTTTTTTTATTCCGTGTATGTTAATGTTCCTCTTTTTCTGTCCTGTCTTCACTTCATGCTGTCATTGTAAAATTGACAGCCAGCACGTCACAACCGGGTGCAATTTGTATCAAAATTAGTTCTTTTCGCAAAAAATGACAGGATAATGGTATCATCGCCGCCTATGTCTTGCACCGTTCTGTGCCTGGCGGTGTTTGCGGCGCCACATCTCGTTCGCCCACGCGCTCACGCATCGCGATCGCAGGCTTTCACAACCACGCTTGCGTTCCACGGACTCTGCCGGTCGTCGGCGAGTTATGCACAACACTATCTACCTCACTTCAGATGGATTTATTTGCCTTCGACTGCCTTCCAGAGCATACTAGTCATTTGGCATGTCGAAAATGCTATTGCGAATTTTACAATCGTCCATTGCTCTAGGCGCGATTTGCAAGCTCATTGTCAGCTTTTAGAAATCGTAAATCAGAATTGGGTTATAATGTTTCTATTTTAATTTGTGTTAGTTATATAATTAAACGTATAATAAAAGAAATTTCATAATTAAGTACCACTGTTGAACTTTTTCTAAACTAGATACTATTAAAAGTTCTAAGCGAAGATTCAAACACTACTTCATAATAAATCTATAGGTCAATTAAGAGACAATTAAGTCTTTACGATTGTAGAAATTAAGAACAGAGGCTTCCCTTATTTTGGAGCGGGAGGCTGCGTGTGACAGGCTTCAGTCAGCGCCAGCGAGCTGCGCGCGCGCACGCGTTCCTCGCACATACCGACCGGCACAACTCTCCGTTTGTTTACTAACAACTCGATCGATCGACCGTGAGAAACACCCGCCATTCTCAATATGCTTATGTCTCAATTATATGACTATTTTTTTTTGCGTCATAATCTGATCTTACCAAGATATTAAATATTTAATTTGATTACTGTCTGTTAGTGAGATGTCAACGCCTCGACCCTTTAATAAGTCGTCGCCTTCACTTTATTTGCTGCTGTGGACATAAATAACGTGCATAATGTGACAGATACATTTGTTGCAACCGCATTTAGGAGTGTTAACCGACGATTCTGCGACATGAAGCCCTCGATGGTTATTGTTTATGTTATCGCGCTGGCGATCGTCGTCGGTGGCGAGATCAGGATCCGCGGCAAAGTAAGAAAAAGATACACTTCGCACAGGCGACACCGGGCCGTACTGCCGCCTTGTAACTTCAATGAGACTATTATCAACGACGAGTGGTCCTTGATGGAAGCGATAGGGAAATCGAAGTACATTTTTACCGGCAAAGTTTTGAATGTAAAAAAGTTCCGATCGGAAAGTGAGTCGTCGAGAAAGAAATCCAATTTGTACACAGTGTATTTGCGGAGGTTGTTGAAGGGAAACATGAGTGAACTGAGGGCGTTCGTCAAGTTAGAAGGGTCGGCGGAGACTTTAAGTGGTTCAACGTTGATGTTGGAGCGTCCACGTGCGCGGGAGTCGTGTGCGCCGGCGCCTCGGCCGCGCCTGTCCGCGATCTTTCTCAGTGATGGCGCGTACGCAGACCAGGGGAGGGGACCAACTCCCCGACTTCGTATCCTGACTGACCCGGTGCCGTTAACTTTATACCATTTGGATAGAGTCAATGCAGCTGTCAAAGGTAAGTTGACTTGTTGGTCTCGTAGAAGTTAGTTGTAGGTTTACAAACAAAGCCATAGGTTTCAGTAGGTACCTACTGTTTGTGCTAGCATCAGACAAGAACAGGGTCGAATTCAAGTAAGTTAACATAAAAATATATTATTTTATGGTCATAAATTAAAACAAATTAGGTGTAAAAATAGATAGATAGATAGAGTATTATTTATTATACATACCTAGGACAAGTCAGAATACAAAATATGCAAACGTTACAAGAATACAATTGGCGGTCTTATCGCAAAATGAAATTTCTTACAAAGAAACAGAGAACAGGCGGTTGAAGGTGTACTCTATAATAAAGTTTACTATGATATAATGAAACTATAACATATAGATTTGATTATTAACATTTATACAAAAATATAAGAGTTTATAACAAGCATAAATATATTAAAATACATACTTACACAGTATAATATATATATATATATATACATACATATATACATATCCCCTTATTTCCCCATTACAGTAAACAAAATTAAGGGGCAATCATACACGTTACTATAAACAACTTTTGTTATGGGACCCTGAAAACGTAAAAAAAAAACAAAACAATTCTTCCATATATTTATGTTCATTCGACAAAATGTATGGAACAGCAGATTATTCTTGTCTTCCTTTACTGTAAAATATTTGGGAACAACTAACACAATCAAAGGAATGTGTATAAAATTCACACGATTCAAATACGCGCGATAAAAATTTATTTCTTTCTACATAGTGCAACATAAATAAAACAAATCGAAGCACAGTAATGCAAAGCAATCGGTTTAACTTCATACGACTTACAATAACGTGTGGGTGTTGCATTCATAGCGTACATAACATCGTGAACGTATTAAAAGTCGATTTTGATCGACATCTTGACAACTGTTCGTTAACTTAATGGAGTGAATGCGATCGAAACGTTTGCCGCGGCCGGCCGAGCTTAACATAAACATAGGTTCAGACTGCCGATGATCAATCAACGTATACCGCGCCAGATTATTGTTAACATAAACGGATTCTAATTAACTCAGCAAACACTCCGAATGCCTGTATTAACTGTAAAATAACACTGATATAATAACAGCGTATCTTCACCTTATCCAAATACGCTTGCAATATCATTACTTTATTTATCCAACTGTTCTCACCAATTTAACGCAGACTCATTTGTAAATCTGTAATATTACTTAACGTTGATGAAACGCTCCGAATTTCTCTTTTATTTGTTACTCTAATATCTTTTATACCTTTTATAAAAGCGGGTTGCCCAGTAGAAAGAATGTAAATAATATTACGCTGAGATGCTCTTTAATTGAATTCGCAGTGGGTCACGAATAGACTTTATTCCGAGTCAAATACTCTGCAATAAATTTTATTGCGAAAGCCATTTTAACCTAAAAATTCCAAGAAGATCCAATTTAAGCCTCGCATAATCCGGCGATGAGATGAGTATCGCCGGGTTTCGTCCTCGGCGTCCAGTCGGCCGCACGTTCTTAGGGATGCCGAATCGTACGATGCTATCTGACACTTCATCGTAGAGACTACACGTGACTCTTTGTTGTTATGTATCACCTCAGCGTCGGCATAGTTAGCGGCTGCGACGTCGCTTGCGACCGAACGATCCGTATCAGACTGGAGGCCGCACGATCCGTGGGAATCCTTAGCAGATAAACTAGGAGAACCACAGACGGACGTGATTTAATCTGCTTCATTAGGCTTTTAAGGGCTCGCATGCTAAAGAAGCTCGCGTGTGTCCATGCGAGCCTTCGACAATAGATACTTTTGAAAGATATTTTACTTATGATCGGTGTTAAGGAATGCCATCTCATCGATACATCGATGCTTTACCGGGAGGTTTCATATCTAAAACTATCATCGCAGGAGGCGTTATAGTCTGTAGAGAAAGTAATGACTGAGTATATTCGTCACGATAGCAATGTACCACACACGAAGCGAACATCTGATTGCATACTGCGCGCCTGTTATGACTATAAAATTAAAATATCTTACGCTTGTAATCTGCTGGGAATATTCAATTATCATCTTGTTATAGACACGGCTACTTACTTAATGTTCTATTAGGAGTAAGATATTGATCTGACGCGCCGTCAATTGTGTTTAACTGAATAAAGTGCAACTGATTCAACCTCGAACACGTTTATTTTCCTGCGTGCGCTCACTATTGAGCTTTGTTCGAATTGAATACTAATAATTTTCAAGAACTGGAGATGATGACGCGATTTGTAAACAAGTTATCAGCTTAAGTGTTTTTGAGTGGAGCTATAAAATAAACACGTAAGCAGACTAGTCTGTGAAAAATATTACAAAATATAAAGTGCGACGTAGAAGATTCGTCAAGAAAGCGAGCGCGCCAACTCGCCCGCCCACGCTCGTACCACTTTCCAAATTCCTCGTGTAAGCGCTTGCAATCACCTATGTACGTGCGACGACGACTAACAACATTTTTAAATCCCGTTTACAGAAATTTAAACCGCTACATAGATTCCCATCCTCCCTAATAATATAAAGCCCAGCTCATAGTGTAGCTAGATACCTACTCCAATGTTAGTAACGGTTACTAAATCGGACATCGGTATCTAAATAAGCAATTTATTTATAATATTCGCGGAATTATATTCATCAGCTTTGTATATTAAATAATTATTATACGTTTTGTAAAAGTTGTGCAATTTTTCGTATTTGTTAGACGTAAGTTTAGAAACTAAAATATACAAAATATACATAATGGTTATATATGCAGTTTTATTAAAACAGAAAATATTTTGTAGAAATTATACTCTGGGTACATTTGTTGTTAAAATTTTTAGTATGCAGTATGAAACAGAGGAAAAGTTCCTCTGCTAGTTCACCCCCGAATTTGTACATGAATATTCAGTGGTGCAGGCGGGCGCCACTGCGGCGCGTTCGGCAATAACTGTTAACTTGTGCCACGTATTGCTCTATCCCATCTGTTATCTAGAACCACGAGTTCAGTGTCGATGACGTCGCAGTTTCAAATGGATATTCAAATTCTTTTGGTGTCAGATTGCTCAACTAACCGTTACCACCAGTAAAAGGGAAAGCTTTTCTGCTAACATTTCTACAGCAGGGATATAGACATACATGGATACTTTCCATTTTAAACCATGGTACCAATTAGCACGACTGTATACTAATTACCTTTACTACTTGAGGCATAGTTTAACGTAACGTAAGTCCATGTTTGTTAACGTTGATGAAGGTTGTATCGAATTGCGAGGTCTCCCAGTCCGCGCGCGAGGCTGCGCTAGCGCACGCGTCTCGGTGGCGCCACGGCGACAGCTTACGCAACTTTGTGCTCACTGTGAGTTTACGATCCACATCAAAAGTTTCTACGTATAAACCGCTGAAATGGCTACAATATACACATGACATCGAACTAAACAACATAATAACCAAAATGAAGCTAAAGATTTTAGTGTTATTGCTTTACTGTTTCACGATAATTAAAGCCCATTTCCGAATAAGGGGTGAAGTGAGGAAACGGGATACGGTTTACCGCAAGAAAGACATAAACGGTTCCAAATGTGTTTTAAACGAGACGATAACTAATGACTACGAGATTTTGTCTTCAGCCGTGTCTGAATCTAAATACATTTTCACTGCCAGAGTCCTCAGTGTGAAGAAGATAAAGCGGGGCATAAAGCCTAATGCAAAAGTATTTATGTTTTACAAACTCTACATCCGGCTAGTTATAAAGGGGAACATAGACGAACTGAGAAGTCACGTCGTTTCAGGAGACGAGCGCACTTTGAACGGAGCGATAGTGTTTGTCGACTGGCTTCGGACGAATAAGTGTGCTTATAGACTCTACAGACATTCTTCAGGTATATTTTTGAGTGATGGTTCTTCCGAAGACTTAAGCAACGGGAACAAGCCTCGGCTGCGGCTGTTGAACGAGCCTCTTGCACTGTCACTTTACGATTTGGATAGAGTGAATGCCGCGTTGAAAGGTAAATGTTTACTGTCTTGTGAGGTGTCGGCGTTTGTGACGACTACGTGTGCACACAGCTTATAAACTTATGTGCTTTTATTGTTCCCTTGTGTGCACTTCTACTTCCATGGTTTTATATCTATGGAACTTTTATGTTGTCTCTGGAAATATTTATAGGCTCACTAAAATAGTCTGGAATTATTTTAAAAAACTGGTAAAAGCTCTTACATTTATGCATAACAACACGGCGTCTGTCTCGCTGATGATTAACGCTGACCGTAGATACCAAAAATAAAACGGTGTATTTAACGAAACAAAGGCCTGACGTTTACTTTTGGGAACATTTGACAGGTCAGTTTTTATCGGAGTTACCATTCGGTGTATATCATGCGTCTGTTTGTTGACGTGCGCGCGCATACACTACTCGGATCTTGCGGATTTACACATCACTGTATACGTTATATTGGTTTGGATTTGTTTTTATGTTTGTAACCCCTGCATTTCTTTGGTTTTATCATGTTATAGTCAACAGCCATGTACGTACGTGTATTCAGTGGTGAATATTCCCACTGTTTCCGAGGCATGTAATGATTCTTTGATTGCTACTTCCGTGGCCCATTATTTAACAGCGTTTAAATAAATGAGGCATAGGAAGGGAATTCGTCCACAAATCCACAATATACACAGTATGTGCTATAGGTGACGTTTCTAATAAATAATCTGCTAATCTAATAATCTGCTATAGGTGTTTTTCTAATACGAGGTTTAGGTATATACTTCATGGTATAGGCACTACTCACCCCTTCTAGTAAAATTAATCATTACTATGGTACATTTTACTAGAAGGGGCAAAATATAGAGGGCGAACACTGCGTAGGTACACTGATTGAGCAGTCTTGTTAAAAGTGATTTGTTTTATTCTACTAATGTGGCAAACAAGCATACGGCCCACCTGCGGTTACCGTAGCCTATAGACACTTGCAACACCAGGAGTATCACTTGCGCGTTGCCGACCCTGTATAAAGAGGAATAGTTGGGTTGGCAGTGTAAGGGTCAAAGTCCCCCCACTGCCAACACAACGTTTCCTCTCGTGGAGCACTGGCAACCTTGCTGACCGTAAGAAACACAACACAGCTTAAAGCCGTGTTATTTTACTTCGATTTTCTAGAAGTTATTTAAACAGGGATAGTTACATTATTTCACTAGTATCCGCAAGTGACGTGTTAGTGTCTGCCTTCCCCTATGGAAAATGCAATTCAAATGAACGCAAACAACAATCATGCGCATGCGCTTAGACAAAAGTAAAAATGTAATTGGTCATTTTGTAGTGTCATTACAGTCTCTTGCGAGCCCGTGGGCGGGGGTCGGAACGCACTACACCATGCAATTTACTCACTCGAGGACGAAGCTATAATGTCTTATGACCTATTACGTACCATTACTCGTCTACCTACGAACGATTCCGAAACAGGCGCGGTAAACAAGTAGGTACCGATCTACATACATACCGTATTTTCGTGTCTATTTATGTACCTAACGTTTTGTGTACCCTATTTTATTCTATGTCATTTGTCAAACTCCAAAAAATGGTATTTGATATTTTCCTTGAAAAACGCTTGCTCTAAAATGTTTGGGTATTTTATAAAACTTTGAGGTATATATTTTATGACAATTTCTATAAAAAACTCGCTTAGGCATACTGCTCTAAAATGATTGGGTAATTTATAAAACGGTAAGGTAGAGATATCAAATACGATTTATATGAGATAAATTGTGTTTTTGGAGAATTAGAGATGTGGGCATGAATTTTTTGTCTAATAGGTAAATAACTCTTAAAATTTATTATCAAGAAAAACGATGTAATCTTATATTAATGTATCTATACTAATATTATAAAGAGGTAAAGTTTGTGAGGTTGTAGGGGGTAATAATCTCTGGATCTACTGAACCGATTTTGAAAATTCTTTTAGTAATAGAAAGCCACATTATTTGTGAGTGTCATAGGCTATATTTATGTACATATAATAAATGCATGTTATTAGGTAGTAATTTGCAACCGTGCGAAGCCGGGGCGGGTCGCTAGTATTGTATAATATGAATATAATCTCAATAAATAAAACGAAAGGAGACGATTGAAAAGTAGTGTCAATCGTCTCTTTTCAGATTGAGAGGGGGTAAGGCCTCCCACGCTAGTATAGTACTGGTTGTTGTTTATTTAAAAACAAATAAATAAGGAAATTATTCTTATGTATTTTTTATAAATTGCCTCATAAGTCTAGTAGATGCGAGCAAGTGTTATGGTGGTTTTTTCTATGAAATTCTCATTGGCAGTTCGAAGTTTGAATTTTATGCCCCTATTAAATGAGTACTTTAGCATACCGGTGAACTGTGGGTTTAGTATTACATACAGTATAGTATAGTAATAGTACATATACTTAGT
Organism: Acronicta alni; assembly: GCA_964056405.1. NCBI lineage: Eukaryota > Metazoa > Arthropoda > Insecta > Lepidoptera > Noctuidae > Acronicta > Acronicta alni. The sequence continues at coordinate 11,019,417 of OZ043914.1, forward strand.
ATAGTACAGTGATGAGTACACCTCTGCCTAACCCTTCAGGGAATACAGGCGTGATGGTATCTTATGTTTAGTTTATGTGTTATGGATGGTAAGTTCAATATCTTTTTAATAAAGGCGTAAGGCGTAAAGGCTTTATACATATATCAGAGAAATAAGGATTTTATACATACACAATAAGGAAAATCATATGTGAATGTGATTTATATAATATAGTGGGTACATTATATTATTTACTAGACCATCGCCCACGACAAATAGCAACTGGTTCCTCTCATTCATTACTCCTAAAGATTTATGATATTTATTTTCTTATATATGTATAAGCGAACAAGTAAATAATTCTACAGTTTACTGGAAGGTTTCTTAAGATGATCACGTAATATTCTTCTCAATATTTTGCCACTTGAAGTCTTCGGGATCGCTTCTACGAAATATACCCCGCCTCGCAATTGTTTCCAAGAGGATACCTAAATGAATAGAAAAAAATGTTAGTTTTCTTTTTAAAAATTAATAAGACTTGGTTTTTCGTGTTTGACCACCATTCTCGTTGGGTTGTCAAGGCAACGAAGATACTTTTGTGTTTCAAATTCGGATAGTCAATCTTCCTAGACTTTTCCCAACTATGTTAAAGGTTGCATGGAGGAAAACATAGAACAGAAAAAAGAGGAAAACGCAGACCGCGATAAGGCCGGCCATTGTATGTCTATTGTCTTCAAAAACAAAATGTATGTAGAGACATATATTTGGTATATAATAAAGTATAGATAAATAAATAAATATGTTGGGGTCAGCTTTCAGTTTCACCAGATGCCGCTGAATATTTTACAAGAATAGTATTTTACATAAAGCGACTGCCATCAGATCTCTGCAACTCAATTTCTGACCAAAATCGATGTACTGAGGATAGACTGGTTGTCAGGATTTTTAGCCTTCTGGCTAACACTAACGATTGTCGTTTCGTTCGTATGATAACTGAAATCGTCGGCTTTACGTGCTCTCCGAAGCACGGAGGGGTCTCGATTTTTCAAGAATGGTCACCCATCCCCAAACCGCCGCTAAAATTACCTAGCAGATCGGTTCATCATCCTAGTTATTACTTAGCCACGAAATCCTTAAAGAGACTATTAGTAGTATTATATAATTAGGAAATCAGACTAACTTACCTTAAGTGACGTCTGATGGTAATTTTATGAACGGCTCATCCTGAAAACAATTAGGTTCCCACCCTGTCTCATAGATACAAGGTATCACCCTCCCATCAGATAATGGCAACCCTTGTTTATTGCTCTAAAGAAAGTGATTTGACAGATTAAACGTCATTGCTGACAGCTAGACAATACTAGCTGCGTTGAATTTTGTTTTTTATGTTTTAGGACTCTAAAAAACTACGCGGCCGAGTTCGTTGGAGACGAATACTACCATGTAAGATAATTGTTTTCAGGATGAGCCGTGTAATAAAATATAAAAGTATTATATTTACTTGTAATATGCAAATGTTACTCTGATTTGGTATCGTCGTGCGACGGGTTGTTGAGGTCCCTAAATTATGGTTGAGCTACACAATGCATGAATGCCGTCGGTTGGGACTGGTCTACTCAAAGCCGCTATGGCTCTTTCTTCAAAAGGCCATTTCAGACTTTGCCCTACATTGTAAGACACATATTTGTTACTATACTAAGTCTGGACTTTAAAAGAGACTATGATTCTCTGAGTTTGTTTCGGCGTTTCTTCTCAGAGGTCGTTAGTTAGGAAAAGCCGGAGCCATCTAGCTTAAAAAAATATATAAAATATAGTCTTGTCAAAAGTGTTTTTAAAAGATCATAACAGAAATAAATATCATTTATTATTTAATATATGTACTTAAATTAGGTTATTACAAATTTATGTGATTCGTTGTGTGCTTATAAAATGTTGTACTTAAACCATTACTTGAAGCTTAAAAAGACCATATAAGTAGGTAACTACTAATAATATTTTCATCGCCTCAAACATAGTTTTTTTTTTTTTTTTTTGGGACATCTTTACACAACACCATCTAGTCCCAAACTAAGCAGAGCTTGTACTATGGGTACTAGACAATGGATATAATACTTAAATACTTTTTTTTTTTGTAAATACATACTTATAATATATAAGAAACACCCAGACAAACACAAATACTCGTGTTTAATCCACACAAATATTTGTGTCTTGTGGGAATCGAACCCACGACCACATGATCAGCAGTCCGGCACTCGAACCGCTAGACCACAGAGGTCGTCACATTACTGACATTGAAATGACATTTATCAATTTACCTGATAAAAATTCTAGTTATGTTGATAAATAAATTGTCTTATGGTACAGCTTAATTTTAGTAGGTATTTGTTCTAAACTATAGGGGATCTAGATATCTTATCACGATAGAGATATCTCCTGTGTTTACGGCTCGACAGCATTATTGTTTACCACTCCTTATAAATTGTTTTTATTTAATCATTGTCTTGGTAAATACCGGTATTGTATGGCTTACAACTAAAAGCACAAACATAAATCTTCTACTAATATTATACATGCAAAAGTAACTCTGTCAGTCTGTTACGCCTAAATCGCTGAACTGATTTTGATAAAATTTGGCAGAGATGGAATATACCTTGGGGTAGGACATAGGCTACATTATCTCGAAGGATTTTTTTATTATGCCTATATTCTTCTCCAAGGTCTAATCTATCTCTGTACCAAATTTCATCTAAATTGGTTTAGCGGTTTAGGCGTGAAAGCGTCACAGAGAGACACACAGAGTTACTTTCGCATTTATAATATTATTAGTATTATGAGTAATAAGTAGGAATAACCTGCATCATTAGTTTATAACATCAGTTTCAGTTGGAGTTCACTTTCTATTCAAGCTCATTTTGCATCATTTGTCATTTATATCATTCTTAATAAGTCATTCTGTATCGTCATTTTCGTTTCATATCATTCCACATTTTATTTATCAATAAATTAGAACAGAAAAAGTGGCTTTATCGTTTCGTTTTTAATGCATATCTTATACTATCATAAGCGCAATATTTATTATGTGTATTCGTTTACGCGTTTGTTATCGTGTACTTGAAAACGACTCTTATGATATCTAAGAAATTTACAATATACTTACCTAGAAGTAACGAAAGCAAAAAACAATCTAACTACTTAAGTCTCATTTTGGAACGGTAGTACAGTTTTCGTTTTCTTCTTTTTGTTTTCACACACAAAACAACAAATGTTGGGTTGCAAAATACAAAATGGAATACCTAGACTTCTTAAATCTGTCCCGAGCAGTATTCAGTGGCCAAGGTATCTACTATTGTAAATATATTATGAGAGATTATCCGTAAGGAAACGTTGTGTTGGCAGTGGGGGGACTTTGACCCTTATACTGCCAACCCAACTATTCCTCATTCGTATTATAGGATCGGCCACGCGCAAGTGATACCCCTGGTGTTACAAGCGTCTTAAGGCTATGGTAAACGCTTACCATCAGGTGGGCCGTATGCTTGTTTGCCACCTTAGTGGTATAAGAAAAGATAAGATTACCTTTATACAAATTTCCTATCATCAGATAATTCGAACGCTTTAAAGATTATCCAAGTAAACTTACCTTCGTAGCTACCAAATCTACAAGTTCTTTCTCAGTGACTCCTGATCCTGGTTTTTTTACGACGAAGGCTGTTGGGAGTTCACCAACCAGAGGATCTGGTTTCCCAGTTACTCCAACATCTTTTACTTCTGGGTGCTGCAGCAATATTGCTTCCAGCTCAGTCGGAGCGACCTAACGAATTATACCCATTATTATACATATCAATTACATTTTGCAGTCAAGGTTTCCATAATTGTATATCTTTATGCTTACTTGCCCCGCCTTATACTTGATCAGCTCTTTAATTCTATCTACAAAGTAAAAATAACCATCTACATCGTAGTAACATATATCCCCAGTTTTGAAAAATCCTTCTTCATCCAGTTCGTCTTTCAAGTTTTTTCCAATGTAACCAGCAAATAATGTAGGTCCTTTTACACGAACTTCGCCTGCCTGATTTGGTCCTAAGGTTTTTCCAGTCTCAACGTCTGCTATCTAAAAACCAATTGCATTAGTATTTCGAGATGGAAGCGTCGTGCGTCGAATATCGCATTTGAAGTGTATGTTAATCTTTTACCTTGACGATATTTCCTAGAGCAACTTTTCCGATACTACCTAGTCTATACTCTGTGTCCGTTTCTTCAGTTAAAGCTCCTGTGGTTTCTGTCATTCCGTAACCTTGTAATACGTGTTTCAAGCCTTTAAATCTGCAAGAATTTAAATATAATTAATCTTTATATAGTTTTTATACTTGCTGGTAGGTTGTCTTGTACGATGTTCATAAACCTAATCATATTTAGTCAAAGACTTTTCATATGAAATTGAAGAAACATTTTCAGAATTAATTAATTAAATTAATAATTTAACTATTATAGGCAATTTGTGTAGGGTTATTGTTAATAATTTTAAGTATATTGTTATTTGATAAGAAGTAAATAACTTTTGCGACCGCACCATACCTTTGCTTAATTTCAGTGATTACAGCTACATCTAAAGCAGCTCCACCGCATACCATTATTTCAACGGAACTCACGTCATAATTTTTCACAATTGATGATTTTGTTAACATTATTATAAGAGGAGGCACCATCAGCAAAAATCCGGCCTGAAAGTATTTTAAATTTAAATGAAAAACCTGCCAGATAAAATCTGTGTATGTTGCTATTGTCCCCAGTTCAAGCAGTGTTATTGGATATTAGGAAATTTTCAGAAGCGATTACTCAAATTATCAATTAGTGTAGTGGCATTAGGCTCGGCTCCTTTTGAAAACTGTGATTGTAGATAACATTTCTTAATCTTTTGGCCAATACGACAACGCATTGCGCCATAGTATGTTATTTAACCTGCCAAGAAACTAATACAATAGAAAAATATTTATATCCGCCGCTCTGGAGGATCTTAGTTCTTTAATGAATTAATGTTAATATTGTTTACTCACCCTATATTTCTGAATACACGATAGATACTGCTCTTCCTTGAATTTAGCTAAATATAGAATAGTTCCACCGTGAGTCAATTCATCCACTGTGCATATTATTCCTATGGTGTTAGACCATGGTGCTATCGAAAGACAGATGAGGTTTTTGCTGATTTGTCTATTGTAAAATAAAATTTTAATAGTATAAAAATACATTTTTGTAAGTATATACAAATTTATTTAACGCTGGCGTGTAAAGTTAAAGCTTGTATATGTACTAGGTTGAGATGACAATACGACAATAAATAGAATTCAGCCTATTCTAGTATAGTATAGTAAAGATGGACTATAAGATATAATAATTATGACCATAATTTTATAACTAAATCAATTAAACCAAATTTCCATACAAATTAAAGTGTTGAGCTGACACAGTTGTAAAGGGGTTGATTTTTTAGATACCAAATCAAATTAATTTATTTTTTCATCTTCATTTGAGATCTTAGTAATGAGTTTATTGTGAACGGTGCCAGAATGGCAACAGATTGTGCGAAACAGATAGAATTTGTGAAAGTATTTCGTTTTATTAATTTTCCCCATTAATCACTAAGTCAAAATTCTCACTTTATATCATTCAACATTTAAAAAAAAAAGTTTCGCCATCCCTGCCTACTATACAGCAGATATCCTGTTTTCATTTACCTAAACCTTATATTAATACCTGGTACCAACATAAATAAAGAGATAGCTTTGAATAATTTTAGTACCAGAAATTACCTTACCGGGGTTGCCTAGCGGAAGTGATTAAATTGAGGTGTGTCAGCTTCGCTCCTTTAGGTAGCCCCGTTGTTCCGGACGAGTACAAAATTAAAGCAGTTTGCGCCAACCCTATTAAATCATTAGACTTTGTTAAATATGTAATATTTATACACTTTTTTTATCACATTTTTTGCAACACAGGACATTTTAATTATCACAATGCTATTGTCATTTTAAATGTTGAGTAGGTACAGACGCCAGCAGGTTAAGCTACCCAAAACTGTCAAATTTTCACAGTTGAACATGAACCTTATTGCTTTGTATTAAAGTTGAAAATCTAACAGATTCAGGTAGCTTGACCTGGATAGCTTGGCCTCTGTACTTTTACGATGAAGCCTTTCTTACGTGCAGTTAAATATTCGAATATATTATGACTTTATTATTTATTCTTACCATTCGTAAGATCCGTGACTGGTTTAGAGCTCTCCACGTTAACATGTGTTTTAGTCAACTCGGAAAATTTTAACAGTCTAGAGTCATCGATGATATTTCCAAATATAAAGAATTTATCCACAATGCTCGTATTAACCATGGTTTCATAAAAACGTTGATAGGTTTCAGGAGAGAGGAACATATATTTAGGCTTTGATATATTCATTGTATGGACCAATTCATCTGAAAACAAAAACAATCATGAACATAATTAATATTATCTTTTTGCATTTTTTGGCATTTTCCATGTTGAGATTTTAAAATTAAGCAAAGGAAAAATTCGACCGCGGGCAGGATTCGAACCTGTGTCTTCTGGTTAGGTAAACTAGACACTATGACCACTAAGCTCGCTTAGTGCTTAATAATGAATATTGATGTCTTTTGATATAAATGCAATCTCCCAAGTAAATAAATGTATGTAAATAAAATGATGATAATATATAATTTTAAAATGTTTGAATGAGTTTGTTATGCCGATAAGATTGCGTCTTGCTATAGAAGACCAAAAGTACTAATTAAGTATTTTAATAAATATAATGAACACTGTTCCCTCATTACAATGCATATTTTAATAGATTTAAAGAACGATGACCCTCTGATATTATCTCTATGTTGATACTACTGGTTATTCTGTGTTGTTGGATTAAAATCACAACACTTATTTGCCAGTTAGGGGGGGGGGGGGGAGGTTTTAAATTCCCCCTTGCCCCCGCTTTTTCATCTAACTCAGACCATTTTTTATGTAAAGGTGAAAGTTATACTTAGTTTGAAATTTACTTATAAATCTTTCACAATACTTCCATCATAAAAGTAAATTACCTTTGCCGTAAGCTGAATTGAGAAAAGTCACTGTAGCACCACAATACCATGTAGCGAAAGTAGTAATTAAGAACTCCTTTCTGTTCTCACTGCACACGGCGACCACTTCATCACGTTTCACACCTAATCGCGTTAGCGACGAAGCAGTGTTCACTACTAACTGTACCAGCTCCCCATACGTTATTCGTTCCCCTGTCGACCCATCGATCTTCGACATTGAAAACATTATTATTTAACAACACATTTACACAAAACAAGTTGAAAACAAAAACTCCACTTCAATTCCTTACCAATGCGATTTTATCTTTAGTTTTTAATAACATTTCTATCACGATTTCTGCAAAATTCATGTGAGAGGACTTTGAAAAATGTTGCTCTCCGAAAACCCTCGGACGCGTGTCACCCGTTGTAGTCATTTTGATTAACTGCGGCGTTTTGGCAACATAAACAGTGTGGCATCCAATGAAGAAGCGGCCATATTTATGTAAGATGTCGTGAGTTACGTGAACACTTCGATAAACGGAGCGCAACCTTGGCAGATAATTCACACGGCTTCAGAAACCGTTACGAACACAAGATAGAACAGAAATACAGGAAGAATTTGAATATATGAGTTATTGTGTATTGCATGGATAAAGTTATGTAATGTAAATGTTATTAAACAATAGTAGAAAGATTAAGAGGCTATTTCACCATGTCTAAATATCCGTTACTCCCTGAATAAATTTAAGAATGGAACACTAATTGTATGAGATTAACTGCCAAATAAATTAACGGGAACTTACTCGTAAGTTGTGAAATAGGCCCTAAGTAAATAAACGTATACATAAACATAGTTCAAATGGTGTTATATAAAAAGGTACATATTAAATATATGTGAATAAAACTATAAATATTTATTATGATATCTAAATATCAAATGAATTTTATCAAGATATGGGTACCTACACCGTGTTTTTTTTGCCGTCTTACAGCCTAGAGGAAACCATTATTTCAATATTATTTCTACTAGATATGGGATTGTCTAAAATATTAAAAAAAGAGGGCTGTTTCTTAGAAAAAAGTTCAGGTCTCTCGACAAAATATAGGATGTAGCTGTTTTTTTTTTGCACTTCATGGTTGATCTCATACAAGAAATTGTTAATCATGATGAGTAGAAGTATATCCTTTCGGCTGTAAGACGACAAAAAACACGGTGTATATAGCACATATGTAAAACATTCAATACATAACATACCATCACGCCTATATTGCCCGAAGGGTTAGGCAGAGGTGTACTAATGTACACCCACAGTTCGCCAGTATATTTAGGCCCTAGTATATAATGGCAATAGGGCGAGAGCCTATTGCCATTAACCGAGTACAAATCCGAACTCCGAGCTGCTAATGAGAATTTCATAGAAATACCTAACACTTTGCTCGATCTGGGAATTGAACTCAGAACCGCACTTACGACCACCACACTAATAAGGCAGTTATGTAGTCAAGTAAGTTGAGCACGTAGGTATGTAGTCCCTAACTAAATATAAATGACGTTAATGTTTGTTTACGCCTGTCCTGGGTCAGGTTAGGTTGACAGAGGTTAGACCGCGCCTACCTCCAGTCGGTCGGATCAAGCCTAACTGCACATTGCCTGGTGAAGTAGTCGTGTAAGTTGTCATATCTAGAAATCTTTGCGTAACATAATTTTAATGTAGGTTTATAAACTTACATTAAAATTATTAACTTTCCGAAATAAATGATATTTATTTTGTAAATAAATCTTAAAAAAAACTTTTACAAGACATTTTTTTTAAGCTAGATAGATCGATAGATAGATCCTAACTGACGACCTCTGAGAAGAAACGCCGGAACAAACTTACAGAATCATTGTCTCTTTTAAAGTCCAGACGTAGAATAGTAATATGTGACTTACAATGTAGTTCAAAGTCTGAAATAGCCTTTTGAAGAAATAGTCATGGTGGCTTTGAGTAGACCAGTACCAGCCGACGGCACGCATGCATCAGTCATTGCGTAGCTCGACCACAATTTAAGGAGCGCAACAACCAACAACAAAATGTCATTAACGTTTTATTTATCTCTTAATATTATAAAACAAAGTCGTGTCGTAATGTCTCTCCGTTCTCTTCGAAGCATACAATAATGGATTTTGACACGGTTTTCGCGATCATTTAGATAAGTTCTAGTTCAGTGTTAAATAATTAGAACAGTGACGCGATGTTTTATGTTCTTCCTTATCGCGTTATATGTATATAGATAATTATGTATGTATACTGTAGGTAGCGATAAGATTAATAGGTATACTAAAACATTTAATAAACATATACTTAGCATCATGCCTGTATTCCCTGAAGGGATAGACACGGTACACCCACGGTTTGCCGGTATGTTTAGTTTCTGGCATAAACTAGGCACAAAGCTTTGATCTCATACCACAGATTAAATAAATAATATGCTGTTAATGTTAATTACTGGTAATTTGATAACAGAACATTTATCTTAGGTATTTCCGGCCATTTCTTTTTCACTGTCATTATAAATAAAGATACCAAAAGAGAGAAAATAATAAGACCAATACGAATACCTAAGCTTCTTGCCACGAGATCTCGTTTTAATCTATGATCTACGAACGTGTATTGGTTCTGAATGTGCACACGTGCGTATGATTATAATCCTTGTTCTAGCCTATGAGCCAGCATGCACTCATTAATTAATTATTGACGCGTTCAATGTATTTATTATTGTTCAATACCTAGGTACTATAATAGTAGATACTTAGCTGAAATATATTTATTTATTTTATGGTTTTTATAAAGTGTATTGGGGTCGTTGGGCCTAGTTTATAGGTTTGCCTTGTAATACAGGATGGGATGCTGATTTGCATTGCACCTTATGTAATTTTTCGTAAGAACATAACATAGCGCTTGTGGTAGATTTTTCGAAATCACATCTCATCATCATTGACCTATATATTGCCCCACTGCTGGGCACGGGTCTCTTCTCAAATTGAGAGAGCTAGTCCACCACGCTGGCCTAGTGCGGGTTGGCAGACTTCACACACCGTCGAGAAAATTCAAAGGTAAAAAAATAAAAGGTATGCCATTGGTAAGGGCATCATTTGAGAACAGCTGGATTTGGTTACCTAACTGAAAAAAAGGTTTGTAATAATAATAATAAATATTTGGGACATTTCACACAGCATGGTCTAGTAATAATCCGTATAAAGTTTTTAGGGACAGAAAAATTTAGTGAAAAAAATTATGACCTGCAGAATTTTATCATTGTACTAAAATTTTTTTTGATATTATTTTATCTAATCTTTATGAAGCTACGTTTATTTGTATTGCCTTATTTTTTAACGATAACTCGTAGACAAAATATCTGTTACGACAACGATATAAAATACTATATCTAAATTATTTCTATGTACATTTCAGAAGGGCATGCGTGTCACGGACATAATTTTGCTGTCCTATTATCTCGTCTCGAGTTATAGTTTGGCAGGAAATAGATGACGACAAACTTATGTTAGCCTAACTTGTCTTTTAGGAAGGGGCCACGGGTATTTTAACTATGCTTTCTTAACAGTCAGCAGATGTCTGCTTAAGCACTTCTCACGCATTTAAATGTTCTTATTATCCGCACAATATTATAATTCTAAGTGTATCTACAACTCCACTGGACGCACGGTACATTAAGTTACTAGTGGACTGGGATTGTTGTGGTCGGGAGTGGGTAACGTAATTTGTTACTACGCCTGCGAGTGCGCAGGACTGGCTCGCCCACGCGCTGCGCCCGCGACGCTCAACGTCTCTTCTCACGCAGTGAGTCATACGCCGTGATTATTTTGTACCTTATAAATATCGATTGTGACTCAACTCGAATGAAATATTATGCTGGTAATTAAATATAATAATAAAAAATTGTGGTCGCCATTACTTAGAACTAACGAACTCCTAAAGAACGGTGTAAGATGTTTTCTTTACCAATATTAATAAAAACAAGAACCCTTAAATGAAGCAAAATGATTTCTCAATTCTAACTCTATTATTTTATGTTACAGCTCCGAGCTAAATCTTTACCTAAAATAAGGTAACGATCATGTTATTTTGTAACTCTACCTAACTATGATTTAAAAAAAATAAGTAAACAGCTGCTGTTTATACATTTTTTATGACATGTACGTATTGTGCATACTTACGTACGTACATTATTGTACCAAGCGCTACCTAGTACAGCACTAGTTTACAACCGTTAATAGTTAGTGATCTCTTGGCTATATTTGAGGTCAGTCCCGCTACGATGGCTCCACGTTTACTCAATAAAATGACCCCCTGTAGTGATGGGACAATTCATGGTAATGTCCGGAGACCGGTCGACTCCTCGGACATAATGTCCTGATTCATTAAGCTATCGGAAGATTACACTGCGGTGGTCGCTACTCACAAAGTAATGACCTCGGTATATTTAAAGGCCAAATGAACATTCAATGCAGATGGTAAATAATACATGTAGGCATGTAGCTTGATGGTTTTTAATTTTATTCGTTAACGGTGGTAAATTGGATTCGTTCATTTTTGCACCCCTGTGTATTTATTTTGTATATGTGTATATGGTATTGTATATGGTGATCAGTCAGGCCATAAAAAATCGGAATTATGTTGATATTTTATAAAAAACAAAACAGCGAATTTATACCATCATGCCTGTATTTCCCGAAGGGTTACGCAGAGGTGTACGCCTGAGAGTGTACATTACTGTAACCTTTGCGAATATGTCGATATGTTTAAGTTCCATTAATAGGGGGCGAACCTATTACCATTGACCGGGCACGAACCCAAAACTTCGAGCTGTCACTGACAATTTCATAGAAAAACCCAATAACACTGCTCGACCTGGGAATCAAACCCAGGACATCAAGCGTAGTAGTAGCACTTGTGACGTTTCGCAACAGCGAAGTCAACCCAAAAATAATGCAGAATAGATTTGTGAAACTAATCATAATTATCAATACCGACATTTCTAAATCTATTTTTTGCCCGATTTAAGTTTTATTCAAGTGTAAGTTATTAACAAGGTTTCGCTGACGCGATAAATGTGAAATATATTGGGTGTTCGTGGCATCGATAGTCGATTACGTCATAATTACCTCCCGCGTTCCGCAGATATTAGGCAGATATTAGTTCAGTTAATGCCTCAATATAATGGCTCGCAGTGTATTGATGGTCTAAATCAAATCGTAGCTATTGTTTGGAGCCGTTAATATAACAATGAGATTAACCTATCGTGATTTTGGCGAAGTATCGTTTATGAACATCGTGTGCCCTTAATTATTCATGCTTATCTGCGGCTTATGCGACATGCAGTGATTGTGAAAATTTATATCGCAATTTTAATAATTAATAATTCTGTAATTAAAATTTACATTACTTGTCATCCCATTATTGTTAACTTATTTATTCATTTTGACAAATATTTGAAATAACTGTTCTATTTCCGTTATCATATCTGCCAACTTTTTTTATAATCGCCAGTATTTATTTGACATGTTTTATAAACTTTTTTAAATAGAAATGTGACATTGATAATTGTAATGGTTTGCCATTTTTTCCTTTGGTGATCCTTAGCAGTGTAATTCGAATACATTTTTAATAGTTTTAGAAATATACGATGTCTGAGTTACTCGTTTGTCTGGAAACCAACCTGAACATAGTTGGGATTGCGGACACAGACAAACAAGTAAACATTCAAGTGAACTCGTAAAAAAGTAACATAACACGCCTATACATATTCCCCGAAGGGTTAGGCAAAGCTATACACTTTGCCAATATATTTACGTCCCATGTAATAGGGGGCAACCCTATTGCCATTTACCGGTCACAAATCCAAACGTCGAGCTGCTATTGAGAACTTCATAGATAAACCCAACACGGCTCGACCTGAGAATCGAACTTAGGACCTCTAACGTAGAAGCTGTGCTTGTAACAAGAAAGCTGATGAGGCACTTGTAAAAAAATAAAAATAAGAATAATAAAAATATGAAAAGTATACCCTGATTAAAGCATTATGCTATCTATTACGAGTAAATCCAGTGTCTAGAGAAACCAGGACAATGTCGACCAAGTTTACGGTTTCCAAGGAAATGAGTAATGACGGTCTCGCTCACACGCAGTCCAAGTTTTGAGTGAAAATTTATAGAACATTATACACGGGGAGCACCCGACCCTGCGTGACGTGAACTAACAAAATATCAATTGTGTGGAAAACCAGAAGCTTGTTAAAACTTTCTATGCTATGACTATACTTCTACAGGATGTTACAAAACTACCCGTAAAGCCGAAAGGAGGTTAAATGGGACCTTATAACGAGTCTATTCACAATATTTAAGAACCGTAGTAACGCTGTATAACATACCCCAAAAAAAAGGAAAACAACAACATTTGTGAATGAAATATAGAAAAATGAATTGTCTATATAGACGATATGTTGTTATAGACAATTCATTCATTCTTCGACATTACATTCTTTTAAAATGTGGTAAATATAATATACCTACATAAAAACTATAATTCTTCTTCATGTTGTTTTTATAAAATAAAAGTTGAAAAACTGAATCATTATGATACATTTCAATCTTTGCTTTCGTATCGTACCTTTTTATGAAGAAAACTTTTGTGGGACATACAAGGTTAACTATCAGCTACTTGTGTAGGTACCTACTGAAAAATTTACCGTAACTACAGCAAGGTTTCTTGACCGGGCGCGCCACATCCATATGTAGAAACCAGTAAAGGAACATTACGACTCACTTAACATCGTTTAAAGAATATATTAACATCTTCTACCGATGCGACATAATTTATTAATGTGCATCTAAGTGCTCGGCCACTTATGGTGGTCACACACGCTACGTACAAACTCACAAGTGTAAGCCCAAACACTGTAACGACTTTGTTTCACAGTCGGCCGGCACGAAGCTCACCGCCATTATTACGTGTCAATAATGGTAATAGAAATTAGTGCCTTAGTTAGAATTGGAAAAGACGTGGGCGTCGGTCACACCAACACGCGATAGCCGCGCCATCGTTGACTAACAGTGGAGAAGAATTCCTTCCCTAGATTTATTTACAACGTTTACCTTCGCGGCTTAGTGTGTCATTATGAAAAACAATTATTAGGTTTTCCTGCCTTAATGAGGGTTAGGTAAATATTTACCGCGGGTTCGTTCTAACCTTAATAAAAGATCCTGTAATACTAGTGATAAAAGGTGTTAAGATTAATTAAGGATCCATTTGTCCACACCCAAAGTGTGAATATAAAAAATAACGAAATATTTTCACAAAATTAAAATTTTATCGTGATATTTATGTAGATAGTTGGATGCATCAATTTCAGAACATATCGTTAAGATAGCGATAAGTATATCAATAACAAGTATCGTTATCTGGCATCTCTATGGTTTACAAGTTTTACAAGATGCACGTTTGCACGGCGCCCGCGCCGCAGTGGGCGGGTGTGAGCGTGAGAAACAAATAACTGGTGTCGCGTCCACGGCCCCCTTCAACCTCATGAAGAATTGGACCCCGTCTAATGGCGGCCACACTGCTGTTATAATTGCTTTTAGGCAATCACAATTTATTACTTGTCGCATGGCGTGATGGGGTTTTACAGTGCTTTACACTGGCGTTGAAATTATTGATGGGTTTCTAAGGATATTTTTGTCAAGCAATAATCATAGCATGGTTTTTTATACATAAAAATAAAAATATCACGCTGTGTTATCGTTTTTGAAAAATTTATAATGACTAAGCAACAATATTTTTGCAGAAGAGGATACGGATTATCATGTTTAGCAGCTATCAAAATGTTTTTTTTTTGGGAATTTGGGGACATTTATAGATTTTGTTGACAGTTGCTTCTATATTTTTTTGTGCTCAGCACCACACACACTTTTTTCTGTTTTTTACCTACTCTATACATTGAAGTTGTTCTCCTTTATTTAATATAAACGAATATGTACATTTCCAACAAGTGCAGGGCGAAAGTTGCAATACTTTTCGCAATAAGTACGGCGCTGAGTACCGTTATCACTCTTAATTTAGCATCGCAGACCATTAATCAAAAGTGCACAAGGTAGGTACGTAATTGAAATTGTGATTTCACAACGAGTATGATCCGCACGTTCATCAATACTCATTAAAAATGTTGTCCGTATTATGAATACAATGCCACTTTCATATGATCATTGTAGAAAAAGTGGAAAATTATTTCCATTATAGGTCGCAGTTAAAAAAAAATTATAAGTTCATTTAAAATAAGACAATTTCAAGACAGTTGGAAAGTGTTGTTTAAAAAAAATTAACTAAAGGAATACTGTGTAGTTATTTTCTTAAATTATAATGTAAATTTCAATGTTCCTATTATATACCTACTTAATATTTTCACACCGGTACACTTGGTAATATGTAAGTACCTACGTACTTGCAAACAATCCTGGAATAGTTACCCATTATCGAAGCACCAGAAGAACAGGTCTTTTTCTCAACCTAGGAATCAAACCCAAGGCCTCAGTGTAGCAGTCGCGCTTATGACCACTAGACCAACAAGGGAGTAATGTTTCACATACTTTGTATTGGCCAACACAAACAGTAGATCATAAAAGATGCGGTAAGTATGACACGGCATTTGCAAGGAATGTGGCCGACTATTGACAACTTCCGATGGCCATAATAGCCGCGGACAAATAGAAAATTATTGCGTTTTACAATTCTATGTACAGAAGTAACAATTATTGTTTTACATCATTTACGAACATTCTAAATGCCGTGAATTACACAATTAGTTAGTGTAGCTTTTAAAATACTTTAGCTATGGGTTAAATTTTTAAGCCTTTGTTTGAAATTTAGATAGATAGAAATATAGATAGATGATGACCATCCAATGGTAGTCTGTAAGAAATTGCTTTACGCGATAAGATCGTCAACTGCACCCACTCAAGTATGGTTTTATTATTTTTCGCTAAAACCTTTGGTGTACAAAAAACGATCTATCTTGAAATATTATGAACATGCTTTTGAAAAGGATATTTATTAATTTAATCAAATGAGGATAAAGTATGAAGTCTAGAATTCCTTCATCTCAAATATTCAATAAATTATTTTTAGAAGTATTGTGGTTTTAATTTAGTTTTTAAACTTAAAAATTACAAATTTAAACAAATTCCTACCGTGCAAAAATACATTCTGACAAGTACCTAATATTCTTATGAAAAAATCATTCAATCAGATATTGACACACATAATCAAAAATTACTTTAAATAATCCACCCACGATTCTTTGTGTTGGCGGCATAAAATGTTGTAAGGTACAAGTCGAAGAACTGCATTAAAGATCTATAAACCTAGCGTGACTAAATTGCTTTCCCCCTCAAGATAACTGGACAAGATTAATGAGCGTAACGTGCAAAACGTTTAAACCCATTTCCAACTGAAATCCGACTAGTCAGTTCCATATATTAGCGCCAGCGAAAACGTTCCTGGCACAAATTTCCATCACTAACATTAACCAAATTAGTTAGCTTTAAACCGTCCCGTGAACTAGCCGGATCTCGGTCGTTATGCCAACGAATTGAATAAATTACATCTGGACTGAATTCTGCTATCAATAATTCTTAAGAATATGAATTTAAGAATTCCTTTCTCAAAGCGAAACCTGAAAGCGAAAGTAGAGATGTTTAAGGAGATTTGTCCGACTTGCTTCCAAAGCCGGAGTTCCACAGTGAGGAAAATTACCAGCAACTGGAAATTCTGCTTCCATACATTGCACTGGAAAGTTTTACTTAAAAGTTGATCTTGAATGGTTACGAGCCATAAAAATTTAAATAAAAAGCGAAATTCAAATTAAATCTGGTCCATCAAATTTGGTCAACCATCACGCCTGGTTATTCTAAAGGGTAAGGCACTGTTGTACTGATATACTTACACCCCATCAATAATAGGGGGCGAGTTTTTTGTCAACGGGCCCAACTCTAAGCTGCTACTGAGAATCTCCTAGTAGAAAATCCAATAACTCTCAACCAAGTCAAGAAGCAGTCACGTTAGACCTATGAGGCAGTCCAAATGGTAAGTAAAAATTATGTAACATTGTATATTATTATGTACATAATTTTTCTATTGCCACTGAGTGGTATTCTGTTTCAAGTGTTATTACTGATGCTATTCTGTAACGACAATAAACCCATATCGTAGGTGGTCACACATTGTGTGCGTCATACATACATATTTTTATTGACCTGTATAAGGTTTTACAACTCCATCCAACAAATCTTTACGGTGCTAAACATCAAGTATTTTCTCGAAAGCATAAGAATATTGCGCAATCAATAGTGGAGCGTTTGAGATTTATTCCGTAGCAATTGTAAGATGATACCGATCGTAAAACATTTCTAGATTTAAGTTACCTTTTGTTTCTACATTTTTCAATCTCACTGATTTATTTAAAATAAAATATTCTTTGAATAAATGTTGTTTACATTTCGTAGTCTTGGTTCTATCTGTTGCACTCCTAAACGACGTCAAAGCACCGAGGTATAAAGCTACTCATTTAAGTCTGACTTGCTTTATGATCCATTCTGTTGCCCTGAAAACATATCAAATATATTCTTGTCAGATTTCTGCACCATTTCTTTGGAACACGTATTTAAATGGAGTGTTGGATATAAACTTCGTGTGAAGTAGTTTTTAACTCCACACAATTGGTTTGTTTAAAACCTTTGGAACTTACTCTCCATTTTGTATTAAATAAATACTTTGATATATGTAACAGTCACAATATTGTGCGCACACGCCCACTAACATGAATGGAAGTTATATTAAGGTCACAGACAAGCAGACACTTTCTAAAGTAAAATAATTGAGTCAATTTATCGAGCGTCTCCGCGTCTACAAGGATCGGTGACACTTTAGCGGGCATTGATTACCATTAGGCTGTGAGCGATTACGCATACTATGTACGGAGTGTGTTCCGACCAGTATTTCCAGGCATCCTACTTGGCTATGCCGCATCGCATAGATTCGTGGAAGGTGATTAAAACGGTAGATAATTTGAATATTAGTACGGACAATTACTGTATGTTTCCACGACACCTGTAGATACCTAATATCCTTTCAACCTCAAATTGTTCGAACTCATTTGTATTATGCTCACATGTTTACATTCGTAGCAAAATTTCGCCGTGAAATAATAAAGGTAGTCAATTGGGTTCCCTTTTTGTTTTACCTCATATTCACGAGCACTGCGGGCCGGGTTCAACGTCTAGCCTTCCCTTTAAATACAAGACGAAGGTTAAGTGGTTGGCTGTCTGTTTCACTTAAACCGTTGCCCGCAGCCCTGAAGTAAACGGTGGCCGCCACTTGTATTCACAACATTATATTATTATGACGGCAAACTCGCGGTTTAACCAAGACAAAACAAAAATAAAACGCTGGCTTCACAGATTCGTGTTGTACTTTACGACAGGCTCCTTGTATATTGAAGTTCGCTTTGGACTTTAAGTGAGTACAGAATTTAATTTCGGATTTCGGTTAGCTGCGGCTTAAGAGTGAGAAAAGTGTATTTCAATATTCTTGAACTAGATATTCGTTGAGAATAAAATAGTTTTGCCGGTGCACAAGTTTGCGGTTGAGGTGAGGACTCTTGGCGGCTCTCGTCTGGCGGTCAACTCAATATACACTTGTCCGCAATCGTTTTCGCTGGCGTCGAGATTGCTTAGGTTGTTGCTTCTGATTGAATTCATCGGCGACGGCCCGCCCGCCGCGCCCGCCTGACCCGGAAAATTAACCCGTTGAGATAAATGCCGATATGTGTCAAGTGGTTACCAGTCTTACACGACGACGGCGATGACTTATGCCTCGTTATTTTCGTATTCGTATTTTTATTTCACTGTAAAAACATGTCCAAGAGAGAACTTAATGCAATGTGAAAATCCCATCTTAAAATTGTCTTTGTTCTTAGCTGAGATTCTTACATAGGTGGTATGTGCTGTTGTGTTGAGTATGCAAATGCATAACACTCGTATTATGCGCACATAACATAACACGTCTTTGGCTTGGGTGTTCTTCATCTACGTATACGCAAGTAGAGCTCAGTCTATTCTACAGTAATGATGACGTTATGATTTTGAACAACAAAAGTAATCAGGCTTAATCAACCGTTTATCAATCTGTTCACGACAGTACCTGTTGGGTACACGGGAGCAGCAAAATTAAGTGAAAATGTACGTGAACCGACACTTCACCATAAAAAGAACGCAGATAAGTATAAAATTACGGAAACATTGTACAGTAACGTATAAAAAAAGCCCAATTATCTCCCGCAGTACATCAGAGTGACACTGTGAAATCCGTGTGGTTTTATTAGTGGCATAAATAAAGCAATTAACACCATGAGGATTTACGTTATCCAATTTAAAACGACTGTACCGATTATTGTTTCTGATGTTGTACGTAATTGCTCGTAATTGATAGCCCAAAGCCTTTATTACTGTTTCATTATTAAGTGTAAAGTTAATGTTACTGTGTGCATGTAGTGGGACTGTGCAACTTGTAATGGAAAGCGGGAATAACGGAACTGTATCGGATACTGTTCAATTATTCTGCACACAGTGTCATTAAAAATTTAATTTTTGTATAAAAGTTACCTGACGACGGACTATTAATATTAATTTGTCAGAATGTTTTATGTACATTCAACAAAAGAGTTAAGTATACAGATAGCAAACGAAATATGCATTTTTATACAGATTTCGACATAAATAATTACGCGCCAAAGGGTTAGGTATGTAGCAGCTGCTTACAATACCTACGTTTTGACACATATTTCATGATACATTAATACACTATCTTTAACAAAACACAGATTATTAATTAGCTGCCCGTGTATCTAACTCTTTTGTTGACCGTTCTATGTCTGGAAATAAAAGTTACTCTAAATGAGAATATTACATTACATGTTTGAAGCATGACGGTCGTAAAATTTACACGTATGCATAGAAATTAGTCGTACAAACAAAAACAGTCGACTACTGCACGCTAGTTACGTTCTAACCTAATTAAAAATCTTAATTAAGGTGTTTACATTTACTAACTTCGTAATTAAGTCCCGCAAAGCGTTAATAAATGTCAATTGCAATAGTTATTCCTCAAAGTTGTGTCTTCGTTAACATTATGTTGGAGTCAGGTGTGCTTAGGCCGTTTGTTACCGGCACGGAGGCTTGCGTTCTTTCATTCCTTCACTTTCCAGTCAAAGCAAGCGGCTTGTTCATAAATTGAAAGCTGCTTATATCACAGTTTATGTCTTCTTCGCGCAGCCATGTCAATAAGTCTTTTTCGATTCAATGCGCGCTAAGTATGATTGCCGTGAACTTTCGGAATTATGTTCCCCTGGTCCTAATTTACTTGAATGCGGGTGAATGTGTACGTGATTTCGCGTCTGTGTTTCGCAGCCAAATTGAGTAAGTAATGGGTGCAATAATTCGGACTGGCGAAATTGTCGTCCGCTATTACGTACCCTGCGCGTAGGAGTGGATCGATCTGTGGGATTTATTATAGAATAAGAAGTACCTCTCAAGAACTTTGAATCAAGTTTTTAAAAGAATTTATCGTGACAAAGGTTTATCGTATTGGATCTTATAATTTAATCTAATTTTGTAAAGATTTTAGGCGATGAATAGAAAGTAGGTAACTCCAGTCTTAAAGGTGACCTGAGATCAAATAAAGATTCATTGAAAGATTGTATTTTTTCTTTATACGTACTACAAGAAAATGTCAACAAGAATTTTAAATTGCTCAAAAATACGTCCTCTTAAACCTAGATGGATCACGTCAAACCGTCTCGACGGTGTCTCTATAGACGCGTTATTGTGTCAAGTGGCATGTATTGCATGTGTAGGAAAAGTGTAGGCTAAATTCAAATAAATATACACAAAAGTCAGTCATATTTCTTTTGCAAGTAAATAAAAGGTAAAATAGGTACGTAATCTTTTAAAAATCAAATAAAAAGTACAAAGAAAATATACGATGTTTTTACTACAACGTGTGCGAGCACAATAGAATCTTTATTTTACTGCGACCACCTATCACACCGAAGCAGCTGGCGTGTATTAGACTAATGTTTAAACGGTTTACAAAGTTGATAGGGCATGTGGTCCGATAATGCGCTTAACTCGGCAGGGGGAGATGTTGCGCATAAATCATTGCTAAGTGAGATCGGGTCCGGTGTGTGAACTCGTAAATCACCCGTGTAAATGAGGCCCGGCTTGAAACCGACGTTGATGGTGGCCTATCTTTAAAGCGCATTATATAAATTAATCGACTCCAAGGTCGATTAATTCTGTAGGGTTTATGATAAGCTGAGCCGGTACGAAACGGTAAATATTATTACCTTTCTAATTCTATTAATGTTTTGGAATGTAATAATATTTTAATCAAATTTAATCAATTTAATACGTTTCCCAAAGGGCCTTTACCTTTTATTAAATCTATTATACTGAAACTGTAGGTATTAAGATCTTCTTTGATTGTCAAGATTTACTTACAACTCGTAACTAATAAATTAAAAGCTCTAGTCGCAATATTTTGAGTGCTCTAATAAACCACTCTGGACTTGCGTGACCGAAGTATAGCCTAACACCTGTCACTCTGACAACAGTGTGGCAGTAAAAACGATTATTGCCTCACTGTTCTGTCTAAGACAGAGAGAGAAAGAGGGAAAGGAAGAGAAAGAGTGAAAGAGCGAGAGTTTAGTTTAAATCATGACAAGCATACGGGCCGCCTGATGGTAAGCGGTAACCGCAGTTTATAAATGCCAGCAACACCAGTGGTATCACGCGTGTGTTGTCATCTTGAGATCTCAGTTAAATCTTATAATAATAATATTCTGTCTTATCCCTGGTTTGGTTATACTGTCTTTCAAACCGAAATACAATAAAGGTAGTCTAGTACCGAGGCCAGCATATCAAGTTACCCTAATCTGTGAAATTTATTTAATAGATTTTCAACGTTAATACAAACGTAATAAGGTTCATGTTCAATTGGGAAATTTTGACAGTTTTGGATAGCTTGACCTGCTGGCGTATGTACATTATTTCTTAGCGGCAGAATATTAAGTAATGCGATGGTCAGACGAACTCTACAGCATGTGAGTAGAGCCTATAGTAAAAAGTTTCAGAAGCATTTGTATCTAAATTTTTTTTTTTTTTTATTCTACTGAGGTGGCAAACAAGCATACAGCCCACCTGATGGTAAGCGGTTACCGTAGCCTATAGACGCTTGCAACAACAGGTGTATCACTTGCACGTTGCCGACCCTGTATTGAAAGAGGAATAGTTGGGTTGGCAGTATAAGGGTCAAAGTCCACTGCCAACACAACGTTTCCTCGTGGAGCACTGGCAACCTTACTCACCGTAAGAAACACAACACAGCTCAAAGCAGTGTTATTTTACTTCGATTTTCTGCAAGGCGGAGGTACTTCCCCAGTCGCACAGCTTCAATTTGAGTGGAATTACTCTCACTATGCCCTACCTCTCTTCTTTTAATCTAATAATTGGCATAAAAAAGTTCTTGATACTGTTAGTAAATTGTGGACAAGTCTCTAATGACTGTGCACAGTCGTTCAGCATGATTTATAGAACGACATTGCCTCGTTAGGTAAACGTTATTTAGTAAAGATAGATTAAACAGACCATAAAGGTACATTTCTGTTCTTGTTAATGCTACCGCTATATGTTTATTATGTTCTCTGTTCAAATCTTAGGCACGTACTTTTCGAATTATGTGTAATTGATAATAGATGAAATATGTCGATTATTTGACATAGTTTAAATATTTTTGTTTCATATTGAATGGAACATTATTCTGCTCTAAATAAAATCAGTTTTTATTTTTACACCAATTTTGTTGGTAGAGCATAGCACTTGTCATTATACATTTATTGAAAGGAAAGACCTTAATTATAAGACCTATTTGGACATTTTATTTAGGTATCATCAATTAATTAAGTTTTTTTTTATTTGTGAATGTTCTAACGTAACACATTATGAAAATATGTACCTCATCTATATAAAAGTTTCCAAGGCGTGTGAAGTCCGCAAAACTGCACTTGGACAGTGTAGACTATAGCCTAATCCCTATCAATCTGAAAGGGCTGACTAGACTGTTTTAGTTTTCAATTGTTCAGGGCTACAATTCTTAACTTAATTTAAAGGGACACTTAAACTTTAGGCCTCACCATTCAAGTGGAAGATTGAGTTTAAACCTAATAAATAAATTATATGACAGATAGGCACTAAATCTACCTATTAATAATCTTCAAGTATTTATTTATTATTATAGAATTTAGATACATATTACATGTTAACATCAACCGTAAGTGCTAGACGCGGTCCTCTAAAAAAGAAACAATATATAAAGCCCACGCGCAAGATTAATTCCCAACGACCTATAATCCAGAATAGGCATCCATGCGTTATTTTATCACTTGCTACGATCTCCGCGGTAAGATTGCTGTAGCACTACGCATAAACATACCTACATAATTCTGTACAAATGTACCGTGTTCCCAACGGTTGGAGGTGAAAATGTTCTTGTAATGATCTATTGACATACCGGTTAGGTAATAACGAGCCCACAGCTCCCCTACATCGATGTGATTGAAGATAGTTTTTTTGCTCCGTTCTTGTATTTCCAATCTTATTTGATGTCTACGGGTGATATTTTTCATCGATATAGCGTTTTTATTAAAACTGGATCTGCAACGAGTGTCTTTACGCTTTGTGAAATGATTATTTTTCATGACTTTATTATTTTTTAAGCGATCCACGTGGCTCACACCTATCCTTACACGGGATAAAAAAAAACATCACCGACGAGCTATGGGTGTACATCAGTACACCTCTGTATAATCTTTTGGGGAACGCAGACGTCTTGTAAGCTTATATTATTATTATTATTTATTATCAGCCATGATCGTCCCACTGCAGGGCAAAGGCCTCCCTTTCCTTCTTCCACTCTTCGCGGTTGATAGCTTTCAACATCCAACCCTCGCAGTATGAGTCTAGTTCATCTCGCCATCTCTTAATATTATATTTAGGATTTATTAAGAAGAACTGTCTATTGTCTCTAAAACTCTTGGTTTGCAGTGGTCTGCCAGGTCAACTGATTTACCACCTGCATATTTTTTTCTTAGAGGTTTTCGCGGTACATAGACGCGCGAACAAGCTACACTTTGGCGGCCCCAAAAGAGAACATCAAAGAAGATGAATCAGAGAGACTTTCGTCTAATATTTATTTATTTATTTGCAGTTGCAAGAGGAATTGAGAAACGTAGAAATATTTTTCCAAAAAACGTCGTCCACAAATATAACAACTTAAAAAAAAAAACAAATGGTCACGTGTCATTTTGTAGAAATACTAAATTTAGATTCTAGTTATATCTTTAGCAGGCCGTTAGAAAGTCTTTGTATATTTAATGATTATGATGTAATTTCCACACTAATGTCCAAGGTACTGTGTGGGCAGATTTTATAATAATATTTAATTGGTAGGATACAATATCATTAATACAAATATGGACACAATTATTTTTATTGCTTAATTAACTCAGCTGAATCGTGCTGTTTGTGCGATTACATAAATTTAATAATTGCAACGTAGGTTTACGATGGTAATTGCGCCAAAAAGCTCGTACTTATATTATTATTGTTGAGCTATTTCCTTCTAACACTCTTCTTTTGAATACTTTAGTTTGATCTAAACGAAAGTTTAACTGACATTTTATTTTGAAGTAACTGCCTTGTTGCGACCAAAGAGATTGAATTCAGTAAAACCGAACTACTTGAGTGAAGCCTAATAGAAACAAAATTCAAATAGTTTTAGAATTCAAATTTGACATGATGCGATATTGTCTTTTTTCGTCTTATTAAAAATGATTCTATTTTTATTTTTAATATTGCTTTAAATGACAAGCCCTTGGCGTGTGTAGTCCGCTTCAATCCTTCAAACAACGAATTTAAAATAATTATCCTATTAGGTCTTTTTTCGAACCACATCAGGGTCCTATTCCACTCTAACCAGATGTGGGTCAATATCCGTATTTTACACGCAATTTCTTGACAATACCCATATCCTAAGGATAAACAGGTTTTCAGGCTTCTGACTATCACTAACGATTGTCATAGGTGTTCGTGTCGAAACAGGGACCAAAGACATTTTTTTTAATAATTAGATAGGTAAGTATCTACATGTTATACAATAGTAAATAAATTGGTAAATTATATGTATATTATGTACTAACTAGGATATTAACAGCTCTTTATAATTCTGTACAATTAATGTAATGAATGAAATGAAAATAATGTAATGAAAATAATAATATATATTTGAGAAATTTTAAACTATGAGTAGGTACTAGACAATGGATACTATGGGTAGGTACTAGACAATGAATATAATACTTTTATACTTTTTTTTGTAAATACATACTTATAATAGACTAGCGACCCGCCCAGTAGTTTTAGCGTGAAAAATCCATTTATCCATCCACCCTCACAAACTTTCACTATTATAATATTAGTAGAATAGGTAGTACGATAGGAAGTAGGATAGGATATTATAATTTTTCTTATTAGAAATTACAGTTTCTTGGTGGTACCTACAAGTTTTGTTAAGCGAACGGGCGAGCCCATGGTGTATGTTTCAGTAACATGCAAACTACCTTATCATAATACACTTTCTGTTGTGTTTAAATATTCAATTTAATGAACTGGTTGCATGCTACCTATTGCGTTGTATTACATCAGCGTTTAAAGCCCTCAAGAAGTACCACGATTGTAAATAATTTCACATAACATAACGTACCATCACGCCTGTATTCCCCGCAGGGTTAGGCAGGAGTGTACTAATGTACATCCACACTTCGCCGGCATGTTTAGATCCCATGTTATATGAGACGAGACTATTGCCATTAGCCGGGCAAAAAGCCAAGCTCCGAGCTGCTACTGAGAATTTCATTGAAAAATGTAATAACAATGCTATACCTGGGAATCAAACCCAGGGCCTCTAGCGTAGTAGACGTACTTAGGACCACCAGACTAACGATGCAGTTTAATAATTACAAGTAATTAGGTTTTTGTATTTTTTTGGCATTTTCCATGCTAAGATTATTTACTAAATTATTTTAGCGAAATTTTAGTAAATTATTTTACAATAGGTATTACTGACGTCACCATAAAGACGTAAATTCAGAATGTGAAGGCAAATTTCGACCTGGCGACCTGGGTGGGACTCGCAGTGGCTTATAGGTCATAGCGTCTGGTGTACCTTACCAGGTTCGAAACCTGCCCGCGGTCGAATTTTTCCTTTGCTAAAATAATTTCAAGTAGGTAATGTAATATAGAATTCCATCATTCTGGCCTTCTATCTACTATTTGGGGTTAGTTTCTAGTCTTACCCTGAAACTCAGTTGTTACACGAAGCGACTTCCATCAGTCCTCCTCATCCTGATTTCTAGGAAACACTGATATCCAAACGATAAACGGGTTGTCGGGCCTTTTCCTCATGTATGGTATGTCGTACTCGTACCGATGCGGCGACTTCCGACTACCAAACGATTGCCATAGGTGTTTGTTTGGGATGATCTCAGGGTAAATGAAGTAGGGCCGTTGAACTAATGAACTAATTTATTTGATCTTTGCCCTTAAGTATTACAATAATTATTTTTCTCCAAAAATATTTTCTCTATTTTGTTATTATTATACAAGAATTGTTGCCTAGCAAACATTTCAAAAATGACATGTATTCGGCCAGCACTGTGCCGCCATTTACATTAAAATTTTTGTGACGACCTCTGTGATCTGAGTGATCTGTGAGCGGTTCGAGTGCCGGATTGCTGATTATGGGGTCGTGGGTTCGATTCCCACAGGACACAAATATTTGTGTGGATAAAACATGAGTATTTGTGTTTGTCTGGGTGTTTCTTATGTATTATAAGTATGTATTTACAAAAAAAAGTCTATAAGTATTATATCCATTGTCCAGCACCCATAGTACAAGCTCTGTTTAGTTTGGGACTAGATGGAGTTGTGTAAAATGTCAAAAAAAAGAAAAATATATTATATTTGCAAAGAAGCTAAAAAACTTCAGAATATTATTTAGCTTGAACAGTGTTTGTATGACAACCGGGACCCGACGCCTTTACGCTTAATCTTGCAGATCGAAGGATTAGCCAGGTATTATTGAGCCCCGAGCCCCTTTTACGAGTATTGTATTGGATGAGTTAGTTAACAATAATAACACCACATCGGTATATATAAGCTGGCATCATTAGCTTAATGATCGGATTTAAGGGGTGCTCCGATGTCGGTTTGCGGCAAATTTTGTGGATTCTGAACGCCGCTATGATAACAGGATAATACATAGATGCAATAGTATTAAAACCCCCGCCAAGCTCATTAAGCAGAATGATGCCAGTGATTCGGAATTTGGTAATTAAGCCTGTAATCTTAAATCGGCCTGTATGAGCTAATAGGTACCATCACGCCTTTATTCTTCGAAGGGTTAAGCAGAGGTGTACACCCACAGGTCGCCGCTATGTTTAGGTTTTATTTAATAGAGGAGAGGCTATTGCCATTAACCGGGAACAAATCCATAATTAGAGCTGGTACTGAGAATTTCATAGAATAATCTATATTTTGTACTAATATTATAAATGGGAAAGTTTGGATGTTTCTTTGTTACTCAATCACGCAAAAATGACTGAACCGATCCGCATGAAATTTGGTACACGAATAGTATGTGATTAGCACTAACATATTGAATACTATACATCTCGAAAAATACGGGCATTTCCTGAAAATCCCGGGGATCTGAATCGGCTATAATCTAAGTTTTCCAACCAGCACTAACATATTCAGTATTTCCAATCCCGTGAAATCAATCCAACTAAAATTGTGATGCTAACTCTACGGGTATGAAGTCTCGGTTAAAAGCTAGTCATATAATAATTCAAGCTAATATATCATTATTATTCATGCCACATGCTTATACACGTCTTGTTTAAATAATCCGCTTAATATGTGTTTCTACACCATT
The DNA here is from genome assembly GCA_964056405.1 of Acronicta alni. Lineage (NCBI taxonomy): Eukaryota > Metazoa > Arthropoda > Insecta > Lepidoptera > Noctuidae > Acronicta > Acronicta alni. The sequence goes on from OZ043914.1 coordinate 11,047,648, forward strand.
AGTTTTATAGGTGTAGAAATTATAAATCGTGAGATTAATGGGCTGGTACCATTTTTATTATACGTTCAACACGTCGCCGCGTGTCTAGTCGACATGTTTAATTATTTATTAGTCTAAGACATGTTTATACCGTATTTTATGATCGATTAAATGCAAAATGAAATATTTACGAGCGTGTACCTAGTTTCGCGTTGTGGCGCCATCTATATATCAGTCAGAGTGCTGTATTCGATTATGTTATGAGCGTGCGGGGTTGTGCACGCTGCTTTATAGCTCGTGCCGCGTCCAGTTGGCCGATAAATAACTTACTAAGCACCTAGATCATGTGACTACAGCCTTATTTATACGCATGTATTGCCAACAATTGCGCGTTATGTAACACATGGGTGTCTTTTGTTTAGTTCTAAATATGTTGCCTCGCTATGCATCTTCTATCGCATAAACTATGGGGAATGCTCCGAGGAACTGTTCGCATTGATCCCTGCTGCCTCTTTCCGCCATAGTTCTACGCAACAGCAGTTCCATCTCCATCATCTAGAAGGTTGGCAGTCCACTACTTTGCAGAGTCCACAACTAAACTGCGGAATGAACTGTCGCCTGCAGTATTTCTGGACCAATATGACCTTCAAACCTTCAAGAAAAGAGCGTACTCCTTTTTAAAGGCTGGCAACGCGCTTATGATTCCTCTGGTGTCCATGGGCGGCGGTAATCGCTTACCATCAGGCGATCCGTCTGATCGTTTGCCCCCTATCCCATAAAAAAAAAGAAACGAGACCCAATTGATAATTTTATATAATTCCACACAAAATACCATGTATAAAAGTTTACGCAGAAGCGTACCGATTTATATGTTCAAGTAAGCTTTAAGTCTCATGTAAAAAGGAGTTATTTACCGGGCATAAATCTAAAGTCCGGGTGGCTAGTGTAGTAGTAACCACTTTGCCTAATCAAGGAATCGAATTTCACTATGAGTGGGGTCACTACAGTGATAGTTTAGTAGTTCTTACATAATAGATACGAGAAGTGCAGTACGTATACAATACCTCTTTTTACCGATTACCTGTAAAAAATAGTTTTAGAATCAGTACTTTTGACATAATATCTTACTAAGAAATATTTACTTAACATATAAGATCTACGTTTGATATGAATAGACACGTGTCTGTCGGGGTGCCGACCCTAAGGTATTATTACAATGTGTCGGTAAACCATGGAACTGATTACATTCATAATTAATATCGTTTCGGCCGTCCGTGGCGTATGGTCAGGATACGTCCAAAAATGATTGACAGATAATTTGAAGTCTTTTCATTAAGTTAATGGTGCCGGCGAGACACCGCTCATTAATTAAGACAGATGTACGGTTGATGTGTTTTGATGGTTCGATTTTTTGGTGAGGATGAGCGAAGGCGCATTAAAGGAAGGTATAGAGGGAGATAGATCTTTCTAGGACTGACTATAATGGTATCCATATTAGATTTCGTATGCTATAAATTATTTTAAGTAAAACACAACACAATATATATTATACTTATTTTAGTGCAAGTCAGTCATCTTTTACGTAAGCTTCCATAAGATAATTTTTATTATTTTCGAAAGAGTGTGGATTCACAAAATGAATAATGATGTATTTTTTCCTAGTACGTTGTTCTTCTAAACCTGACTCATATTTATTTATTTTTCACATTTTCGTCAAGAGTTTTTATTTTACTTTCTCAATTTTGTAATTACAAATCATGAAGAGAACAATCAAACGAAAATCACTTTTTTTAGCTTGTACCACGATTGTAGCGTTATGGGGTCAGATAGAAGGCGAAGGATAGATAGAGAACAGTGGCGATAGCTCCACCGACATAAGCTGTTCTTTAAATTAAAGAAGAAGCATTTGTCTACCATTTACAGCGTGTGTACAGCGTGCGCGTCTACAGTATGTGCATGTGTCCGTAGCTTATGCTACGTTCGTAGCGTGATAAAATTACGTGGCGTAGCATTTACAGTGTATTCAGAATATAGAGCGTGTGAATAGCGTGTGCGTCTACAGCATGTTCAATGTCCGTAGCTTATGTTACGTTCGTAGCGTGATAAAATTACGTGGCGTAGCATTTACAGTGTATTCAGAATTTAGAGCGTGTGAATAGCGTATGCGTCTACAATATGTTCAATGTCCGTAGCTTGTTCTACGTTCATAGCGTGATAAAATTACGTGGCGTAGCATTTACAGTGTATTCAGAATTTAGAGCCTGTGAATAGCGTGTGCGTCCACAGTATGTTCAATGTCCGTAGCTTATGCTCTGTATTCAGAATTAAGAGCGTGAGAACAGCATGCGCGCCTACAGCATGTTCAATATCCGTAGCTTATGCTACATTTGTAGCGTGATAAAATTACGTAGCGTAGCATTTACAGTGTGATCAATATTATGACCATGTGTACAGCATGTTCAATATCCGTAGCTTAGGCTACGTTTGTAAAAATGTTCTTAGCATGTCCAAATATAAGTACCTATATGTACAGCATTTTTAGGGTGTGCTTCTTTTGCAGGATACAAAGGATTTATCCGTCGCACGAATGTAAGCTCATGAAATCTACACTTCGCTTTAATTAAATAATCCGTACTTAATTCTGCGCTTTGCCAGGAACTATTTTGACAAAATCATTCATTCTGAGATGAGTTTGAGTAACAATGGGAATTAATTTTCGTGGCGTTAGCTCTTACTGTAGAAATACTCATCTTGAACGGCTGCAACGTTGAAACTTCATTCACAAATAGTCCAATTAACGGGATTTGGCTCAGAATTGATGGCACTTAGATTGTGTTGAGAGATATAAAATTAGTTCTTAGTTAATGTTATTTAATTATAAATTATATATTTTTTCTAAAATAGAATGGATTCTAACTATAATTTTCAGATGAAATATATTAATGAGTAGATAATCCTTTCTGTCTCTGATATTTATTATTTAAAAAGATCAATTATATTTTGGTAATTTTTATTTATAAAAGTACCTTTATATTATTAGAAAACCTATAAAATGTATATTACCGAAAACCTAGTAATAAAGCAAGGCATTTTAGCCATTAGCCTACCTACATATATTTACTAACAGTGATGACGTCAATATTGGCTTGGTAATTACTGTGGTTAGCCACTGGAAAATTACATCGATTTTGATTCGATGTGATTTAATGAGGGAGGACGCTATTACATTTACGAGTTCTTTATCCTAAAACTAGCTTTTACCCGCGACTTCGTACGCCTAGACTTAGTAACACAATTGTTGTCGGATTGTATTCGAAGGATAAGAAGTACTCAATGTTAGGGAAAATTCCACTTTGTTCCGAGAAAAGAAGTATTCAATATGCCAGCGCCAATCACAAACTATTAGTGTACCAACATTTCATTTAAATCCCGTAAGTGGGTCTCCTACATAAGTTTTCTGGGAAATTCCACATAATTTTGGGGTAAAATGTATTCTATTTGTTATTCCCGGTCACACATACTGTGTCTGTATGAAATTTCATTCAAATCCTGTAAGTAGTTCTCCTATATTCGATTTTCCGGGATATTCCCACATTTTTCTGGGGTAAAATATATCCTATTTGTTATTCCCGGTCACATACTATGTATGTATGAAATTTCATTCAAATCCCGTAAGAATTTCGTATTTCGGGATTTCTGGGATTTTTCCACATTTTTCTGGGGTAAAATATATCCCTGTTTGTTATTCCCGGTCACATACTACGTGTGTATGAAATTTCATTCAAATCCCGTAAGATAGTCGTATTTCGGGATTTCCGGGATATTCCCACATTTTTCTGGGGTAAAATATATCCTATTTTTTATTCCCGTTCACATACTATGTGTGTATGAAATTTCATTCGAATCCCGTAAGATATTCGTATTTCGGGATTTCCGGGATATTCCCACATTTTTCTGGGGTAAAATATATACTATGTGTTATTTCCGGTCACATACTATGTGTGTATGAAATTTCATTCTTATCCCATAAGATATTCGTTTTTCGGGATTTCCGGGATATTCCCACATTTTTCTGGGGTAAAATATACACTATTTGTTATTCCCGGTCACATACTATGTGTGTATGAAATTTCATTCGAATCCCGTAAGATATTCTTATTTCGGGATTTCCGGGATATTCCCACATTTTTCTGGGGTTACATATATACTATTTGTTATTCCCGGTCACATACTATGTGTGTATGACATTTCATTCAAATCTCGTAAGCTATTCGGATTTCTGGGATATTCCCACATTTTTCTGGGGTTAAATATATCCTATTTTTATTCCCGGTCACATACTATGTGTGTATGACATTTCATGGGATATTCCCACATTTTTCTGGGGTTAAATATATCCTATTTTTTATTCCCGGTCACATAAATTATGTTTGTATGAAATTTCATTGAAATCCCGTAAGATATTAGTTTTTCAGGAGATCCGGGATATTCCCACATTTATCTGGGGTAAAATATATCCTATTTGTTATTCCCGGTCACATACTATGTGTGTATGAAATTTCATTCGAATCCCGTAAGATATTCGTTTTTCGGGATTTCCGGGATATTCCCACATTTTTCTGGGTTAAAATATATCCTATTTGTTATTCCCGGTCACATACTATGTGTGTATGATATTTCATTCGAATCCCGTAAGATATTCGTTTTTCGGGATTTCCGGGATATTCCCACATTTTTCTGGGATAAAAAGTAGCCTATACCTACTTTTTTGTCGGTCACATACAATACATGTGTGAAATTTCATTCAAATCTTACCGGATTTGAATGAAATTTCACACATGTATTGTAGTTCTACTATATCTGTTTTACGGGATTTCCGGGATATTCCCACATTTTTCTGGGATAAAAACTGGCCTATACTTTATTCCCGGTCACATACTACTAGTATACCAAATTTCATGCAAATCGGTTCAGCCGTTTTTGCGTGATTGAGTAACAAATAAACAAACAAACCAACATCCAAACATTCACATTTATAATATTAGTGTGATAGTATGATTACACGAAGCTCTTCGTGCGAATACATTGGATAACAGCCCTATAAGAAATTGCCTCCTCTGGGAACTTGTAGGTCCCAGAGGAGGCAAATTCTTATTGGGTTGTGCTGGGTTGTGCTGTGCTGGCTGGGCTGCCTTGCCTTGCCCCCTCTGGGACCTACAAGTTCCCAGAGGGAACAATTTCTTATAGGATAGATTCTAAGGAGTACTCAGAAGACCATAAATAGGTACGGACTCCATCATCAGAGGACCGGCACAGACAAACATACACAGACTTGATTGGTGAGATACTTCCAAAAAATTCGGTGCATCCTACTTGCAACTGGCAAATGGATACGAAAAGATGGATAAAGTCAAAAGAGTATGCAAGAATCTCGAGAAAAAAGCGTCAGTGTATGTACTGGCTACCTTTATTTGAATGTCATATAGCCAGTCAACTTCGCTTTTAATTAAATATTGATTTTAATCAAATTTGACCATTCATATTCGAAATGCAATACCTACATCGCGGTAATTTTAGTGAATAAAGCGGAAATCAATTTAACACGAGCTAATATCAAAAGTTTGTTTTATTTGTCAAACAAATATGAAACCCTACAAATATGCAAGTATACAATCCACGCCGGATGCCGGTCGGAAGTCGGATCCGGCCGCCGCGTGTCAGCGCGCATCACTTCCTACCACGTATCCAAAAAAAATACTGACGTGCTATTTCAGTTAGTGTTCATGTTTTTTTTGGATCACTCGTGCTGCATGCGTGCGTGTTGATATCCAGCAAAAATTTAAAAATCGTTTGGAAAATATCGATGCATTGTTTTTGTTGTAGGTAGAGAGGCCAGCAAATCAAGCTATACCAATCTATTAAATTTCTTTGATAGATTTTCAACTTTAATACAAAATAATAAGGTTCATATTCAATTGGGAAAATTTGACAGTTTTGGACAGCTTGCCCTGCTGGCGTCTGTATGTGGTCATATTTTGTAAAACTAATTCAAATACGAATTTTGTTTTTTTTTTCATTAAAAGTCGCTTTTCTAAACAAGTCAAGCGGACAATTCTCTGTGATTTTACTGTTAAACTAACTGAATAAAGTTTAATCATAATTTTACTTGTGTAACTACGGTCATTTGTTTTGATCTGTATGCGTGGGTCATAGGGTCAGTAGGCAACTATTTGCGTTACACATTAAGCGCATACCCATTTCGCAAAGTAAATATAATTTATGGAAGTAGCTAGATACCATGGTTTACATAATGACCAACTAACCTTTGTCTATGATTCATATCTAGGCGCATTCATTTGTGATAACAGTTCTATAAAGCGGGTAGGAAGTAAAAGGACTCTTGGTTAATATCTCATTGCTGTATTGAGGCTTGATATACCCATTCATCCTAATTTCCTTATTCTTTGTTCAAAATATCACTGCATCAAGCGACGGTGCTGCCATTCACCTGGCTAATGAGGGCCATTAGTGTAAAACTGTACATATATCTGTTTTATTGTACATTTATGTTTTACATGTAGAAAATAAAATATTAATAGAATTACGTAACTATTATTTCAATTAGTTAAAAAAAATATTTATTTATCTTGAGGCTATTCGTGTTATCATCATTATCATCAACCTACTAAATATTGTCCCACTGGTGGGCACAGGTCTCTTCCCACAAAGAGAGGGATTAGGCTATGGTCCACCAGATACCTGAAAGATTTCAGGCATGCAGGTTTCTTCAGGATGTGTTTAAGCGAGTGATAATTAATTACATGATTTTGAAAAGTCACGAGGTTCATTCCAACTTTTGACTTGGCAGTCCAATGGTCATATCCCTGGGCTATCACCGCTTTTGATGACTGTTAATCATCATCATCATCAACCCATATAGGTACTGTCGCACTGCTGGGCACGGGTCTCCTCTCACAGAATGAGAGAGATTAGGCTATAGTCGGACTTGGCCCACGGTCACGCTGGCCTAGTGCGGGTTTATTTTATTTTTATTTTATTTATTTATTTGGGACAAACAAACAGTTACACATTATATCTGCGTAATATCTTAGTTATATTATTTACGCAGATATAATGGGTTGGCAGACTTCACACGCCACCGTCGAGTTGTTTTCCTTCACCGTTTAAGCGAGTGATTTATTAATTATTAATACGTACATGATTTTGAAAAGTCATGATGTCCATATCTTGTATTCGAATCGAGACCTTTGACTGGGCAGTCAATAGTCATACCACTAGGCTATCACTGCGTTTTCTATTAATATATTTCTCTTTTTTTTTTCTAATTTAATGTGGCTGGACAATAAAGTTGATGTAGCTTAAGTCGGTAGTAAATTTATTACACAAGTTTCTGAATCAATTACAAAGAACACGATTATCTAATAAAACATTTGCGATACATCGAACAGCTAACTAAATACTTTGAAAGTTTCTTAGCCTTGTTAAAGTTCTTGTGATGTATTATACCCGTAAAGTCGGATGAAGACGCAGCGGGGTTGCTGAGTTTCGATTAGAAATTAATAGAATAGAATAGAATATAATTAATGTGTGTGAGTGTCTCTTGGAGCCCTAAATACCTTAATAAGAATATTAAGGTGAGGACATAGGTCAATATTATTATATAAATAAAGTTTGATAATGATAAATGATATTTATTTCTGAAAATAGATCTTTTAAAGACACTTTTACAAGTCAATATTTTACATATTTTTTTAAGCTAGATGGCTCCGGCATTTCCTAGCTGACGACCTCTGAGAAGAAACGCCGAAACAAACTCAGAGAATCATAGTCTCTTACGTTTGAATGATGTATTACAATAAAATATAATAATCTTTATTGCACACCGTAATAAGAAGCGACATTGGATTCACGACGTATTACCAAATTCAAAAATATAATTAACAATTGTTTCATTGTTCTAGTGGTGAAAGCACGGCTACTGGGCTAGAAGGTCCTGGGTTCGATGGAAATGAATGGTGTTATTAGTTAAATTCTTAGTGGAAGAGTGTGAATTTGTACCTTTTTTTGATAATGGCATAGGGCAATTGTGTCAACTGTGGGTGTACATCAGTACACCTCTGCGCAACCCCACAGGGATAGAGGCGTGATGGTATGTATATTTTTGAAAAACAACCATGACGTAATTTTTTTTTAATATAACAAAAAAAATATAGCACCTCTATTAATTTTGAGTTTAATAAATTCAACAACAGAAAACAACGCATCAAGTCATAAAATCATAATCCCAAAAATCACTCAACGCGATTTGCAAATTCCATCAAAATATTCAAATCCGACTCCATTATCATACTAATATCATTAATCAGGCTCACATCTCTATACGGATTATAACAAATTGAAAACAATGTCTCAATATCAGACGAGGGGGAGCTTGCCACCGACGGAGTGGATCTCACATGAATATTTAAATGTACAAGGCTGGCAGAGAACACAATAACCAGTGTCAATTAACGAGTACGTTGTTATTCGGGACTTTGAAACAACGAAATCATTCAGGTTGTGTAGTAAAACAATTTTTCTTTCGGTATTTTAATATATTTGTACGATTATTTTTAATTTCCTCTGCACAATTAGCCTTGTGGTCGTAAGTACGATAGATGCCTAACTGTTGTAAAATGGAGGCAAAGTAACACTGTTCAACGCAGTTTTAAAAAACAAAACACGATCGACTTCGCGTCAGGATTTGGCACTTGGGTGACACTTGGGTGTCAACTAAGATGAAAACTGAACTGCTCCATTAGCTTAGTGGTCCTAAACGCGACTGCTACGCTAGAGGTGCTGAGTTCGATTCCCAGTTCGAGCAAAGTGTTATTGGGTTTATCTGTGAAAGTAGCAGCTCGGAGTTTGGATTTGTGCCCGGTTAATAGCAATAGGCTCGCTCCCTATTACCTACACATGCAAGCGAATTGTGGGTATATAATTAGTAAACTAATTATGCATTGCAGTAATATAATATGAAAGGGTTAGCCTTTGGGGAAGTATAGGCGTGATGATAATGTAGGTATATCTAGTCTTGCCATAATTATTGTAACAAAGAAAAAATATTTTTTTGTATTTCAAATAACATTTATAACTTTAACAGTGTGTTAGTTTAATACATAAATATAAAACAATTTAAAATATAAACAATTGAGCCAATGTTTTGATACCTTTTTCACAAAAATATGGCTCAGTCCCTCCTTCATAGCTAATATCCCACCAAACCATCACTGAAGTCGGTTTTTGCCCACGTTGCACTCTGTCGACTAATTGGGAAGCTTCCTTAGAGCTTTGAGCATAAATACGGTCATTTTGTTTGTTAAAATGTTGCTCAATTGTAAAAAAATTCTCATCCGTAAACATAATTTTTCTGTGATTTCCCTTTGCGTACCGCTTCAGTAGTTGTTTCGCTTTTACCACCCTATTCTTTTTTAAATTATCAGTTGAGAAATGACCAGTGCGTCTCATATAGGCTGCAAGTCCTAAGTCATCTTTTCAAATACGCGACATGGTTCTAGGTGCTATCTTCATCTCCCGAGATCAAAAATCTTTTCTTTCGGACAGGATTTCTTCGAATTCTTTCCCTTACTGCTTTGACCACCTTTTTCGTACGAACGCAACGTGGACGGGCAGATCTTTTTCTGCCACAAACAGAGGAGGTCTCATTGTACCTAATAATAGCCCAGTACACAAACATTTGACTAATACCAAGCGTACGGAGACTTTTTGTCTCCATACCTACTTTGTGTAATGAAATCACAGCGATTCGGTTCTCTTTATCACCCCACTCCATTTTAATATCGCAAAATATTGTACAACATATTGGCGACAAAATGAGAAAACACAATGAACAATCATATAAAAATTACAGATTCCAAATTAAAATGTAATATTTTGTTTCTTTTTAATTGTAACAGTATTTATGGCCAGACTAAGTATTGTTATTTAATATTAAATTAATTTTAAGGTATTGAAGCAATTGGCACCAAATGTTTCAGTAATAGATGCACCATATGGAAGGAATAGTAGGTCCGGTGTACCGAATCGAAGGACTTTCAGGGTTCAAATCTTTCCCATAGGTGATTTTTTCTATCACTCTAAATACTCATTAGATATTCCTTAAAACATTGTGAGAGGAAACTTGCATCACTGGGACATTTTCTCGACGGCGTATAATATGAACATGACAGAATGTTAATCGAAGCCTTCTCATTCTAAATGAAGACCCGTGCCCAGCACTTGGACCGTAAATGTGTTGAAGAATTATGCTTTTCTTTTAAATTATTCTTAAAGTCCTTCACATAAAAAAATATTACGCTTCGCAAATGTTCCCCTGATCTGGTATTGTCATGCGACGGTTTGTTGAGGTCGAAGTTATGGTTGAGCTACACAATGACTGATGCATGCGTGCCGTCGTCGGTTGGGACTGGTCTACTTCATAGCCGCTATGGCTCTTTCTTCAAAAGGGCATTTCAGACTTTGCCCTACATTGTAAGAAACATATTTGTTCCTATTTATATAATTGGAATTAAAAGAGACTATGATACTCTGAGTTCGTTTCGGCGTTTCTTCTCAGAAGTCGTCAGCTAGGAAATGCCGGAGCCATCTATCTTAAAAAAAAAAACATGTAAAATATTGACTTGTAAAAGTGTCTTCAAAAGATCTATTTACAGAAATAAATATCATTTATCATGCTGGAAGCGGATAAATACTTCTTGAACCTCATAAGAAACCTCATTTTTTAAACCTAAATATTATTATTGGTGCTTTACACGAACGTGGTTATTTCATGTTGTATGTACTTAAAAATATTTGATAGATATAATTATGATAATTATCTTTTGTGACAAACAACATTGTGGACACATCTAAACTCGACCTCGGCACACTTTTACAAAACTTGAAAAATTAAGGTAGCTACTTTTTATAATTACAATACTTAGTTGAATTTATAATTTTATAATACCTAATAATAGTGTAGCTAAACATAAAACCGTTGTAATGAGACCAAGCTACCAACTTTTAAATAGATTTATTCAAATTGGTAGCTGTAAACACGAATGTTTTATATAACACTAGGTACACCGTGGTAGTGGTAAAGCGACGTTATTATTGTTTACAAGTTAACCGGCTAATTAGAATCGATGATCAGGGGCCATACCACAACGTGTTAATGCGATAATTTTTAGGTTGTGAGAAAGAGATGGCGCTATTTAATTTATAGAGCGACATCTCTCTCTCTCAATCGGAAAACGATCGCAATAATAGGTGGTGGTACGGACTCAGGTCTCTTACCTAGAAACGTACCTATTTCAGTCTAATTGCAATTTTATGGCTTTATACAAATTAGTGCGCGACAGCAGCGGCGCCGCGAACTTCTAATGCAATTAAATTGAAACTATCGGTACTTGCCTACCTGCGTCACGACATGATTTCCAAGTAATTTCAATTAATTGACACTTTCCTTTCCCTATGAGGTTGGAGTATGGCATGCTCAAAGCATTCTTGAGTTGGTATTACTCGAATCGTTTGTCGCAGGTACGTAAAAGGTATTTACTTGGCATTCCCAACCATACGTGGGAATTATAAAGTAATATCTTCTGACTAAGATTACAAAGCTTTTAAAGTTATGAAACAATATTTGGCAAGAGAATGATCGTTACAAATTATTTATAAAACAGAGTACAAAAGTTTGTTCACGAGTTAGAAAAAAAAATGGCTGTAATAAGGTTGCTGCCTGATATAAAATTAAATAAATAAAAGCTATTCCCAAGTTTTCAAACATTTCCACGAAGACTACGTCAACAAGTAGATTCTTAAAGTGAGAGTCTCTTAGACCAAGTTTTTATTGAAAAATATACTAAATTATTTTATACGTTTAATTCGATGCTTCGATTTATAGAATAACATTCACGTACGATATTTGTTTTTATCGTTATTCAGTATATTTATTCGCAACACTTAGCAGAACAAATATGAGATGGCAAATATATTATGCAAATATAGCGTTGATTGTTTGAGCATATTGTTTTGTTTGATTTAAAACGATTGTCAATGGGCTGGAAAGTGCTTTTGTTTATATAAAGTTTGTTTTATTGGTTACCTACTGTTTTAAGAATTGTGTTGTATGTACTTAGCTATTCTTTCCTTTTTATATTGAAAGAGTTAAGGTTACCAAATATGATAATAGAATATTCACTATCGAGTACCTAAATTATGAGATGTAGATAGTTTTTATTTTATTTGTTATAGTATTAATTTCTTTGTTAAAATTGACAACGTAATTTACTATGGGTACTAAGTTCTCAGATTTTCTATTAGGTAACGTTCAATTAGAATGTAACTAGAAAATCTGCGAACTTTTAATAAGTTACGGTATAACTGGTAAAAATATGTGCTTATTTTAAAAAAAAACTTCTTCCTATAAAATATTTTCGTCAAGTTGGATTTGTAACCTACGGTTTTGATAAGAGTTAACTTACGTCACAAAAGATAAATCAAGTTTATGTAACGTCCCCTGCCATAGCAGGATTTATGTGACTCCCAGCGTTCTTTCTAATGTATTCCGTTAGTGAAAATAAAACATGTGTGTTCCAAAATATAATTTCCATTCCTAACCATGTATAAGTATATATTTAGTAAGAGTTTATTTCAATAGACGTAAAACATAATCATAATAACCAAAACGATTCAATAGAAAGGATTGACTTACTGATTGTTTCGCCACAACGCCGACGCACACATGCCTCAATTTAAATAAAAATTCTACTCGAATTTGAACACAAAGACCAATAATTAGGTCCGATAATAAGAACGAAGCGTTTAAATCCCACAAGCTGGCTATGTAAATGAATATGATAATGTTGAATTTAACATAAATGGAGCAGAAATTGTGGAGTCATGGTCGAGGATAGCAGTGGAGCGGCGCGGGCGCGGCGCGGCTGCGGGCGTGCGGCGACCGCCGAGCGGCGTGTAGGTAACCGGTGTACGACAACCGTGATGCAGCAAATACGAGGTGTTTGGTACAAATAACGAGAATATTCATGAGAGCACTTTTATATCGTAGGTAGGATATTGTTCATAAGAGTTACTTTTGTCACAAACTTAATTTAATTCTGTCAGCCTTTGCTCGGCATTGGATTCGTTTATTAAGTAGGTAAAGTTGTCAAAGATAATCAATATTAGGATTGACTTGAATGTTATTAGTTTTAAAACTGAATACGATGCAATATAATTAGTACTTTTTGCCACCATTGCTCTAAAAATTATGTGAATGTGTTTTAATGAATTACAATTTGCGAAAAACCAAACAATATTATTTGGCAGGATAAGTGCAACCTCGGCCTTTACTTGACATTTTTCTTATGTCAGCACTATAAATAAAATACAATTGCCAAAACAAAGGACATGACATAATTGGCAAGGAATGGTCCTTGATATTAATAGTTCTCATCAATATGAAATACAACATCCAATAGCTTCAACTGTCTTCATATTTCAACGAGTCGTGGGCGTTAAGTTTGGTTCGTATTATAAACCTTTGTATATAATCTCTTTATAACTTTTAACTACGCGTAATATTTCTTGAATTATAAATGAGAAAATTGTATTACATCAACATACTAAAGAATTTGTCCTCAATCTGAACAGTGAAACGACCTCCACGGCTCATATCTATTTTTTATTGTAATTAAATGCATAATGTTGGGAAATTTCATCGATCATACTTTAAATGGCGCCTTCTCTAAGAATCTATAATTAATGCTCCATAAATTGTTGTTTGAATTGTTTGTCCATACATTTCCGCGTCAATTTATATGTAATAAAAATTATAATTACAATCTTTTATAGCCTTTAAATTGAAATCTTCTCCAATAAGTGACAGCTTTAATATTTGATAAGAATCAAGAAAGAAAATAAAATTAATTAGTCGAATAATTTCGATGGCTTGCTGTAAATTCGTTTCTGTTATATAGCATTGAACTGGTATAATAAAACTGAAAATATGTTTTTAACACTGTGACTCAAGATTTATTTTAATTTAGAAAATAAAAGTCGAACTTTTTTAGAGATTTGAAGCAAAACTTCTTGTTGCGATGACATTGAAGCGACACTGAACGGTTAATAGACGTAGAAACGGAACAAAGTGGATCAAGTAGATAAAGATGCGAACAAAGATACAATCAAACAGCTTTTATACGACCAATAGATTCTCCACAGTGGGCGGACTGATGCTGATAAACAAAATAAACTGCGGCTTATCTATTCAATTACTCAGTTATGGTGGGTATTATACAAGTATTTCATATTCGCATGGTAGTTCGACCACGGCTAGTCGCGGTTCGGTTCGAATTACAACGCGGCGCCCGCAAAGAAAACCAATAGCCTAGTTTCACGCGACTGGTTTTATTGAAAAGCTCCATACGCGCATTTTTCTAGCTTTTTCTATTTTTATTTTCCGGTAACTACTGTATTTCTAGCTGTTTATTGCCCACGAGTTCGGAAGCTGAGGATGAGCAGCCGTTTACATTAACATTTTAGTGTAGTATGAATTTAATAGTATGCTTTTAGCTTAGTAATCCGTAATTCGGAGAGATGTGTTTCGTAAATTATTTTAGGAAAATGCTGGTTTATATTAACATTTGCATTGCATTAATAATATTTAATGAAACTCGCTTGCGGCTTTTGGGGTTTAGCTGAATATTGCGTTCGAGGTTGCGGCGTCTAGTCTACCTGCGATTTAAGTGGTAAAACTAGGCTATTGACTTTAAGTTGTTCCGTTCTACTAATCTACCGTGGCAAATTCAGAGATGGGCAATAATTTTAGTACATCCTACATTGGACACAATAAAAGTGTTTCACCAGGTGTATGTACCGTTATCATCATCCGCATGGGAGTGCGCAGTCGCACCCAGCCGCCTACGGGACGTGTTTATGGGACACCCACAGATCGTCGCGAACACGTCCCACTGGCAGGCTGCACCGCCATGTCAACATGCTTTATAGACGCCATAAAAGAATAACAGCTTTAGTGTTAACAATTATTGAACTTCTCAAATACGACCGCAATAATTTCACCCAAAGAATTAAACTCTATTGACATAAAATGTTTATTTTACGCTCCAACATCACGTAAATGTAAATATTCAGAAGATTTATTCTCACCGTTCTTATTTTATAGTTCAGAATAAAAACGGCCTTTATTGTTTCGAAAATCAGATTTGTTGTTAACCGGAGACTGTTTTCCATAAAACGTGCATTATTGAACTTGTATGTATTGCTTTGACATTTAGGGTTGGAAGAAATATAAATTATTTTACAATCGAAAACATTTTCTTTAACTTCATATTTTTGTATTAGTATTAAATTTATAAAATAATTTAGGTATGTATGTCCACACATATTCAAATTAGAGCTAAAGGTTTGGAAAAAACATTATTTCATTAACGTTTGTGTTCGTGGAACAGAAATCAATTATAAAGTTTCCTATAATTCAATTAGAACAAAACCTAGATCAAAGTATATCCTTGTAAACCGAAACATATGGATGAATTACAATGAAATTTACACCCACGTCCATTTAAATAGCCGTTCGTTACATCTGCTATCTATTAATTAATTCCTACCAACAAAATCATTAGTTAAGTGTTAAGTGACGTCTCGTACGAATCGGTGCTTAGTTTCTATTCTATGAGTCTGTGGACTACGGTACATTAGTGTGTAGCGACACGCCCCGTCCGCGGACAATGCGACACTGACACGAAGATTCATCTGTTTGGATTACATGAGCTCGTGATCGTGCGCTGACCGTATTCTTTTTTCAAAAAGGACCTTGCTATTGTCCCGCCGCAAACCCAACCACAGATAATTACGGTATTCATTCGACAAATTGTCAAAGTCTTTGAGCTTGGATTTAAGTAAAGAATGAAAAAAGCAGCTTAAAGAGTATCGAATAAAAAGTTTGTTTAGGGCTGTCACACACATAAAGCGTGTACGGTTTTAGTGTTTCACAACACTATACGGGTATGATGGAATACGTTTCGATCAGAACTTTAGCTTCCAACTATTATTAATTATAATACTGTAGACCTTTGTGATTAATTGTGTGTTACGGTACTTTTGATTGACGTTTCGCGAAAACATCAGTTTCAGCTCTGTTATGATACCATTTTCTATTAATTATTCATTGTATTCAATAATAAATTGTTATAGTCGAATACATGCGTTGATATCGACAATTTTAATTAGTAACCCCTTATATGTAATAAG
The DNA here is from genome assembly GCA_964056405.1 of Acronicta alni. Classification (NCBI taxonomy): domain Eukaryota; kingdom Metazoa; phylum Arthropoda; class Insecta; order Lepidoptera; family Noctuidae; genus Acronicta; species Acronicta alni. Next base: position 11,063,956 of record OZ043914.1, read on the forward strand.
GAATTCGAGATGAAAGGCAAACCGATGCAGATGGCTATAAAATGAACTTCTTAAGAGGACATTCAGGTATTATATTGCGAAATACGTATCTTATAATGAGATTTTAAATGTATAGATAATTATCATAAAACTGTTTGAACAAAGGGAAAGTAACACTGTTCACTGTAGTTTTAATAAACAAAACACTCTCCACTCGCGTCAAAAGTGTTAAAGATGAGACATCTCCCCGTTTAGAGTTAAAATAGTAGTGCTGTAGTGATTTATTTTAATTTGAATCGATTAGTTCGACAGTAGGTTCTAATTAGAGAATTTTATGCTAACAACATATAACAATAACAATTTAGAAACAACTACAAAATCAAAAAGGTTTAGTTTTTTTAATTGTTTTTTTTTTATACCACTACGGTGGCAAGCAAGCATACGGCCCACCTGATGGCAAGCGGTTACCGCAGCCTATAGACGCTTGCAACACCAGGGATATAACTTGCGCGTTGCCGACCTTACAAAACGAAAGAGTAAAATAGTTGGGTTGTGCAGGATAAGGTTCAAAGTGCCACTGCCGACACGTTTCCTCGCGGAGCATTGACAACCTTGCTCACCGTAAGGACCACACCACAGCTCAAAGCAGTGTTATTTAATTTCGATTTTCTGCAAGGCGGAGGTACTTCCCCAGTCGGGCAGCATTCTGAGTGAATCACTCCAACTATATCCTACCTCTCTTAAAACATCATTACCATATACAAACAGTACTAATTTATAATTAATATAAAATGCAGTTACGTTCTATTAGGTAGTTAGTACTATTGGCTGTATCTTGTATCTTGTCATAAAAGATTGTGTCCTTCCTACGGGTGTTACTTTACAGTAGACTAGGAATATCTGACTCATACCTACCTAACGTAATGTCTGTCTGGGAATCCTCGGGGCCTGGTAGTTCTTAATGTAGCAGACAGCGTAGTAGATAAATGTGTCTGCTTGACTTTGTTCCTTGAGTTTTGGGAGTTCAATTTGTTAACAGTTGGCACTATCTTGTGAGTACCTACTCTAAACATTTAAGGCTTTTTAAGGGCCAAAGTATCAGCAGGGAATAGAACAAAATTGAGCTTAGTTATGGAATAATCTTGAGTTTATACGTGCAGTGTAATATTATTAATTTTTTATTTAATTAATTATTTAAAATAACTATTAATCATGTACGAATACATTACAATGACGACAATGTTCGTCCAGTGAAAATACTTATTTATTACTCCTACCTTTATATCCAATATATTAGATACGAGTATTATTTATTGTACACCAAAGGAACAGTGAAAAAAACAAACGTCACATAAGTAACAGACAACCATGGGATGGACAAGAGTCATATAAGAAAACGGGTAACTATGTACTTAAATGGTAAATTTACTTAATTATATTATACATAATATAATTAAGTACATTTTTCTAACATCTTGTTATTATTTAAATGAGAAATTATATTTGTTTTTGTAAATAAATAGATATTTTAAAGACACTTTTGCTAGTCAATATTTATTGAACAATAATAGATGTCACCGGAATTTTCTAGCTGACGAACTCTGAGAAGAAACGCCGTAGCAAACTATATTTTAAATACCTCTACAAAACGGTGCCCCGCTTGCGCAAAGTTTTGTTTGTGTTTTCTTACTAAGTAACTATAATTATAAATCTATTAAACAAGTTTAAAATTGAAAGATTACTACATCTTTCAATTTATTATCCCTACTAATATTATAAATGCGAAAGTAGTTCTGTCAGTCTGTCTCTTACGCTTTCAGGCTTAAACCGCTGAACCGATTTTGATAACATTTTGTAGATAGACCTTTGGTCTCATAAATTCTGCGATGCGAGTGAAACCGCGAGCAACAGCTATTTACAATAAAGCCGCGTTTAGAAGGTGCCAGAAATATTGTGAAAGCTGTAGTACATTGCCGTTGATGATAGATTACTTATGATACCATAAACTCGCGGCTTCGCAATGTACTGCAACTAGCACGATATTTCTCGCATCGTCTAAATGAAGCTTTAGTGAACATTGCCCTCTAGACTGTAAAAAGAACGTTACGCGAATAATATGAATAGTCTAAAGTTAGAGTTTATGTGTCCTCGGAGAACACTAACTAAGAATATCCGACGAAGTAAAAAATATATATTTTAGATCTAGCTCTGTCCTATCAGTTAGTAATCAAAAATGTATGTAGGGTCTACCGCACTTGTGACGTCATGTTCCTAGATACGAATGTATTTTTTCAAATATCGGATTTCTAGGGAAATCGTACAAGGCAATGTCTTTGGCCTAAGTAAATAAATTATAGACTCACGTCTCGGTTGAAAGATGGCTGCGGGTGAATACTGGCATATAGAACTTAGTGTTTCTTTTGCGATCCCGCCCAGTATTTACCATAGTGCTTCGAATTTTATCCATGGCACTTCTCGGGTGCCAGTAATGTAGGTGAACTGATCCGATTAATTTCTATTTAGATATAAATATTTAACAAATCAGGTAGGTACATATAGTTTAATAATGATTTATTTACTACAAAAATGCTCAAATTATATAAAGCCTATCAGTACAAGTAAAAGTAGTAAGTAGGTTGAGGTATAGACTAAATTATAACTTATGAACAAAATTATTATTTCACCTGCTCGTAAAGTGACACATTATTACTTTAACACCAGGGCAGAAAACAGTTCTTTACAGCCCTAGACCGTAAAATTGTATGAAAATCTATTATTAACATAGGTGTTTGGATTTTTTTTAATGCTGATAAAAATATTATAACAAGGAATGAAAATTCTAAAAGTTTGATTAAATTATGATAACAAAACTTTATAGTACCTGTGGTGAATACTGAAAATTCAAAAACAGAATTTGTTAATGCGCGCGCTTCCAGCGCGCTGGCGTAGGATTTTATTAATATTTATTTTTCGTGACTTGCATTTTTTAATATAATTAATTAAGTGAATGATGAGTATATTATGAATATCACATAAACTCAAGATTAGCTCTATTTTGGTCTATTCCCTGCTGATACTTTGATCTTTAAAAACTGAATTTAACTCAAAAACACACTCGTTAGTAATCTATCACTTTTTCCCCTTGGTGAAAAATCTACTATTATATCTATATTATATTATATACTTTGCATTGTTTTATGTGTCCGATAATTTTTTTTAGATAATTTTTAATTTTTAGATACTTAATTGGTGACATTGCTAACATTATTGTTTCCTTTCCTATAACAATTATAGTACCTACTGTATGTTTCTTAAACCGCAATAAATAATAGTACCTATCTCATGTTAAGATGAAAGACTGAAAGCCTGAAAGCCCACGCCTCATGTTGAATGCCGATGATTAAGTCATAAAACAAAGCCATTATAAGAATAATTGTGAGTTTATAAATGAGTAAAGTACAAGGCTCTAAGAAGTAACGGTTAAGTTCATGATGGGAGAAAACTACAATGCCAAGTTGACAAAAGCTGGTCTTATACCCGGTGTCAATCAGTTTACGTTGGTCCTGTCAAGAGTTAAGTATAGGGATATTAGTTTCCTGTATTGTGGTAGTTAAGCCTTAAATGGAAACCAATTAGCGGTGTCATGATGGGTATTCAGAAAACATCTAAACGTTTTAACGACCAATTTTACAGTCTGTAGGCTCTTTACTTCGCTAAGTGTTCACAAAGTGGCCGCTTTAAAGTAATTAAAATAAAAGTAAACATATACAGCGTGTCCCAAAATTCAACGTTAAGCGGACACCAGGGAGTGGACAAGTTGATAACTAGGTACCATTTTAGAATCTTAATTAGTTCTGCTGACTTTTATAATAACTTACACTTATAGTAGTGTTCATAGATTTTTATATACAGTGACCAGTAAAAGTTGATTAAAAGTAAAAAAAAACTAAAATTTGAAGAAAGAAATGATCCTAATTTTATTTTTGTATTAAATACATAGATATTCTCGTTTTATTTTTGAACAGCTATAGGTACTACATAGGTTGCCAGCACAAAAAAATAAATTTCAAAGTTTTTTAATAAGTTATTCTAACTTTAATAAAAAAGAGCTGCTTTTTTCCCCTGGGTAGTATTAACTTGTCCACTCCCTGGTGCCCTTTTAACGCTGAATTTTGGAACACGCTGTATATATATTAAATAAGTATATTGCAACAAATTGGGGGAATGAGCCGTTCACATTTGCTACCCACCTTTTCATATTTAATAGGCGATTAATTCATTGAGGTGTATCATTTCTTGAGTAAACGATGTCTCACAAAAGCGCGGGAAATCCACAAACAATGCTCAAAGATTTAATTGTCTGAAAATACTATCGGAAGACGCAATGAAGCATTAAGGACGTAGAAAGTTTCTTATTGTCGTAGAACTATGTAGAATTTTATTGCAGCATGATTGTTGTTTATACTGTGCTTTTAGGACACCTTTGTTCTGTCTATAGACGTGGCGATTAATTTGAATAGTTTTCCCACTATAATTGGCATAATTTTTTTCACGAATAACGGCTGAAAACTCATTTCAATCTATCGACTCTAGATGTCGTGAGAGGCATTCAAGAAAAAGTACGGTATGCCATTGTTTTCCTTCAATTACCTGGACAATATTTTTTTGGGAAACGCTCTTATTGCATCCAATGCAATGCTTGCAAGGTATAGTAACATCAGATTTCGCGAACGTTTAAAAATTAAAGGCCGAGAAATCTAGCTTCTAAAAGATTTTTGAACTTTGATATTTTAGGCAATTTATCTTTCGAACTTGCTTGAATTTACTATTCCCACTGTATTGTGTTTCACTGGTAAACTACTATTTATTTTATTAAAAGACAATAAAAGACAAAATACCAAACGCAAAAATAATACTAATTTTTTTGTTCGAGTACCACTTCAAAGAAAAAGAGCAACTATATAAAGCGCTTTTAGTATGTTTTTTTTAAGATTTTAAATGTGAATCTATTCACAGTTACGTAAATCTATTGTAGGTGGCCGTTTTCAATTTCTGGCCATTTATAGCAAACACAAAGGTTATAAACACAATATGAAAGTGCTAATTCGCAAACTACCTAATGCCCAAATCCACTACCGCTCTTCATATTCAATGGATTCACAGAAATCTTAACTTTTATGACAACACGTTTCATATTCATGGTCGGCGACGCCCACTTATCTCTAAACGATGCAAGTCATTCAAAGTACATTTATCTTAGCGAAGGAACAACGCTTTAAGTGCTCCGAACTGAATTAAAAATTGATTTTTAACATCGGTAGGTATTTATAGAATGTGCACCTTTATCAACGAAACGGTGTGAAAAAGAACTTCAAAATAGACGATGATTTTCTTATACTGTTGCATAAAATTTACATCCGCCATTTTGTCTATCTCCGTCAATTGTTTGCAATGGCACATCACCACCTTTTAGAGTAAAACTAATCATGATGTTGCCATCCGTGGTATTCGTTTAAAATACCAGTAAGAAGCTCGAGATCGCTGGCATTCATCCATGGCGCGAATTCCATTAACTTAGTAATAGGTGTTAGAAGGAGGTAAAGCAAACACAGCCTGTGTGCGAACCCTCTCGCAAGTGAACTGCGAAAAGCCTGTGATGAGCTTCTTCGAAATATAATAACGTTATTAATACACATGCAAGTTAAATATAATTACTTGTACACTGCATATTTCCATTCCTTCCAATATTTGTACGAGATATGTATGTAAATATTTTTCTGAGCGGCGCTTACTGATGTTGCGACGAGATGGCAATAACGCCGACAGACGTAATGAGGAAGCCTGCTTGTAAAACCCTCACCACGTTCACCGAAAGTGCCAGAAATGCTTTTTATACATCATGTAGAGTATCATAAGGTTGAAAATCGTTCGTGGATTGTTAGCTGCAGGTGTATAATGTAAGTTTGCGATTGTGTTCCCGGCGCCGCGGGGCTCGCTATAACGAGCGCCCTGCGTTGACGGGCGCCGGCGATCGCGACAAACCGCCTTCGAGTGAACCTCTTTTAAAAATTAGTTCTTGAATTTTAACTTCAAAGGTACATCTTTTATGGAGTTGCACCTTTAAACCTTTTTACAAAAATAAAACAATAACACTACGACGCCTAAGAAATATACGCCTTATAATGAAAGTTGGGTCTAGTTGTAGGTATGTTTTCTTAGTAAAGTCTCTCTTTCTAACTAGTTTAGCTCGGATCATTTATATTTGCTGGGCAAACGATATCTCCAGTAATAGTAGCAATATAAGTTCCAGATTATATTTTTTATTAGCTTGGAAGTATCTTGGTTAATTATACGTCAGCAATTAATACATGTTTGATATCTGTGTTCATATTAGTTACCCTCGCTTATTGCCTTGTTAGGCACGCTCTTCGCAAAGTATCTAATTTATGATGTTTCAAGTGTCTATTCCCTTATCTACAGTTAAGTATATAATGTGCGTGTACGTGGCTCAGTGAGCAAGTTATAATTAAACTGACGATATGTTCTCAGGTAACAATTAATTAGAACATAACTGAGCACTGCAATAACGGCACAACGAGTGAGAGATGAGCTAGGATGTAAGAGGCTGCATGCAACTTAGATTAGAAAGTAACTTGCCATGTGCAGAGACAGTTTTCCCAGCCGCAGATTAATGAAAATCGCAGGCTATGATGCTGGTGATCTATTTAACAAAGAACAACGCGAAACGGTTTGTGCATGGAAGTGTCACTCGACGCGGCTGTTCTGTGGAAAGTGGGTTGCATCACAAATTCCATCTTTTAATAGTAATTCATTTGGTCGCATTGGATATGTGTAACACCCACGATATGTCACTCGATAGTAATATTTCACGGCCCGGAGTAAGTGTTGCCCGCTGTTGCAGCAGCTATTTCCTCATGTAATAAACTCTTACTTAAAAGCTTCTTCTTACTTTTCCCACACTCACGCAAATCTATAACGATTTCGATCCAACCAAAACTGGTTTCGACAATGGTGTAATATTTCATTTTTTCCACATTGTATCACTCCGCCAGAATGCCTTTGAACATAAACGCGTTTACGTATAAAGGGATTCCGCGGTGCGTTGTTTTATTTGTGGACTGTAAAAACTTTACGTAGGATTACACAACAAAAATAATGATTCTGCAACCAATAAAAGTATAAAAGTAATGCGACGTTTATCCTCGCTCTACAAACAATTCATACCTCAACTGTCAGATTAATCTAAGGCTCGGCGTGCATCGTTGATTGTGCGAATAATAATCCGACGGAGCGGAGTCTCGTATAGTTCACGAGAGCGTCAAAGCCGAGCGCAAAGGAACAAAGCCTCCAATTACCCGAGCGGGCACGCCGTGGGCTTTTAGTGAATAATGAGCCGCTTATCCCCGCGGATGACGGCTTCAGTGGAAATGTTCTTGAGTGGGTCTGCACGCAGACCACCACTCGTGCGGCCACGGGCGTCGTCGGCGTCGTGTCGCCACCGCGTCGTCGCTCCGTCGCTCCACACGCTCCCCGCTGCGGTCACTGCGTCTACACAATTTCGCACCCGTCTCTTGCTTTCCCCCTTACTTTGACATTTTATACAAAACGGACGCGGTCACCGCACAAGTCCCTTTTCAATGCCGCGCTCGCTTAGTGTTTACCAGAAACGAATAAAACGTACCTGTAAAATGTTACCGCCTATAAAACGTGGGGAAAAGATTGAATGACGACTAGTACCGAATAGGGCATTTCAGAATGTTATTGGGGTTTATTCGGAGATTCTGCATAATAAACATTGTCAACATATAGCCGGCAAGGGATAGAAGCGACGGCAGCGACAGTTAATTGCAAATAAAGACTCGTGTATTGGAAACAGTCGTAAAATAACACTTTATGCAATTGGTAAAATCCATATAAGAAGGTACGCGTATGTAGGTAATAAATTATAAACGAAAAATAAGTGTTCGTGAAGAGTAATTTTATACTAATAATTTTAGAGACAGTACATAAATAACGAGCATAATAGGAATAATAGCAAACACTTACTCTTTGCTCAGCGAAACATTTATTTGGAGAAAATGCCAACGCTGAATAGGTCCTCTGGAAATTGTTCTGGCTTCGGAACAACAAGTATATTTTTAAGTGGCCGTGATTTCGCTCGTAACATTGAGTGAGACGGCTTTTATTTTCAAATAAGTGCCACTTGCCCTTTTACCTCTCGCAAATATTTTGTGTCTATTTTAATGTCGTAGTTGTGAAACGTATTATGTACTTAACTAAAGTAATTGTTACAATGAGATGAATTTCTCACGAGAATGCCTGGTATATTTCATGTTTATTTCAACTGTTATAGTAATATTTTATATTTATAAATGTATTTTTTTTGTTTCTGTACATTTTCACTCTTTTACATGTTTTAGACTTTTAGTAGAAAAGGAACGTCAAAACTCTTCTACTCTTCTTTTTACATTCAAGATATAGGTATGGGTTGAAAATATTGATCAGATCTTGAAACAGAGATGAGTGATTAGTGTAGGTAGGAGTTTCGATTTCACAGATGGAAGCAGTCTGACGATTTCACAGACTGAGCAACTGAGGTTTTCACGATAGAACTTAGTGGTTTGTAGGACCCAGTCGCTACCTAAACTACTGTAAGAAGTATTCATTGGACGAATTCTTAAGGTTGCAAGAGAAAGAGATGGTATACATATATAATTGGAATACCTAGGTTTTATTTCTCATAAAACTGAAGATAGATTTCGACATAAAACAACTCGAAGCCAAGATCTTTCGATTTTGTGATTCATCGACTTTTTTCATTATCAATAAATCGTTTCTCCATTTGTGGCGAATCGAGCTAAATAAAAAAGGATTCGAGTGCTTTCTTATGTAAAAGAATCGGTTTATTGACCTATAATTATTTTTAATGTTTGGCACCTAGCTTAGGTGTCACATTAATTCTCTTAGAACACATTAAACAGACTTTAGTGTCTCCCGTGGACGATTCGATCGCGACTCGAAACACGAGTGTCGGCCATGTTTTATTGTGAGTAGCTGTTGCCTGACACAAAATTGCGAATTAAAAGAAAATTCACTTTTTATGGCGTCGTAATATTGTCGCTGGCAATTCCAACATTTAGTGCTCCCATTTTAAATGTTCCGCCTTTTGATATTTGATAAGGACCTAACGATGAAGGTTTGATGGAGAGAGCTATTTGGCCTTAAATAATGTTAAATGGAAATGGTCTTCTTTATTCGTTGATTTATAAAATATTATTGTATCTAATGTCATACCATGTTACACACGTTTTTTAATTAAATTGCCTAAAAATTGTGACCATCGATCTGGTTTTCTATTAATCGGTGTTTACTATTTTTATACTACGACTATAATGATTTAAATGTTTTAGAAATCTAGCAGAAAAAATCACATTATTTTTAATTTTTTTTTGAAAAGATACGTGTTAGTATACATATATAGTTTAGCCTATAGTTTATTAAGTAGTTTCAATTTCCTGTCATTGAAAACGTAATATACCATCACGCCTGTATTCCCCGAAGGGTTAGGCAGGTGCGGACCTACAATTCGTCAGTATGTTTAGGTCCCATGTAATAGGGGCAAGCCTATTCCCATTTCATATTATTTTATTACTAAAGCAAAGCAATAACTTATATTCGAAAAAGTATTTCAGAATTCCGTAGCGCGGGTCTTCTATCTAATCAAAATTTAACTACAACTATGTAGCAGTCTCAATTCTATTTCAGTGAAGAATTTAATCAAAACGCTTTTCGTGTATGAGACCAATTCGCCAATACATTGTACAGTATTAATACAATGTATGTAATTGACTTGTATCAATAGGGCATACCACTTTTGGAATTCGGCACGAAATGTTTAATACTTTAAAGTTATTTAGCAAAGGAAAAACGTCACCATAAAGACGACAATTAAAAAAAATGTGAAGGCAAAATTCGAAATGGCGGGTGAGAGTCGCGGTGGCTTGGTGGTCATAGCGTCTGGTGTACCTAACCAGAAGACGCAGGTACAAATACTGCCCGCGGTCGATTTGTTTGGTCTTAAGACAATCCTGAAACACTATTGCGTTGTTAGAAAGTAAGTCAGTAGTTTATCGAGTACTGAAGATCACTTAAGACAACCTTGATGGGTCATGAGGTTAAAGAACGCTCAGAGCAGGCACCTAGTTTATATAGTTCACTTATTGTTATATATTTGTGAGCGGGTGCGCGGGGCAGCCAGCGCGGCCGGCACACTCAGCGAACACAATTTGTAGACCATTTCTCTTGCACGCCGCGCGACACCTCTGCAGATTAGAGCGAAATGAAAATATAGATACAGCTGTTTGATATTATTTACGCTCATAAATTGTTGTTTGTTGTTTACATTAGTTTGCAGTTCATCCTTTTTCAGTTCGTTCTGGTACTATATGATAAATGCATATGGGCAATTATATTAGGTAGAAATAGGTAGGTGTACGTACTCTATTGGTGAAATAAGTGCTGTGTTTAACAAGTAGAAAGCGCATTGTAGGAATTCGGCAATAGGTTATAAAAGCCGCGAACAACCACTCAATTCAATGCCGAACAATGCACAAAGAAGTCAGCGTTTACGTAAAACATGCTAAATAGGTAAATCACATAACTTACTAGCGTCTAAACTGTTAATCAATGTTGTGAATTCTGGTTACACAAAATGACTATTTTGTCGTTGCGTCCAGCTGTGCATAAAATAACAATTGATGCGACTGGCTATTGTGTCCGCACGACGCGGAGCGGACGGCGAGCGGTGCGGTGTCGATGCGGCGCGGCGCTTCACTCGCACGACGCAATTTGTCGGGCGTTTCTCTTGTGTGTCGCCCTAACAAAGCTACGAATCGAGCTGACGCGAAACTATCGATAACTCCGTGCGGAATTAGTGCTTTTGTTCTTATTGTCCCTCCTACCTCGCCCGCTTTTTGCTACAGATTCTGCTGAAGAATAACCATAACTAGCGCACTCGTGAAATTTGTTTAGTTGGCTTAACTCGATAAACGTTTGAGCGGTTGAAATATTCGAATTATTTTGCTCCAGTAGCCGGGCCCAGGTTTTTGCTAGAAAAATCATTCGGAATTTGAACTAGTTTCTTATTTCATGACGACATTTTGTATGAGGGCTGGTATTTTATTTTGTTGCTGTTTCAATGTAGTCTAATAAAGTTAACAGACTGTGGCAGGCGACTCTGTTTAATGCCATTGAGCGTGGGCATCTCATTATTACGACAACTGAAAAACTTTTACAGGACCTAGCTGTCGGTTTGCGGACTTTTAATATTAGATAATTATTATTAGTCATGTGCAAACTTCATGGTTGGCCGCAAAGTCTGGCCACGACATTAAAGTTGCGTCCTCTTGCTAATTGTGAATATAGTTGTGGAGCGGACATTGCTACTTTGAATTCATTTAAAACCTATTCCCGCCTTTTATAATGGACAGAAGTTAAACGTTAAAGATTAAATAATCGTATCGGTCAAGAGCGAAACACTTTTCTATATTTTTTTATTGTTTGCTCATTATACTGTTTATCTATTTGTTTAAACAAAAGAGCTTAAAAGCTACCCACAAACAAACACTATGGTCCTCTTTTAAAAGCATTTCGCCGAATTTTAACAAGACTTTCATTTTTACCGGTACAGTCAAAACAAACATATTTAAATACCAATCAAAGCATAGTTAAATCGTTTTTAAAATCAATGACTAGTTTTTTTTTATGTTCGTGAACGCAATCTTTACTTTTACGATTAATAATTAGTAAAGTTACATTAATGTTATGTACAAATATAATCTCTCATTAAGTATATCATCCATATTATTAATGATTTTAATGGAATAAGTGTAAAACTGGACTTTATTATGTATCTACCAGAGTTTTTTTATGAACGCTATACTCATTTCAATCAACCTGCATCATAGCGTAGTGGTTTTATGAGCAACTACTATCATTGAGGTCCTGGGTTCGATTCACAGGTCGACCAGAGTTATTGGACTCTGTTCTATTTTAATTCTTATTAGCGGCATAAACTTTGAGTTTGTGCGTCTTCAATAGGCCTACCTCTAGATGGGACCTAACAATATTCGGCGAACTAAATACAGCAGTACTTCTGCTTAACCCTTGAAGAGTAAGGCGTGATGGTATTTTTTAATGTTCTACTTCATTCAGCAGCCAGTAGAGTTGTTAAATGATGGAATTGAACGTGCGACCCTGCGGAGACACTTGGGACTAGTATAAACTTGACACTTTAAAACTAACTTACCATGAAACGTTCAGTTGGAACTTAACTGTACAACTTTGTTCTTTATAAGTATATTAAACTTTTTTATGATGAACTATATTATATCTAACCGTAAAACTGTGGTTTAATAAATGTTTTTAAGTTTTCGTTATTGATCTGTAGGGTGATACAAGATATAGTTTACAAAAATCATTATTTTTCTTTCTTAATTAAAAAAAAAAACAGTTCTCACACTGGGCCAATAAGGCGCTAGAACAAGGGTATTATGCCTTGTTTTATCCTATATTGATTAACACAATTAAGTACTACTTGTAGTAGACAAAAGACAAAGTAAATCCAACACAAATATCAGTCACTTATATTTGTCTCGGGTAAGAATCGAATCAACGACACTCGGTTTAACAATAGCAGGGAGGTATGCCACTTCAACCGCTGCACAAAATTTGCAGTCATCAATAATTAGTAGTCGAATGCCCGCTAAAATATATGGCACAAATGGTGCAATAGCTGAGCGATCACCTTATACCTACGCGATACACGTTATGGGTTCGATTCCTCCAGGAAACAAATATTAAACAAATATTACTTTACAGGTATATTTTGTGTATGACTGTGTGCAGTTGTCCATGTGAACTTCCCTATGATACCGGGATATCTAGAGCTGCGGCCACGTTAATGTTTTAAATATTAAAAAAAGAAGTATCTAGCAATGGTTGAATTTCGTAACACAACGACATGAAATTTCACTAAAGAGGTTGTCAAAAATCAGCAGGAAGACAACCCTGGCATATCGCCAAATAGAAGAAAAATAAAGAATAGGTATGTAGGTCATCCTATCGAAGCGGCCTTCATAGACTAGTACATGATACGTACTTTTTACGCGATTGCTTGTTCAGGGATCTTGGGAAAATATATTTTATACTTAGAATCACTTTCTGCTTGAGATTTTCATATTGTTATGTACATACTGGAGGTTCCCATCAATTACCATAAGACTGAATGCAATCGTATACTTAAGCCTTTTATGCAGTTTTTTCACTCTATTATTATAAGCAGTCTCTATTCTTCCTTGTGGGAACTAAGGGTTGGCGGACCCAGATCTGCTCTAATTGTTAGATCTTTGTTTGTTGACTGATCTCCAACTTGTATAACTGTATATTTTTTAAACAGACTGTACCACAGTTTTTTTAATAAATAAATAATTATTATTAAGCCTTATTCAGCCTGTTTTCACACCAAAAACCGAAAGTGGTCAGTAATATTTCTAGACGGTGTGAGAAGTCTGCCAACCCGCACTAGGCCAGCGTGGACTATAGCCTAATCCTTCTCAATCTGAGAGGAGACCTAATTTATAAGTTACCAGTTACCGGTTCAAAAATAAGCCACATTTATTTTTGTTTTGTACGGGAATCAAACCCACAACACATATATTAAATGCGCAGCTAACGCATCTATAGAACTTCCATAAACTGAGATCAACAAAAATTTTAATTGCATTTCAAGATATTGCTGTTTGTTTTGTTCGCAACTGGAACGAGATACTTCATTAAGTTTTCCACTGAATTTATTGAAGTACTTTTTATTGCACGTTTACAATTGAAGCAGAAGCAAGGTATTGCAGGAAAACAGAAATGTATTATGTGAAGTTTGAAACACTCAAGTAGTTTACAAGTTTTATTGTTACCATTATATGAAATTTCAAAAATAACATTATTATCTAGTTATTTACGAAGAAAACCGAGTAAATTCCTCAATAGCCTAGTGGTCCTGGGTACAAAATCAGAAGTCAAACAGTGTTACTGGGCTTTTCTATTAAATTCCAGAAGCATCTCAGAGTTTGGATTTGTGCCTGGTTAATGATGAAATGGAAACATTTTAAGGTTGGTTTGGTTAGCCAGAGATGTACTTATATATACTTCTACCTAACCCTTCAGGGAATACCTACGAGCATGATGGTATTTTATTTAAACGAGTACCTAATTTTAGCTGTAAACAATATTTTACACTAAATATTATATCATTTTAGCGTTAAGGCAAGGTGTAAATTGTCAATTTCAAAGTTAAACCAGTAACGTATGACAATCAAATTTTACGCGTAACTACTAATATTTCATTAGCTTCCATTAACCCGGAACACGTCGTTAAAGTATTGTCATTAAGAAACTCAATACAAGTCTAATTGAGAAATTTCATTACCTATTAGTGGCGGACCGTTTCGCAGCACAACTTGCTTCTTGTTTATCCAACTAAAATTCGTGGAAGAAAACTGAAGTTTGTTTGCGTTCCGTTCGATCGCGCGTGTTCTCCGCCAAGTGGAGCGCTGCGACCACAAAATGCAATTATCGACCGCTGTCTGCCGCAGCTATGCTCGAATTGCATTCCAATGTTCAAGCCAAGTATGAGCCCGTACCCGCGGCCCGCCGAACTCGACGGACAGGTGACACGCGACCATGCACGTGTCAAAATGGAGTGTTATTGTTTCTATTTTCATAAAAAAACATACGAACGTTGAAGACACATTGAAAGGTAACATGATTAAGTAGTTCATTAATTAAATAATCCATTACCATCTAGAGGGTTGAAATATTTATTTTGCTATTACATACATCAAGTCTGTATTCCCCATAGATTAAATTTATATTAGGTAGAGCCACAATTTTCCCGTATGTTTAGGTCCCATGTAATAGGGGGTGAGCCTATTCCCATTAACCGGGTACACATACAAACTTAACTTGGTTCGACTTACCTGTCAACCTCCTCCACCTCAAGCATAAATGCCATGCTTGTGACCACTAGGCTGATGAATGAGGCAGTGAAGTTGCTGTTCAATTGTGTCTGGTAATTGATCCTGGGTAGTTTAACTGGTATCTCAATCAATCATTAATAGTTATGAAGTCTTAAAGCATACTTTATGCGATAGATTTTGTTTTAACAGGCTAAGATAGGTCGAAGGGCTGACACTTCCTCCGAGTCTTTTTCCAACTATGTTGGCTATCGATACCTTAAGGATAGACTGGTAGTCAGGCTTGTTGGGCTTCTGACTACCATTAACGATTGTCTTAGGTGTTCGTATGACAGTCAGTGAACATTGTGTTTGAGTTCAGGTGTTAATTGAACAGTGGCTTTACGTGCTATCCGAGGCACGGAAGGGTTGACTAAACAAATTTAATACCTAAGCTAAGCGATATAGTTTCTTCTGAAATGATAACTCTATTTCTTCTTACTCCATGCACATGACCTTAAACCATAACTCCACCTTTATGCTCCTAAAGTTATTGTCTCCAATATAAATTTTTCCGTTTCATAACTACCTTGGGAAACATGTTAACGATAGATTTATGCTTGTCTTACATACTAAAATCTATTTTATACTTGTTATTTCCATATATGCATTGTGTTAACGTGCATATATGCTCGGTGTTATCCTCATTCTCAGCTTATTGCACATACAGCGCTCTTTCCCTACAACTTTCGCAATATTATCCGTAGAAGGCACTTAGATTATATTGGTAGATTAGGATCTTGTATGCGTATTTTAAAATCGATATTAGCTTTAAGCAAATGGTTGGTATTCAATGCCTTATTCTGAAGAGCACCGTGGGGTATCATTGACGGTATAATGTAATGTTAAGCAAGGATAACTAAACTTTAGCTTTAATTGATATTTGCGTTTATATTTTATGTGCATGCAGTAACTTTAATAACTTTCCGCGCAGTAGTTATATAGAACTGAGAACCTAACTTTCTGCGCATGTTTGCCTCGTGTTAATCAGCTAACTTGTGGCGTTGTAGTAAACTGCACAGTGCGCATACATAATAACCGTCGAAATTAAAAGAATACCTACCTATAACTAAAGTTTGTGCAGTGAATAAATTACTGAAAATGGGATTTAAATTGTAATTCTAAGATATTTAAATATTATGAGCGATGGACAGTCACCATGATAAACATTCCTAGATTTGATTTCTCAAATCAAATAGAGATGGAAGTTTTTGTATGAAAAGTCCGCTCTTTTTAAGGTATAGACGCCAGCAAGTCAAGCTATTCAAACCTCTCAAATTTTCCCAATTGAATATGAACCCTATTGTTTTGAATTAAAGTTAAAAATCAATCAAAGAAATTTGACAGATTGTGGTAGCTTGATGTGCTGGCCTTTGTACACATTATAAAACACGACTGTCCATAACATAGAAATACTCGTATCTATTATGTTTGAGATTGTATTTATATTTCAAAATCAAATAAGTTGCTTCGTATAACCACTGCGTGGGTTTGAATATTTTGGCGGGTTACGTCCATATTAACAATTAGGTACCTATAGCCAAATTTTGCGCCGAAAACCCTTTGAATCTCGGCCACCAAAACCTCAGTATTTGAGTCAATAATTTCCCTTAGTTAACCCGTATAATTCGACCGAAAGATTGCTTATCTGACGTACAATTTTTTACTCTCGGTTCGGTAGCTTTATTAACGTAAATTAAGTGAGACCAATAATGAAGTAAATAATATTGCAATTACTTACTACTTTAAAATTACCTTATGAATTTTGTTACACATGATGATATTATGATATTTTGTTTCTGTAAATAGATCTTTTAAAGACAGTTTTACAAGTCTATGTCTTGATTTTTTAATGCTAAGCGTTTCCTAAATGACGATCTCTGAGAAGAAACACCGAAACAAACTCAAAATAATTCCTTTGAGTCTCTTTTACAATCAACATAATAATATCAAATATGTGTATCACAATGAAGTCTGCCAACCCGCACTAGGCCAGCGTGGTGGACTATAGCCTAATCCTTCTCAATATGAGAGGAGACCCGTGCCCAGCAGTGGGACAATATATGGGTTGATGATGATGATGATGTGTATCACAATGCAGGGCAATGTCTGAAATGACCTTTTGAAAAAAGAGCCACGGCGGCTTTGAGTAGACCAATCCCAACCAACCGAGCCGTGTAGCTAGAGAGAGCTCAATATATTTTGTAATTGACAGGAGGTATCTACCCAGGTAAATAATTTCTCTTAGCATCCCTCTCTGTATAACTTCACTTAGAGGAGTGGTGGGATAGTAATTGATGAATTTACTAAATTATTTCTCTTAATATATACAACCTTATTTTTGATATACCGTAAAAAAATACTCATAATAATGAATAAATTTTACTATTGAATCAAATTCGGAATCCGAAAAAAAATCAGCTGTTCCATACATTTCAATTTTTGTACGGTATGTAAAAAATAAAGCTGTATATAACTCTCTTAGGACAATAGATATCTGAAGGATGTCCAGCGCCTCAGCCAAGCTTTGTTACACCCAACATATTTACGACGAAGTAACTAAATATGCAATTTGCGCCTCGTAGCTCAGTGTTAGTTGGCAGGGACACGCGAACGACACGGAGTGCGTAAATTCCAGTCGTGGAGCATGTTGGCCGTCACGGAGTGGTGGCTGGGCCGGTGTCGGGCCAGTCCGCCCACGCTGCGCCACGTGCAACGATGCACTGACACCACAGGGCAACTTGATTACCGCTGATCTACAAGGCCATATAAGATACTTAAGAATTTTCCTTGTAGGAATGGGAATGGTATAGGATGGGAATGGCGAAGTTGTAAAGAATTCCGGAAAAAGTTAACAAGACCTTTTTGCTGGAATGTTGTGTAAGTACTCAGTATTTTTTTACAGTAAAATGTTGGTACAGTACAATATAATAAAATTCATATGGGAGTAAAAAAATTAACTGGTCAGAATGCTGATAGCAAGGCTGACAGAGTGCGCCGTGACAATGTGTGATATTTTCTTAAACATCTACCTCTGCCTCCGATATTTTTATACTCAATTTAAAAATAGAAGGATGATCATAATTTCTTTCAACGGATTTCTATAAAATTTGGCTAAGGGATAGATTGCATCCTGAGGAAGCACACAGGCCTCATGTCTCAAAAAAAAAAGCAAATATGTAACATTTTTGGGTCGCGACTGAAATTACGGGCAACAGAGACTTACTTAGTTATTAATAAATCATTTATTTATTTATTTATTCTAATTTAACTATAACGGGCCACAGGTACACACACACACTTTAATTGATGAAATATGCCTATTCGGTAAGATGAAACTATACACGACTTTCTTTTCAATAATTTCCTTTTACATTTCCAGTTTTCTTTATATAGGAACCATTTCAAAATCAGTAGCTCCACATTCCTTAATAGCCTAATTGCTTGTATATGATAATTACAGCGTGGGTTTGTTTACTCACCGATATAATGTTTATCTATCTTTACTGATACAACCTTTCAACCTGTTCAATTAACACCTGAACTCAAACACAATGTTCACTGACTTGGTTCAGATCACACGGTACAAGTATTCAGATACAACTCAATTACTACATACATAGGTTACTATGTACCTTCTACCTAAACTTGCTACCTAATATACTTGAACAACTTGTACATGTTTTCACTTATTCGCATAGCCACATTCTCACATAATAATATCTAAAGATTGTATAATAAGCAGGTATAGGAGCATACGTCCTATTGCGCCTGCGTTCGACACCTAACTGATCGTACCATATCCTTGGTTCAGAAACTTAAAAATTGCAATGTAGGTATTTAAGGTACACTTTTTAATTTTTAATCTGCAGCCAAATGTATCTAATACTTGATAGCTATGAAATTTACGCACAAATTGATGCCAATGTTATAAAAAATAAATAATAAAGAATAATCATAATTTTCACAAACCCGTACTACTTATACGTACTTATAAATTAAGCAGCTTGATATTAAAAGTAATATATCTACTGTATTTCTTAAACATCCTTATCATGGGAGTGATTTTATAGTAAGGCTTCGGTGATAAAAAAGGAGCAAAAAATATTATTTGAAATATCGCGAACGTATTTGTAGTAATGTGTTTACAAAAGCTGTAGTGGGATTAAGGATTTAAATACAACAGGTTGCAAGTTGCAGCGGATCCGATAAAGCCTCCAGTCGAGGTTGGCACGGCATGCGGCGCGCGCGCATACCACAACTATACCCACATCTTACGATTTTCGAGACCTCTGTAACGCGATGTTTCATCTAACATTTTCCAATAAAATACTTCGTACTATAAACACTAGAAAAATCAAAAACCAATTATGTTTGCATCTGTAAAAGTGATAAAAAATATTTGTGACACAAAATGTTAAAACAAATTCTAATTATAGTGTTTGTGTTAATTTTTATTGCGAATGCGGACTTCGTTGTAAAAGGAAAAGTTAAAAAGCGGAACACTGTAATAAAAATAAATGACAATTTTCCACTTAGGTGCTTTAATAACAATTCTGTATTTAGAAACAATGCTACCTTGAAGCGGATTGTTTTCGCGTCTAAATACATTTTTACTGGGAAAATCTCAAGTGTGCAAAAACGGAAGCGCGGAAAATTTAAGAGGAGCGTATTTAAAGTGTTTGTGAGGCGAATACTGAAAGGCGATGTAGGCTCGTTGAGTGAGATATTGAATTTTGAAACTAGGACGTTCAATTCATCAAACCGTGCGTACTTATTAGCGGAGAGTAGTTCGTGGAAGCGAGGGTGTGTCGGCAGTCCGCAGGGCTGGGCGGCGCTACTCTTCAGTGACGAAGAGTTTTCCTCACCCCTGAAACTGTTGATCGACCCTGTTCCGAGCAACCTCGATAGCGTCCGGCGTGTGAAAGCTCTTATAAAAGGTAACACATGTTTGTAAATTTCGAGATATACTTAAAATTAAAAAGGATTACTTATATTTTATAAGGAACTAGCTTTTGCCCGCGGTTTTACTCGCATCCTGAAGGAATGTTGAGACAAACGGTACGGCCTATGTCCTTCTCCAAGGTCTAATCTTACTCTGTATCAAATTCGGTTCAGCGGTTTAGGTGTAAAAGTTTAACAGACAGACTATAGAGTTACTTTCGCATTTATAATATTAATAAAGGATAAGGATTAATAATTAATTAACATAAATCCACTCCTTTTTAAGTGTACATTAACATAACGCGATTTCTCTCACGTTTAATTACAACTACAACACACTTACTGGTACAACTGCTACTTATTAACTGTACAGTATAATTAACGTACCTTACACAGCGGTGTGAGTAAACGAAAACCAAATAGTATTTATTCGAACTTTATATTTTGAAACAATAAGAAAACCCACGTACTTGTAACTGATAAAAGCAACAAAATCACATTTTAGAAAGAACACGATTTTGAGTTGAAGACATGGGCACAAACCTTTATGTAAATGAAACACATCTGTGTAGTAGACACCTACGAACTGTAATTGAATTATTATTATTAGAATATATACGTACTGCCATTTTATTTCGGTACTCTTTTTTTTTAAACATGTATACGGACCATGATGGTAAGCGGTTACCGTAGCCTATAGATGCATGTAACACCAGAGGTATCACTTGCACGTTGCCGACCCTGTAAAACGAAAGAGGAATAAATAGTTGAGTTGGCAGTATATAGGTCAAAGTCCCCCACTGCCAACACAACGTTTCCTCGCGGAGCACTGGTAACCTTTCTCGCCGTAAGGAACACAACATGCTCAAAGCACATCGCTTTCACTTCGATTTTCTGCAAGGCGGAGGTACTTCCCCAGTCGGGCAGCTCCAATTTGATTCGAATTACTCCCACTATGCCCTCTTTAAACTAGTACTGTTTTAGGCATACAGAAAATAACAATGTATGTTCCTGAACTGAACCTAAATGGATTGCATATCAGCCCATCACGTCTGTATTCTCAGAAGGGTTAGGCAGAGGTGTATGTTAATCCCATGGACGTCAACATAGGGCATGGGAAAGTAAGTGCGGTTTCTAGTCGGTATGAATCCGACATATCCAGCCGCCTTCGCAGGTGGCAGAATATCCATAAGGATTCTTCGTACTAAATAAAAAAGACATTATCTACGAGTTTTTGAAGTAGCCATCTCTATGGCTACTTCAAAAACTCGTAACAACATTTAACACATTAAACTATGTCAGTTCATACCTAAACAATCAGTACTTTTCACTAAAAAAAACTAACTACTTTTTGAAAGACCTATTGTTAAAGTAAGTGCTTAACATATTCTTCATTCTTTCTTGCGCAAAAAGCAGTCACTACTCATTAAGTAGTGAGGGCGTGTAAACAATGGTACTGACGCAACTAAGTAAGCTTTTGCTTTCGTGACTAAGAATGTATAAGAAAACTTTTTTTATATTATTAATCTGTGGCTATAGTATCAACGTAACCGTAGTCGGTGTATTGTGATCGCTATTACTAAACACTGTGGCTACTATAAACTACTATAGGTTTACGATATTATTTCCTAAATGATCACTGCGCTGGGATTTTCTGCAAAAAAGCCACATAATTTTATTATATTTGTGTTATAATAAAATTATGAACCTTTTTTGCGACTGGATCAAAAAACTTGAAATTTTTCGCTTCATTAATTAATGATATTTATTTCTGAAAATAGATATTTCAAAGGCACTTTTACAATCCAATACCTACTTTAAACTATTTTTACAAGATGGCGCCGGTTTTTCCTATCTGACTCAGAGAAATGACGCGGAAGGAAACTCGGAGAATTATCATATATGAATTAAAGTAACGATATATCGGACACTGTTGCTAATTTTATATTTTATTATATTTGGCATTAACGCACGCTAAAATTTTTGAAAGATATACATTTTAGAGAAAGATAAATATGATCTCAGAGAAGGTTTGTACTCATGTCCCTCCGGTTAAGTACAGCGAACTCTGTAGCCAATTAAGCTACCGAGACACTGCCATTACCGCCTACTGCCATTATGAAGTCAGACATTACCTACTATGCTATTCATCTAGATTCGACCACCGAATTGTCCAATATTCTGCCACTAAGCACATACTTAGCTTGCATGAGGAAAGCCGAAGCTCGGGCTTTGTGGCGTTCCTAGGAGAGGTCTACGTCCAGCAGTGGACAAATATGGGCTGATGATGAAGCACATATTTACATTATTGTGTTCCAGTTTATAGGGTAACTAGCTTCTGCTCGCGACTTCGTCCGCGTGGAAAAGTTACTTTTTAACTATCGTTGTAATTTGGCTAATTATCTCAAAATCGTTATAAATTATAGCCTTTAGTGTATAAACCATAATACTGTAAAGTTTCATCAAAATCCGTTCTGTAGTTTTAGCGAGAAAGAGTAACAAACATACACACTCACAAACTTTCGCCTTTATAATATTAATAATCGTGTGAAGTGTGATGTAGGCACTGAATGTAATAGTAATAAAGGTAATGTTTGTCTTAAAATCACAAAGTGTGGGTCACCACTATACCTAATAATACTACTAATAATCGTTACACTGTGATTGCCGTTTCAGGCAACCCGTATGCTTGTTTGTCATATGAAGTAGGAATCAATAAGATAGTATGTAAGAAAATTCTATCAAGATTGTGAAACACGAGATCAAAATGGGTAATGTTTCGCGATATGGCTAGTTTTCATATAAATATCGATAGGTTTTTGGAGATATCGGAGAACTCAGTGTGGTAGAGATGGGCACGTGTGTTTAGTCAGTAGATGTTCAAAATAACCTTCCACCTCTCCCTCTATGAGAGACGGAAGATGTCTATGAGAATTTTCACACGAAAAAAAAAAACGGTATTAGCTGGAATGTAACTCGGGGCAGAAAAATCTAGATTCAATTCAAAGGTTTTAATTTATTCTATTTACAAGCTCTTAGAAAAAGTTAATGAATTTAAATGCACGTTTGAAAAAAGTTCTTATGGAGAGGAAATGGCAAGAAACTAAGTAATTAAAAAAATATCTACTTAGTACAATTGTAAAACTCGATTTGGTGAGGAACGTGGATGTACTATTTTTGTTGATATTGAGATTTTTTTTCAGCAATGGGAAATAAAAAGGTTACACAAAAAATGACGAACCTATCTAGGATTTCTATTGCGTCTGCTAATCGAGCAGACACAATAGAAAAACAATTCTTGCTACCCTCTGGAAGTTTACGGTTTATATAATAATCATAATGTAATAATAACACTTAATAATAAAATTAAAAAATAATTAGAATTATTTATTTGTAGAATTCGGTTAGGAAAAGTTTTGATTTGATAGTATTACTATGTTACTATATATAATTACTTTCGTAATTATAAATTTAAAATATTGTTACGATTACAATAATTTATTAATAACATTCACTTTTATTATTATTATTTTTTTTCGACGACCTCTGTGGTCTAGCGGTTCGAGTGCCGTACTGCTGATCATGGGGTCGTGGGTTCGATTCCCACAGGACACAAATATTTGTGTGCATAAAACTTGAGTATTTGTCTGGTGTTTCTTATGTATAATAAGTATGTATTTACAAAAAAAAAGTATATAAGTATTATATCCATTGTCTAGTACCCATAGTACAAGCTCTGCTTAGTTTGGGACTAGAAGGTGTTGTGTAAAATGTCCAAAAAATATTATATTATATTTAGACTAACAGCAAGATTTATACGCATTGTGTCGAATGGGTTCAAACTAAAAATTCAATATAAGAGGACTCAAAGTCCAGGCAGCATCCTAGCTACAGAATGGTCGATTCAAAAGTTTATGGTGATTTGATGGTGTCGTACCGACGGCCTTTTATCTCACCGATGATTATCGGGTGTGAATAGTGAGGCCCAAAGGTGGACTGCAGTTGTAAAACCGAAGATGTAAGAATATATGGAGCTGGCATAGGTGTGATATAAATGTGCTTAGAGAAAAATTGGAAGCAGTTTTTTTTTTATTATAGTGATTTATCACTTTGAACGAGTTGTTCGAGTAATAACGTTTCGGTAATAGTCATTACAAAATAGTAGTTGTATCGGTTGTAGCAATTAAACTCTTAATTTATAACTGTTTGCAGAGCTAATGTTGTCGGAGATAGCAGTAAAACCCAAGTTTCATGTCTATATTTTATACAATTTTAGTGGTTCTGCATACATTTTTGTTGTTTACATTACACATTTTCGACCCATAATTTATTTATTTTCGAATTGTTGTCGCCGTATTTTTGTATAATGCTAGGCTACTATCGACGTTATATGACATGTCGAAGATTGTGGTAATTTGATTATCCGTGTTATGGCTATTATTATGAACACAGTTCCACTCCTTGGTCCGAAATGTATTCGTAGAAATGGTGGGCGTGGGTGACGTTCACCGTGAGAAAACGTAACCCAAAATTGTAGGGCCGGGCTCTTAAAACTGACAGGAAATGGATTCCGTATTATTCAACACAATTAGTGATACCCTTTGTTTTTATTTTAACGATCCAGCATTTACTTAAATTGTAGTTGTCTGTCTGTCCATCCACTTTGTTACTTGACACATGAGCGGGAAAAAATAACGTTTACCGTTTCGATAAGGTGCTAACAATTATCCTCATTTGTATTTTTAGTTGAAAAGAATGGCCAATAAATTGTACAATGTCTTGTTTATGTTTTGGCGATTACAAAAGTGTTGTACTTAAATAAAAGGAGGACATGATAGCGGTAAGATCACCAATCAATTCGGATAGATAAGTCCTTAGAAACATATAGTATAATGAAGACAAGGTCGGCAGTAGATAAAAACAAAATTTGGTCTGCGGGAACAAGGGTCGGGTCCTCCGGGATGTGTCGCGCGCTCGGGGACGATCAAGTTTATCGGGACCACCGGCGACGTGCACCACCGCTGGACAACTCCCGACAAATTTATTGACACTCTTTCAATTAAACCTATTGTTGCTGGGAACAGACACAGCGGTCATAACAGAATAAAACACGATAACTCGCGGCATGTATTCGTAATGCGTCCCCATATCGACCGCTGCTCGTTCCGACCGCCGTAAAAGGAGATTTATTAAAACTATTTGGAAACTGATTCGATCGAAACCGAACGATTTGACATTTAGATAAAGAGTAAAATTTATTTTTCCCTCGGATGCGCCGCTCCGGCGGAGTGACAATGGAATAAAAAGGTTATAAAATGCGACGGTTGCGGTCGCTCCGCCCACGTCCCTCGGGTGTTGTCGGATGTTCATACGCGGCGCTGCATATCTGGCCCCGGACGAGCCGCAGCTGCCACGCTGCCAGATAATATGCGACGAGTGCGTTATTACGACCCGCCGCACACCACCACCGCCGCCACTCGCAAGCACGTGTAAATTTCCAATGTGAGAACACGATAGATAAGCCACTGCGCGTGGGCGCACAGAAAATTCACAGGTCGCGCCGCGACCAGCGCCAGT
Source organism: Acronicta alni (assembly GCA_964056405.1). Lineage (NCBI taxonomy): Eukaryota > Metazoa > Arthropoda > Insecta > Lepidoptera > Noctuidae > Acronicta > Acronicta alni. The sequence continues at coordinate 11,089,545 of OZ043914.1, forward strand.
AGTGATGTTCCACGTGAACTTCTCTCGGATTTTTGTGTAAATCGATGTAACTGTATTGAATAGGGTCAAAACACGTTATTTATTGAACGTTTATCATTCTGCGATTAACGGTTATATTCTGTTGCATTGTGATATTCATAATAGTTTGTTACAGTCGCGACGTCGAATATAATGGGAGCCAGTAACTATTACGTTGTTAATAAATAGCCTTTATTTATGGTTATTCTTTAATATCATAAATTATAACATACACTTAGTACATCGTCCAATAAAACTCATATATATTTTGGACCTCTACCATTATCTTAATGAGCCCTAAATATATAAACAATAAATTATGATAATTTTATAAGTTTTCCGTTATATTTTTGAGGTAGTGAGATCGTTCTCAGAACTATAAATTCATAATAGGAAATAAACGTAGGCAATATTAACGTCATAAAAGTACACCCACACTGTTTAAAAGATGCTTCTTGTCGTTATAATGCAAGCTTAGGTAATCAAAATAATCTTAATAAAATAACACGTCTCTGTTCGAAATGTATTATCATTTCATGAGACGTTTCGAAATGTTATTGTTTTTGTACACGTTGAGGTAGATCACGGCGACGGAGATAATCTCCTCGGGGACGTGACACAAGAATGAGATATTTTTTTGCTGACGCATTGTTTTGGGAGTCGAATACCATACGACGTGCGAGTGGTTCCTAGAACCGTGCCTTGACATCGACTGTGTACTGACGCAACGGGTCAACAGGCGACAGACTTATCCCCTAACAACAACAATATAACCCTTCATTTTATTTTTTCAAGTAAAGTCGCAATGAGCACTCCAAAAACGTACATTGTATCAGATAACAAACAAGTACTTTTATTCTAGGAGAAGAGTTCAAGCGTTGCTGTAAAATTTACATTATGTAGGAAGAATACTCATGGGTCTCCTATTTGCTTGCTTTTAGCTGAATAGAATATTGTGAATGTTAACATCACGACATGAATTTCAATTTAACGATAGACCGCGTTCCGGCGATCCTTGGCCGGGGATACGTAGCGAATGTTACAATCTTAGTTGGGAATAAAATCTATGATGGCGGCCATCGCGGCATCGATTGCCCACTAACCGGTGACTTTCAAAAGCTTCACACTGGGTCCGGTAACTCTAGACGTTTCCTTAATTTACATATATCCATTGTATCCACTCGAGTTTCCATAAAATTTAACAACACCCGACTTCACGTGTCCTGTGAGCACCCAAGATGCTACTTTACGACGATTCTCAAGACCAAGTTAAGGTTATGGCTATAATTCAGTTTTATGAAACCCCTTTCAGGTAACAAAGTGTGTATTTCGAAAGTTCTCACATAACTTACATTAGGCTAGTGTATTAATATAATGGATACGCTTTTCCTAACATGCTGAATAAACCTGATAATATCTGGTGAAATTACTTTAGTAATCTGTTTCATGGCTAGTGATTCTTTTGTCTATTGTCCCTTTGTATCAAAAGTTGTTGGGACACAACACTAAATATTAATTTAGTTTCTATACAACAATAAAGGGTTCGACACCCAACCAAAGCTATATATCTAACAATAAACATATGAGGTGTAAATATATAAGTTATTTTATCGCAGAGAGATTTCACAACTTAATTAGTGTTAATTTAGTTAGGATAACAAAACCAGCAGTTGGGTTGATCGAGAGTTGTATCAAAACAGTTGTGCAAACTGTTGGGAGTCCTAAGGTAATACCACCTTCATTAACTTAGACTAATATTTTGCTTTCAAAGGAGTGGTTGGTTTATCTGTCGGTGAAATTCCTTTTATTTGTGAATGTTACGAGACGTTATAAAGCAATGAGAAATTCTTAACAAAGGTTTATTGCTTCAATAACGAACTTTACGACTTTCATTGCGGCTAAGCACGTGTCAGAAGTGTAACAGACACACTCTACAAGCTTCGCGATAATATTAAAACTTCAATAAATGGCGATACCCATAGCAACCTTTACATTACTTCAAAGAAGTTATTTGACACGTTTGCTATCATAAAGATTTGTCTTTTGAAGATGAGTAATGAAAAAATAATCGGCTTATTTTTCCAATGAAATAGCTTCCCTGCTTTGTGCGTTTATGCCTTATATAAGATTATGATGACGTATCGATGCTTATTTATTACATTCAAATTGAGAAGCTTAGCAAGACAGAATGTGGAAAAGCGACGCCTACTTTGTACGGAGTGTTGAAAAAGCAGAATTTTATGAAATCATGTGATTGACAAAATGATTTTGGAAGATGACATTTATTGTGGTACTTTACGGACCGCTTTACTTTCCAACAAGGCAATGGAAAGAGATGTCGTAAAGCCGTGTGACGACAGAGGGCGCGGGTGGTGCTGTCATAAAAGATACGTTTCAACCAGCACTCGCTTCAGATACCTCAATTTATATGGAAACGGTGCTGGATGTCTCAGTAGCCCAGTTAATTTTATACAAAACTTTACCTATGATATATACCTACCTATGACTGGTTCACATAGATTTGTGTGTGTGTGTATGAATTTATACCTACAAATAAAAGCTACAAATAATATTGGCATAAAATGTTTCGATTTTGGATAAGCAGTAAAGACTTCTTTTTAAGGTAAGGTTTGCCGCTAGGTGCGGCGGCGGCTATGACGTTATCGCACCGATTAAAAACCGCACTTTCCTTCCCTTACCCTATGGTCGGTGGCCTCATTTCCCGCCACCCCAATAAGCTGTAAGTCTAGCAATTGCAAACCCCTTCAAAGGACAAGGCCTTGTCTAGCATTCTATTCGAAGTGTCGCAAACACGCGCGCCACCTTCTAAACATAATTTTGAATACTAAATCAAATTTAGTATTAACAAGAGTTTAATTATTCTGTTCTAAAATCATCGTTTAATATCAAACTACAAGATTGATATGATGAATTCATCATGTTATTATTCTGTTTTAACTAAAGGATTGCAGCCATCCATCAAAGTTATCATTTGCTTGTTGAGAACGGCTCTTTAAACATTTACGGTATTATAATGATTTAAGTTCATACACTTTGTTTATGATCTACATAGATATGGAGCAACATTATTAATATATTTGATATTCTTTGGCTGCCTACATATCACGCTACCACAAACTGTCAAATTTATTTGATTGATTTTCAACTTTAATGCAAAGTAGGTTCACATTCAATTGAGAAAATTTGACAGTTTTGGATAGCTTGACTTGCTGGCGTCTGTACCTTAGTAGGTACAGACGCCAGCAGGTCAACCTATCCAAAACTGTCAAATTTTTACAATTGAATATGAACCTTATTGTTTTGCGTTAAAGTCGAAAATCAATCAAAGAAATTTGACAGATTGTGGTAGCTTGATGTGCTAGCCTCTGTACTTAGGTTTTAAATTCAAAATCTCATGCGAATAAAAAAAATAAAAATTTTCAGAGAACCAAACCATTTTTTTTTTTTAATATTATGTTCAATCAGGATTTGAACAAATACGCTATGATGTAAAACAGAATACTGAACATAGATTAAAATAATACTCTACATTAAAATAATATTCTACATTAAAATAATATTCTACATTTAAAAAATCAACCGGTATAGTTATGGTATTTTAAGACGATGAAAAAATGTTCAACACTGATCTTATCTATTCATTGACATGTACATTTAAATTCCTTCTATACTAACCAAAAAAAAGCTACAGTAATAACATTTAGGGTCCTTTAATTTCGCGTTAATAAACCGACAGCAACTTTACAACTTCATACAATAAAATTAAAAGTATTGCATTTTGAAACGTAAGTTACTATACATAAATTATATCTTTTATTTTAATGGTTGGTAGGGATCACGCAGTGACTCGTGCGCAGGTAGGATTCGACCGACATTCCTCCGCTTTGTTCGAATGACGATGCGCCCACGCACTTCCGGATGCGGTACAAATCTTAACAGTTGAATCCATTACACATTAAATCTTATTGGTCGTTAATATTGTGTCATGATGACAAATACAGGGAAGATATCTAGTTAATGTTTTCTAGTGTCTTTGAAGAAAGCGATTAAAGATAGTTTATAATCGATTAAATACGATTTACGAAAGAATTGTGTGAAGCTATAACAAAGAATAGACGAGTGAAGATACCAAGCTCAACCGTACCGTTATTATGTTAGGTTTGAAAAAGTAGGACGCAACGGGCAGACAGGACAACACTTAATATGCAAACTCTAAAACAGGTTGTAATAGAGATTTACCTCTTTCTTATAAATTCTTTTTTAAATTTATAATTTCATTTCCATTTAAATAACATAGACACAGCTTATAACATATCGTGTACGCCGTTTACAATTCCATTTGTTTAATTTTAATGAGCAGTGTATTTGAGAATTAAAAAGTAATGGTTATCGATTAACTAGCTTTCTTGCATCATTGTCTGCCTAATGACTAGTTAAGAGATGTTTACCGCGCCGTAGGTAGATAATTAATGTTTTTTTAACTGTCAACACGAGACAACTGTAATGGTGGGTACCATTCATCAACGACTATGATATATGGCTTACGGTAGTCGTTTTTATTTTTCTTCGGGACAACCTCGCCTCGGGTGTCCTGATCGGTTTATTTTCGATAAGGCTTCATTATAAACAGCAAAGGATGTAATGATACAAATAACGTAATGACTAAAGTGAACAAGCACTTAAAGTACAGAGGCCAGCACATCAAGCTACCACAATCTGTCAAATTTCTTTGATTGTTTTTCAACTTTAATACTAAACAATAAGATTCATATTCAATTGGGAAAATTTGGCAGTTTTGGATAGCTTGATCTGCTGGCGTCTGTACCTATCGTAAACATTATTTTTTCACAGCATCAAAAGCGAATATGCTACTTTCTCGTTTTTTTTTTTGTATAAAAATCGATGATATTCTGTTGTCAAGTAAATATAATTATGATATAACATTGCCGAATATATTATTATACTTACGCATTTCTGATACTTACGCGAATATCAGACATTTTTTTTCTAAAAAAGGCAGATACTACATAACAGATAGGCCTGTGCCGCGCAGGACTTCACAAAAATACAATAAACATATTATAACATTAAATATTTTTATTTATTTACTTTGTTGCTGTTTGAAGCCGCCTTTAGCATTAAAAAAAAAATATATTATAGTTTAAAGATTTTTTTTATGGCAGGAATAAAGCTGTTAAATTCTACTTCCATACACCTATCAAATAAGTCGCTTGAAACACGTCATTTACTATGCACATAGTAAAGTAAATGTACTTATGTAGCGCCCTTGATACAAATTAACATATATAATATTATTCGAAAACATGTGAACAAGGCTATATTTAAAAGTATTTTATAATATCGTTTCTCTGAATATTATTATAGTTACGATTTGCGGTAGGAGTCAAGCGGTACAATTGAAATTAAGATCGAATTACATTACGTTACCACAAAATGGAGTCTATTTCTGCGGTGAAGCGTATACACCGTATAGTAATGTAATAACAATCGCCCGTAAAATGTTTCAACACCTAAGTACGAATGAAAATAAATTCAACATGAAGCTTTTATGAAATCAAATGAATTCCCAAGTTCGGAATAAAGTTTAAAACTTGATATTTTCCCGTTCATTCTTTCATTTGCATACATTTAACATGCGTTCAAAACATAACACAATTCCATAGTCGCGCCAAAAAAAATAGTAGGTAGTAAAAGAAGCTAAAACAAGATATAAAGTAGTGATAGCCTAGGGGTAACCATTGAACTGCCAAGTCGAAGGTCTCGAGTTCGAATCCAAGGCACGCACATGATTTCGAAAAGTCAGAGGTGCGTCCTCTGACTTTTCGAAATCATGTGCGTATGAATAATTTATTATCACTTGCTTAAACGGTGAAGGAAAACATCGTAAAGAAACCTGCATACCTTAGAGATTATCTCGATGGTGTGTAAAGTCTGCCAACCCGCAGTAGGCCAGCGTGGTGGACTATAGCTTAATCCCTCTCATTCTGTGAGAGGAGACCCGTGCTCAGCAGTGGGACAGTATATGGGTTGATGATGATGAAGAATATTTGCTGCGCTGCCGCGGCATTTGAGTTAATTCACTCAGTTTTTTTTCAAATAAATATTTTTTTTATCGCTAACCTTCCGTTAAAGAGACAATAATGTTGCCGGGTTCGTTCCGGTGGTGGGTGTAATATCTCGCGGTTAAGAGTTACATAATGATTGCCGCGCGCTGTTGACTCCTCGCCCTTACATCGCGCGACACCCACTTCGATATACTATAACAATGATGCGGGGGCATTGATATATTGTTATACAGCCAGATGAGGTAACACAGCTGTTTACTAATTGTTTTTATTCCTTATTGTTACAGGTATGGTAGTGTCTCGACTGACAAGGTCGGGTGGGACAATGTTTTTGGTATTACACACGGAATAAACCAGTTCCAGCATCAGGTACCGTGTTTCTTATTTATTTATAAAAAAAAACCTGCTAATAATTGAACACAAAACCTTTTAGTTTTACGTCTTGCGGTGACGTTTTGGAGCCGAGTCGACATGTCGGATAAGCTACTGACAAGTGATTTTAGAGTTTAAATTATTAAGGTATTATCCTTAATGTGATTTTAATCTTTTATAAAGTCTATTGCCATAATATAAACATTTGCAATCTGTACACTTCAGAAAAGATTTAAAAACAACAAAATCTATTGAAATCTTTAAGTAATTGTTTGATAAAAATGTTGGAATTATAATAAATGATATTTATTTCTGTAAAAAGATCTTTCTTTTACTTTTTTTTTTAGTTAGATGGCTCCGGCATTTCCTAACTGACGACCTCTGAGAAGAAACACCGAAACAAACTCAGAGAATCAGTCTCTTTTCAAGTCCAGACATAGAAGAGTAGGTAACAAATATGTCTCTTACTATGTAGGGCAAAGTATGAAATGGACTTTTGAATTAAGAGCCATAGCAATACTTATAATAATTAATTTTATACAACAGGAATTTAGTTAAATGAAAATATAAACAAGTTGAAGAAGAATTACGTTTGCAATTGTCGTAAGTTTTGCATGTAGATAAAATTGTACAAAAGCGTGCTTCGAATTATCACGAAAAGCTTCGCACTTTTCCGGTAAATAATCCGCCTGAATGTCAATTAGTCTAGCGTTGTGTCTGTTTGGGCACTGACATTCATTAGGCTTTAGAAACCAAACTTAAGCTACATATTTCATTTTGGACATAAATAGGCTTTCATTTGTTTTGCTTTATAATCTGGAAATTAGCTGAAATTTTGCTTTGATATTATAAAATTCTTGGTAAAATAATATATGAATAGGGTTCTATGGCTCCATAACCATCTATTAAATGTAGTATGGTGATTCTGGATCATGGTGGAAAGGATTGTTTTAGGATAAAATGCAGAAACTTATTTTTTTTCTTTAGTTTAATCAAAAAATCTCATTACTTATCCTGAATACTAGTACTTACCTAAATTATTGCTATATTTAGTTTACGTTCAGAAATTTATGTATATGTTACGGTAAATCTGATTAATTGAAAATTATTAATATTTTTACAAAATTATTAATAATAACCACATGTTTTGGTAAATGTGAATAAACGATCGAAATTTATTACTTTTAGTTTTTGAATATATAAAAAAAAACCTAACAACCTAACCTGGTCTAAGTACGACTTTTAATTTTATTTAGTTTTTATAATTCCTTGCATATTGGAGCTCAACTAATATAATTGACCACAACGCGTTGTGAGCTGTTTTTGGTCCTTGAGCGTTACTTATGTACATTTATCACTTTAACCTCGACTTTCGGTAATTATTAATAATAATAGATAATTATTAATAATCTTCAATTATTCACTCTTACCGTAACATATACATACAAAATGTTTGTATGCCTAATTCTTTGGCACGCCCTACAGTCATACAAATCAGTATGTAGGGCGTCATTAGTAAATCAGGTGTCATTAGATTCGTCTCAGTTTCGAGTGGCTTAATTATGGTATGTTGCTTCAATATTACGTCCTCTAAAAAAATATGATGATGATGATGATGATGAAGTTTAAATAAAAACAATAAAAAATAAATTATTAAGAAATCCCGACTGCTTTAATAAATACGTATAGTATTTATTTATGTAAATATCCAAATACAATCTTTAAAAGTCAACTAAATAGCAGTGATAGCCTAATGGTATGACCATTGGACTGCCAAGTCGAGGGTTTCGAGTTCGAACCCAAGGCACGCACCTCTGACTTTTCGAATTTATGTGCGTATTGATAATTAATTATCACTCGCTTAAACGGTGAAGGAAAACATCGTGAGGAAACCTGCATACCTTAGAGATTTTTCTCGACGGTTTGTGAAGTCTGCCAACCCGCACTAGGCCAGCGTGGTGGACTATAGCCTAATCCCTCTCAATATGAGAGGAGACCCGTGCCCAGCAGTGGGACAGTATATGGGTTGATGATGATGAATCTTTAAAATTAAAATGTTGGAATTTGGAAAATGTACAAATTAAAGGTGTTTATACATGACTTACTGAAATGAATAGTGGGGGAAAGACTAACAGCTAAAATAAATATTGAAAACGGTGACTGGAAAATACAAATTGGAGTTACTAGCTATACAAAACGAGCCGTAAATAAGTTGTAAGTGAGGTTACTCAACAGAGCTAAGCGGTGCTCCTATTTCTGGGTGGTAATAAAAAAATAATCACGAACCCAACAAACTATCCGAGTCTGAATGCCCTACGTCGAGGTGTTATTGACTAAAGTATCTCATCGAATGTCGCCAATCAGTTTTTTATTCGCGCGAAACTATACCCTATTTTGAGAGAGATATATACTAGCTATGTCGAGATATGCTAATGTTTTAAGAGAATCATTTATAAATAAACCGGAGGATAGTAATTATTGTATTCAGTGCTTTGTGTACGCAACGAAGTAAACGCAGCTGTCGAGTCCAGAAGTTTACTGGTTTAGTCTGCAGTCAAGTTCTCACTCTGCAAATAACAAAAGTTAAAGGCTTGCCGGAGGGCTGGCTTTCGCCAACTCTTGTTTACATATGCAGACGCCGTTGACGGTGGCGCCACTGTCGACTTGACCCTGTGTGCCGTTAACGTAAATATGACAGGTTTTAGTGAAATCAAAATTTGTGTAGAAACCTCGCAACCAACACCAGTTTGCATAATTTAATTCTGTTTGGCGCTCGTTTCGAGTTCACTTCTAGTATTTACGTTGCCCACTTTAACTGAATTATACGCCGGCTACATACGTGAATACGTACGCGAAACGAGAATACATTAACGGGAATATTAAATTCTAATTTGTCTGGTGACGATTCTTTAAACAAATTACGCTCGTTTTTGATGATCGCTTTCGAATTTTGTTAGGTAACGGGTTATTATTTTTAGTAGGTATATTTTTTATGTATATGGTGGTTGTTTTTGGTAAATTATAGAGTTTTGTATTTATAGTTTAGGAACCAATGGAATCTTACAATGTATGTCCCTGGTACTATGTATCTTATCTTGGCCAAGTAGTAATGGAAATGGCTGTGTTGGCGCATTGTTGTGTAGAGTTTATTTATCAGTGTTTTTAAGCCAATTTTTGGCCTTGAATAGCTAAAAATAGAAGAAATTTTCCCTGAATTGAAAACACAACAACGGCTACGGTATCTATACGGTATCTACGGTATATTTTAATTTAATTTGGATATAAACTGAGTAGGTATAATTATAGAGGTAGAGCTAACATTTTCAATAAAAATGAGAAAAGCAAAATTTGTTGTAAATGAGTATAATGTGACATAAATAAATACATAACCTAGCTTAGTTTGACTATACCCACCTCATTTATATTTATAATTGGCAAGGCGCTTGTAAAATACACCTCCCATATTAGGAAAAAAGCCGTATCGCTGGGGACTACAAATAGTTATAATGAACAGACACATCAAAATTTTAAACTGCCCGAGACAAATCATTGTGTGATGAAAAACAGGTATTCTATTTTTCATCACACAATGATTTGTCTCGGGTGGGAATCGAACCCATAACACCCAGTGCAACAGTAGCAGCGAGATAACTACCTTAAACGCTACGCCAAACGTACAGTTAATTAATAGACTGGCATTTCATATTAAATTGATTGTAGTGGTATGTAAGTTTATATACATAATATATAGCTATTGACTTTAAGTTGTTCAAATAATTACATATGTATATAGATGTCAACAGAGCTATGTAGTATGTACGTCGGTTAGCGGTTGACTCGTCAATCTAACGCAACACGTGTGAACGGTGGACGATCCATCTATGGATGTAACAGCATATCACTATATTCAATTATTAGTAGCAGTAAGTATGTGAGCAAGTTTCTCATGTGTACTGAGTACATTCCTTGCATAGATGATGTTTACACGGCATCGAACTCGCATACGAAATACTTTACAGAAGATAAGCTATTTAGTTACTCGCCGACACCTTCAACATTTTATCTCTTGAAGTATTAAAGTGATTGATTGAGTACTTTTGTCGAGTTTCAATGTACATACGCATTTAAATTTTGTTGTGTAAATGTTTAGAATGAATCAACGAGGAAAGGTAACATATCAAAATTCATGGTCCTATATGAAGGTAGCGACAAACAAGCAAGCAACCCTTCTCCACTGTATTATATGGGTGGAATGTTTGTGCAGAGAGGATAGGTGTCACGTATTAATTTTATGATGTATAATGGTAAGTATGTTCACGTTGTGAAGTCCCTCATGGCGTT